>CM054060.1:181625349-182960782 GCA_028641055.1 Alopecurus myosuroides | reverse complement strand
ATGCACCTGACTTTTCCCAAAAATTTTAGCAACTCATAACCCTATCCTTTTCTTCCATTTGGTTCTATGCAAAAAAAAAAAAATAAGAACAAATAATTAAAACCACAAGGGAGAGGGGCATGGCCCATCCTTTTCTTTTCCTCCCCCCAAGCCCACTTTCCCTGGCCCAGTACCCCCCTACCCCTTGTCGTCTTCCTCCTCCCTGTACGAACACATCCATCACCACACGATCCCTTCTCCCCCTCCTCAGATGCCATGCCGTACCAGTGCTCTCCCCCCATAAGACTACCCCCTCTGCCCTAGCAACCCTAGCTACCCCTCTCCTCTACCATGCGCCGCCGTCCTCTCTTCTCCCCCTCCCGATTTTTCTTTCTCTGTATCTGAAAACTCCACATCCTGTCCCTCCTTTGAACCTTCCATGGCTGGAGAAGAGGGAGTTCATCGCCGGGTGCTGGGCAACTGCCACGGGCCGCTGACGGCGGGAATGGAATCGGCACCCTTCCTCTCCAAGTTCGGTGAAGGTTCCATCGCCGGATACTGCCCGAGGCGGCGCCGCCGTCGAGGTTTCCGGCCGGCCCGCCTCCTGCTGCTGCCCTGCTGTCCGCCCCTGCAGCGACCTGATCGCCCCTCCCCGACCGCCTCGAGGTGAGGCCTCCCTTCCGCCTTCCTCCTCTCGCCCTCCTCCCTCCTCTCCCTAGGGCCGCACCCGCGAGCCCCTCCTCCACGGCGCCCCCTCCGGCGAGGGCAGCAGCCGTCGCTGGCCATGTCCTCCGTCGAGTGCAGTACCTGTTCGATCGATTCAGTTATTTTTTTTCAGAAAACGTGCAGCGAGCCACAACACATACCCCCTGCACTCCCCCCTCTGTCACCAACTCGAACAGTAGCCCATCTGGTTCAGGTCCTTGAGCGCAGCAGGGAGGTGGGGGGTTCGAATCCCCTCCCACATTAAAACCACGCTTTTTATTTTTACATGTGTTTGGTCACAGCAACTTCCAGTAATCACACATAGATCCCTGTTGTTCAATTCTAGCCCCTGTAAAAATACTTTTCAAGTCCCTGGTTCCCTAAAAATGGCAGATTTGCACCCAATTTTGTAAAATGCATAATAAAATCATTTTAACTCCAAATCCAACATTTTTGATATGTTTTCAATACCAAATTAAATGATCTATCCAAATATAAAATTTGTTTACTGTTTTGAATATTTTAAATTGGTGCAATGTTTGAAAACTTGTCAAATTCACTTAAACTTGCAAAATTCTTAACTTGTTCATAAAAATTCCAAATTCCACAAACTAAATATGTTTTCCAATCAACTTTTCATGTACTTTCCAAATATAAATTTTGTTTGCTGTGTTGAATTATTTAAATTGCTGAAAACAACTGTTTCTTGTTTATTGCATTTAAAATTGCCAAAATAATAACTTGCTCATTTTAAATCCAATTTCCACAAATGAAATATGTTTTCCATGCAAAATTAAACCCTCTTTCCAAATATAAACTTTGTTTTTTGTTTTGAATAATTAAAATTGGTTAAATAATTTAAACCTTGTTTATTTCATTTAAAATTGGTAATTTCATAACTTGATCAAAACAAATTCTTTTGGGACATATAAAATATGTTTTCAAACCATAAAAGCATAACATTTTCAAATATGAACTTCACTTAATGTTTTGAACAAATAAAAATTCAAATAAGTTCATGTTTGAATTAAATTCATTTAATTCTTGCTTAAACTTGTTTAATTCATACATAATTTATTTGAAATCCTTTTTCAACAAGTGAAACATGTATTCCAACTAAAATCTTGTTTTATTTTCAAATATAAACTTTGTTATCTATTTTGAACAATTTAACTTGATGAAAACAACAAATTCTTGTGTGACACCTTTAAGTAACCAAAATTTCCTAACTTAATGAATGAATTTCCAAACTTGGTAAACCTTATTTCCAATTGCTTCTATTGTTGTTATTTTTCTGTTTTCCTCATCCATGCATCATGCTAATCAACTTTCATATGATGATTAGTTGTAAAACAATTAATTCAACCATAATTCATGGGCTTTCCATATGCAATCCCAAATTGCATGTGGGTCCATTTAATCCTGTTTCTATCTTGTCAACTAGTTTATTTCTATGCATCAATTAAATGGTCATGCATCATCCCATGTTTGTGCACTATGCCATGTTATTGATTGTCTACCTTTTCTGCATTGTCTGTTTGCTTCTTCTCGGATAAACGACGACGTTGAGACCGACGATCCTTACGACACCCCTTCTAAGGAGTTAGCTCAGTACCAGGCTACTGGGTTTGCAGGCAAGTTATCACTCACATGAACCACTGTGTTCCTTTCAACATTGATTACCGATACTTTCCGTTGTTCTTTTCTGCTAGCCTTAGTAGTAGTTGTTTCTGTTACGAACCCATCACATGAATCCCTTAACCTTGATATTGCCTCACCTCCACTCCTATCACCCCCTTGGTTGAGCCAGTGTCTTACTAGCATGCTTAGGTTGCTTTTGCTCGAGTCTGTTACCCGTTACTTACTGTTACTACTTCTATTACGTTGTGGGGGCTCGATGTTTAATCAATCAATCATGCTAATGTTACTATTAATAATCAATTTGATGATAAGGCATCGGCAGGAGGCCCTGTGTGGTTTTGAGGCCTGCTAGTGTCGACCCTAATAGGAAAAGGGTCTTGTCTACTGATCCATGATGAGCGCACTAACCGCATGTGGGAAGCGAGTATGGGCGCCCCCCTCAACTTGACCTGATTCGCATCTCGTCCAAATCGCCTCATTTAGTTCGTGTTTTCCATTTGCCGCATGCATGTTTTTGCGAGCCCAGGCCAGGGTGGAACTTTCGTAGTCGGCAAATAGGGGGACACGTTCTTAGAGTGCTATGAGGGTCCATTTTCTTCTGGGCTCGATTAGCCGTGCGCCCAAGGTGCTTTGGGCTTGATGCGAAGAATGGTTGGTTGTGTAGAGTACCCCGCTTGGTGGGTTAGCTTCCCATCTGGCGGGTTATTCTTGCGTGTACGGCCAAATTGGTGCAACCCTGCAGGGATAATCTTCTCGAGAAGCCGTGTTTTCCGCGGTTATGGATTACTTGGTGAAAGTACTGGCTAACAAGTACTCAGGACAACTTAAACATAATGATCAAACATGTTACACCCAATGATTAATAACTTGACTAGTAATAGGTTGATGACACATTAACTTGATTCACCTTTAATACAACTGTGTGAGTTATCCTCGGATTGCTTCTTTGGATAAGGGGCGAGATCCAGGATGGGTTTTGTTTGAAGTTATCTTTCAGTTGGTTACAATACTCGATCTTATCTCCTTTCTGTTAGCCGGAAGTGGTAGAATCTCTGTAGTTGGTTGGCGCAGCCAGTTGCAGCATCTTTTATATCCCCTCTCTTCCGTTGAACCCAAGGCATCTGTGCTTGGTGTTGACGGGTTACACTTTGGTGAACTGTGAGTCTTGCTTGCCAGTACGTTTATGTACTGACCCCTTTGGGGCTGTGGTTTCCGCAGACCTACGTTTCCGAGGATCTACATGGTGGCAACTACGTGGAGTATGACGAGACTGCTGACGAGTAGATAGCGGACCCAGGCAGGATCCGAGACTTCGTGGATGGGCTCCGTCTTTTCGTTTCCGGCCTCTTAGGCCTATTTGGTTCTTGTCTGTACTTAGACATGTTGAATGCTTCCGCTGTGATGTAATGATGAATTGTTGGGGCATGTGCCCTCTGAATGATTGTATTTGCTATCTCTGCTCTAGTGAGAGCCATTTGCAAGTTATTTCAGTCTTTTGTGTCGTAGAGATCTGTTGTGATATCAGTTGTTCAACGCCGTTGACGTACCATGTGTGTATGGTTTGAAGTACGTCGACGGAAGTGCCTTTGATCTCTAGTGGATAGTTTACATCGACGATGGAATAGCAGGGCTTGTGTTGTCGCGCATAAGCGCAGGCCTACCAGGAAGCTGGGACGTGGGAGCAGCTATGCCCCATAATCCAAGCATCTGCTATCCAGTTCGTACGGTGAGTATCCCCTAGAAATCAGGGTGCGACACTTTGGCACTGTTCACGGCACTGTTCATCTGCGGAGCGCGTGCCTGACCGTGACAGTGTGTCAGCAGGGCGTCGCAGGATAGGGGGGGCCTACTCTGTGTTCGTGGCAGCGATAACAGATCAGCTCCTCGGTTCTGCGGAACGACTTTGCACATGAAGACAATCCAGGAAGCCAAAAGGTGGAAAGGTGTCAGCGGGAACCCGGAAGTACACAGTGTACACATAGTGTCGACATCTTGGCTGTATCCGGCTGGGCACCAGTATATAAGGTGCCCTGCCCCCTCCTGCGCGAGGGATCCCAGAACCGGTTCACATTCTTGACCTAGTTCTTCAGGTAGAGAGGAGAGTGGCTACTCGGTAGTGAGAAACACTTGTACTGTGGCTACTCGGTGAGACTCGAATACAAAGAGAGAAAGGCAGGAGTAGGGGTTTTACCTCCACACGAGGGCCCTGAACCTGGGTAGATCTTGTTGTTTGCAGTGCTAGCTTCACACTCACGCGGCTACTCGCTGCGTGATCCCTCCCCGAGCGCCTCCAGTGTCCATCGTCCCCACAACTTTAGCCATCCTATGGCATCTGCCGTGACACCACCACGACAGTTGGCGCCCACCGTGGGGCAACCAGCGGCGCTGGTTGGAGTTACCGTTCGGACGGGATCGATCTCTGCTACTGGAGAGCGCGTGGTCTGTGGCTTTGTCCACAGATTCGGCTCCTTCGACTTCGTCACCGACAACGCCGGCGATTTCGGCGGCAGGGCCATGACGGAGGGCGGCTCGGTGCTTTCTTTCGGCGCGCACCTCGTCTACGTCGCCACCGTCATCGACCGCGTGTACCCTGGGGAGGTGCACGTCGCGGAAGATCCCCCTGCTGTCATCGCGGCACGCGGGAGGCCGTGGGGCCGCTCTACGGACGTCGCGGAGGTGATGATGACCGGCCCTGCTGCTGACGCCGGGAAGGGTGCGGCTGATACCGCCGCGGGCGTCATCGAGGATCTCGCTGGCCCGAGTGCTGGCGGGAAGACGCACAAGCCCTACGAGAAGGACTGCAACCTTGCTCCCTCCACTACTCCGACAATAGCCGCGTCCGCCGTGCGGACGGGTATGCCACCTCCCACCGATCTTGAGCTCTTGTCCATGAAGGCCCAGCTCGACCGGCAGCGACAGGAGCTGCTCGCCGAGCAGGCGGAGTTGGACAAGATTAGGCTAGAGCTTAGTCTAGATCAGAATGAGTACAACAAGGCTCATGGTTTTACACCAGTTGTTAGGAGAGCTAGCAAGGTAGGTGCTACGCGTCGCAACCTAGGCGCCGAGATGGCAACGGTTGTAGAGGCTCCCAGTCAGTCCGCCACCGCAAACACCTCCACCAGACCCAGATACAGTACCCCCGCCAAAACCCTTAGAGCTGCTGAGGCTGTAGCCGCAGAGTTGCCGCATCTCGACGGCGAAGCGCGCGCTAGGCAGCAGGAGAGGCTCAATGAGCTGGTGCTAGAGGCTGCTAGGCAGAACGAGGAGTTCCGGAAAGCCAATCCGGGTGCTGGAGCTTCTCAGGTGGTGCACTCGCATGCGGCTAGATCTAACGATCAGGCTTCATCTCCGCACCCTAGTCGCGAGAGAGACCGAAGTGGGCACTCCGGCAGAGGCAGGCAGATGCAGGTGTACGACCCGGCTGTCGCCGCGAAATAGCTCGCTGTGCCGCGACAGTCCGGTCAAAAACACAACACTGCAGGAGCAGGCTATCAAGCCCAAAAAGCTCACAGCCATCCGCGGGATGGAGAGCGCCCAGGACCTTCTCGGCATCAGGCTGCTCAGCCTACTCGGCAGAGGCCACAGCCGCGTGCAGTCGCGCCAGCCGCCAACCCGGTGGAGCAGCCTGCAGTCGTGCAGGTGGACAGATATGATGATGGCTACTCGGCCATGGGGTTGGCTGGCTATGATATCCTGGATCGCGTGGGTGAGCGCATGCTGGAGCCCAGTGACGCCAGGCACAAGCTAGACCGGATTTCTCTATCCGCGCAACTCGAGAGCAAGGGGCCTCCTGGCCCAGAGTGCTTTGGTCCCCGCATCATGACGGAGCCATCCGTGAAGCAGTTCCAGCTCGCAAGGGGGACCAAGTGCTATGACGGCAGCACCAAACCGGAAGATTGGCTCAATGACTATGTCACAGCCGTGCACATTGCAGGCGGCAATCGGAGGTGGGCCGTGCGGTACATCCCGCAGATGCTCGAGGGACCGGCAAGAACCTGGCTCAACAACTTGCCCAAGCACATCATCAACTGCTGGCTTGACTTCGCGGAGACGTTCGTCAGCAACTTCACCAGCACCTACCGGAGGCCGAATAGGCCGCAGCAGCTATCCGCTTGCAGGCAGCGGGAAGAGAAGACAGACCGCGAGTATCTTACTCGGTGGAGCACTCTGAGGAACACCTGTGAGGGTGTGAATGAGGCCCAGGCCATCACTTCGTTTGCGCAGGGTTGCAGACATGGCAGCATGTTGTGGCAAAGGCTCCAGAGGGAGATGCCGAGTACTCTTGCCGAGACCATCCGGATTGCGGATCAGTACGCACTCGGCGACTCGACGCAGCCCCTTCTTGACGCTCCTGAACCGAGAATGAACTACAACATCAACAGCAGCAAGCGCAATGAGTTCCGCAACAAGCGCAGAGGTGACCGGATCGACACCCGATACGACCCAGAGGAAGTGAATGCAGTGGCTACCGGAGCTGGGAGTAGCCAGAGGCCGAAAACTGCCGGAGCTCCATACGGGCAGAACCAGAATCAGGGCCAGGGCAACAAGAAGCAGGGTAGCGGCAGCTCGGGTTCTGCTCCAAACTTCGTGTTCAAGGACATGAAGGATGGCCCGTGCAGCTTCCACACTCGGCATCCCGCAAGACCCGCCAACCACACTACTCGGCAGTGCAGTTGGTGGGAAGAAATCAAGAACGAGGGCCTACCTCCTCCTCCTCCTCTGCCAGCTGCGAATGTCGCTGTACAGCCTGCCCGCACACCTGCTGCTCGGCCTCCAGCCTTCCCGAGAAGAGAGAATGTGAACCAGGTGGCTTTAGGAGCCAACCGCTACTTCAACAACGATGGCTACTGCAACAACAACAACTACTACTACTACACCCGCAACAACAACAGAGGCAACAACAACAACAACAACAACAACCAAGGTAACAACAACAACGGCAACAATGGTGGCGGAGACCACAATCGGTACCAGGAGCACCACGAGAGCTACACGATCTTCACCTCTGAGCCTGTTGACAAGAAATCCCAGCACAGGCGTGCCATGGGGGTCAATGCTGTGATCCCTGCAGTTCCTCACTATATGCATTGGTGCAACCAAGAGATCACGTGGTCCCGAGTAGATCATCCCAAGGTGATGCCCAACCCGGGTAGCTACGCCTTGGTGCTAGATCCTACCTTCTTGGGTCCCGAGAAGAATGTGAGGTTCAGCAAGGTACTGATCGACAACGGCAGCAGCATCAACATTGTGTACAGAGACACACTCGAGAAGCTTGGTATGGTCGAGAACATGCTGCTACCTAGCAAGACCACCTTCCATGGCATTGTGCCGGGAGTCTCGTGCAACCCGATTGGCCGAGTATGGATAGATGTGCTATTCGGCACCAGGGAGAACTGCCGCACAGAGAGCCTGCAGTTCGAGGTGGTTGATCATCAGAGCCCCTACCACGCTCTACTCGGCAGGCCTGCTCTGAGCAAGTTCATGGCCTCTACCCACACTACATATCTGAAGATGAAGATCCCTGGTCCCAATGGCGTGATTACCATCTCTGGTGATTACAAGAAGTCCATGGAGTGTGCCTCTGCTGGTTCTCAGTTGGCGGAGTCCATGGTGATTGCTGCCGAGAAGAAAAAGATGTACGAGGTGGTGGCTATGGCGCAGTCCGCGCAAGCTGGTGCGCAGGGCGTGCCGAGTTCCCAGCACGGAACCGCGTTCCAGGCGTCTCAAGAGACAAAGAAGATCCAGGTTGACCCTGAGTTCCCCGACCGTGTGGCCATCATTGGCTCCGGGTTGGGGGAGAAATAGGAAAGCGAGCTCATCCACTTCCTCCGTGAGAATCGGGACGTGTTCGCCTGGTCCAATGAGGATTTACCAGGTGTCCCGAGGGAGTTGGTTGAGCACTCGCTACATGTGCGTCCTGACCCCAAACCAGTGAAACAGGCTATGCGCCGTTTCGGAGATGAGAGAAGGAAGGCCATAGGCGACCAGATCACCAAGTTGCTGATAAGCAATTTCATCATGGAGGTGTTGCATCCGGACTGGCTAGCCAACCCGGTCATGGTCGAAAAGAAGAAGGAGGACCCCAAGGCTGCTACCGCATGGCGTATGTGCGTCGACTACACCGACTTGAACAAGGCATGCCCCAAGGATCCTTTTCCGCTACCTCGCATCGATCAGGTGATCGATTCCACTGCTGGTTGTGAACTGCTGTCTTTCATAGATGCCTACTCTGGTTTTCACCAGATAGCTCCCAATCCTGCTGATCAAATAAAGACTGCTTTCATTACCCCGTACGGGGTTATTGCTATCGTGTCATGTGTTTCGGGTTGCGGAATGCGGGTGCCAGTTATCAGAGATGCATGCAGAAATGCTTGCATGATCAACTCGGCAAAAATGTGCAGGTGTACGTAGATGACATTGTCATCAAAACGAATAAAACACATACTCTGCTTAGTGACCTTGAGGAAACTTTCGCTAACTTGCGCAAGTACATGATGAAGCTCAACCCGAGTAAATGCACCTTTGGCGTCCCGGCTGGCAAGCTACTCGGCTTCTTGGTATCCAGTCGAGGCATTGAGGCCAATCCTTCAAAGATAAAAGCTATTGAGAGCATGTCTTTGCCGAGATCCCAGAAGGATGTGCAAAAATTCACTGGGTGCTTGGCATCTCTAAGCCGTTTCCTGGGCAGAATGGGCGAGAAGGCCCTGCCTTTGTATCAATTAATGAAGAAAAGCGACAAGTTTGTCTGGACACCGCAAGTGGATGTGGCATTCAAGGAGCTAAAGGCAATGTTGGGTAGCGCTCCCATCTTGGCTAGTGTTACCCAAGGAGCCAATGCTGCTATACATTGCTGCTACTAACCGGGTAGTGAGTGTGGTGATCGTGGTAGAACGAGAAGAGGAAGGCAAAAGTGTGCAACGGCCAGTATATTATCTCAGTGAGGTGCTGTCCAGCTCCAAACAGAACTACCCTCACTACCAGAAGATGACTTATGGTGTGTACCTGGGCGCCAAGAAGCTGAATCATTACTTCCAGGAACACCCCATCACGGTGGTGAGCTCAGCTCCCATCTCGGATATCATGGGTAACAAGGAAGCAAGTGGCAGAGTAGCCAAGTTGGCAATCGAGCTAGTCGCGTACGCTCCCGCGTATGCGAGAAGAGAAGCCATCAAGTCTCAGATCCTGGCAGAATTCCTGGTGGATTGGGCTGAGGTGCAATATGAGCCTCCTACTCCGGTATCCAACTACTGGAAAATGCACTTTGATGGCTCCAAGATGAAAGAAGGCCTTGGTGCTAGCGTGGTGCTTACGTCACCCAAGCGAGATCAACTCAAGTATGTGCTGCAAATCCACTTCAAGGCATCCAACAATGTTGCAGAGTATGAGGCCGTGGTGCACGGCTTGAAGGTGGCGAAGGAAGTTGGCGTGCAGCGCATCATATGCTATGGCGACTCGGATCTAGTTGTGCAGCAAGTCTCTGGCACTTGGGATGCTCTGGATGCCAACATGGCGTCATACCGCTTCCTGGTTCAAACCATGACAGGATTCTTTGAAGGTTGCGAGTTCCAGCACATCCACCGAGCAGAGAATGAAGCAGCTGATGAGCTGTCCAAGTTGGGATCTTCTCGGCAGCACATCCCGGCTGGGATTGCCTTGGAGCATTTGAGAAAGCCATCCATCAAGCCATCCCCCAACTCGGAGTCCATCTTCGTTCCTTCTCTGCCTGATGAGGAAGCAGTTCCAATGGAGATTGACTGGGAAGGTGCAAAAGGAGACCCGGGGACTGCCGATCTCCATCCCGGGGACTGGCGCCTGCAACCCGGGGACTGCCCCTCTCTACTCGGGGACTGCTCCTCCTTACTCGAGGACTGCCCCTCTCTACTCGGGGACTGCCCCTCCTTACTCGGGGAGTGCTCCTCTTTACTCGGGGACTGTCGCATTCCTTGAAGAAGTCCTGGCAAACCGTTCGGGGCTGCAGAGAGTAAACCCGAACGCAGAAAAAGATGCAACAGTGCCTGTTCCAATGGAAGTGGACGAACCAGTGTTTCCCGCGCGGGATACGCCGAGTTGGGCCATGCCCATATTATCCTTTCTAACGGACGGTACCCTGCCAGAAGACGAGGTGACTGCCAGGCAGATTCAGAGAAGATCCAAGGGCTACACCATATTCAGAGATGTGCTGCACAAGAGAAGTGCCACTGGCGCGCTGCAACGCTGTGTGGACCCGGGAGAAGAAGAGGAAATTCTGGTGGAAATACATCAAGGAAAATGTGGGCATCACGCCTCTTCTCGGGCTCTTGTCAAGAAGGCTTTTCGGCATGGTTTCTACTGGCTCACCGCTCTGCAGCAAGCTGAAGACATCGTGAGAAAGTGCAACGGTTGCCAGAGATTCGCAAGTAAGATCCACATGCCTGCTTCCGAGTTGAAAACCATTCCCATCACTTGGCCGTTTGCTGTTTGGTGTTTGGATATGGTCGGCCCCTTCAAGCCGGCTAGAGGCAACATGACACACATCTTAGTCATGGTGGACAAATTCACCAAATGGATTGAAGTGAAGCCTATTCGGAAGTGCGATGGAGCTACAGCCGTGAAATTCCTAAAGGATGTGATCCTGAGGTACGGCTACCCGCACATCATCATCACAGATAACAGCACCAACTTTGCTGAGGGAGTCATAGTGAGATTCTGAAGAGATAAGCACATCCGACTAGATGTCGCGTCTGTCGCGCATCCCGCGTCCAATGGACAGGTGGAAAGAGCAAATGGCATGCTGCTTGCAGGCATAAAGCCAAGGCTGATTGAGCCGCTGCTGAAAACACCAGGGTGTTGGCTAGACGAGTTGCCAGCGGTGTTGTGGAGTCTAAGGACTACCCCTAACCGGTCAACCGGCTACACACCATTCTTCTTGGTTTACGGGGCTGAAGCCGTGTTGCCAATCGACCTAGAGCATGACTCCCCCCGAGTAACCCTCTACACTGAGGCGGAGGCGAGAGAAGCTCGAGAAGACGACGTTGACCTGCTAGAAGAAGCAAGAGAGCTTACTCTGTCACGTTCGGCTGTTTACCAGCAAAACTTGAGGCGTTATCACAGCCGAAAAGTGAACCCAAGGGTTTTCCGAGAAGGAGACATGGTCCTGAGGCTTGTGCAATGCACAGCAGGGATGCACAAGCTGTCCCCTCTGTGGGAAGGACCGTTCATTGTGAGCAAGGCTTTGCATAATGATGCCTATTACCTTGTCGACGTGCGTCCATCACAGGAGAACAGGGCGGATAAAGCTGGAGAGGAGTCTAAGCGCCCCTGGAATGTGGCTCTACTTCGTCGCTTTCATTCATGAGCAAAAGTGTGTATGTACTCTCTTGTCCGAGTAAAAGCTCCTACTCTGCAATCTAAAATTGAACTCGGGGACTGCCCTCGTCCAAAGTTGCTCTAAGTGTTTCTACTCTGTTGTTTCTTTGTCTACTCGGTTGCTACGCTTAGAATTTCAAAAGCATACGAAGTAGTGTGTTTATACTCACCGGACACTCTGCGACTCTGCTGCTGTCCGCAAACCGGCTTCATGGCAAGCCAGAGAACAAGCCAAAGAGTCAATGAACACATGAAAAATTGCAAAGGAAAGGAAGCGTGTGGCAACCGAGTAGAGTGTTTTTTGCTGTCTGTTGATTATCCTTTTCGGCTATGTGGTGGGTAGCGTTACTATGACTGTTTCCTAAGTGGCTAAGTATTTGAAACCTCGACTTTGAACTCTTGTGACTCGAATACCAAAAAGCAACAAGTTGCAGGTAAGAGCTGAGATAAAAAGGAAAGGTGGATAAAAAATGCAACTCGGGGACTCGCATGATAACGCAACCCGGCATCAAGCCAAAGCTGCTCAAATTACTAAGTATAAAAACTTCAAATGAGATAAAAATGAGTAGCAACCGGAAGGTAAATTGTTTAGTACATCTGCACCCGGCATTCCGGGGATCTGATAAAAGTTTCAAGCATAAGTGTGGCAGGACATAATCAAGTGGAAGTAGCAGCGCTTTCGGTGTTGGCCTTGGTAGCATCAGAGTTGGCGGCGCCAGTCTTTGCAGCATTTGCTTCGGTATTGGTGGCAGCTGTCGCACCCTGAATTCTAGGGGATACTCACCGTACGAACTGGATAGCAGATGCTTGGATTATGGGGCATAACTGCTCCCACGTCCCAGCTTCCTGGTAGGCCTGCGCTTATGCGCGACAACACAAGCCCTGCTATTCCATCGTCGATGTAAACTATCCACTAGAGATCAAAGGCACTTCCGTCGACGTACTTCAAACCATACACACATGGTACGTCAACGGCGTTTAACAATTGATATCACAACAGATCTCTACGACACAAAAGATTGAAATAAGTTGCAAATGGCTCTCATTAGAGCAGAGATAGCAAATACAATCATTCAGAGGGCACCTGCCCCAACAATACATCATTACAATACAGCGGAAGCATTCAACATGTCTGGGTACAGACAAGAACCAAATAGGCCTAAGAGGCCGGAAACAAACAGACGGAGCCCATCTACGAAGTCTCGGATCCTGCCCGGGTCCGCTATCTACTCGTCAGCAGTCTCGTCATACTCCACGTAGTAGCCACCATGTAGATCCTCGGAAACGTAGGTCTGCGGAAACCACAGCCCCAAAGGGGTCAGTACATAAACGTACTGGCAAGCAAGACTCACAGTTCACCAAAGTGTAACCCGTCAACACCAAGCACAGATGCCTTGGGTTCAACGGAAGAGAGGGGATATAAAAGATGCTGCAACTGGCTGCGCTAACCAACTACAGAGATTCTAACACTTCCGGCTAACAGAAAGAAGATAAGATCGAGGATTGTAACCAACTGAAAGATAACTTCAAACAAACCCATCCTGGATCTCGCCCCTTATCCAAAGAAGCAATCCGAGGATAACTCACACAGTTGTATTAAAAGTGAATAAAGTTATTATGTCATCAACCTATTACTAGTCAAGTTATTAATCATTGGGTGTAACATGTTTGATCATTATGTTTAGGTTGTCCTGAGTACTTGTTAGCCAGTACTTTCACCAAGTAATCCATAACCGCGGAAAACACGGCTTCTCGAGAAGATTATCCCTGCAGGGTTGCACCAATTTGGCCGTACACGTTTGAATAACCCGCCAGATGGGAGATCACCCCACCAAGCGGGGCACTCAACACAACCAACCATTCTTCGCATCAAGCCCAAAGCACCTTGGGCGCACGGCTAATCGAGCCCAGAAGAAAATGGACCCTCATAGCACTCTAAGAACGTGTCCCCCTATATGCCGACTACGAAAGTTCCACCCTGGCCTGGGCTCGCAAAAACATGCATGCGGCAAATGGAAAACACGAACTAAATGAGGCGATTTGGACGAGATGCGAATCAGGTCAAGTTGAGGGGGGCGCCCATACTCGCTTCCCACATGCGGGTAGTGCGCTCATCATGGATCAGTAGACAAGACCCTTTTCCTATTAGGGTCGACACTAGCAGGCCTCAAAACCACACAGGGCCTCCTGCCGGTGCCTTATCATCAAATTATTATTAATAATAACATTAGCATGATTGATTGATTAAACATCGAGCCCCCACAACGTAATAGAAATAGTAACAGAAAGTAACGGGTAACAGACTCGAGCAAAACAACCTAAGCATGCTAGTAAGACACGGGCTCAACCAAAGGGGTGATAGGATTGGAGGTGAGGCAATATCAGGGTTAAGGGATTCATGTGATAGGTTCGTAACAGAAACAACTACTACTAAGGCTAGCAGAAAGAACAACAGAAAGTATCGGTAATCAATGTTGAAAGGAACACAGTGGTTCATGTGAGTGATAACTTGCCTGCAAACCCAGTAGCCTGGTACTGAGCTAACTCCTTAGAAGGGATGTCGTAAGTATCGTCGGTCTCAACGTCGTCGTGTATCCGAGAAGAAGCAAACAAACAATGCAGAAAGATAAACAATCAATATCATGGCATAGGTGCACAAACATGGGATGATGCATGTCATGTTAATAGATGCATCAAAATAAACTAGTTGACAAGATAGAAACAGGATTAAATGGACCCACATGCAATTGGATTGCATATGGAAAGCCCATGAATTATGGTTGAATTAATTGTTTTACAACTAATCATCATGTGGAAGTGAATTAGCATGATGCATGGATGAGGAAAACAACAAAATAACAACAATAGAACCAAATGGAAATAAGGCTTACCAAGTTTAGAAACTCATTTATTAAGTTAAGAAATTTTGGTTTCTTAAAGGTGTCACACAAGCATTTGTTGTTTTCATCAAGTTTAATTGTTCAAAACAAATAACGAAGTTTATATTTGAAAAGAACATCAAATTTTATTTGGATTACATGTTTCAAATATTGAAATTGGAATTAGGGTAATTTAATTATGAATTAAACAAGTTTAAGCAAGAATTAAATGAATTTAATTCAAACATGAACTTATTTGAATTTTTATTTGTCCAAAGCATTAAACCAAATTCATATTTCAAAATTTTATACTTTTAGGGCTTGAAAACATATTTTATATGTCCCAAAAGAATTTGTTTTGATCAAGTTATGCATTTAACAATATTAAATGAATTAAATAAGGTTTAAATTATTTAACCACTTTTAATATTCAAAACATGAAACAAAATTTATATTTGGAAAGAGGGTTTAATTTTGCATGGAAAATATATTTCATTTGTGGAAATTGGATTTAAAATGAGCAAGTTATTATTTTGGCAATTTTAAATGCATTAAACAAGAAACAGTTGTTTTCAGCAATTTAAATTATTCGAAACAGCAAACAAAATTTATATTTGGAAAGTACATGAAAAGTTGATTGGAAAACATATTTGGTTTGTTGAATTTGGAATTTTTATGAACAAGTTATGAATTTTGCAAATTTAAGTGATTTAAACAAGAATTCAAATGTTTCACCAATTTAAAATATTCAAAACAGTAAACAAATGTTATATTTGGATATAACATTTAATTTGGTATTGAAAACATATTAAAAATGTTGAAATTGGAGTTAGGATGAATTTCTTATGCAATTTACAATTTTGGGTGCAATCTGCCATTTTTTAGTGAAACAGGGACTTAGAAATAATTATTACAGGGGCTAGAATAACTTGTAAGGGCCTAATTGTGATTCCTGGAAGTTATGGATCTGGAGAATCGAAATAAAAAAAAATGGGTTATTATGCAGGGGGTGGGATTCGATCCCCCCACCTCCTGCTGCTCCAAGGGGTGCTAATACCAGTGGGCTAGTGCATTCAGTTGTAACAGAAGGGGATCTCGGGGGGGTTATGGTGTGGCTGCGGGATGTTTTGTTTCCTGAAACTGCACGTACGTTACTGAACCAAGATCGGACATGGATACAGATCGCTGGTCGAGCAGCTGCTCGCCGGAGAGGGGGCGTCCAAGGGGGAAAAGGAGATGAGGGAGGAGGAGTAGAGGGAGGAGAGGGAGGAGGTAGATGGGGGCGGCCTCACCTAGCGGTCGAAGGGGAGTCGGGGCGGACAGCAGCACAGCGGACAGGGGGAGATGCAGGGAGATGGCCGGCCGGAAACCTCGACGGCGCGGCCGCCCGGGGCCTCCTCGGTCCACGGCGCCTACGCCAAAGAGGGAGAGCTTCATGGGGCGGTTCCATTTTTGCCCACTCCCTGGCCGTAGAAGGACCGGAGCTCCGGTGATCGCCGGTGCAAAAGGAGGCTAACTTTCGGTTAGGTTCAGTATGGGTACAGAGAGCAGAGAGGGAAGGAGGAAGAAGGAAGAAGAGATGGAGGCGCTGTGCTAGGGTTAGGGTTAGCAGGGGAATCGGTGGTGGTTTTAAGGGGCAGAGGAGCAAGGTACGGCAGCCATCCTGGAGGGGAGGGAGAGATCGAGTGGTTCTGCTGCGTTCGTACAGAGGTGACGCCAGCGAGGAAGATGACAGCGAGGAAGAGGGGTACTGGGCCAAGGTGGAAACGGGCTGGGCTGGGATAGGTGGTAGTTAGGTTAGTTGCTGCTCCTTCTCCTTTTGTATTTTCTGTTTCTTTTATTTTTTTTTGTAGCAAACAAAATTGGAAGAAAAGAAGGCCCTTAGGGTTAGGAAAAATTCATAGAAAAATAGGGTGTGCTCCTGGTGTTGATTACAAACAATTAACAAGTTTGAATTCCCAAAATATTTGAATTTGTGGTGCTGTTTGAAAATAAGCCAAATTGAATGAGTTTCTTTATTAGTTGAACATTAACAAAACCACACTTTTAAATAGGGTGACCCCTATGATTAATTGGAAACAAAGAGTGAATAATGTTTTGGTTATTATTTTTATAATTTCAAATTGAGTTCTGTTTTGAATGTTTTGGTTTGAATTGAGCAATTTAGAAAATAATAGATTAATATTGAAAACAAGGATTTTAATAGGGGAACCTTATTGATTAAAGTGATTAAATTAGTTGATTATTTTTGGGGGTTTGTTATAAACTCAAGTGGATTGATGTTTTGAGAATTTGATTTGAATTTGAAAGTGATTTGAATTAATTGATTGAAGTAATTATTTGATTAAACCCAACAAATTAAGGAGTGATCAACATGGAATAAAATGGAACAATTTGGTTGTTTTCACTTGTTATTTTTATTCCAAAAGTTGTAACAGAACAAGTATGAAAACATTGTTTGAGTAAGGTTTGAATTTGAGTTGTGAAAACAGTGGAAAACAAATGCAACAATTTAGAAACAAAAGCAAACAACATGGAAACAATATGATGACATGATGCAATACTTAAATAAACATGAAACAAACATTCTAATTGGTAGGTTTTCATACTTGGGCTGTTACAAAACGCCCCCCCTTGAAGGAATCGCGCCCCGAGATTCCTACTGAGAAAAGAAAAGATCCGGATACTTCTTGCGGAGATCCTCTTGAGTTGTGTCACGTGAAACACATCGTGCACCTTGGATAGACGTCAGGGAATTTGGAAACCACCGGAACATTTTCAATTGAAGGAAGAGGTTTTTGTATGGAGGGTGTATATTTGGATAGAACTTGATTCATTTGGAGAATAGATTATCTGGCTAGAATGGTGGAACAGAGTTATTGACATCAATGCAACACCAAGAATGACATCAATGTCAGAATCAGCAACATGAGAGTAACGAGGAATATGTGGCCTCCCATTAGAATTGGATTGTTCTTACTTATGTTGGAAGTCAACATTTGAGATCCCGAAGAGTGAACGGTGATTTGATTGCTTAGTGGAACCAGAATTGGGTTGTATGTTGTGGAAAAGATTGTTGACACAAAAGAATTTGATGCTCCGGTATCAAATAACACTTTAACTGGATAAGAGTTTACGAGGAAGTTTTGATTAGACGCCGGTAGAAGATTTGAAGTGGAAAACAACAACAAGATTTCAACGGACGAAAAGGGTGTTGAGAAGAACAGGATATCAACATCGGGGAAAAACGAGAACAAGATTCCTGAGGTACTACGGAGAACCCAAAACACGTGAAATCCTAACTTGAAAGTTTAGATGAGAAGGGAAAAATCAACGTTGCACTTCCTTACCAGAAAAGGGAGGGTGGGTGGGAAAAGAAGAAAAAGAACAGAATTCCTACTCTCACGTTTCATTTTTCCTATATAGCTACAAAATAGTTTCTAGACTCAACTGCGACCAGTAAAAAGGGATCCTACAGGCAGACAGGCTCTGATACCATTTGTCGCACCCTGAATTCTAGGGGATACTCACCGTACGAACTGGATAGCAGATGCTTGGATTATGGGGCATAACTGCTCCCACGTCCCAGCTTCCTGGTAGGCCTGCGCTTATGCGCGACAACACAAGCCCTGCTATTCCATCGTCGATGTAAACTATCCACTAGAGATCAAAGGCACTTCCGTCGACGTACTTCAAACCATACACACATGGTACGTCAACGGCGTTTAACAATTGATATCACAACAGATCTCTACGACACAAAAGATTGAAATAAGTTGCAAATGGCTCTCATTAGAGCAGAGATAGCAAATACAATCATTCAGAGGGCACCTGCCCCAACAATACATCATTACAATACAGCGGAAGCATTCAACATGTCTGGGTACAGACAAGAACCAAATAGGCCTAAGAGGCCGGAAACAAACAGACGGAGCCCATCTACGAAGTCTCGGATCCTGCCCGGGTCCGCTATCTACTCGTCAGCAGTCTCGTCATACTCCACGTAGTAGCCACCATGTAGATCCTCGGAAACGTAGGTCTGCGGAAACCACAGCCCCAAAGGGGTCAGTACATAAACGTACTGGCAAGCAAGACTCACAGTTCACCAAAGTGTAACCCGTCAACACCAAGCACAGATGCCTTGGGTTCAACGGAAGAGAGGGGATATAAAAGATGCTGCAACTGGCTGCGCTAACCAACTACAGAGATTCTAACACTTCCGGCTAACAAAAAGGAGATAAGATCGAGGATTGTAACCAACTGAAAGATAACTTCAAACAAACCCATCCTGGATCTCGCCCCTTATCCATAGAAGCAATCCGAGGATAACTCACACAGTTGTATTAAAAGTGAATCAAGTTATTATGTCATCAACCTATTACTAGTCAAGTTATTAATCATTGGGTGTAACATGTTTGATCATTATGTTTAGGTTGTCCTGAGTACTTGTTAGCCAGTACTTTCACCAAGTAATCCATAACCGCGGAAAACACGGCTTCTCGAGAAGATTATCCCTGCAGGGTTGCACCAATTTGGCCGTACACGTTTGAATAACCCGCCAGATGGGAGATCACCCCACCAAGCGGGGCACTCAACACAACCAACCATTCTTCGCATCAAGCCCAAAGCACCTTGGGCGCACGGCTAATCGAGCCCAGAAGAAAATGGACCCTCATAGCACTCTAAGAACGTGTCCCCCTATATGCCGACTACGAAAGTTCCACCCAGGCCTGGGCTCGCAAAAACATGCATGCGGCAAATGGAAAACACGAACTAAATGAGGCGATTTGGACGAGATGCGAATCAGGTCAAGTTGAGGGGGGCGCCCATACTCGCTTCCCACATGCGGGTAGTGCGCTCATCATGGATCAGTAGACAAGACCCTTTTCCTATTAGGGTCGACACTAGCAGGCCTCAAAACCACACAGGGCCTCCTGCCGGTGCCTTATCATCAAATTATTATTAATAATAACATTAGCATGATTGATTGATTAAACATCGAGCCCCCACAACGTAATAGAAATAGTAACAGAAAGTAACGGGTAACAGACTCGAGCAAAACAACCTAAGCATGCTAGTAAGACATGGGCTCAACCAAAGGGGTGATAGGATTGGAGGTGAGGCAATATCAGGGTTAAGGGATTCATGTGATAGGTTCATAACAGAAACAACTACTACTAAGGCTAGCAGAAAGAACAACGGAAAGTATCGGTAATCAATGTTGAAAGGAACACAGTGGTTCATGTGAGTGATAACTTGCCTGCAAACCCAGTAGCCTGGTACTGAGCTAACTCCTTAGAAGGGATGTCGTAAGTATCGTCGGTCTCAACGTCGTCGTGTATCCGAGAAGAGGCAAACAAACAATACAGAAAGATAAACAATCAATATCATGGCATAGGTGCACAAACATGGGATGATGCATGTCATGTTAATAGATGCATCAAAATAAACTAGTTGACAAGATAGAAACAGGATTAAATGGACCCACATGCAATTGGATTGCATATGGAAAGCCCATGAATTATGGTTGAATTAATTGTTTTACAACTAATCATCATGTGGAAGTGAATTAGCATGATGCATGGATGAGGAAAACAACAAAATAACAACAATAGAACCAAATGGAAATAAGGCTTACCAAGTTTAGAAACTCATTTATTAAGTTAAGAAATTTTGGTTTCTTAAAGGTGTCACACAAGCATTTGTTGTTTTCATCAAGTTTAATTGTTCAAAACAAATAACGAAGTTTATATTTGAAAAGAACATCAAATTTTATTTGGATTACATGTTTCAAATATTGAAATTGGAATTAGGGTAATTTAATTATGAATTAAACAAGTTTAAGCAAGAATTAAATGAATTTAATTCAAACATGAACTTATTTGAATTTTTATTTGTCCAAAGCATTAAACCAAATTCATATTTCAAAAGTTTATACTTTTAGGGCTTGAAAACATATTTTATATGTCCCAAAAGAATTTGTTTTGATCAAGTTATGCATTTAACAATATTAAATGAATTAAATAAGGTTTAAATTATTTAACCACTTTTAATATTCAAAACATGAAACAAAATTTATATTTGGAAAGAGGGTTTAATTTTGCATGGAAAATATATTTCATTTGTGGAAATTGGATTTAAAATGAGCAAGTTATTATTTTGGCAATTTTAAATGCATTAAACAAGAAACAGTTGTTTTCAGCAATTTAAATTATTCGAAACAGCAAACAAAATTTATATTTGGAAAGTACATGAAAAGTTGATTGGAAAACATATTTGGTTTGTTGAATTTGGAATTTTTATGAACAAGTTATGAATTTTGCAAATTTAAGTGATTTAAACAAGAATTCAAATGTTTCACCAATTTAAAATATTCAAAACAGTAAACAAATGTTATATTTGGATAGAACATTTAATTTGGTATTGAAAACATATTAAAAATGTTGAAATTGGAGTTAGGATGAATTTCTTATGCAATTTACAATTTTGGGTGCAATCTGCCATTTTTTAGTGAAACAGGGACTTAGAAATAATTATTACAGGGGCTAGAATAACTTGTAAGGGCCTAATTGTGATTCCTGGAAGTTATGGATCTGGAGAATCGAAATAAAAAAAAATGGGTTATTATGCAGGGGGTGGGATTCGATCCCCCCACCTCCTGCTGCTCCAAGGGGTGCTAATACCAGTGGGCTAGTGCATTCAGTTGTAACAGAAGGGGATCTCGGGGGGGTTATGGTGTGGCTGCGGGATGTTTTGTTTCCTGAAACTGCACGTACGTTACTGAACCAAGATCGGACATGGATACAGATCGCTGGTCGAGCAGCTGCTCGCCGGAGAGGGGGCGTCCAAGGGGGAAAAGGAGATGAGGGAGGAGGAGTAGAGGGAGGAGAGGGAGGAGGTAGATGGGGGCGGCCTCACCTAGCGGTCGAAGGGGAGTCGGGGCGGACAGCAGCACAGCGGACAGGGGGAGATGCAGGGAGATGGCCGGCCGGAAACCTCGACGGCGCGGCCGCCCGGGGCCTCCTCGGTCCACGGCGCCTACGCCAAAGAGGGAGAGCTTCATGGGGCGGTTCCATTTTTGCCCACTCCCTGGCCGTAGAAGGACCGGAGCTCCGGTGATCGCCGGTGCAAAAGGAGGCTAACTTTCGGTTAGGTTCAGTATGGGTACAGAGAGCAGAGAGGGAAGGAGGAAGAAGGAAGAAGAGATGGAGGCGCTGTGCTAGGGTTAGGGTTAGCAGGGGAATCGGTGGTGGTTTTAAGGGGCAGAGGAGCAAGGTACGGCAGCCATCCTGGAGGGGAGGGAGAGATCGAGTGGTTCTGCTGCGTTCGTACAGAGGTGACGCCAGCGAGGAAGATGACAGCGAGGAAGAGGGGTACTGGGCCAAGGTGGAAACGGGCTGGGCTGGGATAGGTGGTAGTTAGGTTAGTTGCTGCTCCTTCTCCTTTTGTATTTTCTGTTTCTTTTATTTTTTTTTGTAGCAAACAAAATTGGAAGAAAAGAAGGCCCTTAGGGTTAGGAAAAATTCATAGAAAAATAGGGTGTGCTCCTGGTGTTGATTACAAACAATTAACAAGTTTGAATTCCCAAAATATTTGAATTTGTGGTGCTGTTTGAAAATAAGCCAAATTGAATGAGTTTCTTTATTAGTTGAACATTAACAAAACCACACTTTTAAATAGGGTGACCCCTATGATTAATTGGAAACAAAGAGTGAATAATGTTTTGGTTATTATTTTTATAATTTCAAATTGAGTTCTGTTTTGAATGTTTTGGTTTGAATTGAGCAATTTAGAAAATAATAGATTAATATTGAAAACAAGGATTTTAATAGGGGAACCTTATTGATTAAAGTGATTAAATTAGTTGATTGTTTTTGGGGGTTTGTTATAAACTCAAGTGGATTGATGTTTTGAGAATTTGATTTGAATGTGAAAGTGATTTGAATTAATTGATTGAAGTAATTATTTGATTAAACCCAACAAATTAAGGAGTGATCAACATGGAATAAAATGGAACAATTTGGTTGTTTTCACTTGTTATTTTTATTCCAAAAGTTGTAACAGAACAAGTATGAAAACATTGTTTGAGTAAGGTTTGAATTTGAGTTGTGAAAACAGTGGAAAACAAATGCAACAATTTAGAAACAAAAGCAAACAACATGGAAACAATATGATGACATGATGCAATACTTAAATAAACATGAAACAAACATTCTAATTGGTAGGTTTTCATACTTGGGTTGTTACAGCAGCCTGGTCAGAGGTGGCTGTGGCCACCGAGATGGGATCCGTCGCTGAAGTGGAGGCAACAGATTGAGCGTGGAGTCGCGCCGTGTCATCGAGGGCTGCGCCTGATGAAGTGCCGAACTCAAGGGCTGCGGTGTCGATGGTCATCACCACGCTTTCGGCTTCTTCGTCGCTATCCGCGACGGCCGCGCCCTTGCCCTTCTCGGACTTCTCATCGGTGCTGGCGAAGAAGCTCAGCCCGTCTGACCCCGTGGCCTCCTCGTCATCATCTTCATCCTCGTCGTCGCCCTTGCCTTCCACATCCGTGTCGGGCTCGGGGAGGCCTTCGATGTAGTGCGCGGTATCCGCGTAGGAGGCGATCTCCCACACGACTGCCTGACAGTGAGCCACGCACTCGGGTTCCTTCTCCCACTTGGAATCGCGGTGCATCTCGAGGATAGTATTGAGATTGAGGTTCTCATACCAGCTGCAGATGAAGAGGAGCAGCATATCCGCGCCTGCCCGAGCTCCGGATGCTCGCCACTTCTTCAGCTCGGCCTTGACGCCATTCAGCTTCTCGGTGAGCCCGCGGATGGTTGCTGGTGCAGAATCGCGGGGCCAAAACAAGTCATGGAGCTTGAAGGCAGTGCGCACCAGATCGGTGCCCACGCCCCTCAGACGCTGGAGCTGCCCCTGCATGTTGGTGAGGCTGTCTTCGATCGAGGCTTTAGTGTCCATAGGCTCGCCCTTCTCGGTGCGAGCTGCCTGGGCCTTTGATAGAGCAGGTTTGCAAGCCGAGCTGAGGTCGGGAAAAATTTCTGAAAAAGCTATCAAGAAGATTAGAGACAGAGGCAGAGAAGAGAAGCGAATCAAGCAGCGGAGAAGCAAAAGGAGACAGCGAAGTGCAGAGAAGCGGGTACTTACTGTTCAGCTCGCAAAATAGCGACTGCAGCCTCTTCTCCCATGACTCCTCATCGGCAACATGCCTTTCTTCCACCCTCCGGAACTGGGCCAGCTGAAGCATGAGATCTGAGTTGCTCTTCCTCAGCGTATCGCACTCCAGCTCAAGAGCCCTTTTCTCAGCCTTGGCAGCTGCTTCAATCTTGTTCTTCTCGGCTGCTATCTGGTTCTTCTCGGCAGCTAGGTCAAGGGCATTTTGGAGGGCGGCTCGCAGCTGGACTTGGAGAGGTTCCATCTCGGTGGCGTGCTCTTTCTTAAGCTCTATGGCCTGGCTCTCCAGTTGCTGCTGCACCTCGGCGGGTTTGAGGCAGTCGAGATGCTCCTCAACAAATTTCTTGTGATCTTCTGCGGAGAGAGGAGCAAGGTCAACAGGGAAGCAAAGAAGCAAAGGAAGGAAGACAAGCCGAGAAGACGGCAATTCACCTTCCAGTTTCTTGATGGTGGTCTCAGCGCTCTCAACAAACACATGGCAGAGCTTGTGCTCTTCTTCCAGCGCCTTAAACTTGCCTACAGGGTAAAATGAGTTAAAGCAGAAAGCATAAGCGGGTGTAAACACGAAACGCATGAACCGCGTAGCTAGAAGCTTACTTTCGATCTCGGAAATCTTGAGAGTACGATCCACAGCCTCTTTCTCTGTCGCAGCATCGCTTTTGCGTTCTGCTTCTAGGGCCTCAAGGCGCCTTCTTGCAATGCTGTGATTCTAGAGCAGCGACCGGTACAGATTTGTTCTCTTCAAGAGGCTATTCTGAGAGGCAGAAAGAAAAGGAATCAGACAAAATTTTGAAGATTCAACCCGAGAAGACGGCAACTCGGTTGAGTATCCGTCTACTCGGCCCGAATCTCGGGGACTGGGTGGTGGATAAGAAGAAGGAGAAGAGTAGAAGAGAAGAAAAAAGCAACTCGAAACAGACAAGCAAAACTTACCGCGTAGGTTTGCTTGATGTCTTCTGCATTTTTGCGGTGGACGAACAGCTTCGTGGCAAGCGTACTGGTGGAGGACGAGAGGGTCATGGGATTGTAGCCCATGTCCGCCTTGTTCCAGTCAATGCGCCAGTGGTCCAGCTTGCCCAAGGCAAGGCCGTGCCAGGGCTCGTTGCCAAGGACGTTGCTGTCCCAGTCAGCTTCAATGAAGCCTACCCGGTCGATCATCTGCTCAAGCCCCTTGGACGTCACCTCGGTCTCCTGGACCTCGCGCGACGAAATTGAAAGGGCCCTGTCCTTGTTCTTGGCTGGCGGCTTGGAGTCCACGGCATGGGCCTATTTGCCTCTGGTAATAGCAAGTTTCTTCTCGGCCGCGCTCAGCGGGATGCTGTACTGCTTGCTCGTCTGCAACATGTAAGGCGGGTAGGCAGGCGGATCGCGAAGGCTTGATCCAGCATGAATGCCTTCAGCGCTGCCGGAAGCACCAATAGTGAGCTGCCCACCCTGCACGGCAGGCTTGACCTTTGGTTTAGGTGGTGGCATCGCCGCAGAATCTTACACAGCGCCACGAGGAGGATTCCTGCGGACAGCGGCGTCAGGCTGAGCAGCTGGCTTCTCAGCGGTTTTCTTCTCGGTGGCTGGCTTCTCGACAGCCTTCTTCTCGGCCTTCTTCTCAGCAGCCTTCTTCTCGGCCGCATCTTTCTTGGCTGGAAGGCTGGCTGTGATCTTGGTCTTCTTCACCGGCGGGGAGCTCGGTGCGGTGGATGAGGTGCCCTGCTGGGTAGGCGGCACCAAGGGCCTGCTACCCGGCGCAGCGTCCGGCTGCACGTGGCTCTGCAGGTCTTGCTCCATGTCAACTGTCTCAACCTGCTGCTCGGCAGCAGGATCTGGTTGTGCTTCTTCTTGTCCTTCTACCCGCGGCTGGGCCGCGGGGTCGTCTTGGGCAGCAGCGTCAGTGTCATGCTTCTCCTGGTTTTCTTCCTGCCGCTCAAAGGCGGCATGATCTTGTTGCTCGGGGCCTTGCTCTGCATCCTCCCCGGCTGCGGCAGCTGGGGGAGAAAGTGGTCTATCGTCATGAGCAGCATCCTGCGCTTCCTGCTCTGCGCGGGCCTGCTGCCCTTGGTCAGCATCGTGGGTACCAGTATCCATGTCCTGGGCGTTGTCCTCATCTTCTCCTTTCACAGGAGAGGGCGCGCGCACCCTGTCCCGTGCAGCGACCTCGTCCTCTTCAGAGAGATCGATGAGCGCATCTACATCGATGGCGGATCTCTTCTTGGACTTAGACTTGGTGGGTGCGGCAGCAGCATCAGTGTCGCACCCGGACTTCTAGAGGATACTCACCGTACGAACTGAACAGTATTTTGATTGGATTACGGGGCTTACCGGCACCCGCACCTCTTACGAGTAGGCCAACACTTATGTGTGACAACCAATCTTTACTATTCACCGTCGATGTAAACTATCCCGTAGAAATCAGGACACTACCATTGACGTACTTCATACCATACACACATGGTACGTCAACGGCGTTGAACAAGATGATAACACAACATATCTCTAAGACACAAAAGATTGAAATAAGTTGCAACTGGCCCTCACTAGGGCAGAGATAGCAAGTACAATCATCCAGAGGACACATGTCCCAACATAACATCATTACATCTCAGCGGAAGCATTCAAAGGGTCTGAGTACAGACAAATCCAAATAGGCTTAAGAAGCCGGGAACTGAAAGAAAAACGGAGCCCATCCACGTAGTCTCGGATCCTGCCCGGGTCCGCTACCTACTCGTCAGCAGCCTCGTCAAACTCCATGTAGTAGCCGTCACTGGGATCCTCGTAAGCGTAGTCTGCGGAAACCACAGCCCCAAAGGGGTCAGTACATAAACGTACTGGCAAGCAAGACTCACAGTTCACCAAAGTGTAGCCCGTCAACACCAAGCCCAGATGCCTTGGGTTCAACGGAAGAAAAGGGATATAAAAGATGCTGCAACTGGCTGCGCTAACCAACTACAGAGATTCTACCACTTCCGGCTAACAGAAAGAAGATAAGATAGCGTTTAGTAACCAACTGAAAGATAACCTCAAACAAATCCATCCTGGATCTC
The DNA here is from genome assembly GCA_028641055.1 of Alopecurus myosuroides. Taxonomy (NCBI): domain Eukaryota; kingdom Viridiplantae; phylum Streptophyta; class Magnoliopsida; order Poales; family Poaceae; genus Alopecurus; species Alopecurus myosuroides. Next base: position 182,934,021 of record CM054060.1, on the reverse strand, counting down.
GCCCCTTATCCAAAGAAGCAATCCGAGGATAACTCACACAGTTGGATTAATGAATAATGGATCAAATTGTTGTGTCAATAAGTCTATTACCAGTCAAGTTATCAATAGTTAGGTGTAAGTTGTTCTGAGTACTTGTTAGCCAGTACTTTCACCAAGTCAACCATAACCGCGGAAAACACGGCTTCTCGAGAAGATTTATCCCTGCAGGGTTGCACCAATTTGGCCGTACACGTAAGAATAACCCGCCAGATGGGATGCCTCCCACCAAGCGGGGCACTCAACACAACTCAACTCTTCTTCGCATCAAGCCCAAAGCACCTTGGGCGCACGGCTAATCAAGCCCCGAAGAAAAGGGACCCTCATAGCACTCTAAGACCGTGTCCCCCTATATGCCGACTACAAAAGTTCCACCCTGCGCTGGGCTCGCAAAAACATGCATGCGGCAAATGGAAAACACGAACTAAATGAGGCGATTTGGACGAGATGCGAATCGAATCAAATTGAGGGGGGGCGCCCATACTCGCTTCCCACATGCGGGTAGTGCGCTCATCATGGATCAGTAGACAAGACCCTTTTCCTATTAGGGTCGACACTAGCAGGCCTCAAAACCACAAAGGGCCTCCTGCCGGTGCCTTAGCAGCATATTATTATTAACAGGTTGATTGATTAACATCGAGCCCCCAGAACATAAAAGAAATATAGTAACTGAAAGTAACGGGTAACAGACTCGAGCAAAACAACCTAAGCATGCTAGTAAGACACTGGCTCAAATAATGGGGTTGTAGGAGTGGAGGTGAGGCAATATCAGGGTTAAGGGATTCATGTGATAGGTTCGTAACAGAAACAATTACTCATAGGGCTAGCAAAATAGACAACGGAAAGTATCGGTAACCAATGTTGAAAGGAACACAGTGGTTCATGTGAGTGATAACTTGCCTGCAAACTCAGCAGCCTGGTACTGAGCTAGATCCTCATAAGGGGTGCTGTAAAGATCGTCTGTCTCAACGTCGTCGTCTATTCGAGAAGAAGCAAACAAACAAGACAGAAATATAAACAATCAATATCATGGCATAGTGCACAATCATGGGATGATGCATGTCAAGTTAATGGATGCATCAAAATAAACTAGTGGACTTGGTAACACAATTTAAATGGACACATTTGCAATTTTGAGTTGCATATGAAAAGCCCATGGATTTTGGTTGAAACAATTGTTTTCCAATTAACCAACAGGTGAAAGTGGATTAGTATGATGCATGGATGAGGAAAACAACAAAATAACAACAATAGAACCAATTGGAATTAAGGTTTACCAATTTAGAAATTTATTCATTAAGTTAGGGAATTTTTGGTTCCTTAAAGGGCTTACACAAATAGTTGTTGTTTTCAACAATTTAAATTGTGCAAAATAAATAACAAAATTCATAATTGAAAAGAATACAAAATTTTAGTTGGATTACATGTTTCAAATATTGAAAAAGGAATTAGGATGAATTTATTATGACTTAAACAAAATTAAACAAGTTTTAAATGAATTTAAAACAAGTTTGAAAATTAATTGAATTTTATTTGTTCAAAACATAAATTCAAATTCATATTTGAAAAGTTTATACTTTGATGGTTTGAAAACATATTTTGCATGTTCAAAAATATTTTGTTTTGAGCAAGTTATGATTTTAACAAATTTAAATGATTTAAACAAGGTTTAAATTATTTAGGCAATTTAAATTATTCAAAACATGAAACAAAATTTATATTTGAAAAGGTTATTTGAAATAGCAGAGAAAACATATTTTATTTTCATTATTTGGATTAAGAATGAATTAGTTATGGATTTTAGCAAATTACAATTGAATTATTTGAATTCAAATTTTGATTGCATTTGGAAATTTCAAAACAGAAAACAAATGTTACCAATAGGTAGATAATTGAATTTGGGGCAGTGCACATATTTTATTTTTATTAATTGGAGTTATAAAACAAAAGTTATTAAGGTTTTCATTTTGAGGACTAATCTGTGAATTAAAAGGACTAGTTTTAAAACGAAAACGTGCTGGAAAAGGATTTGCACCGCACTGCCATCTAGCCCTAGTCACTGCCTGTGGGCCTGGGGCCAGCGTGGCATGCACGCGTGCTGGCGTGGCAGCAAGGGCCACTAGTGAGTGGGACCTGCCTGTCAGCCGCAGGGGAAAAAGATTGGCTTTTCATCCGCGGAGCCAGGAATCGAACTCGCGACCGTGCGCGAGCGAGCGAGGCACTGTAACCAGTACGGTGAGATTCAGTTCGTTGACAGAAACAGCGACGCGGTGAGGTTGTATTTCAGATCCGCGTAGTTTTCTGAAACTTTAACTGAACCAAAGTTCAGTGCGTCGACAGGGACACGCTGCCGGCGGCGAGCTGCCGGTGCTGTGATCGTTGCTGCTGCTGGGATCTCGTGCAGCTGGTGTTGCGCTCGTGCAGTGCGTGGATGCGAGCAACGTGCAAGGCAGAGAGGAGGAGATGGAGGCATGCTCACCGGCGATTGCAAACGTGGCAGAGGCTCGGGGACGAGCTCGACGGCGACAGCGGCGTGGACGAGGACGGCGGCGGCGTTCTGGTTGATCTCCGGGGTGGCTCCGGTGTCCAAACGAAAGAGGAGAAAGTGGTGGACCGGTTCCTGTGGCTAAGTAGGTAGGTGGCGCGTCGGAGTGGCGGCGGTCGACATGGATTCAGGTGGAGGAATTCCGGTGAGGTACAGAGAGAGTGGATCGCGGCGAGGGAGACGAAATTCGGCGGCGGCCTCGAGGGGATAGGGTGCAGGGGCTAGCTAGGGCTGCGCGCAGGGCTAGGGCTGCTCTTATAGCCCTCGGGATCGGCTCCTGGCCGTCGGGATGTGACTGCTGCCGCCGTGGCGCCACGGATCTGCTGCCGTACACGAAGACGACGGGGGCGGCAGCGCGAACCGGTACCGGGCCAAAAGGCTGGGCCGCGCGGGAGGTAAGGGAGTGGGCTGGGCTGCCCACTGGCTCCCTCCCCCGTTTTCTTTTTATATTTTTGGTTCTGTTTTTTTTTTTTTTGCAAAATTGGAAAATGGAAGGATTTGATGGGTTTCAGAGTTAGGAAAAATTTGAAAAAAATATGGTTAGGTTAGTTTTTCAATAGCAACTAAATGCTAACTTTAATTTCCAAAAGTTTTCAAATTTAATTGGCTGTTTGTAATTAATTCATATTTGGATGATTTGAGTATTAAAATGATTATTGAAACCAAAATTTTAAATAGGGTGACCCAAATAACTTTAATTGGAAACAAATGAGTATATTTGTTTTGGTAATTTTATAATTTCAAATTGGGGTGCTGTTTGGTGATTTGATTTGAATTTGAAAGCAATTTGGAATTATTTAATTGAAATAGAACCACCATTTTACTAGTTGATCAAACATGGAATAATTGAAACAAAAGGTTGTTTGAGTTGAACTTTTATTTGAAAACAAGATTGTAACATGACAAGTATGATAACAAAGTTGAAAATGTTTGGATTTCCATTATGAAAACAGAATAAAAACAGATGCAAAACAAATAGTAGACAAATGCAAACAAGGAAATAAATATGATGACATGATGCAATACTTTAATTAAACAAGAAAACAAACATTCTAGGGGTATTTTCATACTTGGGATGTTACAATCAGCATCCAAGGGGGCGCTGAAGAGAAGAAAGAAGTTCATAAGAAGAGTGTGAGAAACAGAAGAAATCGCGAAGCAGTAGCAGAATAAGGAATTCCGAGAAAGCAGCAACAGCACATGGCAACTTGGAAGAAAATCGCTTACCCGGCACGAGAAGGGGGTAGCCGTCTCCCCTGCTTGACCTTCTTCACGGCTTGCTTGGGCTTCTTGCTGGGGGGCTCTTGAGCACCACTACCCGCAATCTTGCGAGCGGCAGGAGCAGCAACTGCAAGCGGATCGGCGTCAAGGGCGTCCTCGTCCTCGTCCTCGCCCTCCTCTTCAGCATTAGCATCAGCGTCAGCATCTTCTGTAGAGTTGAGAAGAAGAAAACAGTTAGGAAATAGGAGGAGATTGGGTTGCGCTACTCGCGACCATAAAGGTGAACGCAATCACCTTCGTCGTCGTCTTCGGACCAATCTCGAACGGACGCGTCGACATGATGCTTATCCGTCTGGGTGGCGTGAGGGATGCTGAGAGTGTCCGCGGTGTCGTACGAGACCTCGTCGTCCTCTGTCCGATCTGCGTGCCAATTGGCCTCGAAGCGCTCCTCGCTCTCAGCGAGCTGGCGAGAAAGGCGCTGGAGATACAAGCAGGAAGCATAAATTAGTTGGGCAGCATAAGGGATCGTACCCGGAACGGGATGCTAGCACGAAGCATAATACGGCTAAGTGTCCTACTTGGTGTGGCGTGCAAACATAAAGCACATAAAGCCAAAGCGATACTGCTAAGTGTCCTACTCGGTGTGACGTGCAAACATAAAGCACATAAAGCCTAAGCAATACTGCTAAGTGTCCTACTCGGCGTGGTGTGCAAACATAAAGCACATGAAGCCTAAGCAATACGGCTAAGTGTCCTACTCGGCACAGAGTGCGGGTACTAAGCACCCCAAGCTAAGAAGGCCGTCTACTCGGAATCGATATGCAGAAAGCGGGAAGAGAAGTACTAACCCGCTTGATGGGCTTCGTGCGGCTGTACGGCACGAAGCCATACTGCCAGTTGTCCCTGAGGCCGGTGCTCATGATGGAGCGCGCCCAGACGGCCACATCCGCGTTGCTGAGCTCGAATATAGTCGTCCGAGTGCAGTCTCGGTTGCCGCCCATGTAGCACATGAGGTGTGCGCGGTGTTGCAGCGGGAGCACCCGCCTGGAAATCCAGCAGGCGATGGGGTCGTCGTCCTTGAGTCCATTCTCCTTCAGCTTGGCGAGGCGCGCGTTGATCTGCTTGATGTCGCCATCCAGCGGGGGCTTGAATCCCCAATTCTGCCCGGTAGGAGGCGAATTGGTCCACCGGGGAAGATTGATCTGGTCTACCACGGGCTCGTCCTTCTTGACAGGGATGTTCTTCACGTAGAAGAACGTTCTCTGCCACTTGCGCACGGAATCAAGACCTTTGATGCGCGGGTGGTTGGTCCCGCTGCGCTGCACCATCATGGCGCTGCCGGTCTCGGTCACGCCGCGGCTGCTCTCCGCGCTACCCGGCTTGGCCTTGCTCTGCTTCCGGAAGAAGAAGAAGCGCGCCCAGGTCATCGGCGTGGGGCGCACGCCCAGAAATGCCTCGCACACCACGGCATGGTATGCGAGCATCACCACCGCATTCGGCGGCAGGTGGTGCGGCAGGATCCCGAAGTGGTCGAGGAAGCCGCGGAAGAAATCCGATGCCGGAAGCCCGAATCCCCGCGCGAAGTGCGCGAGGAAGACCACGTGCTCGTCCGCCTCTGGAGCGGGGACGAGCTCGCCAGCGGGAGGCCGGCAGCGGACGCCGGCAGGAACTCGCCGCGTGTTCACCAGCCACTGGCACTCCTCTGCAGTGACGGTGGATCCAGACCACCCGGCGCGGGCGCCGTCGTCACGAGCCATCGAGCGGGGGAGGATATTTGGTGATGATTTGGTGGAACTTGGCGGAAAAGATCAGCCTTTCGGCGCTACGAGGGGCACGGCGGCGAAGAGCTCGACGGCGGCGGAGAAACGAAGAGGCGAGGGGAAAGTGAAGGCAGGAAGAGGAGAAGGGAGTTACCGAGGGGGTATTTATACCTCCCCTCGGGTTGCCGTTACGATTGAAATTAGTGGGATTAGTTATGCCCGGAGATCGTGCGGCGTGGGGTGTGTGGGCCGGTTAGAAACGCACACAACACAGAACGCGCGCGTAACGGCCACAATTGATCCCACGACGCGATCGTGGGTAATAACTGCGCTTGATGGGACATAACGGGCTAGTGGGCCCGGGCCGTGAAAACTGGGCGCGTGGCCTGTCAGATCCCGGGCACCGAGGCGTCGGGGGTACGGGAACGCGACACGTGCTCAGTTGCGCTGCCGAAAGCCGGATTTCGCTCTGCCACGCAGAGATTCTGATTGGAAACCTCACCAAGTCATTTTACTCGGCGACAGGGAAGAGAAGTGGCCCTATTCGGAAAAGAAGAAACTTGAGACAGAACACAGAGCTACTCGGAGGTTCTACTCAGCAACCTAAGGCTCAAAGGCAAGATTGGTTCTTAAGCTGGCAGAGCCCAGTGAACATGTTCGCAGGACTCTACCAGCTTTGGGGACTAATGTCGGGGGATACCCCCGAGTAGGGTAAAGGCAAGTGCTAAAGGGCAAGATCAGAAGAGACACTTGGCAGAGTAGCGGCTACCCGGTACTCGCTACCTGGTCGTCCGCTATTCGGCCGCACACACTGAAGGCCAGGAGGAAGAATCAGGGAAGTTATTTTCCTCCGGGTAGAGGAAGTGGTCCGAGTAGAAATGGCGGTCTCCTACTCGGTCCAGAAGTCAAAGGAGCCGTTCTGACACAGGATCCCGCGTATCCTGGGTCCGTACTTTGGCACTGTTCACGGCACTGTTCATCTGTGGAGCGCGTGCCTGACCGTGACAGTGTGTCAGCAGGGCGTCGCAGGATAGGGGGGACCTACTCTGTGTTCGTGGCAGCGATAACAGATCAGCTCCTCGTTTCTGCGGAACGACTTTGCACATGAAGACAATCCAGGAAGCTAAAAGGTGTAAAGGTGTCAGCTGGAACCCGGAAGTACACAGTGTACACATAGTGTTGACATCTTGGCTGTATCCGGCTGGGCACCAGTATATAAGGTGCCCTGCCCCCTCCTGCGCGAGGGATCCCAGAACCGGTTCACATTCTTGACCTAGTTCTTCAGGTAGAGAGGAGAGTGGCTACTCGGTAGTGAGAAACACTTGTACTGTGGCTACTCGGTGAGACTCGAATACAAAGAGAGAAAGGCAGGAGTAGGGGTTTTACCTCCACACGAGGGCCCTGAACCTGGGTAGATCTTGTTGTTTGCAGTGCTAGCTTCACACTCACGCGGCTACTCGCTGCGTGATCCCTCCCCGAGCGCCTCCAGCGTCCATCGTCCCCACAACTTTAGCCATCCTATGGCATCTGCCGTAACACCACCACGACAGTCTAATAACTTTATAATTTTTTGTGGTACAATTTTGTAATATTTCTTGGTATGTGCTTCAAAAACAACCCGTTTTTGACACTCGGAAAATGGAAAAGGATATTTTTTATTCAAAGAAAAATCAAAATTTCTTCGTTAATATTGTCCGTTGTTCCCATATGCATGTGTGTGTGAATTATTTTGAACCTCTTATGCCCTTTTATGCCGGTTTGAAACTATGGTGAAAACGGTGTAAATTTGTCCCCCTTCCGGACGGATCGAGAGAAATTTGTCTTTTTCACGAGAGGTGACATAAACCTTTAATGACACTGCACAAATATGGAAATTTCATCAGATCCTAAATTTTCAATAAATTTGAACAATGTTTGGTGCCTCTATTTAAAATATTTGCATCTATTTTCTACAAACTAATAATAAAAAAACAGTAGGCCAGGCAAGCCAGCAGTGGCCCAGCTAAGCCCATCTCCCACGGCCCGAAGTACCAGGGCTGAAGCACCACACCCGTCGGATTCCGATTAGACGGACGGGAGCGTGTGCGTGCAGTATAAACCAGCGCGTCGCCCCACTGCTGGAAACCCTATCCCATAATATCCCCCCCCCAGCGCTCTCTTCTCTATCATGACAGCGACCGAGAGAACCCTAGATCACCCCGATCCACATCGACCGCAGCCCCCCTCCACGTGCTCTCCCCGCCGCCAATCCTCTCCAATCCGCGCCTCCCGACGAGTTCGCCTGCTACGGCCGCCACTTTCGTTCGACGCCCACTGACCACAGCGTCCAGGATGGCTTGTTCACCGGCGCGCTTGTGCGTGCTTCCATGCGCATCGCTCCGTCGAGCTGGCCGGACCATGGTGCGCGAGTGGCCTGCCTAGGGTTGGCGGTGGCGGCGAGACTCTGACCCCAGGAGCCACCTTCCTCCCCCACACCTCCGGACAGATCCCCGGCCGTCTTTCCGCCGGGGAACCCTAGGTAACGCCCTTCTTGCAATACTACTCCCTCCGTTCCGAAATATAGGACGTTTAAGCGATTTCCGACAAACCCCCAAAATCGCCATAATGACATGTTTGCCCATACAAAAAAACTCCAATTACAGCTAATGCCATCCCGCGCTGGGAAACTCTTGACCCAGCGAAACTGATTGAGATTGTGCGTCTTCCTCCTCGCCTCGCCCAGGCTCATCAACTTCCTGCAAATCGCAGCACCTCGCCTCGTCCAGATCCTCTCCCGAGCCCAGGTTGCCTCACCTCGCCTCGCCCAGATCCTCTCCCGAGCCCAGGTTGCCTCACCTCGCCTCGCCCAGATCCTCTCCCCATGTCTAGATCTCGTCGCCTCGCCTCGCCTCGCCTCCTCGCCCAGATCTTGTGTTACCTCGCCTCCTCGCCCAGATCTTGTGTTACCTCGCCTCGCCTCCTCGTCCAGATCTTGTGCTGCCTCGCCCAGTTCCCGCACAACATCCTGCACAAGACAGGAGCAGCAGCTGTAGATCGAACTCAACCAGAGCATCAAGTTCATGCACAAGAGCAGCATCAGATAGAATCAACCAGAGCTTCATGTCCGGCAGTACTCACCCAGCAGCTGATGCTTCGTACTCCTTCCGGTTCAGTACTCACCTAGGAGCAGCACTCATCGCCTCGCCCAGGAGCAGCACCGTACTCACCTAGGTTCAGCACTAACGTCGCTATGATCCTCACCGCCTCGATGTGATTTTCTTCCGGCCCTGCGAAATTCACACATCAATAAGGTAGTCCCAGACCTCAATTGTACGCCACCCGTAGACAAAGATGAAGTAATGCAAGAACAAGAACTCCATAATGAACAAGGACCCTATGATGAACAAGGACTCCATGATGGCCAAATAGTAGAAGAACATAATGCTTCAGGTATGACGAACAAGTCGGACAGCCATCTTTACAGAATAAATGGAAGTAATTAAATCAAATGGCAGTGTCATCCAACCTGAACATTCAATCTTAAATAAAATGCCTCGTTTCTTGTAGTGTTGAGCATTGTGGGCTTTATACTATGACAGCGCGTATTTTGATGTCTCAGTTTCCTGATAAAACATACAGAAAATTAGCTTACAATTGTATAGCTCCAAGTCGAGAAAATATTTTGCAGTACCAAAAAACTTTCAGTGATATTTGTCAGAACTATGGAGTACCAGAATTTTTAGAAGCATATAAGAAAAATTCTCAGCTCCTTTGTCTTAAGTTATAAGCTTGATAACTCCACTTCTAACAACCTATCCCCACCAAGCATAAACAAGGAAAATTCAATATGTACTACAAATAGTAGAAAATATTTCACCTTAGTACTCCAAGAAAATTCAATATGAACACTCTTTATTTATTTTGCCGCACTGTATAGGGACATCGACTTAAGGGACCCTGCACGGCACATGTTCTGCTCTGGCACTGCTCCTGTGCCTCCTTCACTACGTCTTCACGCCTACTCTGGCACCGATCTAGCGCCTCCTTCGCACCATCTTCACACCAAGATCATTAGGATGCATTTCATCATGTAACTTGGATATGGTAGCAATGATGCATTTCAATTTCAGATCCAACAGTAAGCCAGGAGTATTTCGAGGTTTGAAAAATTTGTGCTTTGACGACTACTCCTACTTAATCAACTACTGGTAGACATAAGCAACTAGCAACGCTTCAATAATTATTTCTACTTAATCAACTACTGCTAGTAGCAGTTTTATGCAAATTATCTACTCCAAGCAGTTACTCCAATCAGGAAATTATATGATCAAAAGAAACAGCTCATGCTAGGATGTTCATAGGATTATCAGGAAATCATACTCAAGCTAAATACTCCAATCAGGAAATTATTTTCAGATAACACATAAAGCAAATACAAAGTCTAAATAACACAATTTTTATGGCTTTGATATCATGTGATGTGATGTGATCACTTGGAATCAGTCATCCATTGATCAAGGTACAATAACTTGGACAACAACCACAATAATACTCTTAGAACTGCACATTGCATACTGAAAATGGATCTAAACTGCAAGAGAACACGACCAAGCTAGAACTTGCTGTAAAGAATTCGGTGCAGAAAAATTACCGGCACTGTATAAAATCACTGGAGTACTTGGGGGTACCTAGTTCAGTTGATTCAGTAGCAAAATTGGCTACTCCTAGTACAGCATGGTAGTTAAACGTGTTTCAGTACCGATCCTAGTCGATATGGGAGTAATCAGTAGCGATGCTACTTCTCGTCGGCTCCTAGATTTCTCCTGGTTCACTACTGCTACTAATTTGCTACTGCTGCTAGTACTCCTAGGAGTAGTATCTTTCATGTGCACAATTACACACAATCTCGTCGGCAACGGTGCTGCTAGCTGCGCGCTTCAGATCAAAATGGTTATGTCAGTGACTCGCAGCTCTAGTAGCATGTGCTTCAAAAATCAAAACTACTCCTAACTGAAACATCTGCGACTAGCTTCAGAGACGCACACTGCTGACGCCTAACCAAACTAATGCCTTACCTACCGCGAGCAGCTGCTGATCGCCAACTGCTGATCGCGACACGTGACCTAAGCAAGCAAAAGGTAAACTGATATGAATCGTTCAGTGCAGGACTGATAAAAAAAATCGGACGACCTGACCGTCCATCAGACAATCGAAAACAAACCAAGAGATCAGAGAGAGACAGAGGGATCAACAGTTCCACCATCATCGTTGCAGGTAGCGCAAGATGGATGTGCCGCTAGACAAACGAAAAGAACAGCAACACGAATTTGCAGCGTTGCAGCTGGCCAGGAAGCAGATGCAGATGTGCGCGGGCGTAGTGGAAAGTTGCGACGAGGGCGCTGATGTCGTTGCTGGAGACTGCAAACGAGCCGCCCGCCGCCGCCGCCGCCCTCGTGGCCTTTCCCTTCCACTCTCCCGCCTTCTCCTGTCGCCCATCGGCTTCCCCATGGCGGCCTGCACCTCGCCGCAGCCGGCGTCGCACGGCAACTCAAGCTGGCGCCGCTCCACATCCACATATTTCTCCAGACACCAGCACAAGCAGATCCGCCACCTCCACACCTAGAAGTAGGTCGCCGGTGCAAAAAAAACTAACCTTTTCTCAAATCTCTGCCGGCGGTGGGTTGCGAGACGACTCTAGCTGGTGGGGAGCAAGGCGGCGGTGGGTAGGGAGACGGTTCGAGGTGGTGGGAGCAAGGCGGGGGCGGGGAGCAGTGAGGAAGATGCCGGCGGCGGCGGGGATCGACGCAAGACCAGAGTGGAGAGCTTGAGGGAGCAGGGGAATGAGAGCCTGTCGGTGAGGGTGAGTGGCTGTCGCGAGTCGCGACTGTGAGGGCAATACAGGAAACTTCAAAAAATGCGTAGCGTGGAAAAATTTGCACGTCAAAACCTTTAACGTCCTATATTTCGGAACGGAGGGAGTAGATTATATGGCCTATATCATACCTCGCCGCCTCCCCGGCTATCACAGCAGAGACGGTGTCGATATGAAATTATTTTCCCTTTTCGTTGTTTGTCAGGCCCGGTCTCCTCGGTTGACGCTATTCCACGAGAACGGTCCATAATGGTAGAACCTGAGGCATCTCTCGACCTCTTCCGACAAGCGCTGGTAATGGTAGAACCTGCGGCATCTCTCGACCTCTTCCCACAAGCGGCCATCCCAAGCGCCTCACTGATCTACTCATCCCCGCAGCTTTGGATTCGGTACTCTCTCTCCCTCTCTCTAATTCTTCTTCTCTCTCATGATAGGTTGATGTTTGATCATCTATTGATGGAGATCATAATGTTAAAATCTGGGAATATAGAGTAAAATGCATAGGCTTATGGAAATTAACTTCGGTTTTGCTCCATTTAATTTAGTTTCGGTTCTGCTAAGAACAATTGAACAAATACACCAAATTAGCTTCGGTTCTGCTATGAACAACAACACCCTAGTAAACTATACCATTGCTTGTCCTATGTACTTGTCTTTGTAAAATGTATAGGAAACAATTGAACAGTGATATTTCATTCATTAAATTGTATAGGAAACAATTGTTTGGCCTAAATGTATTGTAAATTTAGAGTAAAATCACATTCAATAATATTTCATTTAGAGTTTGTTTGTAGTAAGATTAAATTCCTACTCTTGATCATGTGTGATTTTTTACATTAGATGTTGATGGTGAATCAATATGAACAGTGGCTAGTGCGCACTGCAATTACACCTGCTCTATTTCTGTATGGAAAAGCCAACTAGTAGTGTTTCTTAGGACAATTAGTTCATGTTATGTTCGACGAATACAAGAGTGAATGTGGAGACTCGTTATTCTTTAGGACATATATCTGTCATGTTTGATCTGGATTCCATAACCATGGTTTAGAAAATTCTGCAGTAAGCATGCAGACATGCACCTCTAGTTTAATGTTACTTTCAAATTTTACTTGCACTTCAAAAATTTGTACCAGCTACTATACTTCATATGGATACTTGTAAATTTTGGTTGCACAGTAAAACATTTGTGCTGGAATCTATTCTGCTTTTATAACCTTAAGCTATCAATTAGTAGCAAAGCATGCTACGTTTGTCATTATCAAGTTTGTTTTAGAAATGCAATCAATTATCTGTTTTGCTCATTAATTTTACTAAAACAATAACTTTGTATGTTGTGTAAGTAGGAGCTGATATTCTATGTTACTTTATTTATATGTTTTGCACATTGGTTTGTATGGTGGATATATGTTTGGTCTCTATCTAATCTTGGTACCAAGGAGCAGTGCAAGGCAAAGCTCGAAGACGGATAGGTTCGATTCCATCTGGTACGAGGATGGCCTTCTAGAACTCTCCTCCTTCTCAACCTCCTCCATGATTACTTACTCTAAAAGTACTACGAGCTCTCCCATGACTCCATTGCCCTCCAAGTCATGTCTGCTTGCCTGCTCCCTCCTCCCACCCTCAGATCTTGGATTGGAGCAGGGGAAATAATAGATGTCTTGTTTCTGTTCGTTCGTGAAGTATGAATCGTAAGACCAATTCATCGGTTGTATGGTGCACAACTTGAATTAAGAACAATACATTTCTGTTTTTTATACATGATCTTTTGTAGAAATATGTTGTGGCTCCTTGCAGAATAAATAAGTAACCAGTATAGATAATCATGTAAAAGTACAACCGAATGCATTGGTCTTCCATTCAGTTGGGTCTGGAGTAAATATATTGTGGCTCCTTGTTGTCTTTCTAATTGATCATCCATGTGTGGTTGTTAACTTATGGTACTGCAATTTACTCATGCATTAGCATGTCTAAAGTTTAGTTACTGGTTCTGTCATGTGTACTAGTGCCTTGGGCTTTATTTACTGGTTCTTTTTACAATGCTTCACTTTGATAGCTGTCCCTAATACCCCCCCTTTTTTTATTGATGTAGGGTAAAGCCACCAGAAGTCTCCCACTTGTGAAAGCCGCTGCTGTGACAGAAGATTAGAACAATCCTGGAGAATATATTTAGAAGATCTAGTGTATCTGTTCCTGATTGTTTGTACATGTGTTGTTGTTTCTACACGTGTTGTTCCTGATTGTTTGTACACGTGATGTTGATCTGAACTATAATTAAACCATTCGTACCTGATGTCATGAATATTTGATCGAACCATTTATCGATTTAATCAGTTTGAGAGAATTATTAATTGTTTTCTGTTGAAATGTGAAATCGAATATGTGAATTAAATAGGCCAAACGTTCTACTGGCCAGGCTATAGTGCCCTACAAAGAAGGCCACGTCCTGCAAGAAATGTACTGCATAATCATTTTGGCACATAACCAAAGCCAAACGAAATGGACTGCAGAAAGGCCACGAACCAGAAAGTAAAAGAATGCCCATATAGACAATCTAAAATTGAGAGGGAACAAATTAAACAGGCTGAAATTATTGGGCTAGGCCCATATAGAAGTCTGAAATGGACCAGGCTGATTTTGTGCCACGTCAGCGTTGCCGCGTTGGATCTGACGTGGCTTGGCCATAGTACGAGCAACCAAAAACATTGGTCAGAGAGTCCATGACCTTCTATTTGGCCATACAAGGACACATGCGTTCATTGGTGATGCCCGTAACCTGACCAACTGATTTTGGTCACAAAAAGGTCACATTTGATAATACATGAACATTCGGTGACCAATATTGAGAATCACAAGATAACATATTTCTTGTAGTGGTCATATCATTATATGGCACATGCATCACAATGCTTCTTATCTTGAATTGCAAACCTGAAAGAAATATTTGCATTGTTTGTTCTGGTTCCTCTCTAACTTGAGCTCTTCGAAGTATGAACTCCATCTCCTTGTAATATTGATCCACGGACTTAGTGCCTTGCTTCAATTGCTACAATTTGTCATAGAGAGTTCTCACATAATGTTTTGGAACAAATCTTTCCCCCATTATTTGCTTCATAACTCTCCATGTAACAATTTTTGGATCACCATTCCTTTCTCTCAATTGTGTGATGCCATCCCACCACAAAGAGAGCATAGCCATAAAATCTAGAAGATGCAAGCATGATCTTCCTTTCCTCAGTCTAATCATGCAATCTCCACAGCTTCTCAATCTTCAATTCCCACATCAAATATTCTTCAACATCCTCGTTATCACATGTGAGAGTAGGGATTGAAAATTTTGGTTTTCCCAAACCATCATCCTCCCTATTGTTTTCAGCCATAACCATTGGTACTCTCCTAGCACCAAGTCCTCCATGGCCTCCATGCATATTGGCTCGTCCATCATCCAAATCAACACCAAAATTAGCATTGGGAGCTCTTTGTTGTTGTTGTTGTTGTTGTTGTACTAAAGTGGACAAATTAGCAATTTGTCTTTTCATGTTTTCACGGCCTCTTGCATAGTTTCAAGGCATTCTTGAGTAGCAGCTTTCTGTAATTTCAGATCCATCTCCTATAAGTCTTCTCTCAATTTGTCATCATAAACCTCAATTCTTTGTTCAATTCTGTTGGCAACCACATCTCGAAATTTGGTGAACTCAGCCCATGTCACCACATCATCCGCAGCCTTCTTGTTATGCACCTCCTCAGGCTTCTTACCCTGCACATCATCACCAGGAGACTTCATAGATTAACTTGTTAGTGAAAATAAAATAACAATAGGTGGTGTTCTTCTCTCACAACTCACTCAAAACCGGCAAAGAAAGGTGTTTCTTACCGTTCCAAAGTGAATAGGATTTACTTACCAACAACTAGCAATTATAAGTGTACCAAGTGTGAGAAGAGAATAACCAGGATATGAAGTATCACAAGACAAAACATGGTATATGGTGGGGCTTGGTTGCGATACCTAACAACACCAAAATAGCAACTCCTATTTACTGTCTAATGTGATAAAAAGTTCACTAAGGAAACACACACACTCTGGGAGACAAAATGTGGCTAGCAATTATATGGTAGAGATATTGCAAGCACAAGAAATTAACTAGCAAAAGCTCTATAAAACAGGCACAAGATTGCTCAAGTAATGTCCACAAAATCAACCAAGATGATATGTACCAAGCTCCACTAGTGAAAACAATAATGGCTCGACCTATTTGCTATTTTTTTAAATTTGTTCTTTCTTTCTCTTTTTTAATACTTTTTTTTAAATATTTTTCAATGGCCTTTGTATCAACTAGGAGAAATATGTAAGTGAAAACAGAAATATGAGACAAAAGTGATCAAATGAGCAGCCTGTTAGAGCAATAAAAACAGCTAGTCTTTTGGGTAGGAACCTAAAAATTTACTGTAGAATGGTTGTGGCTATGCTTAACAATGATCATATAGAAATCCTATAGAGAAAACGAGGAGAAAACAAAAATAAACTAGTGAAAACAGAAAATAGGACTCACGTCAGAAAACTAGGCACTTTTGTGTCGTGAACGCTGCCGGGCAGTGAGAGCGCGCATCTGGTATTTATTGGAACCGAGAGTAGCTAGGGCGCGGCAGGAAACGCATCAAAACCCTACCGGCTGCAGCAATCCGAATAGGAATAGGATGCGATCCAGTAGGAAACGCGCCAGAACTCTACCGGGCAGAGATCAGATAGCAATCCGAGATTGGTTAGGAACACACGTCAAAACAATTGATGAAACTTTCGTGGAAGCTCAGTGTGAATCCAAGGCAAACCAGAACAATTCCACGGCAGGAAAAATCAAGATGGATTTTTTAAACCCGTGGCTTCCCTTGTGATAATCGGATTGGAACTCGAGTAGGAAACAACTGAGCTAGAGCTATTAGGGCTACACAGTGGGGGCTTTTCCCCACTGTAATGTGTCAAAAAAAAGAGCTATTAGGGCTGTTTTCCCGAGCAAACCAACAGGGATAACAATATTTTTGGTGGTATTTTTGATATAGATATGAAACAAAATATGAACTAGATGAACCGTAACCCTAGATAGACATAACTAAAACAGAAAACAAGAACGCAAATCAATAGAAAACAACAACAAGAGTAGCAATTTGGTGTTGATCTAAGCTCTAGCACAATCTAACCTAAATATCTTTTATGGCCTTTTCTGGATAGGTAATAAAAACAACTAATCAAGGGGATGGAATTTGCTCACCGAGGAAACCTGGGAATCTGATACCAAGATGATATGGGGTGGCCCGATCTTCTCTTGTGAGCAACTCGAAAATATGGTGGATCTATGATAACTAGTGTTTCCCTGAAAACTCTACTTGGATAATCCCTGTTGCCAATGCAACAACAATCAATCCCTTTGGATATTCTCAACTACACACTCTTGCACAACGTAATAAAAGACTACGAGGTGGTCCTGTATCCCCTTATTCCCAGTGGAACAATAGATAATACGCATGATTTGCAAAGGTATACTTCAAGATGAATGCTTCAAGCAATACAATCTAGAGGTTCTAGGGTTTTTGGTTTAAACTTGGTCTAACTATTCCACACGCAGGTGGTAGGTATTTTAAGAGGGGAGGGGTGCGGCCACAAGTCCCTTGCGCAAGCACCTCTACCCTGACTCAGACTGGACTTAGTTTTGGACTCAGATATACACAAACCAACCCATAGAGGGTTCGGCCATGTATGGACACGCATGCCCTTACCTACTTGGAGTAAAACCTCTAATTATAGCGCATCACATCTTGTGGGGCGCCCTCCTTCTTTCTCCTCACTTGAGCACTTGTGGAAAACATGTGTATGCTTGTTTTCCACACTTGTAGGCTTGTTTTCCACACTCGTATGTTTGTTTTATAGCTGGGAAACAATGTTTTCTTCATGTTCCCTCTTGTTTTCCAGCATCTCCATTTTGTTTTCCAGGTCCTCCATGTTGTTTTCCACCTCCATGTTTGTGTTATCAATAACCCTGATCATACGTAAATGCATAGACTTAGGTAGTATAAAATTCTCATAAACACAAACATCATATTAAATTAAGAGTAAGTTCACCTGTTGTTCTATTAGTTTGGCCCTTGATCTTGTTATTGGTCCAAGTCTCACTTCATCATGCTCCTCTTGGATAACAACCTCATCATGTGGTAAATAAGTAGGGATGTCCTCGTCAAGAAGGAAATCACCTAAAGAGATTGTGTGTGGTAATGGAGGCAGAAAAATGTCTAGGCATGGTATCATTACACATTGTGGATATTGTGGTGAAGCAGAACACAATAGAAAGGGTTGCAAGTATTTGGAGGCTGGACTGCCTCCCCAAATGCACAAGCTCCAAATCCACCACCTGGAATTCTTGTAGAATAACCTGTCATAATCCAGGTACTAATGATAATGCGAAGTATTTTACTTCCATGCTTACATGACATTTGTCCCTGTTTCCACACTAATAATGCTAGTATTTTACTTCCATGCTTACAGGAGGACATCAATGCAACAAGTTCTCTTGTAGTTGAAGATTTACTGGTAGAGCTGATTCAACAGGTACCATCCATTCTCTTGCAGAAAAATAATTTCACAAGATTAATTCCAGAAAAATAATTTATCTTCTCTGCAAGTGCCATTGCCAAGAATAATTCCACAAAACCCTGTCCCAGAATCAACATTCATCAGTAATGCCAGAGAGATGCTCAACCCACCCATTGTAAGCAATACAGTCACACAAGGTGAACTCAGGAGACAGTTAATCTTGTTGAAGATATAGAGAGAGCAACAACTAGAAGAGAAGAAGCAAGCTATACTCCTTCAAAGAAGAGAAGCCGATGAAAGCAAAGCAATAGAAGCTGCCAGGAAGAGGCATGAGCAAGCACAGAAAAAGCATCAGATGCAAAGAAGAGGAAGGCAGAAGTTGCTGAGCAAAAAGAGAAGAGGAAACAAGAAGTTGAATGCATGAAGCAAGCAAAGGTCAAGACAAGAAAGTTTGTGCATGAGACAGAGAAGGCACACAAATAGAATTTGGTTGCAGAGAGAAAGGCAGAACAAGAAGCTCAAAAGAAGGCCAATGCAGCAAAAATAACAACAAGAAAGAGAGGCAAAGATACTTGCAGCTATAGCAGAGAAGGAGGCCAAGAGGAACGCAACTGCAATAGAGAAGAAGAAAAACATGCACCTGCTGCACATAATGAAAATGCTCTTGCTGCAGAAAGAGAAGCACAAAGGATTGCTGTAGAAAGCGAAGAAGAAAGGCTTGCTGCAGAAAGAGAAGCAGAAAGGCTTGCTGTAGAAAGAGAAGCAGAAAGGATTGCTGCACATAAAGAGAAGATGCTTGCACAGGAAGCCCACAGAAATGCTGCAATCAAGGAGTTAAGCAGAATCACTGAATTGAGGGAAGCCTAGAGACATGGTGAACATGAAGAATCACAGAATGAGGCTCAACACAATGCTTCAGTGATGGAGATCAACATACAGAAGTCTAAGAGGCCTGCCTAAAAGCCATCAGAAAATCAAGCAAAGAAAGCCAACTATCCACCCAAACATGTTTCCATGTTTGATATGTTCAGGTAGACAAACAATGAAGCCATTAGAAAATCAAGGAAAGAAAAGTTCCATCATCTGCTAAATACATGTAATAGACATATTTCTACCATGTTTCTGGAACTACAAGCATGCAATATATATATATATATATATATATATATACATATATATATATCTTTACCTAATAATAAAAGCGTTAAGGCTTCCTTCGTTGGTTGGTTGGTCCGTCATTAAAATTGCCACCTAAGTTAACATAAATTACCCACCCCGCCACCGATAAGTTGTATTTGTATTATTGTCCGCCCCTACTTTTTAGACGTTTCTTCACATCTACCATTTGCTTGGTACGTACATTATACGTCTCAACATCGGTTTAGGCTATCAAAGAAAAAAAACGGAGGTCGATCGGCTACATACAACGGTTCCTTATATATACCGCCGAGATCAACGACGAGCCGGGATCGATCGGGTCGAAAACTACCCAATATACATGCTCTAACTGACGACCATCATCGATGGAACAAGCGAGGAAGCTGAGGTTCACAACGACGGAGGGCGTGAGGTATGCCGATCTTGATGACTCGCAGTAAGGCCATGACCTTAGCGTACATAAAGACGAGCGGGAGAGGCCTGCAGACTGCAGTTGGAGCATGATGGGGTGAGCCAGAAGTACAAAAGGCAGCCGGCAATGGGAGCACGAGATGGATGGCGAAACATGCAGCCATTGTTGGGTTGAGGATGCGTGAGGCGACGGCCCTGAGCATGCTCAAACGGCTGGGGCAGGCGATCTGAGCGGCACGCTAACGAGGCAAAACAACAAACGATGTTGTTGTGGGTGGGAGCGACATAATCGACCGAAGGAATCGATCTGTAGAGGATATCCTGCAGCGGCAAACGGGGGGATTCATCTCGGCAAGGATTCCGTGCCCATACGGGAGAGCAGGGTGTGTAAGCGCAGGGTGCTGGGAGATGGCACCCGTACACCGGACCTGAGGAGGCGGGGCGATCCTGGAGGGCGGAGGCGTTCAGTTTCGGCTCCGAGCCATACTGTCTGCTAGACGGAGGTTCCGGGAAGCACGGACATCACAGAACAATGAAGGATGGCGACGATGCCGTGGACGGCCCTCTTTCCGTGCATCGCTACTAGTGCCGTGCCTTGGTCCAGCTCAACCACGTTGTAGCTGCATTGCTATGTAATCTTCTACCCCGAGCACGATTGCATGCAACATGGCCATGATCCCATGAAGTTGGGATACGTAATGTCTCCTGTATTTTTCTAGCCCCGTCTTAATTAGAACAATTTATGGGATAATTTAAATCTAAACGAACCTACAACAGTTTCCATAATACTACTTCATTGTACAAGCGTCTCCAATTTATTCTATACTGATAGTGGCATCCTGGACTGGCCTACATAACTTTATCAGTTTGATAACTTTCCCCCCTATGTGTAGGGCATACAAAGTAAATGACTGAATTTATTGTGCTAAAGGGATTTTTGGTTTGGTCAATATTGTGCTAAAGAGATTTTTGTTTGGTAGCTATATCTCAATCTTTGTCGCAAGGGTATTATTGTGCTAAAGGGAATTTGGGCTTGGTTAATATGAATATTTCAAGAATGAATCAGTCAACATAACTAAAAAAAGGGCAGAGATGCTAAAAAAACTATTACTACTAGCTACTATGTGGACTAATGTTCTATATCCATTTTGGGTTATAAAAGATGAAGTGCAATATAAAGTAAAGAGATGATGCAACACAAATTCAAAGAGTTTGAGTTAATCGATGAGTAATGACGGTAATATCATTTTTCTTCTAGATTTCTAAGCACGTGTTTTATTTATTTTATGCCCGTTCAAACACACATGCTCTTGATTTCTGTGACATATACCAACAAGAACATACTTTGTGTGTCTCCGTGACACGAATTTTTCTCCCCGTTGCAACGCACGGGCACGTGTGCTAGTATGTGTGTATATATATATATATATATATATATATATATATATATGCAAAATATATATATATATGCAAAATAGCGGCCTACCATGGGTGATAGCTACCCATCCTTCTATAGCCACCGGATCAGCCTTATACAACATCTCAACCGTAGATACATTTTAACGGAGGTGGATGACTTGACGGAGGCAGACGGAAAGAAAAATAGCTGTGTGGCCCGGGCAACATTATCCTTCACCTCCTGATTTGGTCAACATCTCTGATCCCCACGCTTCCACCCGACACGCCTCTATCTCTCACTTGCTAACTAGTACAACATCACAGCTAGCAGCAGCAGCTTCGAGCGGGGGTGGGCGCCGGCGGCCGGGCCGGCACCTCCTCCATGTCGCCAGCGTTCGTCAGCCCGGGGATGCAGGTCACCGCCGCCGACACTGTGTAGGATATCGCGGACACGCGGCCGATGGGGAAGATGGGCCGCAGCGTCTCGTGGCCAAGGTTGAGCTTCGCGTGGACTCCCGCGTCGTCGCTTCGACTGGCGTGCGGCGGCTTGGAATCCCGCAGCGGTTCCCCGCCCCGGGCTTATTGCAGTGCCTCCAGTCTCGCCATGGACAGCGAGCAGGATGGGGCGGGTTGAGCCGCGCTGAAGGTGAGTGTGGTCACGCCGGCCGGCCGGCCGGCCATGTTTTTCTACTCTAGGGATCTTTGTGACGACCAATTATATATATGCATTGCACATATATATTCGATTCCACATCTATCTTAATTTTATTTGTTGTGGAATGAACGAGTCAATTTAAGCTGTGCTTTGCTACCTGGCCAGCTAGCTGTTCTTAAAGCAATTTTGCTGTTTCTGTACCTTTTCCGGGTTTGCATAACTTAAAAGGTCCCGGAAATCCGTTCATCTTTCAGAAAAAAAACATTCCTTGATTTATTCCTTGATTTTCTTGTCATCACGTGCCCTTCTCTTCTCTCTAGTTGCTTAGAAATTTTCATGGCATTCTTTTGCCCAAGATGTGCTCGTGTTAATGTCCTCCCACTATTTCCACGGAGCCATGGAATTTTATTTCTCTGTCATTGCACATTTGTTTCTCTTGGTTCGTTTGTCTGCTAGGTGTTCGACGAGAGGGACAAAAGGGGGCCAAAAGAATTAGGAAAAATCTTTGGGTCTCAGAATTGAGCATGCTTTTGGCGAAGCCAAGCGGGACCAAAACGGAGCCGAGCGTGAGCACCGACCAGAGGGCGAGTTGAAAAGCATGCCATCATGCTTCTATGACTGGATTGGTACTGCGTTCTTTTTTCCTTACAGTGTGTCTCTCGGCATCTACAGATGGTGTGCTGCGCCCAACCAAGCGTGGTTTTTATGCTTGTCAAGATATTTTGATCTTTGTTTTATTTTTTCTAATTCATTTTTATTTTGAAATCATACTGCAAGACACCGTTCTAGTTTTCGGTGTACCAATTTCTCAGGTTGCAAAATGCCTTCTTAATCCTTTTTTTTTCTTGCTAGAAAGGTCTTGTTAATTAGCTACATGTTGTAGCCATGTACTTGTGTTTGCTTACGAAGAGGTATTCCGTACGTTGATTGGATACGTTGCCATGTCACCTCAAAAGCGTCTCTTGTTTGTGTGAAAAATTTAATAGAAACTAAGTAGTATATATAAAATGCGTGCGAACCAAAGAGAACCGTACAACATCACGGAACGCATAGTGGAAATTAGTATACACAAATCAACAGACGCCAGGACACTCACCGCAATCAGAAAATAATACTCTTACAAGAGAGGCCTTGTGGAAGGGAGCTGATCGTCGAATAAAAGGGCCGAGTACAGATCATCGTCATGCGTTGGCAGCAGCGTCGACGCTGACGGAGTGGCCGGAAGAGGACGAAACGGTGTACGATCGAAAACAAGATATCCTAGTTTTCGTAGTGGATGAATCGAAAACAAGATTGAGGTACGGTTGGCGCTGGGGTTAGTTCGGATAGCTACTAGTTATTTTTGGGTTTCCGACGCCATGGACTAGCAAAAAATATCCATCCGCATCTCTCTTTTTTAGAAAAAGATCCATCCACATCTCAATTACCTTGATTCCCTAGTCAGATTGGCCGGTAGCCTTTGTGTTTTTGTAGTTACGGTTGATAAGATGTCATATTTTTACTGGGACGGTACGAAGATGCCTTTAACAGACAGCAAACGGTGTTAGACATGGGTAGCTATCACCCTAGTTAGCAAATCCGCGTCCATATATATATATTTTGAACATCTTTGGTATGTACTACTGGATTCAATGATTGAAGCTTTTGAACATCTTTCCTATGGACTACTGGATGTCATGTTTAAATGCTTGGTCATCTACTAAGTTCAGTGACCATCACATTCAGTTGCTCACTGTCATCTACACAGTTCTGTCATGTGTTGATGCTTGGTCATCTACTAAGTCCGATGATGATGTGTTTGGTCTGATGCATTCAGTTGCTCACATGTTAAAATTACCAAAAACACTTGCATTGATAATTAAACACATACCTACATAGTCTGAAGCATCATTGCTTACACATTTGTCTCCATTACATAGACATGTATGGAATATATAGTCTGCAACATCATAAACTGAAAAGTAGAGACATAGACTACTAGCTACATTGCTTAGTTCTATATCCAGGGACATGCTAGCCATCATCACTTCTTGAGAGGACTCATGCTTCACGTTCTTCTACTCACACACATCACTTCTTGAGCAGACGCACAACAGTGATCACGCACAACAACAACATGGTAGCCATCATCATCTTCATAACTATTAGCACTTCTCTGCCTACAACCAGTAATGCACATGCCTCATGCTCGCTAATGGTTTCTCCAGGCCTTGCAGCCCCCTGCAGCCAGCTTGCAGCTCCCTTCCAGCTCCATTGCGGTCCCCTTCCAGATCCCTTGCAGCTCTATTATTCGCACGCCTCTGTGCAATCTGCTTCTTCCATCTCTTCTCTCTTCTTCTATGCAGCTCCAAGTGCTTCAACATCATCATCATCAACAAGAATTGACTCGTCAACCAGATACATAAGTATTCCAACTCCCAATGCCAAAATTCACATGAAGTCTTGCAACAAAAAAAGATAAAAAAAATTAGCATTTCTGCAACACATTTGAGTCAATGAACACAGATGGTCGACAACAAGCTTACCTGCTGATTGACACATCTGTAGAACACCCAGCCATCGTGTTCGTCGGTGCTTGACACGAGCATCTTCACCTTTTTTCCGCACTCTGGGCAGTTGATCCGCGGAACCTGAACTGCACCAGCGCGCACCGCGGACCGCATGGAACTGGAGACAGACATGGTGGGACCAGCAATCGCCGATGAACACGACGGCTGTTAGGGATTTAGGAGAGGCAACTAGGGATTTGGGAGAAAGGCGGAGGGGAATTTGGGGTGCGGGGACGGAAGCAGTTCAGAGATTTGCGGGAACGGCGGAGGGGAATTTATCCATCGACGATTTTACAAGACTAGTTGAGTTGCACGTGCCATGCACGTCTCCATTATGAAACAAAAAAATCTTTAAAATTTTACAGTGTAAACTCAACATATATTGTCCGTGTGATGAGTCCAAAGGTTACATAACATTTGACCCATATGATAGTAATAGAGTTGCTTGTATCCCTTTTATATCATGAAATCTAATATCTATTTCTTCTTTCATACCATTCCCTGATATACCCCGTCTACGCTAATCCCATAATGCTCCCACTCCCATGTTAAATAGTTACCATCATGACCCTATTAATAACATTATCAGGTGAGCATCACAAGTTATTTTAAAAAATATGGTAAAATAAAGTTGACATATAGCAACTCCAATATAAATTATCTGACCGACATGGTCATGATAGTTGCACGAAACTACTCGATGAACCATATGCTCATGCATCGTGATCGACTGCATATGAAATTTCGGAAACTGAAATTCATGTAGTACTTGGTCATTCTTCGGCCATTTTAGGATTTGATGGGTTTCTGTAGAGTAGCTCATCATTGTTTGATGCATGAGGTCAATTGCTTGGCAGCGGAAATCTATTTCTGTTGCAATTCCTCATGTTGTCTTTAAGGTGCATCTGACAATTTAATGGTCTGCTACATGGTTGCTCTCTATTTGTTAACATAAAACCATATGTTTTAATTAAGTGTCCTTTCTAGATTATTTTAAGGACAAAAGTATTTGAATCGAAAAATAAAAACAACAAAAGAAATTGTTTTAATAAAAAGGGGAGCCAGCCCAGCCAAGCTATGTCAGGCCATCCATCCGAGAGCCACCTACCTACCCTGGTCCCCACCACGTTCAATCTGAACGAGTATGTCGCCGGCGTCGACCGGCCATGCCCTGAGCCACGAGCTCGACCACGAGAGTCCTCACACGTGCTTAGACAGCGGTGCCCTGCCCCGTCCTTGCTTGAGCCGACTGGCGAGTGGCCCACACATCGCCTTCTCCCTGCTACCCATGCATACCCTCTCAGGATATCCACCTCCAAGGCTTCCCTAGGACAGTTGCGCCCCTGAACTATCCTTGATCGTGCCCAGCCGGCGAGTGGCCCATGCATCGCCTTCTCCCTGTTCCCCGCCTAGATCCGCCTGGGAGGTCCAGATCGAAGGTTCCGCGTTGTCCTCCTCGAGCCCACCGTCGACCAGTGCGGAAGACGGCGAGGAGGGGCCGACTCAGCTGATGCTCCTATGCGACACATTGTTGATGGCTCCGTCCCGCCGAATGGGAATGGGTATGGGCGGAAAGGGGCCCCGATCCGACCCCACGCTCACATGCAATGCCACCTACTATTGCCCCGTCGTCGCCCCGTTTCTCTGACCACGACGATCTCCGTCGGCAGCACGCACGCCTGTGCTGCTCAGTGCCTCTGTGTCCATGTTTTCTTTTGAGGGAGGTTTTCTTCGACATGTAAAGAAACATGTTGGACGCTTGGCCCCGAACGGGATACGACGTAGGAAAGATTGGTATCGTTTCGGGGTAATTAGCGATGGCAAGGTTTGTAATTTCAACCTGTGTTGAGAAACTCAACATCGGAGACATCATACTCGTTGGATCCACGTGATTTGACGCCTGAGATTTAATGTATCTACAAAGTTTGCTCTTTTATAAGTAGTGTAGATGTTGATATTGTGATATTGCACGTGCAATGCACATGTCGACTAATACATACACAAAAATTATTCTGGTTTAATAAATATTGATGTGAGTACAAAAATAATTATTTGCACAATGTTTTCATCCGGAAGAACTGATTTTCAACTTTTCCTAGTACTACTTTCTTCATTCTTGAAAAGTAAAACATAACTTTTGTGTTCATAACATTCATGTGTAACGGTTGACATTTTTTTTTAAATGAACAGTTGACGTTATTTATATCCCTCTTAAAGGAATTCTAAGCATGCAGCCACACCTGCTTAATTCCATCACTTTAGGTACGCAAGCTAGCAAACAGAAAAAGGCAACTTGACGGCACGTGATTGGAGGGGAGTGGACGTTGTAGGTGGGATATAGGGTAGATGGTGCGGTGGTGAGCAGCTGCTGCCGATGCGCGCTCATGCTGTGTGGAGCAAGACGCGCATGCATGGCAGACCGGCTCGACAGAGTGAGATGGCGGAGCTCTTGCGCGTCGCCGTTGACCGGGAGCCGGCCCTGGTCGGCCCGCGCGCCTACGAGCGGGACCGGGAGGCGGTCGGAGCGTTGCCTTAACCGTGGGCTGGCCATGCGCTCGAGCGGAGAGGAGGAAATAGGACTGAGGCGAGGAAGGAGGGGGCCCTTGCTCGACCTGGTATGCGGCTCACCGGCCGAGGCGGAGAGGAGAAAGATTAAGACGCAGGAGATATCGCCTAGGTACCGCTTCGATTCACTTAAGCGGTGGCATTTTATGTAATTACAACGTAATTTAACCTGTAACTCAACTCGACATTGGAACGATATTGTCCGTTTGATCTACACAGTTTAACGACTCAGATTGATTGTATCTACGAAGTTTGCTCTTTTATAAATAGTATAGAAGAGACAAGCCGCTAGGGGGTTTTCTGCAATAACGTCCCGACCACTCCATCTGGCACCACGACCGGTCAACACACGGGCGTACGCCGCGGATACGCGCCACAGTGACCGTATTTTGATGTCCAATCGTACATAGTGATCAAACTGTGTGTATTTTAAAGTAGGTTGACTCTCCGGTGCTTCCATCATAAGTATGATGACCCGCCGGCTGGAAAAGAAAACGACATAACAACGCCAAGTGGCTGGAGATGCTCTAATTCCTTCCGACCAAACACGGCTAAAAAAAAAATGCATTGCAGAGGAGGAGCTATTGGCCGGCTAATTTATCCCACGGACCCGGCACGGCAGACTGGAGGGAGGCAAGTCCTTCCCCCGAGTCCCCGACTCTATCCACTCTCTCCGGTTTGCACGGCACACCACGGGGGAAGGGAGGCGACCACGCGCCTCCGCGTCCGCCTCTACCATCTTCCCATCATGGATCCCCGCGGCCACAAGCCGCAGGAGGACGGCTTCTTCCACGCACATGACGGCACTTGCCACGCCGACCCCAGGTTCTCCTTGACCACGCCGCTTGTTCTTTCTTTGCTCTCTTCTTTACCTCAATCAATTACGACAGCTTCATTACCATATCTTCCGTCGTGACTCTTGGTTCGGATTCCGGACTTTCCGGTTAGAAGCTAGTTCAATCAGAATCCGCTTCTTGCTCGAATCTGGGGAATTCTGGAGGGATATGGGGTTTGCGGGTTCTGCAATGTTAATTGAGTGATGCAAAACGTGCAAGCTTCTGATCATCTAATTCGGTCGATATCCGAAGTGTTGGGAATGCGAAGATTTATCAGATGATGCATTGGGTTTACCCAAGTTATTTCTTACATAGCGCTTGTACATTCTTGTACATTCCAAGAAGTTTATCCTCTCTCGAAATAGTCTTTCGCCCCGCTTTATAAATAAAATCCAACGGCTGAACCAATACAATACAAGGTGACAAGGTGCATAGCAGATTAAAGATAAACAACAAAGAACATAGGGATCATGACTTGCCACCAAGGACCGCGATATGAGATCGAGAAGTACCGGGGCTCCACGATGATGCCCCCAAGAGGGTGACGACACATAAGCGTCGCCGTCGTCGAGACCGAACGGTAAGGGTTTTCACCCGGAGCCCTAGCACACAGAAGGTACCCACAACGGCGCCCCCAAGAGGGTTACGATACCCGTAGGCGTCGTCGTCGTTGGCGCCGGAGCATAGAGCTTTCACTCGGGAAAACATTCCAACCACACCCGATACTGCGAACCGCCCATAGTCCCTGAGCCAGGCCACCTGTTACACGCAATAGCAAAAACAACGATGAAGTAAAGCAAGATTGAACCAACGGGGACACGAGATTTTAACGTGGAAAACCCTTCCAATAAAGAAGAGAATAAACCACGGGCGCTAGCCAGCAATACTTCACTATTTCGGGTGAGGTTACAAATGCGCCGGGATTAACAATGTGTGGCTTGTCCCGTGCGGCGGCTTACAAGATGTATATAAAGGCGGTCCTGACCTAACTAGGTCGGTAAGGATGAATCCAACTCCAACTCGGTAACAACTCGTACCGCTACGCTTCTGCCCTAAGCCTCCGGCGACGGGCCTCGCTCCACTCCGTCTGAAGTTTCCTTTATCTTTATATAAATTTGGATCACCACAAAATAACACCACCAACACACGATCTGGGAGCCTTCATTGCGAAAGCTCCATCGGCACTAGGATCCCCCTCCGCCAGCTCCATACCACCCACATGGACCGAGGAGATGACCATCTCCACTGCCATGTCACTCGCCGCATAGTCAATCGCGCAGTCCACCTTCCGGGGCCGCCACCCTGGCATTCAAGATCTCGCCCCCAAGGAGAAGCAGGTGTCACGACGACAGTTCCACCAGAACGGACAAGAGAAGTACCAAGCCAGCTAGCCCTAGTACAGCGGGGAGGTACGATATCCGGTCGCACCCGCAGACCACGAGTAAACAAGTCTGCTAGGCGGCCACCAATCTAGGCCCTCCTGGCCCGGATCCAGTACCCCTTCCACTTCATGGTCGGGGGAAGGGCTCCCAGACGCGCCGGGAGCCACTGAAACCACAAAAGCAGCAGAGCCCACCCAACCCAGATCGAGCCCGAAGGGCCCAGATCTGGGCCGAGAGCCCCTTCGCCTCAGGCCAGCTTTGCCAGCCACCGCCCCGGAACCGAGCCGCCCCGATCTTCTCCGTCACAAGTTCTGGTGGAGACGTCGCAAAGCGTGACCATCCCTGTCGCCCGTCATCCGCGTCCTTGGCCGAGATCTCCGACCTGAGATGCCGCTGTCCACGTCGCCTAAGCACCGTCGCCACCACGACCGCGCCGCCGCCGGATCTCCACCCTGCCATGGCTGTGGCCACGCCGCCGCGCCTCTGGTCGAGTATGGCGCCCAAGCCGGCGACTTGGCCCGTGCCAAGATTGCGCAAGCGAGGGAAAAGGAAGAGCCCTGCCGCCGCCAAAGGCCGGCGACGCCGTCGGGCGGCGGCGGGGGGAGGGAGGAGACGAGGGACGGGTGCTGGAGGCTGGGGCGGCGAGGGTCCCTTCGGTCGCCCACGGGAGCGACTCGAAGGGACGAAGGTTTTTTTTTTCCCTCTGCGAGTTCACTCTCGAGGGAGAAGCCTCCCAAGAAGTTTATCCTTGCGCATAGGATTTGTGGCTACTAGAACAAGACATGCTTGAGTGAATACATTGTCCATTAACAAAGTTATCTTGAGGATCAGCAGTACAATTTCTACATGCAGCAACGTGCTGATGTGATTGCATAGAAAACAATCGTTACTTGTACACCTGATCTGATATGTGTTGACAGCAACTGTTCCTTCTTTTGTTCACAGTCAACGGAGTGAATATAAAGCGAATGTTTCGGTTACTGCACGCAAAGTTCAGAAGGCTGACCGTGAGAGAGTGCGAAGGGACAAATTGAATGTGCAGTTCCTGGAATTGGGAACCACACTTGGTATGATGTCAGCTTCTTCCTCATGCAGACAACTTCATAGTTGCTACTTGTAGGCCACTCAGTCATTTTCTTGGCTCTGCCTGCTTCTTCTGTTGGTTCTGATGGTACATATAAAGTGGCAAGTCGCAATTCCCATTGAAAAACGAAGATGTTTTAAATGCTAAATAAAGTGGCAAGTTGCAATTGCTTCTGAGTTTTTTCTACCGGCACTCGTGATTTTTAATCCCATACTCAGCCACATCGTTACATATGCAGCTAAAAATGGTTGTTCTTTGAAACTAGTATGCAGCCTGATTCTTATATACAATGATGATAATAAATATGTACTAACTTGATCGAAAGTTAACTAACAACTTGACATTTCTGGGTTCCATGATGATAAAGAATGTGTAGTATGCAGGCTGGTCCTTGCCCTCTGTAATTCTGTATGGATGCTGTTTTGTAGTTTCTATGCAATTAAGATGAAAGAGTGGTGTATGTGGGCCACATGTATAGCTGTGTGTCATGAAATACAACTCGGCAACAAATCAACTTGATTCCTCCCATGTGGCAGCGGAGGATGTTTCTTAGATAAATTTGACTCTGGATGAAGATTATTTAAGCTAGGTCAGTCTAATGAACTCAAATCCGGGGTCTTATTGACCTGTCAGGTCAATTGGGTGGACTGAATTAGGTTAGGTAATTTTAAGGAGCAATTGGTTACTTGTATCACATTATGCTGGTTCATTGAGAAAAGCTAATGAAGGCTTTTCTAGTCGAGATAGGTTGAATGATGAACCATATTATCCACTGAACCAAGCGGTTGATTCACGGAAATCCAAAAGGGAAAAGATGAAACAAACCTAATTACTCTAAACCTAATAAATAGTAAATACTCTGAATTCTTATTGCCTTATTGATCATGGGAGAAGCCCAATATATAGAAGGGATAACTTGGCTCACAAGCCGACTCAAGGGAGATACAATCTGGACTCTCAAACTAAATCTAAACAGGACTCTGCACCTAATCCGAATTTAAACCTAAATCCTAACCACTTTGGGCTGCACCAGGAGGTGGTGCGGTTAGGGCTGGTTCCCCACATAACATCTCTCCCTTCCTCGAAAAACAGCTTGTCCGCAAGCTGTAGGCTGTCAAGTTATGGAGCTATCTTGATCGTAGTCGTCAGCCTCGATGAAGAAGAGCCGTGCACACCGGTGACCCCGAACATAAATCTCGTCGCAGTTGAAGCAAAGGCCCTGACGACGACGTTCTGCTAGCTCTGTGTAACATCCCAAGTATGAAAATACCCCTAGAATGCTTTGTCCTTTGTTTTATTTCAAGCAATGCATCATGTCATCATGTTTACTTATTGTTTGCATTTGTTTTCCATCTGTTTTATCCTGTTTTCACAACTCAAATTCAAACCTTTTTCAAACATGGTTTCATACTTGCTCTGTTACAACCTTTGGAACCAAAATAACAAATAAAAACAACCCTTTTATTCCTTGTTTTCACTTATTAAATTGTTGCTTTAAATCCAACCAATAAATCAATCAATAATTCTCAACTCACCTTTTAAATTCCCAAACCAAGTTCAAATCAGTACCTTTTGGGAACCATAGAAATCACCAAACATTTTTTTCTTCCCTCTAAATCATTCTAAAACCCTAGGGGTAACCCTATTTTTATTCATGTTTTATCAAGATTTTATTAAACTCAAATCCCCCTATTTTGAATTCAAACACAAACCATACCTTTAAATTTCAATTTTTGAAATCCAAGTTTACAATGTGGTTTCTAATTGTTTAAAAAGCTTAACTTAATTTTTCTATAATTTTTCTCAAATAAAACCTTAACAGTTTTCTCCCAAAAGCAAAAGTACAAAAAAAAATAATAAACAGAAAAGAATAAAAAGGAAAACGAGCAGCAGCACCTATCTACCGCTTGGCCCAAGCCCACCTAGCTCTAGCGCGCAGCAACCCAGCCCGCGCAGCGCCAACTTACCGCTTCGAGCGCGCGGAGATTCGTGCGCGCGACCTCCGTCTTCGTCCTCCCGTACGGCGCCCATCGGAGGCATCCACGGCGACCGCGAGCGACCACGGCGGCCACCGCTGCGCTCCACCCTATATAAGCATGCCTAGGGCACCCCCGTACCTCCCTATCGCTCTAGGGTTCCTCTCCGCCGCCGATCGTTTCCTCCCCGACGCCAATTCCTCCTCTGAATCTCACGCCGGCGACGGCCCTCTGAAGAACCCCATGGCGCCACCGCACCTCGCTCCCACCTAGCCTCCTATCACTTGCAATCGCGTCGCCGCTCTTCCGCCTTCCTCTCGGACACCAGAAGCAGGCAAGATATCCCTCAGATCCGCGCCGCGTTTCTCTCCCCCCTCCGGCCACCGTGCGCCGTCTCTGAATCTTTTGCTCGCGCCGCCGTTGCAGGGCCTTTCGTCGACAATCGCTTGCTGCAAACGCACCCACTCTACCTCCTCTACGAAACGAACACCAGGGGGAGCCAGGAGGAGCATCACGTCGTCGACACCGTCCACGACCTCGCCGCGGCCACCTTTCGTCACCACGTCGTCAGCATCCCGTCAGCGTCGAGCCACTGCTACCTCAACGACGGTGGTGAGCACCCCTTCTGCTCCTCCTCCCTTCTCTGCATCCGTGCGCATCCTCTGCATCCACACGCACTCGCCGCAACGAGCACATCGACGTTGATCGCCGCCGGTTTATCTCTGTCAAGTTCAGTTAGCGCGCGCGCGTAAAAATTCAGTTAACCGCAAGCTAACACCTTAACCTGTCCGCGCACGGTATACTGACAGAAGCGCGCGCACATCGCACTGGTTCAGAGAGCAGAGCACGCACAGCGAGCTCGCGGGTTCGAGCCCCGCGGCCGCAATCTTTTTTGGGGATTTCTCCCCCACGCTGAGCCCCACCAGGCAGTGGCACTGGAGGCCACGCCAGCGTGTGCGCCACGCTGGCCCCTCTGGCCCACTGCGCAGTGGCAGTGGGTAGATAGAACCTGAGTAACAAAGGTTTTCTGCGAATTTCAGAAATTCCAAATTCTTTTTAAATAACAGAATTAAATCAAAACTTTAAAATGCAATATCTTTTGTTTTATAAACCCAACAAATACAAACTTTATATGAAACTTGATCTAAATTTCATAAACTTTCCAAATATGCAATTTGTGTTCTGTTTTGAATTTTCAAAATGCACTCTAAATTCAAATTCAAATAATTCAAATACAAATTGAAATAATTCATAACTAATTCATACTGTTTTCAAATAATACAAATAAAATATGTTTTTCACACCTTTTTGAATGCTCTATTCAAATATAAATTTTGTTTTCTGGTTTGAACAATTTAAATGGCCTAAAATATTTAAATCTTGTTTGATTCAATTAAAAATTGTTTAAAATTGTTTAATTCATAATTAATTAATCCAAAGTCCAATTTCAAATTGTGAAACATGTAATCCAACTAAAATTTGATAAACTTTTCAAATATAAAATTTGTAATTGGTTTTGCATACTTTAAATTGTTGAAAACAATCAATACTTGTTCACCACCATTAAGTACCAATAATTCCAAACTTGTTAATGTTTTCTAAAATGATTAACTATCATTCTAATTGCAATTAACTTGTTATCTTCTTGTTATTCATCATGCATGCATCATACTAATTCAACTACACCTAATGCTTAGTGATAGAACAATTAATTCAATCCAAGCATGGGTTTCCATATGCACCCTTTTGCATATGGAATCCATTTAAACTTGTGTTTCCTGTCAAGCAAGTTATTTTGGTGCATCTATTAAACATGACATGCATCATCCAATGTTTGTGCACTTATGCCATGTATTGATTGCCGGTCTTCCTTCGTTGTTGTTTTGCTTCTTCTCGATTAGACGACGACGTTGGTACCGACGAGCCTTACGACACCACTACTCAGGACCTAGCCCAGTACGAGGCTGAGCTGCCAGGCAAGTTATCACTCACATGAATCATTGAGTTCCTTTCCACACTTGTTGGCGATACTATCTTTTTGTCTACTATTGCTAGCCCTATGTATCGTTGCTTGTTCTCCGAACCCATCACATGATACCTTGAGCCATGATATTGCCACCACCCCCATACCTACAGCCATTGCTTGAGCCTGTTATTATCTAGCATGCTTAGAGTTGCTTTTACTCGAGTCTGTTGTCGGTTACTACTATTACTATCTTATTATCTTGTACCGGGGCTCGTTGTAATTAATCAATCCTGTTAATTGCTAGTGGTAATAATAATTTGATGATAAGGCACCGGCAGGAGGCCCATGAGTGGTTTTGGAGCCTGCTAGTGTCGACCCTAATAGGAAAAGGGTCTTGTCTACTGATCCATGATGAGCGCACTACCCGCATTTGGGAAGCGAGTATGGGCGCCCCCCTCAACTTGACCTGATTCGCATCTCGTCCAAATCGCCTCATTTAGTTCGTGTTTTCCATTTGCCGCATGCATGTTTTTGCGAGCCCAGCGCAGGGTGGAACTTTCGTAGTCGGCATATAGGGGGACACGTTCTTAGAGTGCTATGAGGGTCCATTTTCTTCTGGGCTCGATTAGCCGTGCGCCCAAGGTGCTTTGGGCTTGATGCGGAGAATGGTTGGTTGTGTAGAGTACCCCGCTTGGTGGGTTAGCTTCCCATCTGGCGGGTTATTCTTGAGTGTTCGGCCAAATTGGTGCAACCCTGCAGGGATAATCTTCTCGAGAAGCCGTGTTTTCCGCGGTTATGGATTACTTGGTGAAAGTACTGGCTAACAAGTACTCAGGACAACTTCAACATAACTATCAATCATGTTTCACCCAATGATTAATAACCTGGCTAGTAATAGTTTATTCACACAATAACTTGATTCACCTTATCACAACTGTGTGAGTTATCCTCGGATTGCTTCTTCGGATAAGGGGCGAGATCCAGGATGGGTTTGGTTGAACTTATCTTTCAGTTGGTTACAATCCTCGATCTTATCTTTTCTGTTAGCCGGAACTTGTAGCTTTATTCTGTAGTTGTTTAGAGCAGCCAGCAGCAACTTTATATCCCCCGTTCTTCCGTTGATCCCAAGCATCAATGCTTGTGTTGACGGGTAACTCCTTGATGAACTGTGAGTCTTGCTTGCCAGTACTTGGATGTACTGACCCCGTTGGGGCTGTGGTTTACGCAGAGTACTACTACGACTACGATGCTTCCCAGGATGGCTACTTTGTGGAGTTCGACGACGCTGCAGACGAGTAGTTAGCTGGACCAGGGCAGGATCCAGACCTTCGTGGATGGGCTTCGCTTTTATTTATTTTCTCAGGCTTCTTAAGCCATGGATTTGTCTGTACTCAGACCCTTTGATTGCTTCCGCTGTTGTAATGGATGATATGTTGGGACATGTGTCCTCTGGATGACTGTATTCGATATTTTCTGCCTTAGTGAAGGCCAGTTGCCCTTATTTCATCCTTTTGTGTCGTAGAGACATTCTGTGTTATCATTCGTACCAAACTGTTGACGTACCGTGCGTGTTTGATTATGAAGTACGTCGACAGTAGTGCCTTTAGGTTCCTAGCGGATAGTTTACTTCGACGGTGGAAGCAGGGCTTGTGTTGTCGCGCATAAGCGCAGGCCTACCAGGAAGCTGGGACGTGGGAGCATGTTTGCCCCATAATCCAAGCACCTGACTTCCAGTTCGTGCGGAGAGTATCCTCTAGAAACCCAGGGTGCGACAAATGGTATCAGAGCCTGTCTGCCTGTAGGATCCCTTTTTACTGGTCGCAGTTGAGTCTAGAAACTATTTTGTAGCTATATAGGAAAAATGAAACGTGAGAGTAGGAATTCTGCCATTTTTCTTCTTTCCCCACCCACCCACCCTTTTCTGGTAAGGAAGTGCAACGTTGTTTTCTGTTCTCACCTAAACTTTCAAGTTAGGATTTCACGTGTTTTGGGTTCTCTGTAGTACCTCAGGATTTTTGGTCTCGTTTTCCCGATGTTGCTTCAATATCATGTTCTTTTCAACATCCTTTTCGTCCATTGAACCTTGTTGTTGCTTTCCACATCCTTTTTCATCTACCGGAGTCTAATCAAAACCTTCCAAATAATCTGCAGATGGGTCTCAACTACTATCCGCAGGTGGTTCGCATGACTCGCTGTGAGAGCACCGCCGGTTTTCCGGAGTTGCTGAGAGACATGGTTACCTTTCTGGGGTTCCATTGGGCACCAGAGTACCAGGTCTACGAGCACCAGCGAGAGTGTGACCAGACTTGCTACCGGGCTATCGTCTACATTCTGTCGGATGATGGCAGGAGCATTGCACACCAGTACGAGGCAGTAGGGTCCACCGTGGATATGGCAGTGCAGCAGGCAGCGTACGTGAGTGTCACCGTTCTCCGTGCCGACTACTGGGGGTTTGATAAGTCCAGTTTTCGTCACATCCCCCGTGGTTACATCACGGCAGCAGGAGCTCACTTCACTATCCACCGTGACATGGATACCTACGAGACTGATAGCTCCAGGCTCCAGGTCACTGCCCAGTTCGCTAGTCACAGTGATGCCGTTGCTTCCGCACTTTCTCAGGAGTTAGCCTCAGTCAGGGAGCAGCTCCACCTTGCTCTCACTCGTCTGGCGACGTACACCACAGACTTTGTTGGAGACGAGCGCTTCGCACGTGTCGTTCAGCCAGCTGGTCTTCCGTTGCCAGATGCTGGAGGTTACGAGCCGATCAGAGGTCCACTTCTCGATCTCGGAGCTGGTTACACAGGGATTCCCCGCTTTGGAGCACAGGGATACGACGCTTCCTACTTCACGACACCGAGAGTTGCTCTCAGAGCAGTTCCTATCTACATGGATCGTCGTGATACCTACTTCCGTGGGATTCCTCCTCACCGTATCTCTCGTCGTACTACTCACCGCCGTCCTGCGTGATGAGCATGGGAGTACCGTTGTATCCATTACTAGCTGTGTCTAGTTTATCCTTTCGTTTTCGAACCATGTGTTGGTCTGTTGGATATTCTGATGTATTTGAACATGTGATGATGTACCTGTTGGTTATCTATTCATGCGTCGGAATAATCTGTCTTTCGGTTACCAAGTCTATCCTTTTCTGTTGTTGTGCTAAAATGAATTTCTGTTCAGGATGCCTCCAACCAGGAACAACCCGCCTCCGCCACCACCAATGGGGGAGCTGTTGGCTCAGATGACCCAAGTGGTGACACAGATGGCCCAGATCCAGGCTAACCAGCAACACAACCAGAATGCTCCAAGGGTCACCATCAAGGACTTCCTCAGCTTGGGCCCAAAAGCTTTCGTGGCAACACGTGAGCCCCTGGATGCTGATGACTGGATCCGCGACGTAGCAAGAGCTCTGGAGATAGCTCATGTTGCTGAAGAGGATAAGGTCAAGTACGCCACCTACCTACTGAAGGGTCAGGCAGCTACTTGGTGGGAGAACTACCAGGCCATGAGGGCTGGCTTTCCTATCAACTGGGGATGTTTCAGAGATGCCTTCCTGAAGCACCACATCCCGGATGGTCTCATGGAAAAGATGCGTGAGTAATTCTGCTCTCTCAGACAGGGCAAGCTGGACGTTCTCGGCTACCAGAACGAGTTCAATCGTCTCGCTCGGTACGCTGGTGACGAAGTGTCCACCGAAGCCAAGAAGATGGCAAGGTTCCGCCGAGGTTTTAACCCGGAACTGAAGTACGCTCTCACCAACATCAAGTGCAAGGACTTCGTCGAGCTTGTGAACACCGCGCTCAATGAGGAGAATGGGCGCAAGGCGTTCGAGGAGTCGCGCAAGCACTCGCGTGAAGGTGGTTCCTCCTCCAACATGACCACCCCTCCGCAGAAGCGCCGCATCTGGGTGCCAAATGGTGCTGTCACTCGGGCTCCAAATGCCCAAGCTTCTCCAGGCTTTGGTCCCCGCCCACCCAACCCATCTCAGATGCAGGGTCAGAGGTTTCCGATGGGGCAGCCAAGGCCGGGTCCTTCTCGTATCGTCACTTGCTACAAGTGCAAGGATACTGGACATTATGCTGATAAGTGCACTCAGAAGCAGCTACCCCTACCTCCTCGCCCCAACACCAACCAGGCTATGGTTCGTGCTCCTCCGGCTAAAGCCTTCAACTCCAACAATAGGCCTGTCGGGAGGAACGCGAGGGTGAACCATATCAAGGCCGACAAAGCCGAAGAGGCTGCTGACGTCGTTCTCGG
Source organism: Alopecurus myosuroides (assembly GCA_028641055.1). Taxonomy (NCBI): domain Eukaryota; kingdom Viridiplantae; phylum Streptophyta; class Magnoliopsida; order Poales; family Poaceae; genus Alopecurus; species Alopecurus myosuroides. The sequence goes on along the minus strand of CM054060.1, from coordinate 182,895,797 downwards.
TATATTACCCGTAAACTCTATTCCAGCTAAAGTGTTGTTTGATACTGGAGCATCGCATTCATTTGTGTCAAAGATTTTTGCAAAAGCATACAACCTAGTTCTGGTTCCGCTAAGCAATCAAATGACTGTTCACTCTCCGGGACCGCAAATGTTGACTTCCAAGATAAGCATGGACAATGAGATCCTAATTGGAGGTCGCATATTCCTTGCTTCACTCATGTTGCTGGGAAATTCTGACATTGATGTCATTCTGGGTATGGATTGGTTGAAGACCCACAAAGCTAAAATTGACTGTGCTCAAAAGTCAATAACTCTCTCCCACACTTCAGGCCAGATAGTCTATTCTCCATATGGAACAACTTCTGCTCAGCTGTTCAGCCTCGATGCCAAACCCCTTCCGGCAATTGAAAATGTTCCGGTGGTTTGTGAATTCCCTGACGTCTTTCCAGAAGAGTTGCCAGGGATGCCCCCGGACAGAGCAGTTGAGTTCGTGATCGAGCTTGAGCCAGGTACTGCTCCAATCTCTAAGCATCCATATAAGATAGCTCCTCCTGAACTGAAATTGTTGAAAGAGCAAATCGATATGTATATGGACAAAGGTTTCATTCAGCCTAGTTCCTCCGCTTGGGGTTGCCCAACTCTGTTTGTTGCCAAGAAGGATCAAACTAAGAGACTCGTGGTTGACTATCGTCCTCTCAACGAGAAAACCATCAAGAACAAGTATCCACTTCCTCGTATCGATGATCTTTTTGATCAACTTGCTGGAGCCTCAATATTCTCAAAGTTGGATTTGAGGATGGGTTACCATCAGATAAAGATCAGAAAGGAAGATATTCCTAAGACAGCTTTCACCACAAGGTACGGTCTATATGAATACACCGTCATGTCCTTTGGTCTCACCAATGCACCGGCGACCTTCTCAAGACTCATGAATTCTGTCTTCCATGAATACCTCGACAAGTTCGTTGTGGTATATCTTGATGACATTCTAGTCTACTCAAAATCCGAGGAAGAGCATGGAGAACACCTTCGTCTCACTCTCATGAAACTTCGCGAGCATCGTCTGTATGCCAAGTTTTCCAAATGTGAGTTCTGGATTCCAGAAGTTGCATATCTTGGTCATATCATCTCTGCCAAGGGCATAGCCATTGACCCGGAAAAGGTTAAGGCAATTGTTGACTGGAAACCCCCTAAGACGGTGAAGCAAGTTAGAAGCTTTCTTGGCTTGGCTAGCTATTGCCGTCGTTTCGTCCAAAACTTTTCCAAGATTGCTAAACCTCTCACTGATCTCACAAAGAAGGACAAAAAGTTCGTTTGGACTCCACAATGTGATGAGAGTTTCAACCTCCTGAAGACTAAACTCACTTCCACACCTGTTCTAGTTGGCCCCGACACTACCAAACCTTTCCAGATATTCTGTGATGCATCTCTCCAAGGCCTAGGAGCAGTTCTTATGCAAGAACGTCAAGTTGTGGCTTATGCTTCACGTCAGTTGAACCCACATGAGCAAAACTATCCCACTCATGATCTAGAACTTGCAGCAGTTGTGTTTGCCCTCAAGAAATGGAGACAATATTTGTTGGGTAACAAAACTGAAATCTTTTCCGATCATAAGAGTCTGAAATACATCTTCACTCAGCCAGATCTGAACCTCAGGCAAAGGAGATGGATTGAGAAGATTAAAGACTTTGATCTCACCATTTCTTACACTCCAGGCAAGGCTAATGTTATGGCCGATGCTCTCAGTCGCAAATCCTATTGCAATAATCTCATGATCATGGAGAGCCAACCTCCACTTCATGAAGAATTCCAAAAGCTGAACCTTGGTCTTGTTCCGGAAGGATACCTTGCTAGCTTGACAGCCAGTCCAACTCTTGAGGACAAGATTCGTTCTGAACAACTTCGTGATAATGAAATCAAGAAGATTGTGGATCACATCAAGGAGGGCAATGATAAGTTCAAGTCCTTCTCAATTGATGACAAGGGAACTGTGTTCTTCGAAGGACGCATTGCAGTCCCTCAGATTCAAAGTCTCAAGGATATCATTCTCAAGGAGGCTCATGAAACTCCTCTATCCATTCACCCTGGAAGTACAAAGATGTACCAGGATCTCAAGACTCTGTATTGGTGGCCTGGCATGAAACGTGAAATTGCTCAATACGTTTCTGAATGCGACGTTTGTCAACGTGTTAAGGCAGTCCATCAGAAGACAGCAGGTCTACTCCAACCTCTAAAAATTCCTGAGTGGAAGTGGGACATGATTGAAATGGACTTCGTTACTGGGTTTCCAAAGTCCAAAAAGGGCAACGATGCAATCTTCGTTGTTATTGATCGTCTCACTAAGGTTGCTCACTTCTATGCTGTAAAGGAAACTATCTCAGCTAGCCAGTTAGCAGAGCTCTACACAGCAAAGGTTGTTCCCCTTCATGGTGTTCCATTGGAAATAAGCTCAGACCGTGGAAGTATCTTCACTTCTCATTTCTGGAAAAGCTTTCAAGAAGCATTGGGCACTAAACTTCTGTTCAGCACAGCTTATCACCCTCAGTCTCAAGGGCAAGTCGAAAGAGTCAATCAGATTCTCGAGGATATGCTCAGAGCATGTGGTCTCTCCTTTGGCATGAAATGGGAGGATTGCCTTCCATATGCTGAATTCTCCTACAACAACAGCTACCAGGCAAGCCTAGGCATGGCACCATTTGAGGCACTGTATGGTCGCAGATGCAGGAGTCCAATCAATTGGTCTGGAGCTGGTGAACGTTCACTTTTAGGCCCTGACATTGTTAAGGAAGCCGAGGAGAAAGTTCGTATCATTCGTGACAATCTCAGGATTGCTCAGTCTCGTCAGAAGAGCTATTATGATAGCAAGCACAGGGATATGGTCTATGCACCTGGTGATAAGGCATATCTCCGTGTAACTCCCCTCAGAGGCACTCATCGTTTTGGTGTGAAAGGAAAACTTGCACCAAGATACATTGGCCCTTTCAACATCCTCTCAAGACGTGCAGAGAATGCTTATCGTCTCGAACTTCCAGAAAAACTATCCAAAGTGCACGATGTGTTCCACGTGTCACAACTCAAGAAGTGTTTCAAAGATCCAGATCGTGCAGTTGATCATGATTCCATTGAGCTGCAAGATGATCTATCTTATGAGGAGCACCCTATTCGTATTCTCGATGAGACCGAGCGTAAGACTCGCAACAAGAGCACCAAGTTCTTGAAAGTCCAATGGTCGCATCATTCTGATAAAGAGGCAACGTGGGAGACCGAAGAGGATCTTCGCAAGAAGTATCCGGACCTATTCATTTCTCAGTAGGGAATCTCGGGGCGCGATTCCTTCAAGGGGGGGCGTTTTGTAACATCCCAAGTATGAAAATACCCCTAGAATGCTTTGTCCTTTGTTTTATTTCAAGCAATGCATCATGTCATCATGTTTACTTATTGTTTGCATTTGTTTTCCATCTGTTTTATCCTGTTTTCACAACTCAAATTCAAACCTTTTTCAAACATGGTTTCATACTTGCTCTGTTACAACCTTTGGAACCAAAATAACAAATAAAAACAACCCTTTTATTCCTTGTTTTCACTTATTAAATTGTTGCTTTAAATCCAACCAATAAATCAATCAATAATTCTCAACTCACCTTTTAAATTCCCAAACCAAGTTCAAATCAGTACCTTTTGGGAACCATAGAAATCACCAAACATTTTTTTCTTCCCTCTAAATCATTCTAAAACCCTAGGGGTAACCCTATTTTTATTCATGTTTTATCAAGATTTTATTAAACTCAAATCCCCCTATTTTGAATTCAAACACAAACCATACCTTTAAATTTCAATTTTTGAAATCCAAGTTTACAATGTGGTTTCTAATTGTTTAAAAAGCTTAACTTAATTTTTCTATAATTTTTCTCAAATAAAACCTTAACAGTTTTCTCCCAAAAGCAAAAGTACAAAAAAAAATAATAAACAGAAAAGAATAAAAAGGAAAACGAGCAGCAGCACCTATCTACCGCTTGGCCCAAGCCCACCTAGCTCTAGCGCGCAGCAACCCAGCCCGCGCAGCGCCAACTTACCGCTTCGAGCGCGCGGAGATTCGTGCGCGCGACCTCCGTCTTCGTCCTCCCGTACGGCGCCCATCGGAGGCATCCACGGCGACCGCGAGCGACCACGGCGGCCACCGCTGCGCTCCACCCTATATAAGCATGCCTAGGGCACCCCCGTACCTCCCTATCGCTCTAGGGTTCCTCTCCGCCGCCGATCGTTTCCTCCCCGACGCCAATTCCTCCTCTGAATCTCACGCCGGCGACGGCCCTCTGAAGAACCCCATGGCGCCACCGCACCTCGCTCCCACCTAGCCTCCTATCACTTGCAATCGCGTCGCCGCTCTTCCGCCTTCCTCTCGGACACCAGAAGCAGGCAAGATATCCCTCAGATCCGCGCCGCGTTTCTCTCCCCCCTCCGGCCACCGTGCGCCGTCTCTGAATCTTTTGCTCGCGCCGCCGTTGCAGGGCCTTTCGTCGACAATCGCTTGCTGCAAACGCACCCACTCTACCTCCTCTACGAAACGAACACCAGGGGGAGCCAGGAGGAGCATCACGTCGTCGACACCGTCCACGACCTCGCCGCGGCCACCTTTCGTCACCACGTCGTCAGCATCCCGTCAGCGTCGAGCCACTGCTACCTCAACGACGGTGGTGAGCACCCCTTCTGCTCCTCCTCCCTTCTCTGCATCCGTGCGCATCCTCTGCATCCACACGCACTCGCCGCAACGAGCACATCGACGTTGATCGCCGCCGGTTTATCTCTGTCAAGTTCAGTTAGCGCGCGCGCGTAAAAATTCAGTTAACCGCAAGCTAACACCTTAACCTGTCCGCGCACGGTATACTGACAGAAGCGCGCGCACATCGCACTGGTTCAGAGAGCAGAGCACGCACAGCGAGCTCGCGGGTTCGAGCCCCGCGGCCGCAATCTTTTTTGGGGATTTCTCCCCCACGCTGAGCCCCACCAGGCAGTGGCACTGGAGGCCACGCCAGCGTGTGCGCCACGCTGGCCCCTCTGGCCCACTGCGCAGTGGCAGTGGGTAGATAGAACCTGAGTAACAAAGGTTTTCTGCGAATTTCAGAAATTCCAAATTCTTTTTAAATAACAGAATTAAATCAAAACTTTAAAATGCAATATCTTTTGTTTTATAAACCCAACAAATACAAACTTTATATGAAACTTGATCTAAATTTCATAAACTTTCCAAATATGCAATTTGTGTTCTGTTTTGAATTTTCAAAATGCACTCTAAATTCAAATTCAAATAATTCAAATACAAATTGAAATAATTCATAACTAATTCATACTGTTTTCAAATAATACAAATAAAATATGTTTTTCACACCTTTTTGAATGCTCTATTCAAATATAAATTTTGTTTTCTGGTTTGAACAATTTAAATGGCCTAAAATATTTAAATCTTGTTTGATTCAATTAAAAATTGTTTAAAATTGTTTAATTCATAATTAATTAATCCAAAGTCCAATTTCAAATTGTGAAACATGTAATCCAACTAAAATTTGATAAACTTTTCAAATATAAAATTTGTAATTGGTTTTGCATACTTTAAATTGTTGAAAACAATCAATACTTGTTCACCACCATTAAGTACCAATAATTCCAAACTTGTTAATGTTTTCTAAAATGATTAACTATCATTCTAATTGCAATTAACTTGTTATCTTCTTGTTATTCATCATGCATGCATCATACTAATTCAACTACACCTAATGCTTAGTGATAGAACAATTAATTCAATCCAAGCATGGGTTTCCATATGCACCCTTTTGCATATGGAATCCATTTAAACTTGTGTTTCCTGTCAAGCAAGTTATTTTGGTGCATCTATTAAACATGACATGCATCATCCAATGTTTGTGCACTTATGCCATGTATTGATTGCCGGTCTTCCTTCGTTGTTGTTTTGCTTCTTCTCGATTAGACGACGACGTTGGTACCGACGAGCCTTACGACACCACTACTCAGGACCTAGCCCAGTACGAGGCTGAGCTGCCAGGCAAGTTATCACTCACATGAATCATTGAGTTCCTTTCCACACTTGTTGGCGATACTATCTTTTTGTCTACTATTGCTAGCCCTATGTATCGTTGCTTGTTCTCCGAACCCATCACATGATACCTTGAGCCATGATATTGCCACCACCCCCATACCTACAGCCATTGCTTGAGCCTGTTATTATCTAGCATGCTTAGAGTTGCTTTTACTCGAGTCTGTTGTCGGTTACTACTATTACTATCTTATTATCTTGTACCGGGGCTCGTTGTAATTAATCAATCCTGTTAATTGCTAGTGGTAATAATAATTTGATGATAAGGCACCGGCAGGAGGCCCATGAGTGGTTTTGGAGCCTGCTAGTGTCGACCCTAATAGGAAAAGGGTCTTGTCTACTGATCCATGATGAGCGCACTACCCGCATTTGGGAAGCGAGTATGGGCGCCCCCCTCAACTTGACCTGATTCGCATCTCGTCCAAATCGCCTCATTTAGTTCGTGTTTTCCATTTGCCGCATGCATGTTTTTGCGAGCCCAGCGCAGGGTGGAACTTTCGTAGTCGGCATATAGGGGGACACGTTCTTAGAGTGCTATGAGGGTCCATTTTCTTCTGGGCTCGATTAGCCGTGCGCCCAAGGTGCTTTGGGCTTGATGCGGAGAATGGTTGGTTGTGTAGAGTACCCCGCTTGGTGGGTTAGCTTCCCATCTGGCGGGTTATTCTTGAGTGTTCGGCCAAATTGGTGCAACCCTGCAGGGATAATCTTCTCGAGAAGCCGTGTTTTCCGCGGTTATGGATTACTTGGTGAAAGTACTGGCTAACAAGTACTCAGGACAACTTCAACATAACTATCAATCATGTTTCACCCAATGATTAATAACCTGGCTAGTAATAGTTTATTCACACAATAACTTGATTCACCTTATCACAACTGTGTGAGTTATCCTCGGATTGCTTCTTCGGATAAGGGGCGAGATCCAGGATGGGTTTGGTTGAACTTATCTTTCAGTTGGTTACAATCCTCGATCTTATCTTTTCTGTTAGCCGGAACTTGTAGCTTTATTCTGTAGTTGTTTAGAGCAGCCAGCAGCAACTTTATATCCCCCGTTCTTCCGTTGATCCCAAGCATCAATGCTTGTGTTGACGGGTAACTCCTTGATGAACTGTGAGTCTTGCTTGCCAGTACTTGGATGTACTGACCCCGTTGGGGCTGTGGTTTACGCAGAGTACTACTACGACTACGATGCTTCCCAGGATGGCTACTTTGTGGAGTTCGACGACGCTGCAGACGAGTAGTTAGCTGGACCAGGGCAGGATCCAGACCTTCGTGGATGGGCTTCGCTTTTATTTATTTTCTCAGGCTTCTTAAGCCATGGATTTGTCTGTACTCAGACCCTTTGATTGCTTCCGCTGTTGTAATGGATGATATGTTGGGACATGTGTCCTCTGGATGACTGTATTCGATATTTTCTGCCTTAGTGAAGGCCAGTTGCCCTTATTTCATCCTTTTGTGTCGTAGAGACATTCTGTGTTATCATTCGTACCAAACTGTTGACGTACCGTGCGTGTTTGATTATGAAGTACGTCGACAGTAGTGCCTTTAGGTTCCTAGCGGATAGTTTACTTCGACGGTGGAAGCAGGGCTTGTGTTGTCGCGCATAAGCGCAGGCCTACCAGGAAGCTGGGACGTGGGAGCATGTTTGCCCCATAATCCAAGCACCTGACTTCCAGTTCGTGCGGAGAGTATCCTCTAGAAACCCAGGGTGCGACACTCTGCTGGAGTGAGGCGCCGAACTTGTCGTGGCGGGGTTGACTCTGGAGTGGTAGACGGTAGAGCTAGTCGTGCTGGCGGGGAAGATAGTGTAGCTGCGTTGACTGCAGGAGTACTGGAGGGGCACAAGGGCGCTGTAGACCCAAAAGGCTGCTGTGGTGATGTTGGTGAAGGGCAATGTCGCTGCTCATAGGCCTTGGCAAAGGAGATGGCAGTGTGGAGGTCAACCGGCTGCTGAAGTTCGACATCAACTTTGAGGGCGCCGGGAAGCCCAGCTGTATACAGGAAACGCTGTTGGGCTGAGCTTAATGGCTCGCTGGTCCTGCACAACAGCGCCATAAATCTGCTGGTGTAGTCGGCAACGGTGGAGGTGAACGGAAGTCGAGCTAGTTCGCCCAAGGGATTGGCGCGTACTGACGGCCTAAACTGAAGGTGACACGCCTCCTTGAAGTGCTGCCAGGAGGGAATGCCGTGATCGCGCTCGAACTGGAGGTACCAGAACTGAGCATTGTCGACTAGGTGGTATGCCGCTGTCCACACCTTGTCAGCTTCCGCTGTGCGCTGACCCCGAAAAAATTGCTCGCACCGATGAAGCCAACCGAGCGGATCGACAGAACCATCGTAAGTTGGAAAGTCGAGTTTGTGGAAGCGTGGGACACCAGCGCTAGAGCCATAACTAGGGTTTTGGTGCTGGTAAGGGAGGGGTGAAATAGATGTGAGGTATGGCGAAGCTGCATATGTGGGCTGGGTCTGTTGTGGTTGAGGCGGTGGCTGGTAGGGGTGGCGGGGGGCTGCTGGTAGGGCGGTGGTGGCGGAGAGATATGGAGGGCTGGGTTGAACGAAGGGTAAGAGGGCTGGTGGTGGGGTGGTGGAGGGCCAGTTTGCTGCGGAAAGATCTGGGAGGTCGGAAAGTGGGGCAGCGATGGGAGAAGGCGCGGATCAGATCCTGCTGTTGTGAGGGTGGGCGTGGAGGCCGCGAAGGTGGCCGAGGCATGGGCTGGCGTGGAGGAGGCGGCGGAGGAGCTGTTGGTTGCCGGCTGCAACGCTGTGCGCTGGCCGGTGAAGTTGAGCACCCATGCTTGAGGGTCGACCAGGGCGGCAGATGCTGGAGCGCTGGGGCGCTGCTCCAGGGCCTCGAGGCGCTGGACGGTACGCTCCATGAAGGCTTGGTCGGCGGTCCGCTGCACCACCACTTCCTTCAGTTGGGTCGCCAGATCCTTAAGCAGGAGGCTGATGTCCTCGCTGCCAGTTTTGTCCTTGAGATCGTCCCCCATCGTAGATGGCTCTGATACCAGATGAAACAAACCTAATTACTCTAAACCTAATAAATAGTAAATACTCTGAATTCTTATTGCCTTATTGATCATGGGAGAAGCCCAATATATAGAAGGGATAACTTGGCTCACAAGCCGACTCAAGGGAGATACAATCTGGACTCTCAAACTAAATCTAAACAGGACTCTGCACCTAATCCGAATTTAAACCTAAATCCTAACCACTTTGGGCTGCACGAGGAGGTGGTGCGGTTAGGGCTGGTTCCCCACATAACAAAAGATAAGAGCGAAAGTCTTTTCCACAAGGGATTGCTTGGTCTTGGAGAAGGAGCGAAGCTAAGCTAATCTATAATATTTTCCAGTGCGGAGGGGTATATCCTTACCTTAAACATATAGGTGGGCAGAAACCCACTTACAAGCCTATGGACTACATTTCCCTGGCAGATTCTCTGCTAGTTTGGCTTGATTTTCCAGAGGTTCTAGCTTCCCATACTCAGCAGCTTGACCAAACCAACAGCAATATCAAAGCCTTTTGTCCCAAGCTAGTTGGGGCAGGTGAGATATGAAAAACAACGAACACTTATGGAAACCATAAACGGAAAGAGAGTAAAAAACAAACAAAGTATGAGTAAAGTAAGATTCCGGCACATGGATTGTTGATTTCCATGTAGTCTTACCAAGAGCCAAATCTCTAGGTATACATTTCAATCCCTCATGTTCCTTTTTTACCGCTTCCTCCCATGTCAAATTTGGTCGCCCTTTGCCCCTCCTAGTATTTTCCCTACCCTTTATTATTTCCCTTGTCAAGCTTGACCAAACCAAGCTTCCGCAATTTCTGAATCACCCTCTAGAATACATAAGTTCTTGGCGTCGATAGGAGATTCAGCGAACTACAGCTAGTTCAGTGTACTGGTGGTGATGGGTTTGGAACTCAGAGGTTCCGAGATGATCTTCTGGGTTGCCTTTAATCCATGTCTATTTCCTCCAAGATTTGCATCCCGGAGATCTTAGTTGGTCTTGAGCTTGGGTGTATGATGAGGTTTCGGCATTCGCATATGTCATTCGTTATGTCAGAGGTGCCAAATTCTCTGAGGTTCCACAATGGTGTCAGAGTCACCGAGGCTCATCTCTGACTTGGACTTGCCCATCTTAAAACACTGTTGGAATCACATTTAGCTTTTCTTGGTTGGTTTGCTGTCTCTCTCGAGTCCAAACTTCCTCCATTGCTTCTCTGCCACTTCTTAGCTTGTCAAACTTGAAGATGCAAATGGTAGAAGTGGCAAGTAGTGTACCACCCTTAAAATGATTAGATGAGCATTCACCTTTGTATCCCAAGTCTGGGCTATATATGGAATGTAGACCAATATGCATGTTATATAGTAATGACCATGGTGGCCACCATATCATGTACTGCCGAACTATGATGAACTTCATTCCAGTCCAGGAACTGGAATGAAAAAGGAAAACTTCAGTCCAGTCCAATTCATCAATGAAGCGGCCTCTACCTGGCAACATGAAAATTGCAAGTGCTGCTTGAATGTATTTGATTACACAAGTATTTGTTTTGTTAATTTCTGCGTGTTTGTGTTTGTTTTTTGTTACTTTGTGCATGTTTGCAGGTGTTGTAGACTCTGCGCTATGTTTTCACATGATCACATGTCTGCTGCATGTTCAAATGTGCAGACCCGGATAGGCCCAGGAACGATAAGTCTACTATTCTTGGTGATACAATCCAGATGCTCAAGGATTTGACTTCTCAAGTAAACAAGCTTAAAGCTGAATACTCTTCTCTCTCCGACGAAGAACGTGAGGTAGCCTCACGGTATTAATCAAAAGAAGCATATCAGCCACATAAATGTTCAACATCTCGCTTACAGTTTTTTTCCTGTTTTTTATAGTTGACTCAAGAAAAAAATGAGCTTAGAGAAGAGAAAGCTTTGCTGAAGTCTAATGTTGATAATTTGAACAACCAGTATCAGCAACATATTCGAATGCTGTACCCATGGACTACAATGGAGCCTTCTGTTGTCACTGGGCCACGGCCATCCTTTCCCTTCCCAGTCCCAGTTCCTATACCCAGTGGTGCTTTAACTATGCATCCACAGTTTCAGGCATACCCCTTCTTAAGAAATCAAACTCTAGGAGCCATCGGCAATCCATGTAATGCATGCATGGCATATAGGCAACCATGTCATCCTCCTAGTGATCAACCATCTAACCATTTTAGTACTCCAGTTCCACATTCAAGTAGTAGTCGATCTCGCTCTCCTGCACAAGAATGTGGACGCAAATCATCTACGCTGCATCATGCAAGCTCTAGAGGAAACAATGATGGTTTTGTTTATGTTGCAACTGACTTGGAACTAAAAATTCCTGGTTCCTCAGCTCCCTCACGTTCAGATCTTACTAACATGGTAAGTTCCAACCATTACTCAGTTTCACCTTAAATGATTAGTGCATTTTCAGTAGCAGTTTAAGCTATTGCTTTGTTTAATTCTACAGAAAATAATGACAAAATGCATTCTCTGTTGTTTTTAGCATTTTATTGTGCAAATTGGATAAAAGAGCAAAACCACACAGTTTTCTAAAAGTGTACCTCTCATTGTCACAGGATTCTTCTTCTGAATTGAAACAGAAGCAGCAATGCATAAAGCAAATTAATGGTAGCATTCTTACTGAAGACACTAGTTCAAGCAGATGTTCTTCCATTGCCGCCCTAGATGTCTCTAATAGTATTGGGGATGCTTCAGTTGCTGATGACCAATGATTGACAGGATTGTACGTATACAAGTATAGATGAAGTATAGATGATATTTTTTAGTCTGCTTGAGGCGAGGGGAAATCTGCTTGCACCGGAAGCTTTATACATAGGAAGATGGAGCCTAGTTCGTACTGAATGAAATAGACTGAGAGGCCTATATACTCATAGTGTCGTGATTAGGATTCATGTATTGCTAAGGGTAGCACTGAGCGTCCTCCGGAGGATTGATGCGATCGATCCTCCGGGTGGCGCGCCGGCCGATGAGAGCCGTTCGTCCACCCCTTCCTATCTCGTCCCCGCGCTGTCTTGTCTTGTCCCCGCACGAAAAAAATAAAAAAGGAAAACAATCTCCCCGGGATGCTCCACCTCCACCATGGAGAACTGCTGGAACCGCACCTCCCTCCGCTCGTCGCTGGAACTTCCAATTGTTGCCACCCGTCGCCGGAGATGCAGCCGCGGCCCTCCGTCGCCGGAGATGCAGCTGTGCTTGCCCGTCGTCGGAGATGCAGCCGTGGCCCTCCGTCGCTGGAGATGCAGTTGTGCTTGCCCGTCACCGGAGATGCACCGTAGCACCACCGTCTTTTCATGGAAGCACCGCCACACAACTAAATAAGCTCCTTCGCACACCTATTGTAGCACCGCCACCGACCTTCAGGAGCAATGCCGGCCGCCTATGGTAGCAACATTAGCCGCCTTCGGTAGCACCGCTGCCGTACTTCAGTAGCACCACCACGCGCGTGCCCTTCCATGGGAGCACCACCGGTAGCCTTTTGTAGCAACGCCATCGCCCTACGGTAGCACCGTCGACCGCCTTAGGTAGCACCGCCGCCGGGTTTTGGTGTAACAGCCCAATTTTTGGAAGACAGGAAAAACTTGTTTTCAATAACCCAAAAATCAGGGCCAACAAAAACTTTTTAATATGTTTGGCTAATGCTTGTGTTTCTTTTCTATTTGCTTGTTGATTGTGTTTTTGTTTGAGTTTGTTAACAACTAACATTAAAACCAATAGTCATAACTTTCTTAAAACACAACCCTTGTGATCAAGTCATGACAAGAAAGCTTATCATCTTCATCCATCACACTCTTTTGGCAAAAACATTTTTGAAAATGTTTTGATTTTAGAAGAAATCCAAAGGCCAAGTTTTGAGAAAACAAAAGATAATTTCCAAAACTATATGAAAAGTATTTTGGAGCTAATCATCTCCAACCTGTTTTCAACCAAGATGTTTTTGCAAGTATTTCAAAAACTCCTTCTCACTTCCTTCTTTTGCAAAAACAATAAGAAAAACAATAAGAAGGAACTGTGTTACCCCTGTGTTTTACCTCAATTATATTCTTTTGGAAATAACAACTTTTGAGCTGAACCTCTTTACAAAATCCTCTTGTCATGGTATGTCTTGATCACTACCTAAAATGAACACTTGAGAACCACACCTGGAAATTAATTTGAAGAACTCAGTTGCTTGAGTGATCTTGTGTATCTGGTTATTTCATTTGCTTATTGTGTGATCTCATCTTGTGTTTGCTTTGAAGTGTTTATTTCTGTTTGTTGATAAGTGTGTGTGTTGTTTTAAAGAGAATAAAACATAGTAATAACAATACCAAACATCTATATCTTATTCCATCTCATGTCCATATCATTTTCAGTTTTCTTAAAAATCTCCAACTTTGGGGACAAACTTCTATGACAAATCTTGAGCTAATCATCATACATCTCATTGTAGATATCTATGCTATCCATACAAGTTGTTATTTTGGATATTTAAACTCTTTGGTATCCTCTTTCCAAGTCCTTTAGAAGGCATCCCTAAATGTTGATCATATCTCCTTTATTATGAAGCACTTTGTTCATGTTACTCCAAATCACTCCTTATTGTTTTCAGGACCAATGAACCTACTATTGTAATATACATGACCTATACATCACCTCCATATGGTCCATTTATTTTCCAATGGCCATTTAATTATTTATCTCTCATGGTTTTTAGCCTATTAAATAAACTCCTGTTTTCACCATTTTTCCACTTGGTGTCTCAAATATTTTCAAAAGAGTTGTTTATTAAAAATCACTTTTGAGACCTATATTATGTACTCTCTCATCCCAACTAAAAAAATATTTGATTTAAAAGCATTTTAATATTTATTATTTTCCATTTTCCAAAAGGCCAGAAATGGACTTTAAAATATTTTGTGAAGAAAAATATTTCCTAAAATGTTGGAAAAATTACCCAACATGCCTATGGTCATATGTGACTAATTTATACAAAAACATTTGGAAGTTGTGTTTAAAAGTTTGGAGAAAACATTTAAAAACTGTTTCTGCCATTTTTGAATTCCCAAAATTTTGTGAAAGAAATGTTTTTAGAAAAGCTTGAGACCACCACCCCTAGACTCCATTTTTCATCCTCTATCCAATGGACATGATATTTCACATAGGTTCTATTCAAATTATTGGTGAAAACAATCAAAACCCTCCACCGGTTATTTTGGACATTGTCGGGTTCATCCATGTCTTGATCAATTATTGCACTCTCTCTACCTCTCTCCTGTTCTGTGAGATAGAAAACCTCCCCCTCCCTCTCCTAGACATGGTCTATCTGTCCCTACCCCTCTCCATCAAAGCCACCAACATGAGGACAAGGCCATGATCACCCACCATTTTTCTAGTCCATCTCCACAGTGCATTCCAGGGGCAGCCCTTGTGCCACAAGTCTCCTAATGCAACATGTGAACTTCCTGGTGAGAGCCCTCCCCCGCTTCTTGTCTTCTTCTCCCTTTACCGAGAGCTGGCAATGGCGCCCAGGGCATGTCCGACACGTTGCTCGCGTTCCAACGCGTGGCCAGCAAACCTCGCTTCCAACTCTTGTCTATGAGCTTCACAGGGTCACCACGAGCTCACCCGTGCACTCCATCTCCCTCCCCTCGCCCTCCTTCATCCCTCAAAATGCTGTCAAACACCTGCGGGTGCACCTCGGAAGAACTCACAACCCGCTCTCCTCGAATCTCATGTTCCCCTCCTCTTTCAGCTGGAGAACCTCCACACACCTTCAAACCTCTTAGACATTCTGAGACCCCCCCTCCTCAGCGTGAGCCGGCGTGCCATGGTCGCCGCGGTCCGCGCTCACCGAGCTCTAGCGAGAGCCATCTCTGAGCCATCCCCTTTGTTGTCACCATGTCTAAACAACCCCTCATCATCTCAATCGAGCTCGGGAAGAAAGATCTCCCTCCAAATCTTCCCAAATCGACGGAATCGAGCTCAACGTTGTCGTGGACGAGCACCTCATCGAGCCACCTAATCAGGCCATCTCCGCTCCTCTAATTTCTTCCTTTTGGTCCTTGGGATCTCCGTTGACCTCATTCTCATCTCATTCTTGGACTTTGTCCATTGCAGGTGCGGGCGCGACATGGACCTAGGTCCGCCTCCGCGGGTTCGCGCCGGGAGCACTGTTAGTGTCGTGGTTGTATCACGGCAGATGCCATGGGATGGCTAATGTTTGGGGCCGATGGACGCTGGAGGTGCTCGGGGAGGGATCACACGGCGAGTAGCCGCGTGTGGGATGTCTCAAGCACTGCAAACAACAAGATCTTACCCAGTTTCAGGGCCCTCGCGTGTAGGTAACACCCCTACTCCTGCCTTTCTCTCTATATGTGTGTTACCGAGTAGCCACAGTACAAATCAGGCCTTCAGCCGAGTAGCCGCTCTAGCTCTCTAGTTCTCTCTGTGTGAAGTGAAGCAACCTCTGGATCATAAGGCAACCTCCCTCGTGCAGGAGGTGGCAGGGCACCTTATATACTGGTGCCCAGCCGAATAGAATAAGACTAAAAGGTACAACTGATGTGACAGGAGCACTGCAGAACAGAGCACGCTTTCGGCTTCTCGCTGACGCGGGCGCCGTAAGTCGTCGCGCCGTTCGGAGATGGGACCTGTCCACCCTTGTCAGTGAGATAGGGTAGGCCCCTAGCCCTGTCCTGTCCCCTCTGTCAGTGACAGGACTTGACAGGCGCCTACCGCACTGTAGCCACGTCGTAGCGCGGATAATCACGCGCTCCGTAAGTTGAACCGCACGCCGGTACGGACGCAGGATACGCGGGATCCCTTGTCAGAATGGCTCCATTGACTTCTGGCCCGAGTAGGAACTCACTCCCTCTACTCGGACCAACTTCTTTACTCGGATGAACATAACTTGCTTGATTTCTCCTCTTGGCCACTGGTGGGTACGGCCGGATAGAAGCCTACCGGGTAGCGAGTACCGGGTAGCCATCTACCCGGTCAAACATCACCTTTGACCTTGCCTTTAGCACTTGCCTTACCCCTACTCGGGGGTAACCCCCCGACA
Organism: Alopecurus myosuroides; assembly: GCA_028641055.1. NCBI lineage: Eukaryota > Viridiplantae > Streptophyta > Magnoliopsida > Poales > Poaceae > Alopecurus > Alopecurus myosuroides. The sequence continues at coordinate 182,879,603 of CM054060.1, read as the reverse complement.
TTAGTCCCCGAAGCTGGTAGAGTCCTGCGAACTTGTTCACTGGGCCCTGCCAGCTTAAAACAACCTTCTCTTCGTAATTGAAAGGGGGCCGAGTAGCACCTCCACACGGCCCTTCACTTCTTGCTTGCATCTCTGCTTCTCCGAATAGCAATATATTTCCTCTGTGACGCCGAGTAAAATAACTTAGCGAAATCTCGAAACACAATCCCGCTCAAACGGCGCGAATCCACCTCCGCGTGTCGCTACGGGGCACGTGGCACACCCCTGTGCCCCCGACGCCTCGGTGCCTGGAGTACAGCAGGCCATGCGCCAATAACTGCACCCCCGGCCCACTAGCCTGTTAAGTCACTCAACCGCACTCAAGTGCCCACGATCTCGACGTGGGATTAACTGCGCCCGTTACGCGCGCGATATGCGCTGTGTGCGTTCTTAACAGTTGCGCAACCCTTGCCACATGATCTCTGTGCACGATTGATCCGCGAATAATCCGCTGGTAACGGAAACTCGAGGGGGAGAGATAAATACCCCCTCGACACCCTCTTCTCCTCTTTCCATCCCTTTCCAATCTCGCGCCCCCTCGCCTCTCCGCCGCCGTCGAGCACATCGCCATCGCAACCATCTACTGCGCCGCTGCTCCACGCGCCGCAGGAGAGACAGAGAGCAACTCCTCCACTCAATATCCAACTCCAATCTCCCACAAACCTTTCCGCCTCCATGGCTCGCGGAGAAGAAGATGCCGCCGCCCGCGCCGGTTGGGAGGGATCGGAGGTCACGGCGGAGGACTGCCAGTGGCTCGTCAACACCCGTCGCGTCCCTCCCGGTGTGAGGTGCAGGCAGCCAGGTAATGAAATCATCCCCACGCCCGAGAAGGATGAATTCGTCGTCTTCCTCGCTCATTTCAAACGCGGCTTCGGCCTTCCAATCTCTGACTTTTTCTCCGAGTTCCTCAAGAACTTCGGCCTCCAGCCACACCATCTTCCACCCAACGCCATGGTTATGCTCTCCACCCATGCCGTGGTCTGCGAAGCTTTCCTTGGCGTCTACCCAACCATCCACAGTTGGGCTCGCTATTTCTTCTTCCGGAAGCAGAGCATCCCCAATCCAGGATACATCGAGAGCGCCCGCGCGATGACGCAGACGGGATGCGCCATGATGCTGCAGCGCACAACTGGCCATCACCCGCGCGTGAAGGGACTGGAAACTGTGCGCAAATGGCAGCGCAGTTTCCTGTACGTGAAGAACGTCGCCACGGAGGAGGGGAAGCCGATCCAGGACCGGATAGGGCTTCCGAAGTGGAAGAACGCAAGGCCAACCCAGCAGAACTGGGGCTACAATCCCAAGAACAACATCGAGGATGTTGTCCATATTGAGCGGCGCCTCGCCGAGTTGCGGGATGAGGGATTCCGCCGAGATGATCCCATCGCGTGCTGGATTTCGTGCCGAGTGCTTCCGCTCCAACGTCGCTCCCACAAGATGTGCTATATGGGAGGAAGCCGAAACTGCACGAGGACAACCACCTTCGAGCTCAGCACAGCCGAGGTGGCCATCTGGGCGAGATCCATCATGGAGACAACACTCTCCGACACATGGCAGTATGGCTTTGTGCCGTATACCGCCTCAAGCGAATCGAACAGGTTAGCCTTCTGTGCTTTGTTTCTGCACTCTGATACCGAGTAAATGGCTTATCAGCTTCATATGCTTAGTCTTTGCATGCTGCACCGAGTAGAGTATCACAAATATCTTGTTGGCTTTATATGCTTTGTGTTTGCACGCCAGCCGAATAGAAATCCTTAGCTGAATATGCTTAGTGTTTGCATGCTATTCCGAGTAGAACCCCTTAGCTTAATATGCTTTGTGTTTGCATGCTATTCCGAGTAGGACCCCTTAGCTTAATATGCTTTGTGTTTGCATGCTACTCCGAGTAGAACCCCTTAGCTTAATATGCTTTGTGTTTGCATGCTACTCCGACTAGAATCCCTTAGCCGAGAACTCAACTTACTTGGCCATCTGTTTGCCTCTACGGCACATCGATCGCCAGGGAGAAGAAGACGTTGAAGTCTTCGAGGGCAACTGGTCGCATGACCGAGAAGAGGATGATGAGACCGGCTACGACACCCAGGATACTCTCTGCATCCCTCACGCCAACCAGCCTGGTAAGCACCAAGTTGACGCGTCTATCCGGGACTGGTCCGAGGATGACGAAGGTGACCAAGTTCACCTCTCTGACCGCGAGTAGCGCACTCTGATTTTCTTTTCTGTTTCTCAATTCCTTTTCTCTTCTACTCTGTAGAGGATCCTGAGCTTAACGACGATGACGAGGAGCCCATCGATGTCAAGCCTCTATCTGTGGCTGCTCCCACAACTCGGAAGAGGGTGGGCAGTGGTGCCCAAGAACCTGCTACCAAGAAGGCCAAGAAGGCCGAGAAGAAGAAGACCACCACCGCCAGAAGACAACCCCCCACCGCCAAAGGGTAAGTCACTTCATCCGAGTACCACTCTGCTGCTGATTCTCCAATATGCTTTTCTCCTTGTCCTTTTCTGAACCATTCCCTCTTCCAGCGCCCCTCTGGACGCTGATGCTGCAGAAGCTCCCACTCTCTCCAAGAGGAAAGCCGTTATGGACCTCGAGAACCTCGTCGAACTCTCAGACGAGGACGATGAACCAGCCCAGCAGGACAGGACGCGTGCGTCCTAACCTGTTAAGTTAGAAGAAGACACGGGCGCCGAGAACACGGGCGCTGGTGATGACGCTGATGATGAGAACTTGGAGCAGCAGCAAGACGCTTCTCACGACGAGATGCCACCGTCTCCCCCAGCCGCAACGACTGGGGAGGACACTGAAGAAAACCTCCAGCAGCAACAAGACAGTGCCGCACTGGAGCGGCAAGACGACACCGCCGAGCCGCAGGGCGATTACGCTGCAGCTCAAGATGACCCCGCGGCCGGGCCACGGGCAGAAGAATTAATAGACCTCCAGCCTGATCCCGCTGCCGAGCAGCGGGTAGAGAAGACAGTGGTGGAGCCAGTCCTCCAGAGCCAAGCGCAGCCATACGCTGCGCAGGGTAGCCGACCCTCTGTGCCGCCTACCCAGCAGGCGACTCCACCGACTGCGCCAAGCCCTCCACCAAAGCAGAGTACATCCAAGACCACTTCCCAGCAAGAGCCTCTGACCACTTCTCGCCAAATGCCTCCGTTCGCTTCTCGGGCGGGCACTGCTCCGAGCCCCAAGAAGACTGTTAAGCTTGAACCTGCGCCCACCAGGAAGAATCCATCGCGCCAAGCTGCACAGGCCGGGAACCAGATGCCACCACCCAAGTCACCGCTTGCGCCAGCCGGGAAGCCAACAAAGAGCACACAACTCACCATCGGCGGGCCCACCTCTAGCAGCAAATCGGCTGCTGCTGGATTTGCTGGCCCTAGCGAAGGGCCGAGTACCGGAGGTGCTGTCCTCACACAGACCAGCTGGCCACAATATCTGCTTGAGGTGTCCAAGCAACACGACATTTCGCTGGCCAAAGGCGAGAAGAAACTTTCTGCCTTGAAGGGAGGCCAGGCCAAAGCGGTTGAAGTCAAGTCCAAGGGCAAGGACCCACGACCAGTTCCTGAGCTCCACTCGCGCGAAGCCGAGGAGGATGAGATCGAATCAAAGGGCATGACCGTGGTCCTGGACCGGGTAGCCTTCGTGGACAAGGTCTGGGAAAGTGATGCTCACGGCGTCCCAAAATGGAACGGCCTGACGCTGGGTCCCGTCGACCACTACCGCGTCGACTGGAACAAGGCCGACATCGGCTCTGTTCCAATGACCATCGCTTCCCCCACCTGCACTCTGGCCGGGAAGCTGTTCTGCCTCCGCAAAGCCGCCGAGGACGTTGAGCAATCCTATGCTGTAAGTGTTCTTTCTTTTCTTGCTTTTTCCGAGTTGCCATTTCTCTGTTCTCTTCTCTTCTCTTCTTTTCTGTTTCTCTTTGCCTCTTTACCTCTTTACCTCTTTACCTCTTCACTTCTTAGCCATTCCCCTAGTCCCCGAGATTCGGGCCGAGTAGGCGAAAACTCGACCGAGTTGCCGTCTACTCGGGGCAAATCTCCCAAAAATACTTAGACTTTTTTCTCTTCTCTTCCACAGAATAGCCTCCTCAAGAGGACAAAGGTGTTCCGCCGGCTGCTCTGGAACCATCGCATTGCCAAGGACAAACTCGAGGCTCTTGAAGCCGAGAAGAAGATGGGTGAGGCGATGGAGCAGGCGGCCTTGGACAAGACCCTCCAGATCTCTGAAGTGGAAGGTAAGCTCATAGCATTTCGGTTTGTGCGTTTTGTGTTTACGCCCGTTTGTTTGCTTTTTGCTTTAACTTGGTTAGTCTGCAGGCAAGCTCAAGGACTTGATGGAGAAGCATCGCGACTGCGAGGTCTTCGCTGCCTCAGCCCAGAGCAAGATTGCCACTCTGGAAGGTGAGTTGCTCTCCTTCTCTGCGCATATGCCTCTTTTTACTCTGTTACCCTGCTGACACTGCTGTTCTCTTTGCAGAAGAATACAAGAAATTCCGGGAGCAGCACCTTAACTGACTCATGCCCGCCGAGGTGCGGCAACAGCTGGAATCCCGAGATGCCGAGATCCAGAAGGAGCGCGATGCTGAAAGAGTTGAGTTCGAAGAAATGCAGGTGAAGCTGAAATCTGCTCTTCAGGATGCTCTCGACCAGGCTGCCGAGAAGGACAAGATCAAGACAGCTGCCAAGGCCAAAGAGAAGGCACTTGAGATGGAGATCTCGGTGTTGAAGAAGCACAACGAGCAGCTCATCCTCCAAATCTCCACCTCACACCGCATCGAAGACATGCATATTGCTGACGAGGAGGACTGGAAGATAAAGCTGGATGCGCTGCTGGTGGATCTCAAACGTAAGTCTTCCCTTCTCTGCACCTGGCTGTTTCTCTTCTCATCCCTTCTACCTGGTTTCATCTCTTCTCTGCCTCCCTTTCCAATTCTTATTGGTTTCTCTTTCAGATATCTTCCCTGATCTCCGTGCCGCTAGCACGCCTGCTCTGGAGAAGGCCAAGCAACTCCGAGCTGCCTCTGGGATGCCCATCAATACCAAATCCACTGTCAACGATAATCTCCTGAGTATCAAGACTCAACTCCGCCAACTCAAGGGCTTGGGCACCTCCATGGTGTCCACCGCATACAAGCTTCACGATCTGTTCTGGCCGGATCAATCTGCGCCAGACAGCTTCAGCCCGCTCTCCGAGAAGCTGGACGACGTGAAGGCCGAGTTGAAGAAATGGCGCGCCTCTGCAGCTCGGGCAGGAGCTGACGAGCTACTCCATTTCATCACAAGCTGGTACGAGAACCTCAACCTTGACAGGATCCTCAAGATGCGCGAAGACTCCAAGTGGACCAAGGATCCCGACTGCGTCGCTCGCCGGAAGTCAGTGGCCTACGAGATAGCGTCCTATGCCGACACCGCCAACTACATCGACGGCCTCCCCGAACTAGACACCGAGCCTGAGGACGAGGATGAAGATGAAGGGGACGATGACGATGACGCCGAGTCGGAGGGCTTGAGCGTGTTTGAAGAAAATGTCACCGATGGATCCGCCGAGAAGGGGAAGGCCAAGGTTGACGCCGACGCCGAGAAGCCGCAACCCAACGCTGAGGAGACCACCATCACTACCGAGATGGTGATCCAGCAAGCGGCTACCGAGTTGGGCGCGACCAGCAGCTTCCCGATGCCCAGCTTCTAGTCTGCTGCATCGACCTCAGCCACGGATCCCATCTCGGTTGCCACCGCAACTTCAGAACCAGCTGCCAACGCCAACACTGAAGCTGATGCTGACAGCGCCAAGGCTGATGTTGATGCCGAGAAAGCTGAAGCTGATAACACTGCTGCGGACAACACCGATGCTACCTCCAAGTGAATCCTGAAAAACTTATTCTCTAGAACTTTTATCAGATCCCCGGGATGCCGGGTGCAAATGTATCCAACTATTAAGTCTTTGTTGCTACTCAGTTTTATCTTAGTTGAAGTTCTTAGCAACTCTGGCTCAATGCCGGGTTGCATTAATATGCAAGTCCCCGAGTTGCATTTTTAATCCACTCTTCCTTTTTATCTCAGCTCTTACCTGCAACTTGTTGCTTTTTTGGTAGTCGAGTCACAAGAGTTCAAAGTTGGAGTTTCAAATACTTAGCCACTTAGAAAAATCATAGTAACGCTGCCCACCACTTAGCCGAAAAGAAAAAAAAGTAAAAACACTCTATTAGGTTGCCACACGCTTCCTTTCCTTTGCAATTTTTCATGTGTTCATTGACCCTTTGGCTTGTTCTCTGGCTTGCCATGAAGCCGGGTTGCGGACATCAGCAGAGTCGCAGAGTGTCCGGTGGGTTTAAACACACTACTTTGTATGCTTTTGAAATTCTAAGTGGTTCAACCGAATAGACAAAGTAAAACAGAGTAAACACAAGGAACAATTTGGACGAGGGCAGTCCCCGAGTTCAATTTCAGATTGCCGAATAGGAGTTTAACTCGGATAAGAAGATACATACACAGTTTGCTCATGAGTGAAAACGTCGGAGTAGAGCTACATTCCAAGGGCGCTTGGATTCCTCTCCAGCCCTATCCGGCCTGTTCTTCTGGGGTGGCTGTGCGTCAACTAGATAGTAGGCATCATTGTGCAACGCCTTGCTCACAATGAAAGGCCCTTCCCACGGAGGGGAAAGCTTGTGCATCCCGGCCGTGCGCTGCACGAGCCTAAGCACCATGTCTCCTTCTCGAAAAACCCTTGGGTTCACTTTCCGGCTGTGATAACGCCTCAAGTTTTGCTGGTAAACAGCTGAACGTGACAGAGTTAGCTCTCTTGCTTCTTCTAGCAGGTCAACGTCATTTTCTCGAGCTTCTCTAGCCTCTGCCTCAGTGTAGAGGGTTACACGGGGCGAGTCATGCTCTAGGTCAGTGGGAAACACGGCCTCAGCTCCATATACACGGAAGAATGGTGTGTAGCCGGTTGACCGGTTAGGGGTAGTCCTTAGACTCCACAACACCGCTGGCAACTCATCTAGCCAACACCCAGGTGTTTTCGGTAGTGGCTCAATCAGCCTTGGATTTATGCCTGATAGCACCATGCCATTTGCTCTTTCAACTTGCCCATTGGAGGCGGGATGCGCAACAGATGCAACATCTAGCCGAATGCACTTATCTCTGTAGAACCTCGCAAAAGCACCCTCGGCAAAGTTTGTGCCATTGTCAGTGATAATGCTGTGCGGGTAACCATATCTCAGGATCACATCATTCAGGAAACTCACAGCAGTGGCTCCATCGCACTTCCGAATAGGCTTCACCTCAATCCACTTTGTGAACTTGTCAACCATGACCAAGATGTGAGTCATGTTGCCTCTAGCCGGCTTGAACGGACCCACCATATCCAAACACCAAACTACAAATGGCCAAGTAATGGGAATGGTCTTCAACTCGGAAGCTCGCATATGAATCTTACATGCAAATCTTTGGCAGCCATTGCACTTTCTCACAATATCTTCAGCTTGCTTCAAGGCAGTGAGCCAAAAGAAGCCATGCCGAAAATCCTTGTTGACTAGAGCCCGAGAAGAGGCATGATGCCCGCATTCCCCTTGATGTATCTCCACCAGAATTTCCTCTCCTTCTCCTGGCTCTACATAGCGCTGCAGCACACCAGTAGGACTTCTCCTATGCAGCACATCTCTGAAGATAGTATAGCCCTTGGATCTTCTCTAGATTTGCCTCGCGGTAACTTCATCACTTGGCAAGGTGCAGTCCTTTAGAAAGGATAATATGGGCAGAGCCCAACTCGGTGTCTCCCGGATGGGAAACACTGGTTCGTCCAGTTCCATTGGATCAGCCACCACTTCCTCTTCTGAGTTGGGAACGAGGTCACGAGTCCCCGAGCACTCGACAAGGACCCCCTCAATGAATGCGACAGTCCCCGAGTTAGGAGGGGCAGTCCCCAAGTAAGAAGGGACAGTCCCCGGGTTGCAGGTGCCAGTCCCCGGGATGGAGACGGCAGTCCCCGGGTTCTCTTTTGCAACCTCCCAGTCAATCTCCATGGGAACATCTTCCTCGCCGGGCAGAGAAGGAACGAATATGGATTCCGAGTTGGGGGATGGCTTGATAGATGGCTTTCTCAAATGCTCCAAGGCAATCCCAGCCGGTATGTACTGCCGAGAAGACCCCAACTTGGACAGCTCATCAGCTGCCTCATTCTCTGCTCGGTGTATGTGTTTGAACTCGCATCCTTCAAAGAAGCCAGTCATGGTTTGCACCAGAAACCGATATGATGCCATGTTGGCATCCAGAGCATCCCAGGTGCCTGATACTTGCTGCACCACCAGATCCGAGTCACCATAGCAGATGATGCGCTGCACGCCAACTTCCTTGGCCACCTTCAAGCCGTGTACCAATGCCTCGTACTCTGCTACATTGTTGGATGCCTTGAAATGAATTTGCAGCACATACTTGAGTTGATCTCGCTTGGGTGACGTGAGCACCACGCCGGCGCCCAGGCCTTCCTTCACTTTGGAGCCATCAAAATGCATCTTCCAGTAGTTGGCTACTTGAGAAGGAGGCTCATACTGCACCTCAGCCCAATCCACCAGGAAATCTGCTAAGATCTGAGACTTGATGGCTTCTCGTCTTGCATACGAAGGAGCGTACGCGGCTAGCTCTATCGCCCACTTGGCTACTCTGCCACTTGCCTCCTTGTTGCCCATGATGTCCGAGATGGGAGCAGAACTCACCACAGTGATGGGGTGCTCTTGGAAATAGTGCTTCAGCTTCTTGGCGCCCAGGTACACGCCGTAAGTCATCTTCTGGTAACGCGGGTAGTTCTTCTTGGAGCTGGACAGCACCTCACTGAGATAGTATACTGGCCGCTGCACAGTCTTGCCTTCCTCTTCTCTCTCCACCACAATCACAACACTGACCACTCGGTTAGTTGCAGCAATGTACAGCAGCATTGGCTCCTTGGGTAGCGGACTAGCCAAGATGGGAGCGCTACCCAGCATGGCTTTCAACTCCTTGAATGCTACATCAGCTTGCGGTGTCCAGACGAACTTGTCACTCTTCTTCATCAATTGATACAGAGGCAAGGCCTTCTCGCCCATTCTGCCCAGGAAGCGGCTCAGAGAAGTCAAGCAACAAGTGAACTTTTGCACATCCTTCAGTGATCTCGACAAAGACATGCTCTCTATAGCTTTTATCTTTGAAGGATTGGCCTCAATGCCCCGACTGGATACCAAGAAGCCGAGTAGCTTGCCAGCCGGGACGCCAAAGGTGCATTTAGTCGGATTCAGCTTCATATTGTACTTGCGCAAGTTGGCAAATGTTTCCTCAATGCCACTAAGCAGAGTATGTGTTTTATTCGTTTTGATGACAATGTCATCTACGTACACCTGCACATTTTTGCCAATTTGATCATGCAAGCATTTCTGCATGCATCTCTGATAGGTAGCCCCAGCATTCCGCAACCCAAAGCACATGACACGATAGCAATAAGCCCCGTACGGGGTAATAAAGGCAGTCTTTATTTGATCAGCAGGGTTGAGAGCTATCTGATGAAAACCAGAGTAGGCATCTATGAAAGACAAAAGCTCACAACCAGCAGTGGAATCGATCACCTGATCTATGCGGGGTAGCGGAAAGGGATCCTTGGGGCAGGCCTTGTTCAGGTCGGTGTAGTCCACGCACATGCGCCATGCGGTATCGGCCTTGGGGTCCTCCTTCTTCTTCTCAACCATAACCGGGTTGGCTAGCCAGTCCGGATGCAATACCTCCATGATAAAGTTGCTTATCATCAACTTGGTGATCTGGTCACCGGTAGATTTCCTCCTCTCATCACCAAAGCGGCGCATAGCCTGCTTAACTGGCTTGGCGTCATGCCGCACATGTAGCGAGTGCTCAACCAACTCCCTCGGGACACCCGGAAAATCCTCATTGGACCAGGCAAAGACGTCCCTATTCTCACGGAGGAAGTGGATGAGCTCGCTTTCCTATTTCTCTCCCAACCCGGCGCCAATGATGGCAACACGGTCTGGGAACTCAGGATCAACCTGGAACTTCTTTGTCTCCTGGGACGCCTGGAACGCAGTCCCGTACTGGGAACTCGGCATGCCAGGCGCACCACCTTGCGCCTCTTGCGCCATAGCCACCACCTCATCAATCTTCTTCTTCTCGGCAGCAATGACCATGGATTCCGCCAGCTGGGAACCAGCAGAGGCTCACTCCAAAGACCTCTTGTAATCACCCGAGATGGTGATGACTCCATTGGGACCAGGGATCTTCATCTTCAGATATGCCGCATGGGTAGAAGCCATGAACTTGCTGAGAGCAGGCCTACCGAGTAGGGCATGGTAGGGGCTCTGATGATCAACTACCTCGAATGACAAGCTCTTAGTGCGGCAGTTCTCCCTGGTACCGAATAGGACGTCTATCCTGACGCGGCCGATTGGAGAGCAAGACACTCCCGGCACAATGCCATGGAACGTGGTCCTGCTGGGTAGCAACATGTTCTCGGCCATCCCGAGCTTCTCGAGTGTGTCTCTGTACACAATGTTGATGCTGCTGCCGTTGTCGATCAGGACCTTGCTGAACCGGACGTTCTTCTGAGTACCCAAGAAGGTGGGATCCACCACCAAAGCATAGCTACCCAGGTTGGGCATCACCCTAGGATGATCAGATCTGGACCACGTTATCTCTTGGTTGCACCAGTGCAGGTAATGAGGCACAACAGGGATCACATCATTGACCTCCATCGCACGCCTGTGCAGAGACTGCTTGTCGGCGGGCTCGGAGGTGAAGATCATGTAGCTCTCATGGTGTTCCTGGTACTGGTTGCGGTCTCCACCACCATTGTTGCCGTTGCTGTTGTTGCCTTGGTTGTTGTTGTTGTTGTTGTTGTTGTTGTTGTTGTTGCTGCCTCTGTTGCGGGTGTAGAAGTTGCGGTTGCGGTCGTTGTTGTTGTAGTTGTAGTTGCGGTTGCCGTTGTTGTTGAAGTTGCGGTTAGCTCCTAAAGCCACCTGGTTCACATTCTCTCTTCTCGGAAACACTGCAGGCCTGGGAGCAGCTGCCCGAATAGGCTGCACATTGGCATTCGCAGCTGGCAGAGGAGGAGGAGGTGGCAGGCCCTCATTCTTGATCTGTTCCCACCAGCTGCACTGCCGAGTAGTATGGTTGGCTGGCCTAGCCGGGTGCCGAGTATGGAAGCTGCATGGCCCATCCCTCATGCTCCCAAAGACAAAGTTCGGAGCAGGATCCGAGTTGCCGCTACCCTGCTGGGGAGCATTGTACGGCTTCTTGATGCCTTGGCCCTGATTCTGGTTTTGCCCGTACTGGGCTCCAGCAGTTTTTTGCCTTTGGCTACTCCCAGCAGCCGTGGTCACAGCATTCACCTCCTCGGGATCATACCGAGTATCAATCCGGTCACCTATGCGCTTGTTGCGGAAATCATTGTGCTTGTTGCTGTTGTAGTTCCTTCTCGGCTCAGGAGAGTCCATCAGAGGCTGAGTTGGGTCGCCGAGTGCATACATATCTGCGATCTTGATGGTCTCAGCAAGAATACTCGGCATCTCGCGCTGCAGCTTCTGCCACAACATGCTGCCATGCCTGCAGCCCTGAGCAAACCAAGTAATGGCCTGGGCCTCATTGACACCTTCACATGTGTTCCTCAAGGTGCTCCACCGAGTAAAATACTCGCGGTCGGTCTCATCTTCTCGCTGCTTGCACGCGGCAGTTGCTGCGGCCTATTCGGCCTCTTGTAGGTGCTGGTGAAGTTGCTGATGAAGGCCTCCGAGAAGTCCAGCCAGCAATTGATACTGTCCTTGGGCAGGTTGTTGAGCCAAGTCCGAGCTGGACCCTCAAGCATCTGCGGAACATACCGCACCGCCCATCTCCGGTTGCCGCCTGCAATATGCACGGCTGTGACATAGTCACTCAACCAATCTTCTGGCTTGGTGCTGCTGTTGTAGCACTTGGTCCCCCTGGCCAGCTGAAAGTGGTTCACGGATGGATCATTCATGATACGAGGGCGAAAGCACTATGGGCCAGGCGGCCCCTTGTTCTCGAGTTGCGCGAACAGATTAATCCGGTCCAGCTTGTACCTTGCATCACTGGGCTCCAACATGCGGTCACCCAAACGGTCAGCAACATTTCTTGGGCCAGCATAGCCGGCTAGCCCCATCGCCGAGTAGCCATCATCATATCTGTTCTCCTGCACAACAGCGGGTTGCACCACCGGGTTGGCTGCTGGCGCAGCCGCACGCGGCTGTGCTGCAGCTGGCTGCTGCGTCCTCTGCCGAGTAGGCTGAGCAGCAGGATGCCGAGAAGGGCCTGCACGATCTCCATCTTGCCTCTTACTGTGAGCTTTATGGGCTTGATAGCCCGCTCCTACAGAGTTGTGTTTCTGATCGGACTCTCGCGGCACAGCGTGCTGTTTTGCGGCGAGAGCCGGGTCGTACACCTGCATATGTCTACTCTTCCCAGAGTGCACACTCTGGTCCCTCTCGCGGTTGGGAAGCGGTGATGACGCCTGGTCATGAGATCTCGCTGCATGCGAGTGCACAATCTAAGAAGCACCAGCACCCGGATTGGCTTTCCGGAACTCCTCATTCTGCCTAGCAGCCTCTAGAACTAGCTCATTGAGCCTCTCCTGCTGCCTAGCGCGCGCGTCGCCGGCAAGGTTTGGCAACTCAGCAGCTACAGCCTCTGCAGCTCTAAGTGTTTTGGCGGGGGTACTGTATCTGGGCCTAGTAGCGGTGTTTACAGTGGCAGACTGGCTAGGAGCCTCACCAACTACTGCCATCTCGGCGCCCAAATTGCGAAGAGTAGCGCCTACTTTGCTAGGCTTCCTAACAACAGGAGTAAAGCCATGGGCCTTGTTGTACTCAATTTGGTCTAGGCTAAGCTCAAGCCTAACCTTCTCCAGCTCTAGGTGCTCAGCGAGCAGCGCTTGACGCTGCTGGTCGAGTTGCGCCCTCATGGTCATGAGCTCAAGCTCGGTGGGAGGCGGCATGCCCATCCGGACGGCGGATGCCGGTATCGTCGGTGTTGTGGAAAGAGGTATGTTCGAGTCCTTCTCGTAGGGCTTGTGGACCCTCTGGCCAGCACTCGGGCCAGCAGGTTCCTCGATGACTCCCGCGGTAGCGGCCGCGCCCTTCCCGGCATCGATAGCCGGGCCGGTCACCATCACCTCCACGCTGTCCGCAGAGCAGCCAGTTGGCCTTCTGCGGGCAGCGAGCACAGCAGGAGGATCTTCCGCGACGAGCACCTCCTCTGGGAACTCGCGGATGACGGTCGTGGCGACGTAGACGAGGTGCGAGCCGAAGGAGAGCACCGAGCCTCCTGTCGGCATGGGTCTACCGCCGAAATCTCCGGTGTTGTCGGTGATGAAGTCGAAGGAGCCGAATCTGTGGACAAGGCCAGAGACCATGCGCTCCCCAGTAGCAGAAATGAGTCCCGTCCGAACATGGACTCCAGCCAGCGCCGCTGGTAGCCCCACGGTGGGCGCCAACTGTCGTGGTGGTATCACGGCAGATGCCATGGGATGGCTAATGTTTGGGGCCAATGGATGCTTGAGGTGCTCGGGGAGGGATCACACGGCGAGTAGCCGCGTGTGGGATGTCTCAAGCACTGCAAACAACAAGATCTTACCTAGGTTCAGGGCCCTCGTGTGGAGGTAACACCCCTACTCCTGCCTTTCTCTCTATATGTGTGTTCCCGAGTAGCCACAGTACAAATCAGGCCTTCAGCCGAGTAGCCGCTCTAGCTCTCTAGTTCTGTCTGTGTGAAGTGAAGCAACCTCTGGATCATAAGGCAACCTCCCTCGCACAGGAGGGGGCAGGGCACCTTATATACTGGTGCCAAACTGAATAGAATAAGACTAAAAGGTACAACTGATGTGACAGGAGCACTACAGAATAGAGCACGCTTCCGTCTTCTCGCTGACGCGGGCGCCGTAAGTCGTCGCGCCGTTCGGAGATGGGACCTGTCCACCCTTGTCAGTGAGATAGGGTAGGCCCCTAGCCCTGTCCTGTCCCCTCTGTCAGTGACAGGACTTGACAGGCGCCTACCGCACTGTAGCCACGCCGTAGCACGGATAATCACGCACTCCGTAAGTTGAACCGCACGCCAGTACGGATGCAGGATACGCGGGATCCCTTGTTAGAACGGCTCTATTGACTTCTGGCCCGAGTAGGAACTCACTCCCTCTACTCGGACCAACTTCTTTACTCAGATGAACATAACTTGCTTGATTTCTCCTCTTGGCCACTGGTGGGTACGGCCGGAAAGAAGCCTACCGGGTAGCGAGTACCGGGTAGCCATGTACCCGGTCAAACATCACCTTTGAACCTGCCTTTAGCACTTGCCTTACCCCTACTCGGGGGTAACCCCCCGACAGCTAGGGCCCTCAGGTGAGACCATCGTCGGGGGCATCTCATCTGCGACCCCGTCCTAGTCGTCCTGGTGCTACCAGCGTTTCCAGGCGACCACGGGAGACCCCGGCGGCGAGCTCGCTGAAAGATCATCGTCCGTTTTGGTAATTATATGACAACATATCTATTTTGATCTAATGTTTGTTCGATAAATGAAAATGCCCATGTTAATCAGGATCACTAACTATTTGGGGCGAGTGATCGTTTTATTTGAAAAGAGAAAGGAGAAAGAAATCCAGGGAGATATTTTGCACAGGAGCGGAGGCTCCGGTGAATCCACCGGAGGCTCAGCCCAGGCTCCGGTGGGGGTCCGATGTGGGCTCCGCCCAAATCCCTTTCTGGAGCGCACAAGCGGAAGCTCGACCTGAACGTCCGGTGGAGCTCCGGTGGGGCGGAACCTCCGCCATTACCACCGGAGGCTCCGCCTCCTCCAAAACTTGGCCTATGCACACGAGGGGGTCCGGTGCGCCTCCGGTGGAGGCTCCGCCCAAACATCGTTCTGTTGGGCAAGAGCGGAGGCTCCACCGGAGCCTCCGGTGGACCTTCGGTGGCCTTGCCTGGCCCCTGTGTAAATGGGCTCCGGTGCACCTCCGGTGGGGGCTCCGCTGAAACCTGTTTCTGTTACGCAGGTGTGGAGGTTCCACCGGAGCCTCCGGTGCACCTCCGGTGGGCGGAACCTCCGCTGCGGCCACCGGAGCCTCCGCCCCGTGGCTCAGCAAAAGTGTGCTAGTGCGCTGCGCCACTGCGCAACTGATTGAAGCCCACCGGAGCCTCCGGTGCTCCTGGACTGCAACGGCCATTAAATGAAAGGGGTATAAATACCCCTTCCCCTACCTCTTAAATGCCAAGCTTTTCCCCATTCTCTCTCCAAGCCATTAATGAAAGCTTCATCCGCCTAGATCTCCCACTCCGTCCACCCAATCACTCCCATACTTGGTGGAGAGCTAGAGGAGGCCTAGATCCACACTTCCACCAAAGGAATCTCAAATCCATCAACCACAACCTAGTAGATCTAGAATCCTACTTGAGGCCTAGAAACCTTAGTAGATCTTGTGCTTGTAGCTTCCACCTTGTTGCAAGAAGCTACAGATTGCTTGAGAGCCTCCATCCATCTTGTGGAGTGACCTCGAGCCCTTGTAAAGGTTTGGTCAACGCCTTCAAGTCGACCTCATAGTGGAAACGAGAATCTCCCTCACCGGAGAAGCTCAAGGAGAACAAGGTGTGCACAACCATGCTATTGAGGAGCGCCTAGGTGGCTCCCCACCTCTCCAACGTAGACGTACTTCTCTTTGAGAAGGAACTACGGGAATCATATCCTTGTCTCCTTGTTTCCACTTGTTGTTTGCTTTACTACCTTACGCTTTACTTCCGTTGCGCATATTATCTTGTTCACATAGGTTGCTCACCTAGATGCACATCTAGAGAACATTATCTTATCTCGCTTAGCCCCACTAAAAAGAAAAGAAAAGAAAAATTGGTAGTCAACCTATTCACCCCCCTCTAGTTGACCATAGTGCACTTTCAATTGGTATCAGAGCCTCGGCTCTTACTAAGGGCTTAACCGCCCAAGAGTACAATGGTCGATGAAAATGCCCCCGGAAGTTCTAGTGCGGAAATCTCCAAAATGGCCGACACTATATCTAACCTACAAGATACGGTTGGAATTCTCCAAACCGAATTATCTAAGGTTAGCTCTAGTGTTGGTTCGGAGGTTTCTAGCATAAAGAAAATGATGGAGGCACTGATGGGGAAAACCAAGGAGTCCACGGAACCACCCCCCACCACCAACGATGTTAGCTCGAATGAAGAATCCATTCCGGATATCGACGAGATGGAAGCTAACGTCGCTTTAGCTAAAGCGAAAGCCGATAAAAAGGCTAAGAGTGGTGGGAGCTCCGAGGGCTCCAAGTCTCAATCGGCTAACGGTTCGGGGTCTCACTCTAAAGTTCCACCACCTCCCAATAATGATTCTATCCACCCTATTGCCACTATGCCACACATGGTTAATGTTGGAGTTCCTCCCATGCTTAACACTAACGAGTTCTCTTCTTGGAAGTTCGATATGGAGTCTCACATTTCAGGATCTTGCACCGCTTTTTGGAGAAGAATTCTCCATGGATTCCACCCTCACGATCCGAACAACTTGACTCCAAGAGAGGATGTGGAATTTCAACTCAACAAGACCGCTCTTGTGACTATCCAAAAGGCTCTCCCAAGAGAACATCTTGAACACATCCGCGGTATCAAGACCGCCAAGGAAGCTTGGGATAAGCTTGACTCCTTGTTCCAAGGCAATGCAAGCATCCAATCATCCAAATATGATGTTTCTCTTGACAAGTCCGAGAACTTTGTCATGCTTGAAGATGAAAGTCCCGAGGAGCTATATAGAAGACTGGTCACCCTTGGCAATCAACTAAGGGACTTTGGAAAAGAGGAAATCTCCGATGAGTGGATCAAGAGGAAATTTGTCAAGGCCATAACTCCTTTTGAGAAGAATCTCTCCACTAGCATTCGAACAAGATCCGACTACAACTCCCTCAACTCCATTGGTGTTCTTAGTGAGTTCATAGCCATATCCTTATCTCACAAGAGCGCGGATGATGCTCTTGCTCGCTCAAGAGGACATGGGAAGTCTCCTAACCTTGCCTTGAAGTCTAAGGCAATGGCCAAGATAGAAGAAGTGGATGATGATGATGATGACGATGAGGACTATGAAGACACATACAAGGGTGCTCATAAGTGTATCGCTCTTGCCATGCAAGGGTATTGGAAGAGATGGGAGGCTCACAAGGCCGGTGCTCCTAAACCTCCAAGGAACAAGATCTTTAGGAAGAAAGGGGAGCGGCCAATGACATGTTACAATTGTGGAAGTGCAAGTCACTTTGTCAAAGAGTGTCCCTTTGAGCCAAGAGAAGAGAATGAAGGGAAGCTTGTTCGCAAGGACAAGAACAAAGCTCCACACAACAAGAACCTCGCTAGAAGAGTCCCAAGGGCTCTATATGTTCAAGAAGGCCCCACATTGGAAACATACTACTCCGGAGATGAGGAGAAGATGAAGTTGTAGGTGTTGCCCACGTCGCCATAGCTACGACTTCCTCTTCATCGGTCTCTCTATTTGAATCCCCCAATGAGAAGGCATTGATCCGACCTACATGTCTCATGGCAAAAGCCACCGCGGTAATATCTTCCACCTCCAAGTCTATCATCACTAGCTCTCCCTCGTTATTGGATTGCGTTGAAAACATTGTTGATGATGAGGATGCTAAGAATCTAGGCTCTTGGTTGTGTAGTCTTGAAGGTGAAACTAAGGAAAAGGTAAAGACTCTCTTAAGGCAACTTCATGATGCCAACTCTCTCATAGACGAGAAGGAGGAGATCATCATGAACTTGGAGAGCCATGGTGGTAGCCATGAGAACCATGACAATGAACTTATTAAGGCTCTCGAAAAAGAAAGATCCATGAGAGCATCTCTCGAAGAGAGACTATCTAGTCTACAAGATACCTATGCTATTAGTGTTTCCAAGCTTAGAAAAGATAACGAAAAATCTCTTGCTTTACTTAAAGTCTTTGAGGAGGAGGAGTTGAAGCTAGGAATAGCTCATTAAGTACTTGTTGATAATCATGAAAAACTAAAAAAGGAGTTCATGTCTCTTAAAGATATTCATGACAAACTCACCAAGTCTCGGAACAACCTCCTAGCTCAAAAATCTAATAAGCAAGTGATATATTCCTATAATAGCATTGCTATCTTGCCTACCTCTTGCACTACGACTAACATTGTAGGGAAAGAGAAAATTCTCAATGATGCCATAAGCTCTCAAGGAGTCAAGAAAGGAAAAGAAGGACTTGGTTTCGTCTCCAAGTCAAAGAAGAAATCCAAGAGTGTCACATCTCCCTCTCAAAATGTTGTCTTTGTGAAAGAGGGAGAAGTGACCAAAAAGAAGGATACCAACTTCATTGTGGGTGGTGATACCTCTAGGGGGAGCATCACTCACAATGACTTTGCTGGAAAATATAAACCATCTTATCTTATGAAATCTAGAGATGGACATGTTTATGCTAAATATGTTGGTACTTCTTATGGTGATGATTATCATTGGACTATTTGGGTCCCCAAGACCCTTGTTACTAACAAAAGAGGACCCATTGAAGGATGGGTACCTAAATCAAGAAATTGATCTCTTGTAGGGAAATGCTTCCGGATCAAATATATGGACAGTGGATAGTGGTGCATCCCAACATATGACCGGAAGCCATGACGCAATAAGTAATATTGAACCTCCTTTACCACATCTCAATTGCGTTACTATTGGTGACAAGTCCGAGCTTAAGGTATTGGGACGAGGCAAGGTAGCTATCTCAAATGATTTATCAATTGAGAATGTTCTCCTTGTTGAGTCCCTTGGCTATAACTTGATGTCCGTTCTTCAACTTGGAAATTGTGGCTTTACCTCGTTCTTTAATAAAGAGAGTGTGATTGTCACTTGGGAGACTTCTCTTAAAGTAGCCTTTGTTGGGTTTGTCGAGAACGGCATGTATGTAGTGTACTTCTCTAAAGAAGACACGTGTGCCGCGACATGCCTAATGGCTAAAGTTGATGTGGGGTGGCTTTGGCATCGCCGACTAGCCCACACCAATATGAGAATGTTACATGACGTCCAAAGTGGCAATCACGTTCTAGGACTAACCAAAGCTAAGTTTGCTAAAGATCGTGTGTGTAGCTCTTGTACCTTTGCGAAGCAACATGGAGAACAACACCCAACCAAGACAACTATCTCCACCACAAGAATTCTCGAGCTCATTCACTTAGATCTCTTTGGTCCACTATCATATGATAGCCTCGGAGGAAAGAAGTATTGCTTGGTGATTGTGGATGACTATTCAAGATATTGTTGGGTGTATTTATTCAAGAGGAAAAGTGAAACTCAAAAGAGAGTCATTGAGTTCATCACTCTAGTGGAGCGCCAACACAATGCTACCATATTGGCCATTCGGAGTGATAATGGCTCGGAGTTCAAGAACTACACCGTTGAGGGTTTTCTTAGTGAAAAAGGCATTGCTCATCAATATTCCACTCCCAATACCCCTCAACAAAATGGTGTTGCGGAGAGAAAGAACCGGACTTTGATGGATGCGGCTAGAACTATGATTGCGGAGTTCTCTTCTCCCTATAAGTTTTGGGATGAAGCCGTCTCCACATCTTGTCATGCTACCAACCGGCTATAGCTTCGCAAGATCTTGAACAAGACTCCCTATGAGATTCTCACGGGCAAGAAACCGGATGTATCTTATTTCAAGGTCTTCGGTTGCAAGTGCTTCATTCGCAAGAAAGGTAAACGGTTGTCAAAATTTGAGACTAGATCTTATGAGGGTATCTTTGTTGGCTATGGAACAAATTCTCACGCCTATAGAGTCTACAACAAGTCCACCGGACAAGTTGAAGAAGCTATAGACGTAGTGTTTGATGAGGATAACGGCTCCCAAGGGGGGCGTATAGATCATGGTGTTGTAGGAGATGCAATTCCTCCCATCGTCATAAGAAGAATGGGGATTGGTGAAATAATCCCCATTGAGGGTTACCGGATGACGGAGGGAGAAGGACTATGCCCCACTCAAGTGGAGCCATTGAGTACACCATTGATGATCAAGCTATCCAACAAGATGCACCAAGCCCTCAAGCTAACAATCAAGGCCAAGCTAATGAACAAGGCCAAGCAACTCATCTAAATCATGATCAAGATTCCATCATTGTTGAGAATGCTCAACCTAGTGGTGATTCATCACCCATTATTGATCAAGGAGAAAATGAAGATGGACATGTCTCCGATGAAGAAGGTGATTCTCAATCCATATCCAAAGAATCTTTGGAGGAAATACTAGCACGAAGAGAAAAGAGAAGGCTAGAGAATCTTGAACGAGCGGGTCATACGGAGGACAAGATTCTTGGACAAGTTCGTGGAAGAGTGGTCACTAGAAGGCAATTGGCGGATTTTAGCAAGGCTCATGCTTTTGTCTCTTTCATTGAACCCAAGAAGGTATATGAAGCTCTCGAAGATCAAGATTGGCTTGAAGCCATGCATGATGAACTCAATAACTTCGAGCGCAACAAAGTGTGGAAATTAGTGCCAAGACCCAAGGATTGCAAAAATGTCATTGGCACCAAATGGGTGTTCAAGAACAAACAAGACAAAGATGGCATTGTCATTCGCAACAAGGCAAGATTGGTAGCCCAAGGTTTTTCTCAAGTCGAAGGTATCGATTTCGGTGAAACCTTTGCTCCCGTAGCTCGCCTTGAATCCATTCGCATCTTACTTGCCTATGCATATCATCATAACTTCAAGTTACAACAAATGGATGTTAAGAGTGCCTTCCTTAATGGTCCCATTAATGAGTTAGTATATGTCAAGCAACCTCCGGGTTTCGAGGATCCCAACCACCCCGATCATGTCTATAAACTTTATAAGGCGCTCCATGGACTTAAACAAGCTCCACGTGCGTGGTATGAGCACCTTAAAGAGTTTCTAGTAGATCGCGGTTTTAATGTTGGTTTAATCGATCCCACCCTCTTTACCAAGACGGTTGGAGGTGACTTGTTCATATTCCAACTCTATGTGGATGACATCATTTTTGGGTCTACTAACACTTTGTTCAATGAGGAGTTTTGCAAGCTTATGACCGATAGGTTTGAAATTTCTATGATGGGAGAGATGGAGTTCTTCCTTGGCTTTGAAGTGAATCAATATTATGAAGGGACTTTCATCAAACAAGCCAAATACACTCAAGACAAGCTAAAGAGATTTAATATGAATGATCCTATGAAGACTCCTATGTCCACGACCACCGACTTGAAACCCGATCCCAACGGTAAAGAGGTAGATCAAAAGGTATACCGCTCCATGATTGGCTCTTTGCTCTACCTTTGTGCATCTAGACCCGATATCATGTATAGCGTAGGTAAATGTGCAAGGTTTCAAGCCTCTCCAAGGCAAAGTCATTTGGAAGTCGTGAAACAAATCTTTTGATATCTAGTTCATACCCCAAACTTCGGTCTTTGGTACCCCAAGGGTTCAAGCTTTCATCTCATTGGATACTCGGATGCGGATTATGCGGGAGAGAAGACGGATAGGAAGTCCACATCCGGGGGTTATCAATTTCTTGGCCGCTCCTTGGTATGTTGGTCTTCTAAGAAGCAAAATTGCATTGCTCTCTCCACCACCGAGGCCGAGTATATCTCCGCGGCAAGTTGTTGTGCCCAATTGCTATGGATGAGGCAAACCTTGAAGGATTATGGTATTCATTTTGACAAGGTGCCTCTTCTTTGTGACAATGAGAGTGCTATCAAGATCGCCTACAACCCGGTTCTTCACTCCAAGACGAAGCACATTGAGATCCGCCATCATTTCATTCGGGATCATGTTGAGAAAGGTGATATTGATCTCTCATATGTCTCCACAACGGATCAGCTTGCCGATATCTTCACGAAGGCCCTTGATGAACCAAGATTTCGAGCTTTGAGGAATGAACTAAATGTCATAGATTCTTCCAACTTCACTTGAAACCTTGCATATCTACCCTCATTATGCATGCTATTAGGTTTAGATGTAGGCATGGACGTAGGGGGAGCGCTACTCAACTCATGAATATGCACTCCTCCTATTATGCAAAAAACAATTCATCATTGCATATCTAGTCAATTGTGACTTATTGTGCTTAATTGTGAGTAGTAATTTTGGACCCAAGATATATCTTCGCGGTGCCAAGTTACACACTCAAACATGGTGGCTTCGGCCACCGACCTTTGGTACGTTTTGGATCTTTCACGCGTATCATATCTTCGTCTTGACAACTCGTACGGGTTTGGTTTTCTACTTTTTATGCTTCTTGCGAACCCCTCCGAGTAATGTCTCTCGTATATCAGTGACGATTTTCCAACCCAAGCCTCCTTTGCCCAAAACAATGTTTCTATCGTAATGCTCTTGTTTTTACAATCTTGGCGCACGAAAACTTGGCTGGGCGGAGGCTCCGGTGAAACCACCGGAGGCTCCGCTGCCCCTGTCCACCGGAACACCACCGGAGGCTCCGCTGGCTCACATTTGTTCAGCGGGCCTAAAATTAGATGTTTTGTGGACAAGGGGCGGAGGCTCCGGTGCGAACCACCGGAGGCTCCGCTGGGGGGAGCGGAGGCTCCGCCGGTGGCAGTTTTTGCGGATAAGGGCTAGGGCGTGCGGGGGTAAATGAGATCCAATCTCATTTTCCCCCACCCGCCCTCCTTCCTCCTCCTCACGAACCGCCGCCGCCCCCAAGCCATTCGCCGCCGGATTAGGGAGCTCCACCGCGGGGAGACCTCCTCCTTGCCTTGGGCCGCCCCGGTAACCTTCCTCTCCTTCCTTTTTCACCATGGACGACGCAGGTATGTGCTCTCTCTCTCTCTCATCTAGTTGATGGATGGGATGTAACATCCCTGTTTTGCTACAATAGGGTTTGTTGTGTTGTGCTCATTTCATTCATGCATGAAAGCATTTTGAAACAATTTAAATTTTGAATTTAAATGAAACTTGCCCAAAAATCACTTAAAGTGATCCCCCAATTTTTGTTTTAAAAACAATTTCAATTTTGGAAAGCAAAGATATGGTGAGCTTGCAAATTTCATAAGGTTTTCAAAAACTATTTTTGTCAATTTTTCTGTTTACAAAAAGGCCCTCAAAACTTTGTTTTAGTTCTGTTTTTAAAAGAGAGAAGGACCTCACTGGAATTCCATTGTTTTCCAGGGGGTTATTGTAATTCCCCTTTTCTTTTCCTTTTCTTCTACCTTGAGACAGAAGGATACAGGTGCGTGTCCTCACCGCCGCTGTCGACGCCACCTCTTCCCTGCCTCTCTCCTTGCGTGGGTAAGACCCCAGAGGAGTCCCGATCGTTCTCTCCTCCTCCTCACCTCGCCCCTCCCTCACTCTGCCTCCCTGTGAACTAAACCCTAACCGGAAACCATAGCTCGCCGAGATTCGACGGCGCCGCCGGTACACGCCCCCTGCCGCCGAGCTGAGGCTTCTACAAGATCCGCCGTGGCCTCCTACGTCTCCTGGAAGAGTCACGCTTGACGGGAGTGGCTCTGTCGCCGGAATCGACCCTCCTTCTTCCGGTTCGGACGCCGGCCTCAGAGCTCGCCGCCATCGCTTCCGGCACCGCCCCGCCTCCCCGTCTACCATGGAATGATCCCGGTGAGCTCCCGGTCGCAATGGACCCCTCCCCTTCTGGTTCACCGTGGCGCCGAAGGTCGCCGTCCGCCGCCGCTCTGCCTCGTCGCCGGCGAGGTTCCCGGCAACCATTTGGTCACCCACGCCGCCTGTTAGACTCCCCGTGAGCTCCTCTCCGTTGCTGTATAGTTCGTTTCTTCGATTTCGCACGAATTCATCCGAATTTTGATCTCAACTGTGAAGTTCAGAGCCCGATGATGTCATCCATGCGTCACTGTGACGTCATATCTCTGTATTATATTTCCAGAAAATGAATTGATTTTGGAACAACAATAACTATTAAATTATTAATCAGAAAAATATGATAAAAATATGGTTGTGTTCAGAAAA
The DNA here is from genome assembly GCA_028641055.1 of Alopecurus myosuroides. Taxonomy (NCBI): domain Eukaryota; kingdom Viridiplantae; phylum Streptophyta; class Magnoliopsida; order Poales; family Poaceae; genus Alopecurus; species Alopecurus myosuroides. The sequence continues at coordinate 182,855,577 of CM054060.1, read as the reverse complement.
ATAAAATCTATCCAAACATGTACTTTTCATACATGTTTGACAACATTTATATTTGGACATTATTTAATATTGTTTAATCATTTAAAATGGAGAAAATAAGTTTTTATTCGAGAAAATTAGAAAATTAAAAGTTATATACCATTTTGCTCAAAATGACAATTGGAACCTATTTATGATGTTTTCAAACCCATTTGGGCTTTTAAAATTGCACTCACTTTCATAACCGCCCGAAACCCCCTTCGGGGTCTATTTCGGGATAAATTCAGTAAAAATGTTTAATTAACATACGAACCCTAACAACCCAACGATCATGTCTAGGGCTTTATCTTAGTGCATTAACTTGCTCATGCATACATATTGCGCATTGCATTGTTGCCATGTGTTGATTGTTGCTCTTCTTGTTTCGGTGTTTGTTCCCCTCGGTAGAACTTGACTCCGAAGAGAAGGCCAACAAATCCAAATGGCGGATACTTGATCCTAACCGACAAGTCAAGCACTTATTCCTGAAGACTTTCTCTGGTTTTCTTGAAGCAAGGCAAGCATAACCTCTTATCTGCCCATATATGATTTCGAAAGACTTTTCATTCTCGTACAATGCATTCGATTCCAATGTATCTTGTGTCAGTAGATAGAGTTATCCTATTTATTTGCATAATCCAGATATCATGATCCAATGCTCCTAGCAGACATAGGATTTTTTTGTGTGTATCGCCAGAGCCTCAAATATGCCATGCTTAGTCATACATGCCTATTATCTCTTCTCCATCCGGTTGCTGAATCAGAGTCGCGAATGAATCTAGTATGATAGTATGTTGTGGAAAGTTAAGAGATACCTGATTAAGATGACTTAAAGGTGTGGATGACGAGACCACAGAGGGTCTGTGGTGGTTGTCTCGTTCATGCCCCTAGGAGCGAGTTCTCGTCTTCGAGCCAAGACTGAGCGTGCATCCACACGGGGATTGGATTCCCCTCGGTCTCAAGTTGCCTAGCTTGTTCCATGAGTTGCCTAGTTCGGGCTTTCCATTTCGATTTGCGGGGATATCAAAACACTTTCAAAACTAGGATGTGGGGATGTATCGGCGCTCTGCGGGTAGGTAACCATCGAGCATCGCGCACAACGATAGAGACCCGGCAGGAGATGGCCACTCCCTATTGGCGGTCCATCTCTACTCGGAGCGACTCATGGAATAGGCGAAGCAAGGGAAAGGTCGTGGTCAACCTCCATCTGCCAGCACTTCCCGGGATAGTGCTAATCATGTGGCATTAAGAGTTTGTTGGTACGTGTGGTTAAAGTTGTACACCCCTGCAGGGTTAAATCTTTTCGAAAAGCCGTGTCCGCGGTTAAGGACGACTTGGTGACGGATTCTGTGATCATAGATAACTTGAACGGAATGACTAAAACTTGTTGATAACGAATGAAGGATGCCTCCTCGGAGATGCCGAGAGGGGTTACCTTGTAGATTGAGTTACCGGAACAACTTGAGGAGGTGATCTTTGAAGCACGAGGTGCTGATATGAGTTGGTGGATTAAAAAGATGATGATTTCAGTAGTTGAGTAGCTTTCTCATCTGTTTTCAAAATATTCCATGAGACGTGCTACTCCTCCCTCAACTTGGAAAACAAAGATGGCTTTACGCAAAACAACCTTCATAACTCTTTCTAAAAGAAGCAGATATATAATAGGTTAACTAAGTCTTGTTGAGTACCTCCCGTACTCATGTTTGCTTCAACTTGGTTCAGGTGGAGTTCCTCACTTCAGTGGTGAATCAACGTGGACATCGACGAGTAGTTTGGGGTTCCCAGGTAGCAGCCTGGAATCTATGGGCTGGGACGTCGCCTTATGTTGCGGCCTCTTAGGCCTTTTTGGTTCTTGTTGATTAGCAACATAATTTGCTTTCCGTTGTCTGATGTAATGTTGGGTCGTGTGACCTCTGCTTGTAAGCTATACTCTAGTAACACCTGTTTAATACAACTTCATGTCTAGAGTGTTGCTTTGATCGGTTGTTGGTTTCGAGCTCATTGTTATACAGTTTTGGCTATGCCTGCATAGTTGTCGCAGTCGAGGGGTTGTGGAGCCGATGATCCATGTCCGAGCCCGCCTGTCGATATGATCGGCCTGGGGTGAGGTAACCCCAGTAACCCTCGATTGTTGTTGCACTTTCTGGACACATAACGGCTCTGTATAACTTTGGTCCCGTTCCTTCAGTTTCATCCGACTCGTGGACGCTTGGGTATGCATAGTTGGTTATGACTAGCATGGATACAAGGAGTAGTAGACCGGGGATCCGGACTACGTGCCGATGAATCCGGTCTGCCTGCCGTTGTTTGTTGCGGCCGGGGCTGGTAACCCTGAAGCCCTTGTGAGTCCATGGCTAGGAGCACATAACAGTATGTATATCTCTGGGTCGGGGGTCTGACAAGTCATGGTATCAGAGCAGGACTGCCTGTAGGAAAACCTTACTACTTGGTCGATGTCGAGTTTAGTGTTTGTGAAAACTATTTGAAACTTTAAATGAGTTGTGAAAAACCGTCCTAGGATTCTTTTTACTCCTTATCTGGTATCGCTCTAACTCTGGGTCACCTTATCTGTTTTGATTTGAAAAGGTTTTGCTATCTCCTCTAGTCATTCAAACCTCAGGTGCCTTCTCTGGCAAGGACGTCTTTTACCCAAGTTGACCTAGTTATGAGTTCTAGAGTCGTGTGTGTTCTTTTTTCCCGTTATCTCTTAACTGGGAGATCTCCTTTCCATTCCAATCTCTCTCAGAGCTGTGTGGATTCCATATTCTTAATGTTCCAAAGTTCTAAATCCTGAACCTCGAGATCTGCTTTTCATCTCGAAGGTATCCGTTATCCTCTGCTCAAGTTCTTCCGGAGCTATCGTTGTTCTTTGAAAGATACTTCGTAATTGCTACTCATAGTGTCCTTGAAGTCACTAAGATAGTAGTTCCTCCTTTCTCTGTGTTTTTAACCTTGGACTTGAACCGAAGGTCCCGGAATGTGCTGAATTGTGGTGGGTTGAACCATGTGGTTTCATAACCATGTGATGCTCACTCTATCAGTACAGGATGCTGACCTTTAACCCAAGTTCTGTTTCGTTGAATCCTAAGGAATCTGATCCACCTCAGGGTGGCCAGGTAATTCCAACTCTCATAGCCATAGGATCTCTACTGGAACCAAAAGGGATCACCGCAAGAGTGGTCATCCTGAATTCCACATCTTCGTTCTTATTTCAGTTATACCAACTCTTTTGCATGGGTTTTACAAATGAGTATTACCCTGTGCTTTCAAACGTGATCTCAGGATTCCCCCGAGCACGTTCTTATTTCTTAGTTGCTTCCAAACTTTGTCCGTTGTTTTGGACACCAAGTTGCGTATGGGTGTTGGATTCTTCCAATGCATTTGCTATTGTTTTCCGTCAGAACATTCCACCTTGGAATGTCAGGAGAAACAAACTCCAGTACCTCGTTCATTTCTAAAACCAGGTCAAAGTTTTGTATATCGCAGATTAAAGAAGTTTCAATAGCTTCTGTTCTGCTCCACCTTCGAGTATCACACCCTTTTATATCCCGGGTCTGTGTTAAGTTCCATGGCCTTAATGATGAAGTGATGCTCTCACACATGTTCACCCCCTTCCTCCAAACTTGAATGCTTGAGAATGAGGGGTATGTGCATTGGTGTGTGTTAGATATTCCTAGCAATTCTTATTGCTTTGAAAATCTAAGAAACATCTGTATCCTTCTTAGCACTATTGGTCACCCGGTTCCTATCTAAAGTTGACCGTGTTACCAAATCCGTTCATTCTGGTGCACATTGCTGATCAGAGAGTTAGGTTCATACCAAAGCTCTCAAGATCTTATCAGTTGCTTTGAAAAGCAAGATTCCTTTCGAACTCCAAGACATATCGGTGGGTTGTGATATTCTGGTTGTCTTTCTAGAAGTATCACCAGGTCGTTACCTGACCGTGATGTCTATACGAGGGGTAGTTTGAACTACTCTTTTCTCCAAGAAACTCCGCTGGACACCCTGGACTAGTAGGTTGAGCTTAAACAACAACTTGGAAAGTTGAAAGACAAGAGCTCCTCCTAACTGGGTCCTTTATTAAGGGATGCCTAGTTTCCTTTGTGTTGAAGCAGGATAGTATCTCCTGAATGGACATGCTATCTTTCTAACCTTGGTTTGATTTGGGCTATCGTCAAATCAAGGCCAGATTCAAGGATTATCTTGGTTGTGTTTTTACTCATGGTATTTTGCCGAGTACACCTCCATGTCCTTTGGTCTGACCAATACCTTGCCTCGTTCGTATGTCATATGAATCCCTCTTCTTGGAGTGTTTTGATAAGGGTGTTTTCGAGCCCATCGATGTCATTCCTATTTTCTCCGAGTTGCAAGAGGCTCATGCTGAACAAATGGCAACAACGTTGGAAACTTTCAAGAACCATCTTTGTGTCATCACGAAGTTTGTGTTCTGGGTGTTCGAAGTAACCTACTCCGGTTCATGTGCTTATAGTGAAAGTTGTCGCCGTGGATCCGAGTAGAGTTTTCTTGTTCCTTCGGGAATAACTTCAAGTCGGTCATGTATGTGTGGACTATTCTTGAGATGGTTGGTTGTTGCCTCCACTCCTTGAAGAAGTTTGCATCCACGCTAAATCACTGACTGATTTTCTTTGAGAGAAGAAGTCCAAGATCTTGGCGATCTTTGTTATCATCCTTCCCACAAGGACTCCGATGTGTTCTGTTGCAACTAAACCATGTAGGTGCAACCGTCTTCCGCAAGTTGCTAATCCATGAGTTCCGTAATCCTGCTCATCTTCTTGAGCTTGACATCGTAGTCCATAACTTGAGAATCCAACATATGTATCTTGTTGGTAAACGGTGCAAATCTCTTCGCTCAAACATACTGAGCCTGAGCTATAAATCCACTACCCAGAGCTGAATCTCAAGCAGCAACGATGGTTAGTGTCTCCTCAAGAGTATTGAATCAGGTCTTTTCAAAATCCGGCATGGTTGATGTGGTGGTTGACACAATTAGCCGGAAGGCCTAATGTCATATCTCTTTGAATTCGTAAGAACAACCACTTCCCGTGAGAATTCTTGTGTGTGGCTCGTTCTCAACAAGTTTTCCTCGCCGTTTTTCCAAACCGGAGTTCTACTTTCACTTGAAGATCTACCCACGGCTTACCGTAAGCCTGATCTTGGTATCTAAAACATCAAGGGTAACTTGGAAGTTGATATTCCCGTTGAATCTCCAAAACCTTTATTTCAGTGGAAACAAGTTCATCAGGAGAACATCTCTTGGTGTTCTGTAACCACTTTTGTTCAGTTTCCTTCCTCAAATTGTTAGTACCGGAAGTTCTGTTCATCTCACACATTGTGTGAATTTGTCAGTTACTTCAGCCATGGGATTTTAACCATGTGGTAAACATATTGCTACGTCAAATCCACCCTAGGAAATAGATTTCCTATTTTCTTCCGGTGTTTCAATCCCCATTGGTTAACCATCCTTATGGTGTGACCAAGAATCCCTCCTTCACTACGGTGTTCCATCATCCTTTGGTTACTCATCCTCCGTTGTGAAGTAATATCCCGATCTTTGACAAAGTTTTCGACAACCTTTAACGGAATGAAAGTTCCCTCATCTTTCGTGTCCACTCCGAAGAGTGAACATGATCATGTATCAAAATTTCTTTCTGACTCACGATTACAGTGTTTTCTCGTGTCTTCCCTCGTCCAAGGATATTACTTCATGATATTCAAGATAATCCTTTCCATCTTGGTTTTCTGTTTGAAGAAACCTCGGTGCCATAAGTTGTTCAACCTATCTTTTCCAAAAGGATTTAAAGTCTCGTGAAAAGATCATATTCTAAATCCTTTCAAGACCAATCGTCCGCAACCATGAAACCTTCTCCTATTTCCTCCATTACCTTGATGTGTTTCATGCGGGTTAACTCAAAAGGTTCTTTATGAACATTCCTGTCATGAGTTATCCATGAGATGCTCGATCTTCGTCAAGATCGGTTCCTAAGAGTTTTCCCTCTTACCTAGGTGTGTCCGTTCAACACTTCACGATGCTACGGATCAATCTCTTCGAGAAAAGAACCGTAAGGTTCGAGAAGATCGTTCGAAACCGATGTTCCTTCTTACTTCTCCTTCGGGAATCTCGGGACGAGATTCTTGTAAGGGGGGTAGATTTGTAACATCCCTGTTTTGCTACAGTAGGGTTTGTTGTGTTGTGCTCATTTCATTCATGCATGAAAGCATTTTGAAACAATTTAAATTTTGAATTTAAATGAAACTTGCCCAAAAATCACTTAAAGTGATCCCCCAATTTTTGTTTTAAAAACAATTTCAATTTTGGAAAGCAAAGATATGGTGAGCTTGCAAATTTCATAAGGTTTTCAAAAACTATTTTTGTCAATTTTTCTGTTTACAAAAAGGCCCTCAAAACTTTGTTTTAGTTCTGTTTTTAAAAGAGAGAAGGACCTCACTGGAATTCCATTGTTTTCCAGGGGGTTATTGTAATTCCCCTTTTCTTTTCCTTTTCTTCTACCTTGAGACAGAAGGATGCAGGTGCGTGTCCTCACCGCCGCTGTCGACGCCACCTCTTCCCTGCCTCTCTCCTTGCGTGGGTAAGACCCCAGAGGAGTCCCGATCGTTCTCTCCTCCTCCTCACCTCGCCCCTCCCTCACTCTGCCTCCTGTGAACTAAACCCTAACCGGAAACCATAGCTCGCCGGAGATTCGACGGCGCCGCCGGTACACGCCCCCTGCCGCCGAGCTGAGGCTTCTACAAGATCAGCCGTGGCCTCCTACATCTCCTGGAAGAGTCACGCTTGACGGGAGTGGCTCTGTCGCCGGAATCGACCCTCCTTCTTCCGGTCCGGCCGCCGGCCTCAGAGCTCGCCGCCGTCGCTTCCGGCACCGCCCCGCCTCCCCGTCTACCATGGAATGATCCCGGTGAGCTCCCGGTCGCAATGGACCCCTCCCCTTCGCCCCTACCCTTCTGGTTCACCGTGGCGCCGAAGGTCGCCGTCCGCCGCCGCTCTGCCTCGTCGCCGGCGAGGTTCCCGGCAACCATTTGGTCACCCATGCCGCCTGTTAGACTCCCCGTGAGCTCCTCTCCGTTGCTGTATAGTTCGTTTCTTCGATTTCGCACGAATTCATCCGAATTTTGATCTCAACTGTGAAGTTCAGAGCCCGATGATGTCATCCATGCGTCACTGTGACGTCATATCTCTGTATTATATTTCCAGAAAATGAATTGATTTTGGAACAACAATAACTATTAAATTATTAATCAGAAAAATATGATAAAAATATGGTTGTGTTCAGAAAAATAAAATCTATCCAAACATGTACTTTTCATACATGTTTGACAACATTTATATTTGGACATTATTTAATACTGTTTAATCATTTAAAATGGAGAAAATAAGTTTTTATTCGAGAAAATTAGAAAATTAAAAGTTATATACCATTTTGCTCAAAATGACAATTGGAACCTATTTATTATGTTTTCAAACCCATTTGGGCTTTTAAAATTGCACTCACTTTCATAACCGCCCGAAACCCCCTTCGGGGTCTATTTCGGGATAAATTCAGTAAAAATGTTTAATTAACATACGAACCCTAGCAACCCAACGATCATGTCTAGGGCTTTATCTTAGTGCATTAACTTGCTCATGCATACATATTGCGCATTGCATTGTTGCCATGTGTTGATTGTTGCTCTTCTTGTTTCGGTGTTTGTTCCCCTCGGTAGAACGTGACTCCGAAGAGAAGGCCAACAAATCCAAATGGCGGATACTTGATCCTAACCGACAAGTCAAGCACTTATTCCTGAAGACTTTCTCTGGTTTTCTTGAAGCAAGGCAAGCATAACCTCTTATCTGCCCATATATGATTTCGAAAGACTTTTCATTCTCGTACAATGCATTCGATTCCAATGTATCTTATGTCAGTAGATAGAGTTATCCTATTTATTTGCATAACCCAGATATCATGATCCAATGCTCCTAGCAGACATAGGATTTGTTTGTGTGTATCGCCAGAGCCTCAAATATGCCATGCTTAGTCATACATGCCTGTTATCTCTGCTCCATCCGGTTGCTGAATCAGAGTCGCGAATGAATCTAGTATGATAGTATGTTGTGGAAAGTTAAGAGATACCTGATTAAGATGACTTAAAGGTGTGGATGACGAGACCACAGAGGGTCTGTGGTGGTTGTCTCGTTCATGCCCCTAGGAGCGAGTTCTCGTCTTCGAGCCAAGACTGAGCGTGCATCCACACGGGGATTGGAGTCCCCTCGGTCTCAACTTGCCTAGCTTGTTCCATGAGTTGCCTAGTTCGGGCTTTCCATTTCAATTTGCGGGGATATCAAAACACTTTCAAAACTAGGATGTGGGGATGTATCGGCGCTCTGCGGGTAGGTAACCGTCGAGCATCGCGCACAACGATAGAGACCCGGCAGGAGATGGCCACTCCCTATTGGCGGTCCATCTCTACTCGGAGCGACTCATGGAATAGGCGAAGCAAGGGAAAGGTCGTGGTCAACATCCATCCGCCGACACTTCCCGGAATAGTGCTAATCATGTGGCATTAAGAGTTGGTTGGTACGTGTGGTTAAAGTTGTACACCCCTGCAGGGTTAAATCTTTTCGAAAAGCCGTGTCCGCGGTTAAGGACGACTTGGTGACGGATTCTGTGATCATAGATAACTTGAACGGAATGACTAAAACTTGTTGATAACGAATGAAGGATGCCTCCTCGGAGATGCCGAGAGGGGTTACCTTGTAGATTGAGTTACCGGAACAACTTGAGGAGGTGATCTTTGAAGCACGAGGTGCTGATGTGAGTTGGTGGATTAAAAAGATGATGATTTCAGTAGTTGAGTAGCTTTCTCATCTGTTTTCAAAATATTCCATGAGACGTGCTACTCCTCCCTCAACTTGGAAAACAAAGATGGCTTTACGCAAAACAACCTTCATAACTCTTTCTAAAAGAAGTAGATATATAATAGGTTAACTAAGTCTTGTTGAGTACCTCCCGTACTCATGTTTGCTTCAACTTGGTTCAGGTGGAGTTCCTCACTTCAGTGGTGAATCAACGTGGACATCGACGAGTAGTTTGGGGTTCCCAGGTAGCAGCCTGGAATCTATGGGCTGGGACGTCGCCTTATGTTGCGGCCTCTTAGGCCTTTTTGGTTCTTGTTGATTAGCAACATAATTTGCTTTCCGTTGTCTGATGTAATGTTGGGTCGTGTGACCTCTGCTTGTAAGCTATACTCTAGTAACACCTGTTTAATACAACTTCATGTCTAGAGTGTTGCTTTGATCGGTTGTTGGTTTCGAGCTCATTGTTATACAGTTTTGGCTATGCCTGCATAGTTGTCGCAGTCGAGGGGTTGTGGAGCCGATGATCCATGTCCGAGCCCTGCCTGTCGATATGATCGGCCTGGGGCGAGGTAACCCCAGTAACCCTCGATTGTTGTTGCACTTTCTGGACACATAGCAGCTCTGTATAACTTTGGTCCCGTTCCTTCAGTTTCATCCGACTCGTGGACGCTTGGGTATGCATAGTTGGTTATGACTAGCATGGATACAAGGAGTAGTAGACCGGGGATCCGGACTACGTGCCGATGAATCCGGTCTGCCTGCCGTTGTTTGTTGCGGCCGGGGCTGGTAACCCTGAAGCCCTTGTGAGTCCATGGCTAGGAGCACATAACAGTATGTATATCTCTGGGTCCGGGGTCTGACATGGGATGCACATGAGTTCATGTTCTTGCTCTTTAGATTTGTGGATTTGGAGTTTTAGGAGTGGAAGTTCTCGAGTACAAACCCTAGCAACCTAGATAATGCGTGTTAGGCTTGAATCGTTGCGGTTGTAGGGAAGATTTGTTTGCCCTAACCCTAGTTATTCAACCCTAACACCACGTGTATCTTGGTTTCTTGGATTTGTGCGTGCTTTATCAACTCGAGCATTACTCTTTCTTCATGATCTCCTTGCTTTTTCCTCTTAGATGCTTCCGGTTCCAAGGGGGTCCGTTACAAGAGCACCGGTCGCCGCAAGACCCCTCAAGTGGATGAGATTGAAGAGGAACTTGACAGCTCTCAAGCCAAGCGCAAGCGGTTCCCGGCCGCCGAGAAGAAACTGTCCAAGAGGAACACCGCAAAGACAGCCTCCAAGATGTCCGAGGCGGTATTTTTGAAGGAAAGGCGTGAAAACCCCTATGTGATTGCACGTGATCGCTTGATGCCACAATTCCGGGGTAAGGATCAACGATTTCACACTGTTTTCCAAGGGCAAATCTATCATGAGATCTTGATGAGGAAACCAAAGGACAACGTTGCTCCTCAACACACCATCAACTTTGGGCACATGGAAAGGAATCATCAGTATTTTGGGGAGGCTCTTGAGCTCATTGACAAGTTTGGTCTTGCTCCTATTATCAGTCTCAAACAAGACTACGATGAAGACCTAGTCTGTCAGTTTCTAGCCACAGTTCATCTCTCCAATGAGACCGAACGCAATCTTATTTGGATGACTCAGGGGAGACAACTTGACATCAAGTGGAAAGATGTTGGCACTATTCTTGGTGGCTACCCGGATTTTGGTCCTTTTGCTGAGGGTAAAGAGTTTGCTAATGGATGGTTCCGGGTTCACGTCATCAACACTGTGTCACTTTCCAAGGATAAACTCACTCCTCTCTATCATTGGAAGAAGTTCGCCGTTGGGTTCGTCAAGGGTCTCTACCCCACATATGATATCATGTTGCGCATCTATAGAGAGACTATCAATCCAAAGGCGGGGAATGTGGATGAGATCCAGGGTTTCTTGAAGAACCTCATGCTTCTAACTCATCAACAGCGGATGGCCGACACTCCTCACAAGCTTGATGTGCTTGACTATATTTGGAATGAGCTGTGGCATGCCGTGATCAACCGCAAGAATGCTTGCTTCAGGCCGTTCATCATGAAGATCATCTTACACATGTGGAATGACAAGTTTCCGGATGAACCATTTGACGATGAGAGTTGGATCCCTCACACGGAAAAGAGACTCCTCATCAAGGACCACACGGAACCAATTGAGCATCCCACTCCCGCCATTCGCAAGCACAAGGCCAAGCCTCGCATCATTGTTGATGAGGAAGAAGAAGAGGCCGGTCCATCTCAACCTCCTCCTTCTAGCAATGCTTTCAAATGGATGGCAAGGGCTCTCAAGAAGGTGTTTCGTTTGAACAAGAAGATCGAGCAACATCAATGGGAAGCTCATTATGATATGGAGCTCAAGAACCGCAACAAAGCTCAAGCCTCTCGTCAACGTCTTCGTGAGGAAGGTCTCTCCATTGACTCCCCGGTTCTTCCTAGCATCACGGATTGGGACAAGTGGCAAGCAAAGGACTCCAAGGGCAAGTTGATTGAGTGGTCCGAGGAAGAAGGAGACGAAGCTACTAGCTCTCACCGCCGTGCCCTCTCTCCGGACCCGGAAGCCTCCTCCGAGTGATCTTCGGGGCGTTAGCATCTTGTTCTCCCTCTTTTGGTATCTTGATGACAAAGGGGGAGAGATATATATTAGGAACGTGCATTTGCATGGGTCTCCCTCAAGCTCTCCCTCAAGCTTCTTCGATTTGCATATTTTATTTGCTTGAGTGAGTTTGGCTTCTTATTTGGTCATTTGGAACTTCGGTTTGTTTACATTATTCCTATCTGTCGTGAACCTCGTTATATTATGCTTGTGTGAACCTCGTATCATATTATTTATGTGTTATGTGTGTTATGTGATATCGTTGTCATATTACTCTTATATATCATGCCTAGATGCTCTCAAAATGAAAGGAGCATACCTTTAGGGGGAGCTCCGTTCATATTGTGTTTTTCAATCATGCAAATAGAGATGTTGTCATCAATTACCAAAAAGGGGGAGAATGAAAGATCATCATCCATTTTGGTAATTATATGACAACATATCTATTTTGATATAATGTTTGTTTGATAAATGAAAATGCCCAGGTTAATCAGGATCACTAACTATTTGGGGCGAGTGATCGTTTTATTTGAAAAGAGCAAGGAGAAAGAAATCCAGGGAGATATTTTGCACAGGAGCGGAGGCTCCGGTGAATCCACCGGAGGCTCCGCCCAGGCTCCGGTGGGGGTCCGGTGTGGGCTCCGCCCAAATCCCTTTCTGGAGCGCACAAGCGGAGGTTCGAGCTGAACGTCCGGTGGAGCTCCGGTGGGGGCGGAACCTCCGCCATTCCCACCGGAGGCTCCGCCTCCTCCAAAACTTGGCCTATGCACACGAGGGGGTCCGGTGCGCCTCCGGTGGAGGCTCCGCCCAAACATCATTCTGTTGGGCAAGAGCGGAGGCTCCACCGGAGCCTCCCGTGGACCTCCGGTGGCCTCGCCTGGCCCCTGTGTAAATGGGCTCCAGTGCACCTTCGTTGGGGGCTCCGCTGAAACCTGTTTCTGTTACACAGGTGCGGAGGTTCCACCGGAGCCTCCGGTGCACCTCCGGTGGGCGGAACCTCCGCTGCGGCCACCGGAGCCTCCGCCCCGTGGCTCAACAAAAGTGTGCTAGTGCGCTGCGCCACTGCGCAACTGATTGAAGCCCACCGGAGCCTCCGGTGAAACCACCGGAGCCTCCGGTGCTCCTGGACTGCAACGGCCATTAAATGAAAGGGGTATAAATACCCCTTCCCCTACCTCTTAAATGCCAAGATTTTCCCCATTCTCTCTCCAATCCATTAATGAAAGCTTCATCCGCCTAGATCTCCTACTCCGTCCACCCAATGACTCCCATACTTGGTGGAGAGCTAGAGGAGGCCTAGATCCACACTTCCACCAAAGGAATCTCAAATCCATCCACCACAACCTAGTAGATCTAGAATCCTACTTGAGGCCTAGAAACCTTAGTAGATCTTGTGCTTGTAGCTTCCACCTTGTTGCAAGAAGCTACGGATTGCTTGAGAGCCTCCATCCATCTTGTGGAGTGACCTCGAGCCCTTGTAAAGGTTTGGTCAACGCCTTCAAGTCGACCTCATAGTGGAAACGAGAATCTCCCTCACCGGAGAAGCTCAAGGAGAACAAGGTGTGCACAACCGTGCTATTGAGGAGCGCCTAGGTGGCTCCCCACCTCTCCAACATAGACGTACTTCTCTTTGAGAAGGAACTACGGGAATCATATCCTTGTCTCCTTGTTTACACTTATTGTTTGCTTTACTACCTTACGCTTTACTTCCGTTGCGCATATTATCTTGTTCACATAGGTTGCTCGCCTAGATGCACATCTAGAGAACATTATCTTATCTCGCTTAGCCCCACTTAAAAGAAAAGAAAAGAAAAATTGGTAGTTAACCTATTCACCCCCCCTCTAGTTGACCATAGTGCACTTTCACTCGTGCCTGCGCAGGGGCGGCCGGAGAGGACTCCGCCGTCTGCTTAGGTCGCCGCCGACTCCCTCCCGCGTGGCCACCTCAGAGCCGTCGGATATCAATCTGACGGAAGCTTACCCTTTCGCGCTGCGTCTCGTTGTTGGGCTTGACCAGCCGCGGCCTAGCTCCGCTTTTGAAATCCTTCCCGCGCGGGAGAGAGCCTAGCAGGCCGGCCCATCGCGCAGATCCGGCCTACTCCATCTCTGCACGTTGTTGTTTTTCCTTTTTCCCTAGTAAAAATTACTCTCCTCGGTTAAGCACTAGCTTTTTTTCCCAGGTCCTACTTCACGGGATCTCCAATCACATAGGTTGGGTTACTGCCATGGCAACTCATGTGGGTCTCATACCCATCTCCTTCGATTCACTTTCTATCACAACACGTGATAGCCCTTTAGTAAAGGGATCTGCCAGATTTTTAGCCGACTCGATATAATCCACCGCTATCACTCCGGAGTTTCTTAAATGTCTAACAGCTTTTAATCTCATTTTTATGTGCTTTGTGGACTGTGCATTGTCCTTTGAACTCTTCACCTTGACAATTACTGTTTGATTGTCACAGTTCATAAGGATAGCCGGTACTGGCTTTTCAACCACAGGCAAGTCCATCAAAAGATCTCGAAGCCATCCTGCTGCGACACTAGACGTGTCTGATGCTGTTAATTCTGCTTCCATTGTCGATCTCGTTAAGATCGTTTGCTTGCAAGGCTTCCAGGAAACAACACCACCTCCAAGGGTAAACACATACCCCGTTGTGGCTTTCATCTCATGAGCATCAGAGATCCAATTCGCATCACAATACCCTTCAAGTACCAAAGGATATCCACTGTAGTGAAGTCCATGATTCACGCTACCTTTCAGATAGCGCATAATTCTTTCTAAAGCATGCCAATGCACATCACCCGGATTGGAAATAAACCTGCTTAGTTTGCATGCAACCAACATGATGTCAGGCCTCGTAGCGCTCGTTAGGTACATGAGTGAACCAATTACTTGAGAGTACCTCAGCTGATCTTTAGATGTGCCTTCGAACTTTCGAATCCGCACACTAGGATCATATGGTGTGGGAGAAATTTTGCAGTACGAATATCCAAAACGACTCAAAACCTTCTCAACATAATGGGATTGTAGAAGTGTAATCCCACACTCATTGACTCTAAATAACTTGATGTTCAAAATAACATCAGCCACACAAAGATCTTTCATCTCAAAGTTCTGGGATAGAAACGACTTAACCTCATCGATTACTTTGAGGTTGGTCCCAAATATCAGTATGTTATCAACATACAAACACAGTATAACTCCTTCGCCCCCACCATGGCGATAGTATACACATTTGTCAGCTTCATTAACAACAAAGCCAACAGATGTTAAAGTTATATTGAACTTCTCATGCCATTGATTAGGTGCTTGTTTCAGCCCATATAAAGATTTCAGTAACTTCCACACCTTTCCTTCCTGACCATCTATCACAAAGCCATCTAGCTGTAGCCTATAGATTTCCTCGTCTAGCTCTCCATTCAGGAAAGCCGTCTTAACATCCATCCGATGGACGAGAAGATCATGCGAGGACGCCAACGAGAGTAATACTCGAATGGTGGTCAGTCTAGCCACAGGTGAATAAGTATCAAAGAAATCTTCATCTTCTTTCTGGGAATAACCCTTGGCACAAGCCTAGCCTTGTACTCTTTAATCGTACCATCAGGCCTAAGCTTCTTTTTGAACACCCACTTACATCCTAATAGTTTACAACCATAAGGACGTTCAGTGATCTCCCATGTTCCATTAGCCATGATGGAATCCATGTCGCTACGGACCGCTTCTCTCCAGTAGTCAGCATCTGGAGATGCATAAGCTTCTGAAATAGAAGTGAGAGTATCATCCACAAGATAAACAAGGAAGTCATCACCAAAGGACTTTGCAGTCCTATTTCTCTTGCCCCTACCAAAGGTTTCCTCGTCATTCTTCCCAGGATTTTCATCATGTGTTTGTTCATAATACTCCACAGGAATGGCAGGCTCAGGACTCTCCTCTGATTCCTGTCTAGAAGTGCTTTGCATATCTCTCATAGGAAAAATATCCTCAAAGAATGTAGCATCTTTAGACTCCATAATCGTACTGACCTTCACGTGATGTACCTCAGATTTTACTACTAGAAATCTATAGCCAACACTATTCTTAGTGTAGGACAAATTAACGCAAGCCACGGCCTTTGGTCCAAGTTTACGTTTTTTGGGGATCGGTACATTGACTTTCGCCAAACAACCCCAAGTACGTAAGTACGAGAGTGTTGTTTTTCTATTCTCCCATTGCTCATAGGGATTGATCTCATTATCTTTCATCGGAACTTTATTCAGGACATGACATGATGTCAATATAGCCTCCCCCCACCATGCCTTGGATAAACCCTATGTATCTAACATGGCGTTAACCAAATCTATTAGAGTACGGTTTTTCCGTTTGGCAACCCCATTTGAATGGGGTGAATAGGGAGGTGTCCTCTCATGAATAATACCATGTTCCGCATAGAAAGAATCAAAGTCATTAGAGAAATACTCTCCACCATGATCTGACCGGATTCGTTTAATTTTCTTTTCAAGTTGATTCTCAACTTCTTCCTCATAGATTTTAAAGTAGTGTAGATCCTCATCTTTAGTGTTTAATAGATATACATAGCAAAACCTAGTGGAATCGTCTATTAACGTCATGAAGTATCTCTTTCCACCTTTAGTCAACACACCATTCATCTCACAGAGATCAGAATGTATGAGTTCTAATGGCGCCAAGTGTCTCTCCTCCGCAGCTTTATGGGGATTACGAGGTTGCTTTGCTTGCACACACGAATGGCACTTAGAACCTTTGGCTAAAGTGAAACTTGGAATTTAATTTAATTTTTCTAACCGCGTCATGCAGCTGAAACAAACGTGACAAAGACGTGAATGCCAAAATTATGTTTTATCAACACTCGAATGAAGATTGTTCACGACTTTATTACATAAATCAACGAGGGAAAAATGGAACAGACCTCCACGCTCATACTCTTTTCCAACAAACAATCCATATTTCGTTACAACTACTTTATTGGACTCAAAAACCAACTTAAACCCTTCTCTACACAGAATATTTGCACCTATGTCAATCCACCAATCAATAGACTGACAAACTGAAAATACAATTAACAAATTACCATACCCAGATGCTCCATTCTCATTGTTGCTCACAATCATGTTGACAGTCTTGGAATCCTGTCCTGGCTTCTTGTACTTATTTGGGCACTTCACAGCCCAGTATTCTAGTGAACCACAAGTGAAGCAACCATCTTTCTTCTTATCATTCTTGAAGGTCTTCTTAGCCTTCTTATTGAAGTAGGTATTCGGTTGGACACCAGTCCTGGCCTTGTTCTTGTGGTAGCTGTAGTTCTTCTGCACCATATTGGCCGCAGAAGTCCCTTCGTTACCTTTTCCGTGTGAGTCCTTTGCCCTCGAATTCTTCTCAACACTCAGATGACCGATGACATCCTCTACCGATAATTCACGCCTCTGATGTTTCAGGGTAGTGGCAAAGCTCCTCCAGGAATTAGGCAGCTTGGCGATTATGCATCCCGTGACAAACTTGCGCAGTAGCACGCACTTGAGAATTTCAAGCTCCTTAGCGATGCACTGTATCTCATGAGTTTACTCCAATATAAAACGGTTGTCGACCATTCTGTAATCATGGAACTGCTCTATACTGTACATCTCGCTGCCAGCATCGGTTGCGCCGAATTTGGATTGGAGCGCCTCCCACAAGTCCTTGGCAACCCACATATGTAAATATGTATCAACAAACTTATCTCCGATCACGCCTAGAACACATCCAACAAAGAAGAAAGTGGCATCCCTAAACGCCTTCTACTGATCAGGAGTAATCGTTCCCGTGGGAGTGACACCGGCGACCCAGAACACATTCATAGCCGTGAGCCATAAGATTATTTTGGTCTGCCAATGCTGAAAGTATGTCCCTGTAAACTGGTCCAGTTTCAGTGCAGTAGCAAAACCATGAATCGAAAATTGCCTACACATATTAGGTTTTTGGATTGTTAAGAAATTATGCAATTTACAGATTAAATTAATCCAAGTATAAATCATGAGCATGATGTAAACATACTAATCTATCTATACTTCTTATAAAGCAAAACCCCACTAACATGCATTAATTAATTTTCTATCTCAACATGCAAACTATCCACATCATCCATCCTCTTAGCCAATCAATTGTCCATGTCATCTTTTTTAATATTTATTAATTATTACATGCAAGCTACATATCATACATTTTTTTAATCATACATTTTTCAATTTAATGATTTATGCAAACTACATATCATACATTATGTAAACCATCCATTTTTCAAACTAAGGCTTATAATACGCATCACATGTCTATAAATTTAGTATCTCGAGTATAATCAACCGAATTTTTCATATTTCTTTAGACTATATAATGTATCATGTTGTTTATTTTTCGAAATAGAGGTTAAGACCCTAGGCCTCTATATCAAAAAACACCCATGTAATTTACTATAAGGGATCCCCGCCGCAATGCGCGGGGTATCCTTCTAGTAATTAACCATGTTCGTGCATACTAGATTGATAGTAGATACATCTACGCTAACTACTAGTATTGCACACATGAAGATAATAAGGACAGGGATAAACGTGTTATACCCTGCGGTCGGCCAGTTGGCAGTAGCCGTAGCAGAGGAGGCAGCGGTTGCAGCAGCGGTGGCGGCTGCAGCAGCAGTGGCGGCCTCGGTGGCAGCAGCAGCGCGTTCGACTTCGGTGGACATGTTGACGAAGAGGGAGACACGGTAGTGGTCGAAGTAGATGAACATCAGTGAGCAGTCGCGTAGGAGACGCTCCCCAAAAACCTAATCGCCTCTCTCCCGTATAGGATCTGGAGAGGCGGGGTTTCAGAGACCTGCTCTCCCGTCGGCCGTGTACGCGGTAGACGGGATGGGATCACTGGCGGCAGCAACAAAAAGTGGAACGACAATGGCGCAAAGAGGCAGAGTTTATGAGTTATGTTTCTGTGTCCGCCTGAGCCTCCAATATATAGGCATGGCCGGGTAGGAGAACAGTCCGCTCACAAAATCAATTGGCGTCTACTACATCCGTTACCACGCGATCAATGCGGCGTTTTACTGTGTGTGGTTATTACCCCGTTACCACGTGATCAATGCGGCATTTTACTGCGCGCTGCTATTACCAAAATAAATGTGACGCAATTAAAGACAACAATCAATATGACGTCTCATATTATTGACATGTCTGTTGACTCTCCGATTTCGACTGCCAAAATAAAGGCATCGGCTCGGCTCATTCCCGAAACACGCGACGCGTCGTGACGTGTCGTGTCGTGACGAGGCGGGCGGCGGAGGAGGAGGAGCGCGCGTGTGGAACATCTCCACAACTCCTCTCTTTTCATACCAACTCACACTAGTGGGGAAAGAGCTCACCTTATAAACTGGTGCAAAACTCTCTCAACTAGCAATATGGGACTAAACTCCCACCACTTTGTATGGCAGCATGGGCCTTAGGGATTAAATGGAAATTGCCTAGTGGGCCTAAAGCCCACCCCAAATTTCAGCACAGGAGACGCCCAAAACTTGGGAGTCCTTCACGGTGTCCGGACATAGTCCGGACTAATACTTTTATCAGCCATCTGATTGCCCTCCAACACATAGTTTCTCTCGTCCTCTCTTCCCCGGAGCTGCACACCACCGCCCCGCGCCTCTTCTCCCCAACGCTGACACTGCGATCCGACCAGACTCGCGTAGGTCACCATCAACAGCCATCACACCGAGCTGCTCCTTCTCCCAGTTGTCTCTAGATGTAGTCCGCGACGAGCGAGGCGTCAAGGAGACGCGGTAGTAGTGTCAGATGAGCATGGGTCAACGCGAGGTGAGCGACCACGACTCCTTGCGTGGATGTGTCAGCCACCTCCTAAGATGAGGAAACGGAGGGGAAGGATCGCCGACAAGCGAGCGTGGGCGCCCGGCGGGCCGTCAGCAAGAAGGCCGATGTGATGGTAGGTCACGTGCACGACACACGACTGAGCTGCAGGAAAAGGTGGGTAGGGTACTTGGGTTCGACGGCTTCGGAGCGGGCGCGCTCTGGTCTAGGCTTGCTAAGCTGGAAGAGCTATGAGTGTTGCGTGTATGAGCGCTTTCGTCAGAGGAGCCATGAACTGGATCTCATCTTCGACATTAGATTATTTAGCGTAAAACCATCGGTTTAGCGAATGTTGTGAACACCACTTTTTTACATATCATTTTAGCGGAAAATATTCGAAAAACCACCGATTTATATTTGAATTGCAAAAAACCGCCACTCTATAGATGAAAGTTTCCGAATCTAGCTAAACAAAGATCCCATCGTGAATTGATACTAATACTGACCCGATTTCTTGTTTGTCTTGCCTCGAAGTTCTTGTTGTTTTCACTCAAATTTTGACCCGATTTCGTTATTGCAGGGGTTTTGGGACATCGTTGGCCCTCCCCCTGATCTCTGCGGGTGCCGACGATGTTGCTGAAGTGGCGGAGGAGGAGTCGTAGGAGTCTGGGGCAGAGCACTCTCAGGTCGTTCCCTTCACGACTCGCGGCCCTATAGATCTTGTTTCGGATGATGACCTTGTCGACGATGAGGACATGGTGGCTGCCGAGTACCCAGACTCGGCGGATGGTGATGAAGAAGTTGTTTCCCCCTCATGCCGGAGGAAACACATGAGAGCTCTAGGAAGGCAGAGGCCCAAGACAACCAAGCAAGCTAAAACACCGTTGGCGCTCCCTGTGGTTTCCCTGGCAGCGCAGTCTAGGAGGACGACAGTCGTGGAAGTTGTGGCAAAGAAGGATGGAGGCGGACGTGATCTCCACGGCCGTAGAGGCTTGGGGATCCGCCACCCAACGGGCCACCTTTCCACTGCCGAGCTCGATGGCGGACGTGGTCTCGACGGGCCTTCAGGTCACGGCGCCCCCTTCCACCAAGTTCCCACAGGTGACCTCACTGCCGTCACGCTTGAGGTTCACCCGAATGCGTATGGCGGAGGAGTAAGTAGTTTCCTGGCTTCAGTACCATGCACCCCCAATTTTTTCATGTTCCGACGTTCTCGAGTTGATCCGCGGGGCGTCCATCAAGTAGTTTGGCAACCAGGACGATTCACTCCTGATGTCCGACCTAGCATCCAAGGACATCACGTCGGTCATAGCGAGGGCCAACCCAACTCCTCTAGTGGTAAGTGTTACAAATTGTAGGTGCTTAGTCGATCTACCAAGGATAACCATAGCAATGGTGACGACACCGAGATTTGTGAACACAGTTCGGCAAACTTGCCTATTCTATGGGGCATGACTATGGGCTCCTCCCCGTTGATACCGTTGGACCGGTCGCCTTGGTCGCCGGCACAAACCGTCGGCTCCCCTTACGCGCGTGCTTCTATCAAGTTACCATGGGTTACAACATGTGGTGCCTCCTCATTATATGGGAGGCCCTAGGATATACGTGTTCGACTACAACACTACCATACCCTATCCACACCTATTATAACTCCAAGTCCTACCCTAACCGTACTCGTACATAATATTCGACACAAATACAACAAACTCCACCTTGGCGAATATTCTCCACCACCTTGAGTTCGTCCAAGCGTCGAACTTCCATATATCTAGACTTGAGTTGTCTACTTCGTAGCTTACCGAGAGCTACACGACGAGTCGGGCGCAGAGCCGCCGCCTCCGTGGAACACACCTGCTACTCCCGCAACTCCACTCTCCATGACTCCACCTGCAATAGTACTCCCTCGCAACTTGTAAAGATGCGAAGATGTCCTCTCTCCCATCATCACGGTCACCTTATCTTCCATGATTCTCATGGTCTTCTTATCCCGATCACAACGGAATATCATACCACCATCATGAAGAACTCCAAGAAATTAGATTCCTCTTCACCCTGGCACATGCCTGACTCCCCGAAGCATCCTCTCTATTCCATCAAACATCTTGATTTTAATGTCACCTACTCCAGCAACATGGTGGCCCGTGTCATCGCCCATATAGGCCTCATCAAGCTCACCAGACTTGTACAAAGAGAATCACTTCCTATTGGAAGTCGCATGAAAAGAGCTAGCCGAATCCAACATCCACGCTTCACCTTTAGTTGACCGTTTATCTGACACGAAGAGAATATCCATGTCCGAGTCATCAGTTTGAGTTACTACATTAGCATTTGACCCACCACTGAGATCTGGACAGTACTTCTTGATATGTCCCCACTGGTTGCACTTATGACACTGCACCTTCTTCTTTTTTCCTGTTCTTCCCTGCCTCATATCCTTGCCTGCCTTTCCCACCGTTGACTAGCAAAATGTCACCATGAGTGCCTTCCTCTATGTTGTTTTTCTTCCTCATATCATAGGACAATAACGCCGTAGTGAGATCCTCAAGTTGAACAGTCTCCTTGCCGTATAGTCAACATAGTGATGTAATGCTCATAATAAGGTGACACTGAACAAAGAAGGAGAATTTCCCTATCCTCGTCGTCAATCTTCACACTCAGGCGTGCTAGATCCATTGACGTGGGGATGAATTCCAGGCCTGTCGGATAAGCCTACCCTGTCTAAGGCCCAATACTAAGTCCCACCATGAGAGGCGACCTCGTGGTTCTAGAAGATCCAGCCATGGCCCACCCGCAAGACTTGCGGATCAAGATGGAAAGATTCCACCGACTAGAACTAGGGTTTGTAACCCCCCGGGTATGAGTTTGAGACCCAGCCACCCGGGAGGGGACATCCAATCTAGGTTTTGCACCATAGAAGACGCACCTCGAGATCCAATCTCTCGACCTGTGCACCCACCATTGTAACCAAACATCATATACAAAGACATACAAGCAGGAGTAAGGGTATCACCTCCACTAGGGCCCCGAACCATGGTAAAGTCGTGCCCCCTGTTAGCCGTCGAGTCCACCAGCGCCTACATTGTTCCTCTACTCGAAACCCTACCGGCTCACCCGAGGGATTTGTTGATATGAGTCATCGACAATTGGCGCCATCTGTGGGAACGGCAGGCGCTAGATCCACAACCTCGCCAGCCTCATCTGCACCGATCTTCAACTGGAGCTCGGAATCTTCGGCTCCTTCAGAGCCAATCTGCTTCGGGTTGTTCGTCTACACACCCCACTTGCCGGAATCTTGCCCGACGTTCAGCGGTCTCCACGAGGGCGTCAACATGACGTTCGACAACCTCCACTTCCGCGCCAGCAAAGAGGGGAGCCTGCGCTTCCCCGACTCAACTATGCCCGACGAATCTGACACTAAGTCCGTCTCGAGCACGGCGACCCAAGAATCACCGCTCAACGTTGCCGATCGCAACTCGGAGTCTAGCGATGGCTCCTTTCGCCGCAATAGTATCGACTTCCACACTATCGCGACTGAAGAACCCGCTGAAATCGGCGAGAAGCACTGGCCCGCATCAAGGACTCATGAGCCATATCTGACCCACGTCTGTATGGCCCACCGCCGAAACGGAGACAAGCCTGGCAGCAAGGCAGCATATCCGTGTCTCGTGAGCCGCTTGGAACAAGGCGAAAACGGCGGTATAGAAGAGCCAGCCACTAGCACCTGGGGCCACGCAGGAAGACCTGGCGGCGTATCACTACTTCTGGTCGCTAAAAAGTCAAGAGATGACAAATACCCGGCAAGAACTCGACGTGCGCCAGCTCGAGACTGATGCTTCGAGTGCACGACGAGCAACGCTCTCCAAGACTCGCGACTCGACGGGAGAACAACCCCACAAGAAAGGAAACCATGCCTCCAGGATTGCTCGCATGAATGAAGAGGCCCTTAGGGAGATTTCCAGGACCATAGAGACCTCGTTCATGCATGTCGACGAGGAGGGCAACATGCACCCGACAACTCCTGCCGCCGCAGTCCTGACCGCCACTACCTATTTATAGGTAATCTAGAAGCTAGAAAATGACCCCCACGTAGGGCAACATCGCCAAGTCCAAAGGGGACTAGGTCTGGCTCGGGCGGCAATCCCTGCCCAAACCCACAAGAAAACGGCCACCCCGGAAGCCGCAACGCCTCAGACAGACAAAACACCCCGCAGACGCGAGTGTCACATCCCTGTTTTTAAGCACTTGTTTAATAGTATTTTAGCATGTCTCTTAAGACCTTTGTAATGAAATTAAGTGAACAACATGTTGTGTACTGATGTTTACCTATGCAATATTAGTGGTGTGTTTCTTTTCACTCACTTGAGGAGTTTTTCTCCTAAGAAACACATTGCTTTATTATTGTTTTCCCATGATTTCCACTAAGGTTCTTATGAGATTATTTTTCAAGACTTGAGGTGACCTTTTGTTTCAACTTGAAAATGTGTTATTAATGTTTAGGAATCATCTTGAACTTGAAATAAAATTAATTGGAAAAGATTCCATTAGCTTTTCCATTATAAATTTTGCCCTGAAAAACAGCCTAGTAGCTGTTTTCAACCCTTGTTTTCAATCACAAGGATTATCCATTTATGGATTTTCTTTGATCAAAGTTACTCTCTGTAATGAGTATAACAAAACTACACTCTTGGAAAAACCTACAAAGAAAATTAACACACAATGCCAAGATGGTTTTTGAGCCATCTTGATAAGACAGAATTTTGAGCATTTTAAAAACAGAGAATGTACCTACTTTGCCATTTATTTTCAGAGCCATAAACCCATCATTTTTCAAATCAAATGGTTGGATCTGAAACTTGGATAGTTGTTCTTTGTTGAGCATTTTAAATCACTCATTTTAGAGCTGGTTTGCTTGGTGAAAACAAACCCAACTTTTGCTATCTCTGTCTGTTTTTCCAGCACTTAGAAAAATTCAGAAACTGTCTAACTGAATTTTTCTGACAGAACAGTGATTACACTTTTAGGCTTGATGTTTTTAGATGTTGTGCACTGATCCAAGCCAGGGCACTTTGCCTATTCGAAAGCCTAATGTATATACTTCTAGAAGGTGGCATTGGATGCTACTTTGACTGACCAGGATGAGAGAAACATGAGGTGGCATTTGACTATATTGTGATGTCATTTGAGTGGTTGAAATAGTGTTGATTCTTTCTTTTGCCCATCACTTGGCCTTTGCTGTGGCCTTGCTCATCATTTTGGTACTTGCTTGACCCTTTGGCACCAATTGAAACCAGTGCAAGCCCTGGAGAACCCCCAAGGGGCAAGGGCATGCCCATGCCAAGCCAACCCGAGCACCCCCACCTTGGCCTCGTGGCTACAAAGCCCTAGAGGCCTAGCCCTCTCGCCAGCACACTCTCCTCACCCCACTGAACCACCCCGTCAAGCTCTCGGTTGCTCGTTCGCTCTGTGCGAGCGAGGCGAGCCGCGCCCATTTTCGGACCCGATCGGATCGAGCTCGAGGTGGCGCCGCGACCACGGCCTCTCCCACCCCCTTTTCACCTCCATTGCGATCCCCTAGCTCGTGCCAACCTCCCTGACACCCTCTTGCCCTCGATCGCTTGCAGATTCATCGCCGTCGTCCTCGGAGCCGCCGCGGGACGCCGTCGAGCCGCCGCAGCGCACACCCGTCGCCACCGCCCGAGACCGCGCCACGGCATCGCCCAAGCCACCCTCCTTCGACCCCGCACCGCCCCCTTGCTTCTCGCGAGCCCTAGGTGAGCAAAACCCCGTGCCCGTGAGGTGTTCGTCCGCGGTTAGGAGGGAGAGAGAGAGAGGAGCGACGCGGGGAGGAAGAAAGGACAGGGACCGTCGATCTGCGAATCGACGGCCCCCTTTAAACGCTGCGTTTCGCGCGCGCGCGCGCGCAGGCGGGCTGCGCTGTGCGTTTGCTGGGCCGCGCGCTGCCAGATCTGGCCCGTTGGGCAGTTTCGGTTAAAAAACGATTATACTTTTTTTTCTGGCAGAATAACTAGATCCTAGCTTTAGGCTTAAAAAAGGTAGCATATTAATTTATTTTACCTTGCTAATTTTTGTACTACTAGCCTTACAAAATTGCAACCATATCCCACTGGCAGAAACTTGTTTTGAGTTTTTATGATTTTTCTAAAAATCATATGCCAGACAGTACCCTAAAAATTGAAATGAATAGAACTTCAAAAATACAAAACATTTTTGAGCAAACTCGACTGTTTTGGAAAGCCCTTTCCAATACCTATCAGTAGAATTTTAGTTTGCATCAAGGAGAGTTACCATTTGGAAATGCCATCCATTTTGGTAAAACATCAGTGGGCTATTCCATGATTTTTAGAGGGAGTTTGGGATATTATTTTTGAGTGAGGAAAGTTGGAGAAGCTTTGTAGTGATAAGGACTATCACATCCTAGAAGGATTTGCTTTTTAGAGCAACAGAAAAATTTAGAGAGACAGAACAAGTTTTGGCTATTTTCTGCCTAAATTTTAATTCTAGATCTTGCCTTTTATGTTACTTTTGTGAGTTGCAAATGATGTGATCTTGCTTGTTATGTTGTTTTCCATTGTGGTTATGATGTGTACAAGTTTTATGAGCATGTTAGAATAAATGGTTTGAATGGTAGCATTTTAGAACTAGTTTTCCATGCTTATGTCTTGCTAATGGCTAGATTTTTATGTATGTTTTGAGTAGATTTTTAAATAAATCTTTAGGCTAGTTGCTAGATTGTTTTTCATGGAACCAGTACCACCTAGGTACTGTTAATATGTTTATAGCACCTCTGGATGCTTGGTGCTTGTGTTTGAAATAGGTCTAAAATAGAAATGCTTAAGGACTAGTTGCACACTAGGAGATTCATGAATGTTTTTGTGTCTTGTTTTCCACTAGGGAAAAATAGGACTTTTTGGTATTGAAACCAGAGGATGAAAAGTACTTGTGGCAATATTTTCCTTAGGGTTTTCACCTCTGATAGATTTCCTTTCAATAGCACAAAAGTATGAGTAGCACTTGGGTGACTAGAAATAAATCTCCTCACATGTGTAGCTTTTTAAGCATATCTATCCTTGTTTCCTAGCTATGTTTTTATGTCATTTTTGTGAGATCCAGTAGCATATATGGTACTGGTTAGAGGTGTATTTTGCCTCTGAAATCTTGCACACTTGTGCATAACATTAGCTAGTATAGTCTAAACTAGTCTAGTAGTTTCCTAAATTTTCTACTAGTATGAGTAGGAATTTTTGGGTGTTTGTTTGTTGTTTTTAGCACTTTTATAAAAGTGACCAGAGGCTTATTAACCTCTTGGTGAGCATATTTACTAGTGGAGCACCCACTGGTATGTTTGCCTCATAGTGGAAAATAGGTTGACTTGTTGTCATGAGCTTATTTTCACTACTGGAGTAATTTAGCAACTTATGTGTGCTAGCCATAGGAATTGTTGTGGGGATTTTTAGGCATCAAAATGTGTTTTATGGGACACCCTACTGTCCAGTAGCATGTGCTATATCCCACTGGTCCACAATGTTCTTAACTAAGAATCATTGTTTTGGCCACACATAAGCACTAGGAAAAAGCAGATTTTCCAACTATAGTTTTTATGCCAATTTTTCTTTAGGGAAAAATTGAGAACTATGGGTGGTCCTTTTTGATTGCTTGCTGTATGTATTGCTTGTAGCATTGCTTGCCTTGCTTGGTTCTGAAAGTGTGTCTTTATTTCTTTTTACGACGTTAGAAAACGAGGAGGAAGGAATTGCTGAAGAAGGGTATTGCAACTCCTGTTACTTTCAGGATCAGGACCATCACTTGTACCAAGGCAAGCCATCCTAATGCTTGCTGTATAACTACTTATCATTATCTATCATGCATGCTTTCCACTTCTGAAGTTTTACAAAACTATGCCTTCAAAAACTATTTTTGTGTGAATCCTACTACTACTATTACTACTACTAGTATAAGGACTCATAATCATAGTCAACTTGGTATTACCAAGCCCTTAGACACTAAATGGTATATAAATACCATACACCTACTTAAAACTTGAGTTCTTAAATGAACTAAATAAAATGTGTTTTTGTAAACAAATGCCTTATGGAAGGAAAACCCCGGAGGAAGGGTGAGACCCTGTCTGCCGGAAGGATTGTTATGAGGGGAAATTTTATGAGAAATGTTTACAAATGACACATAACCTAGTCTTCGCTGGACAACCATTATCGTACTGCCACTTTACCCCAATATGGGTAGGGGCTTGATTAAAAACTTGTTAGGGTTAGTATATGTGCTATCTCAAAGGCTATAGGGGATTGGATCCTCCGAACCGAAATGTCGCTAGGAGTGAGTATACGGGACATCTAAAGTGTGGGATTAATTTTCCCTCCGGATGCAGCAATTGGGTCTCCTGTTTGAGCGGTGTGTGACATGGCTTGCCAGGGAGGGAAACCCCAATTGAAGAGATAGTCATGTACTAGCTTGTACAGAGTGGATAGTCAAGACCAGTTATCTGATGTTCTCATAGGTTGGGAACAGTCCATGGTTGTTTCATGGCAGACTCTGGATCTGGTGGAAATGTGTACACCTCTGCAGAGTAAAACTATTTCGAGATAGCCGCGTCCTCGGATATGGACGGTTGAATGGCCATGTAGCTAGTATTGTGTCAACTTTTCAAAAGAGGTTTTGAAGGAAGGCTTTTGTACCTGAGAGGTACTATGGAGGAATGACTTGGTATCTGCGAGATACCGATGAGAAAGAAACTACTACTAAAAGTTTCTGAAAAGAAAAACTTTCTTTTCCAAAAGTATTATAAAACCTCCAAGATATGTGATATCTGCGAGAGCAAAACTACATTATTTTAAATGATTTTGTTTACAAAGAAGTGAACTTGGAGAATCAACCATGGCAAATCTTTTATCTGTCATGGGTAGCTGAACCATATGTATGGCCTACCCACTCCACCAAATAAGCATGTATGCATTATTGTGAGCTATTAAAGGATGTCTTGTTGAGTACATTCAAATGTACTCATTTGGTTTCGCCCCTGGTATCTACTTATCAGACTACGAGGAGCCACCTCAGGAGGAGTACTATGAGGAGGAGTTCTACGCTGATGGCCCTGCGAGTTAGGATCGTCTCCCAGTCAGCAGCCTGTAGGATGAGGCGTGACTCGGGTTCTACTACGCTATGCCTATCGTCTTCCGCTGTGTTTTCTTTAAATGTCTGTCCTGCGTGACAGTTATCAAGAACTTGGTCATGTGACCATTTATGTAAGACTCTATATTCGTGTAATGGATGATGTATTCTGTATGCCAACTACGTATGTTGTTCACGACTGGTTCTTCTGGGATCGTGAATGAATGCATATGAGGGGTTCTGGACCTACCGGTCTGGGGCCTCTACAAAGTTGGTATCAGAGCCATCCTGACTCTAGGAGACCTTAGTTAGCATGGACGTTAGTGTATACTCCGATAATCTAAGTTATTAATACAAAGAAAATTGGATATATGACTAAGTATAAAACTATTCCCTATATCCCACCACCTCTCTGGGTTAGACTCTACTTGCATTAAAGTTATTTCTTGCATGAACCTAAAACTTTGCACACTTGTATCTAACTTAAGCTACTTAAAATTTTGTGTAGATGGACGTGGACATCACCGTGGCTTTTCAGTTGGGACGTCCACGTGGCGAGTCTTTCCTTTTCGAGGAGAGGCTAGTATCTATGGCTACTGTGTTGGGACGGCCACTTCCGGAGCTGCGAGGAGGACTAGTTGTCGGGGCACCTCTGGAGGGAGACTGGTACGCGGAGGTCACTATCCGCGCACCTCTGGCTAGCCCGACAGTGGAGGCCTACGTGTACCGTGCTGTTGATCGTTCTTGGAACGAGGCTGCGGTGCGCGTGATACAGGAGTCAGTAGCGCGTCTGGCGCACATCGGGGAGTATATGTTCATCGGTTCCCGGTTCGAGCTGATTGGGAGACGTGATGAGGATGGCATACCACTTCCTGTTGAGCCAGACATTACCACTGTTGGTCCACACTTGGACGAGATGGAGATTCTGTTACACCGCACTCAGACCAGGCTAGACGACCAGCGTCTTGACACCCTCCACGGCATATTGGTGCACCAGACACTGATAGCCGAGACTGACGAGCTGAGGGCTGAGCTTCACGACAGCCAGGAGGAGAGTGGAGCTCTGGCTCAGCAGTTGTCCGAGTCGAGGGAGCAGTTGGAGGCTACTACCGCGAGGTACCGTGCCTTACGGAGGCAGCTGAGGGCCACCCGCCTTGGCCGTGCACGCCTCACCACTAGACTGACGGCCCTGGAGGGGGCTAACGCCGTTCTGCGCGGCAGGCTTCAGATAGCTCGTGATGACATAGCCACGAGAGACGCTGCCGTAGAGGAGCTGGAGGAGGAGGCCGCAGAGCTCCACAGGGAGATTGAGGATCTTCTGCCTGTTGAGGATGTTCCCTCCGACTTGGAGGGGATGGACATGAGCGAGGCTAGCGAGCAGGATGATGATGACCTGTTTGACGAGGAGGAGGAGGACCCTGAGGAGCGTATCTTCGACGTTGGGGACAGCGACGACTCTGTGTAGTCGCTGCCTTCTCACCCTTAGCACATGGTGCTGGTCTAGATACTAGTTAGGTATGCTAGATCGTTTTGCTAGATAGTTTGCTAGTAGTAGCCTTGCGATGACCCCACCAATCGCACCCCCTGTAGCTCGATGAAGCCTTCCTTGTATGATATGGCTTGTGTGTGTGTGTGTAATGTAAGGAACTCTGTTTAATTATGGTGATGAATGAAATGTTAGGCTTGGTTTTCTGTTGATTGTCATTACTTTGCGTTCATTTCATTCAAGTTTGCGACTGCCCCGCTCTTGTTTTTGAAACATATCGCTAGTATTCCTTTTGTTTAAATGTTAAGGTACTGGGTTTTCAAAAACAAGAATTTATTTCTTAGACTTACACATGTTTCACTTCAGCATGGCACCCCGTCGCGAACCCCCACCGCCACCACCACCCACAGTGGAGGCGCTGTTGGCCCTGCTGATGGAAGATCGCCAGGCCAGCCGAGATGAGAGTGCAGCCACCATTACCGCTCTGCAACAGCTAGCTGCTGCCGCCAACAATAATGGCAATGGCAATGGAAATGGTGCTCGCTCGAGACTGAGAGACTTTCAGCACACCAACCCCCCAGTTTTCACCAGGATTGTGGAGCCTCTCGATGCTGACGACTGGCTCCGCACCATTGCAAACAAACTGGAAGTTGCTTCGGTGGATGAGAATGATAAGGTTCTGTTGGCCTCCCATTTTCTCGCTGGTCCTGCCAGGACTTGGTGGGAAACTACACGTGAGACTGTTGCTGCTGGGCATGTGTTCACCTGGGAGGAATTCTCTGCAAGGTTCCGCAAGTATCACATTCCCCAGGGGATGATGGCACTTATGCGGGAGAAGTTTCTAAATCTGAAGCAGGGAAGTATGCCGGTGTCTGAATACTGGGAGAATTTCACTACTCTGTCCCGGTATGCACAGGATGATATTAATACTGATGCTAAGAAGAAGGAGAGGTTCTTAAATGGGCTGGATGATGAGCTCCAGTGCTCTCTAGTAGTGGTTCCATTCCAGGACATGGAGACTCTTGCTAATGCCGCTATGGTGCTGGAGCACAAGCGGAAATCTGCTGATGATAACCGCAAGAGGAAAATGACTGCTCATGGAG
This sequence comes from Alopecurus myosuroides, assembly GCA_028641055.1. Classification (NCBI taxonomy): domain Eukaryota; kingdom Viridiplantae; phylum Streptophyta; class Magnoliopsida; order Poales; family Poaceae; genus Alopecurus; species Alopecurus myosuroides. The sequence goes on along the minus strand of CM054060.1, from coordinate 182,824,489 downwards.
GACCTAGTGCTCAGAGAACTCGCAACACTCCGTATGCGAGGCCACCAACTCACAAGGCGCCTGCTTATGCACCCCGCCCCAACCAAAACTATGCACCAAGGCCCAACAACTACAACCACCCTGCACCGTATGCACCAAGATACGGAGGAAACAGCTATGGTGGTAACCATGGGAATCACTCTGGGAATAATCATGGAAACCGCTATGGAGGTAACGCTGGAGGAAATGGGAACCACACCAACAATGCTCCCAAACCAAACCCAAGCTCAAAGCCTTCTGGAGGTTGCTTTGCCTGTGGAAAGGAGGGTCACTTCGCTCGCGATTGCCCCAACAAAGCTACTGCTCCAGCCCAGCCTGCTGCAACCAAGATGAACCATGGTCCTTCCACTGGACGGCAGAATAGGATGAAGGGACACCTGAACCATATCAATGCTGCAGAAGCTCAGGAGGCACCAGACATGGTGATGGGTATGTTTCCTGTCAACTCGGTACCAGCCGCAGTACTGTTTGATTCTGGTGCATCACATTCCTTTGTCACTAAACCGTTTGCTGAGAAAAGTGGTATGAAGCATTCCCGTATGCACAACCCTATGTTAGTACAAATACCTGGGGATAGTACTAAAGCCAACCTAATTTGCAATGAGGTACCAGTAGAAATCCAAGGGAAAACTTTTCATGCGGATCTTATAGTGCTGGGATCCAAAGGGATAGAAGTGGTACTCGGTATGAACTGGATGGCCAAGTATAAGGGAGTTATCGACTGCACTAAGAAATCTATTGAAATGATCTCAGAGGATGGGGAAAAGGTTGCGTACACTGCAACCCGACCCTCGTCACAAGTTCACTGCCACACTGGTATAGCCCAACCTGCCCTTGAGGAAGTCCCGGTAGTTTGCGAATACCCGGATGTTTTTCCTGAAGAATTACCCGGTATGCCCCCTGATCGGGATATCGAGTTTGTGATTGAGTTAGTGCCCGGAACTGGACCCATAGCACAGAAGCCGTATCGGATGAACCCGAAGGAATTAGATGAGTTGAAGACTCAACTGGAGGACATGTTAAGGAAGGGATTGATCCGCCCTAGTGCATCACCCTGGGGATCTCCGATCATTTTTGTGGGAAAACGGGACGGTACCACTCGTTTATGTGTGGACTACCGCAAGTTAAATGATGTTACCATCAAGAACAAATACCCGTTGCCCAAAATTGAAGACTTGTTTGACCAGTTGAATGGGGCTGTAATCTTCTCCAAGATTGACCTTCGGACTGGTTATCATCAATTGAAAGTCCGTGATACTGATATCCCAAAGACTGCTTTCACCACTCGTTACGGGCTGTATGAATACACCGTAATGTCCTTTGGTCTAACCAATGCCCCTGCCTATTTCATGAATCTCATGAATAAGGTATTCATGGATTTTCTAGACAAGTTTGTCGTGGTGTTTATTGACGACATTCTTATATATTCGAGGAGTGAGGAAGAACACGAAGAGCATCTGAGACTTGTGCTCGGAACACTTCGTGAGCATCAACTGTATGCTAAGTTTAGTAAATGTCAATTCTGGTTGACGGAAGTCGGATTTCTTGGACATGTAGTATCTGCGGGAGGAATATCTGTTGACCCTGCTCTAGTTCAGTCTGTGGAGAAGCGTGCTGCTCCGACCAACCAGACTGAAGTCAGATCCTTTCTGGGTTTGGCAGGATATTACCGCAAGTTTGTTCAGGGATTCTCGAGTATAGCCAGGCCCCTCACCCAGTTGCTCAAGAAGGATAGCAAGTTCCTATGGACGGACAAATGTGAAGAGAGTTTCAATGAGTTGAAGCACCGACTGGTGTCTGCCCCAATCCTTATAATGCCAGATGTCACCAAGAATTTCGACGTATATTGTGACGCTTCTAAGCTTGGTCTTGGAAGCGTGCTTATGCAAGAAGGGAAGGTGATATCTTTCATATCCCGCCAGTTAAGACCCCACGAGTTGAATTATCCCACTCATGACTTAGAGCTTGCTGCCGTTGTTCATGCTCTCAAGACATGGCGGCACTTTCTTATGGGAAGAAGAGTGGAAATTTACACGGATCATAAGAGTTTAAAGTATATCTTTACTCAACGTGAGCTCAACATGAGGCAGCGCCGCTGGATTGAGCTCATTAAAGATTATGATCTGAGTATTCATTATCACCCGGGAAAAGCAAATGTGGTTGCAGACGCTCTTAGTCGAGAGCCGGCCTCTCTAAATGCTATGATTTTAGTAAGGCAACCCGAGTTGTGGAAAGAGCTGGACCAGCTTGGTATTGAAGTGGTCAGCTATGGCATGTTGGACGCCATAGAACTTAAACCAACCCTGGTTGACCAAATCAAAGAAGCGCAGAAAGGCCAGAAAAGTATTGATGGGATTAAAGCCCGCATGGAGAAGGAGAAGGTTGCTGGGTTTACCATCGATGCTGATGGGGGATTATGGTATGAAGGCCGTATTTGTGTTCCCTCCGAATCTGATCTTAAGCAGACCATCATGGTCGAAGCTCATGAGACCATGTATTCTATCCATCCTGGAGGAACAAAGATGTATCAAGACCTGAAAGAGAGATTCTGGTGGCATGGAATGAAGCGAGAGATTGCTTCATTCGTAGCCAAGTGCCATGTCTGCCAGCAGGTAAAAGCCGGACACCAGCGTCCCGCTGGATTGCTCCAACCATTGCAAGTGCCTGTTTGGAAATGGGATGAAGTGGGAATGGACTTCATCACTGGACTTCCTAGGTCCAGCCGAGGAAATGATTCTATATGGGTTGTCGTGGACAGGCTCACAAAAGTTGCTCACTTTATTCCTGTCCGGACAACCTATCGTGGAGATCAGCTTGCGGATCTTTACATTTCTCGGATTGTCAGCCTACACGGAGTCCCAAGCAGGATTGTATCTGATCGAGGTACACAGTTCACATCTAGATTTTGGAAGAAGTTGCACGAGAGTTTGGGAACCAAACTAGCTTTTAGCACAGCATATCACCCGCAGACTGATGGACAAACAGAGCGTGTGAACCAAATTCTGGAGGACATGCTCCGTGCTTGTGTGTTGTCCTATGGAACTAAATGGGAAGACTGTCTGCCCTTCGCAGAGTTTTCTTACAACAACAGTTATCAGTCTAGCTTGCAAATGGCCCCTTTTGAAGCGCTGTATGGACGTAAATGCCGTACACCTTTAAATTGGACTGAGACTGGAGACAGTCAGGTTTTTGGTGTGGACACTTTGAAGGATGCAGAGGAGCAGGTCCAACTTATTCGGGAACGTTTAAAGACAGCTCAATCTCGTCAGAAGAGTTATGCTGATACGAAGCGTCGTGATGTCTCTTTCAGCATTGGAGATTTCGTGTACCTTCGTGTTACGCCACTCAAAGGGATGCAGCGTTTCCATGTCAAAGGAAAGCTGGCCCCCAGGTATATTGGCCCTTTTAAGATCTTGGCACGTCGTGGCGAAGTTTCTTATCAGTTAGAATTACCTGAGGAGCTATCTGCTTTTCACAATGTTTTCCATGTGTCATTGCTCCGAAAATGTCTGCAAGTACCGGAGAAAGATCTCTCGTATCAAGACGTGGATTTCAGGACCATTGACATAAATGATGATTTGACTTATCGTGATAGACCCCTGCGGGTTCTCGAGGAAATTGTGCGTGCTACCAGGAGGCGTGCTATAAAATTCCTTAAGATTCAGTGGACCAATCACTCTGAGGAAGAAGCTACCTGGGAGCGTGAGGATGATATCAGGAAGGAGTTCCCTGATTTTCTTAAAGCCTAGACCCGCGAATCTCGGGACGAGATTCTTTTAAGGGGGGGAGATTTGTCACATCCCTGTTTTTAAGCACTTGTTTAATAGTATTTTAGCATGTCTCTTAAGACCTTTGTAATGAAATTAAGTGAACAACATGTTGTGTACTGATGTTTACCTATGCAATATTAGTGGTGTGTTTCTTTTCACTCACTTGAGGAGTTTTTCTCCTAAGAAACACATTGCTTTATTATTGTTTTCCCATGATTTCCACTAAGGTTCTTATGAGATTATTTTTCAAGACTTGAGGTGACCTTTTGTTTCAACTTGAAAATGTGTTATTAATGTTTAGGAATCATCTTGAACTTGAAATAAAATTAATTGGAAAAGATTCCATTAGCTTTTCCATTATAAATTTTGCCCTGAAAAACAGCCTAGTAGCTGTTTTCAACCCTTGTTTTCAATCACAAGGATTATCCATTTATGGATTTTCTTTGATCAAAGTTACTCTCTGTAATGAGTATAACAAAACTACACTCTTGGAAAAACCTACAAAGAAAATTAACACACAATGCCAAGATGGTTTTTGAGCCATCTTGATAAGACAGAATTTTGAGCATTTTAAAAACAGAGAATGTACCTACTTTGCCATTTATTTTCAGAGCCATAAACCCATCATTTTTCAAATCAAATGGTTGGATCTGAAACTTGGATAGTTGTTCTTTGTTGAGCATTTTAAATCACTCATTTTAGAGCTGGTTTGCTTGGTGAAAACAAACCCAACTTTTGCTATCTCTGTCTGTTTTTCCAGCACTTAGAAAAATTCAGAAACTGTCTAACTGAATTTTTCTGACAGAACAGTGATTACACTTTTAGGCTTGATGTTTTTAGATGTTGTGCACTGATCCAAGCCAGGGCACTTTGCCTATTCGAAAGCCCAATGTATATACTTCTAGAAGGTGGCATTGGATGCTACTTTGACTGACCAGGATGAGAGAAACATGAGGTGGCATTTGACTATATTGTGATGTCATTTGAGTGGTTGAAATAGTGTTGATTCTTTCTTTTGCCCATCACTTGGCCTTTGCTGTGGCCTTGCTCATCATTTTGGTACTTGCTTGACCCTTTGGCACCAATTGAAACCAGTGCAAGCCCTGGAGAACCCCCAAGGGGCAAGGGCATGCCCATGCCAAGCCAACCCGAGCACCCCCACCTTGGCCTCGTGGCTACAAAGCCCTAGAGGCCTAGCCCTCTCGCCAGCACACTCTCCTCACCCCACTGAACCACCCCGTCAAGCTCTCGGTTGCTCGTTCGCTCTGTGCGAGCGAGGCGAGCCGCGCCCATTTTCGGACCCGATCGGATCGAGCTCGAGGTGGCGCCGCGACCACGGCCTCTCCCACCCCCTTTTCACCTCCATTGCGATCCCCTAGCTCGTGCCAACCTCCCTGACACCCTCTTGCCCTCGATCGCTTGCAGATTCATCGCCGTCGTCCTCGGAGCCGCCGCGGGACGCCGTCGAGCCGCCGCAGCGCACACCCGTCGCCACCGCCCGAGACCGCGCCACGGCATCGCCCAAGCCACCCTCATTCGACCCCGCACCGCCCCCTTGCTTCTCGCGAGCCCTAGGTGAGCAAAACCCCGTGCCCGTGAGGTGTTCGTCCGCGGTTAGGAGGGAGAGAGAGAGAGAGGAGCGACGCGGGGAGGAAGAAAGGACAGGGACCGTCGATCTGCGAATCGACGGCCCCCTTTAAACGCTGCGTTTCGCGCGCGCGCGCGCGCAGGCGGGCTGCGCTGTGCGTTTGCTGGGCCGCGCGCTGCCAGATCTGGCCCGTTGGGCAGTTTCGGTTAAAAAACGATTATACTTTTTTTTCTGGCAGAATAACTAGATCCTAGCTTTAGGCTTAAAAAAGGTAGCATATTAATTTATTTTACCTTGCTAATTTTTGTACTACTAGCCTTAAAAAATTGCAACCATATCCCACTGGCAGAAACTTGTTTTGAGTTTTTATGATTTTTCTAAAAATCATATGCCAGACAGTACCCTAAAAATTGAAATGAATAGAACTTCAAAAATACAAAACATTTTTGAGCAAACTCGACTGTTTTGGAAAGCCCTTTCCAATACCTATCAGTAGAATTTTAGTTTGCATCAAGGAGAGTTACCATTTGGAAATGCCATCCATTTTGGTAAAACATCAGTGGGCTATTCCATGATTTTTAGAGGGAGTTTGGGATATTATTTTTGAGTGAGGCAAGTTGGAGAAGCTTTGTAGTGATAAGGACTATCACATCCTAGAAGGATTTGCTTTTTAGAGCAACAGAAAAATTTAGAGAGACAGAACAAGTTTTGGCTATTTTCTGCCTAAATTTTAATTCTAGATCTTGCCTTTTATGTTACTTTTGTGAGTTGCAAATGATGTGATCTTGCTTGTTATGTTGTTTTCCATTGTGGTTATGATGTGTACAAGTTTTATGAGCATGTTAGAATAAATGGTTTGAATGGTAGCATTTTAGAACTAGTTTTCCATGCTTATGTCTTGCTAATGGCTAGATTTTTATGTATGTTTTGAGTAGATTTTTAAATAAATCTTTAGGCTAGTTGCTAGATTGTTTTTCATGGAACCAGTACCACCTAGGTACTGTTAATATGTTTATAGCACCTCTGGATGCTTGGTGCTTGTGTTTGAAATAGGTCTAAAATAGAAATGCTTAAGGACTAGTTGCACACTAGGAGATTCATGAATGTTTTTGTGTCTTGTTTTCCACTAGGGAAAAATAGGACTTTTTGGTATTGAAACCAGAGGATGAAAAGTACTTGTGGCAATATTTTCCTTAGGGTTTTCACCTCTGATAGATTTCCTTTCAATAGCACAAAAGTATGAGTAGCACTTGGGTGACTAGAAATAAATCTCCTCACATGTGTAGCTTTTTAAGCATATCTATCCTTGTTTCCTAGCTATGTTTTTATGTCATTTTTGTGAGATCCAGTAGCATATATGGTACTGGTTAGAGGTGTATTTTGCCTCTGAAATCTTGCACACTTGTGCATAACATTAGCTAGTATAGTCTAAACTAGTCTAGTAGTTTCCTAAATTTTCTACTAGTATGAGTAGGAATTTTTGGGTGTTTGTTTGTTGTTTTTAGCACTTTTATAAAAGTGACCAGAGGCTTATTAACCTCTTGGTGAGCATATTTACTAGTGGAGCACCCACTGGTATGTTTGCCTCATAGTGGAAAATAGGTTGACTTGTTGTCATGAGCTTATTTTCACTACTGGAGTAATTTAGCAACTTATGTGTGCTAGCCATAGGAATTGTTGTGGGGATTTTTAGGCATCAAAATGTGTTTTATGGGACACCCTACTGTCCAGTAGCATGTGCTATATCCCACTGGTCCACAATGTTCTTAACTAAGAATCATTGTTTTGGCCACACATAAGCACTAGGAAAAAGCAGATTTTCCAACTATAGTTTTTATGCCAATTTTTCTTTAGGGAAAAATTGAGAACTATGGGTGGTCCTTTTTGATTGCTTGCTGTATGTATTGCTTGTAGCATTGCTTGCCTTGCTTGGTTCTGAAAGTGTGTCTTTATTTCTTTTTACGACGTTAGAAAACGAGGAGGAAGGAATTGCTGAAGAAGGGTATTGCAACTCCTGTTACTTTCAGGATCAGGACCATCACTTGTACCAAGGCAAGCCATCCTAATGCTTGCTGTATAACTACTTATCATTATCTATCATGCATGCTTTCCACTTCTGAAGTTTTACAAAACTATGCCTTCAAAAACTATTTTTGTGTGAATCCTACTACTACTATTACTACTACTAGTATAAGGACTCATAATCATAGTCAACTTGGTATTACCAAGCCCTTAGACACTAAATGGTATATAAATACCATACACCTACTTAAAACTTGAGTTCTTAAATGAACTAAATAAAATGTGTTTTTGTAAACAAATGCCTTATGGAAGGAAAACCCCGGAGGAAGGGTGAGACCCTGTCTGCCGGAAGGATTGTTATGAGGGGAAATTTTATGAGAAATGTTTACAAATGACACATAACCTAGTCTTCGCTGGACAACCATTATCGTACTGCCACTTTACCCCAATATGGGTAGGGGCTTGATTAAAAACTTGTTAGGGTTAGTATATGTGCTATCTCAAAGGCTATAGGGGATTGGATCCTCCGAACCGAAATGTCGCTAGGAGTGAGTATACGGGACATCTAAAGTGTGGGATTAATTTTCCCTCCGGATGCAGCAATTGGGTCTCCTGTTTGAGCGGTGTGTGACATGGCTTGCCAGGGAGGGAAACCCCAATTGAAGAGATAGTCATGTACTAGCTTGTACAGAGTGGATAGTCAAGACCAGTTATCTGATGTTCTCATAGGTTGGGAACAGTCCATGGTTGTTTCATGGCAGACTCTGGATCTGGTGGAAATGTGTACACCTCTGCAGAGTAAAACTATTTCGAGATAGCCGCGTCCTCGGATATGGACGGTTGAATGGCCATGTAGCTAGTATTGTGTCAACTTTTCAAAAGAGGTTTTGAAGGAAGGCTTTTGTACCTGAGAGGTACTATGGAGGAATGACTTGGTATCTGCGAGATACCGATGAGAAAGAAACTACTACTAAAAGTTTCTGAAAAGAAAAACTTTCTTTTCCAAAAGTATTATAAAACCTCCAAGATATGTGATATCTGCGAGAGCAAAACTACATTATTTTAAATGATTTTGTTTACAAAGAAGTGAACTTGGAGAATCAACCATGGCAAATCTTTTATCTGTCATGGGTAGCTGAACCATATGTATGGCCTACCCACTCCACCAAATAAGCATGTATGCATTATTGTGAGCTATTAAAGGATGTCTTGTTGAGTACATTCAAATGTACTCATTTGGTTTCGCCCCTGGTATCTACTTATCAGACTACGAGGAGCCACCTCAGGAGGAGTACTATGAGGAGGAGTTCTACGCTGATGGCCCTGCGAGTTAGGATCGTCTCCCAGTCAGCAGCCTGTAGGATGAGGCGTGACTCGGGTTCTACTACGCTATGCCTATCGTCTTCCGCTGTGTTTTCTTTAAATGTCTGTCCTGCGTGACAGTTATCAAGAACTTGGTCATGTGACCATTTATGTAAGACTCTATATTCGTGTAATGGATGATGTATTCTGTATGCCAACTACGTATGTTGTTCACGACTGGTTCTTCTGGGATCGTGAATGAATGCATATGAGGGGTTCTGGACCTACCGGTCTGGGGCCTCTACAGCGAGAGCACATCCCCTAGAAGAGGAGACAAAGAATCGCACCGCCGTCACAGGGGTAAGGAAGCACGGCACCGCTGTGATAGCCCGCGTAGCGATGATGATAGCACGCGACATCGCAACGATAGTCCGCGACATCGTAGAGGCCGATCGAGGCATCGCGATGAGGAACCGCGCAGTGGCCGCGACACGCAACACCGCAACAAGGAGCCATGCCAGGGAAACAGTCGCGACCGAGCCTCTTACAACGCTCGAGACGATATCACCCAAAACAAGGTTGACATGGACCGCGCCCACTCCCTATATACCTCTTCTGAAGAGGAAGCCTGTGGTGCGATGTGCTTCAGCAGTAGCATTCGCGAGGCACCAATGCCCAAGGGATTCAAGCTCACTTCGGAGGTCCCGAAGTATGATGGATCGCAAGAACCTAGGACCTGGCTCTCGGACTACCTGACCGCAGTAAAGTACCAGCGCGGAAATAAAGTGACGGCCATGCAGTACTTAAACCCGCACCTCGTCGGAGCTGCTCGAAGCTGACTCGAGGGCAGGCCACGTGCGTGTCACAGATCCTGGGACGATCTCACCCGCGATTTCGAGAAGAACTTTCAGGCAACATACAAGAGGCCCGCATCCGTCGAGGAGTTGCGAGCCTGTAGACAGTAGAGTGGTGAGTCAACTCGTGAATATATTCAGAGATGGACCACGCTCAGAAACACGGCTGGAACCATATCGTAGGAAATAGCAGTCAAAGCTTTCACCAAGGGCGCGCCACGCGCAGCCTTCCGAGAAGAACTGGGACGATGCACACCCAAGTCTATTGGAGAATTAATGGTGATAGCCGACAAATGGGCGAACAGTGAAGAATCCTTGCGCAACGAGATACCTTCCTCACCCGCGCACGACGACGATGGCAAAAAAGAGCGCCGAAGGAGAAAGAGAAAAGACTATGATCAGGACGATCAGTCGGAGTTTGTGGCGACTGAATTCACTAGAAACCGCGATGGCAGGTCCCGCTGGAATTGTGAGTGGAAGCCAAAGCCAGATGAAGAAACACCGAAGGAAGACCTTGACGGATACTTCTCCCTGCATCTATTCACAGATAAGCACACGGGAAAGCTCAAGGCCACTCATCCCCTCAAAGATTGTCGAAAATTCAAAGAAATCCATGAGGCATACACGAAGACACATCGGATAGCCACAAATAAAGGGTACCCGCAACTACTGGGAGGACACGCAGTCGCGCCACCACCGCCCCCACCTCCACCTCCAGGACAACATAACATGGCGATAGTCGCGAACCTAGCACCCGCAAACCCAGCCGCAACAAATCAAGGAGCCAACAGATACCCGAACCCCCAGGGGCTTATATGCATGATACAGAAGGTCTGTCCGTCCTGAAGAATCCAGAAGACCAACACCCGCCACATCAACATGGCAGTACAAGCCCCACCGTCCAAAAACGAGTACCTGAATATGTCCGAGCACCCAAACACCTTCTCTAGAGAGGACCATCCGCCACGGGTGTATCGACCAGGGCACAGGGCACGCAGCACTCGTAATCCAGGCGCAAATATGCAACTATGACCTAGCCACAGTATTCATGGACGGAGGCAGTGGGATAAACATAATATACGCGGACACACTCTGCAAGATGAACAAGAACCTGGAGGGACTCGTAGAGTCAGAAACATCCTTCCATGGGATAGTACCACGAAAAGCTGTCCGGCCACTCGGATCAATCAACTTGTAAGTCATACTTGGGGACCCAAGAAACTACACGTGGGAGTTCCTCGACTTCGAGGTAGTCGACTGACCATCACAGTACCACGACATTCTCGGCCGAACAGCGTTCGCGAGATTCATGGCAGTACCTCACTACACCTACGTGAAGCTGAAACTACCAGGAGAATACGGCACAATCACCATAAACGGCAACTTCCAAAAATATGGCAAGCGCGACAAATACTTCCACAAGATCGCAAAATCTTTTGGGATGCAGGAGGAGTTGGAAGATCTGGCAAAAACCAAGCATAACTCCGTGATGCCACTAACCAAAAGAAACACTCCAGAACTTGAGTTTAGCCCAAGATGCGACACTCGAAAGCATCAAGACCACCCGACAGATTCTACATAGATGGCGATGGGTTAACAACCCTCTCACCCGCATAGGAAAGCGTGCTCGTCGAGCTCCTCCGTGAGTACTGGGAAATTTTTTCCTGGCAGCCATCGGATATGCCAGAGATTCCCAGGGAGTTCGCCGAGAACTCACTAGAAGTGTTCACGGATGCAAAACAAGTCAAGCAAACCACTCGATGCTTCTCTGAGCCGACGCAGCGTGCACTCGAAGAAGAAGTGAATCGACTACTAGCCGCAAAGTTCATCAGGGCGATCACGATTTCCACCTGGTTAGCGAACCCGGTGATGGCCCGAAAGAAAAACACGAACATCCTTCCCGTGTGCATCGACTACCGTCGCTGAACAAACACTGCCCCAAGGATAACTTCCCGCTCCCACAGATCGATTAGATCGTCGACTCGACTGCAGGCTGTCAACGTCTCTCCTTCCTGGACGCCTACTCAGGCCATAACCATATCAGGATGAAGCAGGAAGACGAAGAAAAAAATCATTCATCACACCATATGGTGTATACTGCTACACGACCATGCCCTTCGGGCTCAAGAACGCATGCACCACATACCAGCGCTGCATGCAAAAATGCCTCGCCAAGCTCATTGGTAAGAACATACAAGTGTACTTGGACGACATCATCATCAAGACTCGAGTGGAGGACACACTCCTCGGGGACATAAAGGAAACTTTCGACGCTCTTAATGCGTATAAAATAAAGCTCAACCCGACAATGTGCGTCTTCAGCGTACCCGCAGGCCAACTACTCGGCTATTTGTTCTCAGCCGGAGGAATAGAGGCTAATCCGGAGAAAATTCAGGCCATTCTGACGATGAAGGAACTGACAAATCTCCGTGGCGTGCAACAGCTGGAAGGGCGACTGGCAGCCCTCAGCAGATTCATCGTAAGATTTGGCAAGCATGCCCTCCCTTTCTACAAATTGTTGAAGAAAACAGATAAGTTCTAGTGGACCGTAGAAGCAAAGAAGGCGTTCGTTAATCTCAAAAGAGCATTACAGAGTAGGAGAGTACTGGCGACGCCTGAAGAAGAAGAGCCTTTGTACCTATAACTAGCCGCAACTAATCAAGTGGTGAGTACAGTAATTGTGGTAAAACGACCAGAGGAAGCAAATTTTTTATCCTTAGGAGAGTACTCTACTCGCACTTAAGGCTGTTCCAGCCATGATGTAATTTGAGTTAACACTTGGCTCCTCCGCCATAGCAATAAAGATATCTTCGACTGCATACTCCAGTTACTGACAAATCAAGTACATGTTAAAAAAGGTCACACCCCAATGCACGGGGGCTACGCCAAACTAGCATAAACTTCACAATCACAACTACAAATAAACAAATATTTACAAGGTCACAAGGTACACACCTTAACACACCTTCAAGAAAACACAAAAAATACAAGATACAAACACCTTCCAATAAAACTACTGTCGACTAGCACCTTCCCGGAGCAATTGCTCTGTCTCGGAAGCAGTCAGCCGAACAATTCGCTCAACAGCTGGGTGCACCACCTCGTAATGAGGACTAAAATCTAAAGGAACCCCTCGGGTGACAGGTAGCTGTGCTACAGAATTGAAGTTCACCTCCGGGTGCCACAGCCGCACAAACACAAGACCATCTTGAGCTCCACAGACAAGCTGATGACGCATGCACTCGCGAATATCTTTCAACAGTGCGTTCAGACGATCAGGCATAGTCCCAAAGGGATAAAAGGTCCGATGAACCTAAGTAAGAGCTTCTCGGCATGATTCGACAAAAATCTGCACTTGACGCACTCGATATTGTAAAGTCGCCAAGATGAAACCTAGGTTTCGATCGGACCAGAAGTTGCACACATGAGGATTCAAACTGCTGGACTCGCAAGCTATCTTGTTATTCACCCATTGACCTTCAGATGCTGCATCAGGCTCGGCAACTACACAAACACGGAAAATGTAAATGACATAGCTAATTACACCGAACAGACTCGGGGGCTTGTCGAACTTACATAACAAACTCTTCGCAACACTGGCCAATTCCTCAATGACGAACTGCTCGCGTTCAACAGCAAGCTTTTGCTTCGACTTGGCAACATCCGCCACACCTTGCAAGGCCTTCAGCTTACGTTCCCCATCCGCAATACGGCCATGGAGAGAAGCAAGCATACTTGTATCTGTCAGCAAAGGCACAACCGAAGGTACAGGAGCACTTGCCGACCATCGCCAGATTCAACAACCTGCATAGGCCGAAGAACATGCAAGGAGTTGAGTCACAGAGCTGAGGGTCACTCGACGAATACATCAAGAAAATACTCTCGAGTGCACGAGGGCTACTCCCATCGGGAGAATACAAAGTAAAGCAAATAGAAATTGCTGCCAAACACTTCAAATCCCAGCATTTAGAAAACAAACAAAATATTCTAGGCACAATTTAAGGTTCTTTACAAGACCACGAAACAAAGCAACACTGTTGTCCACTCTAAGGGACAAAAAATTTCGCAGAAGCAGCCCCGCTCGCAGAAGTTTTAGCGCCATGGTCGCGAAATACTAACTTTGACAACATCTTGGAGAGCTTCTCAGCGCGACCGGAAAAAGGTTTGAGCGCTACCTTTTTGCCCGCGTCGTCCCTGGGAGGCACCGAGTACGTCTTCGCCAAATCGCCTAGGACATTGTTCGCCAAGGCAAATTGGATCGCTGTGTTTGCGCCACACTCGGTCTGAGCCAGGGTATAGTCGCGGAGAGGACCCCCTTCGCCAAGGAAAGCTTTGACAAGGCCTTCTGGAGTCGAGGGAACAGGCCTCCCCACAAACAGTCGCATGTGAAGCATGGACGGCACCTGCACAACATCGCGAACGACAGAGGCGGCCTTCATCCCGTGTCTTTGCAGCTGCTGGCAAGAGTCCATCACCGCATTGATCCTGACTTGGCCGGGAACCACCAAGGCAGCTCCGAGCGCACCTACAACAAATCAAAGAAGTAACGAAAAGGAAAAAAGAAAATTAGCAATACGGCGAAATCCGGTGAGTGGAATACCTGACAAGGCCTCCGCCACAGGTTGAAGAGCACCAATCAAGGCATTATCATGAGTCGTGCCTGTGGCCTCCAGCTTCTCAATGTCCTCCTTGCACTTCGCGAGTCGATCCGCGGCGTCCTTTTGGGTGGACTCCAGTTACTTCTTGAGATCTTTTGCCTGCTTGTAAGCTGTCGCCTTCTCGGCATTGGAGCGGGCAGCTTCATCTAGAAAACAAGGCATAATACGTTAAGGAAGAGAACTTCACTCGAGGAAAAACCAAGAAACTGACCTTTCAAAGCCTGAAGACTCTGAAGGAGCTGGTCACGCTCCTGACGAAGAGCAACGCACTCCGCCTCAGCGACTACGAGGCGACGCCCAAAAACGGACGAGGACTCGAAGACAGCCTACAAGAAGAAAAGGTTGGAATCAACACAACGCTACTTGAGTCTGTGATTGATTGCAAACAGTCAAACACAGACTCGGGGCTACTCCCATCGGGAGCACTGCTGTGCACCCGATAAAATCAAGCTAAAAGACATCAAAGGACCAAAAGACTACTAGTTGAGTCTATGACTGACTGCAAACAGTCGAACACCAACTCGGGGGCTACTTCCATCGGGAGCACTAACGTGCACCCGATAAACAAAAATGAAACTTAGCGACTACTCGAGAAAGAACTCTTACCTTGCCACTCGGATTCGACAGAGGGTCGGGTGAGCTACCCGAAACCTCTTTGATCGCAGGCACCCCGGCGTCACACGGCTGGTCAATCGTGAAGCTGAGCATCACGTACTCGGAAGCATCAGCCGTCGTTGAGAAGGAATCGAGGCTTTGGTAGTCTCCACAACAACTCCCTTCCGCTTTGCTGATTGGGCCGATGAAGCGAACTGATCCCTGATAAGCACTCAAAGACTAAACACGTGTTAAAGAGGAATAAAATAACTAATCAACAAAGGTAAAAGCAGGAGACTTACTCGTCATCCTCGTCGAAGAAATCCATGTTCCATGCCATTGGAACCTTCGGCTGCTGAAACACGGGGGGAAGCGTGGTCAAGGGAGTAGCTCGGATAGGCTCGATCTCCTCGACCGTATCCTGGTTCAGGGAAGCATCCTTCAAAGTCACTTCGTCCTCCTTGCCTATGCAATGCTTGCGATGGTGGAGTTGAGGATCATCGTCTTCCTCCTCTTCCTCTGCGTCCTCCTGCTCTTCTCTCGACTCTGCATTCACGACACTAGTGTCAGGAGGGGCATCGAAGTTACGCGCAAGCAAGTCCGAGCTTCCGTCATCTGCGGAAAGCTGCGGGTACCTCTTCACCACGTACTAGTTCTACAAAAGAGGAGAAAGAAAAGAAGAAAGAGATTCAATCGGGAGATACTCAAAACGACAGAAGTACAAGAAAAGAAGCTGGAAAAACTTACCTCACTCGGAGGATGCTCAGCGTCAAAGGGTACAAAAGGACAAGGCGAGTAGTCCTCCCCCTTCTTCAAGCTGGTGATAGCAGTAATCTTCTTCTCGAACTCAATGTTCGAAAGAATATCATCGCACGTTCGACTCAGGTAGATGACGCCCGAGAACTCCCACAAGGTGATGGGCCTATCTTACAGCGGCAGCACCCTTCGGCGCAAGAAGACACTCGCCAGATGGATTCCGTTCAGGAGAGGCCCTGGTCCTTCCGTCGGAGCCGTGCAACTTGTGCGAGTAGCGGTCTGGTCGCCTTAGCTTCTTCGGGTGACAACTTGTGTGCCCAAGACTTCCTTCGCTTAAAGATCGCGAACTGCTTGAACTCAAGAACGCCGTTCGTGTCAGTGTCCTGGACGTAGAACCACTTCCGGCGCCACCCTTGAGCTGACTCAACGAAGTTCATCTCAAGATAAGGGAACTCGTTGGTCGCCTGGATTCTAAAGCCTCCAGTCGCCAACGGCTCCCCAATCTTCTCACTCGTAGGAGCTTTCTCCCGGCGAATCTTCACCATGAAGATACTCTTCCACAACCCCCAATGTGGGCGAATGCCCAAGAAGCATTCACACACAACGATGAAGCACAAAATATGCTCCACCGCATTGTGGGGGGGGGGGAGATCGTGCAGCTGTATGCCGTAAGCATACAACATCCCGAGGAGAAAGGGGTGAAGGGGAAGAGACAGACCTCACACAATATGCTCCGAGAAGGCGATGCGTTCTTTGACGCGTGGATTAGGCACCTCCTCCCCCTTCACCGTCATCTGCACGCGTCCGGAGTATTCTGGGGGAAGCTGCCCTACCCTCTGCATCAGGGTGATGTTTTCTTTGTCATGATCGACGGGCGCCATTCGCCCGTCCTCTTCACTAGAGCAGCCGAGGAAGCGCCGGCCACATCCTTGCCGGAGGCCGCGGCCGCAGAACGCTTGCTTTTCCCACCAGCCATGGAGCTCGCTTTCGAAGAAAATGGTGGAGGCGCTGGAGGAAGAAGATGAGGAAAAGATCCCGGGGGAAAGTAATTTTCCCTAAGGACCGTTCTTTATACTATTACTGGGCTAATACGAGTCGTGGATCTCCACATAAGAGGCGTACGTGGCACGCATCCACACCACCACCCACCGAACGGAAACTAAGCGCCAGGGGACAGTTACCTTGCACGATCTTTAAAGCAAGATCGTGCGTAATTAACTGCACACCTAGCGGGGAAGCCGGTGCACAGTGTCGCACCCGGACTTCTAGGGGATACTCACAGTCCGCTAAACAGTAGAGAAATGGCTTAGGGGGCATACCGGCACCCGGATCTCAATATGAGCAGGCCAACACGTAAACGTGTGACAACCATTCTCTTACTATTCATTGTCTGCGCAAACCATCCCATAGAAATCCAGATACTTCCGTTGACGTACTTCAAAACATACACATATGGTACGTCAACGGCATTGGAACAAGTGATATCACAACAGATCTCTACGACACAAAAGATGGAAATAGGTTGCAAATAGCTCTCACTAGAGCAGAGATAGCAAATACCATCATCCAAAGGACACATGTACCAACATAACATCATTACATCACAGCGAAAGTATTCAACATGTCTGAGTACAGACAAGATCCAAATAGGCCTAAGAGGCCGGAAACGAAAAGACGGAGCCCATCCACGAAGTCTCGGATCCTGCCCGGGTCCGCTATCTACTCGTCAGCAGCCTCGTCATACTCCACGTAGTAGCCACCATGGGGATCCTCGGAAACGTAGTCTGCGGAAACCACAGCCCCAAAGGGGTCAGTACATAAACGTACTGGCAAGCAAGACTCACAGTTCACCAAAGTGTAACCTGTCAACACCAAGCACAGATGCTTTGGGTTCAACGGAAGGAAGGGGATATAAAAGATGCTGCAACTGGCTGCTCTAACCAACTGCAGAGTTACTACCACTTCCGGCTAAACAGAAAAGGAGATAAGATAGCGTATCGTAACCAACTATAACTAACTCCAACCAAACAAACCCACCTGGATCTCGCCCCTTATCCAAAGAAACAATCCGAGGATAAACTCACACAGTTGGATTAATGATGGTTCAGATTGTTGTGTCAATAAGCCTATTACTAGTCGAATTATCATTAGTTAGGTGTAAGTTGTTCTGAGTACTTGTTAGCCAGTACTTTCACCAAGTAATCCATAACCGCGGAAAACACGGCTTCTCGAGAAGATTTATCCCTGCAGGGGTGCACCAATTTGGCCGTACACGTAAGAATAACCCGCCAGATGGGAAGGCCTTTCCCACCAAGCGGGGCACTCAACACAACTCAACTCTTCTTCGCATCAAGCCCAAAGAACCACATGCTTTGCGTGCGCGGCTAATCGAGCCCCACGAAGAAAAGGGGACCCTCATAGCACTCTAAGACCACGCCGCCCTAAATGCCGACTACAAAAGTTCCACCCTGGCCTCGGGTTCGCACCTGCACATGCATGCATCAAATGGAAAGCCCGAACTAAGTGTGGCGATTTGGACGAGATGCCAATCGAATCAAATTGAGGGGGGCGCCCATACATGCTTCCCACATGCGGTTAGTGCGCTCATCATGGATCAGTAGACAAGACCCTTTTCCTAATTAGGGTCGACACTAGCAGGCCTCAAAACCACGCCGGGCCTCCTGCCGGTGCCTTATCAGCAAATTATTATTACCTCAAAATTAACAGGTTGTTGTTTAACATCGAGCCCCAGAACACAATAAAATATGATAACAGAAAGTAACGGGTAACAGACTCGAGCAAAAACAACCCTAAGCATGCTAGGAAGACACGGGATCAAACCACGGGGTTATGGGAGTGGAGGTGAGGCAATATCAGGGTTAAAGGATACATGTGATAGGTTCGTAACAGAAGCAACGATTCATAGGGCTAGAAGAATAGACAACGGAAAGTATCGGTATCCAATGTTGAAAGGAACACAATGGTTCATGTGAGTGAATACTTGCCTGCAAACCCAATAGCCTGGTACTGAGCTAGATCCTTAGAAGGGGTGTCGTAAGTATCGTCGGTCTCAACGTCGTCGTATATCCGAGAAGAAGCAAACAAACAACACAGAGAGACAAACAATCAATAACATGGCATAGTGCACAAACATGGGATGATGCATGTCAATTTAATTGATGCATCAGAAATAAACTAGTTGTCATGGTAACATAACATGATTAAATGGACCCACATGCAATTTGGATTGCATATGGAAAGCCCATGAATTATGGTTGAATTAATTGTTCTACAACTAATCATCATGTGTAAGTGAATTAGCATGAGGCATGGATGAGGAAAACAGCAAAATAACAACAATAGAACCAATTGGAAATAAGGTTTACCAATTTAGAAATTTTATTTATTAAGTTATGAAATTTTGGTTCCTTAAAGGTGTTACACAAGCATTTGTTGTTTTCATCAAGTTAAATTGTTCAAAACAGATAACAAAGTTCATATTTGATAAGAACACACAATTTTAGGTGGAATACATGTTTCATTTGTTGAAAAAGGATTTGGAATAAATTCATTATGAATTAAACAAGTTTAAACAAGTTTTAATTGAATTTAATTCAAACATGAACTTATTTGAATTTTTATTTGTTCAAAGCATTAAACCAAATTCATATTTGAAAAGGTTATACTTTTATGGGTTGAAAACATATTTTATAATTTAAAAAAGAATTCAATTTGATCAAGTTATGAATTTAACAATATTAAATGATTTAAACAAGATTTAAATCATTTAGCCAAATTGAATTATTCAAAACATGGAACAAATTTTATATTTGGAAAGGTGGTTTAATTTTGCATGGAAAATATATTTTATTTGTTGAAATTGGATTTAAAATGAGCAAGTTATTATTTTGGCAATTTTAAATGCAATAATTAAGAAACAGTTGTTTTCAGCAATTTAAATTATTCAAAACAGCAAACAAAATTGATATTTGGAAAGTACATGAAAAATTGATTGGAAAACATATTTAGTTTGTTGAATTTGGAATTTTTATGCCCAAGTTATGATTTTTGCAAAAATTAAATGAATTAAACAAGTTTTCAAATATTGCACCAATTTAAAATATTCAAAATAGTAATTTTTTTTTATAATTGGATAGAGCATTCAATTTGGTACAGAAAACATGTTTGAAAAGTTGAATTTGGAGTTAAGATGAATTATTTAGGCAATTTACAATATTAAGGTGTAATCTGCCATTTTTTATTACATCTAGGGACTTAGAATTAATAGCAGGGATCTAGAAAATAATTTACAAGGACCTGTGTGTGATATGAGGATTGTGCTGGATTGGAAAAATAGAAAAAGAAAAAGTGGGATTAATCCCGTGGGGGGTGGGATTCGATCCCCCCACCTCCTGCTGTGAGCGGAAGGAGCAGAACCACTGCGGTGGTCGAACTGTTTGGTGACAGTAGGGGGCGTGGGGAAGGTTAAGGTGCAGACTGTCGCGAGAATTTTAACTGAACTTTCTCTGAACCCGATCGTTCTGTACCTCGACATGGAAAAAGGGGCAACCGCCGGCGGGCTGCTGTTCGCCGGAGGGGCGCCGTCCGCGCGTGCGGGTGCTGCTGTGGCCGTGTGCTCGTGGCAGAGGGGAGAGGGGAGAAGGGGACCGAGGGGAGGCGAGATGGCTCACCTCGAGCGGCAGGAGGAGGCGGTCGGGGCAGGGAGCAGCTGCAGCGGTCGGCGGCGAGGACCTCGATGGCGGCGGCGCCTCGGGGCCTCCCGGTGCCCACCGAGTGGTGGAGGAGGGAGAGGGCACCGGGGAGGTTCCATTCCCGCCCTCGCATGGCCGGAGGAGGGCCTCCCGGCGGCGATCACCGGAGGGGAAGGGAGGGTTTTTGGTGGTGCTTCCTGTGAGGTTCAGAGAACAGAAAAGAAATACAGAGAGAAAGATATGGAGGTGGAAGGAGAGATGGAGGCGGGGGAGAGAGGAAGGAGGGAGAAGATAGGATGGCTAGGGCAGGGGCTAGGGCACCCTAGGGTTAGATATAGGAGGAGGGGGGGAAGCTCTAGCCGTTCACTGCCTGCTCTGTCGACGTGGTGATGCTAGGATTCGAGCCGTACAGGAAGAAGAAGACAGGGGAAGGGGTATTGGGCCAAGGGAAAAAGGAGTTGGGCTGGGCCTCTCTCTCTCCCTGTGCTCTGCTTTTATTTTTTTGCTCTATTGTTTTTTTTGCTGATACATGAATAGGAAGAGAAATAGAAAGGTTTTTGATGTTGGAAAATTTTAGAATAAATTTGGTATTGATTAATTATGTAATATTAACAACTTGTCAAGTTTTTGTTTTCAAAAAGATTCAAGATAAAAGTGCTGTTTGTAACTTGATTCAAATTTGAATGAATTTTGGATTAAATGAATTATTGAAAACAAGAATTTAAATAGGGTGACCATATAGTTTTAATGGAAACAATGATTAGAAATGTTTTTGGTAATTTTCATAATTTTAAATTGGGTGCTGTTTGTGATTTGATTTGAATTTTGAATGAATTTAAGATTAAGTGATTTATTAAAAACAACATTTAAATAGTTTGAACCCTCAATTTTATTTGCAACAATTGCTTAGAGTTGTTGGGTGAATTTCACTAATTCCAAAGGGATTGCTGTTTGGAAAAATGTGATTTGAATTTGGAAGCAATTTGAATTAAGTGAGTTATTAAAAGCCAATTTTTAATAGTTTGAACCTTAAGGTTTAATGGAAACAAATGATGGAAGTGTTTTGGTCATTTTCATAATTTTCAAAAGAGTTGATGTTTTGGAAATTAATTGAATTTGAAAACGGTTTGGTATTAAATGAATTTTGATAGAAACAAAACAATAGTTTTGGAATCACAACTTTAATGGAAACAATTGATTGTTTTGATCTGAAATATCATTTTGGAAATTGTAACATCACAAGTATGAAACAAAAGGTTTGAAGTTTGGTTTGAAATTCAAATAGAAAACAAAGGAAAACAAATGAAAACAGTTGGAAAACAAAGAAAAACAGAGGAAAACAAATGGAAAACAAGCAAAACAAATGCAATGAGCATGATGTCATGATGCAAAACATAAAATAACAGATAGCAAACATTCTAATGGCTATTTTTCATACTTGGGATGTTACACACAGCGGCCCGTCTCCGGCGAAAAAGCTAATAAGGTGGGGCCAACACACCTTGTCCCACTGCATCACGTCCCATTGGAAACAGACGAGTGCGCAGTGATGTCATCGCAAACCTCAAAACACGAAATTTCTTTTGAATGGACCAAGAGGAAACATTCACCCCTCTTGAGGATTATAAAATGGAAATAGTGGCACTCGCCATTAATCAAGATAAAAGGCAGAACTCGCTGTGCGGCTAGGAGGAAATCGATGGTGCGCGGCCCCCGCAAACACTATGACGAGCTATTACGATGTATAAACACATCACTCGATAAAACCCAGGCCGCTCAGCCATTGTGGCACGTCCAGATGCCGTATTCTTCGAGTACGAAGTTAAGACCCAAGGATCTGTCCTGTGGGCCTGGAATCGCACTCGAGGTGCGTCCTCCAGTAAATTTTCCGTGTCAGCAACATGAAGAAAAATCCAAGCGGACGCGCCGGGGACCCCTGTAAAGGTTAAGTTCGACTCGATAAGACCTCCACAGCACATTTGCAATGATCATCTAACCGGATTCGAGTCGGAGGTCTCGAGTTCGCGTAGGCCAGAACTATTTTTGCCCGAGAGAAATTAATTGGTCCTGATCCATCAGGTGAGCCAAGCAACTGAGCCGCACCCTTATGTGAAATAAGCCGATGCATGGCGCATTTATCACTTGATACTCGAGTATCACCCATACAGGGTTCACGTCCTTCGAGTCAAAGCCTGTCTGCCGAGTCGCAAGATTTTGAAACAAGTCTTAAGTGTTTACTCGACTATTTACAGTTGAACAAACACTTAGGGGCTACTGACGTGGGGATGACTTCCAGGCCTGTCGGATGAGCCTACCCGGTCTAAGGACCAATACTAAGGCCTAGCATGAGATGCCACCTTGTGGTTCTAGAAGATCCAGCCACGGCCCACCCGCAAGACTTGCGGATCAATATGGAAAGATTCCATCGACTAGAACTAGGGTTTGTAACCCCCCGGGTATGTGGCGTTCTCACATTTAAATAATGCAAGAACTCTGTGTTATTGTGCTAGTCCCTGGATCAATTGCTAGCACCACAATTGAAAATGAAATATCATGCAAATGCATCAAAATCTATTACATCGCGTGATCCAGTCTTTACAAAATAACCTTACAACTTGCATAGTCTCAGAAGACTAGCAGGAAAAAGAAATACAGTGGAAAACATAGTATATCATTGAGCCTCATCTTCTTCATGTGCCATAGGCAAAACATGTTGGTTGTAGACTCGAGATCCTGAATGAAACCTCACTCGTCTTCAGATTCATCAACAGGATGGAATATGCAGCCACAAGGGGTCAATACAATTTAATATATTGGCAAGTAACACTATTGTGGATATAAAATGCCAAGACCATATCTACATGCATATTTGTCTTGGTGGAGTTTAGGCTATTTGCAAAAAGCAAGTTTTCTCCTCTATCTTTTGTAAAACAAACTTTTCTTCTCAAAGGGTGGCAACATTGGATTGAAATCCAAGCACCACAACTACTGTTCACTTGGACAAAATTTTACTTATTGTAAATGGTGTTGAGATTCTTCCGCCATTCCTTGTCCAGCTACTCGAAGTCGTCCATTACCGGGGACACGGCTATGAACATAGTTTCTAACTCTACAGAGGTTGTGCACTTTCACCCTTTGTTTTGAATTAGCCCAAACATCCTATACACGCGGAGTGAATTATGGAAAGGAGAGAATTGAGACGAGATCTTTCAGAAGCAATAATTCAACCCAGGCAACAAGACCCGTTCCACCTACAATTATGCTACATCTTCATGTCAAGCATGGGCTGAACTCTCACAACTTAGTTGATCAAGACAGAGACCATATGTCAAAAGGCTGCACGGGAAGCTACTAAACTTAGAAGGACATAGAAATCTCTTTGTTCCTAGGTGGCCATACGCAAGTGACAACCTCAAGTGGAATAACCCTTAAATAAGGGCCCCGAGGGAACACTCAACATAAACCAGTCTTTCCAATTCCACCCAGGTGCTTCATTTAATAGTTATACTTACAATTTTTCCTCCACACCTAGTAAAACAATTTGTAACATTGCAGAGCATCTGCTAAGTTCTAGGCCTATCAAAATAACAAGGGTAAAAGAGATGGCTACACACTATCGGATAATAGCATAGCTTAATAAACTTAGTAAAATTTCCTACCATGCATACTACTCAAAAATCAACTAATGCATATAGAAAATAATGGGTATTTGATGGTGTGTTACTTAACTTTGAAGTTGGTGAAGAACAATCACCTTCTCTTCACAAAAGAACGTTGCTCTCCATACAATCTAAATATTGTAAACACAACAACAGAATAAACAAGCATGCAAATCAAACAAACAAACAAATAAAGAAAACATACATGCAACAAACAAAGAAAAGGAAAACATGTGAAACCATTTATTTTCAATGCACAACATAAACTAAGTGTTTGTAGTTAGATTTTTCTATTTGTGAATAAGGATTGGTCTTTGATTGTAACATCCCAAGTATGAAAATCTACCCCCTAGAATGTTTTGTTTCATGTTTAATTCAAGTACTGCATCATGTCATCATCTTTGCACTTGTTTTCTATTTGGTTGCATTTGTTTTCTATATGAAATTCCAAACAAAACATTCAAATCATTTGTCATACTTGTGATGTTACCTGTTTCAACTAAAAAACTACAAAACAACCAACAATTGTTTCCACCAAAATTGTTATCAAAAACTTAATTTTGGCTAAACTTTCAATTATGTCTTTTGATACCAAATTGCTCAACTCATTTTAATTTCCAATAAATAACATCAATTGAATTTATTTGGAAAAACAAAAGTTTGTTTTCAAGTGCTATTACAAAACTTAATCGATAAAAACATTGTCCCAAATTTTGCTAAACCCTAACACCAATGGTTTCTCTCTTTATCCAAATCTGCACAAAAAAAAAGTAATAAACACAAAAAAAATAGAGAGAGAGAGGGATAAGAGAGGAGCCAGCCCACTCTGGGTCCAGCCCAACCTACCCTAAAGGCCCATACCCCCCACGTCTGTTGTCTTCTTCCTCCGTACGCTGTACGACCACCATCCATGGCCTCCACGTGCACATACAGAGGAGAGGACGGTTGATGGAGCCTCCACCTCCCCTATAACCCTAGCCCTAGGGCTCCCCCGTGCCCTAGTTTTCTTCCTCCCTCTCCTCCCTCGCGCCGCTCTCCTCTTTCTCCCCTTCCTCTCTCGTTTCTGTAACCTCCCCGAGCTCCTCATCACCGACGCCTCCTTCTCCGGCTCGCCGCCGGCGCTACGGTGCCCGCCCGGCCGCGCTAGGGCCGGGAACGGAACCGGCGCGGCGCCCTCGTCCTCGCCATCCCCTCGGTCTTCCTCGAGGGCACCGGGAAGCTCCGCCGCCATCCACGTTTCCGCCACCGACCGCCCCTGCTCGCCTCCGTTTCTTGGTAAGCAGACGCCCGCACCTCCTTCCGCTCCCTCTCTGCTCGCGCACCGCACGCCGGCCGCATCCGCCCTCCCCGCCGCACGCACACGGCGGCGCCACCGCGCGCAGCGGCCGTGCGCGGCGACCGCCGGCCGCCCCCTGTCCGCTCGCTGCCCGCCCCTGTACGCTCGCTGGTTCCTGTACCTGCACGCACAAGTTTCAGAGAAGTTCAGTTAGGAAAACAGAAAACATCCCGAAATAACACCTTATCTACCCTCACTACTTCTTTCTAACACGAAACAGAACCAGCCCAAGTGGCTATGTCCCCGTGCGCGCAACCCATCCTCGCGGGTTCGAATCCTAGGGGAGGCAATTGCCTCCCCAATTTTTTCCTGCGCGCGCCCCGCGTGGGCCCCGCCCGTCAGTGGCTCTGCAAGCCACATCATCTTCTAACCGCCACGCTGGCCACGGCCCCGCGGGTCAGTGGCTGGGGTTAGCCCCGTGGCTGTACCAAAAGGATAACAAAACATTTTTCTGTTTGTTTTCTATTTTCTGTAAAATGGCAGAATAAACACCACATCTTAAAAATCAATAACTTTTGATATATAAGTCTAATAAATAAAACCTGTATATGTTTTCTGCCCCAAATTTCATAATCTTTCCAAATAACTTATTTGTGTGCTGTTTTGAGTTTTCAAAATACATTTAAAATTCAAATTGGAATAATTCAAATGCTAGTTTATAAAATCAATAACTAATTATTTATTAATCCAATAAATGCAAATAAAATATGTTTTCCATACCATTTTAAATAACCTATTCAAATATAATTTTTGTTTTCTGGTTTGAATAATTAAAATTGCCTAAACAATTTAAATCTTGTTTAATTCAATTAAAAAATTGTTTAATATTGTTTAATTCATAATTAAATAATCCAAAGTCCAATTTCAAAATGTGAAACATGTAATCCAACTAAAATTTGATAACCCTTTCAAATATCAACTTTGTTATTTGTTTTGCACACTTTAACTTGTTGAAAACAACAAATACTTGTGTGACATCAATAAGGAACCAAAAAAAAATTCTTAACATGACAAATAAAATCCCACCCTTGTTTTCTTCCTTTTCCATTTGCATCTAATATTGTTTACTTCTTATTATCATCATGCATGCATCATGTTTAACTACTTACACTTGTTAATCAAATGTAGATCATTGCTTCAACCTAAACCATTTGCATCCATATGCAATTCACATTGCATATGGGTCCAATTAAATTGTGTTACCTTGTCAAGTAGTTTACTTTGATGCCTCTATTAACATGACATGCATCATCCCATGGTTGTGCATCCTATGCCATGTATTGATTGTTCGTCTCTTTCGATTGTGTGTTTGCTTCTTCCCGCTTTAGACGACGACGTTGAGACCGAAGAGACGTACGGTACCCCTTCTAAGGATTTTTGCTCAGTACCAGGCTACTGGGTTTGCAGGCAAGTTATCACTCACATGAATCATCGAGTTCTCTTCCACACTTGTTTTCGATACTATCCTTTTGTCTATTATTGCTAGCCCTATGTATCGTTGCTTGTTCTCCGAACCTATCACATGATACCCTGAACCAATGATATTGCCTCACCTCCATACCTACAGCCATTGCTTGTGCCTGTTCTCATCTAGCATGCTTAGGGTTGCTTTTGCTCGAGTCTGTTGTCGGTTACTTCTTTTACTATTATTATTGTACCGGGGGCTCGAATTTAATCAATCAATCCTATTAATTGCTAATGGTAATAATAATTTGATGATAAGGCACCGGCAGGAGGCCCTACGTGGTTTTGAGGCCTGCTAGTGTCGACCCTAATAGGAAAAGGGTCTTGTCTACTGATCCATGATGAGCGTGCTCACCGCATCCGGGTGGTAGTATGGGACCCCCCTCGACTTAGACTTGATCTGCAGTTTGTCCGAAGAGCCACACTTATTTCGGGTGTTCCATTTGCTCCTTGCATAATGGGAGGTACCCCCATTGGTTACTGATGATGATGATGCATATAGGGCGAGGCCTGTGGTGCCGGGGGGTGTGGATTTCACCCTTGCGCTTAGGTTAGGCGGACTGGCCGGGACCTTATAGCTCCGTGGCTCCTAGGATGGATTGTAGAGATGGTTTGGGTCGTGTCAAGTCCACCTAAGTTTTAGTTGGTGGCTTGAGTGTGTACGGGTACTGGAGCACACCCTGCAGGGATAAATCTTCTCGAGAAGCCGTGTTTCCCGCGGTTATGGATTACTTGGTGAAAGTACTGGCCAACAAGTACCCAGGACAACTTAAACATAATGATCAACCATGTATCACCCAATGCTAAATAACTTGACTAGTAATAGGTTATTCACACAATAACTTGACTCATCTTTAATACAACGGTGTGAGTTATCCTCGGATTGCTTCTTCGGATAAGGGGCGAGATCCAGGATGGGTTTGTTTGAAGTTATCTTTCAGTTGGTTACAATTCCTCGATCTTATCTTTTCTGTTAGCCGGAACTAGTAGTATCTTCTGTAGTTGGTTAGAGCAGCCCGCGGCAGCTTTTATAACACCTTTCTCTTCCGTTGATCCCAAGCATCAATGCTTGTGTTGACGGGTAACTCTTTGATGAAGTGTGAGTCTTGCTTGCCAGTACTTGGATGTACTGACCCCGTTGGGGCTGTGGTTTACGCAGACTACGACTACGGCTACGATGATCACCAGGATGGCTAATTCGTGGAGTTCGACGAGGCTGCAGACGAGTAGATAGCGGACCCGGGCAGGATCCGACGACTTCGTGGATGGGCTCCGTCTGTTTGTTTCCGGCCTCTTAGGCCTATTTGGTTCTTGTCTGTACTCAGACATGTTGATTGCTTCCGCTGTATCGTAATGATGTATTGTTGGGGCATGTGCCCTCTGAATGATTGTATTTGCTATCTCTGCTCTAATGAGAGCCGTTTGCAACTTATTTCATTCTTTTGTGTCTTAGAGACATTCTGTGATTTCCTTTTGTTCAAAGCTGTTGACGTACAGTGCGTGCTTGTTATGAAGTACGTCGACAGTAGTGCCTTAGGTTCCTAGCGGATAGTTTACTTCGACGGTGGAAGCAGGGCTTGTGTTGTCGCGCATAAGCGCAGGCCTACCAGGAAGCTGGGACGTGGGAGCAGGTATGCCCCATAATCCAAGCACCTGCTATCCAGTTCGTGCGATGAGTATCCTCTAGAAACCAGGGTGCGACAAATGGTATCAGAGCCTGTCTGCCCGTAGGATCCCCTTTTACTGGTCGCAGTTGAGTCTAGAAACTATTTTGTAGCTATATAGGAAAAATGAAACGTGAGAGTAGGAATTCTGCCATTTTATTTCTTTCCCCACCCACCCTCCCTTTTCTAGTAAGGAAGTGCAACATTGTTTTTCTCTTCTCATCTAAACTTTCAAGTTAGGATTTCACGTGTTCTGGGTCTTCTGTAGTACCTTAGGAGTTTTGGTCGCGAGTTTCCCGATGTTGCTTCAATATCATGTTTCTCTCAAGAACCTTTCGTCCATTGATGTATCCATTCCTAGCTATGTTTAGTTATCCTTTCGTACTCAAACCATTTATGGTGAACGTTGAGGGTAGTATATGTTTGATCCATGCTACCTTCTTATCGTCTGAAGTAATTCTTTTAAGCACTTATATTGGATGTTGTTATCCGGTTAGTGTGTTAACCTTGGTATCCTCTTCAGGATGGAAAGTGGTGACGAAGAACCCACACTGCCACCTGAGATGGGGAAAGTGCTGTCTCAGATGACACAAGTTATAAAGCAGATGCAGCAGAACCAAGACCTTGGGAGTAATGGCAACACCCGGGTGTCTATTCGGGAGTTCCTTGAGCTCAACCCGCGCACGTTTGATAACTCCTCCGAGCCATTGGATGCTGATGACTGGCTCCGTGAAATGAACCGTACTCTTATGGTAGCTCATGTGGCTGACTAGGACCGTGTTCCTTACGTGACCTACCTTCTCCGTGGACAATCTATGTCTTGGTGGGAGAATTTCCAAGAAATGAGAGGTCCTAGTGTGGCTATCACATGGGAGGATTTCAAGGAAGCCTTCGTGCGCCATCACATTCCCGATGGGCTCATGGAGAAAATGCGTGAGGAATTCTATTCTTTCACACAAGGCAATCTGGACGTTCTGGAATACCAAAGAGAGTTCAATCGTCTGGCTCGCTACGCCGGAGATGAAATCTCCACGGAAGCGAGAAAGATGGCAAAGTTCCGCAGGGGTCTCAACCCGGAACTCAAGTATGCTCTCACCAACGTCAAGGCCAAGAATTTGGAGGACCTCGTCAACATCGCTCTAAATGAAGAGCATGGGTGCAAGTTGGTTGAGGAATCTCGTAAGCACTCTCGTGAACAGGCTAATCTCTCGAAAGCTATCATGCCTCCACAAAAACGGAGAGTTTGGGTTCCATATACCACTCCAACACCACCCATCTGCTTGCCAAGCCCGGCAGGAATTCTTCCCCGCCCTCCCACCCCAGTGGTATCTTCAGGAGGTGCTCCATCTCAGCCAGGTCCAACAGCTCCTCGTTCTGCTGTTACATGCTACAAGTGTGGACAGTCGGGCCACTATTCCGATAAGTGTCCGCAAAGGCACCTCTTTCCACCTCCACCTCGCCTCAGGTCGACCCCG
The DNA here is from genome assembly GCA_028641055.1 of Alopecurus myosuroides. NCBI lineage: Eukaryota > Viridiplantae > Streptophyta > Magnoliopsida > Poales > Poaceae > Alopecurus > Alopecurus myosuroides. Next base: position 182,794,596 of record CM054060.1, on the reverse strand, counting down.
ACAAGAATACGTGGTCCTCCGTTGGGCAGCTACAACAGCAACGACCTTGGCGTGAGAACCGTTAAGGTGAACCATGTCAAGGCCCAGGGAGCAGAAGAATCTCCGGAGGTTGTAATGGGCACACTTCTTGTGAACTCGTTTCGTGCTAAAGTCTTGTTCGATTCTGGTGCTTCACACTCTTTCATCTCTCAATGCTTTGCAAACAACAGTGGAATCAACTTCGAACAGTTGTCTATCCCTCTCCTAGTGAAATCACCGGGATCTAGCTGGCAAAGCAATAAAGTGAGCCAGAACATCGAGATCACAATTGGAAACCTTCCATTCCAGGCATCCTTGATAGCTCTCCACTCTTCAGATATTGATGTCATTCTGGGGATGGATTGGTTGGTAGCCAACAAAGCAGTCATTGATTGTCCTGCTAAGTCTGTCAAAATCACACACCCTTCTAGCCAGATAGTCTACTTCCATGCTGAAAATCCAGTTGCTCAACTCTACACTCTCAATGCAAATCCTCTACCATCTATTGAAACTATTCCGGTGGTTTGTGACTTCCCTGACGTCTTTCCAGAAGAATTGCCAGGAATGCCTCCTGACAGAGCAGTTGAGTTCGTGATCGAACTTGAACCAGGCACTGCTCCAATCTCCAAGCATCCATACAAGATAGCTCCTCCTGAACTGAAGTTGTTGAAGGAGAAAATCGATATGTACATGGAGAAAGGTTACATTCAACCTAGTTCCTCGGCTTGGGGTTGCCCAACTCTGTTCGTTGCAAAGAAGGATCAAACAAAGAGACTCGTGGTTGACTATCGTCCTCTTAACGAGAAAACAATCAAGAACAAGTATCCAATTCCTCGTATCGATGATCTTTTTGATCAACTTGCTGGAGCCTCAATATTCTCCAAGCTGGACTTGAGGATGGGTTACCATCAAATAAAGATCAGAAAGGAAGATATTCCAAAGACAGCCTTCACCACTCGCTACGGTCTATATGAATACACCGTCATGTCCTTTGGTCTCACCAATGCACCGGCGACATTCTCTAGACTCATGAATTCTGTCTTCCATGAATACCTCGACAAGTTCGTTGTGGTATATCTTGATGATATTCTTGTCTACTCAAAATCCGAGGAAGAGCATGGAGAACATCTTCGTCTCACTCTCATGAAACTTCGCGAGCATCGTCTTTATGCCAAGTTCTCCAAATGTGAGTTCTGGATTCCAGAAGTTGCTTATCTTGGTCATGTCATCTCTGCCAAGGGCATAGCCATTGATCCAGAAAAGGTTAAGGCAATTGTTGATTGGAAACCTCCTAAGACGGTGAAGCAAGTCAGAAGTTTTCTCGGCTTGGCTAGCTATTGCCGTCGTTTCGTCCAAAACTTCTCCAAGATTGCCAAACCTCTCACTGATCTCACAAAGAAGGACAAGAAGTTCGTTTGGTCTCCACAATGTGATGAAAGTTTCAATCTCCTGAAGACTAAACTCACTTCTACACCAGTTCTGGTTGGCCCAGATACTACCAAACCTTTCCAGATATTCTGTGATGCTTCTCTCCAAGGTCTAGGAGCAGTTCTTATGCAAGAACGTCAAGTTGTGGCTTATGCTTCACGTCAGTTGAATGCACATGAGCTCAATTATCCAACTCATGATCTAGAACTTGCAGCAGTTGTGTTTGCCCTCAAGAAATGGAGGCAATACTTGTTGGGTAATCGCACTGAAATCTTTTCCGATTATAAGAGTCTGAAATACATCTTCACTCAACCAGATCTAAACCTCAGGCAAAGGAGATGGATTGAAAAGATCAAAGACTTTGATCTCACTATTTCTTACACTCCAGGTAGGGCTAATGTTATGGCCGATGCTCTCAGTCGCAAGTCGTATTGCAATAATCTCATGATCATGGAAAGCCAGCCTCCTCTTCACGAAGAATTCCAGAAGCTGAACCTTGGTCTTGTTCCTCAAGGTTATCTTGCAAACTTGACAGCTAGTCCAACTCTCGAGGACAAGATTCGTTCTGAACAACTTCGTGATGCTGAGATCAAGAAGATCGCAAATAACATCAAAGCAGGCAATGTGAAGTATGAGTGCTTCTCAATTGATGACAAGGGAACGGTGTTCTTCGAAGGACGCATTGCAGTTCCTCAAATTCAGAGTCTCAAAGATGTCATTCTCAAGGAGGCTCATGAAACTCCTCTTTCCATCCACCCTGGAAGTACAAAGATGTACCAGGATCTCAAGACTCTGTACTGGTGGTCTGGCATGAAACGTGAAATTGCTCAATACGTTTCTGAATGCGACGTTTGTCAACGTGTTAAGGCAGTTCATCAGAAAACAGCTGGTCTTCTCCAACCTCTGAAAATTCCTGAGTGGAAGTGGGACATGATTGAAATGGACTTCGTCACTGGTTTTCCAAAGTCCAAGAAGGGCAACGATGCAATCTTCGTTGTTATTGATCGTCTCACTAAGGTAGCTCACTTCTTTGCTGTCAAAGAAACAATATCAGCTAGCCAGTTAGCAGAACTCTACACAACAAAGATTGTTCCTCTTCATGGTGTTCCATTGGAAATAAGCTCAGACCGTGGAAGCATATTCACTTCTCATTTCTGGAAGAGTTTTCAAGAAGCATTGGGCACCAAACTTCTGTTCAGCACAGCTTATCACCCTCAGTCTCAAGGCCAAGTCGAAAGAGTCAATCAGATTCTCGAGGATATGCTCAGAGCATGTGGTCTCTCCTTTGGCATGAAATGGGAGGAATGCCTTCCATATGCTGAATTCTCCTACAACAACAGCTACCAGGCAAGCCTAGGCATGGCACCATTTGAGGCATTGTATGGCCGCAGATGCAGGAGTCCAATCAATTGGTCTGGAGCTGGTGAACGTTCACTCTTGGGTCCTGACATTGTTAAGGAAGCCGAAGAGAAAGTTCGCATCATTCGTGACAATCTCAAGATTGCTCAGTCTCGTCAGAAAAGCTACTATGACAGCAAGCACAGGGATATGATTTATGCACCTGGTGACAAAGCATATCTCCGTGTAACTCCCCTCAGAGGCACTCATCGTTTTGGTGTGAAAGGAAAGCTGGCACCAAGTTACATTGGTCCTTTCAACATTCTCTCAAGGCGTGCGGAAAATGCCTATCGTCTTGAACTTCCAGAAAAACTATCCAAGGTGCACGATGTGTTTCACGTGTCACAGCTCAAGAGGTGTTTCAAAGATCCAGATCGTGCAGTTGATCATGATTCCATTGAACTGCAAGATGATCTATCTTACGAGGAGCACCCTGTTCGTATTCTCGATGAGACCGTTCGTAAGACTCGCAACAAGAGCACCAAGTTCTTGAAAGTGCAATGGTCGCATCATTCCGATAAAGAGGCAACATGGGAGACCGAAGAGGATCTTCGCAAGAAGTATCCGGACCTTTTCACTTCTCAGTAAGGAATCTCGGGGCGCGATTCCTTCAAGGGGGGGCGTTTTGTAACATCCCAAGTATGAAAATCTACCCCCTAGAATGTTTTGTTTCATGTTTAATTCAAGTACTGCATCATGTCATCATCTTTGCACTTGTTTTCTATTTGGTTGCATTTGTTTTCTATATGAAATTCCAAACAAAACATTCAAATCATTTGTCATACTTGTGATGTTACCTGTTTCAACTAAAAAACTACAAAACAACCAACAATTGTTTCCACCAAAATTGTTATCAAAAACTTAATTTTGGCTAAACTTTCAATTATGTCTTTTGATACCAAATTGCTCAACTCATTTTAATTTCCAATAAATAACATCAATTGAATTTATTTGGAAAAACAAAAGTTTGTTTTCAAGTGCTATTACAAAACTTAATCGATAAAAACATTGTCCCAAATTTTGCTAAACCCTAACACCAATGGTTTCTCTCTTTATCCAAATCTGCACAAAAAAAAGTAATAAACACAAAAAAAATAGAGAGAGAGAGGGATAAGAGAGGAGCCAGCCCACTCTGGGTCCAGCCCAACCTACCCTAAAGGCCCATACCCCCCACGTCTGTTGTCTTCTTCCTCCGTACGCTGTACGACCACCATCCATGGCCTCCACGTGCACATACAGAGGAGAGGACGGTTGATGGAGCCTCCACCTCCCCTATAACCCTAGCCCTAGGGCTCCCCCGTGCCCTAGTTTTCTTCCTCCCTCTCCTCCCTCGCGCCGCTCTCCTCTTTCTCCCCTTCCTCACTCGTTTCTGTAACCTCCCCGAGCTCCTCATCACCGACGCCTCCTTCTCCGGCTCGCCGCCGGCGCTACGGTGCCCGCCCGGCCGCGCTAGGGCCGGGAACGGAACCGGCGCGGCGCCCTCGTCCTCGCCATCCCCTCGGTCTTCCTCGAGGGCACCGGGAAGCTCCGCCGCCATCCACGTTTCCGCCACCGACCGCCCCTGCTCGCCTCCGTTTCTTGGTAAGCAGACGCCCGCACCTCCTTCCGCTCCCTCTCTGCTCGCGCACCGCACGCCGGCCGCATCCGCCCGCCCCGCCGCACGCACACGGCGGCGCCACCGCGCGCAGCGGCCGTGCGCGGCGACCGCCGGCCGCCCCCTGTCCGCTCGCTGCCCGCCCCTGTACGCTCGCTGGTTCCTGTACCTGCACGCACAAGTTTCAGAGAAGTTCAGTTAGGAAAACAGAAAACATCCCGAAATAACACCTTATCTACCCTCACTACTTCTTTCTAACACGAAACAGAACCAGCCCAAGTGGCTATGTCCCCGTGCGCGCAACCCATCCTCGCGGGTTCGAATCCTAGGGGAGGCAATTGCCTCCCCAATTTTTTCCTGCGCGCGCCCCGCGTGGGCCCCGCCCGTCAGTGGCTCTGCAAGCCACATCATCTTCTAACCGCCACGCTGGCCACGGCCCCGCGGGTCAGTGGCTGGGGTTAGCCCTGTGGCTGTACCAAAAGGATAACAAAACATTTTTCTGCTTGTTTTCTATTTTCTGTAAAATGGCAGAATAAACACCACATCTTAAAAATCAATAACTTTTGATATATAAGTCTAATAAATAAAACCTGTATATGTTTTCTGCCCCAAATTTCATAATCTTTCCAAATAACTTATTTGTGTGCTGTTTTGAGTTTTCAAAATACATTTAAAATTCAAATTGGAATAATTCAAATGCTAGTTTATAAAATCAATAACTAATTATTTATTAATCCAATAAATGCAAATAAAATATGTTTTCCATACCATTTTAAATAACCTATTCAAATATAATTTTTGTTTTCTGGTTTGAATAATTAAAATTGCCTAAACAATTTAAATCTTGTTTAATTCAATTAAAAAATTGTTTAATATTGTTTAATTCATAATTAAATAATCCAAAGTCCAATTTCAAAATGTGAAACATGTAATCCAACTAAAATTTGATAACCCTTTCAAATATCAACTTTGTTATTTGTTTTGCACACTTTAACTTGTTGAAAACAACAAATACTTGTGTGACATCAATAAGGAACCAAAAAAAAATTCTTAACATGACAAATAAAATCCCACCCTTGTTTTCTTCCTTTTCCATTTGCATCTAATATTGTTTACTTCTTATTATCATCATGCATGCATCATGTTTAACTACTTACACTTGTTAATCAAATGTAGATCATTGCTTCAACCTAAACCATTTGCATCCATATGCAATTCACATTGCATATGGGTCCAATTAAATTGTGTTACCTTGTCAAGTAGTTTACTTTGATGCCTCTATTAACATGACATGCATCATCCCATGGTTGTGCATCCTATGCCATGTATTGATTGTTCGTCTCTTTCGATTGTGTGTTTGCTTCTTCCCGCTTTAGACGACGACGTTGAGACCGAAGAGACGTACGGTACCCCTTCTAAGGATTTTTGCTCAGTACCAGGCTACTGGGTTTGCAGGCAAGTTATCACTCACATGAATCATCGAGTTCTCTTCCACACTTGTTGTCGATACTATCCTTTTGTCTATTATTGCTAGCCCTATGTATCGTTGCTTGTTCTCCGAACCTATCACATGATACCCTGAACCAATGATATTGCCTCACCTCCATACCTACAGCCATTGCTTGTGCCTGTTCTCATCTAGCATGCTTAGGGTTGCTTTTGCTCGAGTCTGTTGTCGGTTACTTCTTTTACTATTATTATTGTACCGGGGGCTCGAATTTAATCAATCAATCCTGTTAATTGCTAATGGTAATAATAATTTGATGATAAGGCACCGGCAGGAGGCCCTACGTGGTTTTGAGGCCTGCTAGTGTCGACCCTAATAGGAAAAGGGTCTTGTCTACTGATCCATGATGAGCGTGCTCACCGCATCCGGGTGGTAGTATGGGACCCCCCTCGACTTAGACTTGATCTGCAGTTTGTCCGAAGAGCCACACTTAGTTCGGGTGTTCCATTTGCTCCTTGCATAATGGGAGGTACCCCCATTGGTTACTGATGATGATGATGCATATAGGGCGAGGCCTGTGGTGCCGGGGGGTGTGGATTTCACCCTTGCGCTTAGGTTAGGCGGACTGGCCGGGACCTTATAGCTCCGTGGCTCCTAGGATGGATTGTAGAGATGGTTTGGGTCGTGTCAAGTCCACCTAAGTTTTAGTTGGTGGCTTGAGTGTGTACGGGTACTGGAGCACACCCTGCAGGGATAAATCTTCTCGAGAAGCCGTGTTTCCCGCGGTTATGGATTACTTGGTGAAAGTACTGGCCAACAAGTACCCAGGACAACTTAAACATAATGATCAACCATGTATCACCCAATGCTAAATAACTTGACTAGTAATAGGTTATTCACACAATAACTTGACTCATCTTTAATACAACGGTGTGAGTTATCCTCGGATTGCTTCTTCGGATAAGGGGCGAGATCCAGGATGGGTTTGTTTGAAGTTATCTTTCAGTTGGTTACAATTCCTCGATCTTATCTTTTCTGTTAGCCGGAACTAGTAGTATCTTCTGTAGTTGGTTAGAGCAGCCCGCGGCAGCTTTTATAACACCTTTCTCTTCCGTTGATCCCAAGCATCAATGCTTGTGTTGACGGGTAACTCTTTGATGAAGTTTGAGTCTTGCTTGCCAGTACTTGGATGTACTGACCCCGTTGGGGCTGTGGTTTACGCAGACTACGACTACGGCTACGATGATCACCAGGATGGCTAATTCGTGGAGTTCGACGAGGCTGCAGACGAGTAGATAGCGGACCCGGGCAGGATCCGACGACTTCGTGGATGGGCTCCGTCTGTTTGTTTCCGGCCTCTTAGGCCTATTTGGTTCTTGTCTGTACTCAGACATGTTGATTGCTTCCGCTGTATCGTAATGATGTATTGTTGGGGCATGTGCCCTCTGAATGATTGTATTTGCTATCTCTGCTCTAATGAGAGCCGTTTGCAACTTATTTCATTCTTTTGTGTCTTAGAGACATTCTGTGATTTCCTTTTGTTCAAAGCTGTTGACGTACAGTGCGTGCTTGTTATGAAGTACGTCGACAGTAGTGCCTTAGGTTCCTAGCGGATAGTTTACTTCGACGGTGGAAGCAGGGCTTGTGTTGTCGCGCATAAGCGCAGGCCTACCAGGAAGCTGGGACGTGGGAGCAGGTATGCCCCATAATCCAAGCACCTGCTATCCAGTTCGTGCGATGAGTATCCTCTAGAAACCAGGGTGCGACATTGATCAAAAGATCACGCAAAGGTCTAATCAATTTTTGTCTTGTTTTCTTCAAGTCCTCTTTTGCCTCCTTGAGTTTCTTCTAATGTTAAGTCTTCAATGGCCTTGCTTGTAGTCTTCCTTAGTGAGTCTAGGGACTTGGTCATATGAAAAATAGAAATAGATAGTATTGCTAGAGTTCCCTAAAAGTACTTGTAAAATCCTTTTTTTTCATTTTATGGGAGGGTATTCTTCTTGAGTTGAAGTTGGTCTTCTTGATGAAAGTTTTCTTGTTGAGGTCTTGGTCAAAAGCTACCATCTCACTTGAGAAACTAATTCTAAGTCTTGGAAAAAACAAACTTCTAAGTATTGGAAAACAAATCCTAAGTCTTCACATGTTTTTTCATAAGGGAAATCTTCAGGATCCTTTGTAGCTTCCTCTCTGGTGTGGTGTCTTCATTGAAACTTCCAACATGTTGGTTTTGGTACAAACTAGGGGCTTGTTTTGCTCTAACTTAGTCACAGCACAAAGTCTAAGGCAACACAAAAGATAGGGGGAGAAAAGACTTAGAGAAAAAGAGAGATGTGGTTGGTTTTCTTGTCTTCTTAAGTTCCTCTTGTTTTCTTCTAAGTGCTTCTACTTCTTGGAGATACTTCACAAGTTGGCTTTCTTGGCTAAGTCCTTCATTGGTCTTCTAGCTTCATGTTGAAAATCTTCAAGTTGATAATTATAGCATCCTCTCCATGGATTTTCACTATTCTAGACTTAGTGGTTTTCAACTAGGAGGGCCAAAAACACAAAATTAAATGGACATGGTTTGAAGGCATCCATATGCTTTGGTTTTGGTCTCTCTAGTCTAATGTTAGTATTTAGAAAGATTTTGCTAAAGAAAACATACTGAAAATATTTACAGAATTTAAACTAGGTCAAAAATCACCAAACAAACATATTTGAAATTGAACAAATTTTAAATAGCCAATTTTAATTTTGGCCAGCACTAACAAATTCTACACGTTCAGGGATTTTCAAAAATTCCAATTTTGTAAAATTTGGAATTATAAATCTAAAGTTATTCACAAAACAATATTTACAAAGGTCTACAAATAACAAGTGTTTGCACGTATCAAATTTGGATTCCTTTGATTCTAATGTGTTCTACATATTGTGCCGATTTCAAAAAGTACAAAAATCATCTAATTGAGATTTGTGGTTCAAAAGTTATTGCAATTCTAAGTTGGGGGTTTTATGCAAAATTTACACGAGCTAAATTGTTTAAAAGAAACATAGGCGATCCGGGGGTTACTGAACGGAGTCCCGTGATTGGCTGATACCGTTTCGACGTGGATCGTCGCTCGCGGCCATTGGATCTGAGTAACGGTGGACGCACGAGATTGCAAGGTACCTCTTCGTAAGTGAAATAACAGGATACCTTGGATCCAGATCGGACGATTAGGAGAGAGAGGAGCTCACCGGTCGGTGTTGCTTCGCCGGAATATGGCAACGCGGTGGCGCAGAGCGCCGGAATTTCGACGGCGTTGGTCCCCGGTCGTCGTCGGGCTCGGAGAGAGACGGAGAGGCGCGGAACGACGAGGCGAAGATGATCGAGGGGTCGGCACGCTTACTCGCTTCCTAAATCGATGGCGTGGTGTAGATGGACACGGCGCGGGCTCCGTCGTCCTCGGGTGTGCACGGAGCGGTTGTTTTTTTGCGTACAAAAAATAGAAGAAGAGGTCAGGGACATGCGCGAGGTCACGGGCGTCAGAAAGAGCCCAAAAGGGACGGCTCTTGCTCACTGGTTTGGCCGGAGATGGAGATCGACGGTGGAGGCAACACAAAACTTCGGCGAGGAATTTGCCGAGCCTAGCGAGACGATTGATTCCAGAATCAGAGGGGAACCAAAGAGGAGATGTGCAGGGTATAAATAGGGGGTCACGGGTCCGGGGTTCGTGCCGTAATCGCGAAGAAATCGGCGCGGAAGAAATCTCCCCCGGGTCGGAGTCCCTGTCGTGCACGGGAGGAAGAAGAGGCGACGTCACCGCCGCATCACGCTGGCGTCACTTGTGGGTTCGACCGACCAGAGAGAGAAAGGAGGGAGTGTGCGTGCTGGGTTGCTGGGATCCTGTTCACCGCACGCAGGGTAGTTAGGTTGTCGGCTTCGGCCCAGTTAGGCTGGCTACGCGGCGCACGCGAGAGAGAGATAGGCAGAGGAGGGGGGGGGGCGTTGGGCCGCGCTGGCTTCTCTTTTTTTCTATTTGTTTTTCTTTTAATCATATCTTTTGTTCTAGAGCTCCAAATAGCCTCAAATATTTTTTTAAAAAAATCAAACCCTTTCCAATGGAAACATTTATGTGATGTTTTAAACACAATCAAAATTTTATATTTTCAAAATATGAATAAATTACTAATAGAAACTTAATGCTATTTCGAAATAGAGAAATAAATACTTTGAAATAATAAAACTTATTTTGAATAAAGCTTTTAAGGGTTATGGAGTTAGAGGCATGTTTGGATTAGTATTTCCAATAGCATTGGAATAACATATAATATCTCCTTTGTGTTCGATTTTTATTTGTTTTCGGTGGCTTGCTTTAATGGAAAACAAAAGTTTTAAAGATAGGTTTGGGAAGGCTAGCAATAAAGATAGGTTTGGGTTACTTGGGATCCATTGCAACTAGGTGGCTACCAGCCTTAAAAGAAACTTTTTGTGGGAAGTAAGAAACTCTTATGCATTGCCAACGGGATTGATGTGCTTCTTCATTCATGCTTCTCTTATAACATAGTATTTTATTACAATGAGAGTACCTTTCTCAATCCTCATTGTATTTTATTACACTGGGAATACTTCTAGGGAAAATTTATTTATAAAATAAAACTTCACATAAGACTCATTCATGGACTGATACTTCTCGATGCTCATCATGCTTTCCAGCAATATGGACCTCCTTATAATATCATTTTTCTTCCTTCTTTCTTTCAGGGAAATCCCTGGCATAATGTCCTTTCTTTATGCATTTGAAGCATGTCACTTGGCTTATGTCCTTGGGTTTTTGAAGGTTCCTCGATGGGTAGTTATTGACATAATGTCCTATATCTCTACACCAAAAACAAGTGACTTTTCTTAGATCCTTATTCCCTTTTAGCATAATATTGGCCATCATCTCCTCATATTGTTGTCCAGTTTACTCAACTATATTGGTTGAAAGTCTAGGCTTCTTATTTGGACAATTTCTAGATAGGTGCCCATCTTCTTCACAAGAGTAACAACACTTGGTGGTGAGTTTAGATGAATATGGATGTGTAGTTTTGGCTCCAGTATCCATCTTGACATGGTCCATCAGAAAAATGTCTCTCTTGCGTTTTCCATTCACCTCTTGTTCTCCTAAGTTCTCTTGGATTGCACTAAGCATTCCACTCTGGCTTGTTGTGCTACTTGTTGTACCATGGGGTAAAGTGGGCATTGTGCTGGGACATGTGTTGTTCCTTCACACAAAAAGCAAGTAACTTGAGTGAAGTATTCTTCAGTTGAGTTATCATCACAACTATGGGGCCACTCATTAGGACATTCTTTGGATGAGTGTCCTATTTCTCCACAAGCTTTGCATGCTTTGAATGTTGAATTCGTTTCCTATTCTAACTCCTTGTTGCCATTGTTTTCACCCTTGGTCACAATGTGGGACATCATTTGCACTATCTGTAATTGGGAGCCTAACACTTGTTTTATTCCTGGGGTTAAGTCCATATTGGGGTTGTGTCACACCCCAGTTTTGGGTCACTTGTAACACATGAGGGAAAGCCATTTTTGTGAGCCAACAAAAATCATTTATTATTTTCTCCTGATGTTTTGTGATTGTTTCTGTGTTGCTTTCTACATGATGTTTTCAATACTTTCCATCCAAATTCTTGTGCCAAGGTTGCTCCCAACTTAATAATAGTATTAGGTTTTGTTTGAACCAAGAAAATATTTTGGCAAAAGAATAATTGGATGTTTTCTTTTTAGTTTCCTATAGAAATTAGTTCTGAAAAATTAGCAAAAAGCTATTTTTCACTCATGTTATCTATATGTTAGGGAATCATATTTTATGTTTTCTTGGCATGAATGTGTTCTCGAATATATGGACTACAAATGGGTGAGCTTGGTTTGAAAATTGATTTGAGAAAACAATCATTTGCTTGATGATTTTTGTGTTAAGAAATTAAGGCAGAAAAGAGGTTTTTAGGAAAATAGAGAAAAACAGGAACTAGGTGTGTTTCCACCTTGTTTTCAGGGCCGATTTGAATTTCAAATTTGTTTTCTTTTGATGTTTCTAAAATTACAAACCTTTCTTAACAAAACCACACTTTGAAAACAAATTTTGGATTGGGTTTGGTTCATGAAAACAGAATCAACACTTAGCCAAATCGACTAAGTCTTTTTGACTGAAACTGAAAATTCAGAAAACAGAGAATTGCACCAAATTCAATTGATCACAACTTTTGACTGGAGAAGTATTTAGATGTGCCACTTGAACCATCTAGAAGCCATGTCATCCCTTATCCTTTTCCATTCCTTGGATGCTCGATGAGTTGACCAGAGAAGAGAGGAGGGGAGAGGGATCAGAGAGGAAAAGGAGGGGGAGTGGCATGGGGGGGCTAATAGAGTGCCACTGTGCGTGTGCATTGTCGCCATACCCGTGCCATTTTCACCTCACCCGCCCATTGCTTGCCTTGACCACCCCCTAAACTACCTCCTGGACACGCCCAAGGGGCAAGGGACACGGCATGGGCGCCGGGAGCACGTCCCCGAGCCGATTGCTGCCGCCCCGAGCGCGCCCTCGTGCACACACCCGTGGCGCCATGGCTATAAAGCCACGGGCATGCCCTCACCTCGCCATCATGGTCCCCACACTCCACCCTCGCCCCCTGAAGTAGAGCACGCACGCCCTGGGCTCTCTTTGAGCCCAGCACACCCGTAGATGCCGCCGGCCACCGCGGAGAGCGAAGGGAAGTGGAGCACTCCATGGGCACACACACCCCTCATCCTTGCCTCCACTGCACTCTCCTCTGGCCGTAGATGAACCCTGACGCAACCACGTGCCCTCTCGTTTGCAGGAACGCCCGGGAGCTCGCCGGAGCCGCCGCGGACTCACAGGCGCGCGCCGTCGACTAGAGCTGTCCCGAGACGCAACACCGCCGCTCCTGCTACGCACCAGCCCCGTGAGACCTCACCGACCCTGCGCCACCGTCCTACGCACCCCCAAGGTGAGCCAATCGTCATTTCACTGCCGGCCCATGCGTTCCGATCGTGAGCAGAGAGAGAAGAGAGAGGGAGGAGGGATAAGGTCGTGCACCGTTGATCGTGAGATGAACGGCCACGTTTAAATCCCGAAATATTATGCGCGCTCGCGCTAGTGAGCTGGGCCACAAGGGCTTAGCGGGCCGCGCTCGCAGTAGAACCCCAGCCCACACTTGTGTTCTTTTTCCTTTTTTAAAAATTAAGAGAAACATGCACTCTACTTTAATCGTGTTAAAAATAACAAAACTCAAAAATAAAATCAACAAAAATTCAGTGGTAGATCTACTAATTCCTAAATGCATGCAACTTGTAGATCTACTTTTGGATCATTATATTGCAAATAATAAATCTTGTGCTACACACTGTCTGTTAGATTAAAAATAGGATAACTTTTTGTATGACTGCTCATTTTGTGCAAACTAAAATTCTCTGCGTAGCTCTTGACTAGATCTATCAGTAGGGCTTGACCTCACGTCAAGGTGAGCGACCATTTGGAAATGCCATCCACTTTGGTAAATGTCCAGTAGCACATTCTAGGATTTTTAGAAGTTGTTTAAAAATACTTTTTGATGTGAATCCAACTGGATCTGTTAGTCTATGCATAGATCTATCTTATCCTAGCTTGATGTGATTTTTAGAGCTCTAGATTTATTTAGTGATGTTTTGTTGGATCCAGTACCACTTTGGTACTGATTAGTAGTTGTTTTCACCTCTGTTAGATTGCACTTTATTTCTTAGAGAAGCATGTGTAGTTAGAGTGTTAATCATTCATAGTGTTATTTTTCACTAGTAACAATAGTTATAGTTTTACTTAGTGGATATTTTGTTTTCCACAAGTTGGACCAGAGGCTTAGGACCTCTTTAATGTCATGGAAAAGCTAGTGGAACACCCACTGGTTCCATTTCATTTTGGTGAGGAGTGCCATCTCTCAACCATAGTAGTAGTAGAAGTTAATATTGTTATTTTAGGTGTATGCTTGTGGTTTATTGCTTTGCAAACTTGTGTGTTATTTTTTTGGTGCATTGCTTGCTGTATGGTTTGGTTTAGTATCATTGCTTGCCTAGTTTGGTTCTAATTGTGTGTTCTTATTTTATTTTTGCGACAATAGAAAACGAGGAAGAGATAGTTGGTGCCGGAGGTTATTACTATCATTCATGTTGCTACCACGAGCAAGACCCTCAACTCCACCAAGGCCAGCCATCCTTAAAGCTTGTTGTTATACTACTTATCATTATCTATCATGCATGTTCTACTTCTGAAGTTTTACAAAAAAAAACTTGATTACCAAAACTATTTTTGAGTGGATATTATTACTATAAATATTATAGAGGTATATTATCACATTGCCATTAGTCAACCTGGTGTTACCAAGCGTATTAGACACCATAAGGTATATAAATACCGCCAAGGATAATAACTTTGAGTCCCTAAGTGGACATTTTAAAAATGTGCTTTTTCAAACAAATGACTTATGAAAAGTCCACGGTGAAAAGGCGGGACCTTGATTCACCGGGGAAGCGAAAGAGTGTGTTTCAAAAATGTTTACAAAAGACACATAACCTAGTCTTCGCTGGACAACCAAGAAGTACTTCCACTCTACCCCAACATGGGTACGGGGCCTATCTAGATACTTGTTCTCATTAGTGTGTGTTTTATGCCAATATTCTATAGAGAGGATGATTCTATGAACCGAAATGTTGCCAGCAGGGAGAAACGGGACATGCAAAGTGTGGGATTAATTTCGCCTCCGGTTGCGACGGTTGGGTCTCCTGGCGTGGCGGGGTGGGACCTGGTGCCGGGGAGATTACACCCAACTGAGGGATAATCATATACTAGCTTGATCAGAGTGGACAGTTAGGATCATTCTTCTGATGCTTGCATATCGCTGCGTCAATCCATGGGTAGTTAATGGCAGATGAGTGGATCTTGTGGAATCTGTACACCTTTGCAGAGTAAAACTATTCTGAATAGCCGAGCCCTTGGATATGGGCAGTTGAAAGGCCATGTAGCTAGCATTGTGTCATTTTAAAAAGGGTGTTTTTGAAAACGAAGAACTTGTACCTGAGAGGTACCGATGAAGAAGCTGGAGTTTTATTTCCAAGAAGTTTTGCAAAGAATAAAACAAGTTTATAAAACCTCTTGTACATGCGATATCTACAAGAGAAAGCAAATTATAATATTTTCTTTTGAAGTATCTTCTTCAACAAAGATATAGAGATGTTAAAGCAACTATGATGTTATCTTACATACACCATGGGTAGTTGTAAGGACCCCAGACCGGCAGTCTGAAACCCTCCGTATGCATACATTCACGATCCCAGAAAGATCAGTCGTGAACAACATACACAGTTGGCACACAGAAATACATCATCCATTACACGAATACATAAAGGTATTACATAAAAGATCACATGATCAAGTTTAACGCAACTGCCACATGGGGCAGGCCACTTATCAAACACAGCGGAAGACAAATAAAACACAACGTAGTTGAGCCCAAGTCACGCCTTAACCTACAGGCTGCTGACCCGGAGACGATCCTAGTTCGCAAAGCCGTCAGCCCCGTACTTCTCTTCATAGATATCCTTTGGAGGCTCCTTCTCCAAATCTGATAAGTAGATACCAGGGGCGAAACCATAATGAGTACATTTGAATGTACTCAGCAAGACATCCATCATGTCACTTACCAACATGCAAGTATGCTTATATTGTGGAATAGGTAGGCTATAAATAGGGTTCACTACCAATGGTGTTCATATATGATGACACCACAGTTGCAGTCAGGTTATTCTGTATCTTCGTTGAAGAAGATACTTCAGAAGAAAATAAAATAATATAGTTTTATTTCTCTTGTAGATATCTCATGTACAAGAGGTTTTGTAAAGTTTTGTTAAAGAATATTTCCTCTTTGCAAAACTTCTTGGAATCAGTTTCCAGAATTCTTGCTTAGAGTAGAAAAGGTTTTCTTTGCAAAACATTTTGTTTTGTATAACATCATCTGGCTTTTCATCATCGACGATACCTCCACGGTATACGTTTTCCTTCCTTTCCGAACTTCACAAGTTCAACACTTCCTTTCCAAAATTTCCTTTTCAAAAACTTCCTTTTTGAAAACATTGACACAATGCTAGCTACATGGCCATTCAACTGTCCATATCCGAGGACGCGGCTTCTTCGAAAAAGTTATACTCTGCAGAGGTGTACACATCCACCAGATCCAGTACACCTCCCGTGAAACACCACGGACTGTAACAACAGTATGTAAACATCAGGTATCTGATCATAACCATCCACTATGTTCAAGCTAGAATATGCCTATCTCTCAGTTGAGTTTTACCACATCCCCGGCACCGAGCTAATCCCCGCCAAGCCAGGATGCCTCAACTGATGCATCCGGAGGGAAAATTAATCCCACACTTTATATGTCTCCGCGACATTCGGTTCAGAGGATCGCATCCCCTATAGCACATTGAGATAGCACACACTAATAAGAACAAACTTCAAGTTAAGCCCCTTGCCCATGTTGGGGTAGGGTGGCAGTACGGTAAAGGTTGTCCGGCGAAGACTAGGTTATGTGTCATTTTTGAAAACACCACTTTCTCAAAAATGACCACTTCCACATTCCTCCGGAGAACAAGGATCCGCCTTTTCTCCGGGTTTTTCCGTAAAGCCTTTGTTTTGTAGAATCACAATTTTAGGGTGTCCACTTAGGGACTAGTATATTTGATGGTAATAAATACCATAGGGTGGCTTATGGGCTTGGTATTACCAAGTTTAACTACTGGCATGATAGTAACCTATAATATAGTATAGTAGTAATTTCCACCTCAAAAATAGTTTTGATAATCAAGTTTTTTGTAAAACTTCAGAGGTAAAACATGCATGATAGACAATGGTAAGTATTGTATCAGCAAGCATCAGGATGGCTTGCCTGGTATCTCCTTGTGTCCCTGGTTTTGGAGTGACTGGAACTTGAAACAGAGCTTCACGACACTTCCTTCCTCTTCGTTTTTCTAACGTCGTAAAAGGAATAAAGGACACACATTCAGAACCAATCAAGGCAAGCAACCACACGTAACAATACATACAGCAAGGAAACTAATAATAACCTATCACTCAATTATTAATGGAGCAAACAAACTAACAAACACACTTGGCAGAAATGCCATTTAATAAGACAACTCAAGGTTGGAGGAAAAATATCTCACAACCTCAATATCATGGATTCAGTGGGTGTGCCACTCTCATACCAAGATATTAATAAACTCAAAATACACTTAGTTTCACAAGTGTGAGACTACTAAAGGTATACAAAACATGCACAAAAATAAGCATGGAAATGGGTCTGTCAACCACACCACAAAAAGAAAAAGGTAGCCATTCTACTGAGTCTAAATTGACATCAATAATAAATGAAACACATGATTTGCAAAAGTTACTTTTACAAATCAGTGAGCCTACCCAAGTGTAACAAGGTAATA
The DNA here is from genome assembly GCA_028641055.1 of Alopecurus myosuroides. NCBI lineage: Eukaryota > Viridiplantae > Streptophyta > Magnoliopsida > Poales > Poaceae > Alopecurus > Alopecurus myosuroides. The sequence goes on along the minus strand of CM054060.1, from coordinate 182,777,211 downwards.
GACTCACCACAAAACACACAATTTCTCATAGTGAGAACAATAGAAACAATGGCTAAAAAGGAGGAATCCTATAGACATGTTTCTACTAAGGGTTTTCTATGCAAGCATGCATAACAAGTAAAATACTAAAATGCAAACAAGGAACCATGTTATCATAATGGGAAATGAAAACATGTCCTCATGCAAGGATACTCAAATATCTACCAAACACAAGTTGGCAGGAAAAACAATTCAATACAAAAACTGCTAAGGAAACTAGTACTACTCAAACATGAAGAATCAATGGATGCATTTCAATCAAGTAATTGAAATACAACCAGAGGGTCCATGTCATAAAAACAGTAGTGAAAAACATCTATACTTGCTCTAACAAAAATATCTCATTTAACAAAACAATGCATCAATTTGCAGGGCAACTCCTACATACTAGTGGTAATAAAAAGGGCATTACTTAGAGGAATCAATCAACACTTCAGAGATGAATTTTTCCTAGCAAGCCACACATGATTACAACCACTTACAAACATAAGCATACCCATTTTTGTTTAGCACAAAAATTCCCAAAGCAAAAATACTAGGCACTCATTAGTTATGAAACTATATAAAAGAAACACATCTAGTGTGGGGAAAATAATGTTTCCACCAAAAATGCAATGAAACCAGTGGGTGTTACACTAGCATAACAAAGCATTTAAGAGGTCACAAAGCCTCTGGTCATACTTGACAAAAATTAGCAAAAACCTAAACTAGCACCTAGTGCAATAACAATACTAGCAGAAAATAATAGGGTGCTTAAATAAGCAAGGCAATGCTACTCATGCTATTATTTTCACACAAGTGAAAAATATAGGGGTCAAGTAATCATAATAATATCATCAAAATGCTACTGGTCCTATGAATACAACACAAAAATATGTGGTTTTACAACCACAAATTCTTATGTCAAAAATTCCACACATGAGGGAATTTTTCCATAACAATCTCATAGCCATCACAAAGCTACTCATGATTTTCTACCAACTCAAATGCAAGCTATCAGAGGTGATAACAACACAAAATAAGTACCAAAATGGTACTGGATACAATCAAAAATCCAAGTGCTTGCACCTAATTTCATCACTCAAAAATCCTATGCAAATATTAACTAGAGAATAATCATATGTTAATAACAAAAATCCTATTTCTTCTACACTCAAGTCCACACAATCTAAAATGATAAAATAGCTAAGTAATACTTAGAAAGCAAGTTCACACAACTTATACATGCTAGAAAACAATGTTTCAACACAAAAATATATTCACACAATTTAAATAGCTAAAATGCCAAAATGGCAGAAACAAGCATTTTAAAGATCTGTCCACCAAATTTTCTAGGATGCTCTAAAAATTAAACCCTTATAGGTTTTGATAGCCCTAAACATATACAAGACCATCCAGTTGAGTTTGCATCAAAATTCATTTTTAATAATTTTATAAAAATCACCAAAGTGCTCTCTGGTGTTTTACCAAATTGCATGCCATTTCAAACATACAATGAATTTGGAAACGAGGTTAAATGCTCCTGTTAGGAAATTTCAAGGGCTTTCCAATGCAATTTGCCTCACTTCATTCTGAGTTGTAAAATAAAAATGGTGCTCATTTTGGTGTTTCTGGTAGCTGTTACCAAAACATTTTTCATTTCAAAACCATTCATCCAAAAGTAGATCTACAAATTGGAGGTGGTTTAGATTTAGTTGAGGTACCACTGTGAATTTTAGTTTGGTCAAATTCCTCTTTTAGGTTGCCTTTTAGTCTCAAAAGTAACAATGTCTCTTTTCTGTAAAAATAAAATGGAAAATCAAACACTATTGGGCCAGATCCAGAGATGGGCCGGGCAGAACAAATCCTACCGCAGCGGGATCTAGCCGCTGAGGCTGACATGCGGGCCAGGCTGCCACGGGGCAGCCACGCGGGCAAACACAGCCCCACGTGCAGGTTTGACTGCATCCACGCGCGCGGGGTCAAAGGGGCTGCTGACGTCGTCGCTGCGTCACCGTGATGTCATCCCGCCGGCGGGAAGTCTCCGGCGAGCACGAATACGGCGCGTCCGGCTATCAAATCGCGAAATAAAAACGTCTGCGTGTTGTACTCGACGAGGGGGATCAAACAAGCCCGGTCTCGTTTCCGGGGAACGACCCTAGGGCGGCCGGCGACGACGCGCGGCGGCGGCCGGACAGCAGAGGTGGCTCGGGGGCGAGCTAGGGGGAGAGGGAGAGGGGAAATGGGTCGGGGGGACTCCCCTGCTTACCACGAACGCGCTGGAGGGCTTGGTGAGGTCGGAGAGGACTCGGAGCGGCGGCAATAGCTCGCCGGAGCTCGTCGGGGCCGGAGAAGAAAGGTTGACGGCGCGGGCACCACAGGGCATTCCGCCTCAATTCCTTCAGTGGAGATGTCAAGCATGACTAGACGGAGACAATGGGGACCACGGCGGCCGGCGTCGTGCTCCCTATCGGCCGAATCGACGGCGAGGGTTTCGGCTAGGGTTCCGATTTGGAGCAATTTTGTACCGAGAGGGAGAGGAGAGAGCTTGAGGGGGGGGGAGAGATAGAGGGGGGCCTGGGGGAGACAAGGCACATGGGGGGGCCTCTTTATCCTCCCGAATTCCTTCCACTCGAAGCAATGGTGTAGGTCTTCTGTTTGCTACAGCATGGCTAGAGGTAGGAGATGACTCAGATTTCATTTAGGTCCCTGTCAATTTTACAACTAGGTCCTTCTCTTCTCTGAAAAAGCCTGTTTTCACCAATCAAACAAAGTTTAAATTTTAAATCCTTTTGCCCAAAATTCTAATTAGTTAAGATACACAACATATGTGAAAATTGGCTCAATTAGATAAACTTGATAATTCAAAGTTGTTCAAATTTGATTTCTTACATAAATGGACATTGAATTTATTAACCTACTTAGGAGCTTCCAAAAATGATATTTTTTGGCACACATTCCTTATTTGATGTGTTACTTATGTGGTAGAAAATTCAAGTCATTTAGAGTTACTTCATAGAACAAACTTGTTCAAATTTCAAAAAGGTGCTGTCAAGAAAACAGGGGTTTTTGGCAACTTAAATTATTGAAAAACTTGTGCCCTTTTGGTTTTCATCCTTATTTATTCTATAGAGCATGTGGTATTTATTTCATGGCATTTGGAAAAAGTTTGTAGAACAAACTTGTTCAAAATCCCAAATGTTGCTGTGGAGAAAACTCATGTTTTCAGGGCTTTAATGGATTCAATTTTTGGTATCCTCTTGTGTGTGTTCCTTATTTGATATAAGGAAGCAATGGTATGAATTTCAGATCATTTGATGAAAGTTTCCAGAAGTAACTTGTTTGAGTTTTCTGTTTCTGGAAATATTGGAATTTCTATTTAATAAGGCACTTGGCTTTTCTTTAACAATGCTTTGCCAAAATATTTATGTGACTAGAGATAGCAAGTCAATGCTCTCCAATACCTTTGTTTTTAATCTTGCAAGGTTGGAAAAACATTTGATAATATTTTGGTGAAGCATTTAAGAATGCCTCCTTTTTCTGATATTTCTTTATGGAAATTTATTTAGTGTTTCCTCTTTCTTAATTTAGGTCTTGGAATGATATTCCACAAGTATGAGATTCATAAGATGTTTTTGGAAAACTCTTTGATCAATATTTACTTTAGAAAATATTGCCAAGGTCATTGGAACAATATGTTGAATATTTTTATCCCTGGAACAATATGTTGAATATTTTTAGTTTACTGCTTTGCTATCCTTTTTAAGTTTGTTTAGTTGCACTTAAACAAACACAAACAAACACAATCAAGGTTTATTAGTCAAGCAATTAGCAAAACAACTGTGTTAACAGGTATTCCAAAATTGGGATGTGACAGGTCTTCCCCCCTTAAAAAGAATCTCGTCCCCGAGATTCACAAGCGAGGACTAAGGGAGGGCCAACAAACACAATGTTAGTGTTGGAGTGCCGGTGCTTCCCCCCTTTGACTTTTTTTTGGAGGTGGGGTACATCCCTAATTTAACAAATTTACTTTTAAAAAAAATACACCATTAGTGTTTTAGGTCCAAAACTTTTGTTTCCCAGTTTTGACGAGACCTGAACAACCAACATTAAGGTTAGTGCAGGACTACCTGGAAACGTACCGTCAATTATTTACCTGAGTTCCTAGCTATATCCCACATATTACATACCACATATGGAGTGGTGTACCACTCTCATAGAAAGGTATATAAGAAGCTAAAAATATAGCTTGTGGGTGCAAAGGTTAGGTTGCTAAGGTAAAATAAACAGACAGAATAATAGCCATGGCAGTGGGTGTTACTCACCACCAGCAACTATCACTTAATAAGGTCATGATTTTAGTTGGATGTTTTTAGTTTCCTAAGATAATATTTAGCAAAATCATAACACAAGTATAAACTCATGCTAAGGTAAAACATTTAAACAAACTCCAATAAGCAAGCAAACAACACCACAGATGAATAGACTATTTATTCACTAGGTTATTGTTTATTAGAGGTTTTGGAACCCATCAATCATGAACAATTAGCAAACAACCAGTAGCTAAAAACCAATTAATCCAATCATAAAGATACTCTAACACACCATCTTTACACAAGATGAAACTCCTATTACACAGGCATAAAAACAGGACTGCACGAATAACACACTAGTATGACAAATCTACACCAGCATGCTATAAGAGATAATCATATCCTATAACCATAGAACATGAAACTAAATAATTCATGGCATGATAACAGAAGTAATAACTTCCTAAACATGCTATATCAACACATATACTCATAAAATAAAAAGAGGGTAATACTAGAGCAAAAATCACCATTTTCTAGTGGTGAAACTAGTTTTGCCTTAGAGAAGCAAACAATGCTATCATGATGTTTAAACTTAAACAAGCAAGTCATGAATATAAATGTACCTAATAACAGTACACAAAACTTACTCATGTTAGTAAGCACAATCATCAAAACAATTCCCATGAAACAACTATTAAACATGCATAAATTAATTCTAGCAATTTATGTTTTTCTTTAACCAATTGCTAGCAAACAAGCAAGGTATAACTCACACAACCAGTAGCTATGCAATTAGTGAAAAGTTATCTAAACCTTTTCAAAAATCCATACACTCAATTTAAAATTATTCACAAACAATCTACCAATCAAGAGGAATTTATTTTATTTGCGAACAATTTAATTTTAACACACGATAGTGAAACATTTCTTAACATGATACCCCTAAGGAATATTATGCTAACAAAAGGATCACACCTAAACATATTAGTATTTACTAATAATAAATAAACTTCTCACTTGCATAGGTGAAAAGAAACAATTATATTTTCCCTGGTGGAAAATAGAAATCAATCACATAGTGAAACATGCTATTTTCACACATGTTTATGGTTGGGGATTTTCATCCTCAAGCCAAAATGCAATGGGACCAGTGGGCTATGGCCTACTAATACCAAGTAAAAATAGGTACTAAGCCTCTGTTTACTCATGAAATACTTTGCATACAAGATAAAAATATAAGGCTATTTAATCTAGTGAAGCAATACTAGGGCATATTGATAGCAATGCTTACATATGCTTTACTATTAAGAGACATGCAAGCTAACATAGGTACAAGCATCAAAATAATAGTACCTAAATGGTACTGGACTCAAAGAAAACATAGCACAAAAAATCTACTAAGAAAGTATACACAGATATAGTTCTCACAATACTTCCAAATAATAATCTAGAAGGTAACAAATGCTATTCATTTTTGTTCGAGTTTTCCAATCATGCACACACTTTCTAGGGTATATTTATTGTAATAAAACAACATAATACCAAGTCCTAACAACTCCATATAAGTTAGGAAGCAAGATTGAATAAGTCACAAATTTATTTCAATCAAGAGCACACAAAGAAACAAAAACAGGAAAACTGCTGTTTTCTTGATCTATTATATCCATTCCATAGTTCACTTAATTTCTAAACCCCGGATTTCATAGTACTTACCATGTCTACTAAGATTTGGTTTCCAAAGTAGATACACATGATATCCTATTGACTAGTAAACGAATAGGTCATCATCTTATTTTCTCGTGACTTCTCCTTTTTACCAACTAGATTAAAAAGTGTCGTAAGTCACTTAATTCCTTGGTTTAGAAAGAGTTGTCAGTAGTTTGCATGCTTTGGTTAGGTGTCAACCTAAGATTAGGCAAAACATGTTAGTCTTGTTAGCTTTCTATTTAATCATGTTTGTCCTACAAGACACGACTAGCGTCATACGTCGAATATTGAATTGTGCTCTTTGGATTGGCTTTTGAGGGGGTTGCGCATCATGGCAGGTGAAATCTTCTTTTGCACTTTTCTCCAGAGGAGGGAGGTATATAACTTTTAAAAGGGGATTTCTCTTGTTTGGTCTTTTTTCCTAAAAAGGAACATAAAAAGGTGCGACATTTAGCCAACATGGTAAAAAGAGTCTTTTGCAAACAGACAAACATAGAGGTTTTGGTCAGTAGTGGTTGGTTTATTCACGCCTTTTCTTCTTTGAGGGATGTCATTGTTGGAGCTTTATCTGTTGGAGTGCATCACTGGTAGCAACGCTATCAGCTCGTGTGGCTTGATGGTCCTCTATTATTAGGCCCAACGGTGCTTTCAATGATGGTGGGGAAATGGTGGTGGTTCACGACGGGTCGCATTATGAAGCGAAAACAAGTATAAGTCTAAGCAACAAATTCTTGTTTTTGAATGCTATACAAACATTTTTGCTTGCAAAAATTTAACACGAGGCGATTCAAAAACAAGAGCGGGGCAAGCACAAATCTGCAAAATTTGAGCACCCCACAAACATATAGAAGCCTAGATGAACCAAAATCCTACACCACACAATAGCACAAAGTCCTACGGACACACATAAGCAAGCCAAAACACACAAGCAAGGCTCCATTGGAGCTACGTCAGGGGAGACGACTCATGGAGTTATCACTAAATTACTCCAAACTAGACTGATCCAAAATCCTAGAAGTGGCTGAAGAACTATATCTACTTCTGACCATCATCACTGTAGAGCTAGGTAATTATTTTGGTCTTCTCGGGACATCGGCAAGTATAAAAGTTTTTGTATGAAAACAAGATAAATAGAAGTAAAGTTTTGATAAAACTTTATGCAACAATCTGTTTTTGAAACTCCAACTATTTTCTGGACAGAAAACTTCAAAGATGAGAGATGTTTCAAAAACAGAGCGGAGCAGTTGCAAACAAGTAAGAAATAACTCTTAACCGAGAGAGATACTAACTCTGTAAGGCCCGCCCTTCAAACCACTGTTCAAGGACGCCCTTGATATGCATTTAGAATCTTTTGAAAAGATCAGAAGGAGGGAAAATATACTAAAATTCCCTTAGATAAAAATAATGTAGATAGTAAATAGGTTTTTACTCCAAAATACTTATCTTTCCTATCTGACGTCCATGCTAACTAAGGTCTCCTAAGGTCAGGATGGCTCTGATACCAACTCTGTAAGGACCCCAGACCGGCAGTCTGAAACCCTCCGTATGCATACATTCACGATCCCAGAAAGATCAGTCGTGAACAACATACACAGTTGGCACACAGAAATACATCATCCATTACACGAATACATAAAGGTATTACATAAAAGATCACATGATCAAGTTTAACGCAACTGCCACATGGGGCAGGCCACTTATCAAACACAGCGGAAGACAAATAAAACACAACGTAGTTGAGCCCAAGTCACGCCTTAACCTACAGGCTGCTGACCCGGAGACGATCCTAGTTCGCAAAGCCGTCAGCCCCGTACTTCTCTTCATAGATATCCTTTGGAGGCTCCTTCTCCAAATCTGATAAGTAGATACCAGGGGCGAAACCATAATGAGTACATTTGAATGTACTCAGCAAGACATCCATCATGTCACTTACCAACATGCAAGTATGCTTATATTGTGGAATAGGTAGGCTATAAATAGGGTTCACTACCAATGGTGTTCATATATGATGACACCACAGTTGCAGTCAGGTTATTCTGTATCTTCGTTGAAGAAGATACTTCAGAAGAAAATAAAATAATATAGTTTTATTTCTCTTGTAGATATCTCATGTACAAGAGGTTTTGTAAAGTTTTGTTAAAGAATATTTCCTCTTTGCAAAACTTCTTGGAATCAGTTTCCAGAATTCTTGCTTAGAGTAGAAAAGGTTTTCTTTGCAAAACATTTTGTTTTGTATAACATCATCTGGCTTTTCATCATCGACGATACCTCCACGGTATACGTTTTCCTTCCTTTCCGAACTTCACAAGTTCAACACTTCCTTTCCAAAATTTCCTTTTCAAAAACTTCCTTTTTGAAAACATTGACACAATGCTAGCTACATGGCCATTCAACTGTCCATATCCGAGGACGCGGCTTCTTCGAAAAAGTTATACTCTGCAGAGGTGTACACATCCACCAGATCCAGTACACCTCCCGTGAAACACCACGGACTGTAACAACAGTATGTAAACATCAGGTATCTGATCATAACCATCCACTATGTTCAAGCTAGAATATGCCTATCTCTCAGTTGAGTTTTACCACATCCCCGGCACCGAGCTAATCCCCGCCAAGCCAGGATGCCTCAACTGATGCATCCGGAGGGAAAATTAATCCCACACTTTATATGTCTCCGCGACATTCGGTTCAGAGGATCGCATCCCCTATAGCACATTGAGATAGCACACACTAATAAGAACAAACTTCAAGTTAAGCCCCTTGCCCATGTTGGGGTAGGGTGGCAGTACGGTAAAGGTTGTCCGGCGAAGACTAGGTTATGTGTCATTTTTGAAAACACCACTTTCTCAAAAATGACCACTTCCACATTCCTCCGGAGAACAAGGATCCGCCTTTTCTCCGGGTTTTTCCGTAAAGCCTTTGTTTTGTAGAATCACAATTTTAGGGTGTCCACTTAGGGACTAGTATATTTGATGGTAATAAATACCATAGGGTGGCTTATGGGCTTGGTATTACCAAGTTTAACTACTGGCATGATAGTAACCTATAATATAGTATAGTAGTAATTTCCACCTCAAAAATAGTTTTGATAATCAAGTTTTTTGTAAAACTTCAGAGGTAAAACATGCATGATAGACAATGGTAAGTATTGTATCAGCAAGCATCAGGATGGCTTGCCTGGTATCTCCTTGTGTCCCTGGTTTTGGAGTGACTGGAACTTGAAACAGAGCTTCACGACACTTCCTTCCTCTTCGTTTTTCTAACGTCGTAAAAGGAATAAAGGACACACATTCAGAACCAATCAAGGCAAGCAACCACACGTAACAATACATACAGCAAGGAAACTAATAATAACCTATCACTCAATTATTAATGGAGCAAACAAACTAACAAACACACTTGGCAGAAATGCCATTTAATAAGACAACTCAAGGTTGGAGGAAAAATATCTCACAACCTCAATATCATGGATTCAGTGGGTGTGCCACTCTCATACCAAGATATTAATAAACTCAAAATACACTTAGTTTCACAAGTGTGAGACTACTAAAGGTATACAAAACATGCACAAAAATAAGCATGGAAATGGGTCTGTCAACCACACCACAAAAAGAAAAAGGTAGCCATTCTACTGAGTCTAAATTGACATCAATAATAAATGAAACACATGATTTGCAAAAGTTACTTTTACAAATCAGTGAGCCTACCCAAGTGTAACAAGGTAATAGACTCACCACAAAACACACAATTTCTCATAGTGAGAACAATAGAAACAATGGCTAAAAAGGAGGAATCCTATAGACATGTTTCTACTAAGGGTTTTCTATGCAAGCATGCATAACAAGTAAAATACTAAAATGCAAACAAGGAACCATGTTATCATAATGGGAAATGAAAACATGTCCTCATGCAAGGATACTCAAATATCTACCAAACACAAGTTGGCAGGAAAAACAATTCAATACAAAAACTGCTAAGGAAACTAGTACTACTCAAACATGAAGAATCAATGGATGCATTTCAATCAAGTAATTGAAATACAACCAGAGGGTCCATGTCATAAAAAAAGTAGTGAAAAACATCTATACTTGCTCTAACAAAAATATCTCATTTAACAAAACAATGCATCAATTTGCAGGGCAACTCCTACATACTAGTGGTAATAAAAAGGGCATTACTTAGAGGAATCAATCAACACTTCAGAGATGAATTTTTCCTAGCAAGCCACACATGATTACAACCACTTACAAACATAAGCATACCCATTTTTGTTTAGCACAAAAATTCCCAAAGCAAAAATACTAGGCACTCATTAGTTATGAAACTATATAAAAGAAACACATCTAGTGTGGGGAAAATAATGTTTCCACCAAAAATGCAATGAAACCAGTGGGTGTTACACTAGCATAACAAAGCATTTAAGAGGTCACAAAGCCTCTGGTCATACTTGACAAAAATTAGCAAAAACCTAAACTAGCACCTAGTGCAATAACAATACTAGCAGAAAATAATAGGGTGCTTAAATAAGCAAGGCAATGCTACTCATGCTATTATTTTCACACAAGTGAAAAATATAGGGGTCAAGTAATCATAATAATATCATCAAAATGCTACTGGTCCTATGAATACAACACAAAAATATGTGGTTTTACAACCACAAATTCTTATGTCAAAAATTCCACACATGAGGGAATTTTTCCATAACAATCTCATAGCCATCACAAAGCTACTCATGATTTTCTACCAACTCAAATGCAAGCTATCAGAGGTGATAACAACACAAAATAAGTACCAAAATGGTACTGGATACAATCAAAAATCCAAGTGCTTGCACCTAATTTCATCACTCAAAAATCCTATGCAAATATTAACTAGAGAATAATCATATGTTAATAACAAAAATCCTATTTCTTCTACACTCAAGTCCACACAATCTAACATGATAAAATAGCTAAGTAATACTTAGAAAGCAAGTTCACACAACTTATACATGCTAGAAAACAATGTTTCAACACAAAAATATATTCACACAATTTAAATAGCTAAAATGCCAAAATGGCAGAAACAAGCATTTTAAAGATCTGTCCACCAAATTTTCTAGGATGCTCTAAAAATTAAACCCTTATAGGTTTTGATAGCCCTAAACATATACAAGACCATCCAGTTGAGTTTGCATCAAAATTCATTTTTAATAATTTTATAAAAATCACCAAAGTGCTCTCTGGTGTTTTACCAAATTGCATGCCATTTCAAACATACAATGAATTTGGAAACGAGGTTAAATGCTCCTGTTAGGAAATTTCAAGGGCTTTCCAATGCAATTGGCCTCACTTCATTCTGAGTTGTAAAATAAAAATGGTGCTCATTTTGGTGTTTCTGGTAGCTGTTACCAAAACATTTTTCATTTCAAAACCATTCATCCAAAAGTAGATCTACAAATTGGAGGTGGTTTAGATTTAGTTGAGGTACCACTGTGAATTTTAGTTTGGTCAAATTCCTCTTTTAGGTTGCCTTTTAGTCTCAAAAGTAACAATGTCTCTTTTTTGTAAAAATAAAATGGAAAATCAAACACTATTGGGCCAGATCCAGAGATGGGCCGGGCAGAACAAATCCTACCGCAGCGGGATCTAGCCGCTGAGGCTGACATGCGGGCCAGGCTGCCACGGGGCAGCCACGCGGGCAAACACAGCCCCACGTGCAGGTTTGACTGCATCCACGCGCGCGGGGTCAAAGGGGCTGCTGACGTCGTCGCTGCGTCACCGTGATGTCATCCCGCCGGCGGGAAGTCTCCGGCGAGCACGAATACGGCGCGTCCGGCTATCAAATCGCGAAATAAAAACGTCTGCGTGTTGTACTCGACGAGGGGGATCAAACAAGCCCGGTCTCGTTTCCGGGGAACGACCCTAGGGCGGCCGGCGACGACGCGCGGCGGCGGCCGGACAGCAGAGGTGGCTCGGGGGCGAGCTAGGGGGAGAGGGAGAGGGGAAATGGGTCGGGGGGACTCCCCTGCTTACCACGAACGCGCTGGAGGGCTTGGTGAGGTCGGAGAGGACTCGGAGCGGCGGCAATAGCTCGCCGGAGCTCGTCGGGGCCGGAGAAGAAAGGTTGACGGCGCGGGCACCACAGGGCATTCCGCCTCAATTCCTTCAGTGGAGATGTCAAGCATGACTAGACGGAGACAATGGGGACCACGGCGGCCGGCGTCGTGCTCCCTATCGGCCGAATCGACGGCGAGGGTTTCGGCTAGGGTTCCGATTTGGAGCAATTTTGTACCGAGAGGGAGAGGAGAGAGCTTGAGGGGGGGGGGAGAGATAGAGGGGGGCCTGGGGGAGACAAGGCACATGGGGGGGCCTCTTTATCCTCCCGAATTCCTTCCACTCGAAGCAATGGTGTAGGTCTTCTGTTTGCTACAGCATGGCTAGAGGTAGGAGATGACTCAGATTTCATTTAGGTCCCTGTCAATTTTACAACTAGGTCCTTCTCTTCTCTGAAAAAGCCTGTTTTCACCAATCAAACAAAGTTTAAATTTTAAATCCTTTTGCCCAAAATTCTAATTAGTTAAGATACACAACATATGTGAAAATTGGCTCAATTAGATAAACTTGATAATTCAAAGTTGTTCAAATTTGATTTCTTACATAAATGGACATTGAATTTATTAACCTACTTAGGAGCTTCCAAAAATGATAATTTTTGGCACACATTCCTTATTTGATGTGTTACTTATGTGGTAGAAAATTCAAGTCATTTAGAGTTACTTCATAGAACAAACTTGTTCAAATTTCAAAAAGGTGCTGTCAAGAAAACAGGGGTTTTTGGCAACTTAAATTATTGAAAAACTTGTGCCCTTTTGGTTTTCATCCTTATTTATTCTATAGAGCATGTGGTATTTATTTCATGGCATTTGGAAAAAGTTTGTAGAACAAACTTGTTCAAAATCCCAAATGTTGCTGTGGAGAAAACTCATGTTTTCAGGGCTTTAATGGATTCAATTTTTGGTATCCTCTTGTGTGTGTTCCTTATTTGATATAAGGAAGCAATGGTATGAATTTCAGATCATTTGATGAAAGTTTCCAGAAGTAACTTGTTTGAGTTTTCTGTTTCTGGAAATATTGGAATTTCTATTTAATAAGGCACTTGGCTTTTCTTTAACAATGCTTTGCCAAAATATTTATGTGACTAGAGATAGCAAGTCAATGCTCTCCAATACCTTTGTTTTTAATCTTGCAAGGTTGGAAAAACATTTGATAATATTTTGGTGAAGCATTTAAGAATGCCTCCTTTTTCTGATATTTCTTTATGGAAATTTATTTAGTGTTTCCTCTTTCTTAATTTAGGTCTTGGAATGATATTCCACAAGTATGAGATTCATAAGATGTTTTTGGAAAACTCTTTGATCAATATTTACTTTAGAAAATATTGCCAAGGTCATTGGAACAATATGTTGAATATTTTTATCCCTGGAACAATATGTTGAATATTTTTAGTTTACTGCTTTGCTATCCTTTTTAAGTTTGTTTAGTTGCACTTAAACAAACACAAACAAACACAATCAAGGTTTATTAGTCAAGCAATTAGCAAAACAACTGTGTTAACAGGTATTCCAAAATTGGGATGTGACAGTAGTGAGCCCTATTTATAGCCTACCTATCCACCATATAAGCATACTTGCATTTGTAAGTTTATAAAGGATGACTTGCAAAGTACATTCAAATGTACTCGTATTGGTTTTGCCCCTGGCTATTTACTTGGCCAGACTTTGAGGAAATTCCACCTGAGGAGGAGTACTTTTCCGACGACTATGCGAATTAGAGCCGGCTCCCAGCCAGCAGCCTGTTGGTGAAGGCGTGACATGGGCTATCTATGTTATGTTATGTTTCCGCTGTGTGTTGTAATATTTTGCCTGTCCTGCGTGACAGCTATTAACACTTGGTCATGTGACCATTCCTTTTAAGACTCTATTTTATTCGTGTAATGGTTAATGTATCTGTGTACCAACTACGTATGTTGTTCACGACTGAATTCCTGGGATCGTGAATGTATGCATATGAGGGGTTCTGGACCATCCGGTTTGGGGCCTCTACAAAGTTGGTATTAGAGCTATCCTGACCTTAGGAGCCCTTAGTTAGCATGGACGATAACTAGTAATCTGAAAATCTATAATATACTGAAGTGACTAAGTTTCAAAATATTCTTATATCTAACTTCCCTATTTTACCAAACTCTACTTACATTAAGTTATATCATGTTCCAATCTAAAATTTTGCACACTTGGGTCTGACTTAAGCTTACTTAAAATTTTGTGTAGATGGAAGTGGTGTTCACCGAGGCTTGCTAGTTGGGGTTGGCGAGAGACGTGGCCTTCCTTTTCGAGCAGAGGCTCGTAGTGATGAAAGAGCTTATCGATCGTCCGGTTCCCGAGCTGCGGGGAGGGATGATCTTCGGTTCTCCTATTGAGGGATACTAGTTCGTGGAGTGTACTATTCGTCCTCCGCTGACCACTACTTCAGCAGAGACGTTCGTCTTCACCGTCGTTGAGCGCTCCTGGCAGGAGAGTGCAGTTAGGGTGATCCAGGAGGTTATTGCACGCCTGGCTCATCTGAGAGACTACCAGTACCTGGGTACTCGCTTTGAGTTTCTCAGGAGGAGAGACGAGACTGACACACCTGTTGCTGTGCTGCAGGATCTCGATGGTATGGGTCCTCACCTGGAGGACATGGAGATCTTCCTGCACCACACTCAGTGTCGACTCGATGACATGAGCATTCTGCAGCAGACCATAGTTGCGGAGTGCCGTGTTCTAGTTACCTAGCTGGGTAAGGTGACGACTGACCTTGACACAGCGACCGCCCGGACCCGAGCCTTGGAGGGGCAGCTGCGGACCACTCGTCTGGCCCGTACCCGTCCCACCACCAATGTAGAGGTACTTCAGGATGCCAACGCGATTCTGCGTGGGCGACTGAAGACCGCGAGAGAGGACCTTGCTACTCGGGATTCCACACTAGAGGAGCTGGAGGAGGAGAACACCGAGCTCCACAGGGAGCACGAGGATCTCCTAGTCGACGATGACATTCTATCACATGATGATGGAATGGATATGAGCGAGCAGAGCAGGCAGGAGGATGACGACTTAGCCGAGGAGGAGGATCCCGAAGAGATCCTTTTCAACGGAGGCAACGAGCAGGACTAGTCGTAGTACCTATTAGCTTTTGGAGTTGTTCCAGTGAGATGTACGCCGACCCTATGAGGCGAATCCCCCTATGTAGCTCTGAGGAGCGTAGTTGTGTTAGTTGTCTGTTGTTTGTGTTGTTCTATGTATGACTCTATGATATGAATGTGATGCTTTCTTGAGTGATATCTATGCTTGAAAATTTGTCTCAACCCATAAATCTTTATCTAAGTTTTATCACTTGTCATTTCTTTTTGGACACTCTTTTTAGTTGCCTAGTTTTGTTTTCAAAAACAAGGAAGTCTTGCTGCATAGTCTTACACATGTTTCACTAAACAGCATGCCGCCTCGCCGGGAACCACCACCACCACCCCGCCATCAATGGAGGCACTGTTGGCCTTGATGATGGAGGATCGCCAGGCCACTAGAGCTGAGAGTGCTACCACGATTGCTGCCCTGCAGCAGTTGGCCGCTTCCATGGCAATGGAAACGGAAATGGTGGACGCTCGAAGCTGAAGGTGTTTCAGCAGACTAATCCGCCGGTCTTCTCGAGGATTATGGAGCCACTTGATACAGATGACTGGCTCCGCACAATTGCCAACAATCTGGAAGTGGCATCAGTGGAATACAATGACAAGGTGTTGTTCGCCACCCACTTTCTTGCGGGACCAGCAAGGACTTGGTGGAAAACTACCCGCGCCACTGTCGCCGCTGGCCACATTTTCACTTGGGAGGACTTCTCTGCTAGGTTCCGCAAATATCACATCCCTCAGGGTGTGATGAACATCATGAGGGACAAGTTTCTGAAACTACGACAGGGAGGGATGACTGTGTCAAAGTACTGGGAGGATTTCACTCTGTTGTCCCGGTATGCACCTAATGAAGTTAACACTGAAGCCAAGAAGAAGGAGAGATTTTTGAATGGGCTACACGATGAGTTGCAGTGCATCCTAGTGGTCATACCATTCCTGGATCTGGAGTCACTCGTGGATGCCGCGATGATGATGGATCACAACAGGAAGAATGCCTTTGACAACAGAAAGAGGAAGATGCAGTACCAAGGTGGACCTAGTGCACCCAGAAACCGCCCAACACCCTATGCTAGGCCACCACCACCACACAGGGTGCCTTCTTAGGCGCCAAGACCCAACCATAACAACCACCACCATGGCCACAACAACAACAACCATGCACCTTATGCACCCAAGCCAGGAGGCAGTGGAAATGGTAATGGAAACATGTCAAACCATGCTGCCAAGCCCAACCAGAACTCCAAACCCAATGGAGGTTGATTTGCCTGTGGCAAGGAAGGACATTTTGCTTGTGACTGCCCGACCAAGAATCTTGCCCCAGCTCAGAATAATGATACCAAGATGACACAAGCACCAGTACCCAAGAAGCAGAATGTGACCAAAGGGTACCTGAATCATGTCACTGCTGAGGAGGTTCAGAACACGCCAGATATGGTGATGGGTACGTTTCCTGTCAACTCTGGACCTGCTGAAGTACTGTTTGATTCGGGTGCATCGCACTCTTTTGTTACTATGCCATTTGTGGAAAAGAGTGGAATGAATCGCACAACCCTATGTTAGTACAAATCCCCAGAGCCAATACCAAAGCCATCCGTATTTGTTATGAAGTACCCGTGGATGTACAAGGGAAAACTTTACATGCCGATCTGATAGTACTGGGATCCCAAGGGATAGAAGTAGTACTGGGTATGAATTGGATGACCAAGTATACTAGTGTGATTGATTGCACCAAGAAGTCCATATCATTGACCACCAGTGATGGAGACAAAGTTGCTTACACCGCAGCCAAGTCTGCATCAGGGACCCACTGCCACACTGGTATAGCCACAACTGCACTTGAGGAAGTTCCGGTCGTATGTGAATACCCGGATGTGTTTCCTGAGGATTTACCCGGTATGCCTCCTGATCAGGATATCGAGTTTGTCATTGAGTTAATACCCGGAACTAGACCAATAGCACAGAAACCTTATCGGATGAATCCGAAGGAGTTAGATGAGTTGAAGAAGTAGTTGGATGACATGTTAAGGAAAGGTTTGGTTCCCCCTAGTGCATCACCATGGGGATCACCTGTCATTTTTGTGGACAAGCAGGACGGTTCCTCACGTCTATGTGTGGATTACCATAAGTTGATTGATGTTACCATCAAGAACAAATACCCGTTGCCCAAAATTGAAGACCTGTTTGACCAGCTAAATGGGGCCATAATTTTCTCAAAGATCGATCTTCGTACTGGTGATCATCAGTTCAAGGTCCGTGAGACTGACATTCCAAAGACCGCATTCACCACACGTTACGGATTGTATGAGTACACCGTGATGTCTTTTGTTCTAACCAATGCCCCCGCCTACTTCATGAATCTTATGAACACGGTTTTCATGGAATGCCTAGACAAGTTTGTCATGGTTTTCATTGACGACATTCTTATCTATTCCAAGAGTGAGGAAGAACATGAAGAACATCTGAGAACTGTTCTCGAAACACTTCGACAACATCAACTATATGCTAAGTTCAGTAAGTGCTAATTCTGGTTGAAAGAAGTCGTATTTCTTGGACACGTAGTATCTGGAGGTGGAATCTCTTTTGACCCTGCTATGGTTCAGTCTGTAGCAAATTGGGCTGCCCCGACTAATCAGACTGAAGTCAGATCTTTTTTGGGATTAGCCGGATATTACCGCAAGTTTGTTCAAGGGTTCTCAAGTATAGCCAGGACACTCACTCAGTTGCTCAAGAAGGATTGTAAGTTCGTGTGGACAGACAAATGTGCCGAGAGTTTTCAGGAGTTGAAAAATCGACTCGTGTCAGCCCCGGTACTCATTATGCCGGATGTCACCAAGAGTTTCGATGTGTATTGTGATGCTTCTAAGCTTGGTCTTGGAAGTGTTCTCATGCAAGAGGGGAAAGTCATCTCATTTATCTCACGCCAGTTGAGACCACATGAGTTGAATTATCCTACTCATTACTTAGAGCTTGCTGCCGTTGTGCATGCTCTCAAAGAATGGCGACATTTTCTTATTGGGAAGAGGTGTGAAATCTAAACGGATCATAAGAGTTTGAAGTATATCTTTTCACAGCGTGAACTCAATATGAGGGAACGCCGTTGGATAGAGCTCATCAAAGACTATGATCTCAGTATCCACTATCACCCTGGAAAGGCAAATGTTGTTGCATATGCTCTCAGTCGAGGGCCGGCCTCTCTGAATGCTATGATTCAGATCAGACAACCGGAGTTGTGGAAAGAACTTGAACAACTTGGTATTGAGGTGGTCAGCTATGGCATGTTGGATGCCATCGAAGTTAAACCAACTCTAGTGGATCAAATCAAAGAAGCTCAGAATGGCCAGAAGAGTATTGAGGGAATTAAAACCCGCATGGAGAAAGAAGAAGTTGCTGGTTTTACCCTTGATTCTGATGGAGTCTTATGGTATTAAGGACGCATTTGTGTTCCGACTGAATCTGAGATGAAGCAAACTATCATGACTGAGGCTCATGACACTTTATAGTCTATTCACCCGGGAGGAACTAAAGTGTATCAAGATTTGAAGGAGAAGTTTTGGTGGCACGGAATGAAGCGAGATATTGCCTCGTTTATAGCCAAGTGCCATATTTGTCAGCAAGTGAAGGCTAGGCATCAGCGTCCCGCTGGTTTGTTACAGCCATTGCAAGTGCCTGTTTGGAAATGGGATGAAGTTGGGATTGACTTCATTACTGGACTACCTAGGTCCAGTCAAGGAAATGATTCGATATGGGTAGTCGTTGATAGGCTTACCAAAGTTGCACACTTTATACATGTCAAGACCACATATCATGGAGACCAACTTGCTAATCTCTATATTTCTTGGATAGTCAGCCTACATGGAATTCCCAGCAGGATTGTGTCAGATCGAGGATCACAGTTCACATCTCGATTCTGGAAGAAGTTACACGTAGCTTTGGGAACCAAGCTAGCCTTTAGCACATCATATCATCCACAGACTGATGGACAGACAAAGCGCGTGAACCAGATATTGGAGGACATGCTTCGTGCCTGTGTTTTGTCCTATGGAGTTAAGTGGGAAGATTGCCTGCCGTTTGGAGAATTTTCCTACAACAACAGCTATCAGTCAAGCCTGTAGATGGCACCTTTTGAAGCCCTTTATGGAAAAAAGTGTCGCACACCTCTGAACTGGACTGAAAGAGGCGACAATCAAATCTTTGGAGTTGACACTCTAAAAGCTGCAGAGGAAAAAGTGCAATTAATCCGTGACCGTCTTAAAGCCGCACAATCACGCCAGAAGAGCTATGCAGACACGAAGCGTCGCGACGTCTCTTTCACTATTGGAGATTTCATGTATCTGCGTGTTACGCCACTCAAAGGGATGCAGCATTTCCATGTCAAAAGGAAGCTTGCACCTTGGTATATTGGCCCGTTTAAGATCCTAGCCCGTCGTGGAGAGGTATCTTATCAACTTGAACTGCCAGAAGAGTTGTCAGCCTTTCACGACGTTTTTCATGAGTGATTGCTCCGGAAGTATCTTCATGTACCTGAGAAGAATCTCACTTACCAAGACGTTGACTTCAAGACCATCGACATAAATGATGATTTTACCTACCATGATCGACCCCTGCGTGTACTTGAGGAGAATGTTCGTGCTACCAGGAGAAATGCTTTCAAGTTCCTTAAGATTCACTGGACGAATCATTCAGAGGAGGAAGCAACCAGGGAGCGTGAATATTATATCAGCAAGGAGTCCCCTGGTTTCCTTAAATACTAGACCCGCGAATCTCGGGGCGAATTCTTTTAAGGGGGGGGGGAGATCTGTCACACCCCAGTTTTGGGTCACTTGTAACACATGAGGGAAATTCATTTTTGTGAGCCAACAAAAACTTTTTAATTCCCTTGAGTAATCCAACATTATGTAATGAACCATGGTTATCTATGAAACGCAAGCAAGCCTTTGATTACAAATCATTTATTATTTTCTCCTGATGTTTTCTGATTAATTCTGTGTTGTTTTCTACATGATGTTTTTAATAATTTCCATACAAATTCTTGTGCCAAGGTTGCTCTCAACTTAATGATAGTATTTGGTTTTGTTTGAACCAAGAAAACATTTTGGCAAAATAATAATTGGATGTTTTCTTATAAGTTTCCTATAGAAAATTAGTTCTGAAAAATTAGCCAAGTAGCTGTTTTTCACTCATGTTATCTATATGTTAGGGAATCATATTTTATGTTTTCTTGGCATGAATGTGTTCTCCAATATGTGGACTACAAATGGGGGAGCTTGGTTTGAAAATTTATTTGAGAAAACAATCATTTGCTTGATGATTTTTGTGTTAAGAAATTAAGACAGAAAAGTGGTTTTTAGGAAAACAGAGAAAAATAAGAACTAGTTGTTTTTCCACCTTGTTTTCAGGGCCCATTTGAATTTCAAATTTGTTTCTTTTGATGTTTCTGAAAGTCCAAACCTTGCTTAACAAAACCACACTTTGAAAACAAATTTTGGATTGGGTTTGGTTCATGAAAACAGAATCAACTTTTGCTTAATCCTATCTGTTTCCAACCCTTAGCCAAATCGACTAAGTCTTTTTGACTGAAACTGAAAATTCAGAAAAACAGAGAATTGCACCAAATTCAATTGATCATAACTTTTGACTGGAGAAGTATTTAGCTACGCCACTTGGACCATCTAGAAGCCCTGTCATCCCTTATACTTTTCCATTCCTTGGATGCTCGATGAGTTGACCAGAGAGGAGAGGAGGGGAGAAGGATAAGAGAGGAAAAGGAGGGGGAGTGGCATGGGGGGGATGACAGAGTGCCACTGTGCGTGTGCACTGTCGCCATACCCGTGCCATTTTCACCTCACCCGCCCGTTGCTGGCCTTGACCACCGCCTAGACTACCTCCTGGAAACGCCCAAGGGGCAAGGGACACGGCACGGGTGCCGGGAGCACATCCCCGAGTCTATTGCTCCCGTCCCGAGCGTGCCCTTGTGCACACACCCGTGGCACCGTGGCTATAAAGCCCCAGGCACCCCCTCGCCTCGCCAGTATGCTCCCCACACTCCACCCTCGCCCCCTGAAGCAGAGCACGCACGCCCTGGGCTCTCTGTGAGCCCAGCGCACCCGTAGACGCCGCCGGCCACCGCGGAGAGCGAAGGCAAGTGGAGCATGCCACTGGCACACCCGCCCCTCATCCTTGCCTCCGCTGCACTCTCCTCTGGCCGTAGATGAACCCTGACGCAACCCCTTTACCTCTCGTTTGCAGGAACGCCCGGGAGCTCGCCGGAGCCGCCGCAGACTCACAGGCGCGCGCCGTCGAATGGAGCTGTCTCGAGCCGCAACACCGCCACCCCTGCACCGCATCAGCCCCGTGAGACCTCACCGACCTCGCGCCACCGTCCTACGCACCCCCAAGGTGAGCCAATCGCCGTTTTGCCGCCGGCCCGTGCGTTCCGATCGTGAGCAGAAAGAAAGAAGAGAGAGAAAGGAGGGAGAAGGCCGTGCGCCGTTGATCGTGAGATCAACAGCCACATTTAAATCCCGAAACGTTACGCGCGCTCGCGCTAGTGAGCTGGGACGCAAGGGCTTAGCGGGCCGCGCTCGCAGTAGAATCCCATGTCACGACCCCGGACCCAGAGATATACATACTGTTATGTGCTCCTAGACATGGACTCACATGGGCTTCAGGGTTACCAGCCCCGGCCGCAACAAACAACGGCAGGCAGACTGGATTCATCGGCACGTAGTCCGGATCCCCAGTCTACTACTCCTTGTATCCATGCTAGTCATAACCAACTATGCATATCAAAGCGTCCACGAATCGAGTGAAACTGAAAGAAACGGGACCAAAGCTATACAGAGCTGCTATGTGTCCAGAAAGTGCAACAACAATCGAGGGTTACTGGGGTTACCTCGCCCCAGGCCGATCAAATCGACAGGCGGGCTCGGACATGGATCATCGGCTCCACAACCCCTCGACTGCGACAACTATGCAGGCATAGCCAAAACTGTATAACAATGAGCTCGAAACCAACAACCGATCAAAGCAGTACTCTAGACATGAAGCTTTATTAAACATGTGTTACTAGATTATAGCTTACAAGCAGAGGTCACACGACCCAACATTACATCAGACAACGGAAGGCAATTTATGTTGCTAATCAACAAGAACCAAAAAGGCCTAAGAGGCCGCAACATAAGGCGACGTCCCAGCCCATAGATTGCAGGCTGCTACCTGGGAACCCCGAACTACTCGTCGATGTCCACGTTGAATCACCACCGATGGAGTTCTTCTCCTGAACCAAAATTAAGCAAACCTGAGTACGGGGGGTACTCAACAAGACTTAATTAACCTATTATATATCTGCTTGTTTCAGAAAGGGTTTTATGAAGGCTGATTTGCGTAAAGCAATCTTTGTTTTCCAAATAGAGGAGGAATAGCACGTCTCATAGAATGTTTTCAAAACAGATGAGAAGCTCACTATTGTAATCATCATCTTGTCGAACCACCAACATCAATTCCCAGCATCTCACATGCTACAAGGATCACCCCTCCCGGCATTTCCGGGGAGGCACCCTTCATCTATTTCCTCCATGCCTTGTCAACATCTTTTACGTCATATCCAAGTTATCTATGGCCAAATTACTTCCACCAAGCCGTCCTTAACCGCGGACACGGCTTCTCGAAAAGATTTATCCCTGCAGGGGGTACACTTTACCCACACGTACCATCCGACTCTTAGCGCCACATGTACGCTCTTCCATGGAACGCGGCAGAGGGTGGCTGGCCACGACCTTTACCTCACCTAACCCTATCCATGAGTCAACCCAAGACAGGGCCACCCCGTCAACAGGGAGTTGGTCATCCTCCTGACGGCACCTGTCTCTGTGAGGCGGGGTCAAGATCCGTGTACGTCCATCACTTGGCCCCGGTCACGCCCTAGCGGAGCATTTTGTTTTCAAAACCGTTTAAAAGGTTTTATTTGCGGTGCCGAATGGAAATCTCAAACTACGTGACTCATGGATAAAGCCAGCTGAGTTAGTCGGTCGGCGAGGCTCATGGCCATCGCGCGTGGTTGTACGCTCAGTCTTGGCTTCTGCGTCCGACCTTACTCCTAGGGGTGGCAAGTACGGAACGAACAACCACTTCCC
Organism: Alopecurus myosuroides; assembly: GCA_028641055.1. Lineage (NCBI taxonomy): Eukaryota > Viridiplantae > Streptophyta > Magnoliopsida > Poales > Poaceae > Alopecurus > Alopecurus myosuroides. Next base: position 182,753,837 of record CM054060.1, on the reverse strand, counting down.
AAGTGGCCTCCCGTCCAAGCCTTAGTCAAGTTAATCACACAGTGCTCATCTTACCACGTCATCATATCATACTAGGTTATCGCATCTCTGATTCATCAATCGGATGGAGCAGAGGTAACAAACATGTGAAGCTAAGCAAAGCAGATATGAGGCTCTGGCGATGCGCACAAGCAAAACTATGGCGGCTAGGAGCAGTGGATCAGGATATTGAGGCAATGCAGTATATAGGTGAACTATATCTACTAGCATCAAATACTTTGGAATCGAATGCAAAGTACGAGAATCAAATGTTGTTCGAAAACATATATGAGCAGATAAGAGGTTATGCTTGCCTTGGTTATAAGAAAACCAGATAAAGGATCTTCGGGGATAAGTGCTTGACTTGTCGGTTAAGATCAAGTATTCGCCATTGGATTGCTGGCCTTCTCTTCGGAGTCACGTTCTACCGAGGGGGAAACTAACACCGAAGGAGAAAAACAATCAACACATGGCATCGATGCAATGCGCAACATGTATGCATGAGAAAGTTAATGCACTAAGATAAAGCCCTAGACAGGTTCGAAGGGTTGCTAGGGTTTGGATGTTGGTTAAGCAATTTTACTGAAATTACCCCGAAAATAGACCCCGGAGGGGGTTTCGGACGATTATGGAAGTGGGTACCATTTTAGTTGCTCAAATGAGTTTGAAAACATCATAAACATGTTGCATTTGTCATTTTGAGCAAATTGGTATATAACTTTTAATTTTCTAATTTTCTTGAATAAAAACTTATTTTTCTATTTTAATTGAATTAATCAACATTAAATAAAGCCATTTTTTGGACTTTCTCAAACATGTGTGAAAGTGATATAGTTGGGTAGAGAATAATTTTCTCAACATTTTGGTACCTTATTTTTATTTTTCTAAACTATAAAACAAAAGTTATTACTTAAACAAAATAATACATTTCCTGGAATTATTAAACAGAGGAAAATGACATCAGCGTGATGTCACTGTGACGTCACCCAGGGATGAACTGCTCTGATCTTCACAGCTAGGATAAAATTCGTTCGGATACGTTCGCAAAACAGAAATTAAACTGGACTAAGAGATAGAGGAGGTGGAGGGGAACGTAGGGATGGCGCCGGCTGGCCGGATGGTCGCCGGAGTTACTCCGGCGAGCACAAACCGCGGCGGCGGCCGGAGGTGCTCGGCGCAACAGCAAACCAGAGAGGGAGGGGGGAAAGGGAGAGCACCTGGAGGTGCGGTAGATCACTGGGATGCTTTTGGTGCGCTCGGAGGGGCCGGAGAAGTGGCGCACACGCCGGAATCGGCGGATGCTCACCGGCCGGAGGCGAGGGAGACGGGCTCGATCCCGCGGATTCGCGCTATCCCTGCCCTTGTGCTTCTTCGTGGAGGGAGAGGGAAGTATGGCCGTTCTTCTTGGAGCTTAGGTTGGGCTTGAGGACGCCGGGGACGACGGCAACCGGCGGCGGCCGGCCAGGGTTCGGGTTGGGGCTTCCCGCGAAACAGAGATACAGGGAGGGAGCGACGGTTGAGAGGATAGGGAGAGCGAAGAGGGCACGGGTTCTTTCTGATCTCCTCGGCCACGCAAGTAGGGGGCGGCAGGTGCGTGGCAGCAGCTCCGGCGAGCTGCCTGCTTGTGTCTTGACAGGAGGAAGAAGACAAGGCACAACTCGCGAAAACCCCCAGAAGTTCTTGGTTTTTGCGAAGAGGTCCTGTTCTTTAATAAACAGCACCGAAAACAACTGTTTCAAGGGCCATTTTGCAAAAAGAAAATTTGACAAAAATATGTTTTGAATTCCTTACAAAAATTTCAACAGAACCATATTTTTGTTTTCCCAAATTGAAAATGTTTTTCACACAAATTTTGGGTGGCCACTTTAAGTGGCTTTTGGTCAAAACTTATTAATTTCAAATTCAAATTTGATTTAAATTTTTACATGCATGCTATGCCATGAACACAACACCACCAACCCTTTATAAGCAAGATTTGGAATGTTACAAATCTACCCCCCTTACAAGAATCTCGTCCCGAGATTCCCGAAGGAGAAGAAAGAAGGAACACCGGTTTTGAACGATCTTCTCGAACCTCACGGTTCTTTTCTCGAAGAGGTTGATCCGTAGCATCTTGAAGTATTGAACGGATACACCTTAGGTAAGAGGGAAAAACTCTTAAGAAATGATTTTCATGAAGATCGAGTATCTCATGGCTAACTCAGAACAAGAATGTTCGTCAAGAACTTTTGAGTTAACAGGCATGAAACACATCAAGGTAACGGGGAAATAAGAGAAGGTTTCAAGGGTTTGGACGATGGTTCTTGAAAGGATTTAGAATATGAGCTTTGCACAAGACTTTAAATCCTTTTGAAAAAGAAAGGTTGGACAACTTTTGAAACCGAGGTTTTTCTTCAAACAGATAACCAAGATGGAAAGGATTGTCTTGGATACCACAATGTAATATCCGTAGACGAGGGAAAACACGAGAAAACACTGTAATCGTGCATCGGCGAGAATTTGATACCTGATCATGTTCGCTCTTCGGAGTGGACACGAAGGACAACGAAACTTTTGTTCATCCAAGTTTGTTGAAAACCTTTTTTTTAAAGATTAGGATGTTACTTCACAACGGAGGATGAGTAACCAAAGGATGATGGAACAATGTGGTTAAGGAGAACTTCTTGGTCACACCATAAGGATGGTTAACCGATGAGGGATTGAAACACCGAAAGAAAATAGGGAATCTTTTTCCTATGGTGGATTTGACGTAGCAATACGTTTACCACATGGTCAAGATCCCATGGCTGTGGTGACTGACAAATTCACACAATGTGTGAGATGAACAAAATTTCAAGTACAAACAACTTGAGGAAGGAAACTGGACAAAGGCGGTACAAAACACCACGAGATGTTCTCACGAGGAACTTGTTTCCACTAGAACAAAGGTTTTGGAGTTTCAACGGAGAGATATTGGAAAGATCAACCTCCAGGTTCTCCTGGACGTTCTAGATACAGATAGAAGGCTCATGACAAGCCTTTTATAGGTCATCAAGTCAAAGATGAACTCCGGTTTGGAAGAACAGGGAGGAAACTTGTTAGAATAAGCCAGACAAGAATTCTCACGGAGAGTGGTTGTTCTTACGGATTCAAAGAGATATGACATTAAGCCTTCCGGCTAATTGTGTCAACCACAACATCAACCATGCCGGATTTTGAAAAGACCTAATTCAATACCCTTGGGAAAACGCCAACCATCGTTGCTGCTTGAGATTCAGCTCTGGTTAGTGGATAGATAACTCAGACTCGATATATATAATCGAAGAGATTGCACCGGTTACCAACGAGATACATATGCTAGATTCTCAAGGTATGGACGACGATGTCACACTCAAGAGGATGAGTGAGATTACAGAATTCATGTAGTAGCAACTTGCGAAAGACGGTTGCACCTACATGGACTATTTGCAAAAGAAAACATCAGAGTCCTGGTTGGGAAGATGATAACAAAGATAACGAAGTTCTTAAACTTCTTCTCTTTTACGAAAGATCAGTCAGCGGCTTAACGTGGATGGAAACTTCTTCCAGTAGACGGAGGTAACAACCAACCATCTCAAGAATAGTCCACACATGCATGACCGACTTGGGATTATTCCCGAAGGAACAAGAAAACTATACTCGAATCCATGGCGACTAATTTCACCAAAAGCACATGAACCCGAGAAAGTCACTTCGAACACCGAGAGCAAAATCTTCGTAATGGAACAAAGATGGTTCTCGAAAGTTTCCAACATTAGTGCCAAGTGTTCAACATGAACCTCTTGCAACTTGGAGAAAATAGGGATGTCATCGATGGGCTCGACAATACCCTTATCATGATACTCCAAGCAGAGGGACACATATGATCTATGAACAAGACTGAATATTGGTCAGACTAAAGGACATGAAGGTATACTCAGGAAACACACCATGACTGAAAACACCATCAAGATTATCCTTGAATCTGTACTTGATTTGACGATAGCCCAAATCAAACCAAGGTTGGAATGATAGCATGTCCACGAAGGAGATACTATTTAACTTTAACACGAGGAAAACTAGATATCCCTTATCAAAGGATCAAGTTAGGCGAAGCTCTTGTCTTTCAACTCTCCAAGTTGTTGTTTAAGCTCAACCTACTTGTCCAAGATATCCAGCGTTGTTTCTTGGAGAGAGAGGAGTATTTCAAATTACCCCTTGGTTTAGACATCACGGTCAGGTAAAACCTGGTGATACTTCTAGAAAGACAACCAGAACATCACAACCTACCGATATGTCTCGAGGTTCGAAAGGAATTCTTGCTTTTCAAAGCAGCCGAGATGAACATGAGCGCTTCGGCAAGAACCTAACTCTTTGACCAAGAATTTGCACCGGAAGGAACAGATTTGGTAACACAGTCAACTTCAAACAGAGACCGGGTGACCAATAGTGCTAAGAGGAATACAGATGTTTTCTTAGATTTTTCGAAGCAATAAGAATTGCTAGGAATAGCTGATACACATGTCGGAGAACAAACCCATCAATCTCAAGCATTCAAGCTTGGATGAAGGGGGTAGTGAAGACGGTAAGAGCATCACTTCATCAATAAGGCCATGAAACTTAACACGACCTCATGACATAAAAGAGTGTGATACTCGAAGATAGAACAGAACAGAAGCTAATGAAACTTCTTTATTCTGTGGATTACAAAACTTTGACCTGGTTCTAGAGATGAACGAGGTACTGGAGTTTGTTTCTCCTAACATTCCAAGGTGGAACGTTTTGACGGAACACCAGAGGAATGCATTGGAAGAATCCAACACACATATGTAACTTGGTGTCCGAACCAACGATTGGAGATTTTAGGCAACTGGAGGGTAGGAACATGCTCCAGAAAATCCAGAGGCCATGGGGAGTGCACAGGTGATGCTTTCTGTAAAACCCATGCTAGAAGACGAGAGGTATAGCTGAGTCGAGAACAAAGATGTGGAATTCAAGATGACCACTCCTGTTGTGATCCCTTTTTGGTTCCAAAGGAAAGCCTACGGCTATGAGAGTTGGAATTGCCTAGCCATCCTGAGGTAGAAGATGTTCCTCAGGCCAACAAAAAGAACTTGGTTTAAAGGTCAGCATCCTGTACTGATAGCGTGAGAATCACATGGTTATGAAACCACTTAACTCAACTCACCACAATTCAGCACATTCCGGGACCTTCGGTTCAAGTCCAAGGTTAAAAACATTGAGAAAGGAATAACTACTATCTTAGTGCCTTGAAGAACACTACGAATAGCAATCACGAGATATCTTTCAGAAGACAACGATAGCTCCGGAAGAATTTGAGCAGAGGATGACGAATACATTCGAGATGGAGAGCATATCTCGAGGTTCAGGATTTAGAACTTGGAAACATGTAGGAATGTGGAATCCACACAACTCTGAGAGACTAGGATGGAAAGGAATCTCCCAGTTGAACAACAATCAACGGAGTAAGGAACCCACACGACTCTAGAAACTTTAACACTAGGTCAACTTGGGTAAAAACGTCCTTGCCAGAGAAGGCACCTGAGTTTTGAATGACTAGAAGAGATAGCAAAACCTTTTCAAATCAAAACAGGTAAGTTGACCCAGAGTTTAGAGCGATACCAGATAAGGAGTAAAAAGAATCCTAAGAAGGTTTTCACAACTCATTTGAGGTTTCAAAGTAGTTTTCATAAACTCTAGACTCAACATCGACCAAGCAGTAAGGTTTTCCTACAGGCAGTCCTGCTTTGATACCAAGACTTGTCACGACCCCGGACCCAGAGATATACATACTGTTATGTGCTCCTAGACATGGACTCACATGGGCTTCAGGGTTACCAGCCCCGGCCGCAACAAACAACGGCAGGCAGACTGGATTCATCGGCACGTAGTCCGGATCCCCAGTCTACTACTCCTTGTATCCATGCTAGTCATAACCAACTATGCATATCAAAGCGTCCACGAATCGAGTGAAACTGAAAGAAACGGGACCAAAGCTATACAGAGCTGCTATGTGTCCAGAAAGTGCAACAACAATCGAGGGTTACTAGGGTTACCTCGCCCCAGGCCGATCAAATCGACAGGCGGGCTCGGACATGGATCATCGGCTCCACAACCCCTCGACTGCGACAACTATGCAGGCATAGCCAAAACTGTATAACAATGAGCTCGAAACCAACAACCGATCAAAGCAGTACTCTAGACATGAAGCTTTATTAAACATGTGTTACTAGAGTATAGCTTACAAGCAGAGGTCACACGACCCAACATTACATCAGACAACGGAAGGCAATTTATGTTGCTAATCAACAAGAACCAAAAAGGCCTAAGAGGCCGCAGCATAAGGCGACGTCCCAGCCCATAGATTCCAGGCTGCTACCTGGGAACCCCGAACTACTCGTCGATGTCCACGTTGAATCACCACCGATGGAGTTCTTCTCCTGAACCAAAATTAAGCAAACCTGAGTACGGGGGGTACTCAACAAGACTTAATTAACCTATTATATATCTGCTTGTTTCAGAAAGGGTTTTATGAAGGCTGATTTGCGTAAAGCAATCTTTGTTTTCCAAATAGAGGAGGAATAGCACGTCTCATAGAATGTTTTCAAAACAGATGAGAAGCTCACTATTGTAATCATCATCTTGTCGAACCACCAACATCAATTCCCAGCATCTCACATGCTACAAGGATCACCCCTCCCGGCATTTCCGGGGAGGCACCCTTCATCTATTTCCTCCATGCCTTGTCAACATCTTTTACGTCATATCCAAGTTATCTATGGCCAAATTACTTCCACCAAGCCGTCCTTAACCACGGACACGGCTTCTCGAAAAGATTTATCCCTGCAGGGGGTACACTTTACCCACACGTACCATCCGACTCTTAGCGCCACATGTACGCTCTTCCATGGAACGCGGCAGAGGGTGGCTGGCCACGACCTTTACCTCACCTAACCCTATCCATGAGTCAACCCAAGACAGGGCCACCCCGTCAACAGGGAGTTGGCCATCCTCCTGACGGCACCTGTCTCTGTGAGGCGGGGTCAAGATCCGTGTACGTCCATCACTTGGCCCCGGTCACGCCCTAGCGGAGCATTTTGTTTTCAAAACCGTTTAAAAGGTTTTATTTGCGGTGCCGAATGGAAATCTCAAACTACGTGACTCATGGATAAAGCCAGCTGAGTTAGTCGGTCGGCGAGGCTCATGGCCATCGCGCGTGGTTGTACGCTCAGTCTTGGCTTCTGCGTCCGACCTTACTCCTAGGGGTGGCAAGTACGGAACGAACAACCACTTCCCAAGTGGCCTCCCGTCCAAGCCTTAGTCAAGTTAATCACACAGTGCTCATCTTACCACGTCATCATATCATACTAGGTTATCGCATCTCTGATTCATCAATCGGATGGAGCAGAGGTAACAAACATGTGAAGCTAAGCAAAGCAGATATGAGGCTCTGGCGATGCGCACAAGCAAAACTATGGCGGCTAGGAGCAGTGGATCAGGATATTGAGGCAATGCAGTATATAGGTGAACTATATCTACTAGCATCAAATACTTTGGAATCGAATGCAAAGTACGAGAATCAAATGTTGTTCGAAAACATATATGAGCAGATAAGAGGTTATGCTTGCCTTGGTTATAAGAAAACCAGATAAAGGATCTTCGGGGATAAGTGCTTGACTTGTCGGTTAAGATCAAGTATTCGCCATTGGATTGCTGGCCTTCTCTTCGGAGTCACGTTCTACCAAGGGGGAAACAAACACCGAAGGAGAAAAACAATCAACACATGGCATCGATGCAATGCGCAACATGTATGCATGAGAAAGTTAATGCACTAAGATAAAGCCCTAGACAGGTTCGAAGGGTTGCTAGGGTTTGGATGTTGGTTAAGCAATTTTACTGAAATTACCCCGAAAATAGACCCCGGAGGGGGTTTCGGACGATTATGGAAGTGGGTACCATTTTAGTTGCTCAAATGAGTTTGAAAACATCATTAACATGTTGCATTTGTCATTTTGAGCAAATTGGTATATAACTTTTAATTTTCTAATTTTCTTGAATAAAAACTTATTTTTCTATTTTAATTGAATTAATCAACATTAAATAAAGCCATTTTTTGGACTTTCTCAAACATGTGTGAAAGTGATATAGTTGGGTAGAGAATAATTTTCTCAACATTTTGGTACCTTATTTTTATTTTTCTGAACTATAAAACAAAAGTTATTACTTAAACAAAATAATACATTTCCTGGAATTATTAAACAGAGGAAAATGACATCAGCGTGATGTCACTGTGACGTCACCCAGGGATGAACTGCTCTGATCTTCACAGCTAGGATAAAATTCGTTCGGATACGTTCGCAAAACAGAAATTAAACTGGACTAAGAGATAGAGGAGGTGGAGGGGAACGTAGGGATGGCGCCGGCTGGCCGGATGGTCGCCGGAGTTGCTCCGGCGAGCACAAACCGCGGCGGCGGCCGGAGGTGCTCGGCGCAACAGCAAACCAGAGAGGGAGGGGGGAAAGGGAGAGCACCTGGAGGTGCGGTAGATCACTGGGATGCTTTTGGTGCGCTCGGAGGGGCCGGAGAAGTGGCGCACACGCCGGAATCGGCGGATGCTCACCGGCCGGAGGCGAGGGAGACGGGCTCGATCCCGCGGATTCGCGCTATCCCTGCCCTTGTGCTTCTTCGTGGAGGGAGAGGGAAGTATGGCCGTTCTTCTTGGAGCTTAGGTTGGGCTTGAGGACGCCGGGGACGACGGCAACCGGCGGCGGCCGGCCAGGGTTCGGGTTGGGGCTTCCCGCGAAACAGAGATACAGGGAGGGAGCGACGGTTGAGAGGATAGGGAGAGGGAAGAGGGCACGGGTTCTTTCTGATCTCCTCGGCCACGCAAGTAGGGGGCGGCAGGTGCGTGGCAGCAGCTCCGGCGAGCTGCCTGCTTGTGTCTTGACAGGAGGAAGAAGACAAGGCACAACTCGCGAAAACCCCCAGAAGTTCTTGGTTTTTGCGAAGAGGTCCTGTTCTTTAATAAACAGCACCGAAAACAACTGTTTCAAGGGCCATTTTGCAAAAAGAAAATTTGACAAAAATATGTTTTGAATTCCTTACAAAAATTTCAACAGAACCATATTTTTGTTTTCCCAAATTGAAAATGTTTTTCACACAAATTTTGGGTGGCCACTTTAAGTGGCTTTTGGTCAAAACTTATTAATTTCAAATTCAAATTTGATTTAAATTTTTACATGCATGCTATGCCATGAACACAACACCACCAACCCTTTATAAGCAAGATTTGGAATGTTACATCCCAGCCCACACTTATGTTCTTTTTCCATTTTTGAAAATTAACAGAAACATGCACTCTACTTTAATCGTGTTAAAAATAGCAAAACTCAAAAATAAAATCAACAAAAATTCCCAGTGGTAGATCTACTAATTCCTGAACGCATGCAACTTGTAGATCTACTTTTGGATCAATATATTGCAAATAATAAATCTTGTGCTACACACTGTGTGTTAGAGTAAAAATAGGATAAATTTTTGTATGAATGTTCATTTTGTGCAAACTAAAATTCTCTGAGTATCTCTTGACTAGGTCTATCAGTAGGGCTTCACCTCACATCAAGGTGAGCTACCATTTCGTATTGCCATCCACTTTGGTAAATATCCAGTAGCACATTCTAGGATTTTCAGAAGTTGTTTAAAAATACTTTTTGATGTGAATCCAACTGGATCTGTTACTCTATGCATAGATCTATGTTATCCTAGCTTGGTGTCATTTTTAGAGCTCTAGATTTATTTTGGCAAAAGATCTAAGATTTTGCACTTTTCTGTTAGAAATAATATGTGTAGAATTATTTTAGAATAATTGATTGCTAGTTGTTATTTTGTTTTCTAGCAGGTTTAGATGTTGTGCTTAGTGTTAAAAGGTTGTTTACTCGCAGATCTAGCATGTTATAAAGTGTGTGCATGTTGGAAATATATATGGAGCTAGTATGTGCATAGTGATGTTCTCTAGTTTTTATTTTAATAAATCTTGTGATGCAAGTATAACTAGTTTTATTACCTAAGTTTTTTAGTGATGTTTTGTTCGATCCAGTACCACCTTGGTACTGATTAGTAGTTGTTTTCATCTCTGTTAGGTTGCACTTTATTTCTTAGAGAAGCATGTGTAGTTAGAGTGTTATTCATTCATAGTGTTATTTTTCACTACTAACAATAGTTATAGTTTTACTTAGTGGATATTTTGTTTTCCACAAGTTGGACCAGAGGCTTAGGACCTCTTTAATGTCATGGAAAACCTAGTGGAACACCCACTTGTTCCATTTCATTTTGGTGAGGAGTGCCATCTCTCAACCATAGTAGTAGTAGAAGTTAATATTGTTATTTTAGGTGTATGCTTGTGGTTTATTGCTTTGCAAACTTGTGTGTTATTTTTTTGGTGCATTTCTTGCTGTATGGTTTGTTTTAGTATCATTGCTTGCCTAGTTAGGTTCTGATTGTGTGTCGTTATTTTATTTTTGCGATGATAGAAAACGAGGAAGAGATAGTTGGTGCCGGAGGCTATTACTGTAACATCCCAAGTATGAAAAACAACCATTAGAATGTTTGCTCTTTGTTATTTTATGTTTTGCATCATGTCATCATAAGCTTTGCATTTGTTTTCCATTTGTTTTCCCTTGTTTTTCCATATGGATTTCAAACCAAATTTCAGAATCCTTGTTCATACTTGTTCTGTTACAATTTTCAAATGAAAATTAGAAAACAAACCAATCATTTGTTTCCATTAAACTTGAAATTAAAAACTTTTAACTTGCTTATTTCATTAATTCAATTAATCCCAAACTCACTCAAATTCATTTGAATTTTTCAAACAGCAACCAAGTTTAAAATTTTGAAAAACAAACAATGGCATAGTTGGGTTTTTGTAAATAACAAACTATAAAAATTATCACCAAAATTTAACACCCCCAAAACCCCTCAAATTTCTCTCCTTTCTTCCCTTTTCTTTTCTACAAAAAAAAGGAGAAACAAAAAAATAAAAACAGAGAGGGGAGAGGGCAGGCCAGGCCAGTGGGCTGAGCCCACCACACCTAACCCCAGGCCCAGCCCACCTTTTCCCTCTCATCCCCTACCTCTGTACGGCCGCTCATCGAGCGTGCCCACGTCGACAGGCAGAGAGGGGACGGCCATCAGAGCACCTCCCCCTCCTTATAACCTAGCCCGAGAGCTCCTCCTCCCTGCCCTAGACCTCCTCCTCCCTTCTCTCTCACGCCGCCGCCGTTTTCCCCTCCTCCCACCTCTGCTTCTCTCTCTGCACCTCCACCGCACACCACCGCACCCAGCTCCGGTGATCATCGGCGCCATGGGGTCCCTCCGAGCTGGTTAGCTGCGGGAAACGAATCCCCGTACCTCCGTCTCCCTCCTCGTTTCCAGGGAGGAGGCTGAGAAGGCCGGGATCCTCGCCGTCGTCCACCTCTACGTCGCCGGCCACCACCACCCTCACCGAGCACGATCACCTCCTCCTCCTTCCGCCCCGTGGTTAGCACCACCTCTCCTTCCTCTCTCTCCCCTTCCCCTCTGCATCCTCTACCCGCGAGCACACGCGCATCCACGCAGCAGCACAGCGAGCGGATCGTCGCCGGCGTCCACCGTCCGCCGCTGTCAGCAAGTTCAGAAACTGAACTTTTTCAGTTTCAGTTAACAGCTCGAAGCTGAACCTCAAAACCCCCCACGCCCTCTTCTGTTACAAAAACGATTCAGCAGTGCAGTGGCACAGCGCGCTGCGCACACGCCCGCGGCGCGGGTTCGATTCCCCCGCAGCGCGATTCAATCCCCCCACTTTTTGCTCATTGCCACGCAAGCCACGCTGGCCCACCTGCCATTGGCAATGGATGCCACGCGCGCATCCACCCGCCGCCACGCAGGCGCACAGCTGGGCACTGGCCCACTGCCAGTGACCCAGGGGCTGCTCTACCCGCGTAGGAAAAGCCCCAGGGGCCTGTCTGGAATTTCTTTTTCGCACCTAGGCCCCTGGATTAGAATTAAAACTGTTAAAATTGCAGAATAGCCCCCAAATTTCAAATGCAAATAACTTTTGCATTTCAAATCCAAACTTAATAAATAAAATATGTTTTCTGTACCAAATTTAATTCTCTACATGTTTAAATCATTTGTTTACTGTTTTGAACATTTCAAATGCTTCAAAAATTCAAATTCAAACTACTATTTCAAATTTGGTCAAATTCATAACTAATTCAAACTTAATTCAAATGGAACATATAAAATATGTTTTCCATGCAAAATTAAACAAGATTTCCAATTATAAACTTCGTTTCCTGTTTTGAATAATTAAAATTGGTTAAATATTTAAATCCTTGTTTAATTCATTTAAAATTGCTAAATTCATAACTCGGTCAAATTAAATTCTTTTTGAACATATAAAATATGTTTTCAAACCAGAAAAGTATAAACTTTCCAAATATGAATTTTATTAAATGTTTTGAACAAATAAAAATTCAAATAATTTCATACTTGAATTAAATTCATTTAAATCTTGTCCAAACTTGTTTAATTCATAATTAATTCATTTTAATTCCTTTTTCAACAAATGAAACATGTATTCCACCTAAAATTTTGTGTTCTTTCCAAATGTGAATTTTTTTATCTATTTGGAACAATTAAAATTGGTGAAAACAACAAATGCTTGTGTAACTCATTTAAGAAGCCAAATTTCATAACTTAATAAATAAAAAATTCCAAACTTGGTAAACCACATTTCAAATTGGAGCTATTGTTGTTTTCTTATTATTTTCCTCATCCATGCATCATTCTAATCCACTTTCACATGTTGGTTATTTGTAGATCATTTAATTCAACCTTAATTCATGGGCTTTCCCTATGCAATCCAAATTGCATATGGGCCCATTTAATTATGTTACCTTGTCAACTAGCTCATCTTTGATGCATCAATTAAATTGTCATGCATCATCCCATGATTGTGCATTATACCATGTTATTGATTGTTTGTCTCTCTGCGTTGTTTGTTTGCTTCTTCTCGAATAGAGGACGATGTTGAGACAGACGAGGTTTACGACACTACTTCTGAGGAGTTAGCCTAGTACCAGGCTACTGAGTTTGCAGGCAAGTATTCACTCACAAGAACCATTGTGTCCTTTCCACATTGGATATCGATACTTTCCGTTGTCTATCCTGCTAGCCTTAAGATTCGTTGCTTGTGTTCCGATCCTATCACATGTTATCCTGTAACCCTGATATAGCCTATCCTCCACACCTATAACCCTATTGCTTGTTGCCTGTGTCTTACTAGCATGCTTAGGGTTGTTTATGTTCGAGTCTGATGTCCGTTATTTCTGTTACCATATTTATCATGTTCTGGGGCTCGATGTTAAACAACAACCTGTTAATGTTTGAGGTAATGCTAATTTGATGATAAGGCACCGGCAGGAGGCCGGGTATGATTTTGAGGCCTGCTAGTGTCGACCTTAATTAGGAAAAGGTTCTTGTCCTCTAGATCCATGATGAGCGCGCTAACCGCATGTGGGAAGCGTGTATGGGCGCCCCCCTCAATTTGATTCGATTCGCATCTCGTCCAAATCGCCTCATTTAGTTCGGGTTTTCCATTTGCCGCATGCATATGCAGGTGCGAACCCGAGGCCAGGGTGGTAACTTTTGTAGTCGGCATTTAGGGAGACACGTTCTTAGAGTGCTATGAGGGTCCCCTTTTCTTCGTGGGGCTTGATTAGCCGTGCGCTCAATTGCACGGGGTTCTTTGGGCTTGATGCGAAGAAGAGTTGGGTTGTGTTGAGTGTCTCGCTTGGTGGGTTTGATCCCCGTCCGGCGGGATATTCTTACGTGTACGGCCAAATTGGTGCATCCCTGCAGGGTTAAATCTTCTCGAGAAGCCGTGTTGTCCGCGGTTATGGATGACTTGGTGATAGGGCTGGCTAACAAGGATTAGACAACTTACACCTAATCAATAATAAGTTGACTAGTAATAAGCTTATTGACACAATAACTTGACCCTTCACATAATCCAACTGTGTGAGTTATCCTCGGATTGCTTCTTTGGATAAGGGGCGAGATCCAGGATGGGTTTGTTTGAGGTTAGTAGTAGTTGGTTCCGATACGCTATCTTATCCCTTTCTTTTAGCCGGATGTTGTAGCGTGTCTCTGTAGTTGGTTAGAGCAGCCCGCTGCCGCATCTTTATATCACCTATCTTCCGTTGAACCCAAAGCATCTGTAATTGGTGTTGCCGGGTACACTTTGGTATCTTGTGCGTCTTGCTTGCCAGTACTCGTCTGTACTGACCCCTTTGGGGCTGCGTGTTCTGCAGACTACGTTTCCGAGGATCCTCATGGTGGCTACTACGTGGAGTATGACGAGGCTGCTGACGAGTAGATAGCGGCCCCGGGCAGGATCCGAGACATCGTGGATGGGCTCCGTCTTTTCGTTTCCGGCCTCTTAGGCCTATTTGGATCTTGTCTGTACTCAGACACTTTGGATGCTTCCGCTGTGATGTAATGATGACTTGTTGGGACATGTGCCCTCTGGATGATTGTATTTGCTATCTCTGCTCTAGTGAGAGCTATTTGCAACTTATTTCTATTTCTTTGTGTCTTAGAGATTTGTTGTGATATCACTTGTTCAAATGCCGTTGACGTACCATGTGTGTATGTTATGAAGTACGTCAATGGAAGTAGTCGGATTTCTACGGGATGTTTTACGCAGACGAGGAATAGTAGAGAATGGTTGTCACACGTTTACGTGTTGGCCTACTCATATTGAGATGCGGGTGCCAGTATGCCCCGTAAGCCATTTATCTACTGTTTAGCGGACTGTGAGTATCCTCTAGAAGTCCGGGTGCGACAATTACTATCATTCCTGTTGCTACCACGAGCAATACCCTCAACTCCACCAAGGCAAGCCATCCTTAAATCTTGCTGTTATACTACTTATCACTATCTTTCATGCATGTTCTACTTCTGAAGTTTTACAAAAATACTTGATTACCAAAACTATTTTTGAGTGGCTATTATTACTATTAATATTATAGAGGTATATTATCACATTGCCATTAGTCAACCCGGTGTTACCAAGCCTATTTGCCACCATAAGGTATATAAATACCGCCAAGGATAATAACTTTGAGTCCCTAAGTGGACATTTTAAAAATGTGCTTTTGCAACCAAATGACTTATGAAAAGTCCACAGTGAAAAGGCGGGACCTTGATTCACCGGGGAAGCGAAAGAGTGTGTTTCAAAATGTTTACAAAAGACACATAACCTAGTCTTTGCTGGATAACCAAGAAGTACTCCCACTCTACCCCAACATGGGTATGGGGCCTATCTAGATACTTTTTCTCGTTAGTGTGTGTTTTATCCCAATATGCTACAAAGAGGATGATTCTCTGAACCGAAATGTTGCCTGGAGGGAGAAACGGGACATGCAAAGTGTGGGATTAATTTCTCCTCCAGTTGTGACAGTTGGGTGTCCTGCTGGGGCGGGGTTGGACCTGGTGCCGGGGAGATTACACCCAACTGAAGGGATAAGCATATACTAGCTTGATCAAAGTGGACAATTAGGATCATTCTTCTAGTGCTTGCATATCGCTGTGTCGATCCATGGGTAGTTCATGGCAGATGAGTGGATCTTGTGGAATGTGTACACCTCTGCAGAGTAAAACTATTTTGAATAGTGAGCCCTCGGATATGGGTAGTTGAAAGGCCATGTATCTAACATTGTGTCATTTTAAAAAGGTTGTTTTTGAAAACGAAGAACTTGTACCTGAGAGGTACCGATGAAGAAGCTGGAGTTGTTTTTCCAAGATGTTTTGCAAAGAAAACTTTCTTTTATAAAAAAAGTTTATAAAACCTCTTGTACATGCGATATCTACAAGAGAAAGAAAATTATAATATTTTCTTTTGAAGTATCTTCTTCAACAAAGATATAGAGATGTTAAAGCAACCATGATGTTATCTTACATACACCATGGGTAGTGAGCCCTATTTATAGCCTACCTATCCACCATATAAGCATACTTGCATTTGTAAGTTTATAAAGGATGACTTGCAGAGTACATTCAAATGTACTCATATTGGTTTCGCCCCTGGCTATTTACTTGGCCAGACTTTGAGGAGATGCCACTTGAGGAGGAGTACTTTTCCGACGACTATGCGAATTAGGGCCGGCTCCCGGTTAGCAGCCTGTTGGTGAAGGCGTGACATGGGCTATCTACATTGTGTTATGTTTTCGCTGTGTCTGGTAAGACTTTGCCTCTCCTGCGTGGCAGCTATTAAGACTTGGTCATGTGACCATTGCTTGTAAGACTCTATTTTATTCGTGTAATCGATAATGTATCTGTGTACCAACTTCGTATGTTGTTCACGACTGAATTCCTGGGATCGTGAATGTATGCATATGAGGGGTTCTGGACCATCCGGTTTGGGGCCTCTACAGGTTGCTGTCAATTTTGGGTCGTCAGTTGAATTAGTTGAGTCTGAGCCTCTAGTAGCATTTGCATTGCTGTTGACTTCTCAGGGTTGTTGTTTTGTCTTGGCATTTGTTTGTGGTTTTTGGGAAAAGATGAGAAGAGATTTAGAAAGATACTAAAGAAGGGTCATAACTCAACACAACATAACAAGGAAACTCATCTTACAAACAATAACTAGCAAACATTCTTCACATCAAACAACAAGGTTTTAGGAAATCAAACTAATATTGTCATACCACACTCATTGGTATGTTTAATATACTAACACTTTGATGTTGTTCTAACAAAGTAACTAGATTGGTGGTCTCATCTTTATCTTCTGGAGTCTCTTCAAATGGTCTTGAGATGTTTTTGATTGTTGGGGAGTGTGAGTCCAAGTTTTCCTCAAACATGTTGAAACCAAAAGGATCATGTGAAAACTATTCCTTGCACCTCTTGTCATGGTTATCACCAATCATGCCTTGATGGAAAACAAGATCTAGGTCATCTATAATGAGAGAAGAAGATTTTGAAGGTGAATAATGGATGAGAGGGTATGAGAAAGATTAAGATGATATGTTTTGATTCTATAAGTTGAGGAAAGTAGATTTTCAATTTTAGGGTCTTTTCCAAACTTAGGGTCTTAAATACTACAGGCAAGACAATGCTCTCATACCATTTTGTAGCGTTCTCACATTTAAATAATTCAAGATCTCTGTGTTATTGTGCTAGTCCCTGGATCAATTTCTAGCAACACAGTTCAAAATGAAATATCATGCAAATGCATCAAAATCTATTACATCGTGTGATCCAGTCTTTACAAAATAACTTTACAACTTGCATAGTCTCAGAAGACTAGCAGGAAAATGAAATACAACGGAAAACATAGTACAACATTGAGCCTCATCTTCTTCATGTGCCATAGGATGAACATGTTAGTTTTAGACTCGAGATCCTAAACGAAACCTCACTCGTCTTTAGATTCATCTACATGATGGAATATGTAGACACAAGGGGTCAATACAATTTAATGTATTGGAAAGTAACACTATGGTGGATATAAATGTCAAGACTATATCTACATGCATATTTGGCTTGGTGGAGTTTGGGCTATTTGAAAAAAGCAAGTTTTATCCTATATCTTTTGTAAAAAAACTTTTCTTCTCAAAGGGTGGCAACATTGGATTGAAGCCCAAGAACCACAAATACTGTTCATCTAGACAAAATTTTACTTAGTGAAAATGGTGTTGAGATTCTTCCGCCATTCCTTGTCCAGCTACTCGAAGTCTTCTATTACCGGGGACACGACTATGATCATAATTTCTAACTCTGCAGAGGTTGTGCACTTTCACCCCTTGTCTTCAATTAGCCCAAACATCCTATACACGCGGAGTGCATGAAGGAAATGAGAGAATGGAGACGAGATCTTTCAGAAGTAAGAATTCAACCCAGACAGCAAGACCCGTTCCACCTAGAATTATGCTACATCTTCATGTCAACCATGGGCTGAACTCTCACAACTTAGTTGATCAAGACAGATCCCGTATGTCAAAAGGCTGCACTTGAAGCTACTAAACTTACAAGGACATAGAAATCTCTTTGTTCCTGGGTGGCCATCCGCAAGTGACAACCTCAAGTGGAATAACCCTTAGATAAGGGCCCTAAGGCACCGTTCAACATAAACCAGTCTTTCCAATTCCACCCAAGTGGTTCATTTAATAGTAATACTTAGAATTTTTCCTCAACATCTAGTAAAATTTTTTGTAACATTGCATAGGATCTGCTAAGTGCTAGGCCTATCAAAATAACAAAGGTAAAAGAGATGGCTACACAATATAGGATAACAACATAGCTTAATAAACTTAGTAAAATTTCCTATCATGCATACTACTCAAAAATCAACTAACGCATATAGAAAATAATGGGTATTTGATGGTGTATTACTTGCCTTTGAAGTTGGTGAAGAACAATCACCTTCTCTTCATAAAATAATGTTGCTCTCCGTAGAATCTAAATATTGAAAACACAACAACAAAATAAACAAGCATGCAAATCAAACAAACAAACAAATGAAGAAAACATACATGCAACAAACATAACAAAGGAAAACATGTGAACACATTTATTTTCAATGCACAAAATAAACTAAGGGTTTGTAGTTAGATTTTTTCCATTTGTGAATAAGGATTGGTCTTTGATAAAAAGATCACACAAAGGTCTAATCAATTTTTTTCTTGTTTTCTTCAAGTCCTCTTTTGCCTCCTTGAGTTTCTTCTGATGTTAAGTCTTCAATGTCCTTGCTTGTAGTCTTCCTTATTGAGTCTAAGGACTTGGTCATATGAAAAATAGAAATAGATGGTATTGCTAGAGTTCCCTAAAAGTACTTGTAAAATCTTATTTTTTTTCATTTTATGGGAGAGTATTCTTCTTGAGTTGAAGTTGCTCTTCTTGATGAAAGTTTTCTTGTTGAGGTCTTGGTCAAAAGCTGTCATCTTACTTGAGAAACTAATTCTAAGTCTTGGAAAAAACAAACTTCTAAGTATTGGAAAACAAATCCTAAGTCTTCACATGTTTGGTCTTAATGGAAATCTTCAGGATCCTTTGTAGCTTCCTCCCTGGTGTGATGTCTTCATTGAAATTTCGAACACTTTGGTTTTGGTACAAACTAGGGGCTTGTCTTGCTCTAACTTAGTCACACCACAAAGTGTAAGGGAACAAAAAAATAGGGGACAAAAGACTTAGAGAAAAAGAGAGATTTTGTTGGTTTTCTTGTGTTCTTAAGTTCCTCTTGTTTTCTTCTATGTGCCTCTACTTCTTGGAGATGCTTCTGAAGTTGGCTTCCTTGGCTAAGTCCTTCATTGGTCTTCTAGCTTCATGTTGAAAATCTTCAAGTTGACAATTGTAGCATCCTCTCCATGGCTTTTCACTAATCTAGACTTAGTGGTTTTCAACTAGGAGGGCCAAAAGCACAAAATTAAATGGACATGGTTTGAAGGCATCCAAGGGCTTAGGTTTTTGTCACTCTAGTCTCGTGTTAGTATTTGGAGAGATTTTGCTAAAGAAAACATATTGAAAATATTTACAGAATTTAAACTAGGTCAAAAATCACCAAACAAACATATTTGAAATTGAACAAATTTTAAATAGCCAATTTTAATTTTTGCCAGCACTAAAAAATTCTACATGTTAAGGGATTTTCAAAAATTCCAATTTTGTAAAATTTGGAATTATAGATCTAAAGTTATTCACAAAACAATATTTACAAAGATCTACAAATAACAAGTGTGTGCACGCATCAAATTTGGATTCCTTTGATTCTAATGTGTTCTACATATTGTGTTGATTTCAATAAGTACAAAATCATCTAATTTGTATTTTTGGTTCAAAAGTTATTGCAATTCTAAGTTGGGGGTTTTCTCAAAATTTACACGGGCTAAATTGCTTAAAAGAAACATAGGCGATCCGGGGGTTACTGAACGGAGTCCCGTGATTGGCTGATACCGTTTCGACGTGGATCGTCGCTCGCGGCCATTGGATCTGAGTAATGATGGACGCACGAGATTGCAAGGTACCTCTTCGGTAAGTGAAATAACAGGATCCGTTGGATCCAGATCGGACGATTAGGAGAGAGGGGAGCTCACCGGTCGTTGTTGCTTCGCCGGAATATGGCAACGCGGTGGTGCAGAGCGCCGGAATTTTGATGGCGTTGGTCTCCGGTCGTCGTGCGGGCTCAGATAGAGACGGTGAGGCGCGGAACAACGAGGCAAAGATGATGGCGGGGTCGGCGCGCTTACTCGCTTCCTGAATCGACGGCGTGGTGTAGATGGAGACGGCGCAGGCTCCGACATCCTCGGGTGTGCACGACGCGGTTGTTTTTCTGCGTACAAAAAAATAGAAGAAGGGGCCAGGGACGTGCACGAGGTCACGGGCGTCCGAAAGAGCCCAAAATGGGCAGCGCTTGCTCACTGGTTTGGCCGGAGATGGAGATCGACGGTGGCGGCAACACGAAACTTAGGCGAGGAATTTGTCGAGCCTGGCAGCACAATTGATTCTGGAATCATAGGGGAAAGAGAGAGGAGCTGTGCGGGTATAAATAGGGGGTCACAGGGCTGGGGTTTGTGCCGTAATCGTTAAGAAATCGGCGCGGAAGAAATCTCCCCCGGGTCGGCGTCCCTGTCGTGCACGGGAGGAAGAATAGGCGATGTCACCGCCGCGTCACGCAGGCATCACTGGTGGGTTCGACCGGCCAGAGAGAGAAAGTAGGGGGTGTGCGCGCTGGGTTGCTGGGCTCCTGTTCTCCGCACACGCGGTAGTTAGGTTGTGGGATTCGGCCCAGTTAGGCTGGCTACGCGGCCGCATGCGAGAGAGAGATAGGCAGAGGAAAGGGGTGGGTTGGGCTTGTGCTGGCTTCTTTTTTTCCTATTTGTTTTTCTTTTAATCATATCTTTTGTTCTAGAGCTCCAAATATCCTAAAATAAAATTCTATTTTTTTGTAAAATCAAACCCTTTCCAATGGAAACATTTATGTGATGTTTTAAACAGAATCAAAGTTTTATATTTTCAAAATATGAATAAATTACTAATAGAAACTTAATGCTATTTCGAATAGAGAAATAAATACTTTGAAATAATAAAACTTATTTTGAATGAGGCTTTTAAGGGTTATGGAGTTAGAGGCATGTTTGGATTACTATTTCCAATAGCATTGGAATAACATATAGTATCTCCTTTGTGTTGGATTTTTATTTGTTTTTGGTGGCTTGCTTTAATGGAAAACAAAAGTTTTAATTTTTTGTGATTTTTGAATTCCTCAAAAAATCAGGGATGTTACAGACTACCACCCTTAAAACAAATGTCGGCCTGAGATTTGGGAAGGCTAGCAATAAATATAGGTTTGGGTTACTAGGGATCCATTGCAACTGGGTGGCTACCACCCTTAAAAGAAACTTTTTTGTGGGTAGTCAGAAACTCTTATGCATTGCCAATGGGATTGTTGTGCTTCTTCATTGACGCTTCTCTTATAACATAGTATTTTATTACAATGAGAGTACCTTTCTCAATCCTCATTGTATTTTATTACACTGGGAACACTTCTACGGAACATTTATTTATAAAATAAAACTTCACATAAGACTCATTCTTGGACTGATACTTCTCAATGCTCATCATGCTTTCCAGCAATATGGGCCTCCTTGCAATATCATTTTTCTTCCGTCTTTCTTTCAGGGCAATCCCTGGCATAATGTCCTTTGTTTATGCATTTGAAGCATGTCACTTGGCTTATGTCCTTGGGTTTCTGAAGGTTCCTCGCTGGGCAGTTATTGACATAATGTCCTATATCTCTACACCAAAAACAAGTGACTTTTCATAGATCCTTATTCCCTTTTATCGGTGTAATATTGGCCAGCATCTCCTCATACTGTTGTCCAGTATACTCCACTATATTGGTTGAAAGTCTAGGCTGCTTATTTGGACAATTTGTAGATAGGTGCCCATCTTCTTCACAAGAGTAACAACACTTGGTGGTGAGTTTAGATGAATATGGATGTGTAGTTTTGGCTCCAGTATCCATCTTGACATGGTCCATAAGAAAAGTGTCTCTCTTGCGTTTTCCATTCACTTCTTGTTCTCCTAAGTTCTCTTGGATTGCACTAAGCATTCCACTCTGGCTTCTTGTGCTACTTGTTGTGCCATGGGATAAAGTGGGCATTGTGCTGGGACATGTGTTGTTCCTTCACACAAAAAGCAAGTAACTTGAGTGAAGTATTCTTCAGTTGAGTTATCATCACAACTATGGGGCCACTCATCAGGACATTCTTTGGATGAGTGTCCTATTTCTCCACAAGCTTTGCACGCTTTGAGTGTTGAATTCATTTCCTATTCTAACTCCTTGTTGCCATTGTTTTCAACCTTGGTCACAATGTGGGACATCATTTGCACTATCTGTAATTGGGTGTCTCGCATTTGTTGCATTCCTGGGGTAACTCCATATTGGGGTTGTTGGCTTGATTTTGGGTCGTTAGTTGAATTAGCTGAGTCCGAGCCTCTAGTAGCATTTGCATTGCGGTTGACTTCTATGAGTTGTTGTTTTGGCTTGGCATCTGTTTGTGGTTTTTGGGGAAAGTTGAGTAGAGATTTAGAAATATACTAAAGAAGGGTCTTAACTCAACACAACAGAACAAGGAAACTCATCTTACTAACAATAACTAGCAAACATTCTTCACATAAAACACCAAGGTTTTAGGAAAACAAACTAATATTGCCATACCAAACTCATTGGTATGTTTAATATACTAACACGTTGATGTTGTTCTAACAAAGTAACTAGATTGGTTTTCTCATCTATATCTTCTGGAGTCTCTTCAAATGGTTTTGAGATGTTTTTGATTGTTGGGGAGTGTGAGTCCAATTTTTCCTCAAACATGTTGAA
Source organism: Alopecurus myosuroides (assembly GCA_028641055.1). Lineage (NCBI taxonomy): Eukaryota > Viridiplantae > Streptophyta > Magnoliopsida > Poales > Poaceae > Alopecurus > Alopecurus myosuroides. Next base: position 182,730,880 of record CM054060.1, on the reverse strand, counting down.
ACCAAAAGGATCATGTGAAAACTATTCCTTGCACCTCTTGTCATGATTATCACCAATCATGCCTTAATGGAAAACAAGAGCTAGGTCCTCTATAATGAGGGAAGAATATTTTGAAGGTGAATAATGGATGAGAGGGTATGAGAAAGATTGAGATGATATGTTTTGTTTCTATAAGTTGAGGAAAGTAGATTTTCAATCCTAGGGTCTTTTCCAAACTTATGGTCTCGAATACTACAGGCAACACAATGCTCTGATACCATTTTGTAGCGTTCTCACATTTAAATAATGGAAAAACTCTGTGTTATTGTGCTAGTCCCTGGATCAATTTCTAGCAACACTGTTTAAGATGAAATATGATGCAAATGAATCAAAATCTATTACATCGCGTGATCCAGTATTTACAAAATAACTTTTCAACTTGCATAGTCTCAGAAGACTAGCAGGAAAATGAAATACAGCAGAAAACATAGTACAACATTGAGCCTCATCTTCTTCATGTGCCACAGGCAAAACATGTTGGTTGTAGACTCGAGATCCTGAACGAAACCTCACTCGTCTTTAGATTCATCTGCAGGATGGAATATGCAGCCACAAGGGGTCACTACAATTTAATGTATTGGCAAGTAACACAATGGTGGATATAAATGGCAAGACTATATCTACATGCATATTTGGCTTGGTGGAGTTTGGGCTATTTGCAAAAAGAAAGTTTTATCCTATATCTTTTGTAAAACAAACTTTTCTTCTCAAAGGGTGTCAACATTGGATTGAGTCCAAGCACCACAACTACTGTTCACTTAGAAAAAAATTACTTACTGAAAATGGTGTTGAGATTCTTCCGCCATTCCTTGTGCAACTACTTGAAGTCGTCCATTACCGGGGACACGACTATGATCATAATTTCTAACTCTACAAAGGTTGTGCACTTTCATCCCTTGTCTTCAATTAGCCCAAACATCCTATACACGCGAAGTGCATGAAGGAAAGGAGAGAATGGAGACGAGATCTTTCAGAAGAAAGAATTCAACCCAGACAGCAAGACCCGTTCCACCTACAATTATGCTACATCTTCATGTCAAGCATCGGCTAAACTCTCACAACTTAGTTGATCAAGACAGAGCCCATATGTCAAAAGGCTGCATTGGAAACTACTAAACTTACAAGGACATATAAATCTCTTTGTTCCTGGGTGGCCATCCGCAAGTGACAACCTCAAGTGGAATAACCCTTAGATAAGTGCCCTGAGGCACCATTCAACATAAACCAGTCTTTCCAGTTCCACCCAGGTGGTTCATTTAATAGTAATACTGAGAATTTTTCCTCAACATATAGTAAAACAATTTGTAACATTGCATAGCATCTGCTAAGATCTAGGCCTATCAAAATAACAAGGGTAAAATAGATGGCTACACACTATAGGATAATAGCATAGCTTAATAAACTTATTAAAATTTCCTATCATGCATATTACTCAAAAATCAACTAATGCATATAGAAAATAATGGGTATTTGATGGTGTCTTACTTGCCCTTGAAGTTGGTGAAGAACAATCACCTTCTCTTCATAAAAGAATGTTGCTCTCCGTACAATATAAATATTGAAAACACAACAACATAATAAACAAGCATTCAAATCAAACAAACAAACAAATTGTCGAGACATCGTAGTAGTTTTCATAGACGGGGGTGCCATGAGACTACGGGTAGAGACGTGGGGGAACGTGGTTGCGCTAAAGACGAAAACACAGGTTTTACCCAGGTTCGGTACGTCGTAATAATACGGCGTTCCTACTCCTGCAAACTCACTATTCAGGTCTAAAGCCTGTGTATACAAGTACAATGTGAGGTTCTGTTTAGCTATTCGCTGAGGATCAACTTCCCGGCGAGTTAGCCTCTGTCTTCTCTCTATCATATCTCCCGTCCGGCTTTATATAACAACCGGGTTAGGGCATACAGAGTAGGAAACCTAGAAGACTACAGCGACTATTAACTTGGAAAGTAAGGAATCCGCCTTCTACTCCAAGCCAGATCACGTGGGCCGTGATCCGGGTTCTTCTAGAATCCGGCTTCTGTGCGTCAGCTTACTAGGCCGCCCAATGGACCGTAGCCCACTACCATTCGGGCCACCCGGGCCATCCGGCACTTTAGACTACCATCCGATATACCCCTATTTGGTATATATCCGACAGTAGCCCCCAAGAAGTATCGAGACTCCATTTTCGCCGTCTTTCGCCAAATGCATCCTTCTGAGAAATACCGGCATGCAGTCTTGATTCTTCTTTTCTTCCTTTAAAGGAGATGGTAACGTAAAACTCGGAATCCAGAAAATCCGGCTTTTCTCACACGATCCTTCGCGGAGATGGAACTTACTACGTCAGCGCTTAAAACTTGCTGACGCAAGGGACGTTTGGGTTACAGGCGAGAAAACCCAGAAACATCTTTCTGACAGATTCTCACGGCAAACAAGGAGATAACCATAATCATCCTGTCGATTCATTTCCCGGATTTTCCGGCGAGTGACACGCGTTGGACATCCAACGGTCAAAAGAGCCGTTAGCACGCATCCTGGCGGATGTCCGGCTATAAATAGCCTTCTTCGTCCTCTGGAAAAACCTTCCGCTCTTCACTTCGCACGCCATTCCAGCGCCCAAGATCACAGCAGAGAAACTCTCGAACGCGAATCGCGCCCAAGACCTCACCGGAGACGACCTAGCGCCGCCCCTCGATGGCTTGTCCGTCGTCTTCACCAGCCCGCGCCGTCGCCAAAGAGATTGACGAATCATCAACACAAGGGACCCGCAACTGGATTCTCCAGTGCGGTTGACCGGCGACGAGCCGGCGAAGACCACGGACACCACGGCGGGCGAAGGAAACCTCCCCGCCACCGCTGATCCTGCGGGTTCCTCCTCCGCGCCCACTCCACCGTTCGCTCCCGAAACGGCGGAGGAAAAAAGTGAACTTGTCCGCGACGAGGTTGCGGCCACGGAGGTCGCAGCATCCGCCGCCGCCGGAGTTAACGAAGAGACGAAGATTGCCGGTAATTGGAGTCCGAGCAATATTTTACCATCCCTCCTTCCGACAATCGAAAAGGAAGGGCTTCTGGTTAAAGACAAATGGCGGAGCCCAGAAGACGAATCCGAGCCCATGCCAAAAGACGGAGAACACGTCCTCCTTACTTCTCATATTGCGAGAGGTATGCGTTTGCCACCTTCCGCCTTTTTCTTGGACGTCCTTAACCATTACGGCATTCAGCAACACAATCTTCCACCAAACTCCATTCTCTACCTAGCTGGCTTCCATGCCCTTTTTGAAGGGTATTTAGGAATAGCTCCCAGACTAGATTTTTGGCAATATTGCTTTGGAGTGAAGCGCAACCCTATAGAGGGTGTTCTTCCCGTCTGCGGGACTATTTATTTCACTCTTCGGAGGTTCAGGAAAGATTGGTACCCAAAGATAAAAACATCAGAATCCGTCAAGTTTTGGACGGGTTCCTTCTTTTACCATCATGACATCCCGTTTCCCGGGAAAGAAAACGGGGTTTCTCCATTCGTCAATTCAGCCGCCGCTCCTCAAGAGAGTTGGGCAGTCGAAGCAGTGCAATCTTTGCCGGAAGACCTGATGAAGATAAAACGGCGTATCGCCAAACTTACCTCTTCCCAGCCTCCCTTAACCGGAACAGATATTGTCTTGTGCTGGTTTGGACGCCGTATTCAACCTCTCGCTTTTCGTTCCCGACTCCTTTGTGAATACAAAGGGCCAGAAGATAGCATGAGAGGGACGGACAAAGCCTTCTCCAAAAGGGACTTCAAAAAACGAGTTAACCAATTGGTCGCTACTCGCGTCCAATACACAAAAAGTTTGGAAATGCATCACGAGGAAAACCCAGTCCCTAAGGTATTTATATTTTCCTCGATTTTGGGTTTCTCTCGGATTATCTCTTTTTGCTGACTTATTCGGATCTTTGCCGTCTCCATAGTTCGAAGAACTTAAAGGAATCGATCTTGCATCCGACGCCGAGCTCGACGAACTACATGCCAGCTTTTATGGCGGCCGGAAACGCAAGAGGCAGGTGACCTTTGAAGAAGTGATAAATCTTGACGGAACTCCCATCGCCGTTTTCGGGTATTTTACTGGAGCTTTCTACTTATCATTCCCTTCCGGTTGTTTGAGATATTTATTTCTCAGATGTTTCCCTTTTCAGCCTTGCTCCAGTTCCTCTAAAGGCAAAGAAATTGAAGAAACATAAGGCTACTGCCAAAGGAGAACCATCTTCCGCTGCAGTTTCTCCCCCTTCAGCTGTATTCAGCGGGGAAGAGAAAACCACAAACCCGGGCGCAGAATTTCAGCGGTCCAGCCAGCCTATTGCATCCAACATGGATGCGAGGGAAAGGGAGGGACCATAGATGGGTATAAATCTTCGAGCATCTGGGGAGGATAAACCCATTCCCACTTTTAACAGGAATTTCCAGGTAAAGTAAGAACCGTTCGATGAACTCGGATATATTCACCCAGAAGCTAGAAAATTCTTCGCTCCTGCCCCTCTAATCCGTCCTTGGCCACAAGGCGGGCTAATTGTCCGCAATGACTTCGTATTTTCACCTCGTCAGGTCATTCAAGACGGCCTTTACCACGTTGGAATCCTTTTCTCTAAATATGTAAAGGATTTCAATGAAACCTTGTCAAATTTGCAGGAAATGAGCCAGGTAATATCTCTAGCCCCCAAGCAATAAGTCGAAAGCATGCTGTCCACTTAATGCTTCTTATTACGCTTGTTTTTAACTTAAGCGTCTTACGTTCATTTCCGCGTTTCAGCATACTGCTGATGAGATAAACTTGGAAATTTTTAACAAGCTTAACATCAAGAATGAAGAGATGAAAACCCTTCTATCTATTATTGATGCTAAGAAAGCGGAGCTGGTATCATCTCAGCTAAACCTGTCGGAAACAACAGGTATATTTCGATTCTCTGAAGTTCCTTATCCTGTTTTTTGTCTAAGTACTTTTCCAAATTTTTCTAAACTCGGAATTTTGTTCCTTGCTTTCCAGCTGCTTTGGCTACAGCCAAGGAAATAGCTGAAGATGTCGGCAATGCCGCGATTCTCCGACAGGAGAATTTGGACCTTCATAAGGATCTTATGAAGGCTCAAAAGGATCTGGAGGCCAGCAACATGGCCCTTGGGATTGCTCAATCCAAGGCCTCCCAACAGGCGGACAAGGACAAGGCTACTATCCAAGACTTGGAGAATGCCTTAACCTTGTGCGTTGAGGAAGGCTCCGAGATGGACAAGATTCTCGGTAAGTTGCTATCATTTACCTATTTTTCCATGTATTGATTTCCTTCTCTGTTTATTCGCTAACCTTTTGGTTGTTTGCTTGAAAAAACAGGAGATAGCCCAGAACTTACTCGGATTGAGAAAATCCGAGCTTTTGGGAAGGTATGGACTGCGATCAGGGCTGCAGGCATGCAGCTGGTCAACAAGTTCCTTCCCTCAAGAACTGGGGAATTCTCGGAAGTTGAAAAACTTCCGGAAGCTATACTGGAGGTGGCGGAATCCAAGGAGTCCACCTTGCGCTCCGCAGCACGGGGTGGTGCACGCATGGCCTTAGGCCTTATGCGTATGCATTACCCTAGTGCCAAATCTTGGCGCGTGGCGTCCGGTATCCCCCTTGGATACTCGGAAACCGAGCGGACCACCATCTTCGATGAGATCAAGGGTCATGCCACCAAGATCGCCTCCATGGTGAACATCTCCATCACCTATCCGGAAGAAGCGATTCCATAAGCCCCCGAGAACGACAGCAGCGATGAAGACTCGGATGCCTGAAGGATTCTGCTTAACCTGGATGGTGGAAGTAGAAAATAGGAGCATTACTGCACTTTACAATGTAAACTTATATTGTAATGCTTTTATCCTTTTGTATAAACAAGTACTCCGCCTTTTGCAGTTTAATTATGAAATCCTTTGCAAGTTTTTCGGGTATTTATATTCCTTTATCTTCTAAGTTCTCTGGCTTATGTGTTTTAACTGTACTTAGTGTTTGAAATGGCTCAATAGTATTATGAATCGTCATGCCGAGTTACTGGGTGAAGCCAATCAGTTCAAACTCGGAAACATGGATCATACTAAGGGCATTTTTACTAACTAGCTCCAGTGACCCAACACACAAACAATCAGATAATGCTTAGAGAAAAGTAAGGAATTTTTTGAATGAAACTTGGGCACGCAGGCACAATCCGATTTTCCTTTAGCCTTTGGTGGGCTGAAAATCATTCAGTTTTTAAACGCCGAGCACGCAGGCACAATTCGGGTTAACATTGAGTATTTTGTAAGATCGTTGGGAAATAGATAAGGTGGATTCATGTTTTGAACTATAATAAACTTGTAAAAAACATGGATATAAAAATTCCGACAACTTTATTTCATGATCTCAAAGATGTTTACATAGAATTGAAGTAAGTATAGAAGGGACGTAACTGCTGGATACTCTAGGGCCTTTTTGTCTCTCCTAGCTCATCATCTATCTTTCTCTTTCTTTTGCGATTCGGCTTCTCGGGATCATCTTCCGTATCACGAATGTCAACAAGATAATATTATCCATTCTTCATGGCTTCACTGATGATAAATGGTCCTTCCCATACTGGGGCCAGTTTGTGCTTTCTTTGCTGCACCAATCTTAGCACTAGGTCACCTTCTTTAAAAGAACGATGCCTGATTTTCCGACTATGATAACGTCGTAAAACTTGCTGATAAATGGCGGATCTTTGAAGAACAAGTTCTCGTTCCTCTTCTAAGAGGTCGACGGCATCCTGTCGTGCTTTTTCGGCATCCGAGTCATCGAAATCTTGCACTCTTGGGTATCATGGATCATGTCCGTTGGAAGGATTGCCTCCGCACCATAAACTAAGAAAAACGGGGTTTGCCCTGTTGACCTGTTCGGTGTTGTTCGAATATTCCAAAGCACGGAAGGTAGCTCTTCTACCCATGCTCCAGCTGCTCTATGAAGAGGAGATTCGAGTCTTGGACGTATTCCTTGCAGGATTGAGCTATTCGTTCTTTCAACCTGTCCGTTGGATTGCGGGTGTGCCACAGATGCGAGATCTAGGAGAATTCCCGTTTGTCGGAAATATTTTGCCAACTCTCCAATGGAGAAATTTGTCCCGTCGTCGGTTATTATGCTGTGTGGAACGCCGTATCTCATGACTATGTCAATGATGAAATTTCTGGCAGTTACACCGTCAAGTTTTTTGATGGGTTTAGCCTCCACCCACTTGGTATATTTGTCCACAGCTACAAGTAGATGTGTAAGTCCGCCTCGTGTAGTTTTGAATGGTCCCATCATATCTAGCCCCCAGACCGCAAAGGGCCATGTAATGGGGATAGTTTTGAGTGCTTGGGCTGGCATATTGGTCTGCTTGGCGTAATACTGACATCCTTCACATGTATTTACTATGTACTCAGCATCTGTCTTGGCTGTTAGCCAGAAAAACCCAGCACGAAATGCTTTTTTGACTATGCTTTTTGATTGAGCATGATGTCCGCAATCTCCGGCATGGATTTCTTGCAGGATTTCTCGTTCTTCTTCTGGCGAAATACATTGCAGAAAAATTCCGGAAGTACTGCATTTATACATGCAATTGTTAATTATTGTGTATCCTTTGCATCGACGCTGGATTTGTCTTTGCAAGACTTCATCTGCTCCTTCCGGGTACTTCTGATTAATTAAGAAGTTTATATATGGGATTGTCCAATCCGGGTTAACGAGCATGAATTCAATTGACTCGGAAGCTAGAGGATAATCAACATCTCCACCTTTTATCGATGGTTCGTACAAATGTTGGACGAAAACACCTGGTGGTGGGATTTTTACCCTTTCTGATCCCATGCGGGCTAACGCATCCGCGTTCCAATTCTCCTCCCGTTTAACATGGAGTACTTCGAATCCGAAGAAACAAATGGCGAACTCGTCCACCGTTCTCCGATATTCGGCCATTATAGGGCTTTTTGCGTCCCAAGTTTGGTTGAGCTGATGCTGTACCAAATCTGAATCACCATAGCAAAAAATGCGCTTGACCCCTATTTCTTTTGCAATATACAAGCCATGAAGCAAAGGTTTGTATTCTGCCACGTTGTTGCTGGCGTTGAAGTGTATTTGTCATACATACTCCATTGTGTCTCCTTTAGGGGATTTTAAAACTACACCAGCTCCAGCGCCCTCCTTCATCTTGGATCCATCAAAATGCATGATCCAGTACTCGGACTCCGGCATTGGTGTTTTCTCCATTGCTTCCGTCCAGTCGGAGAAAAAATCTGCCAAAACCTGGGATTTTATTGCCGTCCTGGGCTGATACTTAATGTCGAAGGCTGCTAACTCGATGCCCCATTTGGCTACTCGGCCAGTCGCCTCCGCATTGTTTATTATATCCCCTAGTGGTGCTTTACATACCACTGTTATGGAATGTCCTTGGAAGTAATGGCGAAGTTTTCTGGATGCGAAAAATACGCCATATGCCAGTTTTTGATAGTGTGGATACCTTTGTTTGGACTCGGAGAAAACTTCGCTTATATAATATACCGGATGCTGGTCTTTCTTCCGTTCCACAACAATTACTGCACTGATAACCCGGTTTGTAGCCGTAAGGTACAATAACATAGGTTCTTCGCCTTTTGGGGACGCCAAAATTGGAGCTTTCATCAAAGTTTCCTTTAACTGGGTTAACGCTGCATCTGCCTCTTCTGTCCACTCGAATTTGTCGGATTTTTTCAGCAACTTGTAGAGTGGTAAAGCTTTGTCCCCCAGCCGACTAATAAATCTGCTGACGGCTGCCGCGGAACCCATCAATCTTTGGACATCTTTTACACACGTAGGCTTGGAGAAGTTTAAGATTGCTTTGATCTTTTCCGTGTTAACTTCTATTCCTCTATGAGAAACGATGAAACCCAGAAGTTTTTCTGAGGGAACCCCGAATACGCACTTTAATGGATTTAACTTCATCTTGTAAGTGCACAAATTTTCGAAGGTTTCTCGTAAATCCTCAAGGAGTGTATCTCTTTCCTTGGTTACGACAGCAATGTCGTCCACGTAAACATGGACATTTTTGCCAATATAACTATGCAAACAATGTTGCATGCAACGCTGGTAGGTGGCACCTGCGTTCTTCAGGCCAAATGGCATGGTTATGTAATAGTACGTCCCATAGGGGGTTATAAAAGAAGTCTTAATTTGATCTTCCTTTTTCATGCGTATTTGATGGTACCCGGAATATGCATCCAAAAAGCATAAGAGCTCAGAGCCTGCAGTGGCATCTATTATTTGATCGATTCGCGGTAACGCGAACCTATCTTTTGGACACAATTTGTTTAAACCAGTGTAATCTATACACATTCTAAGGGCAGTGGTATCTTTCTTTGGTACTAACACCGGATTTGCGGACCAATCGGTGTGTATAACTTCCTCGATAAAGTCTGCTGCTAAAAGCCGGATAATTTCCTTGCCGATAGACTTCCGTCTTCTTCCGTCAAATCGACAGATACCTTGTTTGACGGGTTTGGAGCCTGGAATCACCTTAAGTTGATGCTCAGCAAGTTCCCTGGGTACGCCTGGCATGTCAACTGGACACCAGGCAAAAATATCCCAGTTCTCACGGAGGAACTTGATGAGCTCGCCTTCCTATTTGTCGGTCATCCCAGTTCCCACTACGACAAATTTTGTCAGATCGTTGGGATCTAAGATTACCTGTCTTGTGTTCTCGGAGGCCTTGAAGGTGTCTGCTGACTTCCGGGTTTCTTTTCCTACCGGCATTTCTGTCGGTGATACCTCTTTGGCCAGCTCCTTCAACTCTTCTTTGCTATGATTTTTTCGGCGGAAAGGGCGTTTTCTTTTTCTAGCTTGTTTGCCAACTTGAAGTCTACCGATATGGTGATCACTCCTCCTTTTTGCCCTGGCATCTTCAGCTTGTTATAGATATAACATGATCTTGCCATAAATTTGGCGAAAGCTGGACGTCCGAGTATCACGTGATACACGCTTTCGAACGACACCACTTCGAAGGATACTTTTTCCTGACGGAAGTGATCTTTTTCTCCGAAAGTGACATCTAGGGAAATTTCTCCTAGGGATCTTGCTTGCCTGCCAGGAACAATGCCGTGAAAACGTATGTTGCTATGGTTGAGCTGGGTCTCGGAGATTTTCAGATGCCTCAGTGTATCCAGGTACATTATATTAATGCTGGATCCTCCATCCATCAACACTCTTCTTAGCCTAGTGTTCTGGACAATAGGGATTATAACAAGGGCTTGCGTGCCGGGTTCAGGGATATTCCCGGGATGATCAGACTGATCCTAGGTAATTGGTGTGTTTGAATACTTCAAGAATTTCGGGGTTGCCGAAACAACCGCGTTTATTTCTCGAAGCGTTCTTTTTGCCACCTTTGCTGACGGAGTTGCCAGGAAAGTTAGGGCACACTCTCCATCAACTCTCGGAAATTTGGGCTCGCCTTTTCGCTGCTGTTCCTGGATTTTTTTCATCAGTGTCCGATTCACTGTCTTCTTTCTCAGCTTCTGGCTTTTGTTTGGAAAACTTCCTTTTGGAATTCTTCCCCTTATTTCCGGATCCTGCACTGCCTTTCATATGCTTGTTCAGCCGGCATTGTGCGTTGGTATGGGTGGGTTTCCCAAAGGGCGAATGGTGGACGCAGGGTTCCGACTTAACCTTTTCCCATTCTTCCTTGGTGTAATTGATTGGTTCTGAACTACGTCCTTTCCACCTATTCCCTTTTTCACTTCCAAAGGCTATGTTAACTTCTTTGGGCTTTTGTGTTGCGTCTGGAGTTCCTTTTTTCTCAGGGCGAGGATTCTTTTTGGCCTGTATCAGTGTGTCGATACTGCCTCCTCTAGCTCTGATGTCGTCTTCGGCTGCAGCATGGTCATTGGCGGTTGTAAGCATAGATCCGAGATCTTTGTGCTGTTTGGAACCAACCATGAACGGTACAAGTACGGGTTTTAGGCCATTGACGAAAGCATGCATTGCTTGTACGTCAGTTACTCCAGAGCAGCTATTCTTCATTGCAGTCCATCTTGAGATAAAATCCACGTATGGTTCGCCTTCAAATTGGGTGCAACGGTTTAGCTGGTTGATGCTATTCGGGCGTTTGTAGGTTCCCCGGAAGTGCTGAGTAAATACTCGAGCCATATCATCCCAGCTGTCGACAGTTTTGGAAGGTAATCCGTTAATCCAATATCTGGCTCCATCCAGTAACATTAGGGGAAGAAACTTTACAGCTTCCAGGTCCGTCCCATTGTTAATCTGGACGGCTGTATAGTAATCTGAGAGCCAGGTATCCGGGTTTGTACTGCCGGTGTATTTTTGGTATGTTGGACCAACTTTGGCGAAGCCAGAATGCAGAGTTATCCTTCGGATCCTATCTGTGAAGCACTTAGGTCCAAAGTATAAGTCGTTTCTTTCCGCCCTATCCATGTGTGCGGTGTACCTGCCGGCTAAATGGACAGAAGGGGATCTACTCCTTTCTTTTCCATTGTTGCGTGGACGTGCTTTTCCGGGATCATCTCTATGTCTTCCGATATCACGTCCCTTTGGATGAGGTGGAGGTCTACTCCTGTATCTTTCCTTGTCCTTGGGGGGTGTCCGAGATCTCTCACGACTGTGAGGTATAACCTGTCTTCCGGCTTTTTCAGCTGGGTTTCTCGGAGGTGGCATTGCTTTGCCGTCATTCCGGTGTTTTTCTTCCCGATCGTGGGTGTTAAGTCCACCTTTTGGGAGATGGGATCCGGTTCTAGACGCTTCATCCCTGTTATCGGGATTTTTCTTGTCTTTTCTCGGATCCGTTTTCCTCTCATTTGGACCTCTCGGTTCCTCCGGTCCGGGTGCTCCAGCGGCGCAAGTAGCTGTTTTGCATAGGGCGGAGTCGTCATACATCCTCCCTGATCGCTCTTGCCCCCGGTGTTGTTGTTGCAATGCCTTTCCGAGGAAAGCATACTCCCCTTGAAGTTTTTCACCGTTTGAGTACATATCGTTGTTGAGGATGGCGAACGCTGCTTCCACGTTTTCTGTTGCGGTTTTGTATATTGGTTCGCCTCTGGCATCTTTGCCGTTTACCTGCTTTTGCCAAGATGGGTTGTGAAACCTTTCTTTTGGCGGCAGTACTTCCGGTATTACGATTCCGGGTAACCTTGTAGGTTTTAAGGCAGATCTATTCTTTTTCTCGTACTCCTCGATTTCTTCCTTCATGAGCTTGATGTCATCCTAGGTTTTTTGGAGGTGTTCACGAGTTCTGAATAGATGTTGCTGTTGCCTTTGGAGAGCTTGTCTCCTGACTTCTAGCACTTCAGGGGGTTCGTGCAATCCCACTGGTGTTTGTAGCAACTCCTGTTCTTCTTGTTCTGTCATTGGCGGAACAAGGATTTCTTTTCTTTTCTTCTCCGCAAGTTTTGTTCCGCTTGCATATCCTACTTCCGGGATTTCATCAGCTGGATCAGCTAATTTCTTCTTCCGGAGTTTGTATTGGAGTTTTTTAGCGGCCTTGTGCTTTTTCTTGGAAGAGGGAGGCTTTTTGGCAGGTTCATCCTCTGTCAATTCCTTGACATTGGGGAATATTGGAGAAGTTTCTCCGTCTTCTCTCTCTTCCTCTGGCGGAGGAGTTCTAGGGCTTTCCTGACTGCCGGCGTCCGTGTTTTCAGCCGGTTTCGCCATTAGTACTTCATGGAATCCCTCCTGAAAAGATTTAAGGTTTCTTTCGAAGGCGTCAACGTCTTCGTCTTCGGAGTCAAAGTCATCTGATCCGGTTTGTGACTCTAATCTTGCCTCAATGGCGGCTAGCACGGAGTCAGCTTCCGAGTTCATCGCTGGATTGGCGGATGTCGGATCTTCCACCTCTGTAGTGGATTTGCTGTTTTCTGCCTCTTGCACGGGATTGCTTTCATCCGTGTTTTCGGCGACCTCGGATTGCACCATACCGATAAAGTGTGAATCACTTTTTTGTCGGCGATCTGAGCAAAATCCGGTATCGTAATCATCTTCGACTGGGTATAGGGCGGGTGGGAAAAATTTGCTTCCACCGCAAAACCCCATGGCCTCTGCAGTTAGTCCGATAAAGATATTGGTAGATCCAATCGGTAACACGCAGGCACTTACCAGATGATTTTGCGCCGGTATGTAAGATCCATTGTCGAGGAAGAGTCCAATATCGCTGTTGAACTCCAGGCTTCCGACGGTTATGGAACTGCCGATTCCGCCCAGTATCCCAGATCGAAATTTTACGCCTGACGCCGTTTGCCCCACGGTGGGCGCCAACTGTCGAGATATCGTAGTAGTTTTCATAGACGGGGGTTCCATGAGACTACGGGTAGAGACATGGGGGAACGTGGTTGCGCTAAAGACGAAAACAGAGGTTTTAGCCAGGTTCGGTACGTCGTAATAATACGACGTTCCTACTCCTGCAAACTCACTATTCAGGTCTAAAGCCTGTGTATACAAGTACAATGTGAGGTTCTGTTTAGCTATTCGCTGAGGATCAACTTCCCGGCGAGTTAGCCTCTGTCTTCTCTCTATCATATCTCCCGTCCGGATTTATATAACAACCGGGTTAGGGCATACAGAGTAGGAAACCTAGAAGACTACGGCGACTATTAACTTGGAAAGTAAGGAATCCGCCTTCTACTCCAAGCCAGATCACGTGGGCCGTGATCCGGGTTCTTCTAGAATCCGGCTTCTGTGCGACAGCTTACTGGGCCGCCCAATGGACCGTAGCCCACTACCATTCGGGCCACCCGGGCAATCCGGCACTTTAGACTACCATCCAATATACCCCTATTTGGTATATATCCGACACAAATGAAGAAAACATACATGCAACAAACAAAGCAAAGGAAAACATGTGAAAACATTTATTTTCAATGCACAAAATAAACTAAGGGTTTGTAGTTAGATTTTTTCCATTTGTGAATAAGGATTGGTCTTTGATCAAAAGAGCACACAAAGGTCTAATCAATTTTTGTCTTGTTTTATTCAAGTCCTCTTTTGCCTCCTTGAGTTGCTTCTGATGTTAAGTCTTCAATGGCCTTGCTTGTAGTCTTCCTTAGTGAGTCTAGGGACTTGGTCATATGAAAATAGAAATAGATGGTGTTGTTAGAGTTCCCTAAAAGTACTTGTAAAATCTTCTCGTTTTCTTAATTTTATGGGAGGGTATTCTTCTTGAGTTTAAGTTGCTCTTCTTGATGAAAGTTTTCTTGTTGAGGTCTTGGTCAAAAGCTGCCATCTCACTTGAGAAAGTAATTCTAAATCTTGGAAAAAACAAACTTCTAAGTATTGGAAAACAAATCCTAAGTCTTCACATGTTTGGTCTTAAGGGAAATCTTCATGATCCTTTGTAGCTTCCTCCCTTGTGTGGTGTCTTCATTGAAACTTCCACCACTTTGGTTTTGGTACAAACTAGGGGCTTGTCTTGCTCTAACTTAGTCATACCACAAAGTCTAAGGGAACAAAAAAGATAGGGGAGAAAAGACTTAGAGAAAAAGAGAGATGTGGTTGGTCTTCTTGTCTTCTTAAATTCCTCTTGTTTTCTTCCAAGTGCTTCTACTTCTTGGAGATGGTTCTAAAGTTGGCTTCCTTGGCTAAGTCCTTCATTGGTCTTCTAGCTTCATGTTGAAAATCTTCAAGTTGAGAATTGTAGCATCCACTCCATGGCTTTTCACTAATATAGACTTAGTGGTTTTCAACTAGGAGGGCCAAAAGCACAAAATTACATGGACATGGTTTCAAGGCATCCAAGGGCTTAGGTTTTGGTCTCTCCAGTCTAATGTTAGTATTTGGAACGATTCTGCTAAAGAAAACATATTGAAAATATTTACATAATTAAAACTAGGTCAAAAATTACCAAACAAGCATATTTGAAATTGAACAAATTTTAAATAGTCAATTTTAATTTTGGCCAGTACTAACAAATTCTACATGTTTAGGGCTTTTCAAAAAGTCCAATTTTTTAGATTTTGGAATTATAGATCTAAAGTTATTCATAAAAAAATATTTACAAAGCTCTACAAATAATAAGTGTGTGCACGTATCAAATTTGGATTTCTTTGATTCTAATGTGTTCTACATATTGTGCTAATTTCAAAAACTATAAAATCATTTAAGTTGGGGGGCTTTTCTGCAAAATTTACAAGGGGCTAAACTGTTTAAAAGAAAAATAGGCGATCCGGGGGTTACTGAACGGAGGCCCGTGATTGGTTGATACCATTTCGACGTGGATCGTGGCTCCCGGCCGTTGGATCTGAGTAACGGTGGACGCACGCGCTTTCAAGGTACCTCTTCGGTAAGTGAAATAACATGATCCATTGGATCGAGATTGGACGGTTAGGAGAGAGGGGAGCTCACCCGGCGGTGCTGCTTCGCCGGAATATGACCACGCGGTGGCGCAGAGTGCCGGAATTTTGACGGCGTTGGTCCTCGGTTGTCGTGCAGGCTCGGAGAGAGACGGGGAGGCGCGGAACGACGAGGCGAAGATGATAGCGGGGTCGGCGCGCTACCTCACTTCCTAAATCGATAACGCGGTGTAGATGGAGATGACGCGGGCTCCGCGTCCTCGGGTCTGCACGGCGCAGCCGTTTTGCTGCGTACAAAAAATCTAAGAAGAGGACATGGAAGTGCGCGAGGTCACGAGTGTCCGAAAGAGCCCAAAAGGGGCGGCGCTTGCTCACTGGTTTGGCTGGAGATGGAGATCGACGGTGGCGGCAACACGAAACTTTGGCGAGGAATTTCTCGAGTCTGGCGGCATGATTGATTCCGGAATCAGAGGGGAAATGAAGAGGAGAAACGCGGGCATAAATAGGGGGTTACGGGGCTGGGGTTCGTGCCGTAATCACGAAGAAATCGGCACGGAAGAAATCTCCCCCGGGCCGGAGTCCCTGTCGTGCACGGGAGGAAGAAGAGGCGACATCACTGCCGCGTCACGCTGGCGTCACTGGTGGGTTCCACCGGTCAGAGAGAGAAAGGAGGAGGTGTGCGGGTTGGGTTGCTGGGCTCCTCTTCACCGCACGCACGGTAGTTAGGTTGTGGGCTTCGGCCTAGTTCGGCTGGCTACGCGGCCACGCGTGATAGAGATATAGGAAGAGGAAATGGGTGGGTTGGGCCTGCGCTGGTTTTTTTTTTCTATTTGTTTTCCTTTTAATCATAGCTTTTGTTCTAGAGCTCCATATAGCCTGAAATAAAATTCTATTTTTTTTGTAAAATCTAACCCTTTCCAATGGAAACATTTATGTGGTGCTTTAAACACAATCAAAATTTTATTTTTTCAAAATATGAATAAATTACTAATAGAAACTTAATGCTATTTCAAAATAGAGAAATAAATACTTTGAAATAATAAAACTTATTTTGAATGAGGATTTTAAGGGTTATGGAGTTAGAGGCATGTTTGGATTATTATTTCCAATAGCATTGGAATAACATATAATATTTCCTTTGTGTTGGATTTTTATATGTTTTTGGTGGCTTGCTTTAATGGAAAACAAAAGTTTTAATTTTTTTTGTGATTTTTGAATTCCTCCAAAAATTAGGGTTGTTACAGGGTATGAGTTTCAGACCCAGCCACTTATATAAGGGCTGGGAGAACCACCCAGGAGGGGACATCCAATCTAGGTTTTACACCATGGAAGTCGCACCTCGAGATCCAATCTCTCGACCTGCGCACCCACCATTGTAACCAAACATCATATATAGAGACAGACAAGCAGGAGTAACGGTATTACCTCCACGAGGGCCCCAAACCTGGGTAAAATCGTGCCCCCCTATTTTTGGCCGAGTCCACCAGCGCATACATCGTTCCTCTACTCGAAACCGTACCGTCTCACCCAAGAGGTTTGTTGATATGAGTCATCGATATCCGTGAAAACCTGATTAAAGGTAGTCATGTGATCCACAACATCCGACCTCTCCTAAATCTTTAGTTAGTATAAATTTTGCTTCAAATACACCTTGGTCGTCGCAGTCTTGGACATAAACTGACTCTCCAGTTTCTCCCAAACCTTTTTCAGCGAATTCTCATCCATCACATGATACATGACCTGGTCCGACAAACACAACCGTATGGTTCCGTCTGCTTGAATCTGTAACTCCTCCCAGTCATTATTGTCCATCTTAGCTGGCTTGACATCCTGCAACGCCTCCAAGCATCCCTTGTTGTGCCAACAAATCCTTCATACTTGTCTGCCATAACGCAAAGTTTCCAGTCCCATCGAACTTTTGCACTGCAAATCTGGTGCCCGTTGGCACCATGATTTTTCTTGTACGACTGACCTGCAAAGAAAATATCCGAGTTGTTGTACCCGCGTGCACGTAGCATTAATTTTTCCTGTGCTCCACGTACTACTGCTCCAAAGTTGCTCAACTCCCGACGCTTGCAATTGCCTTGATCTTGCCTGGTACTTCCGATGGAACCCGTGTATCCTTGATAGATTTATTTCTGCAGAAATCGATTTGCTCGTCTCATCTCCCCTTATCCGCCTCCTGCTGGCTTTAATAGCCCTACAAGTCTCTGTCCTCCGAAACGAACCCGTGAAGACCTGTACGCCTCGGTCTCCAGCTGGGACTTGGTTCCCTTTTTTTCCAAACCAAATCCAGTCTTTCTGATCGATTCCATGCATCGCACGTACCCGGCTGCTGGGCAACTATGCATGCGAGGCCCCTGTTCCTGCTTCCGATGCATCATGGCCCTTTGGCCTGCTGCATACACTGCGTGCCCTTGGCCACATGCACAACATGTGGATGCCTTGGCATCCATGCACACTAGCACATGTTTCGCTGTAGCCTGCATGCAGCAGCTCATGATTTTGTCCAACTACTACCTTGGCCATGTGCGTTCATGCATGCGCCGACTTGCACAGGCATCTCGCCGAATCCTTTGCTTCTTGCACAGGGAAATCCCTATTCCTACGATTGCACGGAAAGAACTTGTCGGAATTGCAGTTCGCTGCTTCACATCGATAGATCAATTTTCTCAAACTCCTCTAGATCAACACACCGCGACCTTCGAATGATGAGGACATCCCTAGTTCTTATACCATTGCACCCATTGAAGATGTTGCTGTTCAAGAGAATCATGCTGAAGTAAGGATTAGACCTATGAATAGATCAAGAACCAAGCTACTAGAACAACAGGTGAACTCACTCCTATTAAATTATGATGTTTGTTGTTCTGAGAATTTTATACTACCTAAATCCCTCCATTTATGTATGATGCAGGTTGTTGATAACACAAGCATTATTGGAGGAGAGGAGCTTGGAGCCATGGAGCAATTCATAGGAGAACACAAGGAGGGAGGTGATCATGGCAGCACAAGGAAGGATGAGAAACAAGGAGCTAACCATGATTGAGTTGGGAGCATCAAGGACATGTCCTAGGATGTCCCAACCCACAATTATTAGTAATGTGCATTAGGTTTATGGGGGCACCAAGGACATGTCCTAGGGTATCCCAGTGCGTGTAGAATAAGGGCATGCGTGCCCCTTGGCCGAATCCCACTTGTTTGGGTCGGTTTGTATCAGTTGGGTCGAGTCCAAACCCTTTTAGTTGAGTCCATGTCGGATTGGAGGTTGGTGCTTGCGCAAGAGGCCTTGTGGCTGCACCCCCTCCCTCATATAACCCTCCAACGTGAGAGTTGAGAGGCTAGACTAACTTTAAGATAAACCCTAAAACTCCATTGCTGAATTGCTTCAAGCATTCATCTGGAATTGATACTATTGCAAGTTTTGCGTGTTATCTGCTGTTCCACTGGGAATTAGTTGATACAGGACCACTAGTTGTCGGTTGCTGCTCGTGCAAGTGTGTGGATTTGTGAATATCCAAGGGATTGGTTGCTGCTGCAATTGGCATCAGGGATTAGCCGGAGAGTTCGTGGAGAGACACAAGTTATCCCCCTTACCAAATCAGTGAGTTCATCAAGAAGATCAGGCATCCCCTTATCATCTTGGTATCAGATCACGGGCTTTACTCGATGAGCTGTTTTTGTTCCCCTAGATTTCGAGTTTTCTTATTATCTATACAGAAAAAGCCTCAAAAAAATAGTTTGTGTCCATGCCGTAGCCTTAGATCATCACCATTGTCGAGTTTTACTTGCTGTTTTTTTGTTTGATTTTTTGTTTCTATTCTCCTTTTGAGTCTTGTTATTTCGGTCTAGGTTTAGGGTTCTAGTAGTTTGTTGAGTTGTTCCTCTAGTGTCCACCAAAAATCACAAAAATAGATCCAATCCGAGTGGTGTTCCTTGTCCAATTTGAGTTGTTGAGGGATTTGCTGCTGCGGTACAAAACCTACCTATTCTCTGCCGTGGATTCCTAGTCTTGCTCGAGTTCCACTCATACTCGGAAATTCCAAACCGTGTGGATCAAACAGCCTAAACCGAGCCTTAGTTGCTCTCGGATTCGATCCCTGCCGCGGCACAAAAGTGGAGCAATTCGCTGCCGTGAGTTGATCACTTGGCTGCCGTGCGCGCGCTGCCGCGGTACCGAAATGAACCAATTCGCTGTCGTGCGTGCTGTCCCTGCCATGAGCACTCCGCGCTGCCGTGAGATCATCTGCCGGGCAGAGTTTTTCGCCGTTTTTGCTGCCGTCACGGCACAAAACGAGCGTTTTTTCCTACCATGGGTTTTAATCTGAGTCCTTAGCATTTTGTTTTAGGTTTTCATTTGCACTCTCTTTAGGCTTTCAAGTCCGATCATTGTGAACCTTAGGCACTGCCTATCTACATCAATACACTAGGTACCTTGCCCACAAGACTAGCTATTTTGTTGCTCATTACAGGCTGCTCTATTCCATACTTTTGTGTCATGTTGATCATAGCTTTGTTATTTTTGCTCCATAGTTGTTTTCGGCCAGTCATAAAAGTATAAAAAAAGAGAAAAACATAAATTATAAAAAGAGAAAAACAGAATTGAAAAAGCAAAAGAGGCCTTGAGATACATTGTTATATCTTGTTATTGGAGTTGTTTTATCACTACTATATTGACACTATTTCATTGAGAAATAGTGTGCGTGTGCTATCATTGAGCCTAGCTAGTGTCTTTCGAGTGCATTGGAATTTTTTCTTCCATATAATTGCATTGCCACTTTTGTCTCCACTTTGGTGTGTTGTTTCCTAGGTGCAATTTTTATATCATCACAAACAACAAATAGGACTTGTTCATTGGTGATTGTTAGGTATCCATACCAAGCCCCACTATATATCCCGTTTTGCCTTGTGAGATCTAAAATCCGTGGGTATTCTGTTATTCACGCCGAGACATAGTAGTGATGTTTTACTTGTGGTAAGTTTTTGCTATTCACTTTGGAACAGTAAGGTACACCATTATTTGCTGTTTTTGAGTGAGTTGTGAGAGAGAACCACATACCCTATTATTTGTTTTCACTAACACATTCATCAATGGAGTCTGTTGCTAGTGATGGTGTGCAGGTTGACAACAATAATGGGAAGGCTGTTAAGGCATCTACTAAGAAGAATTCTGATGATTTGCTCACATGGGGAGAATTTGCTAAATTTCGAGATGTGATGGCCAATAGAATAGAGCAAAGAATTGATGCTTATGATACTCATTTGAGGAAAGATTTGCAAGAGATAAATCTGAAAATCACACAAGCTGCTACTCAAGAATCTGTTGATATTATGCAAGAGTCTCTCACTAATTTGACTAGGAAAATTGCTCAATTGTCTACTCAACGCCAACAAAGAGGTCCTCAAGTGCATGATGATGATGATTGGTAACCAGGCCGAGCTCATGATAATCATGGCCGTGGGGGTTTTGCTGCAAGGAGGGTACTAGCTCGTGATAATAATAGAGAATTTGATGGTTTGGGCAAGCTTAAATTTTCTTTT
The DNA here is from genome assembly GCA_028641055.1 of Alopecurus myosuroides. NCBI lineage: Eukaryota > Viridiplantae > Streptophyta > Magnoliopsida > Poales > Poaceae > Alopecurus > Alopecurus myosuroides. Next base: position 182,710,002 of record CM054060.1, on the reverse strand, counting down.
CCTCCTTTCACCTTTGATCATGTTGATGTAGAAGAGTATTTGATGTCGGAGCTGAAAATTGAGAAGCTGTGGAGATTGCATGACTATAGTGAAGATAGAAAAATTAAATTGACTTCTTCTGGGTTTGATGGCTATGCTCTTTTGTGGTGGGATAATATTACACAATTGAGGGCAGAAAATGAAGAACCAGAAATTGTTACATGGGCTACTATGAAGCAACTCATGAGGGATAGATTTGTGCCAAAAAATTATGTGAGAACTTTGTATGATAAATTACAGCAATTGAGGCAAGGCACAATGTCAGTGGATGCTTATTATAGAGTATGGAGTTAATACTTCCGGGGGCTCGAGTTATGGAGGAACCATAATATACTATGCAATGTTTTCTCTCAGGTTTGCAATTTAAAATCAGAAGCATTGTGAGGCACCTCCAGTATAGTGATATGAATGATTTGCTACATCATGCTAGAGAGGCACAATCACAATTGGCTGTGGAGGCAAAGATGAGTGCTAGAAGGGTTTTTACACCTCAAAATTATGGTTTTTCTTCACCTACACCACAACCAGCCCCAACTCGTGGTGTTCCATCATCCAAACCCGAGAGCACCCCTTCTACTTCAAGGAGGCAAGTGCAACTAGCAGCTAGTTCTAGTGGATCCACGATGTCTATTGCCAAAAATAGATATATGAGTTTCCATACATGTGGAGGAAAAGGCCACTTCAAGAGAGAATGTCCCAATAAGAAAACTATGTTTGTTAATGAGGACAATGAATATGAAACAGGTGATGATGCTGATACTAATGAGGAGGATGATTGTGATGATAAAGGAGGTCCACTTGATACTTATGCCACACATTACCCCACTATTGTTGGCTCACAAAATGTTGCGGCCTTGAGTGTTATTTCTTCTCCAGAAAATCAGAGGTGCAATCTTTTACAAACCAAATCAATTGTAGGTCCTAAAATGACTTGTAAACTTATAATTGATGGAGGGAGTTGCAAAACTCTAGCTAGTAAAGAGCTATGTGCAAAGCTGAAACTGAAGTATATTCCACACCCTCATCCTTATTATATACAGTGGCTGAGTGATAAAGGAGAGATGAAGGTGAGAAACATGGTGAGATTGGAGTTCCAAATCGGGCCATATTGTGATACTATTGAGTGTGATGTTGTGCCCATGTTTATTTGTCACATGTTGCTTGGAAGACCATGGCAGTTTGACAGGAGTGTTACACATAATGGGAGAGCTAATACATACCAGTTGAATTGGCATGGGAAGGACATTGTTTTGAGACCAATGACACCACATCAAACTGTAAACGAGTCTTGTCAAAAAACTGAAGTGAAATTAGAGAAGGAGAGTGGGAGAGTGGAAAAACAAGAGAGTACTACGTCTATGAGTGATAGTAGAAAAACAAGCTGAGTGGTAAAAATAGAAGTGAGGGAGTGAGCCTATTATGTATGCTATCCACCAAAGAGGACTTGAGAGAATTTAGTGCTTCCTATAGTGCTTATGCACAAGGGAGAAATATTGGTTTCTAATGACATGACCCCTATTGCTCTTGGTGTTTCTCATGTTTTACACTAGTTTGATGATGTTTTTACAAAGGAGGTACCATCAGGGCTGCCACCATTGCGTGGCATTGAGCATCAAATATATTTGATTCCTGGAGCTACATTACCAAACCGAGCCCCTTACAGTACCAATCCCCAAGAGACCAAAGAAATTTGGAAACAAGTGCAGGAGCTTCTTGATAAAGGGTATATTCGAATAATCTTATCTCCATGTGTTGTTCCTGTTATTTTAGTTCCTAAGAAAGATGGTACTTGGCGCATGTGTGTAGATTGCAGAGAAATTAACAACATCACTATTCTTTATCGTCATCCTATACCTCGTTTGGAGGACATGTTATATGAATTAAGTGGTTCTGTTGTTTTCTCTAAAATTTATTTGCGTAGTGGTTATCATCAAATTAGGATGAAAGAGGGGGATGAATGGAAAACAACTTTCAAAACGAAATTTGGTTTATATGAATGGTTAGTGATGCCTTTTGGTTTAACTAAGGCACCTAGTACTTTCATGAGATTAATGAACCATGTTTTGAGAGAGTTTATTGGTAGATTTGTTGTAGTTTATATTGATGATATTCTCATATATAGCCACAATGAACATGAACATGTTGATCATATTAGACAAGTCTTGCATGTGTTAAGAGCAAATAAATTGTGTGGTAATCTTGCTAAGTGTACATTTTTCAAAGATAAAGTCCTTTTTATGGGATATCTTGTTTCAAAGAAAATGTTAGTCAAGTGAGAAGTTTTAATGGATTGGCTGGTTTCTATAGAAGATTTGTCAAAGATTTTAGTACACTTGCTGCACCTTTAAATGAATTAACTAAAAAGGTTGTTGATTTCGATTATGGGATTGAACAAGATATTGCTTTTGATGTGATTAAGAACAAATTGATTTCGGACCCATTGCTAATTCTTCCTAATTTTAGCAAACAATTCGAGATAGAATGTGATGCAAGTGGTATTGGTATTGGTGGAGTGCTTATGCAAGAAAACAAACCTATGGCTTATTTTTCTGAGAAATTGCATGGTGCTCAATTGAATTATTCTGTGTATGATAAGGATCTGTATGCACTTGTTAGGCTCCTTGAAGTGTGGAAACATTACTTGTGGCCTAAAGAATTTACAAGACACTTTGATAATGAAGCTTTGAAATTTTTAAAGAGCCAATCTAGCCTTAAGAACGGACATGCTAAGTGGGTTTAATTTATTGAATCATTCCCATACATCATTAAATATAAGAAAGGCCAAGATAACGTTGTTGCTGATGCTCACTCTAGGAAAAGTATACTTTTATTTCAATTGGATGTGAAAATTCCTGGTTTGGAGAGTGTGAAAGATTTGTATGCTCAAGATATTGATTTTAAACATGCATATGCGAATTGTACTAACGTGAAAGAATGGGATAAATTTCATTTGCATGATGGATATTTGTTTAGAGCTAACAAATTATGTGTGCCCGAGTCGTCCTTGCGTTTGTTATTGTTGCAGGAATCATATAGTGGTGGATTGATGGGACACTTTGGGAGAGAGAAGACATTGCTCATGTTGGCTGACCACTTTTATTGGCCACGCATGAGAAGAGACATGGAGAGGTTTGTGAGACATTGCATCACTGGCAACAAGGCTAAGTCTAAACTGAAACCTCATGGTTTATATACTCCTCTTCCTGCACCTACTACACCTTGGGAGGACATTAGTATGGATTTTGTGTTAGGATTGCCAAGGCCTAAAAGAGGACATGATTCTATATTTTTGGTAGTGGATAGATTCTCTAAAATGTCACATTTTATTGCATGTCGCAAGAGCGACGATACGTCGCATATTGCTAATATGTTTTTTAGGGACATAGTGAGATTACATGGACTACCCAAGAATATTGTTTCTGATCGTGATGTCAAGTTCATGAGCTATTTCTGGAAGACACTATGGGGGAAGCTGGGGACTAAGTTTCTATTTTCTACTACTTGTCACCCCCCCAAACTGATGGACAAACGGAGGTGGTGAATTGCACATTATCTACATTGTTGCGAGCCATGACTAAAAAGAGCCCACGGGAGTGGGAGGAGTGTTTGCCACATGTTGAGTTTGCACACAATAGGTCTATACATTCTACTACTCAGCTATGCCCGTTTGAGGTGGTGTATGGTTTCAAGCCAATAACACCACTTGATTTGCTGCCACTTCCTATACAAGAGAGGGTCAATATGGAGGCTTCAAAACGTGCTGGTTTTGTGAGGAAGATCCACGAGAAGACCAAGGAAGCAATTGAGAAAACAAGAAGACATGTAGCTAAGAGAGTCAACAAGAAGAGGAAGGGAGTACTGTTTCGGACAGGAGATTTGGTGTTGGTGCATTTTCGCAAGGATAGGTTTCCCACATTGCGCAAGTCCAAGTTGATGCCAAGAGGTGCAGGTCCATATAAAGTTCTTTAGAAGATTAATGATAATGCCTACAAGATTGATCTTCCTAGTGATGAGTTTGGTGTGAGTAATTCTTTCAATGTTGTTGATTTATCACCGTACCATGGAGAGGACCATGATGCATCGAGGTCGACGCCTTTTCAAGTGGAGGGGGGGAGGATGATGAGGACATCCCTAGTTCTTATACCATTGCACCCATTGAATATGTTGATGTTCAAGAGAAACATGATGAAGTAAGGATTGGACCTATGACTAGATCAAGAACCAAGCTACAAGAACAATAGGTGAACTCACTCCTATTAAAATGTGATGTTTGTTGTTCTGAGAATTTTATACTACCTAAATCCCTGCATTTATGTATGATTCAGGTTGTTGATAACACATGAATTATTGGAGGAGAGGAGCATGGAGCGATGGAGAAATTCATAGGAGAACACAAGGAGGGAGGTGATCATGGCAGCACAAGGAAGGAGGAGAAACAAGGAGCTAAACATGATGGAGTTGGGAGCATCAAGGACATGTCCTAGGGTGTCCCAGCCCAAAATTATTAGTAATGTGCATTAGGCTTATGGGGCACCAAGGACATATCCTAGGGTGTCCCAATGCGTGTAGAATAAGGGCATGCGTGCCCCTTGGCCGAATCCCAATTGTTTGGGTCGGTTTGTATCAGTTGGGTCGAGTCCAAACCCTTTTAGTTGAGTCCAAGTCGGATTAGAGGTTGGTGCTTGATGTCTACGCACGCTTCTATTCTTGTAGACAGTGTTGGGCCTCCAAGTGCAGAGGTTTGTAGAACAACAACAAGTTTCCCTTAAGTGGATTACCCAAGGGTTATCGAACTCGGGGAGGAAGAGGTCAAAGGTATCCCTCTCAAGAAACCCTGCAATTACGATACAAGAAGTCTCTTGTGTCCCCAACACACCTAATACAATTGTCAGTTGTATAGGTGCACTAGTTCGACGAAAAGAGAGTAAAATACAAGTGATATGGATGATTATAAGTGATAATAGCAATCTGAAATAAAAATGGCAGCAAGTAAACATGTAGCAGAACTGATTGTTAACGGTGTTTCAATGCTTGAAAACAAGGCCTAGGGATCCTACTTTCACTAGTGGACACTCTCAACAATGATAACAAAATTTAATGCATAAATATCTCTCTTCACTACATGTAGCATCCCAACTTTTAATAAAGATGGAATACCTGTGTTATTGTGCTAGTCCCTGGATCACTTGCTAGCACCACAGTACAAAATGAAATATCATGCAAATGCATCAAATTCTATTACATCGCATGATCCAGTCTTTACAAAAATAGGATTACAACTTGCATAGTCTTAGAAGACTAGCAGAAAACAAAGATATACAGCGGAAAACATAGTACAACATTGATCCCATCTTCTTCATGTGCCACAGGCAAAACATGTTGGCGATAGTCTCGAGATCCTAAACGAAATCCTCACTCGTCTTCAGAAATATCTGCAATATGGAATATGCAGCCACAAGGGAGTCAATACAATTTAATGTATTGGCAAGTAACACTATGGTGGATATAAATGGCAAGACTAATACTACATGCTTATTTGGCTGAGTGGAGTTTTGGCTAAGTTTGCATAAAGCCAGTTTTCTCCTATCACTTTTGTAAAACAAACTTTTCTTTTCAAAAGGGTGGCAACATTGGATTAAGATCCAAGCACCACAATACTGTTCACTTGGTCAAAATTTTACTTATTGAAATTGATGATGAGATTCTTCCGTCAATCCTTGTCCAGCTGCTCATAGTTGTCCATAACCGGGGACACGGCTAAGATCTTAGTTTGTTGACTCTGCAGAGTTTGTGCACTTTCACCTTCAGACTCAAATCAGCCCAAACATCCTATACACCCTGAGTGCATTAAGGAAAGGAGAAGATTGAGACGAGATCTTTCAGAAGAAATTCCACCACCGTTTGGCTTACCCGTTCCACCTATAATTATGCTACATTTGCTGGTAAGCCTAGTGAGATCATTCAACTTAGTTGATCAAGACAGAGCCTATATGACTAAAGGCTGCACGGGAAGCTACTAAACTTAGAAGGACATAGTAATCTTTTTGTTCCTGGGTGGCCATCCGCAAGTGACAACCTCAAGTGGAATAACCCTTAGATAAGGGCCCTGAGGCAATACTCAACATAAACCAGTCTTACCACTTCCACCCAGGTGGTTCATTCATTAGTTATACATAGAATTTTTCCTCAACATCTAGTAAAACAAATTTTGTAGCATGGCAAAGCATCTAAATAAGTACCAATGCATCAAAATAACAAGGTATAAGGATGGCTACACACTACTAGGATATAGCATAGCATAATATAACTTATTAAAATTTCCTATCATGCATACTACTCAAAATCAACTAATGAAATTAGAAAATAATGGGTAGTTGATGATGTGTTACTTGCCTTGTTGAAGTTGGTGAAGAATTCACACTCTCTTCACAAAAGATCGTTGCTCTACGTAGAATCTATTCATTGAAAACACAATAACAAAATAAACAAGCATCCTAACAAACAAACATACAAGTGAAGAAAACAAACATAGCAAATAATCATAACAAAGAGGTTGTACCAAGTTGGCTAGGGCAAGGTCAAGATTGGAGTTCAATACTTGTTAAGGAAACTCCAAGGTTTTACTTGGGATGGACTAGGTTGAGTTTGATGTGATCTAACTTTATTATAAACATACTTGTCGAGGAAGTTCCAAGAGTTCACTAAGAATAAACATATTACTTCTTCAACTAAAGTAATACATGCAAACACTTGGTCATATTCACCTTAAAAAATATTTGAGTGACTATGTTAGTATTTTCCATTGTTGTTAGGGTAGGTCTACTAACTTCATCATCAAAGGGAAAAATATTACTAAGTCTTGGGTTTTCCATTTGGGTCAATGGTTGGACAAAAACAACTTGTTATTCTTCAACTTGTGTGAATTGCTTCTAGACCTCATGTGATTGCCTTCTTGAAGATCATCATCATGCCATCTAAGTTGTTTCCTTCCTTGGTGTGGTGCTTCTCTTGGTCTTGATAGATTCTTCATGTGTTTTACTTCACTAATTGGTTTGGGTATGGGATGGGCACAAATACCACTAAGTCAATTTGAAAAGAAAGAAATGGAAGGAATAGGAAGAGAGAGGAAATGTTTTCTTCTAAATTTCTTCACACTTGTACTTCTTGAGTTTTCTTCTAGGTGTGGAGTCTTTTATTCAAAATTTCTTCATTGATCCTCCTTGTATCTCTTCATGTTGTCACCAAGTTGAAAGTGAAGTGCCTTCTATTGCTTGAGTCTTGTCTTCCACTTGCTAACTTGATGAGTTCTTGAAGCAAGAATAGGGGAGTGGAGGAGTAGATAGAAACTATGGTACTAGAGTTTTAAGGTTCACTAGTTGGTATTTTATGTGATTGACACATGCTAGGTACTTGGTCTCCAAAAATAGCCATAACAACAAAGAATAGATGATGAAAACAATTTCTAAGACATGGCTATCATGAGGTGAAAGATATGTGTGATAATTTGGCCAAGACCTCATGAAAATGGTTCTAAGATTTTCAAGGGGTTTATACAAAGTGGTCTCTAGTTCAAGTTTACCAAATGGAGCAATTTTGCAAAAGGAACTATATTGAAATTATTTATAGAATTAAATCTATGTAAAAATTACTCAAATATACTACTTAATTCTAAATTCAATTTTAATTTGATCAAAATTATTTTGGGACAGAGGGTGTGGAAGTACTTATCCTAAGGTTTCTAAAAATATTTATTTGCAATTTTTGGATTTGTAGAATTTGAATTATGCCAAAATTCATCAAACAAGCATATTTGAATTTGAACAAATTTAAGTTTGTCAAATTTGAATTTGAACAGTGCTAAAAGATTCTACAGATCCAGGGGATTTCAAAAAGTCCAAGTTTGCTAAATTTGGGCTTATGGTTAAAAAGATATGATGGTTCAAAGTTCTAGGGGCTTTTCTGCAAAAACTACTTTTTATTTCTATTCGGAATTAATTCCAGAGAAAGGCTGGGCCGAGAAGTGCTTATCTTCCGCGCAGGGCGATGGGTAGGGAATGGGCTTGGGCCTGCTGTGTGTTGCACCGAGCGACGGATAATGAAATAATGCTCGGCTGACTTGGCGCAATGCCATTGGCTGGTACCCCTTTGCTTAAATGACCTAATCGTGGCCGTTCAAATAGATCCAACGGACAGGGACAAGGAGAAGCTCACCTCGCCGGCGTGGGCTGCCGGGAATGGTCGATGCGGCGGCGAACGACGCAGCAACTTCACGGGGACGGCTCTCCGACGGTTTCCCGACCTCGCGGAAGGGTAGACAGGGTGAGGCACAACGTAGGGAGTGCGACAGTGGGGATGGTGCTGTCCTACGCTTCCTCGGGTAGCGCCAAGATGCGGCCGGAGACGGCGCGACTCCGGTGACGCACGGACGAGCATGGCGGCGACGAATTCCTACGTCATAAGATCGGAAAGGGGCATCAAAACATGCGTACGCTCAAGAGGGTTCGAGCAAAGGGGTTTAGGGACCGAGGGGTTGCTCACCGTGGCCGGAAATGGAGGTTGACCGTGGCGAGTTCGAGCAACTCCAGTGAGAAATCTAGATGGCCTCCGGGCTCGATTGAGGGGGAAGTTTAGAGGGGAAAGATAGAGGGGATCAGGGGCTTTAAGGTGCTAGGCTCGGGGAATTAATCCACACACAGAAACGGCCGTAATCAACGAATTTATTCCGCATTTTATCGGGTGGAAATGGTAGGGATGGGAGGTTGATGACAGTGACGTCATCATGACGTCATCCCCCTTTTTTTTTTCTGTTTTCCCTTTTCTTTAATAATTTCTGTTTAAAAATTCCAATTGACCTCAAACCAATTGCAATTTTTTTTAAAAATAATATCTTTCACTTAGAAACATTATTTGTAAACTTTCAACACATTTCTAGTTTTGAATTTTGAAAATTGAAATAATTCCTTAATAGTAGCTTAATGTGATTTTTAATTTAGAAATTTATAAAATATAATTATTAGTCCAATAAAGTTTTAGTGGCATAATATATGTTGAAAACTTATTTTTGAAAGTCATCACTACTTATTTTCAAAATTTTATATTTTTAAAATAGGGGTAAACCCTAATAGAAACTTATGTCATTTTTTTATAATAGAAAATAATTAAAGTGAATAATTAGGAAGATAGACATTTGATATTTAACCATTTGAAAACATGTTTATTTTCTAAAAAGGAAATTTGTGGAAACCATTTTGGTACTGGATCATTAGTTGAAAAAGATATAGTTGATTCTTTTCTTTGAATATATATTTTCAATATCCAATTTGTTGGGTAAAAAAAATAATTAGCATAAAAAAAATTGGGAGTTGAGGGATCATTGGAAGACATATAGCTAGTAAAACAACTTAACAATTTTTTTAAGGTTTGATATGACATTATGTGGTCACATAACAATTCTCAAGTTCATATAATATTAATGATGGTGAAAACAATTCTTTGGGTTTTGTAATCTCAAGTTTCAAATGCTATGAAAACATTTCCAAGGTAAGGATTATATGAAAACCCTTTTATGAGGTATGTTGGTTAAAGTGTAAGATTATCGTTGATTAGGTGAAACCTATTTAGGGGTTTTAGAAAACGGAGGCATATTAAGATTATATTAACTCCCGTAGCATTGTAAAACAATTAGTATGACCTTTGTGTTTTGAGTTTTTTTTGTTTTTTTTGTGGCTTGCTTTAATAGAAAACAAAAAGTTTCCAATTTTTGTGATTTTTGCACTTTCCAAAAATCGGGGATGTTACACTACACTACTTCGAACCACTCTCGGGTTGAATAACAAACACCAATTCATTGCGTAGGGCTTCCCATGTCTAGTTAACCCCCCGTTGTCACTATGAGCGCCCTAGAAGGTACTATATGAACACCACAATTTCATAAGGTCATCCAACACAAGATATAAATATCATGCTAAAGCACACTGTGCACACACTGTCACCTTTACATCGTGATAAAAGTGTTTATGGAGATCTCATAATAAAACAAGCTTAGTAGCATAACAAATGAAGAGTAACATCTACTAATTCAACTAGATTACAAAGCTCACGATCACATAAAGATCACACCATGGGGTAGAGAGATGAAACACATAGCTACCGGTAGAGCCCTCAACCCCGGGGTAGAAGTACTCCCTCCTCATCATAGGAGATAGCAACGACGATGAAGATGGAGGTGGATTCGATGGAGATGGATCCGGGGGAACTTCCCCGTCCCGGCAGGGTGCCGGAACAGAGATTTCTGTCCCCCGAAACTTGTCGGCGGCGGCGGCGGAGCTATGGAACTTTTCATGGAAAAAGGATGATTCCTTTAGGGTTTTGTCGCACCCGGACTTCTAGAGGATACTCACCGTACGAACTGAACAGTATTCTGATGGGATTACGGGGCTTTCCGGCACCCGCGTCCTCTTACGAGTAGGCCAACACTTATGTGTGACAAGCCCATCGCTACTGTTCACCGTCGATGTAAACTATCCTGTAGAAATCAGGACACTACCATTGACGTACTTCATACCATACACACATGGTACGTCAACGACTTGAACAAAAGGATAACACAACATGCCTCTACGACACAAAAGATTGAAATAAAGTAGCAAATGGCCTTCACTAAGGCAGAAATAGCAAATACAATCATCTAGAGGACACATGTCCCAACATAGCATTCATTACATCAGCGGAAGCATTCAAAGGGGTCTGAGTACAGACAAAATCCAAATAGGCTTAAGAAGCTGGAAACTGAAATAAAGACGGAGCCCATCCACGATGTCTCGGATCCTGCCCGGGTCCGCTAACTACTCGTCAGCAGCCTCGTCAAACTCCACGTAGTAGCCGTCACCTGGATCCTCGTAATCGTAGTCTGCGGAAACCACAGCCCCAAAGGGGTCAGTACATAGACGTACTGGAAAGCAAGACTCAAAGTTCACCAAAGTATAGCCCGTCAACACAAGCACAGATGACTTGGGTTCAACGGAGAGAAAGGGTATATGAGATGCTGCAACTGGCTGCGCTAACCAACTACAGAGATTCTATCACTTCCAACTATCAGAAAGGGGATAATATCGAGTGTTGTAACCAAATGAAAGATAACATCAAACAAACCCATCCTGGATCTCGCCCCTTATCCAAAGAAGCAATCCGAGGATAACTCACACAGTTGGATTAAAGATGAATCAAGTTGTTGTGACAATAACCCTATTACTAGTCAAATTGATAATCATGGGGTGTGAGATTATGAATCATTAGGTTTAAGTTGTCCTGAGTACTTGTTAGCCAGTACTTTCACCAAGTTAACCATAACCGCGGAAAACACGGCTTCTCGAGAAGATTATCCCTGCAGGGTTGCACCAATTTGGCCGTACACGTATGTATAACCCGCCAGATGGGATGCCTCCCACCAAGCGGGGCACTCAACACAACTCAACTCTTCTTCGCATCAAGCCCAAAGCACCTTGGGCGCACGGCTAATCAAGCCCCAAAGAAAAGGGACCCTCATAGCACTCTAAGACCGTGTCCCCCTATATGCCGACTACGAAAGTTCCACCCTGCGCTGGGCTCGCAAAAACATGCATGCGGCAAATAGAAAGCACGAACTAAATGAGATGATTTGGACGAGATGCGAATCGAATCAAATTGAGGGGGGCGCCCATACTCGCTTCCCACATGCGGGTAGTGCGCTCATCATGGATCAGTAGACAAGACCCTTTTCCTATTAGGGTCGACACTAGCAGGCCTCAAAACCACACAGGGCCTCCTGCCGGTGCCTTATCATCAAATTATTATTAACAGTAATATTAGCATGATTGATTGATTGATTAAACATCGAGCCCCCAGAACATAATGAAATATAGTAACTGAAAGTAACGGTAACAGACTCGAGCAAAACAATCTAAGCATACTAGTAAGACACTGGCTCAATCAATGGGGTTGTAGGAGGGGTGATGAGGCAATATCAGGGTAGAAGGATTCATGTGATAGGTTCGTAAAAGAAACAACTACCACTAAGGCTAGCAAGAATAGACAACGGAAAGTATCGGTAACCAGGGTTGAAAGGAACACAATGGTTCATGTGAGTGATAACTTGCCTGCCAACCCAGTAGCCGGGACTGAGCTAGATCCTCAGAAGGGGTGTCGTAAAGATCGTCGGTATCAACGTCGTCGTCTATCCGAGAAGAAGCAAACAAACAAGACAGAAATATAAACAATCATTATCATGGCATTGTGCACAATCAAGATGATGCATGACAAGTTAAGGGTTGCATCAAAATAAACTAGATAGCATGATAACACATTTTAAAAGGACCCATATGCAATTGCATTGCATATGGAAAAGATCCATTGAAATAAGTGGAAACAAATGATTTACAATTAACTATTATGTGGGAGTTGTTAGCATGATGCATGCATGATGGTAATAGCAAAATAACAACAAATAACAATGATAGATGCAAGTGTTAAAAGGAGGTTAACAAGTTTTTGGAAATCATTTATTTAGTTTGGAAGGTTTGGTAACTTAAACATGTCACACAAACAATTATTGTTTTCATCAATTTAAAGTGTGCAAAACAAGTAACATAATTTATATTTGAAAAGAACATCAAATTTTAGTTGGATTACATGTTTCAAATATTGAAAATTGAATTAGGATGAATTTATTATGACTTAAACAATATTAAACAAGTTTTAATTGGATTTAAAACAAGTTTGAATTTTATTTGAATTTTATTTATTCAAAACATAATTTCAAACTCACATTTGAAAAGTTCACACTTTGATGGTTTGAAAACATATTTTGCATGTTCAAAAATATTTTATTTTGAGCAAGTTATGATTTTATCAAATTTAAATGAATTAAACAAGTATTTAATTATTTAGGCAATTTAAATTATTCAAACCAGGAAACAAAAATTATATTTGAATAGGTTATACAAAATGGTATGGAAAACATATTTTATTTGCATTATTTGGAATTAGTATGAATTATTTATGAATTATTGCAAATTACATTTGAATTACTCAAGTTTGAATTTTTAAATGTATTTGGAAAATTCAAAACAGTTCACAAATGGAATAATTGGAAAGATCATTTAATTTTGAACAGAAAACATATATAACTTTTATTTATTAGAATTATAGATTAAAAGTTATTAAGGTTTAAAGTTTGGGCTTTTATTCTGCCAAATAAAAGAATTAGAAATAAAACAGATTCGTTTTAATCCTTTTGTTACCGCACTGGATCTAAACCCCAGTCACTGCCCTGTGGGCCTGCGGCCAGCGTGGCGCGAGCGAATGCTTGCGTGGCCACCACCGCGGCTGACGGGTGGGCCACGGATGTCAGCACTCCAACGAAAAAAGTGTGGGGGAATTAATCCTGCGAGGCCGCGAGTCGAACTCGCGATCCCTCGCTCGCAAGCGTTAGACTGAACCAGTACGGTGAGTGAGCGTTGCTTGTCAGGTACATCGGCGCGGGGAGGTTAAGGATTCAGTGGCGGATCTGAACTTTCTGACGACCAAATGTTTCCGCGACTGATAGAGAAACGCGGCTAAACGGCGGCGAGCTAGCACGCGGTGCTGCTGTGGTGATTGATGGAGGCGTGCGTGGTTGCGGTGCGGATGCTGGAGTGACAGAGGGAGAGAGAGAAGGCGACGGTGGCGTGCTCACCACGGTGCAGATGTGGCAGAGGCCCGGTGGTGACGCGCTGATGACGACGGCGGTGACGAGGTGGTCGATGACGAATCCGTGCTCCTCCGTGCTCCCGCAGGTGTCCAAGAGGGAGAGTAGATGGTGGTGGTGCGATCTCAGCGAACGAACATCGTAGAGGGTCTCTGCAACGAGGTGGAAAACCACGGGTTCAGAAACGTGGTACCACGGTGGCCGGAGAGGGAGAAGACCGCGGCGGCGGAACAGGGGCTTACCCGTGGCGATTAGGTGTTCAGCAGAGAGAGGAGAGAGTGGCGAGCTGGTTCCAGTAGTCCATTGGCTAGGAGGGGTTGGGAGGTGGCGGCGCCATGGCGATATTCAGAGGTGGAAGCCGCCGGTGAGAAGAACAGAGAGGGGAACGTGCGACAGAGAGAGAGGATGGCGGCGGATCCGAGGGGGAATAGCAGACCTAGGGATTAGGGTTGGTTCCAGGTGGGTCTAGGGTAGATATAGGGGTGCAGGGAGCCTCCTGGCCGTCGGGTAGTCGCCGATGTCGCGGTGGCGCTCGGGATGCGCTGCCGTACTCGGGACAGAACGATCGCACGAGTTTTGAAGCGGTAAGTGACGCGGTAGGCGGGCTGGGCTGCGCGCGCTAGGCTAGGTGGGCTGGGCCAGCTGCTAGCTGCCGCGCGCGCAGCAGGTTTTCTCTTTTTATTTTTCCTTCTCTGTTTTTTTTTTGTAGGTTTTGCTTTTGGAAGAAATAGGTAGGTTTTAGCTTAGGGAAAAAAATCCAGAAAATTTAGGTTAGACTTTTTAGATCAATAGCAACCCTATGCCAAGGTTTGTTTTCAAAAGTGGTGATTTAAAATTGTTGTTTGTATTTGAAACCAAATTGAATGAATTTTTAATATTGATTAATACTAAGAAAACAAAGCATTTTTATAGGGTGGTCCCTATAGATTAAATGTTTGAAATTAGTTGATTTGCTTAGCGATTTCATAAACTCAAGTGGGTTGTTGTTTGATGACTTGGATTTGAAATGGTAGATGATTTGAATTAATTGTTTGAAATAAAACCAACAATTTAATGAGTGATCAACATGGAATAAAATGGTTGTTTTCATTTGTTATTTTTATTCCAAAAGTTGTAAAAGATCAAGTATGAAATAACCATTTGAAATTTGTTTGAGTTTGATTATGCAAACAAGATAAAACAGATGCAAAACAAATAGTAACCATTGCAAACAAATGATTAAACATGATGACATGATGCAATACTTGAAATAACACAATAAATCAAACATTCTAAGGGATATTTCATACTTGGGATGTTACAAAACGCCCCCCCTTGAAGGAATCGCGCCCCGAGATTCCTTACTGAGAAGTGAAAAGGTCCGGATACTTCTTGCGAAGATCCTCTTCGGTCTCCCACGTTGCCTCTTTATCGGAATGATGCGACCATTGCACTTTCAAGAACTTGGTGCTCTTGTTGCGAGTCTTACGCTCGGTCTCATCGAGAATACGAATAGGGTGCTCCTCATAGGATAGATCATCTTGCAGTTCAACGGAATCATGATCAACTGCACGATCTGGATCCTTGAAGCACTTCTTGAGCTGTGACACGTGGAACACATCGTGCACTTTGGATAGTTTTTCTGGAAGTTCAAGACGATAAGCATTTTCTGCCCGCCTTGAGAGGATGTTGAAAGGACCAATGTATCTTGGTGCAAGCTTTCCTTTCACAACAAAACGATGAGTGCCTCTGAGGGGAGTTACACGGAGATATGCCTTATCACCAGGTGCATAGATCATATCCCTGTGCTTGCTATCATAATAGCTCTTCTGACGAGACTGAGCAATCCTGAGATTGTCACGAATGATACGAACTTTCTCCTCGGCTTCCTTAACAATGTCAGGGCCTAAGAGTGAACGTTCACCAGCTCCAGACTAATTGATTGGACTCCTGCATCTGCGACCATACAGTGCCTCAAATGGTGCCATGCCTAGGCTTGCCTGGTAGCTGTTGTTGTAGGAGAATTCAGCATATGGAAGGCAATCCTCCCATTTCATGCCAAAGGAGAGACCACATGCTCTGAGCATATCCTCGAGAATCTGATTGACTCTTTCGACTTGCCCCTGAGACCGAGGGTGATAGGCTGTGCTGAACAGAAGTTTAGTGCCCAATGCATCTTGGAAACTCTTCCAGAAATGAGAAGTGAATATGCTTCCACGGTCTGAGCTAATTTCCAATGGAACACCATGAAGAGGAACAATCTTTGTTGTGTAGAGCTCTGCTAACTGGCTAGCTGAGATAGTCTCTTTGACAGCAAAGAAGTGAGCAACCTTAGTGAGACGATCAATGACAACGAAGATTGCATCGTTGCCCTTCTTGGACTTTGGAAACCCAGTAACGAAGTCCATTTCAATCATGTCCCACTTCCACTCAGGAATTTTTAGAGGTTGGAGTAGACCGGCTGTTTTCTGATGGACTGCCTTAACACGTTGACAAACGTCGCATTCAGAAACGTATTGAGCAATTTCACGTTTCATGCCAGGCCACCAATACAGAGTCTTGAGATCCTGGTACATCTTTGTACTTCCAGGGTGGATGGAGAGAGGAGTTTCATGATCCTCCTTGAGAATGATATCCTTGAGACTTTGAATCTGAGGAACTACAATGCATCCTTCGAAGAACACAGTTCCGTTGTCATCAATTGAGAAAGACTTGAATTTATCATTGCCCTCCTTGATGTGCTCTACAATCTTCTTGATTTCAGTATCACGAAGTTGTTCAGAACGAATCTTGTCCTCGAGAGTTGGACTGGCTGTCAAGCTAGCAAGGTATCCTTCAGGGACAAGACCAAGGTTCAGTTTCTGGAATTCTTCATGAAGTGGAGGTTGGCTTTCCATGATCATGAGATTATTGCAATAGGATTTGCGACTGAGAGCGTCGGCCATAACATTAGCCTTGCCTGGAGTGTAAGAAATGGTGAGATCAAAGTCTTTAATCTTCTCAATCCATCTCCTTTTCCTGAGGTTTAGATCTGCCTGAGTGAAGATGTATTTCAGACTCTTATGATCGGAAAAGATTTCAGTTTTGTTACCCAACAAGTATTGTCTCCATTTCTTGAGGGCAAACACAACTGCTGCAAGTTCAAGATCATGAGTGGGATAGTTTTGTTCATGTGGGTTCAACTGACGTGAAGCATAAGCCACAACTTGACGTTCTTGCATAAGAACTGCTCCTAGGCCTTGGAGAGATGCATCACAGAATATCTGGAAAGGTTTGGTAGTATCTGGGCCAACGAGAACTGGGGTGGAAGTGAGTTTAGTCTTCAGGAGATTGAAACTTTCATCACATTGTGGAGTCCAAACGAACTTCTTGTCCTTCTTTGTGAGATCAGTGAGAGGTTTAGCAATCTTGGAGAAGTTTTGGACGAAACGACGGCAATAGCTAGCCAAGCCAAGAAAACTTCTGACTTGCTTCACCGTCTTAGGGGGTTTCCAATCAACAATTGCCTTAACCTTTTCCGGGTCAATGGCTATGCCCTTGGCAGAGATGATATGACCAAGATATGCAACTTCTGGAATCCAGAACTCACATTTGGAAAACTTGGCATATAGACGATGCTCGCGAAGTTTCATGAGAGTGAGACGAAGGTGTTCTCCATGCTCTTCCTCGGATTTTGAGTAGACTAGAATGTCATCAAGATATACCACAACAAACTTGTCGAGGTATTCATGGAAGACATAATTCATAAGTCTTGAGAACGTTGCCGGTGCATTGGTGAGACCAAAGGACATGACAGTGTATTCATATAGACCGTAACGCGTGGTGAAAGTTGTCTTAGGAATATCTTCCTTTCTGATCTTTATCTGATGGTACCCCATCCTCAAGTCCAACTTTGAGAATATTGAGGCTCCAGCAAGTTGATCAAAAAGATCATCGATACGAGGAATTGGATACTTGTTCTTGATGGTTTTCTCGTTGAGAGGACGATAGTCAACCACGAGTCTTTTTGTTTGATCCTTCTTGGCAACAAACAGAGTTGGGCAACCCCAAGCGGAGGAACTAGGCTGAATGTAATCTTTCTCCATGTACATATCGATTTGCTCCTTCAACAATTTCAGTTCAGGAGGAGCTATCTTGTATGGATGCTTAGAGATTGGAGCAGTACCTGGCTCAAGCTCGATCACGAACTCAACTGCTCTATCCGGAGGCATCCCTGGCAACTCTTCTGGAAAGACGTCAGGGAATTCACAAACCACCGGAACATTTTCAATTGCAGGAAGGGGTTTGGCATCGAGGTTGAACAGCTGAACAGAACTTGATCCATATGGAGAATAGACTATCTGGCCTGAAGTGTGGGAGAGAGTTATTGACTTTTGAGCACAGTCAATTTTAGCTTTGTGGGTCTTCAACCAATCCATACCCAGAATGACATCAATGTCAGAATTTCCCAGCAACATGAGTGAAGCAAGGAATATGCGACCTCCAATTAGGATCTGATTGTCCATGCTTATCTTGGAAGTAATCATTTTAGTTCCCGGAGAGTGCACATAGATTTGATTGCTTAGTGGAACCAGAGCTAAATTGTACGTTGCAGCAAAGATCTTTGACACAAACGAATGCGATGCTCCAGTATCAAACAACACTTTAGCTGGAATAGAGTTTACGGGTAATATACCGAGAACGACGTCAGCAGCTTCCTCAGCTTTGTCGGCCTTGATATGGTTCACCCTCGCGTTCCTCCCGACAGGCCTGTTGTTCGAGTTGAAGGCTTTAGCCGGGGGAGCACGAACCATTGCCTGGTTGGTGTTGGGGCGAGGAGGTGGTGGAGGTAGCTGCCTCTGAGTGCACTTATCAGCGTAGTGTCCAGTCTCCTTGCACTTGAAGCAAGTGACGACACGAGGAGGACCTGGCCTTGGCTGCCCCATTGGAATCCTCTGACCCTGCATCTGAGATGGGTTGGGTGGGCGGGGACCAAAGCCTGGAGAAGCTTGGGCATTTGGAGACCGAGTGACAGCACCATTTGGCACCCAGATGCGGCGCTTCTGCGGAGGGGTGGTCATGTTGGAGGAGGAACCACCCTCACGCGAGTGCTTGCGGGACTCTTCGAACGCCTTGCGCCCATTCTCCTCATTGAGCGCGGTGTTCACAAGCTCCACGAAGTCCTTGCACTTGATGTTGGTGAGAGCGTACTTCAGTTCCGGGTTAAAACCTCGGCGGAACCTTGCCATCTTCTTGGCTTCAGTGGACACCTCGTCACCAGCGTATCGAGCGAGACGATTGAACTCGTTCTGGTAGCCGAGGACGTCCAGCTTGCCCTGTTTGAGAGAGCAGAATTCCTCACGCATCCTTTCCATGAGACCATCTGGGATGTGGTGCTTCAGGAAGGCATCCTTGAAACATCCCCAGGTGATAGGATAGCCAGCTCTCATGGTCTGGTAGTTCTCCCACGAAGTAGCTGCCTGACCCTTCAGTAGGTAGGTGGCATACTTGACCTTATCTTCCTCAGCAACATGAGCTATCTCCAGAGCCCTGTTCATCTCCCTGATCCAGTCATCAGCATCCAGAGGCTCACGTGTTGCCACGAAAGCTCTCGGCCCCATGCTCAGAAACTCCTTGATGCTGACTCGCGGAGCATTCTGGTTGTTGTGCTGGTTAGCCTGGATCTGGGCCATCTGAGCCACGACCTGAGTCATCTGAGTCAACAGCTCCGTGAGCGGAGGTGGTTCAGGCGGGTTGCTCCTTGTTGGCGGCATCCTGAATAGACATTCATTTTAGCACAACAATAGAAAAGGATAGACTTGGTAACCGAAAGATAGATTATTCCGACGCATGAATAGATAACCAACAGGTACATCATCACATGTTCAAATACATCAGAATATCCAACAGACCAAAACATGGTTCGAAATACAAAGGATAACTAAACATAGCTAGGAATGGATACATCGGTACTCCCATGCTCATCACGCAGGACGGCGGTGAGTAGTACGACGAGAGATACGGTGCGGAGGAATCCCACGGAAGTAGGTATGACGACGATCCACATAGAGCGGGACTGCCCTGAGAGCAACTCTCGGTGTGGTGAAGTAGAAAGCGTCGTCTCCCTGTGCTCCAAAGCGGGGAATCCCAGTGTAACCAGGACCAAGGTCGAGAAGTGGGCCTCTGATCGGCTCGTAACCTCCAGCATCTGGCAGCGGGAACCCAGCTGGCTGAGTAAAACGCGCAAAGCGCTCGTCTCCAACAAAGTCTGTGGTGTACGTAGCCAGACGAGTCAACGCCAGATAGAGCTGCTCCCTGACTGAGGCTAACTCCTGAGACAGTGCGGAAGCAACTGCGTCACTGTGCCTCACGAACTGAGCAGTGGTGTGCAGCCTGGAGCTATCAGACTCGTAGGTATCCAGGTTGCTGTGGAGAGTGAAGTGAACTCCCGCTGACGTGATGTAACCACGGGGGATGTGACGATAGATGGAATCATCAAACCCCCAGTAGTCAGCACGGAGGACGGTGAGACTCACGTACGCTGCCTGCTGCACGGCCATATCCACTGTGGAACCTACTGCCTCGTAGCGGTGGACAATGCTCCTGCCATCATCTGACAGAATGTAGACGATAGCCCGGTAGCAGGTCTGGTCAAACTCTCGCTGCTGCTCGTAGACCTGGTACTCTGGTGCCCAATGGAACCCCAGATAGGTAACCATGTCTCTCAGCATCTCCGGATAACCGGCGGTGCTCTCACAGCGAGTCATCCGAACCACCTGCGGGAAGAACCTGAGATCCATCTGCAGATGATTTGGAAGGTTTTGATTAGACTCCGGTAGAAGAATTGAAGTGGAAAACAACAAGAAGGTTTCAACGGACGAAAGGTTCTTTAGAAGAACAGGATATCGAAGCAACATCGGGGAAAACGAGACCAAAAACCTGAGGTACTACGGAGAACCCAAAACACGTGAAATCCTAACTTGAAAGCTTAGGTGAGAACAGAAAACAACGTTTCGCTTCCTTACCAGAAAAGGGTGGGTGGGTGGGGAAAGAAGAAAAATGGCAGAATTCCTACTCTCACGTTTCATTTTTTCCTATATAGCTACAAAATAGTTTCTAGACTCAACTGCGACCAGTAAAAGGGATCCTACAGGCAGACAGGCTCTGATACCATTTGTCGCACCCGGACTTCTAGAGGATACTCACCGTACGAACTGAACAGTATTCTGATGGGATTACGGGGCTTTCCGGCACCCGCGTCCTCTTACGAGTAGGCCAACACTTATGTGTGACAACCCATCGCTACTGTTCACCCTCGATGTAAACTATCCTGTAGAAATCAGGACACTACCATTGACGTACTTCATACCATACACACATGGTACGTCAACGACTTGAACAAAAGGATAACACAACATGCCTCTACGACACAAAAGATTGAAATAAAGTAGCAAATGGCCTTCACTAAGGCAGAAATAGCAAATACAATCATCCAGAGGACACATGTCCCAACATAGCATTCATTACATCAGCGGAAGCATTCAAAGGGGTCTGAGTACAGACAAAATCCAAATAGGCTTAAGAAGCCGGAAACTGAAATAAAGACGGAGCCCATCCACGATGTCTCGGATCCTGCCCGGGTCCGCTAACTACTCGTCAGCAGCCTCGTCAAACTCCACGTAGTAGCCGTCACCTGGATCCTCGTAATCGTAGTCTGCGGAAACCACAGCCCCAAAGGGGTCAGTACATAGACGTACTGGCAAGCAAGACTCAAAGTTCACCAAAGTATAGCCCGTCAACACAAGCACAGATGACTTGGGTTCAACGGAGAGAAAGGGTATATGAGATGCTGCAACTGGCTACGCTAACCAACTACAGAGATTCTATCACTTCCAACTATCAGAAAGGGGATAAGATCGAGTGTTGTAACCAACTGAAAGATAACATCAAACAAACCCATCCTGGATCTCGCCCCTTATCCAAAGAAGCAATCCGAGGATAACTCACACAGTTGGATTAAAGATGAATCAAGTTGTTGTGACAATAACCCTATTACTAGTCAAATTGATAATCATGGGGTGTGAGATTATGAATCATTAGGTTTAAGTTGTCCTGAGTACTTGTTAGCCAGTACTTTCACCAAGTTAACCATAACCGCGGAAAACACGGCTTCTCGAGAAGATTATCCCTGCAGGGTTGCACCAATTTGGCCGTACACGTATGAATAACCCGCCAGATGGGATGCCTCCCACCAAGCGGGGCACTCAACACAACTCAACTCTTCTTCGCATCAAGCCCAAAGCACCTTGGGCGCACGGCTAATCAAGCCCCGAAGAAAAGGGACCCTCATAGCACTCTAAGACCGTGTCCCCCTATATGCCGACTACGAAAGTTCCACCCTGCGCTGGGCTCGCAAAAACATGCATGCGGCAAATAGAAAGCACGAACTAAATGAGATGATTTGGACGAGATGCGAATCGAATCAAATTGAGGGGGGCGCCCATACTCGCTTCCCACATGCGGGTAGTGCGCTCATCATGGATCAGTAGACAAGACCCTTTTCCTATTAGGGTCGACACTAGCAGGCCTCAAAACCACACAGGGCCTCCTGCCGGTGCCTTATCATCAAATTATTATTAACAGTAATATTAGCATGATTGATTGATTGATTAAACATCGAGCCCCCAGAACATAATGAAATATAGTAACTGAAAGTAACGGTAACAGACTCGAGCAAAACAATCTAAGCATACTAGTAAGACACTGGCTCAATCAATGGGGTTGTAGGAGGGGTGATGAGGCAATATCAGGGTTGAAGGATTCATGTGATAGGTTCGTAACAGAAACAACTACCACTAAGGCTAGCAAGAATAGACAACGGAAAGTATCGGTAACCAGGGTTGAAAGGAACACAATGGTTCATGTGAGTGATAACTTGCCTGCCAACCCAGTAGCCGGGTACTGAGCTAGATCCTCAGAAGGGGTGTCGTAAAGATCGTCGGTATCAACGTCGTCGTCTATCCGAGAAGAAGCAAACAAACAAGACAGAAATATAAACAATCATTATCATGGCATTGTGCACAATCAAGATGATGCATGACAACTTAAGGGTTGCATCAAAATAAACTAGATAGCATGATAACACATTTTAAAAGGACCCATATGCAATTGCATTGCATATGGAAAAGATCCATTGAAATAAGTGGAAACAAATGATTTACAATTAACTATTATGTGGGAGTTGTTAGCATGATGCATGCATGATGGTAATAGCAAAATAACAACAAATAACAATGATAGATGCAAGTGTTAAAAGGAGGTTAACAAGTTTTTGGAAATCATTTATTTAGTTTGGAAGGTTTGGTTACTAAAACATGTCACACAAACAATTATTGTTTTCATCAATTTAAAGTGTGCAAAACAAGTAACATAATTTATATTTGAAAAGAACATCAAATTTTAGTTGGATTACATGTTTCAAATATTGAAAATTGAATTAGGATGAATTTATTATGACTTAAACAATATTAAACAAGTTTTAATTGGATTTAAAACAAGTTTGAATTTTATTTGAATTTTATTTATTCAAAACATAATTTCAAACTCACATTTGAAAAGTTCACACTTTGATGGTTTGAAAACATATTTTGCATGTTCAAAAATATTTTATTTTGAGCAAGTTATGATTTTATCAAATTTAAATGAATTAAACAAGTATTTAATTATTTAGGCAATTTAAATTATTCAAACCAGGAAACAAAAATTATATTTGAATAGGTTATACAAAATGGTATGGAAAACATATTTTATTTGCATTATTTGGAATTAGTATGAATTATTTATGAATTATTGCAAATTACATTTGAATTACTCAAGTTTGAATTTTTAAATGTATTTGGAAAATTCAAAACAGTTCACAAATGGAATAATTGGAAAGATCATTTAATTTTGAACAGAAAACATATATAACTTTTATTTATTAGAATTATAGATTAAAAGTTATTAAGGTTTAAAGTTTGGGTTTTTATTCTGCCAAATAAAAGAATTAGAAATAAAACAGATTCGTTTTAATCCTTTTGTTACCGCACTGGATCTAAACCCCAGTCACTGCCCTGTGGGCCTGCGGCCAGCGTGGCGCGAGCGAATGCTTGCGTGGCCACCACCGCGGCTGACGGGTGGGCCACGGATGTCAGCACTCCAACGAAAAAAGTGTGGGGGAATTAATCCCGCGAGGCCGCGAGTCGAACTCGCGATCCCTCGCTCGCAAGCGTTAGACTGAACCAGTACGGTGAGTGAGCGTTGCTTGTCAGGTACAGCAGCGCGGGGAGGTTAAGGATTCAGTGGTGGATCTGAACTTTCTGACGACCAAATGTTTCCGCGACTGACAGAGAAACGCGGCTAAACGGCGGCGAGCTAGCACGCGGTGCTGCTGTGGTGATTGATGGAGGCGTGCGTGGTTGCGGTGCAGATGCTGGAGTGACAGAGGGAGAGAGAGAAGGCGACGGTGGCGTGCTCACCACGGTGCAGATGTGGCAGAGGCCCGGTGGTGACGCGCTGATGACGACGGCGGTGACGAGGTGGTCGATGACGAATCCGTCCTCCTCCGTGCTCCCGCAGGTGTCCAAGAGGGAGAGTAGATGGTGGTGGTGCGATCTCAGCGAACGGACATCGTAGAGGTTCTCTGCAACGAGGTGGAAAACCAGAAACGTGGTACCACGGTGGCCGGAGAGGGAGAAGACCGCGGCGGCGGAACAGGGGCTTACCCGTGGCGATTAGGTGTTCAGCAGAGAGAGGAGAGAGTGGCGAGCTGGTTCCAGTAGTCAATTGGCTGGGAGGGGTTGGGAGGTGGCGGCGCCATGGCGATATTCAGAGGTGGAAGCCGCCGGTGAGAAGAACAGAGAGGGGAACGTGCGACAGAGAGAGAGGATGGCGGCGGATCCGAGGGGGAATAGCAGACCTAGGGATTAGGGTTGGTTCCAGGTGGGTCTAGGGTAGATATAGGGGTGCAGGGAGCCTCCTGGCCGTCGGGTAGTCGCCGATGTCGCGATGGCGCTCGGGATGCGCTGCCGTACTCGGGACAGAACGATCGCACGAGTTTTGAAGCGGTAAGTGACGCGGTAGGCGGGCTGGGCTGCGCGCGCTAGGCTAGGTGGGCTGGGCCAGCTGCTAGCTGCCGCGCGCGCAGCAGGTTTTCTCTTTTTATTTTTCCTTCTCTGTTTTTTTTTGTAGGTTTTGCTTTTGGAAGAAATAGGTAGGTTTTAGCTTAGGGATAAAAATCCAGAAAATTTAGGTTAGACTTTTTAGATCAATAGCAACCCTATGCCAAGGTTTGTTTTCAAAAGTGGTGATTTAAAATTGTTGTTTGTATTTGAAACCAAATTGAATGAATTTTTAATATTGATTAATACTAAGAAAACAAAGCATTTTTATAGGGTGGTCCCTATAGATTAAATGTTTGAAATTAGTTGATTTGCTTAGAGATTTCATAAACTCAAGTGGGTTGTTGTTTGATGACTTGGATTTGAAATGGTAGATGATTTGAATTAATTGTTTGAAATAAAACCAACAATTTAATGAGTGATCAACATGGAATAAAATGGTTGTTTTCATTTGTTATTTTTATTCCAAAAGTTGTAACAGATCAAGTATGAAATAACCATTTGAAATTTGTTTGAGTTTGATTATGCAAACAAGATAAAACAGATGCAAAACAAATAGTAACCATTGCAAACAAATGATTAAACATGATGACATGATGCAATACTTGAAATAACACAATAAATCAAACATTCTAAGGGATATTTCATACTTGGGATGTTACAGGTTTATGCATTGGGGGGCATATATAGGCGAAAGGGCGATGCCGGGGGTGGCCAGGGGGGCCACACCACCCCTTGGGGAGGCTAGAGGGGGAACCGCGCCCCCCTATGGTGTGGTGGCTCCCGGGCACCCCTCTAGGTCTCTTCGGGACTCCGTGGACCCTCCGGGACTTCTAAGACTTCTGGCTTTTGAATTTTTCAATTCCGAGAATATTTCTAGAACAACTTTTCTAAAACTAAAAACAACAGAAAACAAGAGTTGGCTCTGTGGCATCTTGTCAATAGGTGAGTCCCGATAAATCGATAAAAATTACATAAAGTGTATATCAAACATGTAGGAAACAACATGGAACATCAAAAAATTAAGGATACGTTTATGTCGTATCAACATCCCCAAGCTTAGTTCCTACTCGTCCTCAAGTAGGTAAACGATAAAAACACATAATTTCCGAGGTGACATGCTACCAACATAAACTTGATCATCAATAATGTAAAATCATAAATAAGCTGAGATCATAGAACCTTCATAGAAAAACAAGCAAACGCTCCAAGTAAACTTCATATGATGTGACCGAATAAAAATATAGTTTCACTAGAAGTGACCTGATAGATTGTTGATGAAGAAGGGGATGCCTTGGGAATCCCCAATCTTAGATGCTTGAGTCTTCTTAAAATATGCTTGGATGAACCACGGGGTCATCCCCAAGCTTTGACCTTGCACTCCTCTTGATCACATATATCACCCTCTTCTCTTGACCCTTGAAAACCTCCTTCAGACCATACTCAAACAGTAATTCGCATTAGAGGGTTAGTGCAACAATCAAAAATACATGGGTTCTGTATGGCACAAGTGCTATTTATACTTCTAAACATTATCTACAGCCACTATTGTTTCGTGAAGCAAAGAAATCCACTTGACATCGCAAAAGAGCAAATGCAAGAAAAATGGCAGAATCTCTCAAAACCAGAACAGTCTGTAAAGTCGAATTTTTTTCGGGGCACTTATGTTTCCGATATCAAAAAAACTAAATGTCGTGGTGGTGTCACGGCAGATGCCATGGGATGGCTAAAGATGTGGGGACGAAGGACGCTGGAGGTGCTCGGGGAGGGATCACGCGACGAGTAGCCGCGTGAGGTAAGAACAACACACTGCTAACAACACGATCTACCCAGGTTCAGGGCCCTCGTGAGGAGGTAAAACCCCTACTCCTGCCTCTCTATATGTATTATGATGTTTCTCCGAGTAGTCACAGTACAAAGGATATCGCCACCGAGTAGCCACTCTCCTCTCTCCGAGTAGAGTTAGGTCAAGAACTTAGGGTTTCTAGGGTTCAATGTGTGCATGCCTCGCGCAGGAGGCGGCGGGGCACCTTATATACTTGGTGCCCAGCCGGATACGTCCAAATCTAGACAAGTGTCGACATTGTGTGCACACCGTCCTTCTTCCGGGTTCCCGCTGACAGCTTTGGTTCCTAACCTTGGCTTCATCTGGAAAGTCGTTGGGCAAAACTAGGGGACAGACTGGTATCACTGTACCTAAGCACAGAGTAGGCCCCCCTTATCCTGCCACGGCCTGCTTCCATGCTGTCACTGTCAGGCAGGCCGGTCCCAGGTGAACAGTAGTTCGAATGCTGCCAAGTACGGATCCACGATACGCGGGATCCTGTGTCAGAACGGCTCCTTTGACTTTCTGGCCTGAGTAGGTTCCCGCCAATTGTTCCCGCCAATTGTACTCGGACCAACTCCTCTACTCGAAAGGATAGAACTTGATTGATATCTCCTTCTGGTCATCTTGAGGTGAGACCGAGTAGCAGTCGACCGGGTAGCGAGTACCGGGTAGTCGGCTACTCGACCAAACCTCTTTTCTGTAAGGTTCCTTTACCCTTTGTCTTTACCCTACTCGGGGGTAACCCCCCGACAGCAGTCCCCGAAGCTGGTTGAGTCTTGCGAACTCGTTCACTAGGCTCTGCCAGCTTAAAACCAATTTTTGCCTCATAGCCCTTGATCCTCAAGATGCCGAGTAAACGGCCTCCGAGTAGCACTCTGACAAGTATCTTCTGTCTCTTGTCTCCCGAGTAGTACTTGCTTTCTACTCTGTAACCGAGTAAAAAGACTTAGAGAATTTTCTTGAATGGAGCCGTTGCGGCGCAGAACACCATCCAGCCGTCCGTGCCGCGGCCGGACGCGTGTCAAGCATCCACGACCCTGTCGTTTCGCTGCCCACGACACATCGTGCCACGCGCCCAGTTTCTAGGGGGCGGGCCCACCGGCTCGTTATGTCCCATCAATCGTAATAATAGGCCACGATCTGATCGTGGGATCTACTGTGGCCGTTACGCGCGCGTTTCGCGCTCACGTGCGTTTCTATTCGGCCACATGCCCCACCACACAGCAATCATGGCCACGATTGATCCCACTACGCCGATGGTAACGGTAAAATCGCGGAGAGGGTATAAATACCCCCGCCGGTAACTTTGTTTTCCCCTTCCCTTGCACTATTCCCCTTTCGTCCTCTGCTTTCCCCCGCCACTGAGCTCTCCGCCGCCGCGCAAGCTTTCGCGCCGCCGCGGACTCAATTCGCCCAACCAACTCCAACCAACTCCGTCCAATTTCTTCCACTCCTCCTGCTTGCAACAATGGCCAAAGCCGGCTGGGCGGGCTCAATCGTTACCAGTGAGGATTTCGCCTGGCTCGTTAATACCAGGCGAGTTCCTCCCGGCGTGGAGTGCCGGGCGCCTGACGATGAAGTCGTGCCAACTCCGCGGGAGGGTGAGCGCGTCGTCTTCATGTCGCACTTCGAGCGCGGCTTCGGACTGCCGGCCTCCGAGTTCCTCCGTAAGTTTCTTGACCACTTCGGCCTTCAGATGCATCATCTGCCGCCGAACGCCGTCGTCTTCCTCGCCTACCACGCCGTGGTGTGCGAGGCTTTCCTCGGCATCCACCCGACGTCAGAAACCTGGCTGAGGTACTTCCACCTCCGCCAGCAGACTGTCGGGAAGAAGGACAGCGCGGGCGTCGGCCGCGCAACCGACACCGGCTGCGCCATGATGGTGCAGCGGACCGGGACGAACCACCCCCGTATCAAGGGGCTGGACTCCGTTCGACTGTGGCAGAAGACGTTCTTCTATGTCAAGAACATCCCCGCCGCCGAAGGAGCCCAGGTAAACGACAGGATCAACCTTCCCGCCCGGAGCCTCCGTGCTCCCACCGGGAAGAACTGGAAGGAGAAGCCCGCCAATGACGACAACGCCATCGAGATAGAGAAGAGGCTAGGCTGGCTGATAGAGCAAGGCCTCAAGAATGATGATCCGGTGGCTTGCTGGATTCATCGCCGAGTACTGCCTCTGCAGGAGCGCTGCCATCTCATGTGCTACATGGGAGGTCCCCGCGACTGCACCAGGACGACAAGCATCGAAATCGACAACATTGATGTTCCCGGGCACGCAAGGGCCATCTTGATGACAGGCCTCAGCGACAATTGGCAGTACGGGTTCGTCCCGTATAGCCGCACGAAGCCGATTGAGCGGGTACGTCCTCCTTACTCTGTTTCTGCATATGCTTTCCGAGTAGATAATTCTTCTTCTTGCCGCGAGTAGAAATTGCGTTCTGCTCCGAGTAGGATACTCAGCCGAATCACCTGGGCTTAGTGTGTCTTGCACTCGCACGCCTTGTCGGGTAGCCTACTCGGGAACAATTCTTAGGCTTAGTGTGCTTTGCGCCTGCACGCCTTTCCGTGTAGGATATTCTACAGTCATGCTTAGGCCTCGTGTGCTTTGTGTTTGCACGCCTATCCGGGTAGAAACAATCAGTGAGATGCTTAGGCTTAGTGTGCTTTGTGTTTGCACGCCTATCCGAGTAGAATTTCTTCCTGATACTCGGCTAATCTGTGACCCTTCTATGTTTTTCAGATCCTTACTCGCCAGAAAATTGAAAGCTGCGAGCGCTTCGATGGCAACTTCTCTGCCGATCGCGAGGAGGACGATGTGCCCTCCTTCGATGCCGCGGATCAGATCAATCTTCCATGTTCCCCAACAACAGAGAAACGCGAGGCCGAATCATCTCTCCGTGACTGGCCGGAGGACGAATCTGAAGGTAATTGCGCACCTGCTTTGCTTGTTCTCAAAAAACACCAATCCACCGATTATTGTTTCTGACTTGCTCCTTTTCTTTCCCGAATCCGCAGATGATGTTGCTGATGAGCACGAGGATGAGGACGAAGACGAGAACGAGGACGATGCAGTCCTTGTCGTCAAACCTCTGTCCGTCCCAGCCCCCAACACCCGCAAGCGGACAGGCAGTGACGCCCAAGAGCCTCCCACCAAGAGGAAAAAGCCAGCCGAGAAGAAGAAGCCGACCAAGGCGGTCGCGAAGAAGCCGAGGCGAAAGCTCCCTTCCACCACTGCGTAAGTTTTCCTTCTCGGTCGTCTCTCCTCTTGCGCTGTGCTGTTTTCCCCAATCTGCTTCTAATTTCTGATTCTTTCTTTCTCGGCAGCCCTGCCATGGACGCGAATGCCGTTCTCGCGCCCGACCAGGCCAATAAACCACCAGTACCTCTGATCAATCTCGACGATGAGGAGGACGACGCCACCAACATCCAAGGAGCAGAAACAGAACAGCAGAACCGTGCATCGTCAGCAGCACGAGACACTGCTGCTCATCAGGACAGAGCGCCTTCTCCTCCGGCCAGCACTGCCCAGGAGATGCATGACACCGCCACCCACGAGCGACCAGACGCAGAGCAAGAGCAGCCCACCACCGGGGCTGCCGCACAAGAGAATCCCGCTGGCGAGCAGCGGGTAGAGGACGCCATCACCACGGATGCCACCATGGCGGACGTCTACCCACTGAGCGACGTGCAGTCAGGCGCCACACCGAGTAGCGCCCAGCCGATTGGCGCACCAGATAGTGCGCCCCTGGCGCCGCCAACTGATCCTGCCAGGCAGCAGGCCCTAGATGCCCTGAGGGATGAAGTTGACAGAAGAGCAGCCGAGAAAGAAGCTGCCGAGAAGGCCGAGGCTGAAAAAGAGGCAGCCGAGAAGAAAGCCGCCGAGAAGGCCAAGGTCGAGAAAGAGGCAGCCGAGAAGGAAGCCGCCGAGAAGGCGAAGGCGAGAGCTGAGGGAAAGAAGCTCGAAGATCCCGAGAAGCAGAGAGCCGAAAAAGAGAAGGTGAAGAAACGGGCCAGAGATCAGAATCAAATGCCGCCGCCAGCCTCGGGTGGAGCACTGGTGATTCGAGAATCCGGCCCGGTTGCCACTGCGACCGCTGCCGCCGCCATCGCCGCTGGCCAACCTTGCTTCCCGGACTACATGGTTCAGGTTAGCCATCAGAATACCATCGGCTTCTCTCCCAAGGATAAGCAGCTAGCCCTTCTGAGGGGAAGAAAGGCCGTAGCCGTGAACTCCCCTCCCCCAGATCCAAATCAGAACCAGTCCGTCACTATTGCTTCTCGGGGAGTCCAAGATCCAACGATAAAATCCCGGAGCCTTGAGCAGGTACTCGACACCATTGGCTATATCGACGCCAAATGGGACAGCAAGGTTCTCGGCACGGACAACTGGCACGGTCTTGGTCTCGGTGCAATCGACCATATGCGCGTCGACTGGAACAAAGTGGATCTGGGATACAAGCCCATGACCGTCTCCACCGCCACCGCCACTCTCGCCGCCAAGATGTTCCTGCACCGCAAGAACGCCGAGGATATCGAGCAAGCGTATGCAGTAAGTCTCAGCTTGCCCTTCTCCGAGTTGAATTTTTCTTCTCTTCTATTCGCCTTCATTCTTCTTTACCATCACCCAGTCCCCGAGATTCTGGCCGAGTAGTCGGATACTCTCCGAGTAGCCTCCTACTCGGGTTGAATCTTTTCTGCTCTGTCTAACTTGTTTTCTTCTCGCTTCTCAGGATAGCGTCCTGAAGCGGACCAACTTATATCGCGTGCTTCTCTGGAATCACTCTATCGCCAGGAGGCGAATCGCTGCATTGGAGAAGGAAAAGGCAGCTGCGGAGGCTGCGAGCAAGAATGCCAACGATAGCACTCAGCAGCTGGCTGAAGTGAAAGGTACGCTTTTAGCTATGCGGTTACTGCGTTTCTTGTTTACGCCCGCGTCTGCTTTCTTTTGCGCTAACCTTTCCTACTCTGCAGAGAACCTGAAGAACTTGGCTGAGGAGCACGAGAAGTGCCGTGCGTTTGTGGAGAACGCCGAGGCCACCATCAAGAAGTTAGAAGGTGAGTAGCCGTCTTCTCGGAATCATTCTTGTTTCTGTTTCTTCTCTGCTTCTCTGCTAACCTTGTCTGTCTCTCCGCAGAAGATCATAAGTTGTTTGTTGAAGAACATCAAGATTGCGTCAAACCGGAAGAGGTGCAGAAGCAGCTGTCCGACCAGGCTGTCGAGCTGGTGAAGGACCACACCACAGAGGTAGCGGAACTGCAAACCCAGCTGCAGACGGCACTCCAGGATGCTGTCACTCTTGGCGCCGAGAGGGACAGAGCAATCGCCGAGAAAGCCAAAGCCGAAACAACCTTCAACGCCAAAATCGAGACCCTCAAGCAGGAGTGCGAGGTACTGACAAAGGCCAATGCTGGGCTTTTCGCGCAGATGGATACTCTGCGCCAGATCCAGGATAAGCACATATCCAATGAAGAATCCTGGAAAACCCAGCTGCAGGCGCTGCGCATCGAGCTTAAGAGTAAGCTTTCTCTTTTCTGCATCCTTCTCTTCTCGGTCAAAATTCTTCTCGGTTCTTCCTCTACCCGGTTCTTTTCTTCTCTGATTCTGAATTTCTTACTTGCTCTCCCAGAGATCTTTCCTGCCATTATTTCCTCCTGTGTACCCGCTCTGGCCAAGGCCCAAGCAGCGCGTGCTGCAAATGGCGAGCCAGAGGACACCAGGGCTGAAATTGAAGATAGCATGCTGGTGATGCGAGGCCAGTTCGAACGCCTAGCCGGCGTTGGTAGAGACCTCGTGCGCGTGGGCTTTGAGCTTCACAAGCTCTTCTGGCCTGAGGATCCTGAGCCAACCACCATCCGGGGCCTCGCACTCAAGCTACAGAATGTGAAGGCCGAGTTGAAGAAGTGGCGTGCTTCTGGGGCTCGGGCAGGCGCAGACTTGATGCTTCTTTGCATCGCCTCCTGGTACGAAAATCTTAACATGGAACGCATCCGCGGGAAGCGCGACAACTCCAAGTGGGAGACAGACCCCGACTGCGTAGCCGCGCGCAAATTGATCGCGTATGAAGTGGCGGAGTGCGCTGAGACGGAGATCTACATCGACGGCCCCCCCGAGCCCGACACCGAGGTGGAGGAGGACGAGGAGGAGGAAGATGAGGAGACAGACTCCGACCTGGAGTCAGGCTTCTTCGACTCCCCCAGTAGCAAGGCCGGGAAGGGGAAGGGCACGGCCATCTCGAGTAGCGATGAGGAGGCCGAGCACATCGACACCGCCCCACTTGACTTCGGCACCTCTTCAGGAGCCGCTCTTGACGACACGATGCCCGCCCCCAGCCGAGCCTCCGCTTCCTCTACAGCTCCAGGGCCCATCTCGGTGGCCACGGCCACTTCTGACCAGGCAGCCACCGAGCAGGACGTCGTGATGGAGGAGTCCGTCATCGTCCAGTCGGAGGCGGATGCCACCCATGCCAGCGCCGAGGAGGATGCGGCAGCCAGGGCCACCACAGAAGATGCGGCAGCCAATGCCAGCACAGAGGATGCAGCAGCCAATGCCAGTACTGACAACATTGCCTCCTCCACATGATTTTACCTGCATACTTTTCACTTGCACGTTTATCAGATCCCCGGGATGCCGGGAGCAGATGTAATAGACTATCTTTGTTTTGCTTGCTACTCAGTTTTTATGCCCACTCTGTTTATTTCGACATTAATCAATTTGAGCAACACTGGCTCAATGCCGAGTTGCGTTTCCATGCGAGTCCCCGAGTTGCTTTCCTTATTCACCCTATCTTTTCATCTCTGCTCTACCCGCAACTTGTTGCTTTTTTGGTATTCGAGTCACAAGAATCAAAGAGTAGAGCTGCAAATTCTTAGCCGCTAGAAACAATCATGATAACGCAGCCCACCACTTAGCCGAGAAGACGAAACAGGAAACAAAAGTAATAAACAACCTACTCGGTTCCCGCACTTTTTCTTCCTTAGCGATTTTCTTGTGCTCAGTGACCTTTTGCTTGTTCTCTTGCTTGCCATGAAGCCGGGTTTCGGACAGCAGCAGAGTCGAAGAGTTGGCATATAGGTTTAGACACAGTACTCAATAAGCTTATGAGTTTCGAAGTGAAGCAACCGAGTAGGAAAACAGTAAAGCCGAGTAAAAACACTTAGAGCAATTTTGGACGAGGGCAGTCCCCGAGAACAATTTCAGATTGCAGAGTAGAATTTCAACTCGGATAAGAGGGTGCATACACATCTTTGCTTACGAATGAAAACGACGAAGTAGAGCTACATTCCAAGGGCGCTTGGTTTCCTCTCTAGCTTTATCTGCCCTGTTCGCCTGCGACGGGCGAACATCTACAAGGTAGTACGCATCATTGTGCAGCGCTTTGCTCACAATGAAAGGCCCCTCCCATGGAGGAGACAATTTGTGCATCCCGGCTGTGCGTTGCACAAGCCTAAGGACCATGTCTCCTTCTCGGAAAACCCTTGGGTTCACCTTTCGGCTATGATAACGCCGCAGGTTTTGCTGGTAGATAGCCGAATGTGACAGAGTCAGCTCTCTTGCTTCTTCAAGCAGGTCAACGTCGTCTTCTCGAGCTTCTCTCGCCTCCACCTCAGTGTAGAGGGCTACTCGGGGGGAGTCATGCTCTAAGTCTATTGGTAACACGGCCTCAGCCCCGTATACCAAGAAGAATGGCGTGTAGCCGGTTGACCGGTTAGGGGTAGTCCTTAGACTCCACAACACCGCTGGCAACTCTTCTAGCCAACACCCAGGTGTTTTCAGCAATGGCTCAATCAGCCTTGGCTTTATGCCTGCCAGTACCATTCCATTTGCTCTCTCAACTTGCCCATTGGAGGCAGGGTGCGCGACTGACGCAACGTCTAGTCGGATATGCTTATCTCTGCAGAATCGCACCATTGCCCCCTCTGCAAAGTTGGTGCCGTTGTCGGTGATGATACTGTGCGGGTAGCCATATCTCATGATCACGTCCTTCACGAACTTCACAGCTGTGACTCCATCGCACTTCCGAATAGGCTTCACCTCAATCCACTTGGTGAACTTGTCCACCATGACCAAGATATGTGTCAGATTGCCTTTAGCCGGCTTGAAAGGGCCAACCATATCCAAGCACCAAACAGCAAATGGCCATGTGATAGGAATTGTTTTCAACTCGGAAGCAGGCATGTGAATCTTACTTGCGAACATCTGGCAGCCGTTGCACTTTCTCACAATATCTTCAGCTTGCTGCAGTGCAGTGAGCCAGTAGAAGCCATGCCGAAAAGCTTTCTTGACCAATGCCCGAGAAGAGGCGTGATGCCCACATTCCCCTTGATGTATCTCCACCAGAATTTCTTCTCCCTCTTCTGGGCTCACACAACGTTGCAGCACGCCGGTGGCACTTCTCTTGTGCAGCACATTTCGGACAATAGTGTATCCCTTGGATCTTCTCTGAATCTGCCTCGCAGTTACCTCATCTTCAGGTAGAGTGTCGTCCCTTAGAAAGGATAATATGGGCATGGCCCAACTCGGTGTCTCCCGTATGGGAAACACTGGTTCGTCCAGTTCCATTGGGATGGGCTCTTGCGGTTGCACAGGAGGGGCAGGAGCGCTTCTTTGCAGCCCAGACCGATTGGCGAGAACTTCTTCAATGAATGCGACAGCCTCTGGGTTGAGGGCGGCAGTCCCCGAGTAAGGAATGGCAGTCCCTGAGTAAAGAGTGGCAGTCCCCGAGTAGGGAGTGGCAGTCCCCGAGTAGGGAGTGGCAGTCCCCGAGTAGGGAGTGGCAGTCCCCGAGTAGGGAGTGGCAGTCCCCGAGTAGAGGACGGCAGTCCCCGGGTTTCCTGTAGCATTCTCCCAGTCAATCTCCATTGGATCAGATTCCTCACTTGGCAGAGAAGGAACAAAGATGGATTCCGAGTTGGGGGAAGGCTTGATGGATGGCTTCCTCAAATGCTCCAAGGCGATTCCCGCCGGGATGGATTGCCGAGAAGATCCCAACTTGGACAACTCATCTGCTGCTTCGTTCTCTGCTCGGTGAATGTGCTGAAACTCACAGCCTTCGAAGAACCCAGTCATTGACTGCACCAGGAAGCGATACGATGCCATGTTGGCATCCAAAGCATCCCAGGTACCTGAGACTTGCTGCACCACCAGATCTGAATCGCCATAGCATATAATGCGCTGCACACCAACCTCCTTTGCTACTCGCAAACCATGCACCACTGCCTCGTACTCGGCTACATTGTTGGATGCCTTGAAATGAATCTGTAACACATACTTGAGCTGATCTCGCTTGGGTGACGTGAGCACGACACCAGCACCAAGGCCTTCCTTTACTTTCGAGCCATCAAAGTGCATTTTCCAGTAATTTGAAACTGGAGCAGGAGGTTCATACTGCATCTCGGCCCAGTCCACAAGGAACTCCGCCAGGACCTGAGACTTGATGGCTTCTCTTCTCGTATATGCGGGAGCATATGCTGCTAGCTCGATCGCCCACTTGGCTACTCTGCCACTCGCCTCCTTGTTCCCATGATGTCCGAGATGGGAGCAGAGCTCACAACTGTGATAGGGTGCTCCTGGAAGTAATGTTTCAGCTTCCTGGCGCCCAGGTACACACCATATGTCATCTTCTGGTAGTGCGGATAGTTTTGCTTGGAGCTGGACAGCACTTCACTGAGATAATAGACTGGGCGCTGCACACTCTTGCCTTCTTTTTCTCGCTCCACCACTATCACCACGCTGACTACTCGGTTAGTCGCAGCAATGTACAACAGCATAGGCTCCTTGGGTAGCGGACTAGCCAAGACGGGAGCGCTGGCCAGCATTGCTTTCAGCTCATTGAACGCCACGTCCGCTTGCGGAGTCCAGACAAACTTGTCACTTTTCTTCATCAGCTGGTATAGAGACAGAGCCTTCTCGCCCATTCGGCCCAGAAAACGGCTCAGAGATGCCAGACAACCCGTGAACTTCTGCACATCTTTAAGTGATCTCGGTAAAGACATGCTCTCAATAGCTTTTATCTTAGAAGGATTGGCTTCAATGCCCCGACTAGAAACCAGAAAACCGAGTAGCTTTCCAGCCGGTACACCAAAGGTGCACTTACTCGGGTTCTGTTTCATTTTGTACTTGCGTAGGTTAGCAAAGGTTTCCTCCAGGTCGGCAAGCAGAGTATGTGTTTTATTCGTTTTGATGACAATGTCATCTACGTACACCTGCACATTCTTGCCGAGCTGGTCGTGCAAGCATTTCTGCATGCATCTCTGATAGGTTGCACCCGCATTCCTCAAGCCAAAACACATGACACGGTAGCAATAAGCCCCGTATGGGGTAATGAAAGCAGTCTTTATTTGATCAGCAGGGTTGAGTGCAATCTGGTGGAAACCAGAGTAGGCATCTATGAAAGACAACAGTTCACAACCAGCAGTGGAATCGATCACCTGATCGATGCGAGGTAGCGGGAAAGGATCCTTGGGGCATGCCTTGTTCAAGTCGGTGTAGTCGACGCACATGCGCCATGCGGTGGCAGCCTTGGGATCCTCCTTCTTCTTCTCGACCATGACCGGGTTGGCTAGCCAATCCGGATGCAGCACCTCCATGATGAAATTGCTTATCAGTAACTTGGTGATCTGGTCACCAATGGCCTTCCTTCTCTCATCCCCGAAACGGCGCATAGCCTGCTTCACTGGCTTGGCGTCATGACGCACATGCAAAGAGTGCTCAACCAACTCCCTCGGGACTCCTGGTAGATCTTCATTAGTCCAGGCGAATACATCCCGATTCTCACGGAGGAAGTGGATGAGCGCGCTTTCCTATTTCTCCTCCAACCCGGAACCAATGATGGCCACGCGGTCTGGGAACTCGGGGTCAACTTGGACCGTCTTGGTCTCCTTGGCAGCTTGGAAAGCAGTACCATGCTGGGTACTCGGCACACCTTGTGCGCCAGCTTGTGCGGAC
The DNA here is from genome assembly GCA_028641055.1 of Alopecurus myosuroides. NCBI lineage: Eukaryota > Viridiplantae > Streptophyta > Magnoliopsida > Poales > Poaceae > Alopecurus > Alopecurus myosuroides. The sequence goes on along the minus strand of CM054060.1, from coordinate 182,672,350 downwards.
TGAGCCATGGCCACCACCTCGTACATCTTCTTCTTCTCGGCCTCGATCACCATCGACTCTGCCAGCTTGGAGCTAGCTGAGGCACACTCCATGGACTTCTTGTAATCTCCCGAGATGGTGATGATGCCATTGGGACCAGGGATCTTCATCTTCGGATAAGCCACATGAGTAGAGGCCATGAACTTACTCAGAGCAGGCCTGCCGAGTAGAGCATGATAGGGGCTCTGATGATCCACCACTTCAAACTGCAGGCGCTCTGTGCGACAGTTCTCCCGGGTGCCGAATAGCACATCAATCCACACTCGGCCAATCGGGTTGCACGAGATCCCGTGCACGATGCCATGGAAGGTGGTCTTGCTAGGCAGCATCATGTTCTCGGCCAGGCAAAGCTTCTCGAGTGTGTCCTTGTACACATGTTGATGCTGCCGCCGTTGTCGATTAGCACCTTGCTGAACCTCACGTTCTTCTCGGGACCCAGGAACGTAGGATCCAACACCAAGGCATAGGTACCCGGGTTGGGCATCACCTTGGGATGATCTGCTCGGGTCCACCTGATCTCCTGGTCACACCAATACATGTAGTGAGGAACAGCAGGAATCACTGCATTGACCTCCATGGCCCGCCTGTGCTGTGATTGCTTGTCGACTGCCTCGGAAGTGAAGATCATATAGCTCTCATGGTGCTCTTGGTACTGGTTGGAGCCATTGCCCCCATTGTTGCCATTGTTGTTGTTGTTGCCCTGATAGTTGTTGTTGTTGCCTCTGTTGTTGTTGTTGCGGTTGTAGTTGTTGTTGTTGTTGTTGCAGTATCTCTCGTTGTTGAAGTTCTGGTTGGCTCCTAAAGCCACTTGGTTCACATTCTCTCTTCTCGGGTACACTGGCGGCCGAGCTGCGGGTGCGCGAGTAGGCTGAACAGTAGCATTGGCGGCTGGCAGAGGAGGAGGAGGAGGCAAGCCATCACTCTTGATCACATCCCACCATTCGCACTGCCGAGTAGTGTGGTTAGCAGGCCTCGAGGGATGGTGAGTGTGAAAGCTGCATGGGCCATCCTTCATGTCATCGAAGACAAACTTCTTCGGCTGCTCGGAGTTCCCGCTACCCGACTGAGCAGTACGGAACGGTTTCTTGTTGCCCTGGCCCTGGTTCTGGTTCTGCCCGTAGGCTCCAGCAGGTTTCTGCCTTTGGCCACCACCGCCTCCGACATTCACTGCATTCACCTCTTCAGGATCATACCGAGTATCTACTCGGCGCTTGTTGCGGAACTCGTTACGCTTGCTGTTGTTGAAGTTTCTTATCGGCTCAGAGGAGTCCATCAGTGGCTGAGTAGGATCACCGAGTGCGTACTGATCCGCAATCTTGATGGTCTCTGCCAGAGTGTTCGGCATCTCCCTCTGCAATCTCTGCCAAAGCATGCTGCCATGTCGGCAACCCTGTGCAAACCAGGTAATGGCCTGTGCTTCATTCACACCCTCACATGTGTTCCTCAGCGTGCTCCACCGAGTAAGGTACTCGCGGTCCGTCTCGTCTTCTCGCTGCCTGCAAGCTGACAGCTGATGTGGCCTATTCGGCCTCTTTTACGTACTCGTGAAGTTGCTGATGAAGGCATCCGAGAAGTCCAGCCAGCAGTTGATGCTGTTCTTGGGCAAGTTGTTGAGCCAAGTGCGAGCTGGACCCTCTAGCATCTGCGGCACATATCGCACAGCCCATCTCCTGTTGCCATTCGCGATATGGACCGCGGTGACGTAGTCATTGAGCCAATCTTCAGGCTTGGTGCTGCCATTGTAGCTCTTGGTGCCTCTTGCAAGCTAGAAGCCCTTCACGGAAGGCTCATTCATGATGCGCGGGCCAAAGCACTCGGGGCCAGGAGGACCCGTGCTCTCAAGCCGCGCCGACAAGCTGATACGGTCCAGCTGGTGCCTTGCATCTCCAGGCGCCAACACGCGTTCGCCAACACGGTCATGGATGTCATAACCAGCCATCTCCATAGCCGAGTAGCCATCATCATACCTATCCACCTGCATAGCTGCGGGCTGCTCCACCGGGTTGGCGACTGGCGCCGCTGGGCGCGGCTGCTGCCTCTGCCGAGTAGGCTGAGCTGCGGGTTGCCGAGAAGAACCTGGACGCGCGGCGTCTCGGGCACGGCTTTGAGCTTGATGGGCTTGAGAGCCTGCTCTTGCAGCGTTGTGTTCCCGCCCGGGCTGCTGCGGCACAGCAACCTGTTTCGCGGCAGCAGCCGGGTCATACACCTGCATTTGCCTGTCTCTACCCGAGCGCCCGCTGCGGCTCTTCTCGCGGCTAGGATGCGGAGATGAGGCCTGATCGTTAGATCTAGCCGCGTGCGAGTGAACCACCTGCGAAGCTCCAGCACCCGGGTTGGCCTTCCGGAACTCCTCGTTCTGCCTAGCGGCCTCCAACACCAACTCGTTGAGTCTCTCCTGCTGCCTGAGACGCGCCTCTCCATCCAGGCGCGGCAACTCGGCAGCCACGGCCTCTGCAGCTCTGAGCGTCTTGGCTGGTGTGCTATACCTTGGCCTTGTGAAGGTGTTCGCGGTGGCGGACTGCGCGGGCACCTCCGCAACTGTCGCCATCTCGACACCCAAGTTACGCCGCGTAGCGCCTACTCTGCTGGGCCTCCTGGCGACCGGCGTGAAGCCGTGAGCCTTGTTGTACTCGAGCTGGTCTAGACTCAGCTCAAGCCTGATCTTCTCCAACTCCGCCTGCTCGGCAAGCAGCTCCTGGCGTTGCCGCTCGAGCTGCTCCCTCGCGGCTAGGAGCTCGATGTCGGTGGGAGTGGGCATACCGGCTCGCGCAGCAGACGCCGGGATGACAGTAGAGGTGGAGGGCGGCAAGTTGTTCTCCCTCTCGTAGGGCCGGTGAGTCCTGCCACCAGCAGGCGGTTCGTCAACCTCCTCGACGACGGCCGCAGCGCCAGTAGCAGCTGCGCCAGTGTTTGCCGCCAAACCCGTCACCATCACCTCCGCGCAGCTCGCAGAGCTGCATGCGGGCCTTCCGCGAGCAGCAATCACCGCGGGAGGATCCTCCGCGTCATGCACCAGCTCGGGGTACGCGCGGTTGGCGACGGTGGCGACGTAGACGAGGTGAGAGCCGAAGGAGATCACCGAGCCGCCCTCAGGCATGGCCATGCCGCCGAAACAGCCGGCGTTGTCGGTGACGAAGTCGAAGGAGCCGAATCTGTGGACGAGGCCACAGACCACGCGCTCCGCTGAAGAAGATCCCGTCCGAACAGAAACTCCAGCCAGCGCCGCTGGTTGCCCCACGGTGGGCGCCAACTGTCGTGGTGGTGTCACGGCAGATGCCATGGGATGGCTAAAGATGTGGGGACGAAGGACGCTGGAGGTGCTCGGGGAGGGATCACGCGACGAGTAGCCGCGTGAGGTAAGAACAACACACTGCAAACAACACGATCTACCCAGGTTCAGGGCCCTCGTGAGGAGGTAAAACCCCTACTCCTGCCTCTCTATATGTATTATGATGTTTCTCCGAGTAGTCACAGTACAAAGGATATCGCCACCGAGTAGCCACTCTCCTCTCTCCGAGTAGAGTTAGGTCAAGAACTTAGGGTTTCTAGGGTTCAATGTGTGCGTGCCTCGCGCAGGAGGCGGCGGGGCACCTTATATACTTGGTGCCCAGCCGGATACGTCCAAATCTAGACAAGTGTCGACATTGTGTGCACACCGTCCTTCTTCCGGGTTCCCGCTGACAGCTTTGGTTCCTAACCTTGGCTTCATCTGGAAAGTCGTTGGGAAAAACTAGGGGACAGACTGGTATCACTGTACCTAAGCACAGAGTAGGCCCCCCTTATCCTGCCACGGCCTGCTTCCATGCTGTCACTGTCAGGCAGGCCGGTCCCAGGTGAACAGTAGTTCGAATGCTGCCAAGTACGGACCCAGGATACGCGGGATCCTGTGTCAGAACGGCTCCTTTGACTTTCTGGCCCGAGTAGGTTCCGCCAATTGTTCCCGCCAATTGTACTCGGACCAACTCCTCTACTCGAAAGGATAGAACTTGATTGATATCTCCTTCTGGTCATCTTGAGGTGAGACCGAGTAGCAGTCGACCGGGTAGCGAGTACCGGGTAGTCGGCTACTCGACCAAACCTCTCTTCTGTAAGGTGCCTTTACCCTTTGTCTTTACCCTACTCGGGGGTAACCCCCCGACACTAAAGAACGAAAAAGTTGCGGAATTAGCCGAGAAATAATCACAAGAATTTTATGATTTTTTACGGTGGACAGCAAAAATCTGTTTCCTGCGCAGAAATCCGAAAACCAACTCCAACTCTCATCAGAAACTTTACTTGGCATAACTAAAACATAAAATGAAGATACAAAGGAGTTGCTACAGAATTATACAACCCCTTGACTCAAAGAAAACAGAGAAAAACAAAGCAAAAATAAAACCATTGGTTTTCTCCCAAGAAGTGCTTTTCTTTAACGCCTTTTAGCTAGGCCCAGAAAAGTGGAATCAAGTGTTTTCATGTGAAGAAGCATCCAAATTGTTACGAGGCTTACGTTTACCTTTCTTACCCTTATTCTTGATTTTAGGAAACTGATGGTCTGCACATGATTTTGGAGTAAAAGTCATGCTACCTCTCCCCATATCAATAGTTGCTCCTTAGAGCTTCAACAAAGATCTTCCAAGAGTAATTTGGCCCTCTCCTAGACATTCAATAACAAGATAATCAGTGGATACCATTCTTCCTAGGATTTTTGTAAATATTCCCTCAGCTATCCCAATGGGAAATATAGTGGTGTTATTAGTAAGACGTATTTCTTCACCTCCCTCAATAAGTCTCCAAGTATTCAAAGATTCATAGATTTCTTTAGGCATAAGACAAAATTCAGACATAATATCACAGCGATCATGAAAAGTTTCACCATTAATAGTAACCTTCAAAGTAGGGATTATATTTGAGGCTTCAGAGTTTATTGGAACATGATCAAGGTGTTCAGGAATCCAATTATGACCCTCACTTAAGCAAGAAACATGTGTCTCAAGAGTATTCAATCTAGCATAAATACTTGCAAAGGCTTTATCAGAGCTACTAGGTGAGTTGTAGGTGGCAATTAATTTTTTTTATAGCATTAAAAGCTTGATATTCATCAAAATGAAGGAAATTTCCTCCTACCACAGTATCCAAAGCACATCTAGAGTAAAGAACAAGACCGAAATAAAAGCTATGCAGAAACAGGCTTGGAGTCATTTTAGGTACAATTTTGCAATAGGAATCAAAAACTCTAGACCAAGCTTCCTTGAAACTACCATCATTCCTTTTGTTTGAATGTAAAAATCACTTCCTCATGTGACAAGGTAACAGGAACAGGAGTACTCATTTTAACAAGACTAAAAACAGGAATTAAGCTACAACTAGAATACGAACTATTTTTTGGTGTGTGTTTTTGATAAAAAGAAGCAAACAAGACAAAATAAAATAAACTAATCAAAACAAAAACAAAGTAAAGAGATTTGAAGTGAGATACTCCCCTTGCAGAAATTCTCTTCCTCCCAGGCAACGGCGCTAGAAAAGTTGCTGGTGCCTGAGTTGACAAGGGAGTGGTTGCTTCTTGATGAATTTGAGATTCCCCAACAATGGCGCTAGAAAAGTGCTTGATGCGTGTGAACACACGTTCGTTGGGAGACCCCAAGAGGAAGGTATGAAGAGTGCAGCATCAAGTTTCCCTCAGAAAGAAACCAAGGTTGAATCGACCAGTAGGAGGAAGGAGTCACTTCAGAAGGTTGATGCAGCTGAGATGGCAGGGCGCACTACCGGTTCAGCAACAACGTGGAACCTACACAACACAATGAAATCACTTTGCTCCAACGAAGCAGTGAGGTTGTCAATCCCACCGGTTTGTCTGAACACAAAGAGGTTAAACGTATGGTGTAGAAAAACGTAGGAAAACAATATGAAATTAGTAGAAACAGTATGAAAGCAGTGTGAAAGCAGTAGGTGTTTTATCAGTATGAGGAAAAAGGACCGGGGTCCACAGTTCACTAGTGGTACCTCTTTGTGAAAGATAAATAACATGCGTGGTGAACAAATTACAGCTGGGCAATTGACAAAAATGAAGGCTGCACCGTAGTGCATATGCAAGACATAAATATTACTATGTGATTCATGTGGGCATTACAACAAAATACATAGACCGTCATCCAACTGCATCAATGTCTAATAATCCACCCACCAAATATCATCCGAACAATCGTTGGGTATTAAGTTGCTAGCAGCAGATTATCGCAGTAAGCAAAGTGTGTAATCTAAACAATGTAAACTAGGTAAACACCGTTGTTTTCTCCCTAATGGCAACAACACACCCTCCATCCGTCACGTTTTTTTCACTCGAGCACAAATGCAAAGGAGGCATGAACCCACTATCGAGTATAAGTACTCCCTCTTGGAGTTACTAGCATATACTTGGCTAGAGCATATACTAATAATGGAGAGCATGCAAGATCATAAATAACATAAGGATGAAGATAACAAGATAGATTGATAATCAAAAGACATAGCTTTCAACATTCGTCAGATCCCAGCAAACACAACATATAACATTACATAAAGATGATCTCGATCATGTGAGGCAGCTCACGAGATCTAAACATGAGTTACAAAGTGGAGAGAACAACCATCTAGCTACTACTATGGACCCGTAGTCTAGGGATGAACTACTCACGCATCACTTTGAAGGAGGGCATGGTGGTGTAGACCCTTCCGATGTTGAATTCCCCTCCCGACGGGGTGCTGAGGAGAGCTCCAGAACCCTCCCGATCTCGGGATGACGATGACGGTGGCCTCGGGTGTTTCTCGGGACGAAGTGGTATATTTTTAGGGTTAATATGTCGGGGGTATAAATAGGCGAAAGGGTAAAGGCGGTGGAGGCCTGGGGGCCCACACCACCGAATGGCGCGGCCAGGGGGCGCGCGTCGCCCTATGGTGTGGCCCCCCTCCGAGTCTCTTTGGGACTCCGTGGAACCTTCGGGAATTCTAGGACCTCTGGACTTCAAAAATTTTAATTCCAAGAATATTTCCAGAAAAACTTTTCTGAAACTAAAAACAACAGAAAACAGGGAATTGGCTCTGTGACATCTTGTCAATAGGTTAGTCCTGAAAATCGATAAAAATGACATGAAGTGTATAGCAAACATGTAGGAAACAACATGAAAACAATATGGAACATCAGAAATTAAGGATACGATTATGACGTATCACCCACCACAAGAGCGCATATCCATCAAATCCAAAAGATGCAAGCTTTACCTTCCTCTCCTTAGTATACTCATGTAATCTCCATAGCTTATCAATTTTCAGCTCCCACATCAAGTATTCTTCCACATCTTCAGTATCACAAGTGAGATTAGGAATAGATAATTTTGGTTTTCCCATGCCATCATCCCCTCTATTGTTTTCCACAGGAACTCTCCTTGCATATCATCCACGACCTCCTTGTATATTGCCTCTTGCATCATCCAAATCAGCAGCATTAGGAGCATTAGGTGGAGATCTTTGTTGTTGTTGTACCAAATTTGTCAAATTGGCAATCTCTCTTGTCTAATTTGTCATAGACTCTTGCAAAATTTCAACAAATTCTTGTGTAGCTGCATCTTCAATTTTGAGGTCCATATTCCTCAACTGCTCTATCAAAGAATCATCACTTTTTGCCACCTCACCAATAATACTCTTGTAACGTATATCTCTCAAAGCTTCATACTCATTCCACTTGACCACCTCATCTCGTTTCTTCTTAACCTTTCCATCAACATCACTAGAAGTAATCATGATTAATCTGTTAGTAAACAAAATAATCAATGGGTTGTGGTGCTCTCTCGCAACTCACTCAAAACCAACAAAGAAGATATATCTCATCATTCCAAAGAGAATAGGGTTTACTTACCACAAGTAGCAATGAAAAGTGTACCAAGTGTGAGAAGAGAATAACCAGGGTATCAAGTACCGCAAGACAAAACAGGGTATTTGGTGGGGCTTGGTTGAGAATACTAACAACACCAAAATAGCAACTCCTATTTATTGTTTCATGTGATAAAATTCACTAAAGGAACACTCACACTCTGGGAACAAATGTGCTTAGCAATTATATGGTAGAGTTATTGCAAGCACTAGAAGGACACTAGCAAATACTGAATGAAACATCACAAGATTGCTCCAATATTGTCCACAAAAATGTCCAAGATATGATGTATCAAGCTCCACTAGTGATAATGTAATGGCTCGTCCTCTTTTTGATTTTTCTCGCTTTATATTTTTTTATAATTTTGTCTCTTTTCTATTTTTTTATACTTGTCCAATGGCCTTTGAATCAACTAGGAGCAATATGTAAAAGAAAACAGGATTATTATCAAGAAATTGATCAAATTGAGCAGCTTGTTAGAGCAATAAAATAGCTAGTCTTATGGGTTTTGTACCTAAAAATTTGCTGTAGAATGGCCGTGGCTAGGCTTATCAAGGATCAGACTAGAATACCTAGGGAGAAAACAGGAAGAAAAACAAAGAAAACAGCAAGAATTTGCTCACGGCAGAGAAATGGTCACTTTTTTGCCGCACGGCAGCAAAATCAGTCAAAAACTCTGCCCGACAGATGACAGTTCGCGCGGTTCTGCGTGTCTTGCGGGTGGTGTGCTGCGGTAACATGCGATGTGGCTTTTATGACCCACGTGAGTGAGTCCAAGAGGGACTAGGTGAGTGTGCGTGCGGCAGCACTTTTGCGTGTTTTCGGTGCCCGGCACCGGCTCGGAGAGCAATCCGATATGGGCAAGGAACATGCGCGTTTAAGGGAAAACATGTTGCAAAACGCGTGGGCGGTAGGGCTCGGGAAGGAGTTCGAGTACGAGTGGGAACAGGCGCACGCGTTGATACGTCTCAAACGTATCTATAATTTCTGATGTTCCATGTTGTTTTCATGCCATATGCTACATGTTTCCTATACACTTTATGTGATTTTTATGGATTTTCTCGGTCTAACCTATTGACAAGATGCCACAGAGCCAGTTCCTGTTTTTTGTTGTTTTGGTTTCAGAAAAGTTGTTCTGGAAATATTCTCGGAATTGGAAAAAACAAAATCCCAGCGTCTTAGAATTCCCGAAGCGTCAATGAAGTCCAATGAAGTCTCGGAATTGTTCTAGGTTTCCCCCTAGCCGCGCCAGCTGGTGGCGTGCCCGCCCCCCCCCCCCCCCCCCGGGCGGCCACCAACATCGCCCTTTCTCCTATATAATCGCCCTGATGCATAAACCCTAAGTGAATCGCCCCCCTTCCACGAAAAGTTCCGTAGATTTGCCGCCATCGCCGTAAAGTTTAGGGGGACATAAATCTCTGTTTCGGCGCCCTGCCGGGATGGGGAATGAAGGAAATATGCCCGAGAGGCAATAATAAAGTGGTTATTATCTTATTCCTTGTGTTATGATGAATTTTTATTTCTCATGCTAGAATTGTATTAACCGGAAATGTTGATACATGTGTGTTTAATAAACAAACAATCGTTCCTAGTAAAGCCTCTCTTTTAACTAGCTCGTTGATTAATAGATGATCAAGGTTTCGTGATCATGAACATTGGATTTTGTTAATAAAGGGGTCATGTCATTAGAAGAATAATGTGATGAACATAAACCCAAACTAAGTATAACAATACGATCAAGTCATTTAGTTTATATTGTTATGTCTTACATACAAAGTAACCTCATTTCATAGACCATGAGATCATGTCAATCACTAATTCCGGAAGGGTTCTTTGATGTCATCAAATGTCACGCCGTAACAGGGTGACTATCAAGGTGTCGTTGGGTATACAGAAAGTGTTAGTTGAGGCTCATGGATCAAGAGTGGGCTTTTTCCATCCAAATGACGGAGAGATATACTCTGGGCCCTCTTGGTGATATCACATCGACACCGCTTGCAAGCACGTGACTAGGTCACAAGGATGTCATTTCACGGAATGAGTAAAACAGTACTTGGCGGTAACAAGATCGAACTAGGTATGGTTGATACCAATGATCGAATCTCGTACAAGTAAAATATCGCGAGACAAAGGGAATAGTTACGACGTTGATGGTTCACACGATCACTAGAGTCATCGTTGAATATATAGAAGTCATCACGGATATCCAAATCTTTTTGTGGATTATTGATCGGAGAGGTGTCTCGATCATGTCTATGATATTCGCGAACCGTAGGGTGACACACTGAAGGTTCGATGCGCATTTGAGAGGATACGGAATATCGTAGAAAAGTTTGGACAACACCGAAATTGTTTCGGGGAATATTGAAATAGTCACCGTAATTGTTTCGAGGAATATTAAAATAGTTCAAGGTGGTATATGTTAATGTTTGATTAATAAATAGTTCAAGGGGGTCAGTGTTAATGTTTGTTAATAAGATTAACAAATATTAACAATAAATAAATGAAATTGTTTTATTTATTTATTAAAGAAAACCCTTGGAATTTTGAGTGGGAATTGATGAGAGAATGAGTGGATTGAGTGGAGACTCCACCCACATGATGAGGGGAGAGGTGGAGGCACCAAAAATTCGTGGCTGCCTCCCCCTCCTATACAAAGAGGGGTTGGACCTCCCTCTCCCACACACTTGTACCACCTACCTTCCTCTCCACTCGCTGCTCCATTCCATGGTCTCCGGCTTGGTGAAGCTCTGACCGTGGGTTTCTTCACCACCACCATGTCGTCGTGCTGCTGGAGTTCCGAGGGATCCTCTACTTCCGCTGCCCCGCTGGATCGAGGGAACGGAGGTTGTCATCAAGCCATACGTGTGACCGATCACGGAGCCACCGCCGGATTGTGGTGCACATCTTCTTGCTCTCGGGATCGGCGTGAGTACGGCTTCGCCAACAACGAGATTCGATCCCGTAACTCTAGTCTTCGAGGGTATGTTTTCCTAAGACTCTTTATGACTGTTGCTTTCATCTCCTAGATTAGATCTTCACTACCAAATTCCGCGCGGTCAGTGACGTTTCAATACCGTTGCGGATGGGCTCCAAACCGTCGCTAAGGGCAATCCGCGACGGTTTACGCGACGGAGTGAGAGCGTTCCTGATTGACTGTCATGGACGATTCTGCGACGATTAAATGAACACTAATCCGTCGCAAAGTCCGCGACGGAAATTCGACCGTCGCGAGCTACTGGCAGGCCCAGCACAAGGCCCAACAAGGAGCGACATTTTTTTTCGTCGCAGCGTGTGCACATGTGGCATCGTACTTTCCGTTACCCGTTACGGGCGCCGCTTACGTCAGTTCTACCGTTCCCGACGTCATCATTTTCTTGACATTTTAAAACGTTGCGATTGGAAATACTGTTACCACCTTTTATGACGTCATCGATCCCGTTTTATGACGTCATAATACGTTCAACGTTCATTTTCTCGTCGTAGATTCAAGCACTATAGATGTGCCACGTGGCGCTCTCATAAAGTTCCACGTATATGCTTATTATCGACGAATTTATAACGTTCTCCGACGGTGAGACATTTTAGTTCGTCGTAAGACGTCGCGAATCATGAGCCAGCACGTGGACCAACATGGCATGTCCACGTCGAAATGTATCTGTGACATGATTTTTCGTCACAATTTTCATCCAATACTGTGCCGCCTCATGGACCTACCAGATACTACCACGTGTTCTCGTATCCGTAACGGATCGCATCCGTCGCCAGGTGCTCTGGTGACGTCATCGTGCATCGACGTTTTTTCCCGTCGTGGTTCGAAAGGCCGCTTAGCCGGTGCGGACGAATTTTAAATTCTAGCACTGCTAGTTTTCACAGAAAAGCACACGCAAAAACATGCAGCAAATAAGACTGGTTACAACCTCACAAGGGCCACCCGCAGAGGCATCAGAGGCCATCTGCAATAGTTCACTGCCTCACAAGGGCCACCAGCAGAGGCATCGAATGCCATCTGCCATAGTTCACAGCCTCACAAGGGGCACAAAAGAGCTCACCAAGGGGACCTACCAAAAATCCACCAAAATACATCACGAAGAGAAACAGTTTCATATCAGCTACCCAGTTCGCCAGCCGCAGGGTTGTCTTGGGGTTTTGGAAGTGGCATACCCAGTAGCCCCTGAAGAATGACATTGGATCTATGTTGAGCCTGAGTATACTATGCAGATTGCTTTCGAATGTCATACAGTTCTTGTTGGCAGGCGATCCTGTCTGCATCAGCCTGATCCCTGACTGCCTTCAGCTCCATAACAAGTTCCTGCTTCGTGCTTATCTCACGGTTAAGCTGACGCTGGAGCTCAACCTTTTTTGCTCTAAATCGGGTGGTTGCCACGCCTATGTTATTTAGGAACGTAGGCTTTCGCTGGCCCTGCCCGAGCACCTCATCGACAGCTTTGGCGGCAGACAGAGGTGGCCTGCCAGTGCCCCCCGGCAAAGCTGGCGCCATCTTTGCTTACATTTCAACCTAAAAAGCATGCAAAAGGACAAGATGAGATAGCAGCTGAACTAGCTCATAAGGAACATTGATATGAAATATAAGATGACAAGCATACATAAGCTAGTAGATGACAATCAATTAAACACGCATGTACATTACTAGCGACAAGCGTAGATAAATTAGTTGACGACAAGGATGTACAAAACATAGTTAGAAACCATGCTGAAATGACACCACGCTCAAGTGCATATTTTAACAGACGTGTCTGGTGATGCTGGAATGACAAGGGATCTGCATGTACAAGCATATATGCAACAACAGCCGAACTAGCTTTTTTTGTAGATAAAAGGCATTTTATTGCCTAGCTTTGACTTAACAAAGCTCAGAGTTCGCACAGAGTTGATTACACGCGCTGCGGCATACATTTTAGCCAAAGTAGCTTTTAGGGGACATAGATGATGGAAAAACAGTTATCCGAGGAACATAGATGAAAATAGCACACGACAAGCATGTACAGAACATAGATTAAAATAGCAGATGACAAGCAAGTTAAAGCATGCGTGTACATGAACTAGCAGATGAAAAGCAAGTTAAAGCATGCATGTACATGTACTAGAAGATGAAAATCATGGGTGAAATAGCTGATGACAGAAGTTTGCAGCAGAATTCACAAAGGGAAGGTGCCCTACAAGAATCTATTGAGGTAAAATGTTGATTACAGAGATGTAAAGAATTCTGGGGGGGGGTTTACAATTGTTTTTTTCACTTTCGAAGGGTATATTCCATCCACCTTGTTTATGTGCGTAGCTTTGAACAGTTGAACTGCATCTTGATCCTTGTCGCAATAAATCTCATAGCTCCGAGAACCCGTATGAGCAGGGTACATGACATAGCCTCTGCTTGCTGCAGGTTTCATACAGGCCGTCTACACAAACAAAGTATGAAGTATTAGCAACAATCATTGTTATAGAATTGATGCAATAGCAGTTCGAGTGAGCAAATACACATAAATGTTTCTTGGCTGAGCCCCAGCTGGCTAGTAAAGCTTTCCATTCAGCATCGCCAACCTTCTCTATTGGTGGAGCTTTAGGCAAACCTTACTCTCGTCTTTGATGCTGTCACAATACTGCTTCTTCAGAACATGGCGCCTGTGCTTTGTACGGCTCTGGAGATGCATTTCAAGAGAGGACATGATATTGGGTTCATCGAGGTCCATCAGAAACTTTGACTGAAACAAAAGAAATAGCATACTTCAGTTTTATGAACAGAAGTGGACAGAACTGGAATCAAGAGTTACAAAACTTACAGCCACATGGCCAGCAAAGGCTTTAAATATGTCGGGCCTTTTCTTGTACTGCTTCCAATGGAGTAAGACGGGGACAACTTCCTTGGCTGCAATTGAACATGCAGTGGTATACATGGCACTAATATTATCGTCAGCTGGCCTAGTACATCCAGGAGGAATAACTATTCTGATCCTCTTTCCTCTGGACATCATGTCCAGCCCCATTCCCATGTTTATTCCCCTTTCAACCCCACCTCCACCACTTATACTGATGTCTCCAGGTTGATTATCTAAAAAAATGTGGCCACGCTAGAGTTACTATTCTGCATTTCGGATTTAATTCTGGAAATGGATAGCACAGTTCTACAACATGTTACCTTCCTGGCATAAGTGATGCCCATCTTCAGGGTCAGAAACTAGTGCCTCGGAGTGGGCATCTACCTCTTCGACTTGGAAACCTTGCCCCTCATGTTGGAATGGTGGGAGCTCGACTTGGGAACCTGGCAGCGGGCCAACGAGAAGATCCTGCCCATACTGGGTGTGTGTCTCCTCGTGGTGGTCAGCTGCATCCTTGTATTGGGCAGTTTCCAGATGGCCATGGGCCACTGTCTGCTTGTTTTGGGCAGATTCCTGCTGGCCAAGTTGGGGAGCTTCCTGCTGGACTTGGGGAGCTTCTTGCAGGACTTAGGGAGCTTCCAGCTCGAGCGGGGCGGCTGCCTTCGCGGTCACCACAGCTACCACCTTGGTTCGGACCGCAGCTGGCTGCTTGTGTTCGACATCTGCCGTCTTGTCATTGTCAGATGGCATCTTGGAGGGCTTAGATGGCTTCTTGTTCCCGGGTGGTGGTGACCTGACTGGATCTGTGGGCTGTTTCTGCAAGCTCGCACTCCTTGTTCGACCCGTTCTGGGTGCGGAAACTGCCGGTGCAATCTTGTGGGTATTTTTATGTCTTGTCGGAGTAACAGGTGATGTGTTGTCACATATGCCAGCATAGACACGCTTCTTGCCAGTAAAGGAGTTTCCACCTGGAGGCATCTGCCCCCTACCGGATGTCGTCTTGACTTTGAGTTTCCTAGCTTGCAAAGTTCACATGTACAGATCAATGGGGATGGTAGCACAACATATATGTAAGTGCAGTAATTAGGCCACTAGTCCCACACGAGATAAGTAAGTAGCACCTTCACTGCTGAGCTATCATGAAAGGGTGTTGAGCTAGAAGGTAAGGGTTCAACTTCTTCAGTGAAGTCTTCCTCCCCTCGAGGATCATACTTTGATCCAGAGCTTTCCTTCTTGCTCTTTTTAGGGGAGAGTACGATCGGGCTTGCACGAGCACGTGCTAGTATACTACCCAGCCGCGGATGGTTTCTCAGGACATTATTGTCCGTGTTTCGTCAATGGATTTTACAGGTGGTTCTAACATAAATCAAGAGCTCAACGTAAGCTACAAACATCACACTAGATACTATAAGAACCCATTAAAGCTACATAGTAAGATTTGGATTTCTTTCATGGAGTGATGTTCTGACATATAGTGCTAGTGTTGATTGTTCTGTACTACTCCCTCCGTTCACTTTTATAAGCCACACTACTTACCATTTCAATTTTAACAACATACATATTAAAATGAGTGCATTTATGTACAAAATAAGAAAATTTTGACCATAGGAACTCATCAAACATAAAGAAGCACATAATAGGCAATTTTTGCGATATAAGGAACTAAAACATAAACAAAAATATGCGGGGAATAAGCATCAAACATGCTGAATAATTATCTCGAGATCGCCTCAGGATTTAGGTGCTTTTTCTTACTGCTTGCCATGGCTGAAACCATCTCTCTAGGAGTCAAGGTGGCAGGCCTGGACGAGATAGTTGCCTTCAGGTTAGTGACGAGGGGGTAGACCTCGACGAGGAAGTTGCCGCGAGGTTAGTTAGGTGGTGGCAGACCTAGATGTAAGGTGAGGTTGGTGACGAGGTGGCCAAACTGCGAGCTGGACAGCGAGGTGGTAGATCTTGACGGCGACCTGGAAGGCGAGGTAGCAGATCTGGCGGCGAGGTGGCAGATCTGGCGGCGAGGCGGCGAGTTGGCAGAGCTGGCAGAGGGGGCGAGGTGTTAGATCTGGCGGCGAGGTGGCAGTGCGGGCGGCAGATCTGGCGGCGAGGTGTAAGATCTGGACGGAGACCTGAACAACGAGGTGGCAGAACTGGACGGCGAGGTGAAAAATCTGTGCGGCGACCGGCGAGTTACACGACGAGGTGGAAAACCCGCACGGGGGAATGTTAGACCGGGACGGAGCTACGCGGCGAGGTGGGAGAGCGGGACGGAAAGCTACGCGGTGAAGTGTGGGACCGGGACGGAAAGCTACACGGCGAGGACGCGAGGTGGGAGAGCTACGCGGCGAGGTTGAAAGAGAGGAAAGAGGGAAACTTCATCAATGGAAAAAAAGGGGTAGGGTAGATTTCGTTGAGAGGCCGCGGGTGGGTAGAGGAAGGTGCGAAATTTTGCAGGAGGCGTCGCGGGCGCTGTGGGGGAGGCGCCAAAGTTTGATCCATCATTTGGGGTGGGCGCAGCACGAAAATTTTGCGCGCGCGAGTTCGTGTGGGCGTGGACAGAAACATTGCTGGCCGTCGGATGCATGATGGGTGACTTAAACAAATTGACAATCTATGCAATTGGTCATCAAATGACTATGTAATTAAATGACTATGTAATTAAAAGTGGGGAATGTCAGAATCCCGCCTAACACTAACAAGATGTAACCCTATCATATCTATACAAATATTATGTGAGGTTCCCCCCGTTACGACAAATCCGGGACTTTCGGGCTCTAAGTAGTCCAGGAGCCCTCCAAAAATCTGACGTCGGTGAAGCCGTAACAAAGAGAGTGAGGGAATCTTGGAAATGCAGTACACATGCTACACTCTAACACACATGGTATGGAATACCATGGGATTTGGTGGCATTCAGACGCTCTGGAGCCCCTCTTCGAACAAACCCTAGCCCCATTGGGGAAAAAGGCGAACTGCCCTTGGCCCCTCTACGTGATCCGGAAGGGGGTAGAAAAGTGGAACCAATTGCTTGTTTGTGTTAGGTTAGGCCGAAGGAACACCCAAGACAATGGTAGAGCCCACCTCTTGGCGATATTCCCCCCGTTTCGACAGATCCGGGAGTTTCGGGCTCTAAGTAGTCCTGGAACCCGCTAGAGAAAATCTGACGCCGGTGAAGACCTAACACAAAAAGTGAGGGAATCTTTGGCATCCAAGACCTATGCCACACTCTAACACACATGTTATGTCCTACCATGTGATTTGGTGTCATTCAGATGCTCCGGAGCCCCTCTCCGAACCCTATAGCCCCGTTGGGGGGAAGACGGAACTGCAGTTCTGGCCCCAGATGAGGCGGAAGGGTACCAAAGTGGAACCAATTGCTTGATTGTGTTAGGATAGGCCCAAGGAACACCAAAATCAATGGTAGGGCCACCCTATTGGAAATATTCATCACACCCACCCACCCCCTCCCGTTCCGTCAAATCCGGGAGTTTTGGGCTCTAATGTAGTCATGGAACCCGCTAGAGAGAGAATCTAACGACGGTGAGCCCTAATACGGAGAGTGAGGGGATCTTGGGCATCCAAGACCCATGCCACACTCTAGCTAACCCGAATTCTATGGCTCATACCATGTGTTGTGGTAGCATTCAGACGCTCTGGAGCCCCTGTGCGGAGAAACCCTAACCCGTTGGGGAAAAGGCGGAGCTGTCGTTCTGGCCCTCTATGTGAGCCGGAAGGGGTAGCAAAGTGGAACCAATTGCTTGGTTGTGTTAGGTTACGCCCAAGGAACACCCAATTCAATGGTATATCCCACCTCTTGGCAAGATTCCCCTCGTTTCGATAGATCTGGGAGTTTCGGGCTCTAAGTAGTCCTGGAACCTGCTAGAGAGAATCCGACGCCGGTGAATCCGTAACATAGAGAGTGAGGGGAATGTTTGGCATCCAAGACCCATGCCACAATCTAACACATATGGTATGTCATACCATGTGTTGTGGTGGCATTCATACGCTCTGGAGTCCCTCTCCGGGGAAACCCTAGCCCCGTTGGGGAAAAAGACGGAACCGCCGTTCTGGCCTCTCCACGCGCGTACATGAGCCGGAAGGGGGTAGAAAAGTGGAAACGATTTCTTGGATGTGTTAGGTATTTCCAAGGAACACCAAAGTCCATGGTAGGGGCCAGCTCTTGATAAGATTTCCCCCGTTCCGCCAGATACGGGAGTTTCGGCTCTAAGTAGTCCTGGAACCCGCCAGAGAGAACCGACGCAGATGAAGCCCTAACAAAGAGAATGAGGGAATCTTGGTCATCCAAGACACTTGCCACACTACATATCACACATGGTATGGCAACACACATGGTATGGCATACCATGTGCTGGCATTCAGACGCTCCGGAGCCCCTCTTCGGAGAAACCATAGCCCCTTGGGGTAAAAGACGGAATTGCCGTTCTGGCCCCTCTACGTCAGCCGGAAGGGGGTAGCAAGGTGGAACCAATTGCTTGGTTGTGTTCTATTAGGCCCAAGGAACACCCAAGTCAATGGTAGGACAAACCTCTTGGCAAGATTTCCCTCGTTCTGTCAGATCCGGGAGTTTCGGGCTCTAAGTAGTCGTGGAACCCGCCAGAGAGAATCCGACGCCGGTGAAGCCCTAACACAGCGAGTGAGGGAATGTTTGGCATCCAATAACCATGCCACACTCTAACACATATGGTATGGCATACCATGTGCGGTGGTGGCATTCATACGATCCGGAGTCCCTCTCCGGGGAAACCCTAGCCCCGTTGGGGAAAAAGACGGAACCGCCGTTCTGGCCTCTCCGCGCGCGTACATGAGCCGGAAGGGGGTAGCAAAGTGGAACCGATTTCTTGATTGTGTTAGTTTAGGTCCAAGGAACACCAAAGTAAATGGTAGAGTCCACCTCTTGGCAAGATTTCCCCCGTTCCACCAGATCCGGGAGTTTCGGCTCTAAGTAGTCCTGGAACCCTCAAGAGAGAACCCGACGCCGATGAAGCCCTAACAAAGAGAATGAGGGAATCTTGGTCATCCAAGACAAGTTCCACACTCCATATCGCAACACAAATGGTATGGAATACCATGTGCTGGCATTCAGACGCTCCGGAGCCCCTCTTCGGAGAAACCATAGCCCCTTGGGGAAAAAGACGGAACTGCCGTTCTGGCCCCTCTACGTGAGCCGGAAGGGCGTAGCAAGGTGGAAACAATTGCTTGGTTGTGTTTTATTAGGCCCAAGGAACACCCAAGTCAATGGTAGTACAAACCTCTTGGCAAGATTTCCCTCGTTCTGTCAGATCCGGGAGTTTCGGGCTCTAAGTAGTCGTGGAACCCGCTAGAGAGAATCCGACGCCGGTGAAGCCCTAACACAGCGAGTGAGGGAATGTTTGGCATCCAATAACCATGCCACACTCTAACACATATGGTATGGCATACCATGTGCGGTGGTGGCATTCATACGATCCGGAGTCCCTCTCCGGGGAAACCCTAGCCCCGTTGGGGAAAAAGACGGAACCGCCGTTCTGGCCTCTCCGCGCGCGTACATGAGCCGGAAGGGGGTAGCAAAGTGGAACCGATTTCTTGATTGTGTTAGTTTAGGTCCAAGGAACACCAAAGTAAATGGTAGAGTCCACCTCTTGGCAAGATTTCCCCCGTTCCACCAGATCCGGGAGTTTCGGCTCTAAGTAGTCCTGGAACCCTCAAGAGAGAACCCGACGCCGATGAAGCCCTAACAAAGAGAATGAGGGAATCTTGGTCATCCAAGACAAGTTCCACACTCCATATCGCAACACAAATGGTATGGAATACCATGTGCTGGCATTCAGACGCTCCGGAGCCCCTCTTCGGAGAAACCATAGCCCCTTGGGGAAAAAGACGGAACTGCCGTTCTGGCCCCTCTACGTGAGCCGGAAGGGCGTAGCAAGGTGGAACCAATTTCTTGGTTGTGTTTTATTGGGAACAAGGAACACCCAAGTGAATGGTAGGGCCAACCGCTTGGCAATATTTACCTCGTTTTGTCAGATCTGGGAGTTTCGGGCTCTTAGTAGTCGTGGAAACCGCTAGAGAGAATCCGACGCAGGTGAAGCCCTAACACAGAGAGTGAGTGAATGTTTGGAATCCATTACCAATGCAACACTCTAACACATATGGTATGGCATACCACGTGCTGTGGTGGAATTCATACGCTCCGGAGTCCCTCCCCAGGGAAACCCTAGCCCCGTTCGGGAAAAAGACGCAACCGCCGTTCTGGCCTCTCCGCGCGCGTACATGATCCGGAATGGGGTAGAAAAGTGGAACCGATTTCTCGGTTATGTTAGTTTATGTCCAAGGAACTCCAAAGTCAATGGTAGGGGACACCTCTTGGCAAGATTTCCCCGGTTCCGTCAGATCCGGGAGTTTCGGCTCTAAGTAGTCCTGGAACCCGCCAGAGAGGACCCGACGCCGATGAATCCCTGACAAAGACAATGAGGGAATCCTGGTCATCCAAGACACTTTCCACACTCCATATCACACATGGTATGGCAACACAAATGGTATGGAATACCATGTGCTGGCATTCAGACGCTCCGGAGCCCCTCTTCGGAGAAACCATAGCCCCTTTGGGGAAAAAGACGGACTGTCGTTCTGGCCCCTCTGCGTGAATCGAAAGGGGGGTATAAATGTGGAACCAATTGCTTGGTTGTGTTTTATTAGGCCCAATAAACACCCAAGTCAATGGTAGGGCCAACCTCTTGGGAAGATTTCCCTCGTTCTGTGAGATCCGGGAGTTTCGGGCTCTAAGTACTCGTGGAACCCGCTAGAGAGAATCCGACGCCGGTGAAGCCCTAACACAGAGAGTGAGGGAATGTTTGGCATCCAATACCCATTCCAAACTCTAACACATATGGTATGGCATACCATGTGCTGTGGTGGCATTCATACGCTCCCGAGTCCCTCTCCGGGGAAACCCTAGCGTCGTTGGGGAAAAGACGGAACCGCCGTTCTGGCCTCAACGCGCACGTACATGAGCCGGAAGGGGGTAGCAAAGTTGAACCGATTTCTTGGTTGTGTTAGGTTAGGTCCAAGGAACACCAAAGTAAATGGTAGGGGCCACCTCTTGGCAAGATTTCCCCCGTTCCGCCAGATCCGGGAGTTTCGGCTCGAAGTAGTCCTGGAACCCGCCAGAGAGAACCCGACGCTGATGAAGCCCTAACAAAGAGCATGAGGGAATCTTGGTCATCAAAGAAACTTGACACACTCCATATCACACATGGTATGGCAACAAACATGGTATGACATACCATGTGCTGGCATTCAGACGCTCCAGAGCCCCTCTTCGAAGAAACCATAGCCCCTTGGTGAAAAAGATGGAACTGCCGTTCTGGCCCCTCTACGTGAGCTGGAAGGGGGTAGCAAGGTGGAACCAATTGTTTGGTTGTGTTATATTAGGCCCAAGGAACACCCAAGTAAATGGTAGGGCCAACCTCTTGGCAAGATTTCCACCGTTCTGGGCAGATCTGGGAGTTTCGGGCTCTAAGTAGTCGTGGAACCCGCTAGAGAGAATCTGACGCCAGTGAAGCCCTAACACAGAGAGTGAGGGAATGTTTGGCATCCAAGACCCATGCCACACTCTAACATATATGGTATGGCATACCATGTGCTTTGGTGGCATTCATACGCTCTGGAGTCCCTCTCCGGGGAAACCCTAGCCCCGTTCGGGAAAAAGACGGAACCGCCGTTCTGGCCTCTCCACGTGCATACATGAGCCGGAAGGGGGTAGAAAAGTGGAAACGATTTCTTGGTTGTGTTAGGTTATGTCCAAGGAACACCAAAGTCAATGGTAGGGGCCACCTCTTGGCAAGATTTCCCCTGTTCCGCCATATCCGGGAGTTTCGGCCCTAAGTAGTCCTCGAACCCGCCAGAGAGAGCCCAACGCCGATGAAGCCCTAGCAAAGTGAATGAGGGAATCTTGGTCATCCAAGACACTTGCCACACTCCATATCACACATGTTATGGCAACACACATGGTATGGCATACCATGTGCTGCATTCAGACGCTCCGGAGCCCCTCTTCGGAGAAACCATAGCCCCTTGGGGAAAAAGACGAAACTACCGTTCTTGCCCCTCTACGTGAGCCGGAAGGGGGTAGAAAGGTGGAACCAATTGCTTGGTTGTGTTGTATTAGGCCCAAGGAACACCCAAGTAAATGGTAGGGCCAACCTCTTGGCAATATTTCCCTCGTTCTATCAGATCCGGGAGTTTCGGGCTCTAAGTAGTCGTGGAACCAGCTAGAGAGAATCCGACGCCGGTGAAGCCCTAACACAGAG
The DNA here is from genome assembly GCA_028641055.1 of Alopecurus myosuroides. Lineage (NCBI taxonomy): Eukaryota > Viridiplantae > Streptophyta > Magnoliopsida > Poales > Poaceae > Alopecurus > Alopecurus myosuroides. The sequence goes on along the minus strand of CM054060.1, from coordinate 182,650,289 downwards.
AGTGAGGGAATGTTTGGCATCCAATACCCATGCCACACTCTAACACATATGGTATGGAATACCATGTGCTGTGGTGGCATTCCTACGCTCCGGGGAAACCCTAGCCCCGTTGGGGAAAAAGACGGAACCGCCGTTCTAGCCTCCCCGCGTACATAAGCCGGAAGGGGGTAGCAAAGTGGAACCGATTGCTTGGTTGTGTTAGGTTATGTCCAAGGAACACCAAAGTAAATGGCAGGGGCCACCTATTGGCAAGATTTCCCCCGTTCCTCCAGATCCGGGAATTTCGGCTCTAAGTAGTCCTGGAAACCGCCAGAGAGAACCACAACACCGATGAAGCCCTAACAAAGAGAATGAGGGAATCTTGGTAATCCAAGAAACTTGCCACACTCCATATCACACGTGGTACGGCAACACACATGGTATGGCATCCCATGTGCTGGCATTCAGACACTCCGGAGCCTCCCTTCGGAGAAACCATAGCCTGTGGGTGAAAAAGACGGAACTACCGTTCTAGCCCCTCTACGTGAGCTGGAAGGGGGTAGCTAGGTGGAACCATTTTCTTGGTTGTGTTATATAAGGCCCAAGTAACACCCAAGTCAATGGTAGGGACAACCTCTTGGTAAGATTTCCGCCGTTCTGTCAGATCCGGGAGTTTCGGGCTCTAAGTAGTCGTGGAACCCGCTAGAGAGAATCTGACTCCTGTGAAGCCCTAACACAAAGAGTGAGGGAATGTTTGGCATCCAAGACCCATGCCACACACTCTAACACATATGGTATTGCATACCATGTGCTTTGGTGGCATTCATACGCTCCGAAGTCCCTCTCCGGGGAAACCCTAGCCCCGTTGGGGAAAAAGACGGAAACGGCGTTCTAGCCTCTCCGCGTACATGAGCCGTAAGGGTGTAGCAAAGTGGAACCGATTGCTTGGTTGTGTTAGGTTAGGTCCAAGGGAAACCAAATACAATGTTAGGTCCCACCTCTTGGCAATATTTCCCCCATTCTATCATATCCGGGAGTTTCGGGCTCTAAGTAGTCGTGGAACCCGCTAGAGAGAATCCGACGCTGGTGAAGCCCTAACACAGAGAGTGAGGTAATATTTGGAATACAAGACCCATGACACAGTTTAACACACATGATATCGCATACCATGTGATGAGGTGGCATTCAGATGCTCCGGAGCACCTCTTCGGAGAAACCATAGCCCCTTGGGGAAAAAGACGGAACTGCCGTTCTGGCCCCTCTACGTGAGCCGGAAGGCAGTAGCAAGGTGGAACCAATTGATTGGTTGTGTTTTAATAGGTCCAAGGAACACCAAAGTCAATGTTAGGGCCAACCTCTTGGCAAGATTTCCCTCGTTTTTTCAGACCCGGGAGTTTCAGGCTCTAAGTAGTCGTGGAACCCGCTAGACAGAATCCAACGCCGGTGAAGCCCTAATACAGAGAGTGAGGGAATTTTTGGAATCCAATACCCATGCCACATTATAACAAATATGGTATGGCATACCATGTGCTGTGGTGGCATTCATACGCTCCGGAGTCCCTCTCCTGGGAAACCCTAGCCCCGTTGGGGCAAAAGACGGAACCACCATTCTGGCCTCTCCGCGCGCGTACATGAGCCGGAAGGGGGTTGTAAAGTGGAACCGATTTCATGGTTGTCTAAGGTTAGGTCCAAGGAACACCAAAGTCAATGGTAGGGGACACCTCTTGGAAATATTTCCCCCGTTCCGCCAGATCCGGGAGTTTCGGCTCTAAGTAGTCCTGGAACCCGCGAGAGAAAACCCGACGCCGATGACGCCCTAACAAAGAGAATGAAGGAATCATGGTCATCCAATACACTTGCCACACTCCATATCACACATGGTATGGAAACACACATTGTATGTCATACCATGTGCTGGCATTCAGACTCTCCGGAGCCCCTCTTTGGAGAAACCATAGCCCCTTGGGGAAAAAGACGGAACTGCCATTCTGGCCCCTCTATGTGAGCCGGTAGGGTGTAGCAAGGTGGAAAAATTGCTTGGTTGTGTTGTATTAGTCCCAAGGAACACCCAAGTAAATGGTAGGGCCAACCTCTTGGCAAGATTTCCCTCGTTCTGTCAGATCCGGGAGTTTCGGGCTCTAAGTAGTCGTCGAACCCGCTAGAGAGAATCTGACGCCGGTGAAGCCCTAACACAGAGAGTGAGGGAAAGTTTGGCATCCAATACCCATGCCACACTATAACACATATGGAATGGCATACCATGTGCTGTGGTGGCATTCATACGCTCCGGGGAAACCCTAGCCCCGTTGGGGAAAAAGACGGAACCGTCGTTCTAGCCTCACCGTGTACATGAGCCGGAAGGGGGTAGCAAAGTGGAACCAATTGCTTGGTTGTGTTAGGTTAGGTCCAAGGAACACCAAAGTCAATGGTAGGGGCCACCTCTTGGCAAGATTTCCCCCGTTCCGCCATATCCGGGAGTTTCGGCTCTAAGTAGACCTGGAACCCGCCAGAGAGAACCCGACACCGATGAAGCCCTAACAAAGAGAATGAGGGAATCTTGGTCATCCAAGACACTTTCCACACTCCATATCACACATGGTACAGAAAGACACATGGTATGGCATACCATGTGCTGGCATTCAGATGCTCCGGAGCCCCTCTTCGGAGAAACCATAGCCCGTTGGGGAAAAAGACAAAACTACCGTTCTGGCCCCTCTACGTGAGCCGCAAGGGGGTAGAAAGGTGGAAACAATTGCTTGGTTGTGTTGTAGTAGGCCCAAGTCATACCCATGTAAATTGTAGGGACAACCTGTTGACAAGATTTCCCTCATTCTATCAGATTTGGGAGTTCCGGGCTCTAAGTAGTCGTGGAACCCGCTAGAGAGAATCCGACGCCGGTGAAGCCCTAACACAGAGAGTGAGGGAATGTTTGGCATCCAATACCCCTTCCACACTCTAATAAATATTGTATGGCATACCATGTGTTGTGGTGGTATTCATACGCTTCGGAGTCCCTCTCTGGGGAAACCGTAGCCCCGTTGGGGAAAAAGACGGAACCACCATTCTGGACTCTCCGCGCGCGTACATGTGCCGGAAGGGGGTTGCAAAGTGGAACCGATTTAATGGTTGTCTTAGGTTAGGTCCAAGGAACACCAAATTCAATCGTAGGGGCTACCTCTTGGCAAGATTTCCCCCGTTCCGCCAGATCCGGAAGTTTCGGCTCTATGTAGTCCTGGAACCCGCCAGAGAGAACCCGACGCCGATGAAGCCCTAACAAAGAGAATGAGGGAATCATGGTCATCCAAGACACTTGCCACACTCCATATCACACATGCTATGGAAACACACATGGTATGGCATACCATGTGCTGGATTCAGACGCTCCGGAGCCTCCCTTCGGAGAAACCATAGCCCCTTGGTGAAAAAGACAGAACTGTCGTTTGGCCCCTCTATGTGAGCCGGAAGGGGTAGAAAGGTGGAACCATTTGCTTGGTTGTGTTATATTAGTCCCAAGTAACACCCAAGTCAATGGTAGGGCCAACCTCTTGGCAAGATTTCCCTCGTTCTGTCAGATCCGGGAGTTTCGGGCTCTAAGTAGTCGTGGAACCCGCTAGAGAGAATCCGACGTCGGTGAAGCCCTAACATAGAGAGTGAGGGAATGTTTGGCATCCAATACCCATGCCACACTATAACACATATGGTATGGCATACCATGTGCTGTGGTGGAATTCATACGCTCCGGAGTCCCTATCCGGGGAAACCCTAGGCCCGTTGGGGAAAAAGACGGAACCGCCGTTCTAGCCGCTTCGCGTACATGAGCCGGAAGGGGGTAGCAAAGTGGAACCGATTGCTTGGTTGTGTTAGGTTAGGTCCAAGGAACACCAAATTCAATGGTAGGGGCCACCTCTTTGCAAGATTTCCCCCGTTCCGCCAGATCCGGGAGTTTCGGCTCTATGTAGTCCTGGAACCCGCCAGAGAGAATCCGACGCCGATGAAGCCCTAACAAAGAGAATGAGGGAATCTTGGTCATCCAAGACACTTTCCACACTCCATATCACACATGGTATGGCATACCATGTGCTGGCATTCAGACGCTCCGGAGCTCCTCTTCGGAGAAACCATAGCGCCTTGGGGAAAAAGACGGAACTGCCGTTCTGGCCCCTCTACGTGAGCCGGAAGGGGGTAGAAAGGTGGAACCAATTTCTTGGTTGTGTTGTATTAGGCCCAAGTAACACCCAAGTCAATGGAAGGGCCAACCTCTTGGCAATATTTCCCTCGTTTTGTCAGATCCGGGTGTTTCAGGCTCTAAGTAGTCGTGGAACCCGCTAGAGAGAATCCGACGCCGGTGAAGCCCTAACACAGAGAGTGAGGGAACGTTTGGCATCCAATACCCATGCCACACTATAACACATATGGTATGGCATACCATGTGCTGTGGTGTCATTCATACGCTCCGGAGTTCCTCTCTGGGGAAACCCTAGTCCCGTTGGGGAAAAAGACGGAATCGTCTTTCTAGCCTCTTCGCGTACATGAGCTGTAAAGGGGTAGCAAACTGGAACCGACTGCATGGTTGTGTTAGGTTAGGTCCAAGGAAAACCAAAGTAAATTGTAGGGGCCACCTCTTGGCAAGATTTCCCCCGTTCCGCCACATCCGGGAGTTTCGGCTCTAAGTATTCCTGGAACCCGCCAGATAGAACCACGACACCGATGAAGCCCTAACAAAGAGAATGAGGGAATCTTGGTCATCCAAGACACTTGACACACTCCATATCACACATGGTATGGAAGCACACATGGTATGGCATACCATGTGCTGGCATTCAGACGCTCCGGAGCCTCCCTTTGGAGAAACCATAGCCCCTTGGTGAAAAAGACGGAGCTGCCGTTCTGGCCCCTCTACGTGAGCCGGAAGGGGGTAGAAAGGTGGAACCATTTGTTGGTTGTGTTATATTAGGCCCAAGTAACACCCAAGTCTATGTTAGGGCCAACCTCTTGGCAAGATTTCCGCCGTTCTGTCAGATCCGAGAGTTTCAGGCTCTAAGTAGTCGTGGAACCCGCTAGAGAGAATCCGACGCCTGTGATGCCCTAACACAGAGAGTGAGGGAATGTTTGGCATCCAATACCCATGCCACACTCTAACACATACGGTATGTAATACCAAGTGTTGTGGTGGCTTTCATACGCTCCGAAGTCCCTCTCTGGGGAAACCCTAGCCTTGTTGGGGAAAAAGACGGAACCGCCGTTCTAGCCTCTCCACGTACATGAGCTGGAAGGGGGTAGAAAAGTGGAACTGATTGCTTGGTTGTGTTGGGTTAGGTCCAAGGAACACCAAATACAATGTTAGGGCCCACCTCTTGGAAAGATTTCCCCCGTTCTGTCAGATCCGGGATTTTCTGGCTCTAAGTAGTCGTGGAACCCGCTAGAGAGAATCCGACGCTGGTGAAGCCCTAACACAGAGAGTGAGGGAATATTTGGAATCCAAGACCCATGCCACACTCTAACACGCATGATATCGCATACCATGTGATGTGGTAGCATTCAGACGCTCCGGAGTCCCTCTCCGGGGAAACCCTAGCCCCGTTGGTGAAAAAGACGGAACCGCCGTTCTAGCCTCTCCGCGTATATGAGCTGGAAGGGGGTAGCAAAGTAGAACTGATTGCTTGGTTGTGTTAGGTTAGGTCCAAGGAACACCAAAGTAAATGTTAGGGGCCACCTCTTGGAAATATTTCCCCCCTTCCGCCAGATCCGGGAGTTTCGGTTCTAAGTAGTCCTGGAACCCGCCAGAGAGATCTCGACGCCGATGAAGCCCTAACAAAGAGAATGTGGAACCTTGGTCATCCAAGACACTTGCCACACTCCATATATATCACACATGGTATGGAAACACACATGGTATGGCTTATGTCCTGGCATTCAGATGCTCCAGAGCCCCTCTTCGGAGAAACCATAGCCCCTTGGGGAAAAAGACGGAACTGTCGTTCTGGCCCCTCTATGTGAGCCGGAAGGGGGTAGCACGGTGGAACCAATTGCTTGGTTCTGTTATATTAGGCCCAAGAAACACCCAAGTCAATGGTAGGGCCAACCTCTTGGCAAGATTTCCGCCGTTCTGTCAGATCCGGGAGTTTCGGGCTCTAAGTATTTGTGGAACCCGCTAGAGAGAATCCGACGCCGGTGAAGCCCTAATACAGAGAGTGAGTGAATATTTGGCATCCAATACCCATGACACACTCTAACATACATGATATCTCATACCATGTGCTGTGGTGGCATTCAGACACTCCGGAGCCCCTCTCCGGAAAAACCCTAGTCCCTTGGCATACCATGTGCTATTCTTTCGAATGTCCTCCATGTACGTACCCCTCGAGTGTGCCTACATGCCAACACAACTTCAACGTGCCAAGATGCCAATACAACGTATAGTACATGCTGAAAAGGTGGGCTTATCCCACGCGTGGGAGGAGTGAATGCAGTTTGCCGTCTCCACTTCCACACGTGTGTCAGCAGTGCAGTTGCAGCTGAGTTAATACCGCCACTTTCACACGCTTGCATTTTATATCTTCTTCCCCCTCTCGATCCCCACGCCGAAATCAGTTCGGTTCCTCCTCTGCTTCTCACCAACGATGTCGTCTTCACCGATCTCCCCTGCGTCCAAGAAGAGGAGGACCGAGGATTCCCTAGCAGCCGGGTACATATTGAAGTAAGACTAAGTGTGTACTGCCATCCAATGTTGAAGTTTGTGACCGAACATATATTGAAATAATCCCCTCTGTCCACATATAGTTTGCGTTCTTGGCAAATTTTGTTTTTTGAACGTACAAAAAATTCCAAGGAGAGGCTCCCACGAGTTAAATTAGAAAGAAGCCAACTCTGCACGCAGCTTGCTTCCATGCATTGGTCGTGGATGCATCCCATGAGACGTGGGATCCAACTGTCAATGAATCAAAGTCAAGGAAAAGTCCGGCCAGAGGTTAGTCACAGAATCCGCGCCGGTTGTGCACGTACACACAACGAATATGACCTACGTGGCAACGCACGTAGGTTGCGTATGTGCCAACGTACCGCTGCGTGCGTGCAGTTCGTGCCAACGTACCGCTGCGTGCGTGGGTTAGTGGGTGGATTCCTTGTCTTCTGCCCCCCCCCCTCTTCGTCGCCCCCACCCCTCTCTATTAATTAGGGTTTTCTCCTCACTCCGCTCGTTTGTGCATTTCTTCCCCAGAAACCAGCAGTTCTTCTCCTCGAAGCGAAATCAGTTGTCCCTCCGCCGCTCGTTCGTGCCTTTCAGCTCGTCGCCACCGACGATGTCGTCTTCTGCTGCAACAAGGTATTTGTTTCTTCTTCTCGAAGCGAAAACAGTTATTCTCCTCAAAGCGAAAATAGTTCTTCTTCCTTCATTTCGATTTCACCTTTTCAATTCCTTTGGATTTATTTCAACATCTGGTTCCCCTTCGTGCAGCGCCGGTGGTTCCAGTGTCCGCACCAGATCGCCTTCGCTGTTGGGGCCGGTGGCCGTCGTCGATTCGCTCAAGACCCATTTGGAAGAACTGGACAAGGAGTTAGAGAATCTGGAAGAGGAGTGTAGGGAGAATGGTTGCAAGGCTAAATAAGTTGTTGCCTTCTATCAGGAGGCAGAAAGGGAGGCGTCGGAAATATGCCGTGAGCTGAATGAGAAGCTGATGCAAAACGTCGACCTACTGAGCACGGTCTCATTCCTCGAAAAGAAGATTGAGCTGAAAGACAGGGAAATTGTTCTCCTCCGCAGGGAACTCAAACTGGCCAAGAAAGGGGCGTTCCTCCCAGAGTGTGGCTTCAAATTAAGCTCCATTGCTCCTGCGTAAGCATGTTTGGGGCTTGTCCCAGGTTACCTGCTATCCATTTCTTTCAGTTTAAGACCTGTTGTGTGTGCACTGGCAAGTTTATCGCAGATTTGTGTCGAACTATGTTTATGTTTTGTTTACTAATTTTATAGTTTATCTCAATAATTTTTTTCTTAAAAATGCTCAGGAATATTTGGAGTACGTTTGAAAGTAATCACTACAAAGGAGATAGTTTGCAACAACAGTTCTCATGAGATAGTTTGGTAGGACAACAAAAGACAACATTTCTGGTACTACTACAAGGTTATATGAGATAGTTTTGGTAGGAAAACAAAAGACAACATTTCTGGTACTACTACATCTATACACGAGGAATATACATCCTAATTAATTAAACAATTTAACACAAGTTCTGACCACCAAACTAGCTGATAAAACAACAATACAAGTTTGTTATCATTCTCTAAAATTACTCAGAAGTTCTCACCAACTACACTGCCAAGTTCACTTCCCCCATCGTCCTCCTGTGATTTGACCTTGCCGTCCGCATCGTCACTGACCACCTCTACGACCAGCCTGATATATTCCTTCGTCACTTTTACCTGTATGCCGATGAGATCATCTATATGCAATTCCGATTGAATAAGAAATTTAGACCAGCCCTCAGTGAACTTGAAGTAATAAGGTTCTTCTTCATCATCAATGTGATATGAACCCAACACTTCGTTGTCCCCACCATCTTTCATGCATATACGAGATTGTCCGTCTCTTGGAAGTATATACCCATTTATGCATTTCAAAGGGACATCCTAAGCAAAGTACATTTAAGACTGGTATCAGAAATGCATACATAGCTAAATTACATTTTTTTCAAATTAAGCAGAAAAAGAATGATCATGTAATTAACTAACCAACTCATTAAGTTCTTCTTGATTCTGCACCCTGTGCACAAAGAACTGAGGGACTATAATGTGCTCCCCATTTTCCAGGTCCATCTTATTCTTGTTGTAAAAAGCCCAGGTTATCGCATTCATTTTAGAACCACTGACCTCACATGGGTACTCAAATAGGCTCTTCTGTAGTGTCATCTTGCAAGATTGTACGATAGGATGACACTCTGATTGCAAAGGGAAAAACACGTGAATGTGCAATTACATAACCAAGGCCATCTTGGAAAGTTTGTAACATATATATTAACTAACTAGTAAATTAATGTGTAAGGAAAACAATCCAACGTGCAATTACATCCTAGGGTCTAGAACCCAAGCTTTGACCTCATTGTTTGCATTAGTTACTCGAACATTAAACATACCGAATAAATCATCATAATCAAACCTCACAAGATCGTTCGGTTGAATGGCATAAGCTTGACAAAATGTTGTCCAAGATGGTCCACATATATAAGTCATTCCAGGCCCACGTTCCACGTAGAAGTGGTAATCATTGACATTGCAGACAATACATGCCTTATTTGGACCAATAGAAAATTGCTCTATACTCTTATGGAAACAACAAGGCAGATCCTACATAGTACACATATATACAATTTAATAGAATAAGCACACATATATTCATCAACAAATCAAAAGCTCAGGAACAACATAATTGTAGTGTCAAGGATACTTACTGCAGCTTGGTGACAAAATTCTTTAGACACCCTCATCATCACTCTAAAATTCAATAATGGCAGTTCACTGCCGGCGAGACACATGTCAGGTTCATGAAAACAGAACTGACATAGGTTTTGAGCCATTCCTGATTTTTAAACACAAAAAACAAGCGTATTAATTAGAACAGAATCCATGATACAACTACACACATAATAGAACTAATGATCTACAAAAATACTACCTAGGAAAGTGACGATTGGTCAAGATAATCACTCCTAAATTTGGCAATTAATTAGGAAAGACCAACAATGCTTAATAGTACTAACTCAGCACAATCTGCAGAAACCCCTGCAAAATACTAGTACTAATTAGTACTCCCCTCCGCTCTGGTAAGCCTTTCTACAAATCTAGTTTATGGACCGGAGGTAGTAGTACTACTTGTACTGTTCATCCGTCATGGACGGCAAAAAAACCCAGCAGATTCAAACCGATGATGACCGCGGATGAAGAGGGAGCTTACCGATGGTGAAGAGCATCATCGTCGGTGTTTTGCTGACCCTTTGCGTCGTCGCGGATGATGACCCCAGCGGCGGATTCGGCCACACGTACCGCTCCATGCATGCACGCGAAAATGTGAGATTCACTCTCCTCGCGCTCGCCATGCACGCGGAGGAAAAAGAAAGGAGAAGGGAAATGGAAGAACCTCACGGCTTGTGAAAAAGAACGGCGGCGGCGGTTTTCTCCCCGTGTAGAAAAACGGCGGGGTTTTCTCTCATTGGAAGGGGTCAGGGTGCTCTCTCTCCGCGTCTGTTCGGCTATTAACAGAAGTGGAGAATAAAGTCCAACGAAAATCAACCTGTGGCAGACATGTGGGGCCAAAGGGAACACATGGACAACCCACAAAAATCTCGTTGCCGCCTCGCCAGCGTGCGGAGCTAGAGGGGCTGGCATGTGGGACCCATCACTGCTCAGACCAAAATCAGGTTCGGAAACTAGATCCAGTTCTCTCCCCCGTTGGCTGTGGCGGCGGCGGCGTACGGTTCTTCACGGAGCTCACCCCTTTCGTCCTTTTTTCTGGGGCTGTTCAAGCCGCCAGAGGCTCATCCTGCCGCCCCCACCACCGCCCCCCTCGGCGGCCACCGTCTCCTCGCCCGCCCTCCACGGCTTACGTCGCCGATGCTCCCCTTCCGGCCGCATTCCCCGCACACGCCTGTACTGTTCGAATAGTTGGGGCTCCCCTTTCGGCCGCCTCCGCAAGCCAAGGTAAAGAACCCTCCCATCCTTGTGCTACTTGCTAAGAAAGTAAGAATACCTAGAACTGTTAATTGTTCTGCCAATTGATTAGTTTGCTCATGGTCTGTTATTAGTTTGTTCATGGTTAGTGATTTGATGTTCATTAAACTCGATTAGTTTGTTCTGCAAATTGAGTAGCCTGTTATAAAAAATGAGTACCCCCTTTCAGACAAATCCAATAATAGCTTGTTTATCTCTTTAACAGATGGATAGGCGTTGGATTTCAAGTGGTAGACCATGGACCCCTCCATATGTTGATGGAATCAAAGAGTTCTTAAGCTTAGTCAAGGAGATAAACAGCGATAATTGCCGTGTTCGATGCCCATGCACGAGGTGCCTAAATATGAAGATGCAACATTTTGGAGTGATGACCCGGCACTTACAGATCCACAAATTTTCCAGTACCTACCTTCGGTGGATACATCATGGAGAGCCAAGTGATGTCGTGATTATTGAAGATCCCCCACATAATGATGGCAATGGTGGTGATGAGGATGATAATGCCGGTCATGGGAATCATAATATGGATATGGATGACGAAGATGAGGCCGATAGAGAAGCCGATGAAATGGAAGCAATGTTGAAAGACCTCACGGGAGCAAAAACCCATGAAGGAACAGAAACTGAGGCCGAAGGTGGGTATGATAAAGTATTTGAAAATTGTTGGCAGAGTCAGAGCGCCCGCTTTACCCGAGAAATAAAAACGTCGGTAGGCTGGCATTAATGATAAAGCTACTTCATCACAAATCATATTACCGGGTCAGCAACACTGCTTTTGATGCTTGGATGCGTATATTTGCCAAGTCACTTCCGGACGGCAATACACTGCCAAAATCATATAGAGAAGCAAAAGCTTAAATGAATGAGCTGGGTCTTTCATATGACAGCATACACGTGTGCCCAAACAACTGCATACTTTTCAGAGGGGATTATGCTGATAAGGACAACTTCCCAGAGTGTCAAGCATCGAGGTGGAAGTATCCGGAGAGAAAGAGATCTGCTATTAAAGTGTTGCGTTATTTTACTTTGGCACGGAGGCTGAAGAGATTGTTTGCTTCAAGTAAAATAGCGGAGAACATGCAGTGGCATGCGTTAAAGAGGAAGCCTGAAAAGGACATATTGACTCATCCGGCTGATGGTGCAGCGTGGAAGGATTTCGACGATGAATTCAAAACATTTGCGGGTGATCCTAGAAACATAAGGCTCGGCATTGCCTCTGATGGATTCAATCCCTATGGAACCATGACCACAAGCTACAGCATGTGGCCTGTGTTTGCCGTGCCATACAACCATTCACCAGAGGAGTTCAGTGATCCATCATACTACATGCTTTGCTTGCTAATCCCTGGAAATCAAGTCCTGGAAAGGACTTTGGTCTTTTCATTCAGCTGTTGATTGAAGATTTGCAGGACCTTTGGAAGGGTGTGCGGACTTATGATTCATTTTCTAGGGAAATGTTTGATCTTCGTGCTGCGGTACTCTGGTGCATACATGACTACCCAGCTTGTGGCACTATGTCTGGGCGTACCACTCAAGGCTATGCTGCATGCCTGCATTGTGACAAAGATCCTATATGAATGCTCATAACCAACAAATTGTGCTACATTGGGCACCATCGTTTCCTCCCCCATGACCACTTGTGGCGGGGAAAGACAGACCTTCGAGGTGACAATTTCGTCAAGAACGAGCGGCCAGAATCATTTACTGATAAAGAGCTAGAAGCTGAGCTGGAGAAGGTTAGACATCTAAAACTAGGAATTGGTTCCCAAAGCATCAGCAAGAAGAGGAAGCGTTGAGAACCTACACCGATCTGGAAGCATAGGCTTGGTTGGTGGGACTTGACTTACTGGCCAAAGTTGAAACTTCGCCATAATCTCGACGTGATGCACATCGAAAAGAACATCTTAGACATCATCCTTGGCACCGTCCTTGAACTGGAAGGGAAGAATAAGGACACCGTCAATGCCAGGAAGGATCTTCATAACCTTGGCATTAGAAAAAAAATGCAGCTGGATCCACCGGTAATGCCCCCGGACGTGGACCCAAAGAAATATAAATGTGTAATGATATATGGAAGCAATAACCTAAGCAAAGATGCGAAGACAAAGCTATGCCATTTTCTATTTGACTGTACATATCCAGATGGTTTTTGTTCCAACATGTCCAAGTGTGTCAACATAGAAACACGCAAGATCTCGGGACTTAAAACCTATGACTGCCACATCCTGTTGCGGAGAACATTATCTGCTGGGCTGCGGGGATTATTGAAAGACGATGTCTATCGGGCGATAGGTGACCTAGGAAAAAATTTCAAGGACTTGTGCAGTAAAAGGTTGGAAAGAAGTGTTCTACTCCGTCTGAAAGCTGAAATCCCAGTTATCTTGTGCAGGCTTGAAAACATCTTCCCGTCGGCGTTTTTTGATGTTATGGTCCACCTGGCTATGCATTTACCTGACGACGCTTTGCTCCGAGGCCCTGTGAACTATGGGTGGATGTATCCAATCAAGTGGATGTTGTGTACTTTGAAGAGATATGTGAGGAACATGGCACATTCAGAAGGTTCAATTGTAGAGGCGTACATTGCCTCCGACTGCTTGATATTTGCCTGTAGATACTTGAAAGAAGATATTGAGACAAGGTACAACCGGCAACGGAGAGGTTCAACAAAAAGTTGAACGAGAAGAATCATCTTGTGATGTGTTTGGCCATGGTGCGCGTTTAGTTGGAGCATATAGTGCGATCAATCATGATAGCACTGAGACCCTGTCAACAAAGCTTCATAGAATGGCTTGGTATGTCCTAAACAATTGCAGCAAGGTTACATGCTATATCCAGTATGTTCCCTACGTCTGAATTTTATGTTACCCTACACATTGTATACCCCATAGTTACCGGAGTTTAATAACTGTTCATGGTTTGCAGAAAGTTTAGGACAGAGCTGGAGGAAGAAGGGACACCTGATGTCGAAGTTAGGGTTGACCAGGATTTTCCAAGATGGTTCAAAGAGCATGCAAGTTTCCTTTTGCATTTCTCTTTGACCTTTTGCATTTCATTGCATGATTTTTATCATATTGTTTTTCTCTTTTTCTGTGGTACACAGATGATGAACAAGGCACGGGAAAGACCAGAAGTTCATAAAGATGAGTTGTTCGGATTGGCACTTGGCCCACACAGAAAAGTTAAAACATATTCAGTTTGTCATGTGAACTTAGTTCGGTTTGTCACCGCCGAGCGTGAAAAAGGCAAGAAAACGCAAAACAGTGGAGTCATGGCTGCTGGAGATCACAGCGGGGACGCAAGAGATTTTTATGGTGTCCTCGAGGAAATCAAAGAGTTGACTTATATCTCTACCGAGAAACATAAACGGACAGTTGTTCTGTTTAGCTGTGACTGGTATCGTCTTGAAGCATGCGCGGGCATGCGCAGGTTTAAACTGGAAAAGTATGATAAACTGTTCAGGAGCATCAATATTTCCAATTTGTGGTACGAGAATGAAAAGTATATCCTGTCAACCCAGGCACAGAAAGTGTTTTATATGCCAGACAATGCAGGGGGAGAACACTGGCGAATAGTCCAAAAATTTGAGGATAGGCGGATCTTTGATGTGTCCGAACATGAGAAGGACAAAGATGAGGAGGACAATGATGAGGAGGAGAGGCCTAGTATTCTAGCACATCAAGATGTCGAAATCTCTGACAATGAGTATGTTCCTGCTGACCCGATATCCCATCCTCCGCCTCCGGCTACTCTGGGACACACCGACATGGCTCCCCCGCATCCTCTCAGCAGATGAGATTTGGCCTTATATCGAAGATCGGAAAAAAGTGTCTGTGCAGCATAAGGAAGGTGGAGTACAAGATGGTGACGCTGAATTACAAGTCAGTGAGGATGAAGTAGACGACACATATGCGGAGTATGACAGTGAACCGGGTGCACTGCCCACAGATGATAGCGATGCAGACTAGTGTTGCATGCCTGTGGGCAAGCTTGTGTCGAACTGATTTTGCATGCTTTGTGTGCATGCTTTTGTTGAACTGATGCGCATGCCTGTTTGCATGTTGTGTGTTGAACTGTTGTGCATCCCTGCTTGCATGCTTGTGTTGAACTGATATGCATCGTGTGTGTATGCTTGTGTTGAACTGAAGTGCATTCTTGCATTTTCTTTTAATTTTGTTTGTTTGTGTGTGTGTGATTTTTAGCTATTTGTCTCGTATATGTCAAAACCATAGCATTAAACATAGAGTACATACAAGTGCTCATAAAATTGACCGCGAACATGACATTACTCAAGTGCTACCATTACCCAATTATATTCCTTACATTTCTAATATGCCAAGACACATTGCAAATAAAACTGAAAAAACCCAAATCATCAATAGATTGTGGCCAGAATCTTGAATCTTGCCTTCATGAGAAGGTTTTCCAGCAGCTTCATCAGCACCTTCTTTGTGTACCCCTTGCCGCAGCACCTGATCTAGCTTTTGTCTCAGTGCACTTATCTCTTCCTGCAATGTGCTATTCTCGTCCTTCTCTCTAAACACTGCATTACGCAGCTGAAGAACCACCTGTTCCTGGAATTCTGTCCATTCCGGGTCATGCCATGAGAACTTTCCACAACCATAAGGGATGCCATACTTCTGCAACCAAAATAAGATAAAATTTAACCGAAAGCAAAATCTTGCAACCAAACTGAAACTAAAGCACGAATCTTTACCAAGCGTCTTTGGCATTTCAGGAATCTCCGGCCTGGATTATGGTCAGTCCAAGAAATCCACATGGCCATCTTCAAACCGCACAGACATTTTGTCTCATTGGAGTGGTCCAAGGCCACCAGAGTGTATGGGATTGGTTTGCGGCGGCGAGGAGGAAACCCCCTTCGTGCCACGAGCACGAACTCTCGACGCTAGCGGCCATGCTTTTCTTGCGCGCCATGTGAGACAGCGGAGACAGGGAAGAACCCTAGAATCGCCACGGCAGAAAGAGGAGAGGGAAATTTAGCTGCGTGCCCTCGTCAGCGGCAGCGGTGTGGTAACAGCGGAGGATTTATGGCAGTGGATTCGCTGTGGTGTGGTCGAGTTATTTAATTGGTACGTTCAGCTGTGTCAACGGCTAAATTGGTTCCCACAGTACCAACGGCTACAAACGGTGCACCCGGCCTGAAGGTGGGTCCAGGCACCATGGGCGTGGTCATAGCCAGTCGGAGCAGTCAAACAGGACAGGATGTGTGGCCCCGCTAGACAATTCGCGACGTTCTACGTGACCAGGAAAGTTTCGTCGAAGGAAACTGGGCTCTTAGTTGTCTACTGGGTCGGAGACGAAAAGCCGCGATGTAAAACACGCAAAAAGTCGAGAAAAACCAGTCTGCGACGGACCAATCCAATACGTCGAGAGCAAACTCCACTTTTCAGCCATTGGCGACGGAAACGCTCGACGTTATCAAAACCTTCCGCTCAAAACATTCTGGATCGCACGGAATTTGGTAGTGCTTGGCCTTTCGGGTGTCTCTCGCGTAGGAAAGTTTTCGTTTTCTATGCAACGAACCCTTCAGTGGTATCAGAGCCGGATCTATGCGTAGATGTTTTGCACGGGTAGAACACATAGGTGTATGTGGGCGTTGATGATCATGTTATTGCCTCCTTGAGTATTTTATGATCTTAGTGGCATAGTAGGATGAAGCTGCCCTAGACAAACTTTACGTGTACTTCGTACGCGAGACCTGTCTCACTTGTGGCTGAGGGGGTATCCGTTTCTCCTACTATAGTTAAGATCTAATCTACGAAGGGTTGTTAAAAATATGTTTATCAACGTTGTGGTTGATGTTCGTAAGTATGAACGGTTCTATCCTCGAAAGCCCTAAGCCACGTAAAATATGCAAAAAATAAATTAGAGACGGCTAACTAGTTTTTGCAGGGCATGCGATGTGATATGGTCAATGTTACAAATTTGATTATGAGATGACCTCTTTTGTAAATTATTGATATACTGGCAGGAGCCATATGGTTGTCTTATTATTCATGCCCATCGTGCTATATATCATATCTATGTGATATGTTGTAATGGACAATCAAGATGGAGGTGCCATGGACCTTGGTGCCACGTTGGTGGAATGAAGGCGATCATACCATGATGCACAAGATGGAGATCAAGTGCAAGAAGGACCATATCATATCGTATTATCCATGCATGTGATGTTAATCCTTTTATGCATCTTATTTTGCTTAGATCGCGACGGTAGGATTATAAGATGATCCCTCTCACTTAATATCAAGATAATAATATTTCCTTCCTTAGTATGCATCGTTAAGAAAGGTCGTCGTTTCGAGACACCACGTGATGATCGGGTGTGACAGACTCAACATTCGCATACAACGGGTGCAGACGAGCCTAGCATGTAC
This sequence comes from Alopecurus myosuroides, assembly GCA_028641055.1. Lineage (NCBI taxonomy): Eukaryota > Viridiplantae > Streptophyta > Magnoliopsida > Poales > Poaceae > Alopecurus > Alopecurus myosuroides. The sequence goes on along the minus strand of CM054060.1, from coordinate 182,633,198 downwards.
AGACATGGCCTTGGAACGCACGCAATACTACGGTTCTACTTGGCGAGCCTAGCATGTACAGACATGGCCTCAGAACACGTAACCGAAAGGTAAAGCATGAGTCATATGGATGATATGATGAACATGTCAATGTTCGCCTTTGCAGCTACATCATCTCAGGTCATGATCGGTTTTGGTGTAGTGAGGTTTATGTAATCACTAAAACGACTAGAGGGATGTTGTTTTTGAGTGGGAGTTCACGTAGTAATTTTGAATTAACTTGAACTTATTTAATTAACCAATCAAAGTGAATTTGCACAAATTGTAGTATTCATTGGCATGCACAAACTACCTTACACTTAGATTGTTACTTGAGACATAACTGTTATGATATGGGAAAACCATTTAAGTTTGGTACAGTATTAGTGAAATTTAAAATTGAGTCCTATTGTAGATTTTTTTAGTACTTCCTACCTAGCTCCATATGATTAATGATTTATTGATATAGAGAGAAAATAATTCCTACTTAGAATCGAGAGTCATGCTCGCTTCCATATTACTTTATCTTCAAAAGAATTTTTTGTTGATCAAGGTGATTTAGGAACTAAAAAGAATTGTTTTCAGAAACAATCAAGTGAAAGATATATTGATATCTAGAAACTTATTTGTGGCAACATGACCGAGTATAATTGAGTGTGACAATGTATGCTTATATTATTTGAATATATGCAATGATTGAAGACACTAGGCGTTTGAATCTTCCAAAAGGTTGGGCGCTAAAACATTATCCTCTAAATTCCTTCCTTCGAGCTATAGTAGCTTAATCACAAAATTGTTATGATGGGATGGATTAAAAGTATGGGTAAAATCGTTTACCTTGCTTGAGGATTGATAAGAGTGGAATCCGGAAGAATGCTATTAATATGGTGATATTAGTAGAACAATCAAACTCAAAGTATGACTCAATGGGTGATAGTATATGACTAACACGCCAAGGAAAATGTGCTAGTACGACTAGCATTATTTGATGTTGAAAGATTCTTCCCGTAAAGAAAAGGGAATATTGAAAATAGAATTACAAAAACATATATGGTAGAAAAGAAGATAACTGGGAAAGTCCAGCTCAGGTGTATATGCTTGATATACAAGTTATAGATGTATTACTAGTTAACAAAGTATTTTTAGGGTATTTTGATATCATATTGGTTGGTATGAGTTGTCATACAAAGCAACACTATGCAATAAATACAAGGGCCTAAAAGGAACTAGTAGTAGATGTCGATCGATCATGACAAGAACCGAAATGAAGTGTTATTGTGTTCATCATTGTATCGAACCAAACATTCAAGATTTATTTTAAAAACTTAATAAGTTGTTATTTTGTTCCGGTCTTTTGTGAGAAAAAATGAGATTGTTCAAACTATGACCATATTCCATAATTGCTGGATGCGTTAATATAAATCATGTTCGTAAAGTAAACATCTATAAGACTAAATGCTAAACGTTGCAAGACATATAATAATTTCACTTAAATTGTGACACCGCCATTTTAGTTCATATCGGAAAGGAAAACATGAAGGAACTCCATGTTAATGGACTTCCGGAGTTATTTTGTTTTGAATAAATTGACGCTTGTGAGACCTCTTCCAAAAGATGACTAGAATTCCGTTCATAGGCCAAAGTAGAATATGTATATAGTCCATTATGTGTAGTCGTGTGTGGTGGATTAATTTTCCTTCATAAAGTTCCGTCGATGATTTGAGTAGATATATGAGTATATCTATTTAAAGAGAACGGAGTTTGGCATTTTTGAATTGGTTCAAATTATTGTTAGTATGAAGTAAAAATCATTGAACAAGATAATAAAGTATTTATGATTGGATCATAAAGGATAACGTTAGAGTTACAAGTTCAGCAAAACATCTGAGGAGTTGCAGAATTGTTCTACAACTTATACTTCTCGAATACCCCACATTAGTTTGGAGTATTCAAAAGACAAAATCAAACCTTGTTGGATATGGTAAGATTAATAAAAAATGCATTATAATTTTGTAGTTTATACATTAGTGACAACCGCTTTTACACTGAAAAGAGCGCCATCATGATCCGTTGAAATTGACACCATATAAGTTATGGTTTGGGTAGTGACCCGAATTGTCTTTTTCTTAAATTTTGGTATGCATAGCATGTGTAAAATGTTTACAACGAAAATAGGATACATATATGTTTATAAGGTTCTTGGGTATTTCTCCTATCACCGAACCAAAAGACAAATGTTGTTTGTCAGAAAAGGTTGAATTCTCGAGAAAGTAGTTCTTGTGAAACAAGTGAGTGGGAGGACACTACAAACTCAACGAGATTAGAGAATCTTTGTTATCATGTCAAGAGTAGCGCAACACTGGAAGTTGTTTCGGGGTTTCCTATTTTGACAAAGTAGAAGACATTACATATGTTGTTGATACTTCAAACGAGTTTGCGAACTGAACCACAAAAGTCCTAAAAACTTTGTACTTAGACCAACTTGTGGTTTTAAGAGTAAATTGTTGTTTTGACAACTAAGGACCTGGAACTTATAAAGGAAGCAAATGATGGGCCCTCACTTTGTAAAATTGTCTATGAGTCAAAATATCCACGATAGTATCCCTGTCTGAATATCAAGTATGTGACTTGGTAGTCCTTTTGATAGGCATGATGCCTAACGATAGCAAACGGGTCTATACATCGACAAAGACATGGATTTTTACATCCTTTCAAAGTTGTTCTTGTCGAAAATATGTTTTTGATGAAGTTCAAAGAGTTGACTACTACAAGATTTTCATGTTCTGTAGTGATGCTTTAGTCTTTGCGGATAGTTCTAGCAAAAGTTACATATTATGATATGGCAGTTGAATAACAAAAACCAACTTTCCTCCCAGGGAAGTTTGATCAAGGATGTGTACTTGACACAGTCTGAGAGTTTTGTAAAATTCAAAATATTGCTGGAAAGGTATGCACACATAAATGGTTGAAGTGAGCATAACGAAGTTGGAATCTTTAATTTAATGAAGTTATCAAAAAGGTTTCATTCCACCATGAACGGTAAATATGCTTGTAGAATTACAAGAAATTAAGTGGGACCGCAAAGACATATTTCCAATGCTTTATGTAGATGACATATGGTTGATTGGAAAATATGTATTTTAAATTAACACGGTTAAGATTTTCATATTGATGAAAGGCTTAGAAGATATTGGGCATCAATATCTATAAGAGATGGATTGAAGCACCTGATATGGTTGAGCCAAATTACATAAATGAAATATTGAAGTAAGTCAATATCGAAATGACAAGAAGGAGTTCTTGCCACATGGAAAAGAATTGAGCAATATTCAAGTGTTTTGACACATGATGAGCATCATTGAAATTGAGATTTATAAGTCATGTGTTCCATGCAATGTACACTACCAGATGAATCATGTGTTATAAAATGTTATAGAAGGATAATTCATATGATGATTAGACAACAGTGGGAGAGATACTTATGCCATTTTCTAGAAATGATAAAGGATATGTTTTCCTATATAGCAATGAAAAAATATTCGTTGTAATACGCTACACTAATAGTCTTGTCATCTATTTAAATAATTTTATCTCAATTAAACCATGTGATGAAAGGTAGCACAATAGGCTGGAAGAAAGTTCCATGCTGGATTTGAATGAGTTTCAAAATTAAGTATTGTGACGGGTACTACAACAAAGGCTATGTATGTGTTGACAACAAATAATACGTGTATTTTGTGTCAGATCATTATTGAACTTGGTGAATTTCCAAGAATGCTGACACTATGAAGCTACCTTTTCACAATCTTAGTAACATTGGTTTAAGCTGAGGAATTAAGGTCTCACCGGTTGACCAAATATATACAAAGCCATCTCATTCGAGAATGAGTGATGCGTATAGACGCAAAGACATGCAAATACGATAGGACCTGAACAATTCAGATCTTTTTGATGAAGTTTACCACATGCGAAGCATGGTAATAACACTGGAACACCATATGTGTTAAGTGCTTACAGACTAGATTACTGACTCTAGTTCAAGTGGGAGACTGAAGGGAATATGCCCGAGAGGCAATAATAAAGTGGTTATTATCTTATTCCTTGTTTATGATGAATGTTTATTTCTCACGCTAGAATTGTATTAACCGGAAACGTTGATACATGTGTGTTTAATAAACAAACAATCGTTCCTAGTAAAGCCTCTCTTTTAACTAGCTCGTTGATTAATAGATGATCAAGGTTTCGTGATCATGAACATTGGATGTTGTTAATAACGGGGTCATGTCTTTAGAAGAATGATGTGATGAACATAAATCCAAATTAAGAATAACAATACGATCAAGTCATTTAGTTTATGTTGTTATGTCTTACATACAAAGTAACCTCATTCCTTAGACCATGAGATCATGTCAATCACTAATACCGGAAGGGTGCTTTGATGTAATCAAACGTCACACCATAACAGGGTGACTATAAAGGTGTCGTTAGGTATTTGGAAAGTGTTAGTTGAGTCTCATGGATCAAGAGTGGGATTTGTCCATCCGAATGACGGAGATATATACTCTGGGACCTCTCGGTGATATCACATCGACAACACTTGCAGGCACGTGACTAGATCACAAGGATGTCATATCACGGAACGAGTAAAAGAGTACTTGTCGGTAACGAGATCGAACTAGGTATGGTTCTCAGACAAGTAAAATATCGCGAGACAAAGGGAATAGTTATGACGTTGATGGTTCACACGATCACTAGAGTCATCGTTGAATATATAGGAGTCATCACGGATCTCCAGATCTCGCTGTTGATTATTGATCAGAGAGGTGTCTCGATCATGTCTATGTTATTCGCGAACCGTAGGGTGACACACTTAAGGCTAGATGACGCATTTGAGAGGATACGGAATATCGGAGAAAAGTTTGGACAGCACCGAAATTGTTTCGGGGAATATTGAAATAGTCACCAGAATTGTTTCGGGGAATATTGAAATAGTTCAAGGTGGTATATGTTAATGTTTTATCAATAAATAGTTCAAGGGGGTAAGTGCTAATGTTTGTTAATAGGATTAACAGATATTAAAAATTAATAAATGAAATTGTTTTATTAATTTATTAAAGAAACCCCTTGGAATTTTGAGTGGGAATTGATGAGAGAATGAGTGGGTTGAGTGGAGACTCCACCCACATGATGAGGGGAGAGGTGGAGGCACCAAAAATTTGTGGCTGCCTCCCCCTCCTATATAAAGAGGGGTTGGACCTCCCTCTCCCCACACACATGTCCCAACTCCCTTCCTCTCCACATGCTGCTCCATTCTGTGGTCTTCGGCTTGGCAAAGCCCTGACCATGGTTTTCTTCACCACCACCATGCTGTCATGCTGCTGGAGTTCCGAGGGATCCTCTACTTCCGTTGCCCCGCTGGATCGAGGGAACGGAGGTCGTCATCAGGCCATACGTGTGACCGATCACGGAGGCACCTCCGGATTGTGGTGGACATCTTCTCGCTCTCGGGATCGGCGTGAGTATGACTATGGCAATAACGAGATTCGATCTCGTAATTCTTAGAGTCTTCGAGGGTATGTTTTCCTAAGACTCTCTATGCTTGTTGCTTTCATCTCCTAGATTAGATCTTGGCCTTTCGGGTGTCTCTCGCGTAGGAATTTTTTTGTTTTCTATGCAACGAACCCTTCAGGGAAATGCCCCCGGAGCCATCTCCATCGACTCCACTGCCATCTTCATCGCCGTTTCTGCCTCCCATTATGAGGAGGGAGTAGTTCTCCTCCCGGGGTTGAGGGCTCTCTACCGGTAGCTATGTGCTTCCTCTCTCTCTCCCATGGTGTGATCTTTATGTGACCATGAGATTTGTAATATAGTTGAATAAGTAGATCTTACTCTTCATCTGTCATGCTACTCAAGTGGTTTTGTTAAGATAACTCTGTAAACACTTTGATCACGGTGTAATGGTGATAGTGTGTGCACCGTGTGGTTTAGCATGATATTTATATTTTGAGTTGGATGACCCTATGAAATTGTGGTGTTTGTTTAGAACCATCTAGGTCTCATGGTGATAGCGTGGGGATTACCTAGATGGGTAAATGCAAACTCTAAGGAGTGATCTTATAGCCGTACGCAATGATTGGTGTTTCTTATCCGACCGGAGAGTGGTTCGGAGTAGCATAGTGAAGAGATGATACTTATGCATTCAATTATGTTATTATTGTTGAGAGTGTCCACCAGACAAAGTATGATCCCTAGGCCTTGTTTCTAAGAATTGAAACACCGTTTACAATCAGTTCTGCTACAAGTTTGCTTGCTGATATTTTTATTTAAGATTGCTATTATCACTTATAATCATCCATATCACTTGTATTTCACTATCTCTTCACCGAACTAGTGCACCTATACAACTGGCAATTGTATTAGGTGTGTTGGGGACACAAGAGACTTCTTGTATCTTAATTGCCGGGTAGCTTGAGAGGGATCACTACCAAATTCCGCGCGGTCTGGGACGTTTCAATAACGTTGCGGATGGGCTCCAGACCGTCGCTAAGGTCAATCCGTGACGGTTTACACGACGGAGTGAGAACGTCCCTGATCGACTGTCACGGACGATTAAGTTAACACTAAATCGTCGCGAGCTACTGGCCGGCCCAGCACAAGGCCCACCAAGAAGCGATGTTTTTTTTGTCGCAGCGTGTGTACACGTGGCATCAAATTTTCCGTTACCCGTTACGGGCGTCACTGACGTCACTTCTACCGTTCCCGACGTCATCATCGTCTTGACATTTTTAAAATGTCGCGATTGGAAATACCATTACCTCCGTTTATGACGTCATAATAGGTGCGACGTTTATTTTCTCGTCGCGGGTTCAAGCTCTATAGAGTGCCACGTGGCGCTCTCATAATGTTCCACGTATATTCTTATTCTCGATGAATTTATAACGTTGTCCGACGGTGCGACGTTTTAGTTCGTCGTAAGACGTCGCGGATCATGAGCCAGCACGTGTACCAACACAGCATCTCCACGTCGATACGTTTTCATGAAGTATTTTTTTCGTCGCGATTTCCATACAATAAGGTGCCGCCTCATGGACCTACCATATAGTACCACGTGTCCTCGTATTCGTAAGCATGGAAAATACTATACTAGTTTTCACAGCAAAGCAAACACAACAAATACATAAATTCCGAATAAGGTCACAACCTAGCTCACCAGCAAAGGCAGTCTAATACAGTTCAAAAGACAATAAGCGGTTTCACAAAGGGCTACTCAGTTCCATATCTCGGATGAATTTGAGCCAACATGCCACCAATAAGGGTTTTGTACATTTCTTGACTCTTCTTCATACCTTTGTGTTCCTCCGTCATACGCAACAATTCTTGTCGATGCTTCATCCTATCTGCATCAGCTTGTTCCTTGGCCAGCTTCAACTACAGACTACAGGTCCTGCATCTGTTTTCTCTCATAATCAAGTTGAAGGTGAAGCTGGCACTTTGTTGCTCTTGCACTGGTTGTGACCCCACCTATCGTATTCAGGAACAAAGACTTTAGTTGGCCATTGGTCAGCACGGTAGCGATAACTTCGGCGGCGGAAAGAGGTTCCTTGACAACGCCATCTACTGAAGTAGGTTCTAGCATCTTCACTTGCATTTCTTCCTATAAAGCATGTAAGAGCTTTAGATGATATAGAAGCTGAACTAGATTTTAAGGAACATTGGTATCATGAAAAGCATGTAAGGAACATGTATGAAAAATAGCATGCAACAAGCTTGTACATAACAAAGATGCAAATAGCAGATGACAAGCAATTAAGCACGCATGACAAGCTTGTAAGGAACATAAATGAAAAACATCACATGACAGACATGTAAGTAAACATGACTAAAAATAGCAAACGACAAGCATGTATAACATAGATGAAAATAGCAGCTCACAAGCATAGATGAACTAGCAGATGACAAGCAAGCAGCATGCATGTGCATGAACTATGAGATGACAAGCATAGGTGAAATAGCTGACTATAGGAGTTTGCATCAGTATTCACAAAGGGAAGCATCAGTACGTATCTAGAAGAATCTATTGAAGTAATTGTTAATCCCAGAGATAAACAGAATTCTGAGGGACTTACAGTTGCTCTTTTCACGGGCGAAGAGAATCCACGTGTCTTCCTGTTGTGTGTAGCTTTGAACAATTCAAAGGCATCTTCCCCCATGTCGCAGCAAACCTCGTAGCTACGAGAACCTGTGGCGCTATGGAACTGGACGGTTTGTCTGCTTTGCCTGACTTTCATACAAGCCATCTACATAAACAAAGTATGAACTGATTAGACACAGTCCAGGTTATGGAATAGAAATAGTGGCAACATAGAGTGAACAAAGATAGTACCTGTTTCCTGACTGAGGACCAGCTATCGACTAACCTGCACAATTCTGCTTCGCTCATGTGTCCAACTGCGTCAAGAGCGTTTGTGCAACTCTACTCTTGTCTACAACGCTGTTAAAAAAATTCTTGCTTCAGAATATGGCATCTTTGTCTTGTACAGTTCTTAAGATGCATCAGAAGAGATTGACGAATAACCGGGTCTCTGTGGTCCAGGTGAAACTTTGACTGAAACAAAAGAAAGAGCATTTTTCAGTTATATGAACATCAATGGAATGAACTAGAAGGTTGGTTACAAAACTTACAGACAGGTGGTCGTAGTAGGACGAAAATATATCTTCCCTTCCCGTGTACTCTTTCCAATGGGGGGAGATAGGGACAGTGTGCTTCACAGCTATTGAAGACGCAGTAGCATACATGGAAGCAACCCTTGGGTCCACTGGCCTCGTCTTTCCCGGCGGAATAACAATTTTGATCCTGTTTTCTTTGGACATGTTTCTTCTCCTCCCAGCCGCACCACTCCAAACAATGTCTTTACATGGGTAATCTACAGAAATTGTGGCATTGCTAGACTTAGTATTCTGCACTTTAGATTTCCCTCAGCACATGGACCCTCGTATAGCATGTAATCTCTCTAATATGTCATCTTGCTCTTCGTTGCAGGCACCTTGCTCCTCGACTTGGGCACCTTGCCCCTCGCCTACGAATGGTGGCAGCTCGCTTTGCACACCTGGCAGCTCACCGTAGGGAGGTGCCTACTCGCATTGCGGGGCTCCCTTCTCATGGTGGTCAGCCTCCTCCTTCGGTTGGGAAGCTTCCAGCTAGCCATGGGCAAGTGCCTGCTCGCCTTGGGAAGCTTCCTGCTGGCCTTGGGAGCTACCTCCTCGTCTTGGACCACTGGTCGTTTGAGTTCGTCATCTGCATACGGATGGATATGGGCAACTGCATGCTCGCGTTGGGCCTTGATGCGTTTGCCTTTACAACCACGTCCACCAGGAGCCATCTTTGTCCTACCAGATTTACTCTTGACTTTAATGTTCCTAAGCTGTATGGTTCATATGTACCAAATCAACTAGGATAGTAGCACAAAATACATGGTAGAACAATAATTAAGCCAGCAGTTCCACACAACATAAGTACATTTATTGTTGAGCTATCATGCAAGGCATGTCTTATCTAGATAGTGGACATGGTATAAATGGAAATAAATAGCTTACACTATAAGTCTAGAATTGATGATTTATGCGAATAAATGAAAAGAAATAGCTCATACATGTTCTTAACAAATAGCCTTATCTTTCATTGGGATGTGACAACATATAGTTAGAAAATCTTAGTGATGTAATTCGCTGTTTGACCATATCAGTAATCTAATTTGTGGACCTAAGTATGATAGGATCGAAGGAGAACTGATCTTAAGCTTTATACAATCTTGAAAATAAGCAAACTCTGACCAAAGGAACTTGACGGCTACCAGGCCGGCGAGGTGGAAAATCTTGACGGCGACCTAGACGGCGAGGTATCAAATATGGACGACAAGGTGGCAGATCTGGATGGCGTCCTGGACGGCGAGGTGGAAGCCCGGGAAGGCGACCTGACCGGCGGGGCGGAAGACCGGGGACGGCAAGGTGGAAGCCTGGGAAGACAAGCTGCACGGCGAGGTGGAAGACCGTGGACGGCCAGGTGGAAGCCCGAGAAGGCGAGCTACAGGGCGAGGTGGAAGGCCGGGGCGGAGTAGATGGGGTTTAAGAGGAAAGGGTCTTTCGGACAAGAAGAGAGGAAATTTCAACAAGGGGGGAGATAAGAGGGGGAGGTTCGAAATTTAGGACGGCATAGGCGGCAAAGTTTTTGGTCGATAATTTGGGTGGGCGGCGCGAAATTTTCCGCGCCCGCCAAATTTTAGTACATTGGCTGGAGAATATTGCTAGCCGTTGGATACATGATGGATGGCCTAAAAAGATAACCATTATTGAAATATGTTATTCAAGGATAATGGGAAGACATCTATAAATTACTGACATAAACTATTACTAACAAATAAATTACCCTACCATTATCTTGTGTGTTCCTTGAGCCTAACCTAACACAACCAAACAATTGGTTCCACTTTGCTACCCCCTTTCCGGCTCACGTAGAGGGGCCAAAACGGAAGTTCCGTCTTTTTCCCCGGCGGGGCTATGGTTTCTCTGGAGAGGGGGCTCTGGAACTGTAACATCCCAATTTTGCTAAACTAGGGTGTGTGGTGTTGTGTTCATCTCATACATGCACGAAACAAAAATTTAAATCATGTTTGAAACAATTTAAATTGTGAATTTAAATGGTTTGAGAAAAATCCTACAAATAGTACTTAAAGTGGGTTTCAAAATTTTGTACTGAAAAATAATTCAAATTTGGAAAACAAAAAACATGGTTTGGTTGGAAATTTTACAAGGTTCCAAAAACTAATTTTGCCAAATTTTTTGTTCACAAAAAGGCCCCCAAAACGTTGTTTTCTGTTCTGTTTTTAAAGAGAAAATGACTTCTTTGCGGTTTTTAATTTTTCCCCAGGGGGGTTTTCGGAAAAACAATGTTTTATCGTCGTCCTCCTTGCGCCAGTAGGAGCAGCTCCGTGGCCGTCGACGCCACGTGCTGCTACCGCCTCCCCCCCTGCGCAGGTGACCCCCAGGAGGGAGCATCGTGCCCTCCTCTCTCTCCCTACCCATCGACTCTCTTCCTCTCTCCCTCTGCTCCCTCCTGCGACCTGAACCCTAACCCTACTGTGCCTCCGACCGCTGCGAATCGCCGCTGACTCCGGCCTTCCCGGAGCAATTAAAGCCTCCACTGGCACCGCCGTGCTCCCCTCTACCTCTCTACAACCGTACGCGGGCCGAGGAGGCCGGAGCTACACGAATTGGGTGCTTCTTCTCCGAGTCCAGCCGCCGGCCTCCTCCTCACGCCGCTGTCGATTGCGGCTGCCCCTGCAGTATCCGACCACGCCAAAGCTTCACGGCAGTGCGGTGAGCCTCCCCATGCCTTCCAATCCTCCCCTCCCTCTCTGTAGCTAGTTCCCGCCGAGGCTGCTGTTCCGCCACCACGGATGCTCGCCGCCAGCGAGTTTTCCGGCGACCATTCGGCCCTCCGCTGGCACCCCTCGACTCCCCTCGATCTCCTCTACCTAGTGCAACAAACGGTTCTCATCAATTTGGGTTCTTTCGAACGACTTTGTGCAGAACAGAGGGATCGAGCTCAAGCTGATGTCACCATTGCATCATGCTGATTTCATAAAATGGTTTCCCTTTTGAAAATAAATAGAAAAAGGAGCTGACACGTGGGCCCTGTTTAATATTACTGAAAATAAAATAAAATTGAATAATTAATAACTTTTAATCTGTAATTTAGAAAAATATAAATAAGGTACCAAAATGTTCAAAAAAATATTCTCTACCCGATTATATAATTTTCATATATGTTTGACAAAGTTCAAAAATGACCAATATTTTAATGTCATTTAATTCATTTAAAATAGAGAAAATAAGTTTTCATTCAATTAAATTAGAAAATTAAAAGTTATATAACAAAATGCTCAAAATGACAATTGCGACCTAGTTATGATGTTTTCAAACCCATTTGAGCTTTTAAAATTGGACTCACCTTCATAATCACCCGAATTGCCCCTCCGGGGTCTATTTCGGGCTAATTTCAGTAAAATTGCATAATTGCCATACGAACCATAGCAACCCAACAAACATGTTTAGGGATTTATTTCAATGCATTAACTTGCTCATGCATACATGTTGTGCATTGCATCGATGCCATGTTTGATTGTTGTTCTTCTTTTCGGTGTTGTTTCCCCCTCAGTAGAACGCGACTCCGAAGTGAAGGCCAGCAACTCCAATGGCGAATACTTGATCCTAACCTACAAGTCAAGCACTTACTCCTGAAGCCTCTATCTGGTTTTCTTATGACCAAGGCAAGCCTAACCTCTTATCTGCTCATATATGGTTTTCGAAATGTTTTGGAATCTCGTATATTGCATGCGGTTCAAAGTATTTATGGTCTTAGATAGAGTTCTCCTATACTTGCTGCATCACCTAACTATATTGCTTAGCTATGCCTAGTTGTGATCTTATCCATCCGGTTGATGAATCTGGTCAATACGTGAATCTTTTATGTCAGGTTGTTGTGGTTTGAATTATCTTTGATAACTTGACTAAATAACGGCATGGATGTGAGGCCACAATGGATTGTGGCGTTTTGTCCTGTTCATGCCCCTAGGAGCGAGTTCTCGCCTTCGAAGCCAAGACTGAGCGTGCAACCACATGCAGGGCCTAACAGACCGCCCTCGACCAACTAACTTGTTTGGCCACGTCCATGAGTCACGTAGTTTGATCTTTCCATCTGTGTGTGAGTCAGAAAACGATTTGGAGAAAAATTAGGGCGTGACCGGGACAAGTGATGGACGTACACGGATCTTGATCCCGACTCACTGTACAGGTGCCGTCACGATGTGGCCAACTCCCTGTTGACGGGGTGGCCCTGTTTGGGTTGACTCATGGATAGGGTCGAGCAAGGTAAAGGTCGTGGCCAGCCACCGTCTGCAGCGCTCCATGGACGAGCGTACATGTGGCGTTAAGAGTCGGATGGTACGTGTGGGTAAAGTGTAGCCCCTATAGGGATAAATCTCCTCGAGAAGCCGTGTCCACGGTTACAGACGACCTGGAAACGGATTCTGTGATCATACATAACTTGAATGGAATGGCTAAAACTTGTTAACAATGTTTGAAGGGTGCCTCCTCGGGGATGCCGAGAGGGGTGATCCTTGTAGCATGTGAGATGCTGGGAAATTATGTTGGTGGATTCAAAAGATGATGATTACAGTAGCGAGTTTTCTCATCTGTTTTGAAAACCTTCTATGAAACGTGCTATTCTTCATCGATTTGGAAAAAAAGATTGCTTTATGCAAATCAGCCTTCATAAGACCCTTTCGGAAGATAGCAGATATATAATAGGCTAGATAAGTCTTGTTGAGTACCTCCCGTACTCAGGTTTGCTTAATTTTGGTTCAGGTGGAGTTCGTCACTTCAGTGGTGGTTCAACGTGGACATCGACGAGTAGTCTGGGGTTCCCAGGTAGCAGCCTGGAATCTATGGGCTGGGACGTAGCCTTATGTTGCGGCCTCTTAGGCCTTTTTGGTTCTTGTTGATTAGCAACATAATTTGCCTTCCGTTGTCTGATGTAATGTTGGGTCGTGTGACCTCTGTTTGTAAAGCTATACTCTAGTAACACCTGTTTATTAAAGCTTCATGTCGAGAGTGCTGCTTTGATCGGTTGATAGTTTCGAGCTCATCGTTATACAGTTTTGGCTATGCCTGCATAGTTGTCGCAGTCGAGGGGTTGTGGAGCCGATGATCCATTTGCGAGCATGCCTGCCGATGTGATTTGGCCTAGGGCTAGGTAACCCCAGTAACCCTCGATTGTTGTTGCACTTTCTGGACACATAGCATCTATGTATAGCTTTGGTCCCGTTCCTTCAGTTTCTTTTGATTCATGGACGCTTTGATATGCATAGTTGGGTATGACTAGCATGGACACAAGGAGTAATAGTACCATGGTGATCCATCCTGCGTGCCGATGATTCCAGTCTGCCTGCTGTTGTTTGTTGCGGTCGGGGCTGGTAACCCTGAAGCCCTTGTGGGTCCATGACTAGGAGCGCATAACAGTATGTATACCTTTGGGTCCGGGGTCATGACAAGTCATGGTATCAGAGCAGGACTGCCTATAGGAAAACCTTATTGCTTGGTCGATGTTGAGTCTAGTGTTTGTGAAAACTAATTTGAAACTTCAAATGATTGTGAAAAACCTTCTTAGGATTCGTTTTACTCCTTATCTGGTATCGCTCTAACTCTGGGTCACCTTACCTGTTTTGATTTGAAAAGGTTCTAGTCATTCAAAACCTAGGTGCCTTCTTCGGCAAGAACGTCTTTTACCTAAGTTGACTTAGTGTTCAGTTTCTAGAGTCGTGTGTGTTCCATGTTCCGTTATCTCTCAAATGAAACTGGGAGATTTCCCTTCCATCATAATCTCTCAAAGTTATATGGAATCTACATTCTTATATGTCCCAAAGTCTCGAATCTTGAACCTCGAGATTTCCTTTTCATCTCGAATGTATCTGTTATCCTCTGTTCAAATTCTTTCGGAGTTGTGTTTGTCTTTTGAAAGATACCTCGTGATTGCTAATTGTAGTGTCCTTTGTGGCACACATATAGTAGTTACTCCTTTCGTTGTGTTTTAACCCTTGGACTTGAACCGAAGGTCCCGGAATGTGCTGAATTGCGGTGGGTTGAATTATGTGGTTTCTTAACCATGTAGTGCTCACGCAATCAGTACAAGATGATGGCCTTTAACCCAAGTTCTGTTTCTTTGGATCCTGAGGAATCTCTTCCACCTCAAGGTGGCTGGGCAATTTGAACTCTCATAGCCATAGGTTTTCTTTTGGAACCAAAAGGGATCACAGCAAGAGTGATGATCATGGCCTCCACATCTTTGTCCTTAATTTAGCTATACTTCTCTTCTTGGCATGGGTTCTACAAATGAGTATCAACCCTTGCATTCCCCATGATCTTTGGATTTTCCGGAGCATGTTCTTAATCTTTAGTTGCTTTCCTACCTTTGCCATGGTTTGGACACTCAGTTGCATATGTGTGTTGGAGTCTTCCAATGCATGTTTCTCTTGTGTTCTTTGAGAATGTTCCTTCTTGGAATGTCACCAGAAACAAACTCCAGTACCTCGTTCATCTCTAGGACCAGGTTCAAATTTTTGTAATCCGCAGATTAAAGAAGTTTCGTTAGCTTATGTTCTGTTCAACGTTTGAGTATCACACTCTTACGTATCAAGAGGATATGTTTAATTTCATGGCCTTATTGATGAAGTGATGCTCCTACACATCTTAACTCACCATTTCTACAAGCTGTAATGCTCGAGAATGCTGGTTGTGCATTGATGTGTATCAGGTATTCCTTAGCAATTCTTATTGCTTTAAAAAAAGTCTAAGAAACATCTGTATCCTTCTTAGCCCTATTGGTCACCCGGTATTTTTTTAAATTTGATTGTGTTACCAAATCCATTTATTCCGGTGCACATTCTCGGTCAGAGAGTTAGGTTCATGCTGAAGCTCTCAAGAGCATATCGGTTGCTTTGAAAAGCAAAATTCCTTCCAAACTTCGAGACATATTGGTAGGTTGTGATATTCTGGTTCTTTCTAGATGTATCACCAGGTTGTTCCCTGACCGCAATGTCTACACAAGGGGTAATTTGAACTACTCCTTTCTCCAAGAACTCCGCTGGACACACTAGACTAGTAGGTTGAGCTTAAACAACAACTTGGAGAGTTGAAAGGCAAAAGCTCCGCCTAACTTGATCCTTTGTTAAGGGATGTCTAGTTTCCTCTGCGTTGAAGCAGGATAGTATCTCCGTAGTGGATATGCTATCATCCTACCTTGATTTGATTTGGGCTATCGTCAAATAGAGATCAGATCCAAGGAATATCCTGATGGTGTTTCTACTCATGGTGTTCCACCTAAGTACACCTTCATGTCCGTTAGTCTAACCAATACTTTGCCTCGTTCATATACCATATGAATCCCTCAGCTTGGAGTATGATAAGGTGTTGTCGAGCCCATCGATGACATTCCTATTTTCTCCAAGTTGAAAGAGGTTCATGTTGAACAATTGGCACTAATGTTGGAAACTTTTGAGAACCTCTTTGTGTCATCACGAAGTTGTGTTCTGGATGTTCGAAGTGGATTACTCTAGTCCATGTGATTATGGTGAAAGTTGTTGCCGTGGATCTGAGTAAAGTTTTCTTGTTCCCTCGGGAATAATCCCAAGTTGGTCATGCATGTGTGGACTATTCTTGAGATGGTACGTTGTTACCTCCATACACTTGAAGAAGTTGCATCCATACCCATCCACTGACTGATTGTTCGTAAAAGATAAGAAGTCCACGAACTTCGTTATCTTTGTAAACATCTCCCCAACAAGGACTCCGATGTGTTTTGTTGCAAGTAAACCATGTAGGTACAACCGTCTTTCACAAGTTGCTAATACATGAATTCTACAATCTCACTCATTCTCTTGAGTGTGACATCATAGTCCATATCTTGAGAATATAGTAAATGTATTCCGTTGATAACCGGTGCAACCTCTTTGATCAAGCATATCGAATCTAAGTTATCTATCCACTCACCAGAGGTGAATCTCAAGCAGCAACGGTGGTCGGTGTTTTTTCAAGAGTATTGAACTAGGACTTTCAAAATCTGGCATGGTTGATGTTGTGGTTGACACAATTAGCCAGAAGGCCCAATGTCGTATCTCTTTGAATCCGTAAGAACAACCACTCTCCGTGAGAATTCTTATATGGCTCGTTCTTAACATGTTTCCCTCTTCGATCTTCCAAACCGGAGTTCTACATCCACTTGATGAGCTATTGAAGGCTTAACGTAAGCTTGATATCGGTATATATAACATCCAGGATAACTTGGAAGTTGGTTTGTTCAATGTCTCTCTATCAATCCTACAGACCTATGTTCTAGTGGAAACAAGTTCATCATGAAAGCATCTCGTGGTGTTTTGTAACCGTCATTGAACAATTCTCTTTTTCAAGTTGATGGTACCTGAAATTCTGTTCATCTCACACATTGTGTGAATTTGTCAGTCACTTCAGCCATGGGATCTTAACCATGTGGTAAACGTATTGCTACGTCAAATACACCATAGGAAAGAAATTCCCTATTTTCTTACGGTGTTCCAATTCCCGTTGGTTACCCATCCTTATGGTGTGACCAATAATTCCTCCTTAATTACGGCGTTCCAACATTCCGTGGTTACTCATCTTTTTTCATAAAGTAACATTCCGATCTTTGACAAAGTTTTTGACAAAATTTGACGGAATAAAAGTCCCTTCATCTTGCGTGTTTATCCTCGACAAGCTGGTGTGGATGGTTTTCGTCCAAGGCAATAATTTTCATAATGGGCAACCTGTTTTGATCATTGTGAGGGAGATCGATGACCCCAGGTTGGAGGCGGTCATTGAGATGGGGTGATAAACCGGAGCAAAGGATAGGCATTGGGGGTTAAGAGACTAAGCTGCTGCTGAGCTAGGCCCATGAACTTCTTATTTTGTCTGGCTAGAGTGTAATTTCGTTATTTTCCTGGACTTGTTAAGGTTTAGTTTGTTTCGTGAACTTCTAAGGTATATTATCGCTGGTAGATCCCTCATGCTACAACGCGAGTAAAGATCAAATCGCTAATAGCTGCTAAAACCTCGAGTTTAGATCAAATCCCTCGTGCTGGTAGATCGTGCAACTCATCACTGAAGAACTCAACAAAAGCCTGGCAAGCCAATGGTCACTGAACTTCTCGACCTCTTCGCTATCGCATAAATACGACCGAGCACGGACCATGCAACCTACCTTCTATGTCAAAAATACTCAAATAGACAACTAAATTCTAAATTCAATTTTAATTTGTTCAATTATTATTTTGGGACAGAGGATATGAAAGTACACATCCTAAGGTTTCCAAATATATTTTATTTACAATTTTTGGATTTGTAGAATTTGAATTATGCCAAATTTCACCAAACAAGCATATTTGAATTTGAACAAATTTAAGTTTGTCAAATTTGAATTTGGACAGTTCCAAAAGTTTCTAGATGTCAAGGGCTTTTCAAAAAGTCCAAGATTGTTAAATTTGGCTAAGTGGTTGAAAAGATATGATGATTTAAAATTGCAGGGGCTTTTCTGCAAATCTGCCAAAAATTCTACCGGGAGAATAATTTGAATTAAAGGCTGGGCCACGTGGCTGATCCTGATTGGATGGTACTGCTGACTGGGCTGCTGGCCGTGCAGGCTGACATGGATAAGTGGATCAATCTGAGCCACGGGATCTGGATCTAACGGTGACGTACCCCTTCGCATAAGTGATCTAATCATGCGCGTAGAATTTAGATCTAACGGTCAGGGATGAACGCGAGCTCACCGGGCGGCGCTGGTCGCCGGATAATGGCGGGGACGGCGGCGCTGTGCTCGGAAATCGACGGCGTCGACGTTCCGGTGGCTCCCCGCCTCGATGGGGATGACCAGGACGTGCAGCGCGAGCTGGCGAGCACGATGGCGGCCACGGGGTGCCGTCTCGCTTCCGGGGGCGGTGGCGCGGCGATGTCCCGAGGAGGAGCAACTCCGGTGAGCACGGTTGTGCACGGCGGCGATGATTCCTGCATGGAAAAAGACGGGGGAAGGGTCAACTAGATGCGCACGTTCTCAACGAGTCGAGTGGTTGTGGTCTCGGGTGCCGAGAGCGTCTCACCTCGCCGGAATCAACAGAATAGGGCGGCGGCAGTGTTGATCTCCGGTGAGCAAATACTGTCACGTGGGGGCACGAAATGGAGGGGGAGGAGAGGGGAAATGGAGAGGAGGAGACGGGCTTTGTAGCCATGGGCTCGGGAATGGAATTAATCGACTGAAACGGCTGCAATCAAACGGATTGAAACGACCGTTTTCGGTTTCTAGAGGAGGAAGAAACGGTGACGCATTGATGACGTCATCAATTCTTTTATTTTTCTTTTTAATTTCTGTTTAATCATTTCTTTAATAACTTCTGCATAAAAACTCCAATTGGCATGAAATAAATTTCTAAATTCTTAAAATTTCAAATACTTTCCAACAGTACCATTTTTGTAAACTTTTCAACATATTTTATTTTTGGATTATGAAATTTGAATAAATCATTTAAAAGTGACTTAATAGCATTTTTAATACAAGAATCAAATAGAATTTTGAGAAAGGGTTTTATAAAAATACAGAAACATTATATAAGTCAAATATCATTTTTGACAATCATTTATACTTGTTTTTCTATTTTATATTTTGAATTAGAAATGATTTCACTAATAGCATATTAATGCCATTTTAAACATATCAATTATATAAATGCAAATTATTGGTTGAATAAAATATCAGAGACATCAATGTGATAAAATAACATTTTACAAAATCATATTTAATGGTTTTCATATTTTATGATTTTAAAATATGAAGAAACAATGATAGTCACTTTAATAGAAAACATTAATTTTTATATGATTAAAACAATTTTTAGAAATATTTTCTATGGTTCAACTATTGTTTCCTAATACCCTTTTAGGAACTTTCATATTGTATATTTTCAACATATTAGTGAAACCACAATTAGTATCCTTTTGTTATATTTCAAACATAGAGAATTATTTAATAAATTTGGAAATGGGGTTTAGTAAAAGCAGAAAGGTTTTCCCAAATGAAAACATTGTTTTCTCAAGGTATCTTACTTGTTTTCATAAACAATTTATTTCTATAGCACTATATTATTTTGTTGACATAACACTTGGAAAACAAGGATCCAACTTATATCTATTTTGGGGTTATCAATAATAGTGAAACCCTTTTTAAAGACAAGAAGAAAATATTAGAGATAACAATTCTCTAGTTTTTATATATCAAAAATATTTTCAAGATCATAATTGGGTTGAAAACATGTTGGGTGTAAGGGTTTGCTTAAGAAGAAATATTTTCTTTATGTTGAAATATTTATTTTGAAATGACTTTAGGGTTTATGGAATAGAGGTATATTGGATTTTCATTTCCAAAACATTAGAACATGTATTGTTTTCTTTTGTTTCTTGCATCTCATTCGGTGTTTGGTGACTTGCATAACATGAAAACAAAATGTTTCAATTTTTAGTGATTTTTGGACTTTCCAAAAATCAGGGATGTTACAGACTACCACCCTTAAAAGAAATCTCGTCCCGAGATTTGGGAAGGTTAGAAAGAAAGATTGGGTAACTGGGTTCCAGAACAAACTTGGTGGCTACCACCCTTAAAAGAAACTTTTGTGGGTAGTCTAATTTCATTAGATTGGAGTGTAGATTGATTTGAGATTGGCTTGAGTAAAACTTTCCTTCGCGGTAGAGCTGTAGGCCAACATAGATCTGCTGAACTACCTTTGACACTGAGGGGTCACTCTTTGGGTCAATCAAAAGATCAAGTTGAGAGGATTTCACAACATCATCTCATTATAATGGGAACACATTTCTCAGACATTCATTGTGGTTTATTACACTGGAAGAACTTCTAGGGAAAATAAATTTATTTTCAACATGAAACTTTGCCTAAGATTCCTTTTTTTTCAGAAAGTCATGTTTCCTTCCTTCTCCCTTTGAGGGCATCCATTTGCATAGTGTCCTTTATCTCTGCATTTGAAGCATGTCACTTGGCTGATGTCTCTATAGACAGGATTGGGGTTCTTCTGAAGTTTCTTCTTCTTCCTTGGTGGAGTTAAATTGGCCATCATATCTTCATACTGCTACCCAGTATACTCAACTATGTTGGTTGAAGGCCTGGGTTTCTTGTTGGGACAATTTCTAGATAAATGTCCATCTTCTTCACAAGAATAGCAATTCTTGGTGGAGTATCTGGATGAATATGGATGTGGTGTAGTCTTGGCTCCAGTATCCATCTTGACATGGTCCATTTGAATAGTATCCAGCTTGCGTTTTCCCTTCACTTCTGGTTTTCCTAAGTTCTCTTGGATTGCACTAAGCATTTCCATTTTGGCTTGTTGTCCAACTTGTTGTACCATGGGGTAAAGTGGACATTGTGTTGGAACATGTGTTGTTCCTTCACACAGAAAACAAGTAACTTGAGTGAAGTATCCTCCAGTTGAGTTGTTTGCATCACCATGAGGTCACTCATCTGGACAATCTTTGGAATAGTGTCCTATCTCTCCACAAGCTTTGCAGGCTTTGAGTGTTGAAAATATTTCTTCTTCTGTCTCCTGGTTATCTCTAGCTACCAAGGGTTGATGGTTTCCACTATTGGTCATGTTTTGGGACATCATGTGCACTATCTGGGACTGGGTATCTAACACTTGTTGCATTCCTGGTGTTAACTCCATATTGGGGTTGCTTGCTTGGTTCTGGGTCATCAGTTGTATCAGCTGAGTTTGAGCTTCTAGTAGCATCTGTATTGCTATTGAGTTCTCCGGGTTGTTGGCATTCTGGCTAGACATCTGTTTTTGAGGTTTTAGGGTAGATGAGTAGAGGTTAGAAAGGATCTAAGAAGGTTCCTATTCAAACACAACAGATCAAGGAAACTCATCTTACAAACAAAACACAAAGCAACACATTCATCACACCAAACAACATAGTTTTTGAAAACAAACTAATATTGTCATACCACACTCATTGGTATGATCAATACACTAATCGTGTTTTCGTGTCTCACAACTTTATTACATCTCATGGTGGTCTACTATTTAAGGCAGGGTAACAACTTTCTTGCTTTATTCCTCATGAGAGGTCTTCAATACTCAGTCTTCACGATGATCTCCGCGTTCTTGTACATTGTAATCTCTTTTTCAAGAGTGTTGATCTCTTCTTCGGCTTCTTTGAGACTCTTCTTGGTGTTGTAAAGTCTCCACTTGAGTCTCTCTGTAAGTTCTTTAATAGCACTCCATGCAGCACTTCTTGCTGAATCGAGGAATGAAAAATGCATTATCCTGTTAGTGAACATGCAATCTCCTCCCATCTTGTGGTCGTACTCCTTGTTTCTGTACAGATGAATCTGCACCCACCAATATTCGAAACCATCCTCCTCATCTATGTAGGGAAAACCCCAATAGACTGCTGGTCCTTCAAATCCCATGATTAACATGATATCCTTCAGTGCTCTTGGGAACTCAGTGTCGCACTCCAGGGTCATGGTCATCATTGGTCCTTTCTTGAGTGATTGGATGATACTGGCCATCTACAGATAAGAGTAATTATTAGAAATGTATCATGGGAAGGAGTACAAGGAGAAATGAAGATATAAAAGATTTCTTTGTGGAGTAGTTAATAAAAAGTATATTTTTATTCCTATGGCTTTTTCTATTCTAATCCGAACTTAGGGTCTCGAATCCTACAGGCAACACAATGCTCTGATACCATTTTGAAGCATCCCAACTTTTAATAAAGATGGAATACCTGTGTTATTGTGCTAGTCCCTGGATCAATTGCTAGCACCACAGTACAAAATGAAATATCATGCAAATGCATATAATTCTATTACATCGCATGATCCAGTCTTTACAAAATAGGATTACAACTTGCATAGTCTTAGAAGACTAGCAGAAAACAAAGATATACAGCGGAAAACATAGTACAACATTGAGCCCATCTTCTTCATGTGCCACAGGCAAAACATGTTGGCGATAGTCTCGAGATCCTAAACGAAATCCTCACTCGTCTTCAGAAACATCTGTAATATGGAATATGCAGCCACAAGGGAGTCAATACAATTTAATGTATTGGCAAGTAACACTATGGTGGATATAAATGGCAAGACTAATATTACATGCTCATTTGGCTGAGTGGAGTTTTGGCTAAGTTTGCATAAAGCCAGTTTTCTCCTATCACTTTTGTAAAACAAACTTTTCTTTTCAAAGGGTGGCTACATTGGATTAAGATCCAAGCACCACAACTACTGTTCACTTGGTCAAAATTTTACTTATTGAAATTGGTGATGTGATTCTTCCGTCCATCCTTGTCGAGCTGCTCATAGTTGTCCATAACCGGGGACACGGCTAAGATCTTAGTTTGTTGACTCTGCAGAGC
This sequence comes from Alopecurus myosuroides, assembly GCA_028641055.1. NCBI lineage: Eukaryota > Viridiplantae > Streptophyta > Magnoliopsida > Poales > Poaceae > Alopecurus > Alopecurus myosuroides. The sequence continues at coordinate 182,610,134 of CM054060.1, read as the reverse complement.
TTGTGCACTTTCACCTTCAGACCCAACTCAACCCAAACATCCTATACACCCTGAGTGCATTAAGGAAAGGAGAAGAATCGAGACGAGATCTTTCAGAAGCAAGAATCCAACCCAATGGCAAGACCCGTTCCAACTATAATTATGCTACATCTGCTTGTCAAGCCCGGGCTGAACCCTCACAACTTAGTTGATCAAGACAGAGCCCATATGACTAAAGGCTGCACTGGAAGCAATCTAAACTTGGGGAACATCATAATCACTTTGTTCCTGGGTGGCATTCCTCAAGTGAACAACCCCTCGGGGAGACACTCAACTCTCATCAGCCAAACAACCAAATCCACCCAGGTGGTTCATTGAAGTTTATACTTAGTAATTTTCCTCATCATCAAGTAAAACAATTTTTTTGTAGCAAGGCTAAGCATCTACTAAGTACCAAGGCATCAAAATAACAAGGTATAAGAATGGCTACACACTACTAGAATATAGCATAGCATAATATAACTTTAAAATTTCCTATCATGCATACTACTCAAAATCAACTAATGCATATAGAAAATAATGGGTAGTTGATGATATGTTACTTGCCTTGTTGAAGTTGGTGAAGATATCACACTCTCTTCACAAAAGATCGTTGCTCTCCGTACAATCTATTCATTGACAACACAAAACTAAATAAACAAGCATCCTAACAAACAAACATACAATTGTAGAAAACATACATAGCAACTAACATATCAAAAGGGGCTTAACTAAGTTGGTTAGGACAAGGTTTGGGTTTGAAATATTTATTCTTTCTTGGTTCCATACTTGTTAAGGGATTTCCAAGAGTTTACTTGGGATGGACTAGGTTGATCTTGATGTGATCTAACTTTATTATAACCATACTTGTCGAGGAAGTTCCAAGAGTTCACTAAGAATAAACATATTACTTCTTCAACTAAAGTAATACATTGTAAACACTTGGTCATATTCACCTTCAAAAATATTAAAGTGACTATGTTAGTATCTTCCATTGTGGTTAGGGTAGGTCTAGTAACTTCATCATCAAAGGGAAAATATTACTAAGTCTTGGGTTTTCCATTTGGGTCAATGGTTGGACAAAAACAACTTGTTATTCTTCAACTTGTATGGATTTATCCTAGACCTCATGTGATTGCCTTCTTGAAGATCATCATCATGCCATCTAAATTGTTTCCTTCCTTGGTGTGGTGCTTCTCTTGGTCTTGATAGTCTTCATGGTTTTCACTTCACTGATTGGTTTGGTTATAGGATGGGCACATATACCACTAAGTCAATTTGGAAAGAAAAATAAGAAGAAAGATAGAAAGAGAGAGGGAGATGCTTTCTACTGAATTTCTTCACACTTGTACTTCTTGAGTTGCTTCTAGTTGTTGTGGAGTCTAAGTCTTCTCTTCAAAACTTCTTCATTGATCTTCCTTGTAGCTCTTCATGTTGCCACCAGGTTGAAAGGAGAAGAATAGAAAAGGGAAGGAAAAAGACTTAGAGAGAAAGGGTGTTAGTCCTCTAGAAGTTTCTATGGTTTTCTTCTAGTGCTTCCACTTCTTGGAGATGCTTATGAAGTTTGTTTTATTTTCCAAGTCCTTCAATGTTCTTCTATCTTCATGTTGCAAAATCTCTAGATGGTTAAGTCCTCCATTGCACTTCATGGTTCTCACAAATCCCAATTTGATGAAATCTTGAAGCATGAAAGGGGAGTGGAGAAGTAGATAGCAAACTAAATTTCACTATTTGGTACTATATGTGATTGACACATTCTAAGGACTTGGCTTGGCTCCACTTAGACATAACACCAAGGAAAAACAGTTGAAAACAATTCCTAAGACATGGTAAAGATGGATGAATCACTAGGTTGGGATTTTGGTCAAAAACACATGGCCATGGTCCAAGTATGTCCAAAATGGTTGGGCAAGGTTGTTTCTGGTTCAAGGTTGTCAAATGGAACAATTTTGCAAAAGGAACTATACTGAAATTATTTATAGAAATTAATCTATGTCAAAAAATACTCAAATAGACAACTAAATTCTAAACTCAATTTTAATTTGTTCAATTATTATTTTGGGACATAGGATATGAAAGTACACATCCTAAGGTTTCCAAATATATTTTATTTACAATTTTTGGATTTGTAGAATTTGAGTTATGCCAAATTTCACCAAACAAGCATATTTGAATTTTTGAGTTTGTCAAATTTGAATTTGGACAGTGCCAAAAGTTTCTAGATGTCAAGGGCTTTTCAAAAAGTCCAAGATTGTTAAATTTGGCTAAGTGGTTGAAAAGATATGATGATTTAAAATTGCAGGGGCTTTTCTGCAAATCTGCCAAAAATTCTACCGGGAGAATAATTTGAATTAAAGGCTGGGCCACGTGGCTGATCCTGATTGGATGGTACTGCTGACTGGGCTGCTGACCGTGCAGGCTGACATGGATAAGTGGATCAATCTGAGCCACGGGATCTGGATCTAACGGTGACGTACCCCTTCGAATAAGTGATCTAATCATGCGCGTAGAATTTAGATCTAACGGTCAGGGATGAACGCGAGCTCACCGGGCGGCGCTGGTCGCCGGAAAATGGCGGGGACGGCGGCGCTGTGCTCGGAAATCGACGGCGTCGACGTTCCGGTGGCTCCCCGCCTCGATGGGGATGACCAGGACGTGCAGCGCGAGCTGGCGAGCACGATGGCGGCCACGGGGTGCCGTCTCGCTTCCGGGGGCGGTGGCGCGGCGATGTCCCGAGGAGGAGCAACTCCGGTGAGCACGGGTGTGCACGGCGGCGATGATTCCTGCATGGAAAAAGACGGGGGAAGGGTCAACTAGATGCGCACGTTCTCAACGAGTCGAGTGGTTGTGGTCTCGGGTGCCGAGAGCGTCTCACCTCGCCGGAATCAACGGAATAGGGCGGCGGCAGTGTTGATCTCCGGTGAGCAAATACTGTCACGTGGGGGCACGAAATGGAGGGGGAGGAGGGGGAAATGGAGAGGAGGAGACGGGCTTTGTAGCCATGGGCTCGGGAATGGAATTAATCGACTAAAACGGCTGCAATCAAACGGATTGAAACGACCGTTTTCGGTTTCTAGAGGAGGAAGAAACGGTGACGCATTGATGACGTCATCAATTCTTTTATTTTTCTTTTTAATTTCTGTTTAATCATTTCTTTAATAACTTCTGCATAAAAACTCCAATTGGCATGAAATAAATTTCTAAATTCTTAAAATTTCAAATACTTTCCAACAGTACCATTTTTGTAAACTTTTCAACATATTTTATTTTTGAATTATGAAATTTGAATAAATCATTTAAAAGTGACTTAATAGCATTTTTAATACAAGAATCAAATAGAATTTTGAGAAAGGGTTTTATAAAAATACAGAAACATTATATAAGTCAAATATCATTTTTGACAATCATTTATACTTGTTTTTCTATTTTATATTTTGAATTAGAAATGATTTCACTAATAGCATATTAATGCCATTTTAAACATATCAATTATATGAATGCAAATTATTGGTTGAATAAAATATCAGAGACTTCAATGTGATAAAATAACATTTTACAAAATCATATTTAATGGTTTTCATATTTTATGATTTTAAAATAGGAAGAAACAATGATAGTCACTTTAATAGAAAACATTAATTTTTATATGATTAAAACAATTTTTAGAAATATTTTCTATGGTTCAACTATTGTTTCCTAATACCCTTTTAGGAACTTTCATATTGTATATTTTCAACATATTAGTGAAACCACAATTAGTATCCTTTATTTATATTTCAAACACATAGAATTATTTAATAAATTTGGAAATGGGGTTTAGTAAAAGCAGAAAGGTTTTCCCAAATGAAAACATTGTTTTCTCAAGGTATCTTACTTGTTTTCATAAACAATTTATTTCTATAGCACTATATTATTTTGTTGACATAACACTTGGAAAACAAGGATCCAACTTATATCTATTTTGGGGTTATCAATAATAGTGAAACCCCTTTTAAAGACAAGAAGAAAATATTAGAGATAACAATTCTCTAGTTTTTATATATCAAAAATATTTTCAAGATCATAATTGGGTTGAAAACATGTTTGGTGTAAGGGTTTGCTTAAGAAGAAATATTTTCTTTATGTAGAAATATTTATTTTGAAATGACTTTAGGGTTTATGGAATAGAGGTATATTGGATTTTCATTTCCAAAACATTAGAACATGTATTGTTTTCTTTTGTTTCTTGCATCTCATTTGGTTTTTGGTGACTTGCATAACATGAAAACAAAATGTTTCAATTTTTAGTGATTTTTGGACTTTCCAAAAATCAGGGATGTTACAGACTACCACCCTTAAAAGATATCTCGTCCCGAGATTTGGGAAGGTTAGAAAGAAAGATTGGGTAACTGGGTTCCAGAACGAACTTGGTGGCTACCACCCTTAAAAGAAACTTTTGTGGGTAGTCTAATTTCATTAGATTGGAGTGTAGATTGATTTGAGATTGGCTTGAGTAAAACTTTCCTTCGCGGTAGAGCTGTAGGCCAACATAGATCTGCTGAACTACCTTTGACACTGAGGGGTCACTCTTTGGGTCAATCAAAAGATCAAGTTGAGAGGATTTCACAACATCATCTCATTATAATGGGAACACATTTCTCAGACATTCATTGTGGTTTATTACACTGGAAGAACTTCTAGGGAAAATAAATTTATTTTCAACATGAAACTTTGCCTAAGATTCCTTTTTTTTCAGAAAGTCATGTTTCCTTCCTTCTCCCTTTGAGGGCATCCATTTGCATAGTGTCCTTTATCTCTGCATTTGAAGCATGTCACTTGGCTGATGTCTCTATAGACAGGATTGGGGTTCTTCTGAAGTTTCTTCTTCTTCCTTGGTGGAGTTAAATTGGCCATCATATCTTCATACTGCTGCCCAGTATACTCAGCTATGTTGGTTGAAGGCCTGGGTTTCTTGTTGGGACAATTTCTAGATAAATGTTCATCTTCTTCACAAGAATAGCAATTCTTGGTGGAGTATCTGGATGAATATGGATGTGGTGTAGTCTTGGCTCCAGTATCCATCTTGACATGGTCCATTTGAATAGTATCCAGCTTGCGTTTTCCCTTCACTTCTGGTTTTCCTAAGTTCTCTTGGATTGCACTAAGCATTTCCATTTTGGCTTGTTGTCCAACTTGTTGTACCATGGGGTAAAGTGGACATTGTGTTGGAACATGTGTTGTTCCTTCACACAGAAAACAAGTAACTTGAGTGAAGTATCCTTCAGTTGAGTTGTTTGCATCACCATGAGGCCACTCATCTGGACAATCTTTGGAATAGTGTCCTATCTCTCCACAAGCTTTGCAGGCTTTGAGTGTTGAAAATATTTCTTCTTCTGTCTCCTGGTTATCTCTAGCTACCAAGGGTTGATGGTTTCCACTATTGGTCATGTTTTGGGACATCATGTGCACTATCTGGGACTGGGTATCTAACACTTGTTGCATTCCTGGTGTTAACTCCATATTGGGGTTGCTTGCTTGGTTCTGGGTCATCAGTTGTATCAGCTGAGTTTGAGCTTCTAGTAGCATCTGTATTGCTATTGAGTTCTCCGGGTTGTTGGCATTCTGGCTAGACATCTGTTTTGAGGTTTTAGGGTAGATGAGTAGAGGTTAGAAAGGATCTAAGAAGGTTCCTATTCAAACACAACAGATCAAGGTAACTCATCTTACAAACAAAACACAAAGCAACACATTCATCACACCAAACGACATAGTTTTTGAAAACAAACTAATATTGTCATACCACACTCATTGGTATGATCAATACACTAATCGTGTTTTCGTGTCTCACAACATTATTACATCTCATGGTGGTCTACTATTTAAGGCAGGGTAACAACTTTCTTGCTTTATTCCTCATGAGAGGTCTTCAATACTCAGTCTTCACGATGATCTCCGCGTTCTTGTACATTGTAATCTCTTTTTCAAGAGTGTTGATCTCTTCTTCGGCTTCTTTGAGACTCTTCTTGGTGTTGCAAAGTCTCCATTTGAGTCTCTCTGTAAGTTCTTTAATAGCACTCCATGCAGCACTTCTTGCTGAATCGAGGAATGAAAAATGCATTATCCTGTTAGTGAACATGCAATCTCCTCCCATCTTGTGGTCGTACTCCTTGTTTCTGTACAGATGAATCTGCACCCACCAATATTCGAAACCATCCTCCTCATCTATGTAGGGAAAACCCCAATAGACTGCTGGTCCTTCAAATCCCATGATTAACATGAGATCCTTCAGTGCTCTTGGGAACTCAGTGTCGCACTCCAGGGTCATGGTCATCATTGGTCCTTTCTTGAGTGATTGGATGATACTGGCCATCTACAGATAAGAGTAATTATTAGAAATGTATCATGGGAAGGAGTACAAGGAGAAATGAAGATATAAAAGATTTCTTTGTGGAGTAGTTAATAAAAAGTATATTTTTATTCCTATGGCTTTTCCTATTCTAATCCGAACTTAGGGTCTCGAATCCTACAGGCAACACAATGCTCTGATACCATTTTGAAGCATCCCAACTTTTAATAAAGATGGAATACCTGTGTTATTGTGCTAGTCCCTGGATCAATTGCTAGCACCACAGTACAAAATGAAATATCATGCAAATGCATCAAATTCTATTACATCGCATGATCAAGTCTTTACAAAATAGGATTACAACTTGCATAGTCTTAGAAGATTAGCAGAAAACAAAGATATACAGCGGAAAACATAGTACAACATTGAGCCCATCTTCTTCATTTGCCACAGGCAAAACATGTTGGCGATAGTCTCGAGATCCTAAACGAAATCCTCACTCGTCTTCAGAAACATCTGCAATATGGAATATGCAGCCACAAGGGAGTCAATACAATTTAATGTATTGGCAAGTAACACTATGGTGGATATAAATGGCAAGACTAATACTACATGCTCATTTTGATGAGTGGAGTTTTGGCTAAGTTTGCATAAAGCCAGTTTTCTCCTATCACTTTTGTAAAACAAACTTTTCTTTTCAAAGGGTGGCTACATTGGATTAAGATCCAAGCACCACAACTACTGTTCACTTGGTCAAAATTTTACTTATTGAAATTGGTGATGTGATTCTTCCGTCCATCCTTGTCGAGCTGCTCATAGTTGTCCATAACAGGGGACACGGCTAATATCTTAGTTTGTTGACTCTGCAGAGCTTGTGCACTTTCACCTTCAGACCCAACTCAACCCAAACATCCTATACACCCTGAGTGCATTAAGGAAAGGAGAAGAATCGAGACGAGATCTTTCAGAAGCAAGAATCCAACCCAATGGCAAGACCCGTTCCAACTATAATTATGCTACATCTGCTTGTCAAGCCCGGGCTGAACCCTCACAACTTAGTTGATCAAGACAGAGCCCATATGACTAAAGGCTGCACTGGAAGCAATCTAAACTTGGGGAACATCATAATCACTTTGTTCCTGGGTGGCATTCCTCAAGTGAACAACCCCTCGGGGAGACACTCAACTCTCATCAGCCAAACAACCAAATCCACCCAGGTGGTTCATTGAAGTTTATACTTAGTAATTTTCCTCATCATCAAGTAAAACAATTTTTTGTAGCAAGGCTAAGCATCTACTAAGTACCAAGGCATCAAAATAACAAGGTATAAGGATGGCTACACACTACTAGAATATAGCATAACATAATATAACTTTAAAATTTCCTATCATGCATACTACTCAAAATCAACTAATGCATATAGAAAATAATGGGTAGTTGATGATATGTTACTTGCCTTGTTGAAGTTGGTGAAGATATCACACTCTCTTCACAAAAGATCGTTGCTCTCCGTACAATCTATTCATTGACAACACAAAACTAAATAAACAAGCATCCTAACAAACAAACATACAAGTGTAGAAAACATACATAGCAACTAACATATCAAAAGGGGCTTAACTAAGTTGGTTAGGACAAGGTTTGGGTTTGAAATATTTATTCTTTCTTGGTTCCATACTTGTTAAGGGATTTCCAAGAGTTTACTTGGGATGGACTAGGTTGATCTTGATGTGATCTAACTTTATTATAACCATACTTGTCGAGGAAGTTCCAAGAGTTCACTAAGAATAAACATATTACTTCTTCAACTAAAGTAATACATTGTAAACACTTGGTCATATTCACCTTCAAAAATATTAAAGTGACTATGTTAGTATCTTCCATTGTGGTTAGGGTAGGTCTACTAACTTCATCATCAAAGGGAAAATATTACTAAGTCTTGGGCTTTCCATTTGGGTCAATGGTTGGACAAAAACAACTTGTTATTCTTCAACTTGTATGGATTTCTCCTAGACCTCATGTGATTGCCTTCTTGAAGATCATCATCATGCCATTTAAATTGTTTCCTTCCTTGGTGTGGTGCTTCTCTTGGTCTTGATAGTCTTCATGGTTTTCACTTCACTGATTGGTTTGGTTATAGGATGGGCACATATACCACTAAGTCAATTTGGAAAGAAAAATAAGAAGAAAGATAGAAAGAGAGAGGGAGATGCTTTCTACTGAATTTCTTCACACTTGTACTTCTTGAGTTGCTTCTAGTTGTTGTGGAGTCTAAGTCTTCTCTTCAAAACTTCTTCATTGATCTTCCTTGTAGCTCTTCATGTTGCCACCAGGTTGAAAGGAGAAGAATAGAAAAGGGAAGGAAAAAGACTTAGAGAGAAAGGGTGTTAGTCCTCTAGAAGTTTCTCTGGTTTTCTTCTAGTGCTTCCACTTCTTGGAGATGCTTATGAAGTTTGTTTTATTTTCCAAGTCCTTCAATGTTCTTCTATCTTCATGTTGCAAAATCTCTAGATGGTTAAGTCCTCCATTGCACTTCATGGTTCTCACAAATCCCAATTTGATGAAATCTTGAAGCATGAAAGGGGAGTGGAGAAGTACATAGCAAACTAAATTTCACTATTTGGTACTATATGTGATTGACACATTCTAAGGACTTGGCTTGGCTCCACTTAGACATAACATCAAGGAAAAACAGTTGAAAACAATTCCTAAGACATGGTAAAGATGGATGAATCACTAGGTTGGGTTTTTGGTCAAAAACACATGGCCATGGTCCAAGGATTTCCAAAATGGTTGGGCAAGGTTGTTTCTGGTTCAAGGTTGTCAAATGGAACAATTTTGCAAAAGGAACTATATTGAAATTATTTATAGAAATTAATCTATGTCAAAAATACTCAGATAGACAACTAAATTCTAAATTCAATTTTAATTTGTTCAATTATTATTTTGGGACAGAGGATATGAAAGTACACATCCTAAGGTTTCCAAATATATTTTATTTACAATTTTTGGATTTGTAGAATTTGAATTATGCCAAATTTCACCAAACAAGCATATTTGAATTTGAACAAATTTAAGTTTGTCAACTTTGAATTTGGACAGTGCCGAAAGTTTCTAGATGTCAAGGTCTTTTCGAAAAGTCCAAGATTGTTAAATTTGGCTAATTGGTTGAAAAGATATGATGATTTGAAATTGCAGGGGCTTTTCTGCAAATCTGCCAAAAATTCTACCGGGAGAATAATTTGAATTAAAGGCTGGGCCACGTGGCTGATCCTGATTGGATGGTACTGCTGACTGGGCTGCTGACCATGCAGGCTGACGTGGATTAGTGGATGTAACGCCCGAGGAATTTTCCCCAAGTAGAATTGCCTGTTTTCCTTTGCATTGCACTTGCATCATGTCCCATATGCATTACATTTGTTTTCCACACAAACTTGAAAAAATTCAAATCAATCAACAAATTCAAACAATGCCTCTTTGCTTTCAAATCAATTGCTTCCAACAGAGAAATTAGAGTGGGAAAATAATAATTGCTTGGTTAAGTTAAACCCCTTTTCCTTAAAACCCTAATTTTGAATTTCAAATTCAAATGCCAACTTTGTTCAAATAAATTGAAGTTTTCAAAAACATCAGTGGTGCACTTGTGCTTTTGCATTTCGACTCACAAGTAAATTGTTCCCACATTTTTTTCTGATAACTTTAAACCCTCCAATTTACCTTTTCCCTCTTCCATTCTTTTACAAACAAAAAAAAGGAAAGAAGAAAAAGAAATAAAACAAAAACCCAAAGGGGGAGGCAGCCAGGCCCAACATCCAGCCCACTTACCCCTTCGAAGCCCCCCCCCCCCCTTTCTTCCTCCTCCGTACAGGGAGGACGTCACCCTCCCCCAACCGCTCCCCCACCTCCACCTGCTCCCCCCCACCTTAAATCCATCCCTTTCCCTCTCCTCCCTAACCCTAGCCGCCTCCTTCTTCTCCCTCCCAGCCGCCGCCACTCTCCTTTCTCTCATTCTTTCTTCTTCTTCCACAAGAAGCAGTAGCTGCTGTTGCTTTTCTCCACCTCCGTGGCCGGAATTGAAGCTTCGACGGGAGGACGGTGTGGGTGTTGCGCCAGACCGGCGAGGGTGGGAATGGAACCGCCTTGCCATCGTCGTCTGCTACGCGGAAGAACGGGGGGCCGCAGCTGCCTAGGACGTCGTCGGCATGGTCATCTTCCTCCTCTGTCTAAAGTATGTCTACGCGGTCTGCTCGACTCCATCGACATTTCGGCGCGCCTCCGACCACCTCCGGCCGCCCCAGCCTTCCCACACAGTGAGGAGCCCTCTAGACTTGTTCCCCTCTCCCTCTCTTGCTCTAGGAGCGGCGCATTCGCGCGTCGCCCGCGTCAGATCGCCGTCGATGGCCTCACAGTTCCCGTCCGGCTGTAGCCTCCCGTGTCTTTCAGTTTCGTCAGTTACCACCGCCTGTATACACTTTATGTTTCTTCAGATCTGTACCCAACCACAAACATGACAGCAGCCCAGTGGCTAGGACCCCTTGCGCGCGCCCAGCAGGTCTTGCGTTCGATTCCCCCCAGGCGCAAAGCCACCCCCTTTTTCCTCCTTTTCCTTTTTATTTCTCGAATTTCAGAAAAGCAGATCTGAAACCTTATTTGTAAAATCAATAAAAAAAATTGAATATTGCTCCAAATTCAATGATTCAAGTTTCTGTGGATTCATAATTTTGTGCTCTTTCTGTTAATGTCAAAGTTGCAACATGTTTCTGTAATAACTTTTGCACTAAATAATTAAATACAGAAAATGCAATTAAAAGTTGAAACTTTGGAATTTCATAACTTGAGTTCTGTTCATCCAATTTGAGCAAACTTGGGCTCTAAAAATTTGTCTTAACAAACTCTACACATTGGTATTTTATTTCGTCACAATTGAATTAAATTTGAACATGTTTTCTTCTGTTTACTAAAAAGGGCAGAATAAAAATGCTTATGAAAAATTGCATAATAAATTCAATAATAACCCAAAAATTATGTTTAATAGCTCAAAATGTTCAATGAAACATTTGCTACATGTTTTCAACCTTTTCAATACATTTTGTTTACTGTTTTTCCTAATTAAAAGTGGTGCAATAATTCAATGCTTTATTTAAACCTTTTAAATTGCAAAATTCATAACTTGGGCAATTCAAATCCAATTCCAACATGTAAAATATGTTTTCCATCCCATTTTTCATGAACTTTGCAACTATAAACTTTGTTTTCTGTTTTGAATAAATTAAATTGCTGAAAACAATTGTTTCTTATTTAATGCATTTAAAATTGTCAAATTAATAACTTGCTCATTTTAATTCCTTTTTCAACAAATTAAATATGTATTCCATCTAAAATTTTGTGTTCTTGCCAAATATGAATTTTGTTATCTATATTGAACAATTTAAATTGGTGAAAACAACACATGCTGGTGTAACTCATTTAAGAAGCCAAATTTCATAACTTAATAAATAAAATTCTAAACTTGGTAAACAACATATCAAATTGAAGCTATTGTTGTTTTCTCTTTGTTTTCCCCATCCATGCATCATTCTAATCAACTTTCACACGATGGTTATTTGTAGATCATTTAATTCAACATTAATTCATGGGCTTTTCCATATGCAATCCAAATTGCATATGGGCCCATTTAAATATGTTTACCATGTCAACTAGTTTATATTTGATGCATCCTTAAACTTGTCATGCATCCATATCTTGATCATGCTGGATCTTTTGCTGTAGAAGTAATTGTTCCATCCGGTGTTTGTTCTAGTTCGTTGCTTCTTCGCGGATAGGACTTTGAGATGATGTGAGCAACGACAAGTTCTGTGGATGTACCTCTACTTGCTGGATCTCAGGCAAGTATACTCACTTGCTGCCTATGGCTGCCTTTCATCACTTGTTACCGATTCTTCCCGTTGCCTTCATTCTAGCCTTATGATTCGATGCTTGTGTCTCGATCCTATCATATGTTTACCTTGCAGCTATGATATAGCCTTCCTTCCACTCCCTATTAACTGTTGTTTGTTTACCCTGTTGGCCCTTGTGTCGTAGTTGCATGCTTAGTTTTGTTTGCGCTCAAGTCTTGTTGTCCATCTTATCACCTGTTTAGTTTGATAGTTGGGTTTCAATTCAATCAACACCATGTTAATGTTCTGGGTAATAATAATTTGATGATAAGGCACCGGCAGGAGGCCCGGCGTGGTTTTGAGGCCTGCTAGTGTCGACCCTAATTAGGAAAAGGGTCTTGTCCATTGATCCATGATGAGCGCACTAACCGCATGTGGGAAGCGAGTATGGGCGCCCCCCGCAATTCTGATTCGATTCGCATCTCGTCCAAATCGCCACACTTAGTTCGGGCTTTCCATTTGATGCATGCATATGCAGGTGCGAACCCTTGGCGCCAGGGTGGAACTTTTGTAGTCGGCATTTAGGGAGACACGTTCTTAGAGTGCTATGAGGGTCCTCTTTTCTTCGTGGGGCTTGATTAGCCGTGCGCTCAATTGCACGTGGTTCTTTGGTCTTGATGCGAAGAAGAGTTGGGTTGTGTTGAGTACCTCGCTTGGTGGGTTGATCCCCCGTCTGGCGGGATATTCTTACGTGTACGGCCAAATTGGTGCATCCCTGCAGGGTTAAATCTTCTCGAGAAGCCGTGTTGTCCGCGGTTATGGATGACTTGGTGAAAGTGCTGGCTAACAAGTACTCAGACAACTTACACTTAACGATGATAACTTGACTAGTAATATAGATTACCTCCACCATCAAAATGAATGTCATCTTAATCAACCGTGTGAGTTTCCTTGGGTTGCTTCCTTAGTAGGGGGTAACATTGGATGGGTATTGTTTGGTGAGTAGTTGTAGTTGGTTCTGATACGCTACCTTATCCCCTTTCTTTTAGCTGGATGTTGTAGCGAGTCTCTGTAGTTAGTTAGTGCAGCCCGCTGGCGCTTCTTTGAAATAATCCGCTTCCTTTCCATTGTACCCAAAGTATTTGTATCTTGTGATGATTGGTTACGCTGGTATCTTGTGAGTATAGTTTACCCGCTTGCCAGCACTTAACCGTACTGACCCACGAATCCTTTTCGTGGCTGCATATTCCACATTGCAGTCAACAGGTTTGAAGTCTGACGACGTTAGCTTGGGAATCCCTCCGGCTTGGCCTGGGCAGGGATTGGACGCCATCGGTTATCTTCAGGACTCTTAGTCCAATTTGTATCTTGTCCGTAGCCGGACGCTATGTTGTTTCTTCCGCTGTTATTTGGATCTTTGTATTGTATCAGTTGTATCCTTGGATCGTTTGAGTCGTCTTGTATATATCTTTTCTGTTGTTGTTGCGGAATATTCGTGAACTGTTGTAATGTTATCACAAGTGGCAACCTGGAATCGGTTATTATGTGGATTTTGGCGGGAATGCTGAAATCTGCATAGTGCCCGATCTCGGGGCGTCACAAATAGTATCAGAGCATGGTTTACGATTCCCAATGTTGTTTCGATACGAATGGTTATCGAAGCAACGGGTCTGCAAAGCCTGTAGGATAACCTCGCTAACGGTCGTTGTTTCTAGAGTGTCAAAAACTAGTTCTGCTAAACTATTTTGGAAATATCTCAATAGGATTCTTGTTTTCTCCTTATCTCTATTCTATTTCCCCTCCCATCTTATTTGTTTTGGAGTCTCTCTCCCTCTCAATCTTTCAAAGTCCTAGGATCCTACGTGGGTGGACGTTTTCTGAGCCGTTAACCTAATAGGTTCGATCATCGGAAGATTCCTGGTGGAAGGACATCGTCGTCAATCCGAGCAAGAATCTCTTGTTAGTGGTGTCGAGAAACCCTTGTTAGTGGTGTCGAGGAGATCTACTGGAAGCATGAAGAATCGATAGTCGAACTTCTTTCCCCTCCCGGGTTAGTGGGTGGATTGCGGGGACGCAATCCCTTGTTAGTGGTGTCGTCTGTAACGCCCGGGGAATTTTCCCCAAGTAGAATTGCCTGTTTTCCTTTGCATTGCACTTGCATCATGTCCCATATGCATTACATTTGTTTTCCACACAAACTTGAAAAAATTCAAACCAATCAACAAATTCAAACAATGCCTCTTTGCTTTCAAATCAATTGCTTCCAACAGAGAAATTAGAGTGGGAAAATAATAATTGCTTGGTTAAGTTAAACCCCTTTTCCTTAAAACCCTAATTTTGAATTTCAAATTCAAATGCCAACTTTGTTCAAATAAATTGATGTTTTCAAAAACATCAGTGGTGCACTTGTGCTTTTGCATTTCGACTCACAAGTAAATTGTTCCCACATTTTTTCTGATAACTTTAAACCCTCCAATTTACCTTTTCCCTCTTCCATTCTTTTACAAAAAAAAAGGAAAGAAGAAAAAGAAATAAAACAAAAACCCAAAGGGGGAGGCAGCCAGGCCCAACATCCAGCCCACTTACCCCTTCGAAGCCCCCCCACCTTTCTTCCTCCTCCGTACAGGGAGGACGTCACCCTCCCCCAACCGATCCCCCACCTCCACCTGCTCCCCCCACCTTAAAGCCATCCCTTTCCCTCTCCTCCCTAACCCTAGCCGCCTCCTTCTTCTCCCTCCCAGCCGCCGCCACTCTCCTTTCTCTCATTCTTTCTTCTTCTTCCACAAGAAGCAGTAGCTGCTGTTGCTTTTCTACACCTCCATGGCCGGAATTGAAGCTTCGACGGGAGGACGGTGTGGGTGTTGTGCCAGACCGGCGAGGGTGGGAATGGAACCGCCTTGCCATCGTCGTCTGCTACGCGGAAGAACGGGGGGCCGCAGCTGCCTAGGACGTCGTCGGCATGGTCATCTTCCTCCTCTGTCTAAAGTACGTCTACGCGGTCTGCTCGACTCCATCGACGTTTCGGCGCGCCTCCGACCACCTCCGGCCGCCCTAGCCTTCCCACACGGTGAGGAGCCCTCTAGACTCGTTCCCCTCTCCCTCTCTTGCTCTAGGAGCGGCGCATTCGCGCGTCGCCCGCGTCAGATCGCCGTCGATGGCCTCACAGTTCCCGTCCGGCTGTAGCCTCCCGTGTCTTTCAGTTTCGTCAGTTACCACCGCCTGTATACACTTTATGTTTCTTCAGATCTATACCCAACCACAAACATGACAGCATCCCAGTGGCTAGGACCCCTTGCGCGCGCCCAGCAGGTCTTGGGTTCGATTCCCCCCAGGCGCAAAGCCACCCCCTTTTTCCTCCTTTTCCTTTTTATTTCTCGAATTTCAGAAAAGCAGATCTGAAACCTTATTTGTAAAATCAATAAAAAATTGAATATTGCTCCAAATTCAATGATTCAAGTTTCCTTGGATTCATAATTTTGTGCTCTTTCTGTTAATGTCAAAGTTGCAACATGTTTCTGTAATAACTTTTGCACTAAATAATTAAATACAGAAAATGCAATTGAAAGTTGAAACTTTGGAATTTCATAACTTGAGTTCTGTTCATCCAGTTTGAGCAAACTTGGGCTCTAAAAATTTGTCTTAACAAACTCTACACATTGGTATTTTATTTGGTCACAATTGAATTAAATTTGAACATGTTTTCTTCTGTTTACTAAAAAGGGCAGAATAAAAATGCTTATGAACAATTGCATAATATAAATTCAATAATAACCCAAAAATTATGTTTAATAGCTCAAAATGTTCAGTGAAACATTTGCTACATGTTTTCAACCTTTTCAATACATTTTTTTTACTGTTTTTCCTAATTAAAAGTGGTGCAATAATTCAATGCTTTATTTAAACCTTTTAAATTGAAAAATTCATAACTTGGGCAATTCAAATCCAATTCCAACATGTAAAATATGTTTTCCATCCCATTTTTCATGAACTTTGCAAATATAAACTTTGTTTTCTGTTTTGAATAAATTAAATTGCTGAAAACAACTGTTTCTTATTTAATGCATTTAAAATTGTCAAATTAATAACTTGCTCATTTTAATTCCTTTTTCAACAAATGAAATATGTATTCCATCTAAAATTTTGTGTTCTTGCCAAATATGAATTTTGTTATCTATTTTGAACAATTTAAATTGGTGAAAACAACACATGCTGGTGTAACTCATTTAAGAAGCCAAATTTCATAACTTAATAAATAAAATTCTAAACTTGGTAAACAACATATCAAATTGAAGCTATTGTTGCTTTCTCTTTGTTTTCCCCATCCATGCATCATTCTAATCAACTTTCACATGATGGTTATTTGTAGATCATTTAATTCAAAATTAATTCATGGGCTTTTCCCTATGCAATCCAAATTGCATATGGGACCATTTAAATATGTTTACCATGTCAACTAGTTTATATTTGATGCATCCTTAAACTTGTCATGCATCCATATCTTGATCATGCTGGATCTTTTGCCGTAGAAGTAATTGTTGCATCCGGTGTTTGTTCTAGTTCGTTGCTTCTTCGCGGATAGGACATTGAGATGATGTGAGCAACGACAAGTTCTGCGGATGTACCTCTACTTGCTGGATCTCAGGCAAGTATACTCACTTGCTGCCTATGGCTGCCTTTCATCACTTGTTACCGATTCTTCCCGTTGCCTTCATTCTAGCCTTATGATTCGATGCTTGTGTCTCGATCCTATCATATGTTTACCTTGCAGCCATGATATAGCCTTCCTTCCACTTCCTATTAATTGTTGTTTGTTTACCCTGTTGGCCCTTGTGTCGTAGTTGCATGCTTAGTGTTGTTTGCGCTCAAGTCTTGTTGTCCGTCTTATCACCTGTTTATTTTGATAGTTGGGTTTCAATTCAATCAACACCATGTTAATGTTCTGGGTAATAATAATTTGATGATAAGGCACCGGCAGGAGGCCCGGCGTGGTTTTGAGGCCTGCTAGTGTCGACCCTAATTAGGAAAAGGGTCTTGTCCATTGATCCATGATGAGCGCACTAACCGCATGTGGGAAGCGAGTATGGGCGCCCCCCGCAGTTCTGATTCGATTCGCATCTCGTCCAAATCGCCACTCTTAGTTCGGGCTTTCCATTTGATGCATGCATATGCAGGTGCGAACCCTTGGCACCAGGGTGGAACTTTTGTAGTCGGCATTTAGGGCGGCGTGGTCTTAGAGTGCTATGAGGGTCCCCCTTTTCTTCGTGGGGGCTCGATTAGCCGCGCACGCACAACACGTGGTTCTTTGGGCTTGATGCGAAGAAGAGTTGGGTTGTGTTGAGTACCTCGCTTGGTGGGTTGATCCCCCGTCTGGCGGGATATTCTTACGTGTACGGCCAAATTGGTGCATCCCTGCAGGGTTAATTCTTCTCGAGAAGCCGTGTTGTCCGCGGTTATGGATGACTTGGTGAAAGTGCTGGCTAACAAGTACTCAGACAACTTACACTTAACGATGATAACGTGACTAGTAATATAGATTACCTCCACCATCAAAATGAATGTCCTCTTAATCAACCGTGTGAGTTTCCTTGGGTTGCTTCCTTAGTAGGGGGTAACATTGGATGGGTATTGTTTGGTGAGTAGTTGTAGTTGGTTCTGATACGCTACCTTATCCCCATTCTTTTAGCCGGATGTTGTAGCGAGTCTCTGTAGTTAGTTAGTGCAGCCCGCTGCCGCTTCTTTGCAATAATCCGCTTCCTTTCCGTTGTACCCAAAGTATTTGTATCTTGTGATGATTGGTTACGCTGGTATCTTGTGAGTATGGTTTATCCGCTTGCCAGTACTTAACCGTACTGACCCACGAATCCATTTCGTGGCTGCATATTCCATATTGCAGTCTATGCAGTCAATAGGTTTGAAGTCTGACGACGTTAGCTTGGGAATCCCTCCGGTTTGGCCTGGGCAGGGATTGGACGCCATCGGTTATCTTCAGGACTCTTAGTCTACTTTGTATCTTGTCCGTAGTCGGACGCTATGTTGTTTCTTCCGCTGTTATTTGGATCTTTGTATTGTATCAGTTGTATCCTTTACTCGTTTGAGTCGTCTTGTATATATCTTTTCTGTTGTTGTTGCGGAATATCGTGAACTGTTGTAATGTTATCACAAGTGGCAACCTGGAATTGGTTATTATGTGGATTTTGGCGGAAATGCTGAAATCTGCATAGTGCCCGATCTCGGGGCGTCACAAATGGTATCAGAGCATGGTTTCCGATTCCCCAAAGTTGTTTCGATACGAATGGTTATCAAAGCAACGGGTCCGCAAAGCCTGTAGGATAACCTCGCTAACGGTCGTTGTTTCTAGAGTGTCAAAAACTATTTGTGCTAAAACTATTTTTGAAAATATCTCACTAGGATTCTGATTTTCTTCTCATCTCTATTCTATTTCTCCTCCGATCTTATTTGTTTTGGAGTCTCCCCTCTTGTCTATTTTCAAAGTTTAGGATCCTACGTGGGTGGACGTTTTCTGAGCCGTTAACCTAATAGGTTCGATCATCGGAAGATTCCTGGTGGAAGAACATCGTCATCAATCCGAGTAAGAATCTCTTGTTAGTGGTGTCGAGAATCCCTTGTTAG
This sequence comes from Alopecurus myosuroides, assembly GCA_028641055.1. Classification (NCBI taxonomy): domain Eukaryota; kingdom Viridiplantae; phylum Streptophyta; class Magnoliopsida; order Poales; family Poaceae; genus Alopecurus; species Alopecurus myosuroides. The sequence continues at coordinate 182,591,285 of CM054060.1, read as the reverse complement.
TGGTGTCGAGGAGATCAACTGGAAGCCTGAAGAATCGATAGTCGAACTTCTTTCCCCTCCCGGGTTAGTGGGTGGATTGCGAGGGCGCAATCCCTTGTTAGTGGTGTCGTCTGTAACACCCGGGGGATTTTCCCCCAAATAGGATTTGGTTGTTTTTCTTTTTTTTTGCATTGCATCATGCATTATGCATTGCACCTTGTTTTCAAACCAATTTAAATTCAAACATGTCCCAAATGGTTTCAAATAAAATTGCAAACAAATCATTTTGGGAATTGGGAATAATTACAAATGGTTGGTTTTCAAATTGGTATTAAATAAACCCTAATTTGAATTTCAAATTCAAATTTCAAACACCACCAACAAGTTGAAATTTTCAAAACTAAATATTATTGTCGTGGTGGTGTCACGGCAGATGCCATGGGATGGCTAAAGATGTGGGGACGATGGACGCTGGAGGTATTCGGGGAGGGATTACGCGACGAATAGCCGCGTGTGGTAAGATCCACACAACACAAACAACACGATGTACCCAGGTTCAGGGCCCTCGTGAGGAGGTAAAACCCCTACTCCTGCCTTTCTCTATGTATTATGATGTCTCTCCGAGTAGCCACAGTACAAATGGTATCTCTACCGAGTAGCCTCTCTCTCCTTTCCGAGTAGAGCTAGGTCAAGAACTTAGGGTTTCTAGGGCTCCAAAATGAGCGTAGAGCAAGATCCCTCGCGCAAGAGGCGGCGGGGCACCTTATATACACGGTGCCCAGCCGGATACGTCCAAATCTAGACAAGTGTCGACATAGTGTGCACATCGTCCTTTCTCCGAGTACCCGCTGACACCTTTGGTTCCTAATCTTGGCTGCTTCCGTAAAGTCGTTGGGCAAAACTAGGGGACAGACTGGTATCACTGTACCTAGGCACAGAGTAGGGCCCCCTTATCCTGCCACCGCCTGCTTCCATGCTGTCACTGTCAGGGAGACCGGCCCCAGATGAACAGTAGTTCGAATGCTGCCAAGTACGGACCCAGGATACGCGGGATCCTGTGTCAGAACGGCTCCTTTGACTTTCCGGCCCGAGTAGGTTCCCGCCAATTGTTCCCGCCAATTGTACTCGGGCCAATCCTTCTACTCGAAAGGATAGAACTTGATTGATATCTCCTTCTGGTCATCTTGAGGTGAGACCGAGTAGCAGTCGACCGGGTAGCGAGTACCAGGTAGTCGGCTACTCGACCAAACCTCTCTTCGGTAAGTCGCCTTTACCACTTCCCTTTACCCTACTCGGGGGTAACCCCCCGACAGCAGTCCCCGAAGCTGGTTGAGTCTTGCGAACTTGTTCACTAGGCTCTGCCAGCTTAAAACCAGCCTTTGCATCTCAGCCCTTGAACCTCAAGATGCCGAGTAGAACCTCCGAGTAGCTATCTGGAAAGTACCTTGAGTTTCCTCTTTTCCGAGTAGCACTTGCTTTCTACTCTGTAACCGAGTAAAAAGACTTAGAGAAATTTCTTAGATTGAGCCTCTGCGGCACAGAGCACAATCCAGCCCTTCGCGCAGCAACTGCACACGTGTCAAGCATCCACGACCTTGTCGTTTCGTTGCCCAGGACATGACCTGCCACGCGTCCAGTTTTCACGCAGTGGGCCCACCGGCCGTCATGTCCCATCAAGTGTAGTTATAGGCCACGATTCGGTGGTGGGATCAACTGCGGCCGTTACGCGCGCAACCGGCGCTTGTGTGCGTTTCTAGCCGGCCACAGGATCCACCACACACCACAATCGATCCCACTCCCACGACGGTAACGGTAAACTCGCGGAGGAGATATAAATACCTCCGCCGGTAACTTCCTTTTCCCCTTCCCTTGCACTATTCCTCCTTCGTCTCCTGCTCTTCTCCGCCACCGAGCTCTCCGCCGCCGCGCAAGCTTTCGCGCCGCCGCGGACTCAATCCCCCAACCAACTCCCCTCGAAATCTTCCACTCCTTCCACCCGCAGCAATGGCCAAAGCTGGCTGGGCCGGCTCCTCCGTCACTGCCGAAGATTGCGCCTGGCTCGTCAATACCAGGCGAGTTCCTCCCGGCGTGGAGTGCCGGGCGCCAGACGGTGAAATCGTGCCGTCCCCGCGGGAAGGAGAGCGCGTCGTCTTCCTGTCGCATTTTGAGCGCGGGTTCGGATTGCCCGCCTCCGATTTCCTGTGGAAGTTCCTCAATCACTTCGGCATCCAGATGCATCATCTGCCCCCAAATGCCGTCGTCTTCCTCGCCTACCACGCCGTGGTCTGCGAGGCCTTCCTCGGCATCCGGCCCACGTGGGAGACGTGGCTCAGGTACTTCCACTTGCGCCAGCAATCCACCGGGAAGAAAGACTCCGCGGGCGTCGCCCGCGCCACCGACACCGGCTGCGCCATGATGGTGCAGCCGTCCGGGACGAACCACCCCCGCATCAAGGGGCTGGACTCCGTCAAGCTATGGCAGAAGACGTTCCTCTACGTCAAGAACGTTGCCGCCGCGGAAGGAGCCATCGTGGACGATCGAATCAACTTGCCCGTTTGGAGCAATCGCGCTCTGATCGGGATGTACTGGAAGGATAAGCCCGTCAATGACGAGGACGCCATCGAGATGGAGAATAGACTCGGCTGGCTGAAGGCGCAGGGCCTCAAGAATGACGATCCGGTGGCTTGCTGGATCCAGCGCCGAGTGCTGCCCTTGCAGGAGCGCTGCCATCTCATGTGTTACATGGGAGGCCCCCGCGACTGCACCAGGACCACCACCATCGAGATCGACAACATCGACGTTCCCTGGCACGCAAGGAACATCTTGTCGACGAGTCTTGGCGACCACTGGCAATACGGGTTCGTCCCGTACAGCCGTACAAAGCCAATTGAGCGGGTACGCCTTTCTTATTTTGCTCTCTGCATACACTTTCCGAGTAGATAACTTCTCCTGCTTGCATCAACTAGCAATTGCCTTGCGTTCCGAGTAGGACATCTAGCCGAATCGCCTTAGGCTTAGTATGCTTCGTGCTTGCACGCCTTGCCGGATAGCCTACTCGAGAACGATTCTTAGGCTCGATGTGCTTTATACCTGCACGCCCTTCCGAGTAATACCTTTCGGCAAACATGCTTAGGCTTAGTATGCTTTGTGTTTGCACGCCTATCCGGGTAGAATGCTTAGTAAACTGCCTAGGCTTTGTGTGCTTTGTACCTGCACGCCTATCCGAGTAGGATTCCTTCCTGGTACTCGGCTAGTTTGTGATCCTTCTCTGTTTTTCAGGTTCTCACCCGCCAGATAATCGAGAGCTGCGAGGTTTTTGAGGGCAACTGGTCTCCTGATCGTGAGGAGGACGATGTGCCCTCTCTCGATGCCGCGGAGCAGTCCAACCTCTCTCGCTCCCCCACTACTGACAAGCGCGACGCTCTCCGCACCTGGTCTGATGAAGACTTTGACGGTAACTACACTTTCATTCTGTTTGCTTCCGAGAAGCACCAGTTCCTCGTTTGTTGTTTCTGATTCTTTCCTCTTTTCTCTTGGATTCTCAGATGAAGTTGCCGCGGAAAAGGACGACGAGGACGAAGACGAGAACGAGGGCGATGCGCCCCTAGTCGTCAAGCCTCTGTCCGTCGCCGCTCCTGAGACCCGCAAACGGACTGGTAGCGGAGCACCAGCGCCTCCTGCCAAGAGGAAGAAGCCCGCCGAGAAGAAGGTGGTCGTGAAGAGGTCCAGACGAGAGCTCAAGTCCACCACCGCGTAAGCCCTCTTCTCGGTCGCCTCCCTTCTCGCGCTGTGCTATTTTCCCCAATCTTCTTCTAATTTGTGATTTCCCTTTCTCTGCAGACCTCCTATGGACGCGAACGCAGCTCTCGCGTCTGACCACACTAAGGAAAAATCAGTACCTCTGGTCAATCTGGATGATGATGAGGACGACACCGTCGACGTTGCTGCTGCCAACGCACAGACTGCTGATGCTCCAGAAGCAGAATCAGAACCAGCAGCACAGGACACTACCGTCCACGATGAGAGACCCCCTTCTCCTCCGGCTAGCAATGCCGAGGAGAACCAAGATCAAGAGATGCAAGACAACACCGCCGCCGAGCGGCCTGAAGCAGAGCAAGAGCAGCCCACCACAGGGGCTGCTGCACAAGAGAATCTCGCTACCGAGCAGCGAGTAGAAGACACCACCGCCACGGACGCCACCACGAGAGATGCTTATCCATTGAGCAGCGTGCAGCCGGGCGGCGCACCGAGTAGCTCTCAGCCAGGAGCTGCACAAGGCGACGGATCCGTGGCGCCACCCATTGTGCAAGGCCCTACACCGCCAAGCTCCTCCTCGTCTCCGCAGACCAAGGATGCATCCAGCCCTCCTGCCGGGCGAGTAACCAGGCAGCGGGCCCTGGATGCTCTGAAGGATGAGGTTGTTAGAAGGGCAGCCGAGAAGGAAGCTGCTGAGAAGGCCAAGGCCGAGGAGGAAGCCGCCGAGAAGGCCAAGGCTGAGAAGGAAACTGCTGAGAGAGCCAAGGCCGAGAAGGAAGCCGCCGAGAAGGCGAAGGCCAAAGCTGACGGGAAGAAAACTGAAGATCCCGAGAAGGAAAGGACGAAGAAGCGGTCCAGAGACCAAGTGCCGCTACCAGCCTCAGGTGGAGCACTCGTGATCCACGAGTCTGGCCCGATTCCCGCCGCGCTCTCAGCTGATGCTCGCGCTGCTGGCCAGCCTTGCTACCCGGAGTACATGATTGAGGTTAGCCATCAGCACTCAATCGGCTTCCCTCCCAAGGACAAAGCTTTAGCTATCCAGAGGGGAAGGAAGGTTGTAGCCATGAACTCCCCTCCTCCAGATCCAAGCCAACCCCAGTCTGTCAACATCGCTTCTCGTGGAGTCCAAGACAAACCAATAACTTCAAAAGGCCTTGAGCAGGTACTGGACACCATTGGCTTCATCGACGCCAAATGGGATAGCAAGGTTCTCGGCGTGGAGAAGTGGCACGGTCTTAGCCTTGGCGGCATCGACCACATGCGCGTGGATTGGAACAAGGTTGACCTGGGACGCAATCCCATGTCCGTCTCCACCGAGACCGCGACACTCGCAGCCAAGATGTTCCTGCATCGCAAGAATGCCGAGGACATCGAGCAGGCCTACGCAGTAAGTTTTCCTTATCTTTTCCGAGTTGAATTTTCTTCTCTTCTATTCGCCTTTCTGCTCCTTCCCATCACTCCCAGTCCCCGAGATTCTAGCCGAGTAGGTGGATACTCTCCGAGTAGCCTCTTACTCGGGTTGAATCTACTCTGCCTTTTTTTTTTTAACTTGCTTCTTCTCGTCTCTCAGGATAGCGTCCTGAAGCGGACCAACCTATACCGCCATCTTCTCTGGAACCACTCTATCGCCAGGAGGCGAATTGCTGCTTTAGAGAAGGAAAAGGCAGTTGCGGAGGCAGCCAGCAAGAACGCCAACGACAGCACCCAGCAGCTGGCTGAAGTGCAAGGTACGCTTTTAGCTGTGCGATTCATGCGTTTTTTGTTTACGCTCGCTTATGCTTTCTCTTGCGCTAACCTTTACTACTCTGCAGAGAAATTGAAGAGCCTAGCCGAAGAGCACGAGAAATGCCGCGCTTTCGTGAAGGACGCCGAAGTCACCATCAAAAGGCTGGAGGGTGAGTTTGTTGTTTACTCGGTTTAATCTTGAATCTGTTCCTTCGCTGCTTCTCTATTGACCTCGTCTGGCTCTTCGCAGAAGATCACAAGTTGTTTGCTGAGGCACACCAAGATTGTGTCAAACCAGCAGAGGTGCAGAACCAACTGTCCAACCAGGCCGCTGTGTTGCTGAAGGATCACGCCACCGAGACCGAGAAGCTGCAACTCCAGTTACAAAAGGCACTCCAGGATGCCATCAACATTGGCGCCGAGAGGGACAGAGCAAACGCCGAGAAGGCCAAGGCCGAGACCACTTTCAGAGCCAAGGAGAGGGCCCTTGAGCAGGAATGCGAAACTTTAAAGAAGACCAACGCTGATCTCTTCGCTCAGATGGATTCCTTGCGCCTGATCCAAGAAAAGCACATTTCTAACGAGGAGTCCTGGAAGACCCAGCTGCAGCGGCTGCGCAACGAACTGTCCGGTAAGTCTTTTCTTCGCTGCTTCTTTTCTTCTCGGTCGTATTTCTTCTCGGTTTTCCTCTACTCGGTTCTTCTCTTCTCGGTTCTGAAGTTACCACATGCTATTTCAGAGATCTGGCCTCATCTTGACTCCCCTTCTGCGCCTACGGTGGCCAAGGCCAAAGCAGCTCGCCTTGCGAAAGGTGAGGCAGCAGATACCAGAGCCGAGATCGAGGACAGCTTGCTGGTGCTCAAAGGCTATTTCGAACAGCTGGCTGGCGTCGGAACTGACTTGGTGCACGAGGGCTTTGAGCTCCACAGGCTGTTTTGGCCTCATGATCTTCAGCCAACCACCATGAAGGGCCTAGCCTTCAAGCTGAAGAATGTGAAGAAAGAGTTGAAGAAGTGGCGTGCTTCGGGAGCCCGGGCCGGTGCGGACGTGATGCTTCTCTGCATAGCATCCTGGTATGAAAACCTCAACATGCAGCTCATCCGCGGGAAGCGCAATAATTCCAAGTGGGAGGTAGATCCCGACTGCGTGGCCACACGCAAGCAGATCGCCTACGAGGTCGCGGAGTGCGCCGAGACGGAGACCTTCATCGAGGGCCTCCCCGAGCCCGACACCGAGTACGAAGAGGAAGAGGAAGAGGACGACGAAGTAGAATCCGACTTGGAAGGCCTCTTCGAATCTCCTGAGGGCAAGGCCGGGAAGGGGAAGAACGTCGCCGTCGCGAGTAGCGATGAGGACGAGTACGCCCACATCGACACCGCCGCACTCGACTTTGGCACCTCCTCAGGTGCTGCTCTCGACGACACGGTGCGCCCTCCTGGCCAGGCTTCAGGCTCCTCTTCGGCTCCAGGACTCGTCTCGGTGGCCACGGCCACTTCTGAGCAGGCGGCCACCCAGGATGATGCCGAGATGAAGGAATCCGCCACCGCCCAGACGGAAGCGGATGCCACCCATGCCAGCACCGAGGAAACAGCTGCCACGACCGCCACCGAAGAAGCTACTGCCAAGACCGCCGCCGAAGAAACAGCAGCCAAGGCCAGCGCCGAGAACGCTGCCTCCTCATCTTGAAGCAACCTGCACTCTCTTTCAACTCGAACACTTATCAGATCCCCGGGATGCCGGGAGCAGATGTAATAGACTATCTTTGATTTGCTTGCTACTCAGTTTTTATGCCCACTCTGTTTATTTCGAAATTAATCAATTTGAACGACGCTGGCTTAATGCCGAGTTGCGTTTCCATGCGAGTCCCCGAGTTGCATTTCTTATTCACCCTATCTTTTCATCTCTGCTCTACCCGCGACTTGTCGCTTTTTTGGTATTCGAGTCACAAGAATCAAGTAGTAGGGCTGCAAATACTTAGCCGCTAGAAACAATCATGGTAACGCAGCCCACCACTTAGCCGAGAAGACGAAAACAGGGAATAAAAAATAACAAACAATCTACTCGGTTCCTGCACTCTTTCTTCCTTAGCGATTTTCGTGTGCTCATTGACCTTTTGCTTGTTCTCTTGCTTGCCATGAAGCCGGGTTCCGGACAGCAGCAGAGTCGAATAGGTTTAAACACACTACTCAATGCACTTATGAGTTCTGAAGTGGAGCAACCGAATAGACAAAGGATCAAGCCGAGTAAAAACACTTAGAGCAATTTTGGACGAGGGCAGTCCCCGAGAACAATTTCAGATTGCAGAGTAGAATTTCAACTCGGATAAGAGGGTACATACACATCTTTGCTCACGAATGAAAACGACAAAGTAGGGCTACATTCCAAGGGCGCTTGGTTTCCTCTCCAGCTTTATCAGCCCTGTTCGCCTGTGATGGGCGCACATCTACAAGGTAGTACGCATCATTGTGCAGTGCTTTGCTCACGATAAAAGGCCCTTCCCAAGGAGGGGACAACTTGTGCATCCCGGCTGTGCGTTGCACCAGCCTAAGGACCATGTCTCCTTCTCGGAAAACCCTTGGGTTCACCTTTCGGCTATGATAACGCCGCAGGTTTTGCTGGTAGATAGCCGAACGTGACAGAGTCAGCTCTCTTGCTTCTTCAAGCAGGTCAACGTCGTCTTCTCGAGCTTCTCTCGCCTCCACCTCAGTATAGAGGGCTACTCGGGGGGAGTCATGCTCTAAGTCTATTGGCAACACGGCCTCAGCCCCGTATACCAAGAAGAATGGCGTGTAGCCTGTTGACCGGTTAGGGGTAGTCCTTAGACTCCACAACACCGCTGGCAACTCTTCCAGCCAACACCCAGGTGTTTTCAGCAATGGCTCAATCAGCCTTGGCTTTATGCCTGCCAGTACCATCCCATTTGCTCTCTCAACTTGCCCATTGGAGGCAGGGTGCGCGACTGACGCAACGTCTAGTCGGATATGCTTATCTCTGCAGAATCGCACCATTGCCCCCTCTGCAAAGTTGGTGCCGTTGTCGGTGATGATACTGTGCGGGTAGCCATATCTCATGATCACATCCTTCACGAACTTCACAGCTGTGACCCCATCGCACTTCCGAATAGGTTTCACCTCGATCCACTTGGTGAACTTGTCCACCATGACCAAGATATGAGTCATGTTCCCTTTAGCCGGCTTGAAGGGGCCAACCATATCCAAGCACCAAACAACAAATGGCCATGTGATAGGGATTGTTTTCAACTCGGAAGCAGGCATGTGAATCTTACTTGCGAACATCTGGCAGCCGTTGCACTTCCTCACAATATCTTCGGCTTGTTGCAGCGCAGTGAGCCAGTAGAAGCCATGCCGAAAGGCTTTCTTGACCAAAGCCCGAGATGAGGCGTGATGCCCACATTCCCCTTGATGTATCTCCACCAGAATTTCTTCTCCCTCTTCTGGGCTCACACAACGTTGCAGCACACCAGTGGCACTTCTCTTGTGCAGCACATCTCGGACTATAGTGTAGCCCTTGGATCTTCTCTGAATCTGCCTCGCAGTCACCTCATCTTCAGGTAAAGTACCGTCCCTTAGAAAGGATAATATGGGCATTGCCCAACTCGGTGTCTCCCGCATGGGAAACACCGGTTCGTCCAGTTCCATTGGGATAGGCTCTTGCGGTTGCACAGGAGGAGTAGGAGCGCTTCTTTGCAACCCAGACCGATTGGCGAGAACTTCTTCAATGAATGCAACAGCTTCTGGGTTGAGGGCGGCAGTCCCCGAGTACGGAGTGGTAGTCCCCGAGTAAGGAGTGGCAGTCCCCGAGTAAGGAGTGGCAGTCCCCGAGTAAGGAGTGGCAGTCCCCAAGTAAGGAGTGGCAGTCCCCGAGTAAGGAGTGGCAGTCCCCGAGTAAGGAGTGGCAGTCCCCGAGTAGGGAGTGGCAGTCCCCGAGTAGGGAGTGGCAGTCCCCGAGTAGAGGACGGCAGTCCCCGGGTTCCCTGCAGCACTCTCCCTGTCAATTTCCATTGGGTCAGATTCTTCACTTGGCAGGGAAGGAACAAAGATGGATTCCGAGTTGGGGGAAGGCTTGATGGATGGCTTCCTCAAATGCTCCAAGGCAATCCCTGCCGGGATGGACTGCCGAGAAGATCCCAACTTGGATAGCTCGTCTGCCGCTTCGTTCTCTGCTCGGTGAATGTGCTGGAACTCACAGCCTTCGAAAAACCCAGTCATTGACTGCACCAAGAAACGATACGATGCCATGTTGGCATCCAAAGCATCCCAGGTACCCGAGACTTGCTGCACCACCAGATCTGAATCACCATAGCATATAATGCGCTGCACGCCAACCTCCTTTGCTACTCGCAAACCATGCACCACTGCCTCGTACTCGGCTACATTGTTGGATGCCTTGAAATGAATCTGCAGCACGTACTTGAGTTGATCCCGCTTGGGTGATGTAAGCACAACGCCAGCACCAAGGCCTTCTTTCACCTTTGAGCCATCAAAGTGCATTTTCCAATAGTTGGAAACTGGAGCAGGAGGTTCATACTGCATCTCGGCCTAGTCCACAAGAAATTCCGCCAGGACCTGAGACTTGATTGCTTCTCTTCTCGCATACGCGGGAGCGTACGCGGCTAGCTCAATCGCCCACTTGGCTACTCTGCCACTCGCCTCCTTGTTACCCATGATATCCGAGATGGGAGCAGAACTCACAAAAGTGATGGGGTGCTCCTGGAAGTAATGTTTCAGCTTCCTGGCGCCCAGGTACACACCATATGTCATCTTCTGGTAATGCGGATAGTTTTGCTTGGAACTGGACAGCACTTCACTGAGATAATAGACTGGGCGCTGCACACTTTTGCCTTCTTCTTCTCGCTCCACCACTATCACCACGCTGACTACTCGGTTAGTCGCAGCAATATACAGCAGCATAGGCTCCTTGGGTAGCGGACTAGCCAAGACGGGAGCGCTAGCCAGCATTGCTTTCAGCTCATTGAACGCCACGTCCGCTTGCGGAGTCCAGACAAACTTGTCACTTTTCTTCATTAGCTGGTACAGAGGCAGAGCCTTCTCGCCCATTCGGCCCAGAAAACGGCTCAGAGATGCCAGACAACCCGTGAACTTCTGCACATCCTTCAATGATCTCGGCAAAGACATGCTCTCAATAGCTTTTATCTTAGAAGGATTGGCTTCAATGCCCCGACTAGAAACCAGAAAGCCGAGTAGCTTTCCAGCCGGTACACCAAAGGTGCACTTACTCGGATTCAGTTTCATTTTGTACTTGCGTAGGTTAGCAAAGGTTTCCTCCAGGTCGGCAAGCAGAGTATGTGTTTTATTCGTTTTGATGACAATGTCATCTACGTACACCTGCACATTCTTGCCGAGCTGGTCATGCAAGCATTTCTGCATGCATCTCTGATAGGTTGCACCCGCATTCCTCAAGCCAAAACACATGACACGATAGCAATAAGCCCCGTACGGGGTAATGAAAGCAGTCTTTATTTGATCAGCAGGGTTGAGTGCAATCTGGTGGAAACCAGAGTAGGCATCTATGAAAGACAACAGTTCACAACCAGCAGTGGAATCGATCACCTGATCGATGCGGGGTAGCAGGAAAGGATCCTTGGGGCATGCTTTATTCAAGTCGGTGTAGTCGACGCACATGCGCCATGCAGTGGCAGCCTTGGGACCTTCCTTTTTCTTCTCGACCATGACCGGGTTGGCCAACCAATCCGGGTGCAGTACTTCCATGATGAAATTACTTATCAGCAGCTTGGTGATCTGATCACCGATGGCCTTCCTTCTCTCATCTCCGAAACGGCGCAAAGCCTGCTTCACGGGCTTGGCGTCAGGACGCACATGCAAAGAGTGCTCAACCAACTCCCTCGGGACTCCTGGTAGATCTTCATTGGTCCAGGCGAACACATCCCGATTCTCACGGAGGAAGTGGATGAGCGCGCTTTCCTATTTCTCCGCCAACCCGGAGCCAATGATGGCTACGCGGTCGGGGAACTCGGGGTCGACCTGGACTGTCTTGGTCTCCTTGGCAGCTTGGAAGGCAGTACCGTGCTGGGTACTCGGCACACCTTGTGCGCCAGCTTGTGCGGACTGAGCCATGGCCACCACCTCGTACATCTTCTTCTTCTCGGCAGCAATCACCATCGATTCCGCCAGCTGGGAGCTAGCAGAGGCACACTCCATGGACTTCTTGTAATCTCCCGAGATAGTGATGATGCCATTGGGACCAGGGATCTTCATCTTTAGATAAGCCACATGTGTAGAGGCCATGAACTTGCTCAGAGCAGGCCTGCCGAGTAGAGCATGATAGGGGCTCTGATGATCCACCACTTCAAACTGCAGGCGCTCTGTGCGGCAGTTCTCCCGGGTACCGAATAGCACATCAATCCACACTCGGCCAATTGGGTTGCACGAGATCCCGGGCACAATGCCATGGAAGGTGGTCTTGCTGGGCAGCATCATGTTCTCGGCTAGGCCAAGCTTCTCGAGTGTGTCCTTGTACACAATGTTGATGATGCTGCCATTGTCGATTAGCACCTTGCTGAACCTCACATTCTTCTCGGGACCCAGGAAGGTAGGATCCAGCACCAAGGCATAGGTACCCGGATTGGGCATCACCTTGGGATGATCCGCTCGAGTCCACCTGATCTCCTGGTCGCACCAGTACATGTAGTGAGGGACAGCCGGAATCACTGCATTGACCTCCATGGCCCGCCTATGTTGTGACTGCTTGTCGACTGCCTCAGAAGTGAAGATCATATAGCTCTCATGGTGCTCTTGGTACTGGTTGGAGCCATTGCCCCCATTGTTTCCATTGTTGCCATTGTTGCTGCCCTGATAGTTGTTGTTGCCTCTGTTGTTGTTGTTGCGGTTGTAGTTGTTGTTGTTGTTGCGGTATCTCTCATTGTTGAAGTTCCGGTTGGCTCCTAAAGCCACTTGGTTCACATTCTCTCTTCTCGGGTACACTGGCGGCCGAGTTGCGGGTGCGCGAGTAGGCTGAACAGTAGCATTGGCGGCTGGCAGGGGAGGAGGAGGAGGCAAGCCATCACTATTGATCACATCCCACCACTCGCACTGCCGAGTAGTGTGGTTAGCGGGCCTCGAGGGATGATGAGTGTGAAAGCTGCATGGGCCATCCTTCATGTCATCGAAGACAAACTTCTTCGGCTGCTCGGAGTTCCCGCTACCCGACTGAGAGGCGCGAAATGGCTTCTTGTTGCCTTGGCCCTGATTCTGGTTCTGCCCGTAGGCTCCAGCAGGTTTCTGCCTTTGGCCACCACCGCCTCCGACATTCACTGCATTCACCTCCTCAGGGTCATACCGAGTATCTACTCGGCGCTTGTTGCGGAACTCGTTGCGCTTGTTGCTGTTGAAGTTTCTTCTCGGCTCAGAGGAGTCCATCAGTGGCTGAGTAGGATCACCGAGTGCGTACTGATCCGCAATCTTGATGGTCTCGGCCAGGGTGTTCGGCATCTCCCTCTGCAATCTCTGCCAAAGCATGCTGCCATGTCGGCAACCCTGCGCAAACCAAGTGATGGCCTGTGCTTCATTCACACCCTCACAAGTGTTCCTCAAGGTGCTCCACCGAGTAAGGTACTCGCGGTCCGTCTCGTCTTCTCGCTGCCTGCAAGCTGACAGCTGCTGTGGCCTATTCGGCCTCTTGTATGTACTCGTGAAGTTGCTGATGAAGGCATCCGAGAAGTCCAGCCAGCAGTTAATGCTGTTCTTGGGCAAGTTGTTGAGCCAAGTGCGAGCTGGACCCTCTAGCATCTGCGGCACATAGCGTACCGCCCATCTCCTGTTGCCATTCGCGATATGGACCGCGGTGACGTAGTCATTGAGCCAATCTTCAGGCTTGGTGCTGCCATTGTAACTCTTGGTGCCCCTTGCAAGCTGGAAGCCCTTCACGGAAGGCTCGTTCATGATGCGCGGGCCAAAGCACTCGGGGCCGGGAGGACCCGTGCTCTCAAGCCGCGCCGACAAGCTGATACGGTCCAGCTGGTGCCTTGCATCTCCAGGCGCCAACACACGCTCACCGACACGGTCATGGATGTCATAACCAGCCATCTCCATAGCCGAGTAGCCATCATCATACCTATCCACCTGCATAGCTGCGGGCTGCTCCACCGGGTTGGCGACTGGTGCCACTGGGCGCGGCTGCTGCCTCTGCCGAGTAGGCTGAGCTGCGGGTTGCCGAGAAGTACCCGGACGCGCGGCTTCTCGGGCACGGCTTTGAGCTTGATGGGCTTGAGAGCCTGCTCTTGCAGCGTTGTGTTCCTGCCCGGGCTGCTGCGGCACAACAACCTGTTTCGCGGCAGCAGCCGGGTCATACACCTGCATTTGCCTGTCTCTACCCGAGCGCCCGCTGCGGCTCTTCTCGCGGCTAGGATGCGGTGATGAGGCCTGATCGTTAGATCTAGCCGCGTGCGAGTGAACCACCTGCGAAGCTCCAGCTCCCGGGTTGGCCTTCCGGAACTCCTCGTTCTGCCTGGCGGCCTCCAACACCAACTCGTTGAGCCTCTCCTGCTGCCTGAGACGCGCCTCTCCATCCAGGCGCGGCAACTTGGCAGCCACGGCCTGTGCAGCTCTGAGCGTCTTGGCGGGTGTGCTGTACCTTGGCCTTGTGAAGGTGTTCGCGGTGGCGGACTGCGCGGGCACCTCCGCTACTGTCGCCATCTCGACACCCAAGTTACGCCGCGTAGCGCCTACTCTGCTGGGCCTCCTAGCGACCGGCGTGAAGCCGTGAGCCTTGTTGTACTCGAGCTGGTCTAGACTCAGCTCAAGCCTAATCTTCTCCAACTCCGCCTGCTCGGCAAGCAGCTCCTGGCGTTGCCGCTCGAGCTGCTCCCTCGCGGCTAGGAGCTCGATGTCGGTGGGAGTAGGCATACCAGTTCGCGCAGCAGACGCGGGGATGACCGTTGACGTGGAGGGTGGCAAGTTGCTCTCCTTCTCGTAGGGCCGGTGATTCCTGCCACCAGCAGGCGGTTCGTCAACCTCCTCGACAACGGCCGCAGCGCCAGTAGCAGCTGCGCGAGTGTTTGCCGCCAAACCCGTCGCCATCACCTCAGCGCAGCTTGCAGAGCTGCATGCGGGCCTTCCGCGAGCAGCAATCACCGCGGGAGGATCCTCCGCGTCATGCACCAGCTCGGGGTAGGCGCTGTTGGCGACGGTGGCGACGTAGACGAGGTGAGAGCCGAAGGAGATCACCGAGCCGCCCTCGGGCATGGCCATGCCGCCGAAACAGCCGGCGTTGTCGGTGACGAAGTCGAAGGAGCCGAATCTGTGGACAAGGCCACAAACTACGCGCTCCGCTGATGAAGATCCCGTCCGAACAGAAACTCCAGCCAGCGCCGCTGGTTGCCCCACGGTGGGCGCCAACTGTCGTGGTGGTGTCACGGCAGATGCCATGGGATGGCTAAAGATGTGGGGACGATGGACGCTGGAGGTATTCGGGGAGGGATTACGCGACGAATAGCCGCGTGTGGTAAGATCCACACAACACAAACAACACGATGTACCCAGGTTCAGGGCCCTCGTGAGGAGGTAAAACCCCTACTCCTGCCTTTCTCTATGTATTATGATGTCTCTCCGAGTAGCCACAGTACAAATGGTATCTCTACCGAGTAGCCTCTCTCTCCTTTCCGAGTAGAGCTAGGTCAAGAACTTAGGGTTTCTAGGGCTCCAAAATGAGCGTAGAGCAAGATCCCTCGCGCAGGAGGCGGCGGGGCACCTTATATACACGGTGCCCAGCCGGATACGTCCAAATCTAGACAAGTGTCGACATAGTGTGCACATCGTCCTTTCTCCGAGTACCCGCTGACAGCTTTGGTTCCTAATCTTGGCTGCTTCCGTAAAGTCGTTGGGCAAAACTAGGGGACAGACTGGTATCACTGTACCTAGGCACAGAGTAGGGCCCCCTTATCCTGCCACCGCCTGCTTCCATGCTGTCACTGTCAGGGAGACCGGCCCCAGATGAACAGTAGTTCGAATGCTGCCAAGTACGGACCCAGGATACGCGGGATCCTGTGTCAGAACGGCTCCTTTGACTTTCCGGCCCGAGTAGGTTCCCGCCAATTGTTCCCGCCAATTGTACTCGGGCCAATCCTTCTACTCGAAAGGATAGAACTTGATTGATATCTCCTTCTGGTCATCTTAAGGTGAGACCGAGTAGCAGTCGACCGGGTAGCGAGTACCAGGTAGTCGGCTACTCGACGAAACCTCTCTTCGGTAAGTCGCCTTTACCACTTCCCTTTACCCTACTCGGGGGTAACCCCCCGACAATTATGCAACTGGGCTTTTGTAATAAATAAATTATACAAAATTATCCCCACAATTTTCAAACCCCAAAACCCTATTTGAATTTTAAATAACAATTTCAAATCATTTGGCAATTTCAAATTTTTGGAAATAAGCACACATACTTTTGAATCTTGCTGTTTTGGTAATTCAATAAAATTATTGCTAAAATACAAGCACCAAAAATCCTATTTCTTTCTCTCCTTTTCTTTCCTACAAAAAAAACAGGTAAACAGAAAAATAAAAAAAAACAGAAAAACAGAAAAGAAGAAAGGGGGGGGCAGGCCAGCCCAAGTGGGCTGAGCCCACCACAGCCCCGCCGGCCTGCTTACCTCTTCGTCCTACTCTGTACGGAGACAGAGGAGGGATCGCTGTCCCCCACCGAGCAGGAGGTCACCTGCTCCCCTCCTCCCTACTTAATCCCCCCTCGGCCTGCAACCCTAACCTAGCTCCCTCTCCCTCCTCCGTTCTCCTGCCGCCGCCGCCATTTTTTCTCCTCTCTCTTTCCCTCCTGCTCTTTGGTTCCTCTGAACCTGCCCCACTGAAAATTCAGAGGGGGTAGCCGCCCTCGACCTCGATGCCATGGACACCTCCTGGCCGGGTTAGCTGCGGGAACGGGATCACCATGTCGTCCTCTCCCTCCTTGTTTCCAGGGAGGAGTCTGAGAGGGCCTGGATCGTCCCCAACGACGCCGGCCACCTGGCCTGTCGCCGCCATCGCCTCTACTCCGAGCCGCTGCAGTCCCTACACCCGGTGGTGAGCACACCCCCTGTACCCCTTCCTCCTTCCTTCTGCTTGCATATGCACGCCTCCACACGATCGCACACGCAGCAGCAACCGCAGTGCAACGATCGCCGCCGGCGACCACCGTTTCCTCGGTGAAGTTCAGAAATACTGAACTTTTTGGTTCAGTTTCAGTTAACACCACGAGATCCACCTCAAAACCGCGCGTTCCCCTCTTCTGTCACGAATCGATCAGCACCCCAGTGGCCAGATCCAACGGCGCGCAGCGCGAGGGCGCGGGTTCGATCCCCCGATGCGCGAATAAAAGCCCCATTTTTGCTTCGCTGCCACGCAGCCACGCTGGCCCCACACGTCAGCGACGTGGTGGCCACGCAAGCACACACACGCACGCCACGCAGGGCCAGCTGGGCACTGGCCCACTGCCAGTGACCCAGGGGTGTTCTGTCCCGCGTAATAAAAATTCCAGGGACCTTTTCTGAAATTCTTTTCGCACCTAAGCCCCTGGACCAAATCTGAAACTTTTAAAATCACAGAATAGCCCCTGTAATTCAAATCCAAATATCTTTTGCATTTCAAATCCAAATTTAATAAATAAAATATGTTTTCCATACCAAATATAATTCTCTACATGTTAAACCCATTTGTATACTGTTTTGAACATTTCAAATGGTTTCAAAAATTCAAATTCAAACAACTCATTCAAATTTTGTCAAATTCATAACTAATCCAAATTTAATTCAAATGGCACATATAAAATATGTTTTCCATGCAAAATTGAACAAACTTTGCAAATATAAACTTTGTTTTCTATTTTGAATAAATTAAATTGCTGAAAACAACTATTTCTTAATTAATGCATTTAAAATTGCCAATTTAATAACTTTCTCATCTAAAATCCAAATTCAACAAATGAAATATGTATTCCATCTAAAATTTTGTGTTCTTTCCAAATATAAATTTTGTTATCTGTTTTGAACATTTAAAATTGGTGAAAACAACAAATGTTTGTTTAACTCATTTAAAATGCCAAAGTTCACAACTTAATAAATAAAATTCCAAACTTGGTAAACAACGTATCAAACTGAAGCTATTGTTGTTTTCTTATTGTTTCCATCATCCATGCATCGTTTTAATCAACTTTCACATGATGGTTATTTGTAGATCATTTAATTCAACATTAATTCATGGGCTTTTCCATATGCAATCCAAATTGCATATGAGCCCATTTAAATATGTTTACCATGTCAACTAGTTTATCTTTGATGCACCCTTTAACTTGTCACGCATATAAAATAGGATCATGCTGGATCTTTTGCCGTAGTAGTAATTGTTGCATCCGGTGTTTGTTCTAGTTCGTTGCTTCTTCCCGGATAGGACGTTGAGATGATGTGAGCAACGACAAGTTCTGCGGATGTACCTCTACTTGCTGGATTCCAGGCAAGTATACTCACTTGCTGCCTATGGCTGCCTTTCATCACTTGTTACCGATTCTTTCCGTTATCCTTATGCTAGCCTTATGATTCGATGTTTGTGTCTCGATCCTATCATATGTTTACCTTGCAGCCATGATATAGCCTTCCTTCCACTTCCTATTACCTGTTGCTTGTTTACCTTGTTCGCCCTCGTGTCGTAGTTGCATGCTTAGGTTTGTTTGTGCTCGAGTCTTGTCGTCATTTATCTTATCACCTGTTTAGTCGATAGTTGGGTTTCAATTCAATCAACAACATGTTAATGTTTTGGGTAATAATAATTTGATGATAAGGCACCGGCAGGAGGCCCGGCGTGGTTTTGAGGCCTGCGAGTGTCGAACTTAATTAGGAAAAGGGTCTTGTCCTCCGATCCATGATGAGCGCACTAACCGCATGTGGGAAGCGAGTATGGGCGCCCCCCGCAATTCTGATTCGATTCGCATCTCGTCCAAATCGCCTCATTTAGTTCAGGTTTTCTATTTGCCGCATGCATATGCAGGTGCGAACCCTTGGCGCCAGGGTGGAAGTTTTGTAGTCGGCATTTAGGGAGACACGTTCTTAGAGTGCTATGAGGGTCCTCTTTTCTTCGTGGGGCTTGATTAGCCGTGCGCTCAATTGCACGGGGTTCTTTGGGCTTGATGCGAAGAAGAGTTGGGTTGTGTTGAGTGCCTCGCTTGGTGGAAGTGCATTTCCATCTGGCGGGTCATTCTTACGTGTACGGCCAAATTGGTGCATCCCTGCAGGGTTAAATCTTCTCGAGAAGCCGTGTTGCCCGCGGTTATGGATGACTTGGTGAAAGTGCTGGCTAACAAGTACTCAGACAACTTACACCTAATGATAATAACTTGACTAGTAATATAGTATTACCTTCACCATATAAATGAATGTCACCTTAGTCAACCTATGAGTTTCCTTGGGTTGCTTCCTTAGTAGGGGGTAACATTGGATGGGTATTGTTTGGTGAGTAGTTGTAGTTGGTTCTGATACGCTTTCTTATCCCTTTCTTTTAGCCGGATGTTGTAGCGCGTCTCTGTAGTTAATTAGTGCAGCCCGCTGCCGCTACTTTGCAATAATCCCTTCCTTTCGTTGAACCCAAAGTATTTGTATCTTGTGATGATTGGTTACGCTGGTATCTTGTGAGTATGGGTTATCCACTTGCCAGTACTTAACCGTACTGACCCACGAATCCATTTCGTGGCTGCATATTCCATATTGCAGTCAACAGGTTTGAAGTCTGACGACGTTAGCTTGGGAATCCCTCCGGTTTGGCCTGGGCAGGGATTAGACGACATCAGTTATCTTCAGGACTCTTAGTCCACTTTGTATCTTGTCCGTAGTCGGACGCTATGTTGTTTCTTCCGCTGTTATTTGGATCTTTGTATTGTATCAGTTGTATCCTTGACTCGTTTGAGTCGTCTTGTATATATCTTTTCTGTTGTTGTTGCGGAATATCGTGAACTGTTGTAATGTTATCACAAGTGGCAACCTGGAATCGGTTATTATGTGGATTTTGGCGGAAATGCTGAAATCTGCATAGTGCCCGATCTCGGTGCGTCACATAGGAGTAGTGGATCAGGATAATTAGGCTATGCAATATATAGTAGAACTCTAACTACTGACATAAAATACATTGGAATCGAATGCAATGTATGAGAATCATAGAGTCTGTCGAAATAATATATGGGCATATAATATGTTATGCTTGCCTTGCTTCAAGAAAACAAGATAAAGGGTTCAGGAATAAGTGCTTGACTTGTCGGTTAAGAGCAAATGTTCGTCATAGCAGATGTCGATCTTCTCTTCGGAGTCGCGTTCTACCGGTAAGAAGCAAATACCGAAAAGAAAACAATCAACACAAGGCATAATGCAATTCACAACATGTATGCATGATCAATTTAATGCACTTGGTAAAGCCCTAAGCATGTTTAGTGTGTTCCTAGGGTTCATATGGCAATTATGCAATTTTAGTGAAATTAACCCCGAAATGGACCTCAGATGGCACTTCGGGCAATTCTGAAAGTGAGTCAAATTTTAATTGCCCAAATGGATTTGAAAACATCATAACTGAGTTTCATTTGTCATTGTGAGCATTTTGGTATAAAACTTGTAAGTTTCTGAAATTACTAAATAAAATGATATTTCCTTCATTTTAAATGATTTTTAACAATATTAAATAATGATAAAAAATAAAGTTTGTCAAACATGTTTGATAATGACATAAAAATTTAGAGTTTATTTTTCTGAACATTTCCATATATTAATTATATTTTTCTGAGTTACCAATTAAAAGTTATTTAATTTCCAATTTTTATTCTTTTCTGGAATTTAAATAGAGGTGAGGCCCAACTATCAGTTATTTAAACATTTCTATTTAATTTTTTGAAAAAGAAAAGAAACTTATAGCTGGCCCCAAGATTACTTTGCGCCGACGTCATCATGACGTCAGCAACTGCTGAGGCGCCTCTGCCGCCGGTCGATCTCTCGATTGCTTTCAGGAATCGCAAAACGGCCAACGCCATTCGCTAGAGGAGGCCGAGGGGAGCCTGCGGACGGCGGCGCCGAGCCAAAAGGTCGCCGGAACATCTTCGACGAGCTCTTCCGCGGCGGCGGACATGGTTGCACGGTGCAAGCTCGAATCCGAGGGGGGGAGGGAGAAGGAAAAGGTCCAGGAGGACCAGGAGCTCACCACGAAGACGATGGAATGGTCAGAGGAGGTCGGGTTGGCTGGAATTCACGACGGCGTGTGGAGTTGGCCGGCGGCCGGAGCGAGGTTCGACGGTGAAATTCAGCCTTCACCGTGCTTCACTGCTGTTCTGTGAACTCGAGGAGGTAGAGGAGATCTAGGGGAGTACGGAGGAGTGCTCAGCGGGGACGAGGACGGCCGAGAATGACGGCCGCCTCGGGTAGGGTTAGGGTTCGGATTTCTGCTCATTGAGAGAGCCAGAGAGAGAGGGCCGAGGTGAGGAGGAGAAAGAAGTCGGGGCATGCCCCCTTGCTCTTATCCACGCGGCAGGGGCCAGCAGGAGGTAGCGCAGTGCGGCGTCGGCGAGTTTCTCGTCTACTGGCCGGAGGAGGAAGAAGACAAAGACGATTTTTCGGAAAACCCCTGCCTTTCTGGAAATTACAAAACAACCCCTGCTCTTTTTAAAACAGCAGGTTCTTAACTGATTTGAGAGCTTTTTTGCAATTAGTAAAAATTGGCAAAAATATATTTTGGAAACATTATAAAATTTCCAACCAAACCATATCTTGGTTTGCCAAATTTAAAAATGTCTTTAATTCAAATCTTGGGTGACCACTTTAAGTGGGATTTTGGTCAAATTCTTATTAACTAGCAAAATATGCCCGTGCGTTGCTACGGGTGGATTTTTTGTTTTGATATGTCATGGTCTCATGTAGCAGAAAATGATCTACCTTTCCCGTTCTCTTTTCAAGCATAGCACGAGCAGGGGCTTCTCTCCTCTCTATATGTCCATTTTTGAGAGCTTTCTAAAAATTGTTGCTTCCATTTGTACCCACTTCTCGATGAACTCTCTAATTCTCAAACTATATATTTTGCTCATCTATATTTTTTAATTTCTTCTACCTACCAAATGGATATAATACAGCAATTCACTCACCTAATAATAATCATAATTCATATTATGGAACATGCACATTAAATTAAATCTATATCAATTCAAATATGTTTTAACTCTACCTACTAATAGTTTCAATATCTATTTTATTGTCATTTTATTTGATCTAGTCTGTACACAAAGCATTGATCTGTCCTCTCGTGGATTACCTGCAACACCACACTAAGCTGCATGGATGTGCTTGAGAAGGGCAACGGTGCAGCGTAATTGAAGGAATGCTATTTAGGAAGATACATAGGTCCGAATATTAAGACTGACCCATACTCTAAAGGAAATTGTTTCAGGAACAGAGTCCAGCCTGATCATGCAACAACCTTCAATAGGGTAACACAGCATGGACACACACACGACCACCTGCCATGCACCGTAGATCTCCAAAGCAGAGCAACTGCCTGTTCTACACAATCACGCCATGGCACCATGGAGGAAGCTCCTGCTCCACGCCTTAATAGGTTGGTACGTGTTGAGCTCCAGGTCAACGATCATGACAGCGAAGCTGGTCGCGAGCATGCAGACGACGACTTCGCCTCACCTGCACGGGCGTGACCGCACACCACGGAGGCCCATAAGCCCACGGATCGCGAGTCTCTTTCTCCCTATTCAGCGGCAAGATGTACCAGCGCCGCACTAACAGTTCCAGATAGTTGGTGGCGAGGATGATGTCCTACAACGTGGCCTGATCCACTCTGATAAGCTATCTTCAAATCTCGTCGTGTCCTGCTTGTCGGCGGAGCTGGTTCCTCTGGCAGTGGCGTGCGTGAGCTGACCAACCCGATCATGTTGGTCTTATGGCCCATGACCTCGTCGACTTTGATATTTGCTTCGATCTGCCATAGTCACCGGCACGGTTCTAATTGCTAACTCACGTGTCTGATATCGTGAGCGCTGGATCGATTCAATGGCAAGCTTGGATTGATTTTGTGCAGGGCGATTGATCGCTCCCATATTTAAAGGATTAGAGAAGGCAAGAAGAAAGCTTGATCACTCCCATATTTAATAGATCGCTCCCATATTTAAAGGTCCGGTTATAGAATACACAAGTTTTGATCGGTCTCCTATCTAATATTCTTAGAGATCCAGTACTACACGATTGAAAGAACGAAGGGAGAAATCTTTTGCTAACACGGTTTCATCAAAAAACCACTATGCCATGTTTTTTATTCCAACCGAGTAGGAGTTTTATTCCAACCGAATGTTTTTTATTCCAACCAAGTAGGAGCTTTTGCGATCCTTATGACGAACGAAACAGTTAGGGATCTATTACGGACAAGAAGAAACAAACGCACGAAGGATTGAAACATTTTTTTCACTTACCGC
This sequence comes from Alopecurus myosuroides, assembly GCA_028641055.1. Lineage (NCBI taxonomy): Eukaryota > Viridiplantae > Streptophyta > Magnoliopsida > Poales > Poaceae > Alopecurus > Alopecurus myosuroides. Next base: position 182,568,344 of record CM054060.1, on the reverse strand, counting down.
TGGCAGGATGGGTAACTTGTGTCAACTTTAGGGGCAATTTTAAATGACGTACCAAACCAAACCAAACCAAGAAAGACTTAACACCTTTATTATTACTAGTAAATTGGCCCGTGCGTTGCTATGGGCAGACCACCTAGAAATTGGTAGTCTTATTTTTTGCTATACAAATAATATTAAATAATCGAAATGCATTAATCAGAGCATGACATAATAAATATTAAAAATATTTAAACATGTTTATAATCATTACAAAAAGACGTTAGTAATATGAGTTATATTTGATCATCAAGTAAGGTGCTAAAACTTGGATATCGTTCGCTTCTTCGAATATCCGTTCAATTGTCACGATGTTATGTTTGTATCGTTATGTTTAGAAAGAAGAACAACTCTACTCTATACATTAATTGTGTAAAAGTTGACCCTCTTTTCTAATAAATCATTATTGTATCGTCAAACCAATTCACTGAACAACTTTTAAACTTTAAAAATGAAAAAACGTCTTGAATGCTAAAATTTTGGTCCAATGTCCATGACCTTAATCTCCATTGTTATTTTTTATTTAACAATAATAACTACTACTTCAGAAAATAAAGAAATTTGGTTAGCAAAGCAGCACAAATCAAATAAAATAAGTCTGTCGATTTCTTTTTTTAAAGGTTGTCCATGTCTGACCATTTTATACACACGGTTAGCAAGGTTCACCTTCTCTCACACCCACGATAGCATGTGTGTTAGTCCGAACTTAGTCCTATCCTGATGCAAGTCTCTTAGCACGGTTTCATAGGCATTTTGCTTATGTGGCACTATAGTTAATGAAAAGAGATAGTGATGTTGTATCTTAGCTAAGATACAACCTTGGCACGTGGCCATAGGAAAAAAATGCTCTAGGCCAATCAAATGCATGCATGAGCCCAAAATCAATAATTTAGATACAACATCTAAGATACACTGCATTGTACATGTTGTCTCTTAAGTTTTTATTAGAAATATGATAACGTGCTAAGAGATGGTGCATTGGGACAGGCCTTAGCTGAATCCACACGACCCTCTCTGACCGAGCACACACATCTCTGTACTTGTCAATCCCCTTTCTTGTCTCCCTACTCCACTAACGTCGCAGCCGATTCCGGCTGCCCGCGCGGCCAATCGACGTAGCTGCTCACTGGCCTGAGTTCATCGTGGCCTCCTCTATCGATTCCCCGCAACCGTATGTTTGCCGCCATACCCTCTATCCTCTACACCCCCTCCTCTTGCACGGCCACAGCGAGCAGGCCGCCCGTCCCCTGTTAGATTGATCTCATCTCACAAGTGGCCCAACGGCCACCTCGTGCCCCCCTTGGTCAATGCGCCCTGATCGGGGGCGCCCAACCACATCTGGTTGGTGGGCCCCTGTTGCCTGCACTATAAAGACAGGTGGGGGTCGGTGGCACAAAGTAAGAGGTTCATCTCTGCCACCAAACCCCACCGATACACCCATCCGATCTAGGGTTAGTGCAGGACCAACGCACCTCCGCGGGATCGTGCTCGAAGGTAACAGAAGGTGATACTCTCTCTCTTTGTCATCTCTCTCTCCCTCTCGAATTCTCTCTCGTTAACATTCACAGAGACATAGCATATTGGATAATACCGATGATCATCTAGACCCAGCTAGATCCAGAGAACTAACATTGGTATCAGAGCTGTGGCTAGGCTCCTAGATGTTTTCGGTGAAGAAAGAAACAGAGAAAGGGAATCCCTCCCGAAAGATTCTACCCGAAAGTAAACCACAATCCCTAACAGAGATGGAAAGGGAGTAGGGAAGAGTTTTCTCACCGGCAACAGTGCGCCGCCGTGACGGCCGCGCCGTTCCTCTCGCTCCCGGTGCGTATCTCACAAGGCCCGGGACGAAGAACAGCCGGGAGGAAGAAACAGGGGCACCGCAGCCATGCCTTTCGACGGTGGCGCGCTTGCCGCTAGGGCAAACACACTACCGGCGAAGGGGAGGCGACGGCGCCACCAAAGAAAGCCGCTCCGAGGAGACGCGCATGCGTTCATCTCTGTCACAGAGGCGGCCGTGGCGCCGTGGATGGAGATGAGAGAAAGAGAAGGGCGAGCGAGCAGGTGCAGCGCACGGCGCAGTGGTGCTGAGAGCCACAGCAACTGCGGGCGCCATCGGGCGCGCGGTGGAGCAGATGCTGCTCACCGGGGCTCTCTCTGTCTTGCCACTCGCTAGAGAGAGGGGGAGAGAAAGAGAAAGGCGCACGCGCGCGGAGTGGCGGCGCTTGCCGTCTCCGGCGGTGGAGCACGCACGGCGCGGTGGCTGCCGACGGCCGGGGAGAATTTTTCCCCGTACGGGACAGAGACAGATGCCGAGCGGCGAAAGAGGAAAATAAAATTAGGGTTCCCGTCACTGGCTCTCCCCTGCCTGTTTTGTCCTAGCGAAAATAAAGGAGGGCCGTCGGATCGCATCCAACGGACGGGAATGGAACCCTAGCGCGCATCTGGGCCAGCAGGCCGAAAGTGGGGTCACAGACCGAGCGTGGGCTGACCGCGGGCCGTCGTTCCGCGCCGCTCGGGCGAAAGATAGCAGCAGCGCGCGCCGCGTGCTGGATCAGGCAATGGGCCGGTCTTTTCGTCGATAGAAAGGTGGCGCGCGAGCGACGGGAAGCGCCGCGTTGCCCTAGCAGGCCCTGGGCCGCTTGGCCCTTTTCCCTGCTGGGTGTGGTGCTGGGCGCCAGAAAGAAAGAAAACGCGCGCGTGCGCGCGACTGCAGTCAAGCCGTGGGCCGGGCCAAAGTAAAAAAGCTGGGCTGATTCCTTTTCCGCCCAATTTTTTTTTCTGTTCTGTTTTATTCAATTAGAGAAGCAGAATTAATAGTAACTAGTCTATTTTTTGGGCAAATTAAGTCTAGTTTTTTCCTATTCAATGTTTTCCAACGAAATTATTGTTTACGGAGTACAAAAGTGATGAAATATACGTATAAAGTATAAAGTGTATGAATTTGTTATTCATGTTTTCCGCTGCAAATTGAATAAAAGTGCTCTTAATAAAGAAAATAGGACTAAACTGAGAAATATTTTTAAGAGCATGTTAAAGTGATAGTTGTGATTTATGTTATTATATAACCAACGTTGTTAATAACATTATCATGATTAATTGTTATAGTCTCATATATGCCTTTATTGCTATTTTCTGCCCAACGATGATATAGTCATAATTGCATAAACAGTTGTATGTTATAATTTTAACCAACGTTGGATTATTACATGCAATTGTTGTTGTTTTTCTCACTTCATTGTGGTTTTTTAAGGAGGGTACTACTTGCTGAGTTGCATCAAGCACGTTTCAACCCTCAGAGGTGACAATTAAAGTGAATAAAGGAAGAAGGTGGATTTAGCCTTCGTGTGTGCTAAGGTTGACTGGGTTGTGAACACTCCACAGCCTGTCATGCCAAAAGAGCCTGTTAGAGAGCCATGTTATGATGATGCTACATGGGAAAGAAAGAAAAAGGACTATGCTCCGTTGGAGTTGTCATATTCCGTTGAAAATAGGAAGTGGCTAATAGCCAACAGAAAAGTGTATGAAATTTATAAATAATACAATTGAGAACGCCATTGTGGACTCAGTTGCAGAGTGTGCTTCCGTAAGGGAGTACCTAGAAAAGATAAAGAGTCATTTCATTGGCTCTTCAAAGGTATATGCTACTCAGCTGATCAAACAGCTGGTAAAAGGAAAGTACACATGAGCGTTATTTTGGACATGGCAAATGTGCCATATGGGGGTAGTTTTCCTCCATAATGAGCTTTATTTATTATCTTTGCGTGAAAAAGTTTATTATGTGTGTAGAATGAATGAGCATGTTTCTAGTTCGAATAACGAACAAAAGAAAAGAAAGAGAACTCGTGACTCATCGAAATTATGGCACTGTCGCTTGGGCCATATTTCGAGGGGGAGAATAGAAAGACTAATCAAAAATGATATTCTTCCTCCGCTAGAGTTCTCAGAAACAGAGCAATGCATAGATTGCATTAAAGGAAAGTATGTAAAGCAAATTAAAAAGGGTGCAAACCGAAGTACAACAACACTGGAAATTATTCACACCGATATTTGTGGACCATTTCCTGTGAAAAGTGTGGATGGTTATGACTCGTTTATAACATTCACAGATGATACATATATCCAATTAAAGAAAGATCTGAAGCGTTGGATAAATTTAAGATATTCAAGGCTGAAGTTGAAAATCAACATGATAAAAGAATAAAGATAGTGAGATCTGACCGTGGGGGGGAGTACTACGGCAGACACACTCCATATGGCCAAGTCCCTGGACCTTTTGCAAGGTTCTTACAGGAGAATGGCATAGTAGCCCAGTATTCAATGCCGGGCGAACCTCAGCAAAATGGAGTAGCTGAAAGGCGTAACCGTACTCTTAAGGATATGGTACGCAGTATGATGAGTTATTCCACTTTGCCATTGGGATTATGGATGGAGGCACTTAAAACCGCCATTCACATTCTCAACAGAGTACCAAGCAAGTCGGTGCCCAAAACACCGTACGAGCTGTGGACAGGAAAAGTTCCATCCCTACAGCACCTCAGGGTGTGGGGGAGCCCAGCTGAGGCAAAAGTGTTTAATCCAAACATTGCAAAGTTAGATACCAAAACAGTGAGTTGCCATTTCATTGGCTATCCTGATAGATCAAAAGGTTATCGTTTCTACTGTCTAGACAGATACACAAAGTTTGTAGAAATGAGACATGCGGTCTTCTTAGAGGACGAAATGATGAGGGGGAGCATGGTAACTCGGAAAATTGATCTTGAGGAGAAGAGGGTGTGTGCACCTAATCCGATGATTCAAGAGCCGTTTTTCTCGCTACCTGTTGTACCTGCATCGTCAACCCCTGAGGTTGCGGTGCAAGCACCTGTTGTAACTCCAACCATGACAACTAGAGGTGAAGATTCGGAACCTGCTCGTCAGGAGCCGACTGAACCCGAAGTTGAGCATGAAAGGGAGGAGCAGCAGTCTTCTCAAGAGGATGTGCCAGAAGTTGAGGCACGACATGGACAAGAGAATGAAGGCCTTAGAAGGTCTACAAGACGTAAAAAGTCAGCTATTTCTAGTGATTATAAAGTTTATAACACAGAAACGGCGCATAAGGAAGGTGATCCCACCTCATATGAAGAAGCCATGAGAAGCCGTCACTCATCTAAATGGGTGGAGGCAATGGAAGATGAAATGAAATCGATGAGTTCCGACGATGTTTGGGACTTAGAGGATATTCCTAAAGGAGCCAAAACAGTAGGCTGTAAATGGGTCTACAAAATAAAGTATGACTCTAATGGGAATGTAGAAAAGTATAAAGCACGTCTTGTGGCAAAAGGCTTTACACAAAGAGAAGTGATAGATTACATTGAGACATTTTCTCCGGTCTCATGTAAGGATTCCTTCAGAATCATAATGGCACTAGTTGCACATTTTGATTTAGAGCTACATCAAATGGATGTAAAGACGGTATTTTTGAATGGAGATCTAAAAGAAAAAGTCTACATGAAACAACCCAAGGGTTTTATCATGGAAGGAAAGGAAGACAAAGGATGTCGTCTAAAGAAATCCATCTATGGATTAAAGCAGGCTTCTAGACAGTGGTATCTAAAATTCAATGATACAATAAAGAGTTTTGGATTTAAAGAGAATGTTGAGGATAACTGCATTTATGCAAAGTTCAAAAGTGGGAAATACATTTTCCTAATCTTGTATGTGGATGATATCTTGCTTGCTAGCAGTGATGTCAGTCTTCTACGAGAAACAAAGAAGTTCTTATCCTCGAACTTTGATATGAAGGATCTTGGTGAAGCCTCATATGTTTTGGGCATAGAGATTCACCGAGGTAGAAGGAATAGAGTCTTAGGACTATCGCAGAAGGCATATTTTGAGAAAGTTCTCAAAAGGTATAATATGCATGCGAGTTCTGCCACACCTGCTCCTATAGTCAAGGGCGATAGTTTTGGGAAATTCCAATGCCCCAAGAACCAATATGAGATCGATCAAATGAAATCAGTACCATATGCTTCGGCTGTTGGAAGCTTACAGTATGCACAAGTGTGCACTCGCCCTGACTTAGCTTTTATCACCGGGGTACTCGGTAGATATCAAGAGAATCCAGGCACAGAGCACTGGAAAATGGTAAAGAAAGCATTGCGTTATGCGCAAGGCACCAAGGACCTCATGCTAACATACAGAAGGTCTGATTCCCTAGAGATAAGAGGGTATTCAGATGCTGATTTTGCGGGAGACAAAGATGATAGAAAATCCACGTCAGGATACGTGTTTACTCTCGCAGGAGGAGCTATTTCGTGGAGAAGCTCCAAACAGTCAATTGTTGCATCATCCACGATGTATGCAGAATTTATAGCATGTTATGAGGCCACGGGGCAGGCGATATGGCTAAAGAAATTTGTACCCGACTTGAAAGTGGTACATTGCATTAGCAAACCACTAAAGATGTACTGTGACAACCAGCCCGCAGTATTCTATGCTCACAACAACAAGTCGAGTAATGCTACAAAGCCAATAGAAATAAAGTATTATGTTGTGAAGGATAAAATCCAGGATCAAACTATAAGTCTCGAGCATATAAAGACAAAGGATATGCTTGCGGATCCGCTAACGAAAGGCTTACCACCCAGTGTGTTCAAAGATCACATAGCCGGCATGGGTTTAATGGAAAGCCTATGATTCCTGGATTAAGAGAGGCCCGAAAAGTAACAGTTCTTTGTTTCAAAACAGAAAGGTATATTGTAGCTGTCTGATTCTATCGGCAACTGAGCTGTGACGATGAAACATGCTCTATGTATCAATATGTGATGAAACAAGTAAAAGTAAATGGTATAAAGTTAAAAGTGAAAGTTGAGATCAAGGGGGAGAATGTTAGATTGATCTCATCTCACGAGTGGCCCAACGGCCACCTCGTGCCCCCCTTGGTCAATGCGCCCTGATCGGGGGCGCCCAACCACATCTGGTTGGTGGGCCCCTGTTGCCTGCACTATAAAGACAGGTGGGGGTCGGTGGCACAAAGTACGAGGTTCATCTCTGCCACCAAACCCCACCGATACACCCATCCGATCTAGGGTTAGTGCAGGACCAACGGGAATCTCCACCACCGCCGCCACTCATCATCGACACCATGTCCACCTCCGCGGGATCGTGCTCGAAGGTAACAAAAGGTGATACTCTCTCTCTCTCTCTGTCATCTCTCTCTCCCTCTCGAATTCTCTCTCGTTAACATTCACAGAGACATAGGATATTGGATAATACCGATGATCATCTAGACCTAGCTAGATCCAGAGAACTAACATCCCCTCCTCTGTCCACGGCGATCGGGTGGTCGTCCAGCGCCGCCGGCGCTTCGTGCTGGTCGACCTGCTCTTACACGCCCCCTACTCCTCCATAGCCTCTTCCCACCTAGGTGTCATTTCTTGGCGCTGGGGATTCCGCGGCAGTGGATCGGCTGTAGGCGGTGGCGACCAGCAGGGAGGATTCTGCGCAGAGGTGCGCGAGCGACGCGTACCGAGGGGCGTTCGTTAGCGGGAGCACACTACAAATTTAGTTAAGTCATCGGGTATTTAAACTGGATTCTGATGGTAGGTCGAGGCTGCACCATTGCAGATGTGTTCCAGGGTAGGCATACATGGCCGCACGTACAGGTAGCTGCCGGAGCCGGACTTGATGGCATCGGCGTCGCTGCAGGTGCAACAACGTTTCTACCCTTCGTCAGTTAATTTCTCCATATTATGAACGGTTGATTCAAACTTGATTGCATTCCATCAATCAGTAGAGTAGGATTAGGATAGAGATAGAGAGTTGATGTGCTTCAGATAAACTGGAGGAAGAATACGATGACTTATGGGCCTATGGCACTTTCCGTCTAGCTTTAAAAATAATAGGAAGATGCCCAGCTGTCTGTTTTGTAGATGCATATCAATTTCATGCACACCGTATGGTTAAAATGGCAGATAGCATGTTGCCTGTTGTGTTTTCCCATGGCTGTATGTGCGAATTAGTTAGCACATCTTTCTAAGAGAATTAGTTACAGAATTGACCACAGAATAAAGCACGAAGGTCATGCTCATCTTAAAGCATGATAAAAGGAAAACTATATATGTCCACCCATACCTGCTCCCTCTGCTTCTCTCAAGTAAAACAAATATAGTTTTGCCATTAGCAAATAATCCAGTTGTTTGTCATATCTTTGCTGTCTGCAAGAGAAACAAGTTGCAAAAGGTTGTAATAGTTGTTTTATATGTCTGGTTTCTTGCCTCTAGAGTACGTCTGAGATGTGCCATGAGGCTATGACCAAAAATTAAACTACATTGTTTGAGTTTAGCATAATAGCCTGCACTGTTTGCACTTATGATTTTGGTATTACATTTCGTTGTATTTAAACTCGTTGGTTGGCACCATATTATTGGACATACTGCCAAGCAAATCAACTTCTAGATTTTCCCATCTTGCATAGTATGACAAAAAATCATTCCTTCTTCACCTAGAATCATCATAGATTGCAACACTAAGAATCACATTTAACCGCTATAATTGAATGGCTTACCACAATCATTTGATATATATTTATTTTAATATTTAGTCTAAAATCCCTTGCAACTATATGCATCTTTCTCTAGTTTTGTTTTAAATGCTAGAAGTGCATTACTTTCTCCTTACTGCTAAAAAAGAGCAGCATGCGGTTGTCAGACTGCCACTCAAACCAGCTTGTATCGTTGGTGTTAACATATGTTATGAGCTTTTGGCACAAAGGAATGGTTTATGTCAATGTGTATGTACGGATTCAGCTTTAGCATAATTGTATATGTTTGGTGCTGTTAATGATGCTAACTTTGTTGGTATTTCTACATTCAACAACCTGCAATAGGTGAAACTAAGTTTCTTTCATCAATTTTGTTGCTTCTTTGAATTTTTCGTTGCTCCATATACTACTAAAGTTTACATACTTAGCTAGTTGTTCACCCATATATATGGATTTAAGCTTCATACATTTTTCCTTCCTTTCAGGATCATTATGCACAATATTGAATGTCCGGATTTTTTGCCCCCAAAAGTAACATGCTTAGTCTTATAATCATGTATGCATCATAACTCAAGCATAAGAAAGATTTCAATATGCATTAGCAATGATTTTTTTTTGCCCAATTTGTTGTTCCCTTGCATACATAGCTAGGTGCTCACCCATATTTATGTATTTCAGCTTCATATATTTTTCCTTCCTTTCAGGATCATTATGCACAATATTGAATGTCCAGATATATATTTGCAACAATAACATGCTTAGTCTGATGTGGTTGTGGATTTCTTCAACGAATCAAGGCTTATATGTATGGATAATACTATACATCAGGTATGTATCATAGATCAAGCATAAGAAAGATTTCAATCTGCATTAGCAATGAAATAATTTTTGCCCTTTTTGTCGTTCATTGTCATCATGAACATTTATAGCCTTCAATTATAATATTCTACATGTAACTGAGTGTAAACCTAAAGTGCATATAAATGTCCGTATACTAAAATTTTAAAATGTTTGCATCCATTACATTTTGAATGAAAGATATAATTATCATCAAGGAATCTACTCAAGTTTGGTCCAGCGGGGTCAAGTGGTAAGGACTTCCTTGTAGACTATGTTCATCGTGGTAGTTACTAAGGACTCGTTTCTCTTTCTCTTCTTTGAATTGTTGGTCTTGTCCTTTCCATTGACCTTGATGGCGAGGATCTTGATGTTACTTTTCGCGGTGGCTCTAGACAACGCGACATACAACTGACCATGAGAGAATACCGACTCCGGCAGGTACACACCTACAATTGGGATGGTCTGTCCTTGCGCCTTATTGATCGTCATGGCAAAGCTAAGCCTGATCGGGAACTGTTTCCTCGTGAATTTGAACGGGAACATGTCATTGTCGGACAGACATAGAGGTATCCTAGTAAGAAACACCCTCTGCCCAGCGTGTTGTCCCACGACAATCTCCGCGGCGATTGTGTTCCTCTGGAACCCGCGGATCACAAGCCTTGTGCCGTTACACAACCCGTTAGCTGGGTCAATGTTCCTCAAGAGCATAACAGAACAGTTTATCTTCAGTTTTAGCGCGTGCGGGGGCATCCCAGTAGGCGTCAGGGAGTTAAGAAGCTCTTGATTATAATAGCCATGCGGATCGTCCTCCGCACTATAAAAGCTATGGTAGATCATCTCGTCGCCCTGAAAACGCTCAATCATGCGCTTATTTATTCCATCGACATTGTCGTTCTTTGTGGAGAGGATTGCTCGAGATGTCATGTAATCTGTATTTTCTATGTTATGGTCTAGGGAAGAAAACGCATGGTCGATCAACTTCTCTATGTTAGCCGCATCGCCCCTAGATGGCACACAAATATCTTCCGGAAGTTGTATGTTTCCTTCCTCGTCAGTTTCCTCGGTGCCATTACCTATTTTTAGCAAGTAATCTGCGAACCACTGGTCTTCTTTTGCCCTCATGTTCTTTATGAGCCTTAGTTGGTGCATGCCCTTCCATATGTTTGAACTCCGCAGACTTGCATCGATTATCTGACCTCGTGACCCCTTCCTTGCTACCGGAAGCACCTGCCTGAAGTCCCCACCGAACACGACGGTCTTGCCCCGAAAGGTCGGTCCTGGTGGCCCATGATGTCGCGCATGCTTTTGTCCAACGCTTCAACTCCTTGTCGTTTCGTCATGGTGGCCTCGTCCCATAGTATGAGCTTAGCCTTCTTCAGGAGCTCGGCTATCCCACTCTGCTTGGTGAAGTTGCATGATACCCCTTCTTAAAGGTTCAGTGGGATCTTGAACCTCGAGTGATCTGTCCGGCCTCCAGGCATGATTGAAGCAGCGACACCGGACGTTTCTGTAGCCACCGCGATATTTCCTTGTCCACGAAATCTGGCAATTAGTGCTCTATAAAGGTAGGTCTTCCCAGTGCCCCCGGACCATCAACGAAGAATACACCCCCTTTTTCGCCATCAACTGCCTCTAGTATCTCGTCGTAGACAAGCCTCTGCTCGAGGTTTAGTAAGACCTCCAGAGAAGCGTCTTCCTCGTCAACCTTGATGTTGGTTTCCTCAATTACCTCCCTAAATTCACCTCTAGTGTTTTCATACGTGTTGTCAATGTGCATAAGAGGGAACGATTATATGTATTTGCCCATGGATTGTAGCATGCCCCTAATATCAAGCAACACCAATTGCTCCACCGCTTTTTGGCATGTGTTATTCCGCCTGTAGCCGTCAGACATCGCCTCAAGGTGTCGATCCCAAAGACCGTGCACGTCGCCCGGCTCACAAAATACCAAGATCGTTGCGAAGAGCCTCCTAAGCGAGGATGGCATGGAGAACTGCTCCGACTCAGTAAGACACTCGTCAAGTGTGTTGTCGGCCTCGATTAGACCCTTCCTTTCCGTAGCCTCACGAGAGGTATCACATAGCACACCATCAATAGTTTTCAGGTCTTCGAAGGACATCGATCGTGCTACGTGGTTTAGAAGCACCATTAGGAAGTACTGCTCCCCCTCTGCTGGATTGGCTGTCACGATTTGGCCTACTTGGTGGTCCCTTGTCCTTTTCTTGCAGTACTTCGATGGTTTCCATGTGAACCTTCCTGGAAAATCCCTGTAGAGAATATCTCGAGCCCACTCGTGTTTTTGGTTAGCCACGAAATACTTTGTTAGCATATATGTGTGCTCCTGGGCAGCGGCGTCGTTCAGGCTGTCTCCTGCTTCGAACGTGACTCTTTGCGTGACTCTTTGCATATCTGGGAGATGAAGCGGCATCTGTATACAGACGGGTGGCACTCACATAATTTGAAGCCGAATATCCTCCACATGGCTTCAGGTGGAGTAATCCACCTTGCGTCAATGTATCTCTTGATCTCATCTATGTTACCATAGGCGTCAGGCTTGTCGATGTTGAATGAAGTCTGATCGTGACCCTTGTATATGTACTTATATAGGTATTTGACAGCCTTTATGTTGGAGCACACCTCCATGTTGATGTGGCAGTTGAACATCTGCAAGAGGTAAGGGTTGTAAGGCACAACCCATCTATTGTCGAGCATCGCACCACGGACCTTTGAAAAACGGTCGTCCTTCCGTCTCCGATAAATGGGGTGTGAGTGCTTCCCCTATAATGTGGTCTCGTTGAGCGTCCGTGGGTACCTACATTTGCACGACCCATCTTGCATGCACACATTGTCTCTCTTTAGGACACCGCATGGGCCATGCATCATGTGCTTCACGACCATGGCGTATAGCTCCGGGTATTTATCCTTGTCCGGGAGCTCGGCGGATATGAGGTGGTCATACTGATCTGGCACAACAAGTTTATATTTGGAATCCATGATCAATAGGAAATGGGCAATGCGGGAGGCCCCTCTTCTGGAACTCGACCACGTAGACGTACGCCTTCACAACGCCCAAAATGTTCTTCTTGGTCAACTTGTCTTTCATTGTATCTAGCTTGGCCCTAAACACCCGGGCCACAATATCTGGCCAGTCCTGCGGGGTTTGGCCTGGAAGCAGGGCATCCTGTATCTCCTGCCAGTTTGGGTCGCATGTCATAGTGAGGAAGATGTCAGGCTTGCCGTATGTATGTACCAATGCCATGGCATCCATATGCCTGTGCTTCATGTCTCGGAAGCATACCTGAAAATTCCACGGTAGAACAATCCTTGTGCCAACAGCGCTTGCTCGAGTCTCTCCGGCTGTAATGCTATCGACAATGCCTTTATATAGATCAACGCGTATCTCTGGCTGGTGCTTCCTGAACCAATTCAACCTGCAGCCCTCGATCTTTATGTACATGTCTATCGCCCATTGTTTTAACAGTCGTCCTCCATGTTGTATGGGGTTGAATATAGTAGGACGGATTTATAGACGGTAACAGTAGTAGTCCCTAATGGAGACGCATAAATTGCCACCCCCTCTATTTGATGGATAGCAAAAAGAACGTTATGCAACATAAGTGCAGTATAGAACTAAACAAAAATTGTGCAAGTAGAAAAAAAGTACTGCAAGTAGCCGAACCTGGATCGTTGTCACGGTCTGCTCTTGTTAGCTGCACACGGTTCCAAGGTTTATTACGTTTAGGAATATTTGGATGCCAAACAATTTCCCCCTTCGGGAAGAAGAGGGGATATGAGAGCGGGTCATAGCATCGTTGTGTGGCCTGTATACTCTGTTTCTCGTTATTATTACCGTAGAGGATAATACTGCGCTTGAACCTGTTTCCAGGGTTGCTTCCCTCGACCCAGATTGCAGCCACCTCGGACGACACCGGTGTGTTTTATCTCCTTTGGTCTAGTTTTTTTGTTGGTGTTCAGTTCTATACGATAGTCCTCGAGGTTATCCTTATGGGCGCCCAAACTCCTAAACTGCTGCGAGTAGGGGTATTCTCTCATTATGTCCACAACCTTACGGACTACCTCCTGGTCTAGTTCCTTGTTGGCTTCCTTGAGATGGGTCGGGCTAGGATCATCGTCGTAGAAGTAGAGATGTAGATGTTCTGGGCGAGATCCCGGCCCAATCGAATACACGTTGTGGTACAAGGAGCCTTGTGCTCGGAATGAGTAGACCCCGGACCTCATGTTCGTGCAGTCATTGTCGAGATTGACGCCAAGGGTTGTGAAGGAGAAGTGGCCGTTGAAGAATCGTATGTTCTGCCGAAAATGTCGATAGTCTGCATCTGTGCTAGACCATAGCCTTATCAGCTCCGGGATTGGCACTGATTCAGCCAGGTCGATCTGTCCGTTTCGACAGCAGAAACCGGGGGTCTCATGCTCAAACTTCTTGGCATGGCAGTGTTTGCAGTCGGGGACTTTCTCTAGTATGTGTCTACTATTTGGGAGGTTCGAGTACACAAAGTCAAAATGATCGATGGCACCCTCGTCGGATGAGTCTATCGGTGTATCGAGGTCCACGTTATCAGCTTCGAAACCTACATGCACATGTCACATCATTATGTTCATATTTTCTCATAATAGAGCAGTGATGATGGAAAGGCTCGCATTAGTACCTTCACTTGTATACATGCAGCACTCCTCGTCTGTTAGGTCATTGGGGATGGGATTCTGGTCCAAAGTACCATTGAGCAATGCATCCATGTCACCTACAACATTTTTGATCTGGTAAGTATGATGCGTAAATACACCATGACATGAATAAGTTCTTAGATATCGTTGTGTTACCGTTGGTCCCGATGGTATACTCCAGCGTCTTTGTTGGCAAAGTTTCTGCAATTGGGCATGGCATTACGATGGATTCGGGGCATGGGGTGTTCCTCCTAGCCGCGGCGCTTGTCCTGCGTCGAGCCCTATTCTCATCGGTTATTCTTTGTTTAGACGTGTGTTGCTCGGCTGCTCTTCTGAGTGCATTAATCTCCTCCTTTTTCCCAGGCGTCAAACTATCTCGTTTAGCTCTATCTTTGGCTCTTCTCGCTTCATTTATCTCCTCCTTTTGCTCGGTAGTCAAACGCTTGGGTGGCAAACTTTTTCTTTTAGCTCTGTCTCTTTCTCTTCTACGTGCATTGATCTCCTCCTTTTGCTCGGTCGTCAAACTATTTCGTCGAGCTCTATCACGTTCTCGTCGTTCTTGATTTCTATCTTCTGGAATTTTTTAAATTTGTTGCCTTTTCTCTGCCATTACCTTAGCTGAACACCTGATGTACGTATGTGCTAGCAGAGAGTACATGAATCAGTTTGATATCTTCATAAAAAAACTGATGTACGTATGTGCTAGAAGAGAGTACATGATTAAGTTTGATATCTTAATAAAAAATTGAATTATTGTTACTTGAGCAATGAACTGAGAAGTGTGAAGAATATTCTTCTAATGAAATCTGAACCAAAACAAAAATAACATGCGACAGGAAATAATTAATCGGAACTGTGAGGTGCTTTCTTATTATGACAGGTCAAGCTGGTAATGAAATATGAACATTGGTCAAACTGGTATTGATTCTATTCGTGTATATAAACATCTTGCTTTCTTAGGTAATGAAACATGAACATTAAACTGATGTACGTATGTGCTAGTAGAGAGTACATGAATCAGTTTGATATCTTAATAAAAAAAATGAACTATTGTTACTTGAGCAATGAACTGAGAAGTGTGAAGAATATTATTCTAATGAAATCGGAACCAAAACAAAAATAACATGCGACAGGAAATAATTAATCGGAACTGGGGAGGTGCTTTCTTATTATGACAGGTCAAGCTGGTAATGAAATATGAACATTGGTCAAATTGGTATTGGTTCTATTCCTGTATATAAACAGCTTGCTTTCTTAGGTAATGAAACATTAATATTAAGCTGATGTACGTATGTGCTAGCAGAGAGTACATGAATCAGTTTGATATCTTAATAAAAAAATTGAATTATTGTTACTTGAGCAATGAACTGAGAAGTGTGAAGAATATTCTTTTAATGAAATCAGAACCAAAACAAAAATAACATGCGACATGAAATAATTAATCGGAACTGTGAGGTGCTTTCTTATTATGACAGGTCAAGCTGGTAATGAAATATGAACATTGGTCAAACTGGTATTGGCTCTATTCCTGTATATAAACAGCTTTTTTTTCTTAGGTAATGAAACATGGACATTGGTCAAACTGGTATTAGTTCTATTCCTGTATATAAACAGCTTGCTTTCTTATTTTTATTGGTTTTGTGCATACGACTATCCAGGAAGAGAAGTGATCAATCTTGCAAGGAAAACAAGGATAAGTGATTACCGTATGGATCAGGCAAACTGATTATGATAAAGAAGTGATCATCTTAGCATGAGAAGTGATTATCGTATGTGGAGTGTGCAGTCACGAGACCAAGAACCACCGAGCTAGCGTTGGCGTGGCAATGTTGATCTGTGGCAGAACTTTGAGCTATTCCGCACGGTTTTATATGGGTGGTCCGTGTCGGACGTGTTGGTATAAGAGTTGAACTCGTGCATCAATTTGGAATTTATTTGTGTCAGGTAACAGTGTTGGTAGGATTCTGATCGGAATCTGATTGAACAGATCTTAGTGCAGCGATTTGGAAGTTATTTTTTCTCGTAGTATTGTTTTTGGGAGTAGTACTTATCTGAAGGTGATCTATTGGGCCAAGATCACACCTAGACTTCGAGCGCGTGATTCGTTGATTGGGCTGAGATGGCACGTAGACTCGTTTTACTGGTTCGGCCGAGATTGCATATATACTTCGGCCAATCTGCGCAGGTGGGCCACTGAACTTAGCGATCGCGTTACCATCTACGTATGAAACCATCACGTACGAAACGTACGGTCGCTTAGCAAAACTATGTAGTAGATATATACATATATATACTAGCAAAAGGGCCTGTGCGTTGCAACGGGAGAACATATATTCCACACTATCCTGCTAAAAAAGGGAACACACCTAAACCCGAGAATTGGACTATCCTGATATACTCTTCATGTTCATGCTAATGTGAGGCGGATGCACGATGTTCAGATTATTACATGTTTAATTACATAAAAGAGAGGTCAATTGTACATAGAAATTTAGGATCTTCTACCTTTTTAGGTTGACACTTGCTTAGAATTGTAACATTCCCCAACAATCTACAAATCTACGACACAAGTGCAAAAATTAAGTATAACCACCATGATTCCATATCCTGTTACAGTAAGAAAGCATTGAAACTATACATACAGAAAGATGGAAATATTCAAGAAGCCGCCCCAGAACATATCATTTAGAGTGCTTACACTCCTGGAAGGAATGGGCAAACCTATGATTCAATGCTTGGCTCGGTCCTCTATCACAAAAGCACATAGTTCAATCTATTCGCTTTGTAAGCACATAGATCAATCCTCTACTATACGAGAAAGTACAATATGATGACATAGCCTGCCTGTAAGGAATTAAATAATACATTTTTTATGAGTCGGAAGAGAGAGAAGAGAGGTAGGCTATAGGATAAGACCCCGCTCTAGCACGTACTCATAGTCACTTTGTGATGAATGGTGGGCCATGTGTCCATAAAGTAAAACATCATTATAACCCACTATTGTACATATTGGCCATGGATGACATGTTAATGTCTTGTAGGCAACAACTGACTGTATCATTGTACTTGCTCTACTACTACTTTTGCCCAGTTTAAAGTCTCCTAGTTTTCGGTGAGACCAATGGATAAGTTATGCAAAAATTGAATAGAACTTCAATAAAATAAAACGGTACTCTGTATCACATCCTCTTGGAGTCGATGGATATCCAAGACCAAGTAGTACATCTCACAACACCATGTACTCACTCTTCGAATTGATGGACATCTATACGGAGCAAGTAGTAATACATATGAAGCCACAGGCTGAACCACATCGCCATGACCTTTTCTTGAGGTGCGCACGTACCAGATGCATACAAATCAAGGAGGGAACCTGGGACCAGGAAGATTGCATCCATGTAAAAGATCCAATATGGGACGACAAGGGACAAACCTAGACGGAGACTGGCGGGGACCAGCAAAGTGCCGGCGTAGTGAGGCTGCGAGGAGAACAGATCTTGGTGGAGCTTGCCGGCGACCACATGCGTGCTAGGGAAGAGCGCGCCTGCTAGCATACTCCACGACCATGAGCAGGGCAGAGGAGCGACTTCCGGGTAAAAAGAGTACGGTCATTGGTTCATCGTCTTGGTGAACACTCAAAGAGTTAGCCAATGATCTTGTCGTCGTCTCCTTCTTAGACTGCACGCCGGCTGTCACTCTCAATGGGTGCACACGAGAGTTTTGTAAGCCTGGTTCGAAGTCCCGTACATGAGCCTCACGAATCGCCGTCCGAGCTAAACGTCGTAGGGCAAACTAAACGAGTCGATGAGGATCAGTGGAACGTGGTCAGCAGCAGCGATCGGACAACGCGCTTGGTGGCGATGGTCAGTGGCGGATCTAGGAATTTATTAATGGGTATGCCATACTAAAATTTTGTTGTGCATTTTGGTAAAAATATTTTTATATAGAAGGATTTAAAGTACAGGGTTTTCCGTCATTTGTGCTTTTGGCCATGTTTTGATCAACTGTGTTGGTTTTCTTTTGTTTTAGACCAATTTTATCAATTTTGAGATTTCTCAACTCATCGAAAGCATATTGGGCATTTGGATTAAGCTAAAAAACATACATCTGGGTACCATAGTAGCAACTCTACATTTTGACAATATTTTTGTACAAATATATTAAAAATATACATTAGGTATATTTGTACACGTTTAAAAATGCAAGCATATGTGTGCTGACACTTAGTATCCTAACATATTGGCTAATAGCCCTATTAACCAAGCTACGCCACCTGCACAAGTTCGGCACATGGGCCGCTGCGTGGTCTAACATGCATATCCTACCTGCCTGGGTTGCATGCACGGAATGGCCGAACCAAGATAAAAACTGATTGCTCGTTTGCGACCACATGCAAATGCAAGAAGCTGGATATCCGAAGTCCAATGCGTGCCAGGGGAACAGAGCGACCAGGTCATATCGATGCAGACTTCGAGTAGGACACGGATTGCAGCGAGCGATCGGAACGCCTATGCCAGTAGTGCGCTGGGCTAGGCCAACTTGCATGGGGTTTGGCTTGGTCTATTAGCTGAGAGTTGGAAGTCATCGCGTACTGGACCAAGCACAAGATACAATTGGAGTTTGTCTTGGTCTATTGCATTTCAGGATTCCTTTTATATCAGGACACGTCGGCGTGAGGCCAACGAAGGACGGAAAACCTATCGTTTTGACTTGGGGTGGCAAGAGGTGTAATTAGGATCAGAAGTAGGGACAAATCTAATGACGTACCAAACCAAACCAAGGAAGCCTTAACGCTTTTATTATTAGGTAAAGATATATATATATATATATATATATATATATATATATATATATATATATATATATATATATATATATATATAGAGAGAGAGAGAGAGAGAGAGAGGTAGGTAAAGAATTCAAATTCAAACTTGGTTTAAAATTTTCATGCATGTATGAGATGCCAAGAAAACACAACACCACCTTATACACAAAGTTGGGATGTTACAAATCTACCCCCTTAGAAGAATCTCGTCCTGAGATTCCCGATGGAGAAAGAAAGAAGGAACACCGGTTTTGAATGATCTTCTTGAACCTTACAGTTATCTTCTCGAAGAGTTTGATCCGTAGCATCGTGAAGTACTCTTCGGCTACACCTTAGATAAGAGGGAACGACTCTTAGGAATTGATCTTCACGAAGATCGAGTATCTCATCAGCAACTCATGGTGGTAGTGTTCTCGAAAACACTTGAGCTAGCAACCATAAAAACATTAATGTAACGGAGCGTACTAAGAAAATGATTCAAGTTTATAGAAGATTGTTCTTGAAAGGATTTAGAATATTAACTTTGCACAAGACTTTAAATCCTTTTGGAAAAGAAAGGTTAAACAACTAATGAGACTGAGGTTTTAGTCCTTACTTCAAACATAAGACCAAGGTGGAATGGATTATCTTGGCTACCACAAGGTGACATCCATCAACCAGGGAGAACAAGAGAACACACTGGAATTATGTGTTCAAATAAAGTTTGGGAACATAATCATGTTCACTCTTCGGAGTGTACACAGAAGAGGAAGAAACTTTCATTCTTTGCAACAAAGTTTCTGGAAATCCTTGTCGAGTATCGTGATGTCACTTCACACCACAAGAATGAGTAAGAAAAAGGTGTTGGAACACCATAACAAAGTAGAAAGAATTCTTGGTCACACGATAAGGATGAGTAATCAATGGGGATTGGAGCACGGGAAGGAATAAGGAATCTCTTTCTTATGTTGGATTGGACGTAGCAATACATTTACCACATGGTTAAGACCCCAGGGCTGAGGTTACTCACAAATTCACACAACGTGTGAAATGAACAGAACTTCAGGTACCATCAACGGGAAAAGGGGGATTGACCAGTGACGTTTAAAAGATCACCACAAGATGTTTTTCATGATGAACTTGTTTCCAATAAAAGAAAGGTTTGGATGATTGACATAGGTACATTGGATAAAACAACTTCAAATTTATCCTTGATGTTCTAGATACCGACAACAGGCTCATGACAAGCCTACTAGAGGTCACAAAGTGAAAGTCGAACTTCGGTTAGAAAGAGCCATAAGGGAAACTTCTAGAGTAAGTCGCATAAGAATTCTCACAAAGAGTGGTTGTTCTTACCGATTCAAAGGATTACAATGTTAGGCCTTCTGGCTAATTGTGTCAACCACAACATCAACCATGCCAGATTTTCAAATGGACCTAATTCTATACCCTTGAGGAAACACCAACCATCGTTGCTGGTTGAGATTCAGCTCTGGTTCATGGGAGGATAATTCAGAGTCGGCATGTTTGATCAAAGAGGTTGCACCGGTTACCAACGAGATACATTTACTAGATTCTCAAGATATGTACTATGATGTCAAGCTCAGAAAGGTAAGCGAAATTGCAAAACTGATGTATTAGCAACTTGTGAAAGATGGTTGCGCCTACATGGTTTACTTGCACTGTAACACATCAGAGTCCTTGTTGGGAAGAGATTACAAAGATAAAGAAGTTCTTGGACTTCTTCTCTTTGACGATCAATCAGTCAGTAGCTTGGTGTGGATGCAAACTTCTTCAAATAAATGGAGGTAACAACCTATGATCTCAAGAGTAGTCCACACATGCATGACCTAGTTAGGATTATTCGCGAGGGAACAAGGAAACTATACTCAGATCCATGGCGACAAGTTTCACCATAAGCACATGAACCGGATTAAGTTACTTCGAACTCCGAGAACACAACTTCGTGTTAACACAAAGATGGTTCTCAAAAGTTTCCAATATTAGTGGCAATTGTTCGACATAAACCTCTTGCAACTTGGAGAATATAGGTATGTCATCGATGGGCTCAACAACACACTTATCAAGATACGCAAAGAAGAGGGACTCATATGATACATTAACAAGGCAAAATATTGGTCATACTAAAGGACCTGAAGATGTACTTGGGTGAGATACCATGTGTAGAGACACCATCAAGATAGTCCTTGGATTTGATCTTGATTAGACAATATCCCAAATCAAATCAAGGGTAGAATGATAGCATGACCACTAAAGAGATACTATCATGCTTCAACACAGAGGAAACTAGACATCCCTTAATGAAGGAACAAGTTAGGCGGAGCTTTTGTCTTTCAACTCTCCAAGATGTTGTTTAAGCACAACCACTAGTCCAAGGTGTCCAACGTAGTTTCTTGGAGAAAGGATTAGTTCAAATTACCCCTTGTTTAGACATCACGGTCAGGTGTCAAAACCTGGTGATGCTTCTAGAAAGAAAACCAGAATATCACGACCCACCGGTATGTCTTGGAGTTCGGAAGGAATCTTGCTTTCCCAAGCAACCGATATGATCTTGAGAGATTCGGCATGAACCTAACTCTCCGACCGAGAATGTGCACCGGAATGAAAGGATTTGGTAACACCGTCAACTTCAATTAGAGAGTGGGTGATCAATAGTGCTAAGAAGGATACAGATGTTTCTTAGATTTTTGAAAGCAATAAGAATGGTTAAGAATAACTGATACACACAATGCACACCCAACATTCCCGAGCATTCAATCTTGGAGGGAAGGGGGTGAGGACGTGTAAGAGCATCACTTCATCAATAAGGACATGAAACTCAACACAACCTCTTGATATATAAAAGTGTGGTACTCGACGGTGGAACAGAACAGAAGCTAATGAAACTTCTTTAATCTGCGAATTACAAAACATTGACCTGGTCCTAGAAATGAACAATGTACTGGAGTTTGTTTCTCCTTACAAACCAAGGTGGAACGTTCTGACGGAACACGAGAGGAACATGCATGGGAAGACTCGAACACACGTATGTAACTTGGTTTCCAAAACAAAGGATGGGGATTTGAGAGCAACTGAAAGGTAGAATCATGCTCACGAGAAATCCAAAGATCACGTTAGATGAACAAGGTAATAATCTTTTGTAAAACCCATGCAAATAGATTGTTATAGTTAAATCAAGAACATGGATATTAGATTCACAATGATCAATTTTGTCATGATCCTTTTGGTTTCAAGAGAAAACCTATGGCTATGAGAGTTGGAACAACCTAGCCATCCTGAGGTAGAACATGTTCCTTAGGGTCAACAGAACGAAACTTGGGTTGGAGGTCAGAACCATGTACTGATAGCATGAGCATCATATGGTTAGAACCACGTGCTTCAACCCACCACAATTCAGCACATTACGGGACCTTCAGTTCAAGTCTGAGGTTAAAAACCTAGAGAAAGGAGAAACTACTATTCGAGTGCCTTAGGACACTACGAGTAGCAATCACAAAGTATCTTTCAAAATACCAACATAACTACGGAAGAATTGGCACTAAAGATAAAGGATACATTCGAGATGGAAGAAAATCTCGATGTTCTGGATTTGAGACTCTAGAACATGGAAGAATGTGGAATCCACATAACTCTGAGAGATTATTATGGAAAGGAAATCTCCCAGTTTAAACAAGAAACAACTAAGTAAGGAACACACACGAATCTAGAAACATGACACTAGGTCAACTTGGGTAAACGACGTCATTGCCAAAGAAGGCACCTAGGTTTTGAATGACTAGAAGAGATAGCAAAACATTTTCAAAATAAAACAGGTAAGGTGACCCAGAGTTAGAGCGATACCAGACAAGGAGTAAAAATAATCCTAAAGAGATTTCCAGAACCCATTTGGAGGTTCAAAATGGTTTTCACAAACATTAGACTCAACATCGACCAAGCAGTAAGGTTTTTCTACAGGCAGTCCGGCTCTGATACCATGACTTGTCGCCACCCCGGACCCAGAGGTATACATACTGTTATGCGCTCCTAGTCATGGACCCACAAGGGCTTCGGGTTTACGAGGCCCAGCCCCAACAGACAACGGAAGGTCGACCGGATTCATCGGCACGTAGGCGGGATAGCATCGGTACTACGACTCCTTGTGTCCATTCTAGTCATAACCAACTATGCATATAAAAGCATCCACGAGTCGTATGAAACTGAAGGAACGGGACCAAAGCTATAAAGAGATGCTATGTGTCCAGGAAATGCGATAACAAACGAGGGTTACCGGGGTTACCAAGCCCAGGCCGAGTAAACATCCGCATGCCTGCTCGGAAATTGATCATCGGCCCCACAACCCCTCGACTGCGACAACTACACAGACATAGCCAAAACTGTATAACGATGAGCTCAAAACCAACAACTTATCAAAGCTGCACTCTAGACATGAAGCTATATAAAGCATGTATTACTATAGTATAGCTTTACAAAAAGAGGTCACATGACCCAACATTACATCAGATAACGGAAGGCAAATTATGGTGCTATTCAGCAAGAACAAAAAAAAGCCTAAGAGGCCGCAACATAAGGCGACGTCCCAGCCCATAGATTCCAGGCTGCTACCTGGGAACCCCAAATACCCGTCGATGTCCATGTTGAAACACCACCAAAGTGAGGAACTCCACCTGAACCAAGTTGAAGCAAACATGAGTACGGGAGGTACTCAAGAAGACTTATTTAACCTATTATATATATGATATTTTCATAAAGGGTTTTATGAAGGTTAATTTGCGTAAAGCAATCTTTGTTTTTCAAATCGAGAAGGAGTAGCACGTCTCAAGGAGTATTTTCAAAAGAGATGAGAAAGCTACTGAACTACTGATATCATCATCTTTTAATCCACCAATATCATTTCCAGCATCTCGTGCTTCAAAGATCACCATCTCAAGTTGTTCTGATACCTCATGCTACAAGGTAACCCCTCTCGGCATCTCCGAGGAGGCATCCTTCATTCGTTATCAACAAGTTTTTAGTCATTCCATTCAAGTTATTTAAGATCACAGAATCCGTCAACAAGTCGTCCTTAACCGCGGACACGGCTTTTCAAAAAGATTTAACCCTGCAGGGATCTACAACTTTAACCGCGCGTACCAACCAACTCTTAATGCCCGATCATTAGTACTAGTCCGGGAAGTGCCGGCAGAGAGAGGTTGACCACGACCTTTCCCTTGCTTCGCCTATTCCGTGAGTCGCTCCGAGTAGAGATGGTCTGCCAATAGGGAGTGGCCATCTCCTGCCGGCTCTCTACCGTTGTGCGCAATGCTCGACGATTAACTACCCACAGAGCATCGATACATCCCATGTCCTAGTTTTGAAAACGTTTTTAATTTCCCCGCAAATCCAAATGGAAAGCCCGAACTAGGTGACTCATGCAATAAACTAGGAAAGTTGAGACCGGGGGGGAATCTAAGCCTCGTGTGATGCACACTCAGTCTTGGTCGAAGACAAGAACTCGCTCCTAGGGGCATGAACGGGACAAACACCACAAACCCTCTGTGGTCTCATCATCCACACATTTAAGTCATTTTAACCCATTTTTCTTAACTTTCCACAACATCCTATCGTACTAGATTCATTCACAACTCTGATTCATCAACCAGATGGAGCGGAGCTAACAAGCAGGTATGACTAAGCACAACATATTTCAGGCTTTGGCAATGCACACAAGCAAACCTTTAGCTGCTAGGAGTAGTGGATCAGAATAATTAGGCTATGTAATATATAGGAGAACTCTAACTACTGACACAAAATACATTGGAATCGAATGCATTGTACGAGAATCATAGAGTCTTTCGAAATAATATATGGGCAGATAAGAGGTTATGCTTTCCTTGCTTCAGGAAAACTAGATAAAGGATTAAGGAATAAGTGCTTGACTTGTCGGTTATCACGTATTCGTCATAGCAGATGCCGATCTTCTCTTTGGAGTCTAGTTCTACCGATAAGAAGCAAATACCGAAAAGGAAACAATCAAAACATGGCTTAATGCAATGCACAACATGTATGCATGATCTAATGCACTTCGGTAAGCCCTAAGCATGTTTGATGGGTTGCTAGGGTTCATATGAGAATTATGCAATTTTAGTGAAATCAACCCCGAAATGGAGCTCGTAGGGCACTTCGGGCAATTCTGAAAATGAGTCAAATTTTAATTGCTCAAATGGGTTTGAAAACATCATAACTGAGTTGCATTTGTCTTGTGAGTATTTTGGTATTAAACTTGTAAGTTTCTGAAATTATTGAATAAAATGATATTTCCTTCATTTTAAATGACTTTAAACAATACTAAATAATGGTCAAAAAGGAAGTTTGTCAAACATGTTTGAAAATGACATAAACATTTAGAGTTTATTTTTTTTGAACATTTCCATATATTAATTATATTTTTTTGAGTTACCAATTAAAAGTTATTAAATTTCCATGTTTTATCTTTTCTGGAATTTAAATAGAGGTAAGGCCCACCATTTAGTTATTTAAACATTTCTATTTAATTTTTTTGAAAAAGAAAAGAAACTCACAGCTGGCCCCACTATGACGTCGCGCCGACATCATCGTGACATCAGCAACTGCTGAGGCACCTCTGCCGCCAATCGATCTCTCGATTGCGTTCGGGAATCGCAAAACGGCCAACGCCATTCGCTAGAGGAGGCCAAGGGGAGCCTACAGACGGCGGCGCCACTGCCAAAAGGTCGCCGGAACATCTTCGACAAGCTCTTCCACGGTGACGGACATGGTTGCAGAGTTCAAGCTCAAATCCGAGCGGGGGAGGGAGAAGGAAAAGGTCCAGGAGGACCAAGAGCTCACCATGAAGACGATGGAACGGTCAGAGGAGGTCAGGGTGGCCGGAATTCGCGACAGCGTGCGGAGTTGGCCAGCGGCCTGAGCGAGGTTCGATGGTGAAATTCGGCCTTCACCGTGCTTTCCCGCTGCTCTGTGAACTCGAGGAGGTAGCGGAGATCTACGGGAGTACAAAGGAGTGGTCAGCGGGGACGAGGACGGCCGGGAACGATGGCGGCGAGCGACGGCCGTCTCGGGTAGGGTTAGGGTTAGGGTTCGGATTTCTGCTCGTTGAGAGAGCTAGAGAGAGAGGGCCATGGTTAGGAGGAGAAAGAAGTCGGGGCACGCCCCCATGCTCTTATCCGTGCTGCAGGGGCTAGCAGAAGGTGGCACAGCGCGGCGTCGGTGAGTTGCTCGTCTACTGGCCGGAGGAGGCAGAAGACAAAGACGATTTCCCGAAAAACCCCTTGCCTTTCTGGAAATTAAAAAACACCCCCTCCTCTTTTTAAAACAGCATGTCCTAAACTGATTTGAGCACTTTTCCGCAATTAGTAAAAATTGGAAAAAATATATTTTGGAAACCTTATAAAATTTCCAACCAAACCATATCTTGGTTTGCCAAATTTGAAAATGTTTTGATTCAAATTTTGGGTGGCCACCTTAAGTGGTTTTGTCAAACCCCAGCTTTTGGATCTTTGTACTTTAGTTCAACGAGACAAAAATGTGGGCCAACAAATTTTTTCTAACAACATGTGTGTTTGAACCAACATGTGTATGTGGATATAGTCATATATGCAATGCAAGTTTTGTTTCATTTTAAAACCAATACAATTTTTTTTTCTGAAAACACATTTATGTTTTCTCTAATGAGACTTGAGTGATTTTTATTCCAAGACTTGGATCATGCTTGCTTGCATTTTGATTTAAAATTTTAGTTTTTTTGTATCCAATAAAACAAAAATACAAAATGATTTATGGAAGTTTTCTTTGAAGTTTTCTATTAAAACTTTTCCCTGAAAATATAGCCAAGTACCTGTTTTCCACACTTGTTTTCCATAGGCTATATTATTCTATTTTGTGTTTTCTTGACTTGTATTTGTTATCTGATATGTGGACTACAAAACTACAAGCTTGGTTTGATTTATGGACTTCTAAAACAATCTTTTGCATGTTTGTTTTTGTGGAAAAAAATAAGACAGAAAAATACATTTTTAGAAAACAGAGAAAAATAGAATGTAGCCATTTTTCCACTTTGTTTTCATAGCCTTCTACTATTCAAAGTTTGGTTTCAAAAGATGTTTCTGAAATTTCAAAACATGTTTAACAATCTCCAACTTTGAAAACAAAATTTTGATTCCATTTGACCCTTGAAAACATTGTGAACTTTTGGGGGTTTTCATCTATAAACTGCATTTTCTGAATATTCTGAAACAGTTGTTTTTACAAAAGTTTGATAGTTGTTTTTATTTGATTTTTGTGCAAACCTTGAAGTGGGACTTTTCCATTTGTGTTGACCTTGGTTTGTACTAACATAGGATGCCTTTTGTGGGTTTCTTGATAAGGGGTGGCCCAATCTTCTCAGTGAACTCACAGATAACTTCTGAATGATAACTAGTGCGCCACTAGAACTCTCCCGGCTGATCCCTGATGCCAATGCAAAATATAGCAACCTCAAGGATATTCTCAACTCCACACTCTTGCACAAGTAATCCACCGACTACAAGTGGTCCTGTACCGTCTTATTCCCAGTGGAACAACAGGTAACACATAAAGTTTGCAGATGAACTTCCAGATGAAGGCTTACTAGCTGTTTCAATCTAGAGGTCTAGGGTTTATGTTTTCACGTAGTCTAATCTCTCCAATGCGCCCAAGGGGGGAATATAAGAGAGGGGGTGCGGCCACAAGGGGGTCCCTTGCGCAAGCACCAAACCTACTAGGTCTAGGACTCCTACCACTACCACAAATAGATACAAACCGACCCAAATAGGTGGGATTCGGCCAAATTGGTATACAAACCAATCCTAACAAAACTAGGTCTTGTATATGGCGCATAGATCCTCCTAGTGGGCGCCCTCCTCTTGCCTTTTCCATCTATGAGTGTGGAATAACATAATAGCATTGTTTTCCACACTTAGTGCATTTGACCTTGTGGAGGCACCATCCCCTTGTCATCCTAACATTTGTTATTTGTTGTTTTCACCATGCTAGCACTTGATCTCCATCTCCCCTTCTAGTCCATCTTCCTCCTTATGTATCTCCTCTCCATGATCTCCATTCATGCTTGTGTTATCAACAAACCTGAGAATACATAAGTGCAAGGATTTAGGTAGTATAAAGTTCTCACAATTATAAACATTATACTCAAGTAGGAGTGAATTCACCTGTTGTTGTAATAGCTTGGTTCTTGATCTTGTCATTGGACCAATCCTTACTTCATTAGCTTGTATAGGAGCATCCTCATGTGTAACAATAAGTTAAGAACTAGGGACGTCCTCATCATCCTCCCCCTCTTGAAAAGGCATCGACCTCGATGCTAAATCATCTCCATGGTAAGGTGTCAAATCAGCCACATTAAAAGAATTGCTAACACCAAACTCATCAATTGGGAGGTCAATATTGTATGCATTATCA
This sequence comes from Alopecurus myosuroides, assembly GCA_028641055.1. Lineage (NCBI taxonomy): Eukaryota > Viridiplantae > Streptophyta > Magnoliopsida > Poales > Poaceae > Alopecurus > Alopecurus myosuroides. The sequence goes on along the minus strand of CM054060.1, from coordinate 182,539,989 downwards.
TTGATCCTTGAAATAACTCTATAAGGACCAGCACCTCTAGGCATCAATTTAGATTTTCTCAATGTGGGAAATCTATCTTTTCTAAAGTGCACCCACACCATATCTCCTGGCCGAAAAATCACTTCTTTCCTCTTCTTATTCACCCTCTCGCCCACATGCTTTCCTCTCTTCTATATAGCCTCTTTTGTTTTCTCATGTATCATTTTCACAAAATCAGCCCTCTTTGATGCCTCCATATTAATTCTCTCATGTAAAGGAAGTGGTAATAAATCAAGAGGAGTAATAGGCTTGAACCCATAAACCACCTCAAAAGGACATAATTGAGTAGTTGAATGCACAGCTCTATTTTATGCAAATTCAACATGGGTCAAACACTCCTCCCACTCCTTCAAATTTTTCTTGATCATGCCTCTCAACAATGTGGACAATGTTCTATTTACCACCTCGGTTTGGCCATCAGTTTGGGGGTGGCAAGTAGTAGAAAATAATAGCTTATTGCCAAGCTTACCCCAAAGTGTCTTCCAAAAGTAACTCATGAACTTGACATCTCTATCTGAAACAATAGTTCTTGGCACTCCATGTAATCTCACAATTTCTCTAAAGAATAAATTTGTAATGTGAGAAGCATCATCACTCTTGTGGCAAGCAATGAAGTGAGCCATCTTGAAAATCTGTCCACAACCACAAAGATAGAGTCATGTCCTCTTTTTGTCCTTGGCAAGCCCAAAACAAAATCCATACTTATATCCTCCCATGGTGTACTAGGTGATGGCAATGGGGTGTACAACCCGTGGGGTTTTAGCTTTGATTTGGACTTGTTGCAAGTAATGCATCTTTGCACCAATCTATACACATCTCTCCTCATATGTGCCCAATAGAAATTTTCAGCCAACATAAGCAAAGTCTTCTCTCTTCCAAAGTGTCCCATCAATCCTCCACTATGAGATTCCGGTATTAAGAACAAACGCAAAGAACACTCGGGAATACATAATTTGTTAGCTCTAAACAAGTATCCATCATGTATATGAAATTTATCCCATGCCTTAACATTAGTACACTTATTAAATGGCATAGAAAATTCATTATCTTAATCATATAAATCCCTAATACCCTCCAAACCCGAAACCTTAATTTCTAAATTTGAGAGTAACATGTTCTTTCTTGACAAAGCATCAGCAACTACATTATCCAATCCCTTTTTATGTTTAATGATGTATGGAAAAGATTCAATAAATTCAACCCATTTAGCATGTCTCTTATTCAAATTAGGTTGGCACTTTAATAATTTCAATGCTTCATGATCACTATGTATAATAAATTCTTTAGGCCACAAATAATGTTTCCACACCTCTAAAACTCTCACAAGTGCATATAATTCCTTATCATAAACATAATAATTCAATTGTGCACCATTCAGTTTTTCAGAAAAATAGGCATCACACTCAATCTCAAATCTTTTATCAAAATTTGGTAGCATAAGGAGTGGGGCCGAAATCAATTTTTCTTTCAATGTATCAAAAGCAACATCTTGAGCAACACCCCACTCAAAATCAACACCCTTTTTAGTTAGATCATCTAAAGGGGCAGCAATTGTACTAAAATAAGGCACAAATCTTCTATAGAAACTAGCAAGCCCATTAAAACTTCTAACTTGACTCACATTAGTTGGAATTGGCCAATTTCGAATAGCTTCAGTTTTAGATGTATCAACTTCAATTCCATGCTTAGAAACAACATATCCAAGAAAGATGACCTTATCTTTGCAAAAAGTGCACTTCTCAAGATTACCATACAATTTATTTTCTCTTAGCACTTGCAAAACTTGTCTAATATGATCAATGTGTTCATGTTCATTGTGGCTATATATGAGAATATCATCAAAATAAACTACCACAAATCTACCAATAAAGTCTCTCAAAATATGGTTCATTAATCTCATGAAAGTACTAGGTGCATTAGTTAAACCAAAAGGCATCACTAACCATTCATATAAACCAACTTTTGTCTTAAAAGCAGTTTTCCGTTCATCTCCCTCTTTCATTCTTATTTGATGGTATCCACTACGCAAATCAATTTTAGAGAAAAGAGTAGCACCACTTAATTCATCTAACATGTCATCTAAATGTGGTATAGGATGACGATAACGAATAGTGATGTTATTAATTGCTCTACAATCTACACACATGCGCCAAGTACCATCTTTCTTAGGAACCAAAATAACGGGGACATCACAAGGAGAAAGACTAACCCGAATATAACCTTTATCTAGTAGCTCTTGTACTTGCCTTTGTATCTCCTTTGTTTCTTGTGGATTGGTTCTATAAGGGGCTCGGTTTGGTAGAGATGCTCCAGGAATTAAATCAATTTGATGCTCAATCCGTCTCAATGGTGGCAATCCCGAGGGAATATCTCCTGGAAAAACAACATCAAAATCCTGCAAAACATTAGAAACACCAAGAGGAATAGGGGTCATGTCATTAGAAACCAAAATCTCTCCCTTGTGAATAAGCACAATAGGAAGCACAATAGGGACTAATGTAGGGTCATCCCTAAATTCCCTCAAATCCTCTTTGGTGGCTAACATGCATAATAGGTTCTCTCTTTTTTTACCACTCGAATTGGTTTTACTATCACTCCCCAAAGCTTGTGAATTTCTTGATCCCTCATGCCTCTCTCTCTCTTTTTCCACTCTCATATCAATTTTGGATTGGGACTCATTTACAATTTGTTGTGGAGTCATAGGTCTCAAAATAATAGTCTTCCCATGATGATGCAACTCATAAGTGTTTGCTCTTCCTTCATGCTTCACACTTCTATCAAATTGCCAAGGTCTTCCCAATAATAAATGGCAAACTGTCATGGGCACCACATCAAACTCAATAGTATCCTTGTAAGGTCCAATTTTAAATTTCACTCTCACCATATGAGATACCTTCATTTGTCCCTACTCAACCATTGTATATGATAAGGAGAAGGGTGTGGCAAATATTTCAAATTGAGTTTTGCACATAGATCTTTGCTAGCCAAATTCCCGCAACTCCCTCCATCAATAATGACTTTGCAAGCCATATTAGGACCAATGATAGCCTTAGTTTGAAACAAATTGCACCTTTGATTTTCAAGACTAGGTACCACACTCAAGGAATTTTGTGTGCAAATAATAGTTGGCATGTTAGTAGCATATGCATCCAATGGAGTATCACTCAAATAACCATCATCATCATCAATATCATTAGGATCAACATCATCACCTGTCTCATACTCATTGTTCTCATTGATAATCATCACCTTTGTATTTGGACAATCCCTCTTGAAGTGCCCCTTTCCTCCACATGTGTGACATGTAATATCTCTATTCCTTGTAGTAGGAGCACTAGAACCCGAGGCACTTGCAGTTGGTTGAGTTGATTTCTTTGTAATGGAAGCACTAGGCTCGGCCTTGGATGATGAAACACCACGGCTAAGAGAAGGAGGAGGGGGTGCACTAGGCATAGTAGATGATCTCATGGGAATCTAGCCGTTGTCCTTGTAGTAATTTTTGCCTCCTCAATAAGATGTGCTTCGGCCTCCCTTGCATGATGTAGCAACTCATGTATATCATGATATTGGTGATGCCTAACAATTCCCTTGATTTTATAGTTCAAACCTGAAAGAAACCTTTGCATTGTTTGCTCCAATTGCTCTCTCACACGTGCCCTTTGCATGATTAATTCCATCTCTTGATAATAAGCATCAACAGTCATAGTACCTTGCCTCAATTGTTGCAATTGATCAAATTGTTGCCTTATGTAATTTGGTGGAACAAACCTATCCCTCATGACTCTCTTCATGGTGTTCCAAGTGACAATTGGTAACTCACCATCCTCTTGTCTCTTTCTCACAAGATTATCCCACCACCTAAGAGCATATCCATCAAACTCAGAAGATGCCAACTTAATTTTTCTATCCTCATTATACTCATGCATTCTCCATAGCTTCTCAATTTTCAACTCCCATAGCAAATATTCTTCCACATCCATAGTATCAAAGCTGAAAGAAGGAATAGAGAATTTGGGCTTACTCAAACCATCCTCTCATGGATTTTCATGACCCACACATGATTAGGCACTCTCCTTGCAACCATATGATTGGCTAGGCCATTAAATCCTCCTCTAGCTGTATCTCCTCTAGCTCCACGGCCAAGATGATTATCAACCTCTCCATTGGCTTCCAAGCCATTATTAGCATTACTATGGACACTAGCATTATCATCATCAACAAGAGGAAATCTGTCTTGAATCATGGTTTGAAGTCCAGCAAGGGTAGTAGTCATTTGAGCAATTGAATCATTGATTGATCTCACTTCCCCTGTATTTGTCTCGGCCAATTTATGAGTGGCCTCCATCTTGGTCTCCATAGCTTGGAGAGCCTCATATAATGGATCACATGCATCTTGTACAAATTGCTTGAGTCCATTATGATTGTCCATGATTTCTTTTGCCAACACATCCCTAATAGTCTCATACTCCCTCCAATTAACTCCCTCCTTATGGTCCTTCTTTTGATGCACAAGATCACCACTAGAAAGATCCATTAGTAGGTTAGTGTAATAGAAACAAGTATAGGTTGTGGTGTTCTCTCACAACTCACTCAAAAATCTAGCAAGACAATAGGTTATCTTACCCTTCCAAAGTGAATAGAAATACTTACCACAAGTAGAGGCAATTAATGTACTTTGATGTGAAGAAGAGAATACCCAGGTTTTTAACTCGCACAAAGGCAAACAAGGTTATTTAGTGGGGCTTGGTATGGATACCTAACAATCACCAAAGTAACAATCCTATTTGCTGTCTTTGTGAAGATATAAAAATACCCAAGGAAACTCACACAATAATGGAGACAAATGTGGCAATGCAAATATATGGATGAGTTTTTGCAATGCACTAGAAAGTCACTAGCTAGGCTCTTAATTGACAGGCACAAGATTGCTCAATGAAAAACCAAGTGTCACAATGGCAAGCTCAACTAGTAAACAATAGCAATGATATGGCCTCTTTGGACTTTTCTCCTTTTCTCTTTTCTCTTTCTTTTTTTATACTTTTACTTTTTCTATTTTTTTGTATTTTTCCAATGGCCTTAAACACAACTAGGAGCAATATGAACCAATAAACAAATGAACACAATGGTGGTGATGAAAATGAGCAACCTGTCAGAGCACAAAATAGCTATACTTGTGGGCAAGTTCCTATTAAGATGTTGTAGAAAGGCTGTGGCTATGGTTCACAAAGTATGGATGTATTGGTCCTAGTGATGAAAACAGGAAAACAAAGAAAGACAACGAAAATCTAGGTGAAAATCTAGCTCTAGCACACCCACAGAAGCAAACACAGCTCACAGCAGCAAAACAGATGATTTCTGTACCGCGGCAGCGCTCACGGCAGCAAAAACAGCTGAAAATTGTACCGCGGTAGTAATTAGTAGCTCACGACAGCAAACAGCGCACACGGCAGAGAAAACGCGAAAAATTCCTGTCACGGCAGCGCGCGCGCGTGCGAGACAGCGAATGGTAAGCGCGCTGCGGTGGAAAACCTAGCGCGCGCGGACAGCGACTAGCGGCAGCAACAGACAGCGGCGGCTGCGTTTTGCGCCAAACTCGTGTCGCGGCAGCGCGCAAGCGATGGATTGGTGTGGTGCGCTGCGGGTGCGGGTGGGGGTTTTGTAACCGTGGGACGGTGGGAATCCGAGTGCGAGTAGGCACGGCAGCGGTGGGGTGGTGTGCGGCAGGGGGGAATCCGATAGCAACTAGGGGGGTGGTGCGGCATGGTTTTGGCAAGTTTTGTGCCGCGGTAGGAACACTAGATGGAATCGGATTGGGGGTGGTATAGAGCAATGAGGAGCGGATTTTTTTGGTATTTTGGATAGGTTTTCGACTAGATGAACAAAGAACCCTAGATCTAGCCGAAAGTATGAAATCTAAAAAGATAAAAAGTAACACAAAATCAAACACAAAAACATCACTAGTAATTGAAACTAAGGTGATATCTGGGATAAGGCAATGAACTACACTATTTTCGTGGGGAAATTTTCTGGATAGGTAATAAAAACACTCAAAACTAAAGGGAAATTTGATAGCTCACCGAGGCAACCTGTAAATCTGATACCAAGATGATAAGGGGTGGCCCAATCTTCTCAGTGAACTCACAGATAACTTCTGAATGATAACTAGTGCGCCACTAAGAACTCTCCCGGCTGATCCCTGATGCCAATGCAGAAGATAGCAACCCCAAGGATATGCTCAACTCCACACTCTTGCACAAGTAATCCGCCGACTACAAGTGGTCCTGTACCGTCTTATTCCCAGTGGAACAGCAGGTAACACGTAAAGTTTGCACATGAACTTCCAGATGAAGGCTTACAAGCTGTTTCAATCTAGAGGTCTAGGGTTTATGTTTTCACGTAGTCTAATCTCTCCAGTGGGCCCAAGGGGGGAATATAAGAGAGGGGGTGCGGCCACAAGGGGGTCCCTTGCGCAAGCACCAAACCTACTAGGTCTAGGACTCCTACCACTACCACAAATAGATACAAACCGACCCAAATAGGTGGGATTCGGCCAAATTGGTATACAAACCAATCCTAACACAACTAGGTCTTATATATGGCGCATAGATCCTCCTTGTGGGAGCCCTCCTCTTTCCTTGTCCATCTATGAGTGTGGAATAACATAATAGCATTGTTTTCCACACTTAGTGCATTTGACCTTGTGGAGGCACCATCCCCTTGTCATCATAACATTTGTTATTTGTTGTTTTCACCATGCTAGCACTTGATCTCCATCTCCCCTTCTAGTCCATCTTCCTCCTTATGTATCCTATCCATGATCTCCATTCATGCTTGTGTTATCAACAAACCTGAGAATACATAAGTGCAAGGATTTAGGTAGTATAAAGTTCTCACAATTATAAACATTATACTCAAGTAGGAGTGAATTCACCTGTTGTTGTAATAGCTTGGTTCTTGATCTTGTCATTGGCCCAATCCTTACTTCATTAGCTTGTATAGGAGTATCCTCATGTGTAACAATAGGTGAAGAACTAGGGATGTCCTCATCATTTCTAGAAGGAACAGAGAGAGAGGAACTCAAGTGAGGACAAGATGGGACATAGAGGTGAGGGCACTGCCCTGGCCGCACTATGCATGACCACTGTGGCCATGCCACGGCCTTTCCCTGCTCCACCTCACCTCTGTGACGCACCCCTGACACCCCTTGCCCCCCCAGACATGTTGCCACGCAATTGCACGTCGTGGATACGACCCAGAGCACGTCCCTGTGCCGGAAGGAGCGCACCCGAGAAAGTACCCTTGCCGTGGACCTCGATGCCGTGAGTACAACACGCCTCCCTCGCCCCCACTTCGCCAGTAGCCTCCCCGCACTCCCCACTCTCACCTCCACCCGCTAGATCTCCCCCGTGAAAGTCTCTGTGAGCACCGTGCCCGAAATCACCGCCGCCGTCCACCGCAACCACCCCGAGGTGGTGCTTCTAGAACCAGCCTGCCCCAACTCTTCTTTTCGCCTACTTCAAGCTCCCCGTAGCCGCACGCACCCACCTGACAACCCTGCTCGATCTCATGCTTGCAGGTTTGCCCCCGCTGTCGACCTCGCCGCCGCGACCGCACTGCTTCCGCGCCGTCGACTAGAGCCACGCCAGCCGCCAAGTCCGCGCCCCTCCCCCGCTTGGACACCCTGCAACACCCACGACACTACGCTGCCGCCTATCATCGCCCCACGGTGAGGAACCGTGCCTTCCCGCGTCGCCAGCTTGTTTCCGTCATGTGAGAGAGAGTGGGAGGAGGACGACGCCCGTGAGCCGTTGATCCTTTTATCAACAGACCCCGTTGAACCCTGCATGTTCCCGCGCGTTGCCGCGCGCTCTCGCCTGTGCAGGGCCACTTTGCGGCTAGGTGGGCCGCGCGCTGAGAAATCCAGCCCGTGTGCAGTGTGAGTGTTTCCCTTTTAAATTAGCAGAAACTAGTGTGTTTGCTTTTGCTCTGTTTAAAATAGATCTAGCTTTGCTTGTTTATTTTTGCCTTGGTAATGAAAATGCTAGAGAGTTTTTGTTAGGCTATTTGTTGCATAACTTTTTGTGTATGTATACAAATTGGTCAAATCAAATTGTTTTGAGTATCCCTTGGGTAGATCTATGAGTGAGACTTGACCTTGCATTAAGGAGAGTTACCATTTGGAAATGTCAAACATTTTGGTAAAAGACCAGTAGGCTTTTCTTGGATTTTCAGAGAGAGTTTAAAAATGATTTTTGATGTGGATCCATTTGAATGATCTTGTGTGTGCTTAGGTCTATGTAATCCTTGATTGGCATAACTTTTAGAGCTCCAGATTATTTTTGGCATGCATTTCTAGATACAACAACTTTTCTGTTATTATTAAATCTTGTGCCTTCGTTTGTAAATAAATGTTTGTTTGTTAGGAACTTGTTTTCTAGCATGTGTAGATGTGTTTCTCTCTGTTATTAGGTTGTTTTCTTGCAGTATTAGTATGTTAGGAAGTTTGTGCATGTTTGAAAAAACAATTAGAAATAGAAATAGTCTAGTATTTTTTTCTAGTACTTTGTGGAATGGATTTTGTGAGCTAGTCTTGCTAGGTTTATTACCTAAGTTTTGGTGTGGTTATGTTGAGTCCATTACCACTTTGGTACTGATGTTGTCATGGTATCACCTCTGTTAGCTTGCACATTAATTTATAGAAAAGCATGTGTAGCATTGTTTGTTTGTTTTCACTTTATTGTTTTCACTAGTATGGGTAGTGTGTGATGTATGCTTTGGTAGATTACAATTTTCTCCAGTGAGAGCAGAGGCTTTGTGACCTCTCAATGCTTTGGTATATTAGTGGAACACCCACTGGTCCCATTGCATTTTGGTTGGGGATACAAATTCGCTACCATACACTTGTTTGTTAGTGGCGTAGATTACTATATGTGTGTTTAGTATTTTCCACCAAGGAAAATAGATGATTGCTCTACTTATTTGATTGAAGTGATAGTAATGCTTTGTGACTACTAGTATGTTTAGTTGAGGTACATTTGTTGATATGATGTTCCCTTGAGAATATCATGTTAAGAAGTGGTTTACTATTGTTTTGGTTATTTTGAGTGTTGTTTGCAAATAGAAATATTTCCTAGTATTGAAGATTATTGTGTGGATATTTTTTCCTTGAGTGTTTTGATTTTAGAAAGTGTTTGTTTGAGCATGTCTTGAGTTCATAGCTACTGGTTGTATAGCAATGCACTTTGATGATTGTTGTTTGATTGTTAGAAAAGCATGATTTATTAGACTTGGTTGATTTTTCCTAAGTAGTTGTTTTCATAGAATTATTATAGTATAATTGTATACTAGCATGTGTAAGGTATATGTGTTGTTAGTAAGTATTTATGATCATGTATTGCTTGTTTAGAAAAATGCATTTTTGTAGTGTTGATTGCTTCTCTAGGATTGTATTAGTGTTGCCATAGATATTATGAGTTGCTCTAGTATTATTCCCTTCTCTTTTGTATGAGTGTATGTTTATCCTAGAATGTTTAGCATTTTTTTTACTTCTGTTATTATGACTTGACTCTTTGAGTTGCTAGTTGTCATTAGTTGTAGAATACATTATTCCTTATAGCATGCTTGTGTAGAGATCTTTCATATTAGCAAACTCCTGTTGTTAAGCTATTTTTTAGCTATTTTATCTATTGTGTTGTTTGTGTTTTAGAGTGTGTCTTATGACTTGTTACAATTGGTTGAGCCACTAGTTTTTTTGGGTATATTTATGATTGAATGATTCCTTAGTCTTTGTATAGCCATAAGCATAGTTAGTAACTACCTTGTTCATCGGTGTTTTGCTGATTGGAATTGTCTAAGTGTTTACCTTGGCATGAGTATTGTACTTATGTTATTGTTTTTTTAGTAGTACCTCGTTATCTATGCATTAGGTTAGTGGTTAACTTGTTTGGTGATGCTTTCTTGTGTTGCTGTTAATACCCACTGCCATGGGTATTGCTTTGAATGATTGTTATTACTCTAGTAGTCTCACCCTTGAGATCACAAACTATTTTTAGCTTCTTAAATGTCTTGGTATGAGAGTGGTACACCCACTCAACCTATGATATTTAGGATGTGGAATATGGTTTTTAAACCATATATATTTTAGAGATAACCTTTGTACCGTGAGTGTTTGTGAGGAAGTCTTCTCGATAGATTTTTGAGTGATTGCGTTAGTGTAAGCTTGCTTGCTGTATGTGTTTCCTTGTGTTATTGATTGCCTTCTTTGGGTTCTGAGTGTGTGTCTTTTATTCTTTTTGTAACGTTAGAAAACGAAGAAGGAGAAAAGGAGTTGTAGAGCTGTGTGTCAAGTTCAACCTACTTCAAGGCTAGGGACACAAAGAGTTTTAAGGCAAGCCATCCCGATGCTTGCTACTACACTTATCATTATCTATCATGCATGTTTTAATTATGAAAGTTTGACAAAACTTTAATTTCCAAAACTATTTTTGAGTGACTACTACTACTATTAATATTATATAAGTTATTATTATGCCAGTAGTTGATACTTTGTGTTACCAAGCCCATAGCCACCAGATGGTTACCGCCAAAAGTATAAGTCCCTAAGTGGACACCGTAAAATATGTTTTTTGCAAAACAAAGGCTTTATGGAAAACCCTGTGGAAAGGCGAAGCCTTATCCAAAGGAGATTTGTGAAGTGGTCATTTTTGGGAAAAAGGTGTTTTAAAAAATGACACATAACCTAGTCTTCGCCGGACAACCTTTATCCTACTGCCACTCTACCCCAACATGGCCACGGGGCTTAATTTGAAACTTATTCTTGTTAGTGTGTGCTCTATCTCAATTTGCTATAAGGGGACGTACTCCCTCGAACCGAAATGTCGCCAGGAGGGGAATACAGGACATACACAGTGAGGGATTAAGTTCTCCTTCAAGTGCGACAGTTGGGTCTCCTGTCTTGGAGGGGTTAGACTAGGTGCCGGGGAGAACAAAGAATCTCCTGTCATGGAGGGGTTGACTAGGTGCCGGGGAGATTAAACTCAACTTAAGAGGTAGTCATATACTAGCTTGACCATAGTGGATGGTTAGGATCAATTATCCGATATTCACATACTTTTGACACAGTCCGTGGTTGTTCACGGTGGACGTTCTGGATCTTGTGGAATGTGTACACCTCTGCAGAGTCAAACTATTCTAAATAGTCGTGTCCTCGGATATGGACAGTTGAATGGCCATGTAGCTAGCATTGTGTCAATGTTTTCAAAAAGTAGTTGGAACATGTGAAGTATTTAAAGAAGGAGCTTTGTACCAATGAGGTATGGTTTGAGAAAAGCCGGAATTTGTTCGACAAAAAGTTTTGCAAAGAAAATCTTTCTTTTCTAAACAAAAACTGGAAGTTGATTCCAAGAAGTTTTGCAAAGAGAAAACCTTATTTTTAAATAAAGGTTTACAAAAACTCTTGGACATGCAATATCTAAAACAGAAAGAAAAATATATTATTTTCTTTTGAAGTATCTTCTTCAACAAAGATACAGAGATTTTCAAAAAAAAAATCAACTATGATGTATCTTTCATATATCATGGGTAGTGAACCCTATGTATAGCCTACCCACTCCATCATATAAGCATGTTTGCATTCTATAAGCTTCATGACGGGTGTCTTGCTGAGTACATTCAAACGTACTCATATTGGTTTCGTCCCTGGTATTTACTTGCCAGACTTTGAGGAGGAGCCTCAGGAGGAGATGTACAAGGAGGAATACTGCACTGATGGCCTTGTGAACTAGGATCATCTCCCGGTCAGCAGCCTGTAGGTCAAGGCATGACTTGGGCTCTACTACGTTGTGTGTTGTTTGTCTTCCACTGTGTGTGTTGTGTGCTTGCCCTGCCTGGCATTTGTGTTAGACTTGGTCATGTGACCATTTCTCTTTTGTAAGACCTTTATGTAATCATGTATTGGATGTTGTATCTGAATGCCAACTTGATATGTTGTTCACGACTGGTGTGATCTGGGATCGTGAATGTATGCATATCGGAGGTCCTTGAACAGTGGTTCGGGTGTCCTTACAGAGTTGGTATCACAGCTATCCTGACCTTAGGAGACCTTAGTTAGCATGGACGTTAGACAGTACACTGAAAAGATAATTTCTAAAACTAAGTTACCAAGATGACAATGTACCAAAATTTTCTATATATTCCATCCCCTCTGTGTTTTTGAAAACTCTACTTGTACTAAGTTACCCTTGAGCATCTGAAAATTTTGCACACGATTACCTAACTTAAGCTACATAAAAATTTGTGTAGATGACAGTTATCTTCACCGAGTCCTTCCGGCTAGGTACGCATGCACCTTGCTACCGCCGTTTTGAGGAGGATTTGATCAAGATGAATCGTCTTATCGGTCGCCCAGTACCTAAGTTGAAGGGAGCTCAGATTCACCATGACGGACAAGAGTTGTCCTGGTTGGTGGTCTGTACCATTTGTGCTCCTTTGCTAGCACCATCGACCCCAGAGATCACTGCGAAGATGGTATCCTTAGAGTGATGCAACTGACTATCGCAAAACTCGCGAACTTCTTTTGCAGCAAGTTGGAAGGCACCCCCTATAGATACTATGGGAGGCGCGATGAGGATGACACGCCTTTTGATGTCACTGGTAACTTTGTCGTTGCTCGTCACTTCCAGCAGATGGAGGGACAACTGTACCACACTCAGTTTGGCCTTGATAGACTTAGAGGAGAGTTCGACATCCGAGGAAGGGAGATAGTCCAATTTGAGAAAGACCTGAGAGTTGCTTCAGCTACTAAGCGTCGTATCAAAGCACTAAACAAGACCATGAAGTACGTTGACTCCCACCTTCGTGCACAAGTGAGAGACCTTCAATTTCAGCTTGCAACTAGCAAGGCCAGAATTGAAGAGTTGGAGGAAGAGCTACGCGCATCCTCAAGAACTTAGGATTGCCGCAGGTTGTTCGGAATTGTGTTGTTTCCACCCAGACTCTTGTTTGTGTTTGTGTTGTGTGAGTCTGTTAAGCACTATGTGTGTGCTAGATGTATTGTAAGACCTATGCTTTTGCTATTTGAAACCTAAGTTTGTGTTATGCTTGTTAAGGCCCTACCTTATATGCATGTTAGTCTATGTTTGTGATTGTGGTTTGCTTCTTAGATGATTGTTTGCTGTTGTGTTTTCAACCGTTCTCATCTCTGTTATGAGCCGGTTTGTTTCAAAGTTTTCAAAACAAAACCCCCTTTTTCCTATGATGCCACGACCCCCTAGGAAGCGTGTGAGTGTTAGACCTAAAACCACAGGTTGTTTTACTTGTGGAAAGGAAGGACACTTCGCTCGTGATTGCCCCCTGAAGAATCATGTTATAGCTTGTCCCAACGAAACCCAAGAGACCCAGGGTCCAACCCATAAGAAGCGAAAGAGTTTTATGAGTGGACCTCGAGACCAAGGTGACGTTAAGGAAGCTCATGCCATAGTTATTGGTATGTTTTCGAACCAGATCTGTGATGACCTTATTTTTTGTGTGGTTTCGTACCCTGGGAAATCCGACATGATGGAACACTAGTAGTGTCACGTCGGACTAGTAAAAAGTATCTTCAAAAACTAGCAACACTAACGTACTATATCTAACTTTAGCTTAACACCTAACATCAGTTTTAAAAATTACTAACATATTTTTCTAAACCAAGGAAAAAGGTGTCGTAGGATGTTTTATAGCTGTTTGACAGAAAAAAGAAGTTGAAAGGAATATTGGAGTTTGTAGCTATGATTTTACTAGACAATAAGATCTCTCGTGTATCTATTTTGGAGGAACTAGATCTAAGGATATAAGATTGTGGAGATGAATTTGAGGTTTAGCTTAGGAGTGAAAGTTTGAGGAGAATATGAGGATTTATTTGAGTTGAACCAAGGATATGTTATGGTATATATACTCTAGGGCTAACCAGTTGTAGACCCCAAAACTATGGAAGTTATCTGGAGCTGAAATATATAGCGTAGAAGAAATGATTGAAGGTTTAGAAATTTTAGTGGAAACTATTTTTTAGGAAGCACTTTCTATATGATGAAGATTGGATTTGATTAGTAGGAGAAATATTGGATTGTCAGATGTGGAAAGGTTAATTGGTGGTTATAAAAGGATGATTTTTGGATTTTAGGAAAAATCAATATGACTTGGGGATAGAAGATATATATTCTTGGTGATATATTTTCGGAGCTTGTCACGCTCTGTTGGGATTGTTTTGAGGAAAATAACTTAGCTTTGATGATAAGATAGGAGTTTGGAGAGTTGAAAAGATTTATATATGTAGTCAGAAAGTGGATTAGATCCCAAAGTTATGGGTATATGATTATTGGATTTTGGTTTAGCCTCGGTAATATGATCGTGGAGAAAATAACTTTTGAGGGAGACAAATGATATGGAGTTTTAGGAAAGGAGCAATGTAAATCTCATGTTTAAGAAATATTGGTGGATATCCGATTGATTGAAATATATGATGATGATAGAATTTATGCCCCAAAGGATATGATAGTGGAATAACGATCTTAGCTTGATATCCATGTGATGGTTCTCATAACTAGTTGATTGTTGCAGCTCTATCAGAAATTTGAATTGGAAACTAGTAGATCGGTGTCTAAAGATTAATCCATGGATGAATATTATGGTTTGAGAAACAATAAGTTCGAGGTTTAGAACATGGCACCCTAACCTTTGGAAAGCTAACCTACCGGTGGATTTTGGTAAGATTAATCAAAGAGGGGTAGCACCTGTGCTTATTGTTACCAACCACCAGCACCTATTTTTGTAGACTAATGTTCTAAATTTTTTGTTTTGGCCACACCCTCTTTTTTCTTTCCTGTGAATCTTGGGACGAGATTCTTTTAAGGGGGGGAAGATCTGTCACACCCCAGTTTTTGGATCTTTGTACTATAGTTCAAGGAGACAAAAATGTGGGCCAACAATTTTTTTTCTAACAACATGTTTGTTTAAACCAACATGTGTATGTGACAATAGTCATATATGGAAGGCCAGTTTTGTTTCATTTTAAAACCAATACAATTTTTTTCCTGAAAACACTTTAATGTTTTCTCTGATGTTTTCTCTAGTGAGACTTGAGTGATTTTTATTCCAATACTTGGATCATGCTTTTTTGCATCTTGATTTAAACTTTTATCTGTGTTGGATCCAAGAAAACAAAAATACAAAATGATTTATGGAAGTTTTCTTTTAAGTTTTCTATTAAAACTTTTCCCTGAAAATATAGCCAAGTATCTATTTTCCACACTTGTTTTCCATAGGCTATATTATTCCATTTTGTGTTTTTTGACTTGTATTTGTTCTGTGATATGTGGACTACAAAACTACAAACTTGGTTTGATTTATGGAGTTTGAAAACAATCTTTTGCATGTTTGTTTTTGTGGAAGAAAAATAAGACAGAAAAATCTATTTTTAGAAATCAGAGAAAACTGAGAAAAACAGAAAGTAGCCCTTTTTCCATTTTGTTTTCATAGCCTTCTACTATTCCAATTTTGTTGTAAAAAGATGTTTCTAAAAGTTTAAAACATGTTTAACAATCTCCAACTTTGAAACAAAATTTGAATTTCATTTGACCCTTGAAAACATTGTGAACTTTTGGGAGTTTTCATCTGTTTCCAACACTTAGAAATTTCTCCAAGTCACTCTTAACAGCATTTTCTGAATTTTTTGAAATAGTTGTTTTTACAAAAGTTTGACAGTTGTTTTCATTTGATTTTTGTGCAAACCTTGACGTAGGACTTCTCCATTTGTGTTGATCCTGGTTTATACTAACATAGGATGCCTTTTGTGGGTTTATAGAAGCACCAGAGAGAGGGATTCGAGTGAGGAGGAGAGGGGACATAGAGGTGAGGGTACTGCCCTGGCCGCACTGTGCATGGCCACTGTGGCCATGCCACGACCTTTCCCTGCTCCTCCTCACCTCTGTGACGCACCCCCGACACCCCTTGACCCCCAGACATGTTGCCACGCAATTGCACGTCGTGGACATGACCCAGAGCACGTCCCTGTGCCGAAAGACGCGCACCCGAGAGCATGCCCTTGCCGTCGACCTTGATGCCGCGATTACAAGACGCCTTCCTCGCCCCCACTTCGCCACTAGCCTCCCCTCACTCCCCACTATAACCTCCACCCTCTACATCACCCCCGTGAAGTCTATGTGAGCGCCGCGCCCGAAATCATCACCGCCGGCCACCGCAACCACCCCGAGGTGGTGCTACTCGAACCAGACCGCTCCACCTCTTCTTTTTGCCTCCTACAAGCACCCCGTAGTCGCACGCACCCACCTGACAACCCCGCTCGATCTCACGCTTGCAGGTTCGCCCCCACCATCAACCTCACCGCCGCGGCCGCACTGCCTCCGCACCTTCGACTGGAGCCACGCCAGCGCCAAGTACGCGCCCCTCCCCCGCCCGGCACCCTGCATCACCCACGACCCCGCGCCCCACCGCCTATCATCGCCCCACGGTGAGGAACCGTGCCTTCCCGCGCCGCCGGCGTGTTTTCGTCGCGTGAGAGAGAGTGAGAGGAGGACGACGCCCGTGATCCTTTGATCCTTTGATGAATGGAACCCGTTGAACCATGCCCGTTCTCGCGCGTTACCGCGTGCGCTCGCCTGCGCTGGACCACTTTCGCGCTAGCTGGGCCGCGCGTTGAGAAATCCAGCCCGTGTGCAGTGTGAGTGTTTTCCTTTTAAATTAGCAGAAACTAGTGTGTTTTCTTTTGCTCTATTTAAAATAGATTTGGTGGAAATAAAATTCCACCAAAATTTGTGGCAGTAGAGTATCTTTTTATTAAACACCTCCAAGTGGTAGATCTAGGTTTGCTTGTTTATTTTTGCTAGGTAATGAAAATGCCAAAGAGTGTCTGTTAGGCCATTTGGTACATTACTTTTTGTATATGTATCCAAATTGGTCAAATCAAATTGTTTTGAGTATCCCTCGGGTAGATCTATCAGTGAGACTTGACCTTGCATCAAGGAGAGTTACCATTCGGAAATTCCATCAATTTTGGTAAAAGACCTATAGGCTTTTCTAGGATTTTTAGAGGGAGTTTACAAATTATTTTTGATGTGGATCCATTTGGATGAGCTTGTGTGTTCTTATATCTATGTAATCCTAGCTCGGCATAACTTTTAGAGCTCTAGATTATTTTTGGCATGCATTTCTAGATACAACACCTTTTCTGTTATTATTAAATCTTGTGCCTTTGTTTGTAAAGAAATGTTTGTTTGTTAGGAACTTGTTTTCTAGCCTGTGTGGATGTGTTTCTCTCTGTTATTAGGTTTTTTTCTTGCATTACTAGTATGTTAGGAAGTTTGTGCATGTTTGAAAAAACAACTAGAAATAGAAATAGTCTAGTATTGTTTTTCTAGTACTTTTATGGAATAGATTTTGTGAGCTAGTCTTGCTAGGTTTATTACCTAAGTTTTGGTGTGGTTATGTTTATTCCAGTACCACTTTGGTACTGATGTTGTGATGGTATCACCTCTGTTAGGTTGCACATTAATTTATACAAAAGCATGTGTAGTAATGTTTTTTTATTTTCACTTTATTGTTTTCACTAGTATGGGTAGTGTGTGATGTATGCTTTGGTAGATTAAATTTTTCTCATGTGAGACCAGAGGCTTTGTGACCTCTCAATGCTTTGGTATATTAGTGGAACACCCACTGGTCCCATTGCATTTTGTTTGGGGATACAAATTCCCTACCATACACTTGTTTGTTAGTGGCATAGATTACTATATGTGTGTTTAGTATTTTCCACCAAGGAAAATAGATGATTGCTCTACTTATTTGATTGAAGTGCTAGTAATTCTTTGTGACTACTAGTATTTTTATTTGAGGTACATTTGTTGATATGATGTTCCCTTGAGAATATCATGTTAAGAAGTGGTTGACTATTGTTTTGGTTATTTTGAGTGTTGTTTGCAAATAGAAATAATTCCTAGTATTGAGGATTATTGTGTGGATAGTTTTTCCTTGAGTGTGTTGGTTTTAGAAAGTGTTTGTTTGAGCATGTATTGATTGCATAGCTACTGGTTGTATAGCATGTCACTTTGATGATTGTTGTCTTATTGTTAGAAATGCATGATTTATTAGACTTGGTTGATTCTTGCTAACTAGTTGTTTTCATAGAATTATTTTCGTATAATTGTTTACTATCATGTGTAAGGTGTATGTTCTCTTAGTAAGTATTTATGATCATGTATTTCTTGTTTAGGAAAATGCATTCTTGTAGTGTTGATTGCTTCTCTAGGATTGTATTAGTGTTGCCATAGATATTATGAGTTGCTCTAGTATTATTGCCTTCTCTTTTGTATGAGTGTATGTTTATCCTAGCATGTTCAGAATTTTTTTTACTTCCGTTATTATGAATTGACTCTTTGAGTTTCTAGTTGTTATTAGTTGTAGAATACATTATTCCTTATATCATGCTTGTGTAGAGATCTTTAATATTAGTATGCTATTAGCAAACTCCTGTTTTTATGCTATTTTTCTAGCTATTTTATCTATTGTGTTGTTTGTGTTTTAGAGTGTGTCTTGTGACTTGTTACAATTGGTTGAGCCACTGGTTTGTTCTGTTATATTTATGATTGAGTGGTTCCTTAGTATTTGTATAGACATAAGCAGAGTCAGTAACTACCTTGTTCATCGGTGTTTTGCTTTGCTGATTGGAATTGTCTGAGTATTTACCTTAGCATGAGTATTGTACTTATGCTATTGTTGTGTTTAGTAGTACCTTGTTATCTATGTATTAGGTTAGTGGTTAACTTGTTTGGTGATGCTTTCTTGTGTTGCTGTTAATACCCACTGGCATGGGTATTAATTTGAATGATTCTTATTACTTTAGTAGTCTCACCCTTGTGACCACAAACTATTTTTAGCTTCTTAAATGTCTTGGTATGAGAGTGGCACACACACTCAACCTATGATATTTAGAATCTGGAATATGGTTTTTCAACCATATGTATTTTAGCGATAGCCTTTGTACCGTGAGTGTTTGTGAGGAAGTCTTCTCGATAGCTTTTTGAGTGATTGCGTTAGTCTAAGCTTGCTTGCTGTATGTTTTGCCTTGTGTTATTGACTGCCTTCTTTGGGTTCTGAGTGTGTGTCTTTTATTCTTTTTACGATGTTAGAAAACGAAGAAGGAGAAGAAGGAGTTGTAGAGTTGTGTGTCAAGTTCAAGCTACTTCAAGGCCAGGGATACAAAGAGTTTTAAGGCAAGCCATCCTGATGCTTGCTACTACACTTACCATTATCTATCATGCATGTTTTACTTCTGAAAGTTTGACAAAACTTTGATTTCCAAAACTATTTTTGAGTGACTACTACTATTAATATTATATAAGTTATTATTATGCCAATAGTTGATACTTGGTGTTACCAAACCCATAGCCACCAGATGGTATTTATTACCGCCAAAAGTATAAGTCCCTATGTGGACACCTTAAAAATATTTTTTTTTGCAAAACAAAGGCTTTATGGAAAACCTTGTGAAAAGGCGAAGCCTTATCCACACGAGATTTGTGAAGTGGTCAATTTTTTGGGAAAAAGGTGTTTTAAAAATGACACATAACCTAGTCTTCACCGAAGAACCTTTATCGTACTGCCACTCTACCCCAACTTGGGCATGGGGCTTAATTTGAAATGTGTTCTTGTTAGTGTGTTCTCTATCTCAATTTGCTCTAAGGGGACGTACTCCCTCGAACCGAAATGTCGCTAGGAGGGGAATACAGGACATACATAGTGAGGGATTAAGTTCTCCTCCGGGTGCGACAGTTCGGTCTCGTATCATGGCGGGGTTAGACCAGGTGCCGGGGAGAACAAAGAATCTCCTGTCATGGCAGGGTTGACCAGGTGCGGGTGAGATTAAACTCAACTGAAGAGACAGTCATATACTACAGGAAAGCTAGCTTACGGGTGACCGTAAGCCCAGTCAATTTTGATTCCTTGGTATAATCCACATGCAAATGACAGAACGGGTGGGACCCACCCACATGCATCAACTCCCTCTCTTTTCTTTCCTTTCTTTTACGTCTGATTGGCTTGCATGTCCATGAATTTGGGTAAGAATGATTCCGTCTTTGACCAGCAAAGTAAAAAATTACCAAAAAAAAAGTTGCAAAAAAGGAAAATCATGTCTGGATTTCAACCTTCCCCACGGTTGACCGTAAGCTAGCCTTGCCCCATATACTAGGTTGACCATAGTGGATGGTTAGGATCAGTTATCTGATGTTCAGATACTGTTGATAAAGTCCGTGGTTGTTCACGGCGGATGTTCTGGATCTTGTGGAATGTGTACACCTCTACAGAGTCAAACTATTCTGAATAGCCGCGTCCTCGGATATGGCCAGTTGAATGACCATGTAGCTAGCATTGTGTCAATGTTTTCAAAAAGGAGTTTTGAAAAGGAGTTGGAACTTGTAAAGTATTGAAAGAAGGAGCTTTGTACCAATGAGGTACGGTTTGAGAAAAGCCGGAAGTTGTTCTACAAAAAGTTTTGCAAAGAAAATCTTTCTTTTCTAAACAAAACTGGAAGTTGATTCCAAGAAATTTTACAAAGAGAAAACCTTCTTTTTAAATAATTTTTTACGAAAACTCTTGGACATGAAATATCTACAAGAGAAAGAAAACTATTTATTTTCTTTTGAAGTATCTTCGTCAACAAAGATACAGAGATTTCAAAAAAAAATGAACTATGATATATCTTTCATATATCATGGGTAGTGAACCTTATGTATAGCCTACCCAATCCACCATATAAGCATACTTGCATTCTATAAGCTTCATGATGGGTGCCTTGCTGAGTACATTAACGACCAAATTCCGTGCGATCCGGAACGTTTTGATAACGTCGTGTGGTTTCCGTCGCGGATGGCTGAAAAGTGGAATTTGCTCTCGACTTTGCGGTCCATCTCGATGTTTCTTATTTTTTTCGTCGAGGATTTTTGTTCCCGACACAATAGGCCCAGTTGGAGGCGAGTTTCGTTCCACGAGAACGTCGCAGGTTAGTCGAATGTATCCCTTTTCATTTATGTCATTTATTTGTCCACATTGTGAAATCGAATTATCTGTTTGGTATATGTTTTTGCATCGGCATTAGTCTAATGTAACCCTTTTAACTTCTGTCAGTTAGATCCATCGAAACTTCATTCATCTATTTCTCCATATTGTGAACACGAATTATATCTATCTTAAGAAAATAGACATAGACTACATATTAATAGAAACCACCCAATACAACCAACGAGATTGTCGATCTAAACAGGAGATCAGAAGCACGGGGGAAGCAGTAAGGGGCTAAAAGAGCATTAGTAGGGGTCCGACAGCTCCTCCGATGGCACTGGATCCTCCGACGGGACTGGATCCTCCGATGGCACTGGATCCTGCAACGACACTCGATCCTCCCTTTCCTGGGGCCTCACAGTTGCGAGGAGAGAGATCAGAGTTTTCTGCTCTGCCAGGGCTAAACCGATCTTCAGTTCCAGAACCTGCGAGGTCAGTTCGAGGTTGTTGGCCATCATCTTGGACATATCATCCATCAACTTTCGATACGCGAAGAGGGAAGCTTCGCCTTGCTCCACATGCTCCAACCTCGCATTGCGTGCTTTATTGAGATTGTCGTAGGCGAGCTTCAAGGCCTTCTCAAGCTCAGCTTCTAGGATGGTTACCCTCTCCGCCAGAGCGGCAAAGATGACCCTCTGCTCGGCTTCATGTGCCCTGTAGGTAGTTGGATGATAGGAAGTTGATGTTAATCTAAAAGGAAAAATGGATCTGAGAAAGATGAAATCACGAGGAATTCAGAAACAGATCTAAGAAAGATGAAAGCACGAGGAATTCTGAAAAGGATCTAAAAAAGAAGAAATCATGAGGAATCCAGAAACGGATCAGAAGTACGTGAACAGAAATGGAACCTACATGAGGGCAGCAGACCGCCTCGCTGGTGGAGCCATGGCCTCCTAGAGGAACGCTCGAGCAGCTACTACGTCCAAGGGTTTTCGCTTGAGGGGAGGCGGTGAGGCAGATAGAGGATGAATTGAAGAGTGCATATATTTATACACCGGGAGGGGGAGTGGAACGGAGGAACCGCATGCACGACGGAGCAATAACTGGCCGTCGGAACTAAAGCAACACGTTTCACGTTCACAATATCGTGACGAACGTGTGGCGTGCTGCATGCTAGGGTTACTACGGTGAGTGGAAGTGCAGTTGTTTCGAGACTTGGGCCATGATGGCACTTTCTTGGGCCCTCTCCTGCCAGGCCCGTTTTATTGGGACTTATAGCACTCCGTAGCCCATAATTATCCTACTACAGTTGCAGCACAAAATAAGAAGGAAGAAATGTTGAAACTTCAACGAACACATAAAACGTCGAAAATTTGATTATTTTGACACGTTTGAACATCTTCCACACTCTAAAACACTGCACATCATCCCACAATGCGTCGTCAAGTTCGTCGTCATCAGAGTCCTGCATACGGCTCTCCCAGAATGTTTCTTCCATCTCCTCATTCGACGATGTGACGACGATGGTGGAGGGGCTAGCATCCCCCCAGGATGTATGAGCTCGCATCTTCGCGTCCCTCTGAGCGTCGAGCCGCAACTGCGCCTGTACCAGATCTGGGTAGTCATGGCGGAACCTCTCCATCATGGCCTTGTCGTCCCGGCGGATGCGCAGCTGCACGAACGCGCGGCGGTTCTCCTGCTCCTCCTTGCGGGTCACAATCCTCATATCCAAGGCGAGGAACTCAGCAACTTCCCTGCTCTCGATGTCCCGGAAGTTGAGCTTGGCGTGCGGGCGGCCGAACCGCCACACCGCCACGTCGAACATGCGGGCGGCGAGCTCGGGCGTGTCGAAGGTGCCCATCCACCACCGCACGCCGTTGTGTGTGATCTCCGCGGACCAGCGCCTGGACGGCCGCAACTGCACACCTCGGAAGCTGGTGCTGCTTCTCACGCGCGGCACCATCGGGTGGATCAACGACGAGAGTGAGGGGGGAGGTCGGGGGGCTGTGGCGGCGGCGTAGAAGGTAGGTTGCGTGGTCCGTGCTCGGTCGTATTTATGCGATAGCGACGAGGTCGAGAATTTTGGTGACCGTTGGCTTGCCAGGCTTTTGTTGAGTTCTGCAGTGATGAGTTGCACGATCTACCAGCACGAGGGATTTGATCTAAACTCGAGGTTTTAGCAGCCAGACAAAATAAGAGGTCTCTTCACCCCCAGACAAACTAAACCTTAACAAGTCCAGGAAACAAACAAAATTACAATCCAGCGAGACAAAATAAGAAGTTCATAGGCCTAGCTCAGCAGCAGCCTAGTCTCTTCACCCCCAAGGCCTATCATTTGCTCCAGTTCTATATCACCACCATCTCAATGACCGCCTCCAACCTGGGGTCGTCGGTCTCCCTCACAATGATCAAAACAGGTTGCCGATTATGAAAATTATTGCCTTGGACAAAAACCATCCACACCAGCTTGTCGAGGATAATGCGGCTGTCGGTTTTCTTGTTGTAAGTAACGGTGGTGACATGCTCTTCTGCTCTAAGTCGTAGGCCAACCCTTCCATGATTCTCCAGGCCAACGTGTTCCCCTATCAACTTCGGTAGTTTCTAAGCTTGAAAGATAACATACCATATTAGCAGACCTTCTCATGGTTCTTGAAAATTTACTTGCAAAAAGAAGAGGGCGTCTTATAGATACATACCATAATATAGTGCCGCAAGTTTGTGACCGTGAAACGAGTCACAAAAGGAAGCCCAACATAGGGTCCAAGGGGTAGAAGCCGGGCCAGGCGGTTCTTCTCGTGATTGTCGAGATTGGCTCTTTGGGAAAATATGATGTTGACATCGTCATGCCTCTCATCAGCAGAATTGTCAGAATCCTCATCATGGAACTCATCATCAGAATTGCTAGAATCCTCATCATGCATCTCATCATCAGAACTGCCATCTACGCTGCAAATTGAGTCATCTTCGCTTGAAATGCAAAGTGAGTCATCTTGGGAGTCGCCAATAATAACAACGTAGATAGTGGGCCTTGGTATCATGAAAACACTAGTATGTCTCCCACGGAGATGTCCTTTTCCCCGATGAACCGATCCCATTCTGTCCCATGCAAACGGGTCTTGCTCTGTTCTTTTGAGACACGAAAGGTGTACTTCCTGCCATGGGAACTAAACAACACACGCTCGCCTACTAACATGTTGAATGCTATCCAAGCAGTGCACAGTACAACCTGTGCATCAGAAATAAAAACAAACGTGGAACTTAGATATTGTAATAAAAAACAAAACATAATACAAGTGTATGAAGACGAATTGTTTTCTTACCACTGACTTGAGGTGACACTCTTGTACAGCAACACCGAACTTGGATGCAGAAGGATCAACATTTGGACAATTATTCTTGCATACATGGCATGGAATACCATGTTAATCAAGCAAAAAAGAAGCAGAAATTACAAAATGTGCATATAAGCAGATTGGTTCTAAAAAGGAACAATTCTTTAATGAAGACATTTATGTAAAACTGGGGCCGAACTACGAACAATGCCCAATGAATGTGCTTGTACATTGCACAAGATAGTAGGGAACCCTCATTATCATGATATGGTGACACATTTTAATCACCGACTTAAAAGGATCATGCACATTCAAAACAACATCTATAGCCCCAGCTCTGGAACATAGAGACTGTAACATCCCAAGTATGAAAACACCCCTAGAATGTTTGTTTCTTGCTTTATTATTGTTTTGCATCATGGCATCTTAATCATTGCATTTGTTTTCCATTTGTTTGCATTTGTTTTCCCTTGTTTTCTATTTGAATTTCAAACCAAGAATTCAAACCTTGTTTCATACTTGTTATGTTACAATTTTTTCCAAATAAAAAGTTCAATCAAAACAACCATTTGTTTCCATTAAACCATAAGGTTCAAACTATTCAAAATTATGGCTTTTAATAATTCACTTAATTCAATTTGCATTCAAATTCAAATAAAATTCCAAACAGCAACCATTTGAAATTTATGAGAATTACAAAACATTTCCACTCAATTTGTTTCAAATAAACTTGAGTGTCCAAAACTAATTAAATGTTTCTTTTTAATAAATCACTTAATCTCAAAATTCATTCAAAGTTCAACCAAATTACAAACAGCAAAATAATTTGAAATATTTGAAAACCAAAGCATGCACATGTTGCTGTTACAATAAAGATTTGTTACAAAAATTTCCCTAAAAATTTCTAACCCAAAAACCCTAGCTTTTCTTCCCTATTTCAAATCAGCAAAAAAAAAAAACTAACAGAACAGAAAAAGGAAAAAAATCGCAGAGGGGGTGGGCAGACCAGTGGGCTGCACCGAGCCCACCACCCCACGGCCCGTACCCCTTCGCCCTTTCTTCTCTCTGTACGGCGGTGCATCCGGCGAGTCCACGTCGACGGCAGGGCGCAGGGACGGCCACCGCAGCTCCTCGCCCCCTATAAACCTACCCCTAGGGTTCCCCTCGCTGCCCTAACCCTAGCTCCACCTATCTCCCTCTAGCCGCCGTTTTCCCCTCCGTTTCCTCCATCTCTGCAACCATCCACCTCTCTGCAACCACCCCGAGCGCCGCCGTGTCTGAACCCGCGATGATCGCCGCCGGTAGACTGCGTTTCCCCTCGGCCTAACCACTGGAACGAGGTCCCCTCACATCCCTCGACCTAATCGACACCGCCACCGTGCCTGAAACCCACCGGAGCGCCGCCGCCATCTTCTCTGTTGCCGCCGGCGACGTCGACCTCCCCCGACCCTCTGCTTCCTCTACAGGGAGGTGAGCGTCACCTACACCTCCCCTCTCCCTCATGCTCCTTCTATGCACGATGCACACGCTCGCCACGCACGCGTCCACGCACCAGCAGCACGGCAGCGCGAGCGCAGCAGCAGCTCGCCGCCGGCCAGCGTCCCTCTATCGAGAAGTTCAGAAACGCGCGCAACAAAGTTCAGTTAAACGCGAACGGAAGCATAACCTGTCCGCGCACCCCTTACTGTCAAAACTGAATCGCACACCGTACTGGTAGCAACACTTGCGCGCGCACCCGGGGTCGCAGGTTCGAGCCCTGCCCCCGCGGGATTTAATCCCCACATTTTTGCTCGCCACGCTGGCAGGCAGGGGCCACCTGCGAGTGGCCTATGCTGCCACGCGTGCACACTCGCGGGCCACAGTGGCCAGGGTCCCCTCGTCAGTGGCCTGGGCTGGGCCACTGCGAGGTAGAAAAGGGTTTTCTGCCCTTTTCTTTTTAAATCAAATCCTTTTCTTTTTACAGTTTAGTCCCTGCAATTAAAATGCTAATAACTTTTATTTTCTAAATCCAAATAATGCAAATAAAATATGTTTGCTGAACCAAATTAAATTCTCTACCTATTTAAAACATTTGTATTCTGTTTTGAATATTTCAAATGCATTCAAATTTCAAATTCAAACAACTCCTCTTAAAGTTGGTTAATTTCATAGATAATTCAAACTTAATTCAAATAACACAAATAAAATATGTTTTCCATGCCATTTTAAACCACCTTTTCAAATATAAATTTTGTTTCATGTTTTGAATAATTTAAATTGGTTAAATAATTTAAACCTTGTTTAAATCATTTAAAATTTGCTAAATTCATAACTTGCTCAAATTAAATTATTTTTGAACATATAAAATATGTTTTCAAACCA
This sequence comes from Alopecurus myosuroides, assembly GCA_028641055.1. NCBI lineage: Eukaryota > Viridiplantae > Streptophyta > Magnoliopsida > Poales > Poaceae > Alopecurus > Alopecurus myosuroides. The sequence continues at coordinate 182,513,212 of CM054060.1, read as the reverse complement.
GAAAAGTATAAACTTTTCAAATATGAATTTGGTTTAATGTTTTGAACAAATAAAAAAATTCAAATAAATTCATACTTGAATTTAATTCATTTAAATCTTGTTTAACTTGTTTAATTCATAAATAATTCATCTTAATTCCTTTTCCAATAATTGAAACATGTAATCCACCTAAAATTTTGTGTACTTTCCAAATATGAATTTTGTTATTTGTTTTGAACAATTAAAATTGATGAAAACAACAAATGCTTGTGTAACACCTTTAAGGAACCAAATTCCTTAACTTAATAACTAAAATTCCAAACTTGGTAAACCTTATTTCAAAAGTGTTTCTATTGTTGTTATTTTTCTGTTTTCCTCATCCATGCATCATACTAATCCACTTTCACCTGTTGATTAGTTGTAAAACAATTATTCCAACCTTAATTCATGGGCTTTCCATATGCAATCCAAATTGCCTGTGGATCCATTTAATTATGTTATGTTACCATGTCAAATAGTTTGTTTTTATGCATCAATTAAATGGTCATGCATCATCCCATGTTTGTGCATTATGCCATGTTATTGATTGCTTGTCTCTTTGCGTTGTTTGTTTGCTTCTTCTCGAATAGACGACGACGTTGAGACAGACGAGGTTTACGACACCCCTTCTGAGGATCTAGCTCAGTACCAGGCTGCTGAGTTTGCAGGCAAGTATTCACTCACATGAACCATTGTGTTCCTTTCCACATTGGATACCGATACTTTCCGTTGTCTATTCTGCTAGCCCTATGAATCGTTGCTTCTGTTCGATCCTATCATATGTTATCCTTTAACCCTGATTTAGCCTCACCTCCACCCCTATAACCCCATTGCTTGTTGCCCGTGTCTTACTAGCATGCTTAGGGTTGTTTTGCTCGAGTCTGTTACCCGTTACTTTCCGTTACTATATTCTATTATGTTCTGGGGCTCGATGTTAAACAATCAACCTGTTAATGTTTGAGGTAATAATAATTTGCTGATAAGGCACCGGCAGGAGGCCCGGCGTGGTTTTGAGGCCTGCTAGTGTCGACCCTAATTAGGAAAAGGGTCTTGTCTACTGATCCATGATGAGCGCACTAACCGCATGTGGGAAGCGTGTATGGGCGCCCCCCACAATTTGATTCGATTCGCATCTCGTCCAAATCGCCTCATTTAGTTCGGGTTTTCCATTTGCCGCATGCATATGCAGGTGCGCACCCTTGGTACCAGGGTGGAACTTTTGTAGTCGGCATTTAGGGAGACACGTTCTTAGAGTGCTATGAGGGTCCCCTTTTCTTCGTGGGGCTTGACAAGCCGTGCGCTCAATTGCACGGGGTTCTTTGGGCTTGATGCGAAGAAGAGTTGAGTTGTGTTGAGTGCCTCGCTTGGTGGGAGGCATTCCATCTGGCGGGTTATTCTTACGTGTACGGCCAAATTGGTGCACCCCTGCAGGGATAAATCTTCTCGAGAAGCCGTGTTTTCCGCGGTTATTGTTAACTTGGTGAAAGTACTGGCTAACAAGTACTCAGAACAACTTACACCTAATTAATGATAACTTGACTAGTAATAGTCTTATTGACACAATAACTTGACCCATCATTAATCCAACTGTGTGAGTTATCCTCGGATTTCTTCTTTGGATAAGGGGCGAGATCCAGGATGGGTTTGTTTGGAGTTAGTTATAGTTGGTTACGATACGCTATCTTATCTCCTTTCTGTTAGCCGGAAGTTGTAGTATGTTCTGTAGTTGGTTAGTGCAGCCAGCTGCCGCATCTTTTGTATCAACCCTTCTTCCGTTGAACCCAAAGCATCTGTGCTTGATGTTGTGGGGTACACTTTGGTGAACTGTGAGTCTTGCTTGCCAGTACGTTTATGTACTGACCCCTTTGGGGCTGTGGTTTCCGCAGACTATGATTACGAGGATCCCCGTGATGGCTACTACGTGGAGTTTGACGAGGCTGCTGACGAGTAGATAGCGGACCCAGGCAGGATCCGAGACATCGTGGATGGGCTCCGTCTTTTCGTTTCCGGCTTCTTAAGCCTATTTGGATCTTGTCTGTACTCAGACCTTTTGAATGCTTCCGCTGTGATGTAATGATGATATGTTGGGACATGTGTCCTCTGGATGATTGTATTTGCTATCTCTGCTCTAGTGAGAGCTATTTGCAACTTATTTCTATTTATTTGTGTCTTAGAGATATGTTGTGATATCAGTTGTTCTAATGCCGTTGACGTACCATGTGTGTATGTTATGAAGTACGTCAACGGAAGTGTCCTGATTTCTATGGGATGGTTTAGGCAGACGATGGATAGTAGAGAATGGTTGTCACACGTTTACGTGTTGGCCTGCTCATATTGAGATGTGGGTGCCGGTATGCCCCGTAAGCCATTTTTTCTACTGTTTAGCGGCCTATGAGTATCCTCTAGAAGTCCGGGTGCGACAGAGACACAGCAAGCAGGCACAACTTTGCTACACCAGGTGGGTCAGCAAAAGCAAAGACATGGCACATATATTTGTGTCTGGTTCTTACTTGTGCTGGCCATGTGGTGGAGACAGTGAGGCATCAGCCAAATATACATGTGTCAAAGTCATCATCATTGACTAAATAAGCTCATAAATTGTGCATAGTGATAACAAGCCTCATAAACACATAGGTGATCATGCACTAAAGGGCATCCCTAGAATTCATTGTAACATGCAGTAAGAATAAACACATATGGAACGATGCAAAAAAATGTAAAACAAGCCTCATAAACACATTGCCAACACTTGCTAGAAGAACGAACCCGATACCAGGAAGTAATACAAGACGTGGCCTTGTATCACTGCCACGTATTGGATCTGGTCTCCTAGCATTTATCATGGCATGCAAACCAAGGGAAAAAAGAGTGCTTATAATAGCATGTACGAATACAAATACTCAAATTGTATACACTACAAGGTACTATAGACACTCTCTTTGCCTTTACCATGGCCTAGTTTAAATCATCGGCATATAACGAGGACATTCAAGGCAAAGAAAAGTGGAACAATGGAAACAAATGTAATACGAGCAAAATATCATTGCCATGCAAACCAAGGCAAAAGGAGTGCTTATAATAGCATGTACGAATATAGATACTCAAATTGTATACACTACAAGGTATTATAGACACTCTCTTTCCCTTTACCATGGCCTAGTTTAATCATGGGCATATAACAAGGAGGACATTCAAGGCAAAGAAAAGTGGAACAATGGAAACTAATGTAAAACAAGCCTCATATATCATTTCCGGGAAAACCAAGGCAAAAAGAAGTAACTACAATAGCATGTACGAATACAAATACTCAAATTGTATAAACTACAAGGTATTGTAGACACTCTCTTTGCCTTTACCATGGCCTAGTTTAATAATCGGCATATAACAAGGAGGACATTCAAGGCAAAGAAAAGTAGAACAATGGAAACTAATGTAAAACGACCCTCATTTATCATTGCCATGCAAACCAAGGCAACAAGAAGTAGTTACAATAGCATGTACGAATACAAATACTCAAATTGTATACACTAGAAGGTATTGTAAACACTCTCTTTGCCTTTACCATGGCCTAGTTTAAATCATCAGCATATAACAAGGAGGACATTCAAGGCAAAGAAAACTGGAACAATAGAAACAAATGTAATACGAGGCTCATATATCATTGCCATGCAAACAAAGGCAAGAAGAGAATTTCAATATCATGTACGAATACAAATACTCAAATTGTATACACTACAAGGTATTGTAGCCCTCTGTTTGCCTTTACCATGGCCTAGTTTATATCATCGGCATCTAACAAGGAGGATATTCATGGCAAAAAATGGAACAATAGAAACAAATGTAATACGAGCCTCATATATCATTGCCATGCAAACCAAGGCTAGGCGAGTACCTATAATAGCATATACGAATACAAATACTCAAATTGTATAGACTAGAAGGTATTATAGACACTCTCTTTGCCTTTACCATGGCCTAGTTTAATCATCGACATATAACTAGGAGGACATTCAAGGCAAAGAAAAGTGGAACAATAGAAACAAATGTAATACGAGCCTCATATATCATTGCCATACAAACCAAGGCCAAGAGAGGGCCTAAAATAGCATATACGGATACAAATACTCATATTGTATACACTACAATGTATTTTAGACACTCTCTTTACCTTTACCATGGCCTAGTTTAATCATCGGCATATAACTAGGAGGACATTCATCATGTTGATAAATTAGGATACAGAAAAGAAAAACAGGTGGAACAATGGAAAATGCACAGAAAAAATGAATCTGACCTCAGGGTTTCTAAGTACAACAAGTATAGTCACTACTAGCACGTGGCCTCGGTAAATCATTAGCCGAAGTGTTAATAATTGGCCAAAATTGAAATAGCCTTGCAAAAATATGAAATCTAAGCCGTGAACCCAAAAAAACCCCAAATCTAAGCCTAATCTAACTGAAGCACCCAAATCAGGTACGGAATTAAACCATAACCTATCGAAATCATGGTGGAAATAGATGAACTAAGCGTGCCGGATATCCCAAACTTAAGCCATAGAACAAAACCACGTCTATGGGAGAAAATACAAAGCAGAGACGCAGAATGAACGGTAAAAACATGTAGATCTACTGTGTATGTCCTGCTACGCAGAAAAATCGAGCTCAATCTACAGATCTACGATACATACAAGGGATAAGAGGGTTAGATATCATCTTACCGCCATTGCCAAAGCCCTCGAAGAGGACGGGACGACACATGCGGTGATCTGAAAAAAAAAACGATGAAGATCCTGCCTGCCCAGGGAGGAAGAGGAGGCCTGGTCTTCGTTTCCCGCCGAGGATGGTCGTCGCGGTGCTTTCAATGTCCCGGCGGAAGAAAACCCGCCGACAGAGAGAGGGGAAGCTCAGCAAGGCAGTGAGAGAGATAGAGCGAGTGATATCACTAGAAGAGAGAGAGGGAGAGGTGAGCGCAATTAAAGGGTGCGCCTTCTCGAAGGGGTGGACGCTGCGTCTCCCGCGCAATAAAGGGCTGGCCTGGCGCCAGTTGCCGAAAACATTTCACAAAAGAGAAGAAAAATAATTTCAAATGGAAAGAAATACAATTAATACAGAATAATAATAACTTAACCACAAAATACTCCATCCGTTTGATCTGGCAGAATAAAAACAATTTCCCGATTTTTTTGAAAGACAAAATGCAGATTCAATTTTTTGATAACCAAGCTTATCTGAATTGTGTTGATTATTTAGTGATATCGTGCCTTTTTCTATAAATGATTATCTACTTGCTTGGATTTGTTAGGGTGAACACTAGAAATTCCCAAGACAATGGTATGACCCAACTCTTCACAAGATTCGCTCATGTTTCTCCGTTCTAGGAGTTTCGGGCCAATAGGGCATGTAAATTCGGGAGAGAAACACAGAGAGAAAGAAGTCGGGCTCTAAGTAGTCCTGTAACCCGCTAGAGAGAATATGACGCCGGTGGTGCCCTAAAACACATGACACACTCTAACACACATGGTATGTCATACCATGGGATTTGGTGGCATTCATACAATCCGGAGCCCCCTCCAGAAAAACCGTGCATAGCTAGCCCCGCTGGTGAAAAAGGCGGAACTGCCGTTCTGGCCCCTCTACATGAGCCGAAAGGGGGTAGCAAAGTGGAACCAAATAACTTTTTGTGTTAGGTTAGGCCCAAGGAACACCCAATAGAATGTTAGGGTCCACCTCTTGGCAAGATTCCCCTAGTTCCGTCAAATCTGGGAGTTTCGGGATCTAAGTAGTCCTAGAACCCTCTAGAGAGAATCCGAGGCCGGTGAAGCCCTTAGAGAGCGAGGGAATCTTGGGAATCCCAGACCCATGCCACACTCTAGAACACATGGTATGGCGTGAAATGGGATTTGGTGGCATTCAGATGATCTGGATCCACCTCTCCGGAGAAACCATAGCCCCGTTGTGGAAAAAGACGGAACTGACATTCTGCCCCATCTACGTGAGCCGGAAGGGGGTAGAAAAGTGGAAATAACTGTTTGGTTGTGTTAGGTTAGGCCCAAGGAACACCCAAGAGAATGGTAGGGCACACATCTTGGCAAGATTCCAACAGTTCCGTCACACCCAGGAGTTCCGGGCTCTCATTAATTGGTCTTGGAACCCGCGAGAGAGAATCCGACACCGGTGAAACCATAAGACAGAGAGCGAGTGAATATTGTTCATCCAAGACCCATGCCACACTCTATCACACGTGGTGTCGCGTGTAATGGGATTTGGTGGCATTCAGACGATCCGGAGCCCCCTCTCCGGATAAACCATAGCCCCGCTGGCGAAAACACGGAATTTTCGTTCTGCCCCATCTACATGAGCCGGAAGGGGGTAGAAAAGTGGAACCAATTTATTTCTTGTGTTAGGTTAGGCCGAAGGAACACCCAATGCAATTGTAGGGCCCACGTCTTGGAAAGATTCCCCCAACTCCATCAAATCCGGGAGTTTCGGGCTCTAAGTAGTCCTGGAACACGCTAGAGAGAATCCGACGCCGGTGAAGCCCTAACACAGAGAGAGAAGTAATCTCGGGTATAAATGACCATGACACACTCTAACACACATGTTATGTCATACCATGGGATTTGGTGGCATTCATACGATCCGGAGTCCCCCTCCGGAGAAACCATAGCCCCGTTGAGGAAAAAGGCGGAACAACCGTTCTGGCCCCTCTACGTGACCCGGAAGGGGGTAGCAAAGTGGAACCAACTGTTTGGTTGTGTTAGGTTAGGCACAAGGAACACCAAAGAAAATTTTAGGGTCCACCTCTTCGCAAGATTCCCCTAGTTCCGTCAAATCCGGGAGTTTCGGGCTCTAAATAGTCCTGGAACCCTCTAGAGAGAATCTGACGCCGGTGAAGCCCTAACATAGAGAGCGAGGGACTCTTGGGCATCCCAGAACCATGACACACTATAACACACATGGTATGGTATACCATGGGATTTGGTGGCATTTAGACGATCCGGAGCCCCCTCCGGACAAACCATAGCCCCGATGGGGAAAAAGACGGAAATGTCGGTTTGCCCCATCTACGAGAGTCAGAAGGGGGTAAAAAAGTGGAACTAACTTCTTGGTTGTGTTAGGTTAGTCCCAAGGAACACCCAAGAGAACTTTAGGGACCACCTCTTGAAAAGATTCCCCCAGTTCCGTCACACCCGGGAGTTTCGGGCTCTCATTAATTAGTCCTGGAACCCGCGAGAGAGAATACGACACCGGTGAAATCCGAACACACAGAGCGAGGGAATCTTCGGCATCCAAGACCCATGCCACACTCTAGCATACATGTTATGGCGTGCAAATGGGATTTGGTGGCATTCAAACAATCTGGAGCCACCTCTACGGAGAAGCCATAGCCCCGCTGGGGTAAAAGATGGAACTATCGTTCTGCCCCATCTACGTGAGCCGACAGGGGTACAAAAGTGGAAATAACTGTTTGGTTGTGTTAGGTTAGGCCCAAGGAAAACCAAAGATAATGGTAGGGCACACCTCTTGGCAAGATTCCCCAGTTCCGTCACACCCGGGAGTTTCGGGCTCTCATTAATTAGTCCTGGAACCCGCAAGAGAGAATCTGACACCGGTGAAACCCTAACACAGAGAGCGAGGTAATCTCGGGTATCCAAGACCATGACACTCTAACACACATGGTATGTCATACCATGGGATTTTGTGTCATTAATACGATCCGGAGCCCCCTCCGGAGAAACCAGCATAGCCCCGCTAGCGAAAAAGGTGGAACTGCTGTTCTGGCCCCTCTACGTGAGCCGAAAGGGGGTAGCAAAGTGGAAAAAACTATTTGGTTGTGTTAGGTTAGGCCCAAGGAAAAACAAATAAAATGTTAGGGTCCACTTCTTGGCAAGATTCCCCTAGTTCCGTCAAATCCGGGAGTTTCGGGCTCGAAGTAGTCCTGGAATCCGCTAGAAAGAATCTGACGCTGGTGAAGCCCTAAAACAGAGAGCGAGGTACTCTTGGGAATCCAAGACCCATGGGACACTCTAACACACATGTTATGGTATACCATGGGATTTGGTGGCATTCATACGATCCGGAGCCCCCTCCAGAGAAACCATAGCTAGCCCCGCTGGGGAAAAAGACGGAACTGTCGTTCTGCCCCATCTACGAGAGTCGGAAGGCGTTAGCAAAGTGGAAATAACTGCTTGGTTGTGTCAGGTTAGGCCCAAGGAACACCCAATAGAATGGTAGGGCCCACCTCTTGGCAAGGTTCCCCCAGTTCCGTCACACCCAGGAGTTTCGGGATCTCATTAATTAGTCCTAGAATCCGCGAGAGAGAATACGACACCGGTGTAACCCTAACACAGGGAGCAAGGGAATCTTGGGCATCCAAGACCCATGCCACATTCTAGCACACATGGTATTTGCGTGCAAATGGGATTTGGTGGCATTCAAACGATCTGGAGCCACCTCTCCGGAGAAACCATAGCCCCGCTGGGGGAAAAGATGGAACTGTCGTTCTGCCCCATCTACGTGAGACGGAAGGGGGTAGCAAAGTGGAACTAACTATTTGGTTGTGTTAGTTTAGGCCCAAGGAACACCAAAGATAATGGTAGGGCACACCTCTTGGCAAGATTCCCCTAGTTCTGTCACACCCGGGAGTTTCGGGCTCTCAATAATTAGTCCTGGAACCCGCGAGAGAGAATACGACAACGGTGAAACCCTAACACAGAGAGCGAGGTAATCTCGGGTATCCAAAACCATAACACACTCTAACACACATGGTATGTCATACCATGGGATTTGGTGGCATTCATACGATCCGGAGCCCCCCTCCGGAGAAACCATAGCCCCGTTGGGGAAAAAGGCGGGACTGCCGTTTTGGCCGCTCTACGTGAGCCGAAAGGGGGTAGCAAAGTGGAACCAACTGTTTGGTTGTGTTAGGTTAGGCAGAAGGAACACTAAAGAAAATGTTAGGGCCACCTCTTGTCAAGATTCTACTAGTTCCGTCAAATCCGGGAGTTTCAGGCTCTAAGTAGTCATGGAACCCGCTAGAGAGAATCCGACGCCGGTGAAGCCCTTAGAGAGCGAGGGAATCTTGGGCATCCCAGAACCATGCCACACTCTAGCACACATGGTATGGAGTGCAATGGGATTTGGTGGCATTCAGACGAGCTAGAGCCACCTCTCCGGAGAAACCATAGCCCTGTTGGGGAAAAAGACGGAACTGACATTCTGCCCCATCTACGTGAGCTGGAAGGGGGTAGCAAAGTGGAACTAACTGTTTGGTTGTGTTAGTTTAGGCCCAAGGAACACCCAAGAGAATGGTAGGGCACACCTCTTGGCAAGAATCCCCCATTTCCGTCACACCCAGGAGTTTTGGGCTGACATTAATTAGTCCGGGAACCCGCGAGAGAGAATCCGACACAGGTGAAAACCCTAACACAGAAAGCGAGTGAGTATTGGGCATATAAGACCCATGCCACACTCTATAACACGTGGTGTGGCGTCTAATGGGATTTGGTGGCATTCAGACGATTCGGAGCCCCCTCTCCGGATAAACCATAGCCCCGATGGGAAAAAGTCGGAATTGTCGTTTTGCCCCATCTACATGAGCCGGAAGGGGGTAGCAAAGTGGAACCAATTTCTTGGTTGTGTTAGTTTAGGCCGAAGGAACACCCAATACAATGGTAGGGCCCACCTCTTGGAAAGATTCCCCTAGCTTCGTCAGATCCGGGAGTTTCGTTCTCTAAGTAGTCATGGAACACGCCAGAGAGAATCTGAAGCCGGTGAAGCCCTAACACGGAGAGCGAGATAATCTCGGGTATACAATGCCATGACACACTCTAACACACATATTATGTCATACCATGGGATTTGGAGGCATTCATATGATTCGGAGCCCCCTCCGGAGAAACCATAGCCCTGCTGGGGAAAAAGGCGGAACTGCCGTTCTGGCCCCTCTACGTGAGCCGGAAGGGGGTGGAAAAGTGGAACCAACTGTTTTGGTTGTGTTAGGTTAGGAACAATGAACACCAAAGAAAATTTTAGGGTCCACCTCTTGGCAAGATTCCCCTAGTTCCGTCAAATCTGGGAGTTTTGGGCTCTAAGTAGTCCTAGAACCCGCTAGAGAGAATCTGACGCCGCTGAAGCCCTAACACAGAGAGCGAGGGACTCTTGGGCATCCCAGACCCATGACACACTCTAACACACATGGTATCATATACCATGGGATTTGGTGGCATTCAGACGATCCGGAGCCCCCTCCGGAGAAACCATAGCCCCGATGGGGAAAAAGACGGAACTGTCGTTCTGCCCCATCTACGAGAGTCGAAGGGGATAGCAAGGTGGAACTAACTGCTTGGTTGTATTAGGATAGGCCCATGGAATACCCAAGAGACTGTAGGGCCCACCTCTTGGAAAGATTCCCCAAGTTTCGTCACACCCGGGAGTTTCGGGCTCTCATTAATTAGTCCTGGAACCCGCGAGAGAGAATAGGAGAACGGTGAAACCCTAACACAGAGAGCGAGGGAATCTTGGGCATCCAAGACCCATGCCACACTCTAGAACACATGTATGGCATGTAAATGGGATTTGGTGGCTTTCAAACGATCTGGAGCCACCTCTACGGAGAAACCATAGCCCCGCTTGGGAAAAAGACGGAACTGTCGTTCTGCCCCATCCACGTGAGCCGGAAGGGGTAGAAAAGTGGAAATAACTATTTGGTTGTGTTAGGTTAGGCCCAGGGAACACCCAATTTAATGGTAGGGCACACCTCTTGGCAAGATTCCCCTAGTTACGTCACACCCGAGAGTTTCGGGCTCTAATTAATTAGTCCTCGAACCCGCGAGAGAGAATTCGACACCGGTTAAACCCTAACACAGAGAGCGAGGTAATCTCGGGTATCCATAAACATAACACTCTAACACACATGGTATGTCATACCATGGGATTTGGTTGCATTCATACGATTCGGAGCCCCCACCGGAGAAACCATGCATAGCTCCGCTGGGGAAAAAGGTGGAACTGCCGTTCTGGCCCCTCTACGTGAGACGAAAGGGGGTAGCAAGGTGGAACAAACTGTTTGGTTGTGTTAGGTTCGGCTCTAGGAACACCAAAGAAAGAATCTGACGCCGGTGAAGCCCTAACAGAGAGAGCGAGGGACTCTTTGTCGCACCCGGACTTCTAGAGGATACTCGCAGTTCCGTTGAACAGTAGATGATTGGATTACGGGGCTTACCGGCACCCGCATCTCTTACGAGTAGGCCAACACACGTATGTGTGACAACCAACCCCTACTGTTCATCGTCTACGTAAACCATCCCATAGAAATCAGGATACTACCATTGACGTACTTCATACCATACACACATGGTACGTCAACGGCGTTTAACAAAATGATAGCACAACAGATCTCTAAGACACAAATAAATAGAAATAAGTTGCAAATAGCTCTCACTAGAGCAGAGATAGCAAATACAATCATCCAGAGGACACATGTCCCAACATATCATCATTACATCACAGCGGAAGCATTCAAAAGGTCTGAGTACAGACAAATCCAAATAGGCCTAAGAGGCCAGAAACGAAAAGACGGAGCCCATCCACGATGTCTCGGATCCTGCCCGGGTCCGCTATCTACTCGTCAGCAGCCTCGTCAAACTCCACGTAGTAGCCATCACGGGCATCCTCGTAAGCGTAGTCTGCGGAAACCACAGCCCCAAAGGGGTCAGTACATAAACGTACTGGCAAGCAAGACTCACAGTTCACCAAAGTGTACCCGTCAACACCAAGCACAGATGCTTTGGGTTCAACGGAAGAAAGGGGTGATACAAAAGATGCGACAGCTGGCTGCACTAACCAACTACAGAAACATGATATACTCCCGGCTAAAAGAAAGGAGATAAGATAGCGTATCGTAACCAACTATTACTAACTCCAAGAAACCCATCCTGGATCTCGCCCCTTATCCAAAGAGGCAATCCGAGGATAACTCACACAGTTGGATTAATGATGGGTCAAGTTATTGTGCCAATAAGACTATTACTAATCAAGTTATCATTAATTAGGTGTAAGTTGTTCTGAGTACTTGTTAGCCAACACTTTCACCAAGTCAACCATAACCGCGGAAAACACGGCTTCTCGAGAAGATTTATCCCTGCAGGGGTGCACCAATTTGGCCGTACACGTAAGAATAACCCGCCAGATGGAATGCCTCCCACCAAGCGGGGCACTCAACACAACTCAACTCTTCTTCGCATCAAGCCCAAAGAACCCCGTGCAATTGAGCGCACGGCTAATCAAGCCCCACGAAGAAAAGGGGACCCTCATAGCACTCTAAGAACGTGTCTCCCTAAATGCCGACTACAAAAGTTTCCACCCTGGCCTCGGGTTCGTACATGCATATGCGTGCGGCAAATGGAAAACCCGAACTAAATGAGGCGATTTGGACGAGATGCGAATCGAATCAAATTGAGGGGGGCGCCCATACACGCTTCCCACATGCGATAGTGCGCTCATCATGGATCAGTAGACAAGACCCTTTTCCTAATTAGGGTCGACACTAGCAGGCCTCAAAACCACGCCGGGCCTCCTGCCGGTGCCTTATCATCAATTTAGCATTACCTCAAAATTAACAGGTTGTTGTTTAACATCGAGCCCCAGAACATAATAGAAATATATTAACAGAAAGTAACGGTTAACAGACTCGAGCAAAACAACCCCAAGCATGCTAGTAAGACACGGGCAACAAGCAATGGGGTTATAGGTGTGGAGGTGAGGCTATATCAGGGTTAACGGATAACATGTGATAGGTTCGTAACAGAAGCAACGATTCATAGGGCTAGCAGAATAGACAACGGAAAGTATCGGTATCCAATGTTGAAAGGAACACAATGGTTCATGTGAGTGAATACTTGCCTGCAAACTCAGCAGCCTGGTACTGAGTTAGATCCTCAGAAGGGGTGTCGTAAACCTCGTCTGTCTCAACGTCGTCGTCTATTCGAGAAGAAGCAAACAAACAACGCAGAGAGATAAACAATCAATAACATGGCATAATGCACAATCATGGGATGATGCATGACCATTTAATTGATGCATCAAAATTAAACTAGTTGACATGGTAACAACATGATTAAATGGACCCACATGCAACTGGAGTTGCATATGAAAAGCCCGTCAATTAAGGTTGGAATAATTGTTTTACAACTAATCAACAGGTGAAAGTGGATTAGTATGATGCATGGATGAGGAAAACAGAAAAATAACAACAATAGAAACAATTTGAAATAAGGTTTACCAAGTTTGGAATTTTATTTATTAAGTTATGGAATTTTGGTTCCTTAAAGGTGTTACACAAGCATTTGTTATTTTCACCAATTTTAATTGTTCAAAAATAGACAACAAAGTTCATATTTGAAAAGAACACAAAATTTTAGGTGGATTACATGTTTCAATTATTGAAAAAGGAATTACAATGATTTAATTATGAATTAAACAAGTTTAAACAAGTTTTAATTGAATTTAATTCAGGTATGAATTTATTTGAATTTTTATTTGTTCAAAACATTAAACCAAATTCATATTTGAAAGTTTATACTTTTCTAGTTTGAAAACATATTTTATATGTTCAAAAATAATTTAATTTGAGCAAGTTATGAATTTAGCAAATTTAAATGATTTAAACAAGGTTTAAATTATTTAAGCAATTTTAATTATTCAAAACATGAAACAAAATTTATATTTGGATAGATGGTTCAAAATAGCATGGAAAACATAGTTTATTTGTGTTATTTGAATTAAGTTTGAATTATTTATGAAATTAACCAAATTTAAAAGGAGTTGTTTGAATTTGAAATTTGAATGCATTTGAAATGTGCAAAACAGAAAACAAATGATATAATCAGGTAGGGTATTAAATTTGGGGCAGAATACATATTTTATTTGCATAATTTGGATTTAGAAATTAAAAGTTATTAGCATATTAAAAACAGGGACTATTTTGTAAAAGAAAAAGGACTTAATTTAAAAGGAAAAACTGTGCAGAACTACTTCTACCCCGCAGTGGCTAGCCCAAGCCACTGACGAGGGGGGCCCTGGCCACCGTGGCAGCGCGTGGGGCACGCGTGGCCACCACTGCCTATGGCAGGTGACCCCTGCCTGCCAGCGTGGCGAGCAAAAAAATGTGGGGATTAAATCCCGCGGGGGCAGGGCTCGAACCTGCGACCCCGGGTGCGCGCGCAAGTGTTGCTACCAGTACGGTGTGCGATTCAGTTTTGACAGTAAGGGGTGCGCGGACAGGTTATGCTTCCGTTCGCGTTTAACTGAATTTTGTTGCGCGCGCTTCTGAACTTCTCGACAGAGGGACGCTGGCCGGCGGCGAGCTGCTGCCGCGCTCGCGCTGCCGTGCTGCTGGTGCGTGGACGCGTGCATGGCGAGCGTGTGCATCGTGCAGAGAATGAGCAGGAGGGAGAGGGGAGGTGTAGGTGACGCTCACCTCCCTGTAGAGGAAGCAGAGGGTCGGGGGAGGTCGACGTCGCCGGCGGCAACAGAGAAGATGGCGGTGGCGCTCCGGTGGGTTTCAGGCACGGTGGCGGTGTCGATTAGGTCGAGGGATGTGAGGGGACCTCGTTCCCGTGGTTAGCCCGAGGGGAAACACAGTCTACCGGCGGCGATCATCGCGGGTTCAGACACGGCGGCGCTCGGGGTGGTTGCAGAGAGGTGGATGGTTGCAGAGATGGAGGAAACGGAGGGGAAAACGACGGCGAGAGGGAGATAGGTGGAGCTAGGGTTAGGGCAGCGAGGGGAACCCTAGGGGTAGATTTATAGGGGAGAGGGGCGCGCGGTGGCCGTCCCTGTGCCCTGCCGTCGACGTGGATACGGCAGATGTGCTGCCGTACAGGAAGACGACGGCGAAAGGGTACCGGGCCTGGTTGGTGGGCTGGGCCTCCCACTGGCCTGGCCACTCCCTCCGTTTCTTTTTAATTTTTCTGTTTCTCTTTATTTTTTTTGCTGAAATGAAATAGGAAGAAAAGGGCTAGGTTTTGATGTTAGAAAATTTTAGAAAAAATTTGGTATTGCTTAATTATGTAACAACAACAACTTGCCAAGTTTAGTTTTCCAAAAAGTTCAAAATAAATTGCTGTTTGTAATTTGATTGAAATTTGAATAAAATTAATATTAATTGAAATAATTGAACTTAAGCAAATAAGTTTTTAAATTCAAGTTTAATTGGAAACAAGTGAATGAATTGTTTTGTAATTTTCATAATTTCAAATTGGGTGCTGTTTGTAATTGAATTTGAATAACATTTGAATTAAGTGAATTATTAAAAGCCATAATTTTAAATAGTTTGAACCTTATGGTTTAAATGGAAACAATGGTTGTTTTGATTGAACTTTTTATTTGGAAAATTGTAACATAACAAGTATGAAACAGAGGTTTGAATTCTTGGTTATAAATTGAAATAGAAAACAATTGAAAACAGATGCAAAACAAATGCAAACAAAAGTAATGGGTATGATGACATGATGCAAAACTTTAATAAACAAGAAACAAACATTCTAAAGGTAAGTTTTCATACTTGGGATGTTACAAAATGCCCCCCCTTGAAGGAATCGCGCCCCGAGATTCCTACTGAGAAGTGAAAAGGTCCGGATACTTCTTGCGAAGATCCTCTTCGGTCTCCCACGTTGCCTCTTTATCGGAATGATGGGACCACTTCACTTTCAAGAACTTGGTGCTCTTGTTGCGAGTCTTACGCTCGGTCTCATCGAGAATACGAATAGGGTGCTCCTCATAAGATAGATCATCTTGCAGTTCAATGGAATCATGATCAACTGCACGATCTGGATCTTTGAAACACTTCTTGAGCTGTGACACGTGAAACACATCGTGCACCTTGGATAGTTTTTCTGGAAGTTCAATACGATAGGCATTTTCCACACGCCTTGAGAGAATGTTGAAAGGACCAATGTATCTTGGTGCAAGCTTTCCTTTCACACCAAAACGATGAGTGCCTCTGAGGGGAGTTACACGGAGATATGCCTTGTCACCAGGTGCATAGATCATGTCCCTGTGCTTGCTATCATAGTAGCTTTTCTGACGAGACTGAGCAATCTTGAGATTGTCACAAATGATGCGAACTTTCTCTTCGGTTTCCTTAACAATGTCAGGGCCTAAGAGTGAACGTTCACCAGCTCCAGACCAATTGATTGGACTCCTGAATCTGCGGCCATAGAGAGCTTCAAATGGTGCCATGCCTAGGCTTGCCTGGTAGCTGTTGTTGTAGGAGAATTCAGCATATGGAAGGCATTCCTCCCATTTCATGCCAAAGGAGATACCACATGCTCTGAGCATATCCTCGAGAATCTGATTGACTCTTTCGACTTGCCCCTGAGACCGAGGGTGGTAAGCTGTGCTGAACAGAAGTTTGGTGCCCAAAGCTTCTTGAAAGCTTTTCCAGAAATGAGAAGTGAATATACTTCCACGGTCTGAGCTTATTTCCAATGGAACACCATGAAGGGGAACAATCTTTGCTGTGTAGAGCTGTGCTAACTGGCTAGCTGAGATTGTTTCTTTGACAGCAAAGAAGTGAGCTACTTTAGTGAGACGATCAATGACAACGAATATGCATCGTTGCCCTTCTTGGAATTTGGAAAACCAGTGACGAAGTCCATTTCAATCATGTCCCACTTCCACTCAGGGATTTTCAAAGGTTGGAGTAGACCGGCTGTTTTCTGATGGACTGCCTTAACACGTTGACAAACGTCGCATTCAGAAACGTATTGAGCAATTTCACGTTTCATGCCAGGCCACCAATACAGTGTCTTAAGATCCTGGTACATCTTTGTACTTCCAGGGTGTATGGAGAGAGGAGTTTCATGAGCCTCCTTGAGAATGACATCTTTGAGACTTTGAACTTGAGGAACTGCAATGCGTCCTTCGAAGAACACCGTTCCCTTGTCATCCACTGAGAAGGACTTAAATTTCTCCTTGCCTTCTTTGATGTGTTCTACCATCTTCTTGATTTCAGCATCACGAAGTTGTTCAGAACGAATCTTGTCCTCGAGAGTTGGACTGGCTGTCAAGTTTGCAAGATAGCCTTGAGGAACAAGACCAAGGTTCAGCTTCTGGAATTCTTCATGAAGAGGAGGTTGGCTTTCCATGATCATGAGATTATTGCAATACGACTTGCGACTGAGAGCATCGGACATAACATTAGCCTTGCCTAGAGTGTAAGAAATGGTGAGATCAAAGTCTTTAATCTTTTCAATCCATCTCCTTTCCCTGAGGTTTAGATCTGGTTGAGTGAAGATGTATTTCAGACTCTTATGATCGGAAAATATTTCAGTGCGATTACCCAACAAGTATTGCCTCCATTTCTTGAGGGCAAACACAACTGCTGCAAGTTCAAGATCATGAGTGGGATAATTGAGCTCATGTGCGTTCAACTGACGTGAAGCATAAGCCACAACTTGACGTTCTTGCATAAGAACTGCACCTAGACCTTGGAGAGAAGCATCACAGAATATCTGGAAAGGTTTGGTAGGATCTGGGCCAATCAGAACTGGTGTAGAAGTGATTTTAGTCTTCAGGAGATTGAAACTCTCATCACATTGTGGAGACCAAACGAACTTCTTGTACTTCTTTGTGAGGTCAGTGAGAGGTTTGGCAATCTTTGAGAAGTTTTGGACGAAACGACGGCAATAGCTAGCCAAGCCAAGAAAACTTCTTACTTGCTTTACCGTCCTTGGAGGTTTCCAATCAACAATTGCTTTAACCTTTTCTGGATCAATGGCTATGCCCTTGGCGGAGATGACATGACCAAGGTAAGCAACTTCTGGAATCCAGAACTCACATTTGGAGAATTTGGCATATAGACGATGCTCGCGAAGTTTCATGAGAGTGAGACGAAGATGTTCTTCATACTCTTCCTCAGATTTTGAGTAGACTAGAATGTCATCAAGATATACCAGAACGAACTTGTCGAGGTATTCATGGAAGACAGAATTCATGAGTCGAGAGAATGTCGCCGGTGCATTGGTGAGACCAAAGGACATAACGGTGAATTCATATAGACCGTAGCGAGTGGTGAAAGCTGTTTTTGGAATATCTTCCTTTCTGATCTTTATTTGATGGTAACCCATTCTCAAGTCCAACTTGGAGAATATTGAGGCTCCAGCAAGTTGATCAAAAAGATCATCGATACGAGGAATTGGATACTTGTTTTTGATGGTTTTCTCGTTAAGAGGACGATAGTCAACAATGAGTCTCTTTGTGTGATCCTTCTTCGCAACGAACAGAGTTGGGGAACCCCAAGCCAAGGAACTAGGTTGAATGTAACCTTTTTCCATGTACATATCGATTTGCTCCTTTAACAATTTCAGTTCAGGAGGAGCTATCTTGTATGGATGCTTAGAGATTGGAGCAGTACCTGGTTCAAGCTCGATCATGAACTCAACTGCTCTGTCCGGAGGCATCCCTGGGAACTCTTCTGGAAAGACGTCAGGGAATTCGCAAACCACCGGAACATTTTCAAGTAGAGGTAGAGGTTTTGCATCGAGGGTGCATAGCTGAATGGAACTTGATTCATTTGGAGAATAGACTATCTGGCCAGAAGGGTGGAACAGAGTTATTGACTTTTGAGCACAGTCAATTTTAGCTTTATTGGCCTTCAGCCAATCCATCCCAAGAATGACATCAATGTCAGAATTTCCCAGCAACATGAGAGAAGCAAGGAATATGTGGCCTCCAATTAGGATTTGATTATCCTTACTTATCTTGGAAGTCAACATTTGAGATCCCGGTGAGTGAACGGTGATTTGATTGCTTAGTGGAACCACCATTAGGTTGTTTGTTGTGGCAAAAATCTTTGACACAAAAGAATGCGATGCTCCGGTATCAAACAACACTTTAGATGGAAAAGAGTTTACGGGTAATATACCGAGAACGACGTCAGGAGCTTCCTCAGCTTTGTCGATCTTGACATGATTCACCCTTGCGGTCCTCCCGACAGGCCTGTTGTTGGAGTTGAAGGCTTTAGCCGGGGGAGCACGCACCATTGCCTGGTTTATGTTGGGACGAGGTGGTGGTGGAGGTATCTGCCTCTGCGTGCACTTGTCAGCGTAGTGCCCCGTCTGCTTGCACTTGTAGCAAGTGACGACACGAGGAGGCCCTGGCCTTGGCTGCCCCATCGAAGCCCTCTGATCATGCATCTGAGCAGGGTTGGGTGGGCGGGGAGCGAAGCCTGGAGAAGCTTGGGCGTATGGAGCCCGAGTTACAGCACCATTTGGCACCCAGATGCGGCGCTTCTGCGGAGGGGTGGTCATGTTGGAGGAGGAACCACCCTCACGCGAGTGCTTGCGAGACTCCTCGAACGCCTTGCGCCCATTTTCCTCATTGAGCGCGGTGTTCACGAGCTCCTCGAAGTTGTTGGCCTTGATGTTGGTGAGGGCGTACTTGAGTTCTGGGTTAAAACCTCTGCGGAACCTTGCCATCTTCTTAGCCTCAGTGGACACCTCATCACCAGCGTAACGAGCGAGGCGATTGAACTCACTCTGATAGCCAATGACGTCCAGCTTGCCCTGCTTGAGTGAGCAAAACTCTTCACGCATCCTTTCCATGAGACCATCTGGAATGTGGTGCTTCAGGAAGGCTTCCTTGAAACAACCCCAAGTGATTGGATAGCCAGCTCTCATGGTCTGGTAGTTTTCCCACCAAGTAGCTGCCTGACCCTTCAGGAGATATTAGGCATACTTGACCTTGTCTTCCTCAGCAACGTGAGCAATCTCTAGAGCCTTAGCTATCTCACAGATCCAGTCATCAGCATCCAGAGGCTCGCGTGTGGCCACGAAAGCTCTTGGGCCCAGACTGAGAAACTCCTTGATACTGACTCGTGGAGCATTCTGGTTGTTGTGCTGGTTAGTCTGAAACTGGGCCATCTGTGCCATGACTTGGGTCATCTGAGTCAACAGCTCCGTGATTGGCGGTGGCTCAGGCAGGGTGTTCCTTGTTGGCGGCATCCTGAATAGACATGCATTTTAGCACAACAACAGAAAAGGATAGACTTGGAAACCGAAAGAGAGATTATTCCGACGCATGAATAGATAACCAACAGGTACATCATCACATGTTCAAATACATCAGAATATCCAACACACCACAAATCGTTTGAATGTCAAAGGATAACTAAACATAGCTAAGAATGGATACATCGCTACTCCCATGCTCATCACGCAGGACGGCGACTAGGAGTACGGCAAGAGGTACGGTGAGGTGCACGCCCACGAAAGTAGGTAGAACGACGATCCACATAGACCTGACGTGGTCTAAGAGCGACTCTAGGTGTGGTGAAGTACATAGCATCGACTCCCTGTGCTCCAAAGCGTGGAATCCCAGTGTAACCAGCACCGAGGTTGAGGAGTGGACCTCTGATCGGCTCGTAACCTCCAGCATCTGGCAGACGACGACCAACTGGCTGATCGAAACGTGCAAAGCGCTCGTCTCCAACAAAGTCTGTGGTGTACGTCGCCAGACGAGTCAAAGCAAGGTAGAGCTGCTCTCTGACTGAAACCAACTCCTGAGATAGTGTGCTGGCAACTGCGTCACTATGCCTCACAAACTGAGCGGTGGTGTGTAGCCTGGAGTTATCATGCTCGTAGACATCCAAGTTGTCGTAGAGAGTGAAGTGAGCTCCCTCCGAGGTGATGTAACCACGGGGGATGTGGCGATAGATAGAATCGTCAAATCCCCAGTAGTCAGCACGAAGGACGGTGAGACTCACATAAGCTGCCTGCTGCACAGCCATATCCACTGTGGAAACTACTGCCTCGTAGCGGTGGACAACGCTCATGCCATCATCTGACAGAATGTAGACGATAGCCTGGTAGTAGGTCTGGTCAAACTCTCGCTGCTGCTCGTAGACCTGGTACTCTGGTGCCCAACGGAACCCCAGATAAGTGACCATGTCTCTCAGCATCTCCGGATAACTGGCAGTGCTCTCACAACGAGTCATCCGAACCACCTGCGGGAAGAACCTGAGATCCATCTGCAGATGATCGGGGAAGTTTTGATTAGACGCCGGTAGAAGAACTGAAGTGGAAAGCAACAACAAGGTTTCAACGGACGACAAGGATGTTGAGAAGAACAGGATATCGAAGCAACATCGGGAAACACGAGACCAAAAACTCCTGAGGTACTACGGAAAACCCATCCAGGCTTCTAAAGGATCAATATCTACTGCTTAAGGAATAGAGGATCTGCTTCCGGGGCTTACACGCCTCCGTTCTCAATCATAAGTAGGCAACATGATAAATCATGTCACAACCACCTCCATTCCTATGGTCTAGTAGATATAACTATCCCAGAGAAACCAGGATTCGTGAAATCCTAACTTGAAAGTTTAGGTGAGAAGAGAAAACAACGTTGCACTTCCTTACCAGAAAAGGGAGGGTGGGTGGGGAAAGAAATAAAATGGCAGAATTCCTACTCTCACGTTTCATTTTTTTCTATATAGCTACAAAATAGTTTCTAGACTCAACTGCGACCAGTAAAAGGGATCCTACAGGCAGACAGGCTCTGATACCATTTGTCGCACCCGGACTTCTAGAGGATACTCGCAGTTCCGTTGAACAGTAGATGATTGGATTACGGGGCTTACCGGCACCCGCATCTCTTACGAGTAGGCCAACACACATATGTGTGACAACCAACCCCTACTGTTCATCGTCTATGTAAACCATCCCATAGAAATCAGGATACTACCATTGACGTACTTCATACCATACACACATGGTACGTCAACGGCGTTTAACAAAATGATAGCACAACAGATCTCTAAGACACAAATAAATAGAAATAAGTTGCAAATAGCTCTCACTAGAGCAGAGATAGAAAATACAATCATCCAGAGGACACATGTCCCAACATATCATCATTACATCACAGCGGAAGCATTCAAAAGGTCTGAGTACAGACAAATCCAAATAGGCCTAAGAGGCCGGAAACGAAAAGACGGAGCCCATCCACGATGTCTCGGATCCTGCCCGGGTCCGCTATCTACTCGTCAGCAGCCTCGTCAAACTCCACGTAGTAGCCATCACGGGGATCCTCGTAAGCGTAGTCTGTGGAAACCACAGCCCCAAAGGGGTCAATACATAAACATACTGGCAAGCAAGACTCACAGTTCACCAAAGTGTACCCGTCAACACCAAGCACAGATGCTTTGGGTTCAATGGAAGAAAGGGGTGATACAAAAGATGCGGCAGCTGGCTGCACTAACCAACTACAGAAACATGATATACTCCCGGCTAACAGAAAGGAGATAAGATAGCGTATTGTAACCAACTATTACTAACTCCAAACAAACCCATCCTGGATCTCGCCCCTTATCCAAAGAGGCAATCCAAGGATAACTCACACAGTTGGATTAATGATGGGTAAAGTTATTGTGCCAATAAGACTATTACTAATCAAGTTATCATTAATTAGGTGTAAGTTGTTCTGAGTACTTGTTAGCCAGTACTTTCACCAAGTCAACCATAACCGCGGAAAACACGGCTTCTCGAGAAGATTTATCCCTGCAGGGGTGCACCAATTTGGCCGTACACGTAAGAATAACCCGCCAGATGGAATGCCTCCCACCAAGTGGGGCACTCAACTCAACTCAACTCTTCTTCGCATCAAGCCCAAAGAACCCCGTGCAATTGAGCGCACGGCTAATCAAGCCCCACGAAGAAAAGGGGACCCTCATAGCACTCTAAGAATGTGTCTCCCTAAATGCCGACTACAAAAGTTTCCACCCTGGCCTCGGATTCGTACCTGCATATGCGTGCGGCAAATGGAAAACCCGAACTAAATGAGGCGATTTGGACGAGATGCGAATCGAATCAAATTGAGGGGGGCGCCCATACACGCTTCCCACATGCGGATAGTGCGCTCATCATGGATCAGTAGACAAGACCCTTTTCCTAATTAGGGTCGACACTAGCAGGCCTCAAAACCACGCCGGGCCTCCTGCCGGTGCCTTATCATCAATTTAGCATTACCTCAAAATTAACAGGTTGTTGTTTAACATCGAGCCCCAGAACATAATAGAAATATATTAACATAAAGTAACGGTTAGCAGACTCGAGCAAAACAACCCTAAGCATGCTAGTAAGACACGGGCAACAAGCAATGGGGTTATAGGTGTGGAGGTGAGGCTATATCAGGGTTAACGGATAACATGTGATAGGTTCGTAACAGAAGCAACGATTCATAGGGCTAGCAGAATAGACAACGGAAAGTATCGGTATCCAATGTTGAAAGGAACACAATGGTTCATGTGAGTGAATACTTGCCTGCAAACTCAGCAGCCTGGTACTGAGCTAGATCCTCATAAGGGGTGTCGTAAACCTCGTCTGTCTCAACGTCGTCGTCTATTCGAGAAGAAGCAAACAAACAACGCAGAGAGATAAACAATCAATAACATGGCATAATGCACAATCATGGGATGATGCATGACCATTTAATTGATGCATCAAAATTAAACTAGTTGACATGGTAATAACATGATTAAATGGACCCACATGCAACTGGAGTTGCATATGAAAAGCCTGTCAATTAAGGTTGGAATAATTGTTTTACAACTAATCAACAGGTGAAAGTGGATTAGTATGATGCATGGATGAGGAAAACAGAAAAATAACAACAATAGAAACAATTTGAAATAAGGTTTACCAAGTTTGGAATTTTATTTATTAAGTTATGGAATTTTGGTTCCTTAAAGGTGTTACACAAGCATTTGTTGTTTTCACCAATTTTAATTGTTCAAAAATAGACAACAAAGTTCATATTTGAAAAGAACACAAAATTTTAGGTGGATTACATGTTTCAATTATTGAAAAAGGAATTACAATGATTTAATTATGAATTAAACAAGTTTAAACAAGTTTTAATTGAATTTAATTCAAGTATGAATTTATTTGAATTTTTATTTGTTCAAAACATTAAACCAAATTCATATTTGAAAGTTTATACTTTTCTAGTTTGAAAACATATTTTATATGTTCAAAAATAATTTAATTTGAGCAAGTTATGAATTTAGCAAATTTAAATGATTTAAACAAGGTTTAAATTATTTAAGCAATTTTAATTATTCAAAACATGAAACAAAATTTATATTTGGATAGATGGTTCAAAATAACATGGAAAACATAGTTTATTTGTGTTATTTGAATTAAGTTTGAATTATTTATGAAATTAACCAAATTTAAAAGGAGTTGTTTGAATTTGAAATTTGAATGCATTTGAAATGTGCAAAACAGAAAACAAATGATATAATCAGATAGGGTATTAAATTTGGGGCAGAATACATATTTTATTTGCATAATTTGGAATTAGAAATTAAAAGTTATTAGCATATTAAAAACATGGACTATTTTGTAAAAGAAAAAGGACTTAATTTAAAAGGAAAAACTGTGCAGAACTATTTCTACCCCGCAGTGGCTAGCCCAAGCCACTGACGAGGGGGGCCCTGGCCACCGTGGCAGCGCGTGGGGCACGCGTGGCCACCACTGCCTATGGCAGGTGGCCCCTGCCTGCCAGCGTGGCGAGCAAAAAAATGTGGGGATTAAATCCCGCGGGGGCAGGGCTCGAACCTGCGACCCCGGGTGCGCGCGCAAGTGTTGCTACCAGTACGGTGTGCGATTCAGTTTTGACAGTAAGGGGTGCGCGGACAGTTTATGCTTCCGTTCGCGTTTAACTGAATTTTGCTGCGCGCGTTTCTGAACTTCTCGACAGAGGGACGCTGGCCGGCGGCGAGCTGCTGCCGTGCTGCTGGTGCGTGGACGCGTGCGTGGCGAGCGTGTGCATCGTGCAGAGAAGGAGCAGGAGGGAGAGGGGAGGTGTAGGTGACGCTCACCTCCCTGTAGAGGAAGCAGAGGGTCGGGGGAGGTTGACGTCGCCGGCGGCAACAGAGAAGATGGCGGCGGCGCTCCGGTGGGTTTCAGGCACGGTGGTGGTGTCGATTAGGTCGAGGGATGTGAGGGGACCTCGTTCCCGTGGTTAGCCCGAGGGGAAACGCAGTCTACCGGCGGCGATCATCGCGGGTTCAGACACGGCGGCGCTCGGGGTGGTTGGAGAGAGGTGGATGGTTGCAGAGATGGAGGAAACGGAGGGGAAAACGGCGGCGAGAGGGAGATAGGTGGAGCTAGGGTTAGGGCAGCGAGGGGAACCCTAGGGGTAGGTTTATAGGGGAGAGGGGCGCGCGGTGGCCGTCCCTGTGCCCTGCCGTCGACGTGGATACGGCAGATGTGCTGCCGTACAGGAAGACGACGGCGAAAGGGTACCGGGCATGGTTGGTGGGCTGGGCCTCACACTGGCCTGGCCACTTCCTCCGTTTCTTTTTAATTTTTCTGTTTCTTTTTTGTTTGCTGAAATGAAATAGGAAGAAAAGGGCTAGGTTTTGATGTTAGAAAATTTTAGAAAAAAATTGGTATTGCTTAATTATGTAACAACAACAACTTGCCAATTTAGTTTTCCAAAAAGTTCAAAATAAATTGCTATTTGTAATTTGATTAAAATTTGAATAAAATTAATATTAATTGAAATAATTGAACTTAAGCAAATAAGTTTTTAAATTCAAGTTTAATTGGAAACAAGTGAATGAATTGTTTTGTAATTTTCATAATTTCAAATTGGGTGCTGTTTGTAATTGAATTTGAATAACATTTGAATTAAGTGAATTATTAAAAGCCATAATTTTAAATAGTTTGAACCTTATGGTTTAAATGGAAACAATGGTTGTTTTGATTGAACTTTTTATTTGGAAAATTGTAAGATAACAAGTATGAAACGGAGGTTTGAATTCTTGGTTTGAAATTGAAATAGAAAACAATTGAAAACATATGCAAAACAAATGCAAACAAAAGCAATGGGTATGATGACATGATGCAAAACTTTAATAAACAAGAAACAAACATTCTAAAGGTAAGTTTTCATACTTGGGATGTTACACTCTTGGGCGTCCCAGACCCATTAAACACTCTAACACACATGGTATGGTATACCATGGGATTTGGTGGCATTCAGACGATCCGGAGCCCCCTCCGGAGAAACCATAGCCCCGCCGGGGAAAAAGACGGAACTATCGTTCCTCCCCATTTACGAGAGTCGGAAGGGGGTAGCAAAGTGGAACTAACTGCTTGGTTGTGTTAGGTTACCCCCAAGGAACACCCAAGAGAATGGTAGGTCCCACCTCTTGGCAAGATTTCCCCAGTTCCGTCACACCCAGGAGTTTCGGGCTCTCACTAATTAGTCCTGAATCCGCGAGAGAGAATACGACACCGGTGAAACCCTTACACAGGGAGCGAGGCAATCTTGGGCATCCAAGACCCATGCCACACTCTATCACACATGTTATGGCGTGCAAATGGGATTTGGTGGCATTCAAACAATCTGGAGCCACCTCTCCGGAGAAACCATAGCCCCGCTGGGGGAAAAGACGGAACTGTCATTCTGCCCCATCTACATGAGCCGGAAGGGGGTACCAAATTGTAATTAACTGTTTGGATGTGTTAGTTTAGGCCCAAGGAACACCCAAGAGAATGGTAGGGCACACCTATTGGCAAGATTCCCCAAGTTCCGTCACACCCGGGAGTTTCGGGCTCTCATTAGTTAGTCCTGGAACTCGCGAGAGCGAATCCGACACCGGTGAAGCCCTAACACAGAGAGCGAGGTAATCTCGGGTATAGAAGACTATGACACACTCTAACACACATGTTATGTCATACCATGGGATTAGGTGGCATTCTTACCATCCGGAGTCCCCCTCTGGAGAAACCATAGCCCCACGGGGGAAAAAGGCGGAACTGCCGTTCAGGCCCCTCTACATGAGGCGGAAGGGGGTAGCAAAGTGGAACAAACTGTTTGGTTGTGTTATGTTAGGCACAAGAAACTCCAAATAAAATGTTAGGGTCCACCTCTTGGCAAGATTCCCGTAGTTCCATCAAATCCAAGAGTTTCGGGCTCTAAGTAGTCCTGGAACCCGCTAGAGAGAATCTGACACCAGTGAAGCCCTAACACGGAGAGTGAGGGACTCTTGGGCATCCCAGACCCATGACACACTATAACACACATGGTATGGTATACCATGGGATTTGGTGGCATTCAGACGATCCGGAGCCCCCTCCGGAGAAACCATAGCTAGCCCCGCTGTGGAAAAAGACGGAACTGTCGTTCTGCCCCATATACGAGAGTCGGAAGGGGGTAGCAAAGTGAAAATAACTTCTTGGTTGTGTTAGGTTAGGCTCAAGGAACACCCAAGAGAATGGTAGGGCCCACCTCTTGGCAAGATTCCTCCGGGCTCTCATTAATTAGTCCTGGAA
The DNA here is from genome assembly GCA_028641055.1 of Alopecurus myosuroides. Lineage (NCBI taxonomy): Eukaryota > Viridiplantae > Streptophyta > Magnoliopsida > Poales > Poaceae > Alopecurus > Alopecurus myosuroides. The sequence goes on along the minus strand of CM054060.1, from coordinate 182,485,845 downwards.
TCCGCGAGAGAGAATACGACTCCGGTGAAACCCTAACACAGAGAGCGAGGGAATCTTGGGCATCCAAGACCCATGCCACACTGTATCACACATGGTATGGAGTTCAAATGGTATTTGGTGGCATTCAAACAATCTGGATCCACCTCTCCGGAGAAACCATAACCCCGCTTGGGGAAAAGACGGAACTGTCGCTCTGCCCCATCTACGTGAGCCGGAAGGGGGTAGCAAAGTGGAACCAACTATTTTGGTTGTGTTAGGTTAGGCACAATGAACACAAAAGAAAATTTTAGGGTCCACCTCTTGGCAAGATTCCCCTAGTTCCGTCAAATCTGGGAGTTTTGGGCTCTAAGTAGCCCTGGAACCCGCTAGAGAGAATCTGACGCCGCTGAAGCCCTAACACAGAGAGCGAGGGACTCTTGGGCATCCCAGACCCATGACACACTCTAACACACATGGTATCGTATACCATGGGATTTTGTGGCATTCAGACGATCCGGAGCCCCTCCGGAGAAACCATAGCCCCGATGGGGAAAAAGACGGAACTGTCGTTTTGCCCCATCTACGAGAGTCGGAAGGGGGTAGCAAGGTGGAACTAACTGCTTAGTTGTATTAGGATAGGCCCAAGGAACACCCAAGAGAACTGTAGGGCCCACCTCTTGGCAAGATTCCCCTAGTTCCGTCACACCCGGGAGTTTTGGACTCTCATTAATTAGTCCTGGAACCCGCGAGAGAGAATACGACAACGGTGAAACCCTAACACAGAGATCGAGGGAATCTTGCGCATACAATACCCATGCCACACTCTATAACACATGGTATGGCGTGTAAATGGGATTTTGTGGCTTTCAAACGATCTGGAGCCACCTCTACGGAGAAACCATAGCCCCGCTAGGGAAAAAGACGGAACTGTTGTTCAGCCCCGTCCACGTGAGCCGGAAGGGGTAGAAAAGTGGAAATAACTATTTTTTTGTGTTAGGTTAGGCCCAAGGAGCACCCAAGATAATGGTAGGGCACACCTCTTGGCAAGATTCCCCCAGCTCCGTCACACCCGGGAGTTTCGGGTTCTAATTAATGAGTCCTCGAACCCGCGAGAGAGAATCCGACACCGGTGAAACCCTAACACAGAGAGCGAGGTAATCTCGGGTATCCAAGACCATAACAATCTAACACACATGGTATGCCATACCATGGGATTTGGTTGCATTCATACGATTCCGAGCCCCCACCGGAGAAGCCATGCATAGCTCCGCTGGGGAAAAAGGTGGAACTGCCGTTCTGGCCCCTCTACGTGAGACGAAAGGGGGTAGCAAGGTGGAACCAACTATTTGGTTGTGTTAGGTTCGGCCCAAGGAATACCAAAGAAAATGTTAGGGTACACCTCTTGGCAAGATTCCCCTAGTTCCGTCAAATCCGGGAGTTTCGGGCTCTAAGTAGTCCTGGAACCCGCTAGAAAGAATCTGACGCCGGTGAAGCCCTAACACAGAGAGCGAGGGACTCTTTGGTATTCCAGACCCATTAAACACTCTAACACACATGGTATGGTATACCATGGGATTTGGTGGCATTCAGACGAGCCGGAGCCCCCTCCGGAGAAACCATAGCTAGCCCCGCTGGGGAAAAAGACGGAACTGTCGTTCTGCCCCATATACGAGAGTCGGAAGGGGGTAGAAAAGTGGAAATAACTGCTTGGTTGTGTTAGGTTAGGCTCAAGGAACACCAAAGATAATGTTACGGCCCACCTCTTGGCAAGATTCCTCCGGGATCTCATTAATTAGTCCTGGAATCCGCGAGAGAGAATACGACACCGGTGAAACCCTAACACAGAGAGCGAGGGAATATTGGACATCCAAGACCCATGCCACACTCTATCACACATGGTATGGAGTGCACATGGTATTTGGTGGCATTCAAACAATCTGGAGCCACCTCTCCGGAGAAACCATAGCCCCGTTTGGGGAAAAGACGGAATTGTCGTTCTGCCCCATCTACTCGAGCCCGAAGAGGGTAGCAAAGTGGAACTAACTGTTTGGTTGTGCTAGGTTAGGCCCAAGGAACACCCAAGATAATGGTAGGGCACACCTCTTGGCAAGATCCCCCCAGTTCCGTCACACCCGGGAGTTTCGGGCTCTCATTAATTAGTCCTGGAACCCACGAGAGAGAATCCGACATCGGTGAAAGCCTAACACAGAGAGCGAGGTAATCTCGAGTATAAAAGACCATGACACCCTAACACACATGGTATGTCTTACCATGGGATTTGGTGGCATTCATACAATCTGGATCCCCCCTCCGGAGAAACCATGCATAGCCCCACTGGGGAAAAAGGCGGAACTGCCGATCTGGCCCCTCTACGTGAGCCGAAAGGGGGTAGCAAAGTGGAACCAACTGTTTTTTTGTGTTAGTTAGGATCAAGGAACAACAAATAAAATGTTAGGGTCTACCTCTTGGCAGGATTTCCCTAGTTCTGTCAAATCCGGGAGTTTCGGGCTCTAAGTAGTCCGAGAACCCGCTAGAGAGAATCCGACGCCGGTGAAGCCCTAATACAGAGAGCGAGGTAATCTTGGGCATCCCAGAACCATGAAACACTCTAACACACATGGTATGGTATACCATGGGATTTGGTGGCATTCAGACGAGATCCGGAGCCCCCTCCGGAGAAACCATAGCCCCGATGGGGAAAAAGACGAAAATGTCGTTCTGGCCCATCTACGAGAGTCGGAAGGGGGTAGCAAAGTGGAAATAACTGCTTGGTTGTGTTAGGTTAGGCCCAAGGAACACCAAAGAGAATGTTACGGCCCACCTCTTGGCAAGATTCCTCCGGGCTCTCATTAATTAGTCCTGGAATCCGCGAGAGAGAATACGACACCGGTGAAACCCTAACACAGAGAGCGAGGGAATATTGGGCTTCCAAGACCCATGCCACACTCTAGCACACATGGTATGGAGTGCAAATGGTATTTTCTGGCATTCAAACAATCTGGAGCCACCTCTCCGGAGAAACCATAGCCCCGCTTGGGGAAAAGACGGAATTGTCGTTCTGCCCCATCTACTCGAGCCCGAAGGGGGTAGCAAAGTGGAACTAACTGTTTGGTTGTGCTAGGTTAGGCCCAAGGAACACCCAAGATAATGGTAGGTCACACCTCTTGGCAAGATTCCCCCAGTTCCGTCACACCCGGGAGTTTCGGGCTCTCATTAATTAGTCCTGGAACCCACGAGAGAGAATCTGACATCGGTGAAAGCCTAACACAGAGAGCGAGGTAATCTCGAGTACACAAGACCATGACACCCTAACACACATGTTATGACTTACCATGGGATTTGGTGGCATTCATACAATCTGGATCCCCCCTCCGGAGAAACCATGCATAGCCCCGCTGGGGAAAAAGGCGGAACTGCCGATCTGGCCCCTCTACGTGAGCCGAAAGGGGGTAGCAAAGTGGAACCAACTGTTTTTTGTTTTAGTTAGGATCAAGGAACAACAAAGAAAATGTTAGGGTCTACCTCTTGGCAGGATTTCCCTAGTTCTGTCAAATCCGGGAGTTTCAGGCTCTAAGTAGTCCGAGAACCCGCTAGAGAGAATCCGACGCCGGTGAAGCCCTAACACAGAGAGCGAGGTAATCTTGGGCATCCCAGAAACATGAAACACTATAACACACATGGTATGGTATACCATGGGATTTGGTGGCATTCAGACGAGATCCGGATCCCCTCCGGAGAAACCATAGCCCCGATGGGGAAAAAGACGAAAATGTCGTTCTGCCCCATCTACGAGAGTCGTAAGGGGGTAGCAAAGTGGAAATAACTACTTGGTTGTGATAGGTTAGTCTTAAGGAACACCCAGGAGAATGTTAGGGCCTACCTCTTGGCAAGATTCCCCCAGTTCCGTCACAACCGGGAGTTTTGGGCTCTCATTAATTAGTCCTGGAACCCGCGGGGGAGAATCCGACGCCGGTGAAACACTAGCACAGAGAGCGAGGGAATCTTGTGAATACAAGACATATTCCACACTCATCACACATAGTATGGCGTGCAATGGAATTTGGTGGCATTCAGACGATCTGGATCCACCTCTCCGGAGAAACCATAGCCCCACTGGGGAAAAAAACGGAACTGTCTTTCTGCCCATCTACGTGAGCTGGAAGTGGGTAGAAAAGTGGAACTAACTTTTTGGTTGTGGTAGTTTAGGACCAAGGAACACCCAAGAGAATGGTAGGGCCCACCTCTTGGCAAGATTCCCCATTTTTCTCTCACACCCGGGAGTTTCAGGCTCTCATTAATTAGTCCTGGAACCCGCGAGAGAGAATCCGACACCGGTGAAACCATAACACAGAGAGCGAGGGAATCGTGGGAATCCAAGACCCATGGCACACTATAGCACACATGGTATGGCGAGTAATGGTATTTGGTGGCATTCAGGCGATCTCGAGCCCCCTCTTTGGATAAACCATAGCCCCGCTGGGGAAAAAGACGGAACTATCGTTCTGCCCCTTCTACGTGAGCTGGAAGGGGGTAGGAAAATTGAACTAACTTCTTGGTTGTGTTAGGTTAGGCCCAAGGAACACCCAAGAAAATGGTAGGGCACACCTCTTGGCAATATTTCCCCAATTCCGTCACACCCGGGAGTTTAGGGCTCTCATTAATTAGTCCTGGAACCCGCGAGAGCGAATCCGACACCGCTGAAGCCCTAACACAGATAGCGAGGTAATTTCGGGTGTACAAGACCATGACACACTCTAACACACATGGTATGTCATACCATGGGATTTGGTGGCATTCTTACCATCCGGAGTCCCCCTCCGGAGAAACCATAGCCCCGCGGGGGAAAAAGGCGGAACTGCCGTTCAGGCCCCTCTACATGAGGCGGAAGGGGGTAGCAAAGTGGAACAGACTGTTTGGTTGTGTTAGGTTAGGCACAAGAAATTCCAAAGAAAATGTTAGGGTCCACTTCTTGGCAAGATTCCGCTAGTTCCGTCAAATCCGAGAGTTTTGGGCTCTAAGTAGTCCTGGAACCCGCTAGAGAGAATGTGACACCAGTGAAGCCCTAAAACAGAGAGTGAGGGACTCTTGGGCATCCCAGACCCATGACACACTCTAACACACATGGTATGGTATACCATGGGATTTGGTGGCATTCAGACGATCCGGAGCCCCCTCCGGAGAAACCATAGCTAGCCCCGCTGGGGAAAAAGACGGAACTGTCGTTCTGCCCCATATACGAGAGTCGGAAGGGGGTAGCAAAGTGGAAATAACTGATTGGTTGTGTTAGGTTAGGCCCAAGAAACACCCAAGAGAATGTTACGGCCCACCTCTTGGCAAGATTCCTCCGGGCTCTCATTAATTAGTCCTGGAATCCGCGAGAGAGAATACGACACCGGTGAAACCCTAACACAGAGAGCGAGGGAATATTGGGCATACAAGACCCATGCCACACTCTATCACACATGGTATGGAGTGCAAATGGGATTGGGTGGCATTCAAACAATCTGGAGCCACCTCTCCGGAGAAACCATAGCCCCTCTTGGGGAAAAGACGGAATTGTCGTTCTGCCCCATCTACTCGAGCCGGAAGGGGGTAGCAAAGTGGAACTAACTGTTTGATTGTGCTAGGTTAGGCCCAAGGAACACCCAAGATAATGGTAGGGCACACCTCTTGGCAAGATTCCCCCAGTTCCGTCACACCCAGGAGTTTTGGGCTCTCATTAATTAGTCCTGGAACCCACGAGAGAGAATCCGACATCGGTGAAAGCCTAACACAGAGAGCGAGGTAATCTCGATTATACAAGACCATGACACCCTAACACACATGGTATGTCTTACCATGGGATTTGGTGGCATTCATACGATCTGGATCCCCCCTCCGGAGAAACCATGCATAGCCCCGCTGGGGGAAAAGGCGGAACTGCCGATCTGGCCCCTCTACGTGAGCCGAAAGGGGGTAGCAAAGTGGAACCAACTGTTTGTTTGTGTTAGTTAGGATCAAGGAACAACAAAGAAAATGTTAGGGTCTACCTCTTGGCAGGATTTCCCTAGTTCTGTCAAATCCGGGAGTTTCGGGCTCTAAGTAGTCCGAGAACCCGCTAGAGAGAATCTGACGCCGGTGAAGCCCTAACACAGAGAGCGAGGTAATCTTGGGCATCCCAGAACCATGAAACACTCTAACACACATGGTATGGTATACCATGGGATTTGGTGGCATTCAGACGAGATCCGGAGCCCCCTCCGGAGAAACCATAGCCCCGATGGGGAAAAAGATGGAAATGTCGTTCTGCCCCATCTACGAGAGTCGTAAGGGGGTAGCAAAGTAGAACTAACTGCTTGGTTGTGTTAGGTTAGGCTTAAGGAACACCCAGGAGAATGGTAGGGCACAGCTCTTGGCAAGATTCCCCCAGTTCCGTCACAACCGGGAGTTTCGGGCTCTCATTAATTAGTCCTGGAACCCGCGAGAGAGAATCCTACGCCGGTGAAACACTAGCACAAAGAGCGAGGGAATCTTGTGAATACAAGACATATTCCACACTCTATCACACATGGTATGGCGTGCAATGGAATTTGGTGGCATTCAGACGATCTGGAGCCACCTCTCCGGAGAAACCATAGCCCCACTGGGGAAAAAAACGGAACTGTCTTTCTGCCCATCTACGTGAGCTGGAAGTGGGTAGAAAAGTGGAACTAACTTTTTGGTTGTGTTAGGTTAGGCCCAAGGAACACCCAAGAGAATGGTAGGGCCCACCTCTTGGCAAGATTCCCCATTTTTCTCTCACACCCGGGAGTTTCAGGCTCTCATTAATTAGTCCTGGAACCCGCGAGAGAGAATCCGACACCGGTGAAACCTTAACACAGAGAGCGAGGGAATTGTGGGAATCCAAGACCCATGGCACACTATAGCACACATGGTATGGCGTGTAATGGTATTTGGTGGCATTCAGACGATCTCGAGTCCCCTCTTCGGATAAACCATAGCCCCGCTGGGGAAAAAGACGGAACTATCGTTCTGCCCCTTCTACGTGAGCTGGAAGGGGGTAGAAAATTGAACTAACTGCTTGGTTGTGTTAGGTTAGGCCCAAGGAACACCTAAGAAAATGGTAGGGAACACCTCTTGGCAAGATTTCCCCAATTCCTTCACACCCGGGAGTTTAGGGCTCTCATTAATTAGTCCTGGAACCCGCGAGAGCGAATCCGACACCGGTGAAGCCCTAACACAGAGAGCGAGGTAATTTCGGGTGTACAAGACCATGACACACTCTAACACACATGGTATGTCATACCATGGGATTTGGTGGCGTTCTTACCATCCGGAGTCCCCCTCCGGAGAAACCATAGCCCCGCGGGTGAAAAAGGCGGAACTGCCGTTCAGACCCCTCTACATGAGGCGATAGGGGGTAGCAAAGTGGAACAAACTGTTTGGTTGTGTTAGGTTAGGCACAAGAAATTCCAAAGAAAATGTTAGGGTCCACCTCTTGGCAAGATTCCGCTAGTTCCGTCAAATCCGAGAGTTTCGGGCTCTAAGTAGTCCTGGAACCCGCTAGAGAGAATGTGACACCAGTGAAGCCCTAAAACAGAGAGTGAGGGAATCTTGGGCATCCCAGACCCATGACACACTCTAACACACATGGTATGGTATACCATGGGATTTGGTGGCATTCAGACGATCCGGAGCCCCCTCCGTAGAAACCATAGCTAGCCCCGCTGGGGAAAAAGACGGAACTGTCGTTCTGCCCCATATACGAGAGTCGGAAGGGGGTAGCAAAGTGGAAATAACTGCTTGGTTGTGTTAGGTTAGGCCCAAGAAACAGCCAAGAGAATGTTACGGCCCACCTCTTGGCAAGATTCCTCCGGGCTCTCATTAATTAGTCCTGGAATCCGCGAGAGAGAATATGACACCGGTGAAACCCTAACACAGAGAGCGAGGGAATATTGGGCATCCAAGACCCATGCCACACTCTATCACACATAGTATGGAGTGCGAATGGGATTTGGTGGCATTCAAACAATCTGGAGCCACCTCTCCGGAGAAACCATAGCCCCTCTTGGGAAAAAGTCGGAATTGTCGTTCTGCCCCATCTACTCGAGCCGGAAGGGGGTAGCAAAGTGGAACTAACTGTTTGCTTGTGCTAGGTTAGGCCCAAGGAACACCCAAGATAATGGTAGGGCACACCTCTTGGCAAGATTCCCCCAGTTCCGTCACACCCGGGAGTTTCGGGCTCTCATTAATTAGTCCTGGAACCCACGAGAGAGAATCCGACATCGGTGAAAGCCTAACACAGAGAGCGAGGTAATCTCGATTATACAAGACCATGACACCCTAACACACATGGTATGTCTTACCATGGGATTTGGTGGCATTCATACGATCTGGATCCCCCCTCCGGAGAAACCATGCATAGCCCCGCTGGGGAAAAAAGCGGAACTGCCGATCTGGCCCCCCTACGTGAGCCGAAAGGGGGTAGCAAAGTGGAACCAACTGTTTGTTTGTGTTAGTTAGGATCAAGGAACAACAAAGAAAATGTTAGGGTCTACCTCTTGGCAGGATTTCCCTAGTTCTGTCAAATCCGGGAGTTTCGGGCTCTAAGTAGTCCGAGAACCCGCTAGAGAGAATCCGACGCCGGTGAAGCCCTAACACAGAGAGCGAGGTAATCTTGGGCATCCCAGAACCATGAAACACTCTAACACACATGGTATGGTATACCATGGGATTTGGTGGCATTCAGACGAGATCCGGACCCCCCTCCGGAGAAACCATAGCCCCGATGGGGAAAAAGATGGAAATGTCGTTCTGCCCCATCTACGAGAGTCGTAAGGGGGTAGCAAAGTGGAACTAACTGCTTGGTTGTGTTAGGTTAGGCTTAAGGAACACCCAGGAGAATGGTAGGGCACACCTCTTGGCAAGATTCCCCCAGTTCCGTCACAACCGGGAGTTTCGGGCTCTCATTAATTAGTCCTGGAACCCGCGAGAGAGAATCCGACGCCGGTGAAACACTAGCACAGAGAGCGAGGGAATCTTGTGAATACAAGACATATTCCACACTCTATCACACATGGTATGGCGTGCAATGGAATTTTGTGGCATTCAGATGATCTGGAGCCACCTCTCCGGAGAAACCATAGCCCCACTGGGAAAAAAACGGAACTGTCTTTCTGCCCATCTACGTGAGCTGGAAGTGGGTAGAAAAGTGGAACTAACTTTTTGGTTGTGTTAGGTTAGGCCCAAGGAACACCCAAGAGAATGGTAGGGCCCACCTCTTGGCAAGATTTCCCATTTTTCTCTCACACCCGGGAGTTTCAGGCTCTCATTAATTAGTCCTGGAACCCGCGAGAGAGAATCCGACACCGGTGAAACCTTAACACAGAGAGCGAGGGAATCGTGGGAATCCAAGACCCATGGCACACTATAGCACACATGGTATGGCGTGTAATGGTATTTGGTGGCATTCAGACGATCTCGAGTCCCCTCTTCGGATAAACCATAGCCCCGCTGGGGAAAAAGACGGAACTATCGTTCTGCCCCTTCTACGTGAGCTGGAAGGGGGTAGAAAAATTGAACTAACTGCTTGGTTGTGTTAGGTTAGGCCCAAGGAACACCCAAGAAAATGGTAGGGCACACCTCTTGGCAAGATTTCCCCAATTCCTTCACACCCGGGAGTTTAGGGCTCTCATTAATTAGTCCTGGAACCCGCGAGAGCGAATCCGACACCGGTGAAGCCCTAACACAGAGAGCGAGGTAATTTCGGGTGTACAAGACCATGACACACTCTAACACACATGGTATGTCATACCATGGGATTTGGTGGCGTTCTTACCATCCGGAGTCCCCCTCCGGAGAAACCATAGCCCCGCGGGGGAAAAAGGCGGAACTGCCGTTCAGGCCCCTCTACATGAGGCGGTAGGGGGTAGCAAAGTGGAACAAACTGTTTGGTTGTGTTAGGTTAGGCACAAGAAATTCCAAAGAAAATGTTAGGGTCCACCTCTTGGCAAGATTCCGCTAGTTCCGTCAAATCCGAGACTTTCGGTCTCTAAGTAGTCCTGGAACCCGCTAGAGATAATGTGACACCAGTGAAGCCCTAAAACAGAGAGTGAGGGACTCTTGGGCATCCCAGACCCATGACACACTCTAACACACATGGTATGGTATACCATGGGATTTGGTGGCATTCAGACGATCCGGAGCCCCCTCCGGAGAAACCATAGCTAGCCCCGCTGGGGAAAAAGACGGAACTGTCGTTCTGCCCCATATACGAGAGTCAGAAGGGGGTAGCAAAGTGGAAATAACTGCTTGGTTGTGTTAGGTTAGGCCCAAGAAATAGCCAAGAGAATGTTACGGCCCACCTCTTGGCAAGATTCCTCCGGGCTCTCATTAATTAGTCGTGGAATCCGCGAGAGAGAATATGACACCGGTGAAACCCTAACACAGAGAGCGAGGGAATATTGGGCATCCAAGACCCATGCCACGCTCTATCACACATGGTATGGAGTGCAAATGGGATTTGGTGGCATTCAAACAATCTGGAGCCACCTCTCCGGAGAAACCATAGCCCCTCTTGGGGAGAAGTCGGAATTGTCGTTCTGCCCCATCTACTCGAGCCGGAAGGGGGTAGCAAAGTGGAACTAACTGTTTGCTTGTGCTAGGTTAGGCCCAAGGAACACCCAAGATAATGGTAGGGCACACCTCTTGGCAAGATTCCCCCAGTTCCGTCACACCCGGGAGTTTCGGGCTCTCATTAATTAGTGCTGGAACCCACGAGAGAGAATCCGACATCGGTGAAAGCCTAACACAGAGAGCGAGGTAATCTCGATTATACAAGACCATGACACCCTAACACACATGGTATGTCTTACCATGGGATTTGGTGGCATTCATACGATCTGGATCCCCCCTCCGGAGAAACCATGCATAGCCCCGCTGGGGAAAAAAGCGGAACTGCCGATCTGGCCCCTCTACGTGAGCCGAAAGGGGGTAGCAAAGTGGAACCAACTGTTTGTTTGTGTTAGTTAGGATCAAGGAACAACAAAGAAAATGTTAGGGTCTACCTCTTGGCAGGATTTCCCTAGTTCTGTCAAATCCGGGAGTTTCGGGCTCTAAGTAGTCCGAGAACCCGCTAGAGAGAATCCGACGCCGGTGAAGCCCTAACACGGAGAGCGAGGTAATCTTGGGCATCCCAGAACCATGAAACACTCTAACACACATGGTATGGTATACCATGGGATTTGGTGGCATTCAGACGAGATCCGGAGCCCCCTCCGGAGAAACCATAGCCCCGATGGGGAAAAAGATGGAAATGTCGTTCTGCCCCATCTACGAGAGTCGTAAGGGGGTAGCAAAGTGGAACTAACTGCTTGGTTGTGTTAGGTTAGGCTTAAGGAACACCCAGGAGAATGGTAGGGCACACCTCTTGGCAAGATTCCCCCAGTTACGTCACAACCGGGAGTTTCGGGCTCTCATTAATTAGTCCTGGAACCCGCGAGAGAGAATCCGACGCCGGTGAAACACTAGCACAGAGAGAGAGGGAATCTTGTGAATACAAGACATATTCCACACTCTATCACACATGGTATGGCGTGCAATGGAATTTGGTGGCATTCAGACGATCTGGAGCCACCTCTCCGGAGAAACCATAGCCCCACTGGGAAAAAAACGGAACTGTCTTTCTGCCCATCTACGTGAGCTGGAAGTGGGTAGAAAAGTGGAACTAACTTTTTGGTTGTGTTAGGTTAGGCCCAAGGAACACCCAAGAGAATGGTAGGGCCCACCTCTTGGCAAGATTGCCCATTTTTCTCTCACACACGGGAGTTTCAGGCTCTCATTAATTAGTCCTGGAACCCGCGAGAGAGAATCCGACACCGGTGAAACCTTAACACAGAGAGCGAGGGAATCGTGGGAATCCAAGACCCATGGCACACTATAGCACACATGGTATGGCGTGTAATGGTATTTGGTGGCATTCAGACGATCTCGAGTCCCCTCTTCGGATAAACCATAGCCCCGCTGGGGAAAAAGACGGAACTATCGTTCTGCCCCTTCTACGTGAGCTGGAAGGGGGTAGGAAAATTGAACTAACTGCTTGGTTGTCTTAGGTTAGGCCCAAGGAACACCCAAGAAAATGGTAGGGCACACCTCTTGGCAAGATTTCCCCAATTCCTTCACACCCGGGAGTTTAGGGCTCTCATTAATTAGTCCTGGAACCCGCGAGAGCGAATCCGACACCGGTGAAGCCCTAACACAGAGAGCGAGGTAATTTCGGGTGTACAAGACCATGACACACTCTAACACACATGGTATGTCATACCATGGGATTTGGTGGCGTTCTTACCATCCGGAGTCCCCCTCCGGAGAAACCATAGCCCCGCGGGGGAAAAAGGCGGAACTGCCGTTCAGGCCCCTCTACATGAGGCGGTAGGGGGTAGCAAAGTGGAACAAACTGTTTGGTTGTGTTAGGTTAGGCACAAGAAATTCCAAAGAAAATGTTAGGGTCCACCTCTTGGCAAGATTCCGCTAGTTCCGTCAAATCCGAGACTTTTGGGCTCTAAGTAGTCCTGGAACCCGCTAGAGAGAATGTGACACCAGTGAAGCCCTAAAACAGAGAGTGAGGGACTCTTGGGCATCCCAGACCCATGACACACTCTAACACACATGGTATGGTATACCATGGGATTTGGTGGCATTCAGACGATCCGGAGCCCCCTCCGGAGAAACCATAGCTAGCCCCGCTGGGGAAAAAGACGGAACTGTCGTTCTGCCCCATATACGAGAGTCAGAAGGGGGTAGCAAAGTGGAAATAACTGCTTGGTTGTGTTAGGTTAGGCCGAAGAAATAGCCAAGAGAATGTTACGGCCCACCTCTTGGCAAGATTCCTCCGGGCTCTCATTAATTAGTCCTGGAATCCGCGAGAGAGAATATGACACCGGTGAAACCCTAACACAGAGAGCGAGGGAATATTGGGCATCCAAGACCCATGCCACACTCTATCACACATGGTATGGAGTGCAAATGGGATTTGGTGGCATTCAAACAATCTGGAGCCACCTCTCCGGAGAAACCATAGCCCCTCTTGGGGAGAAGTCGGAATTGTCGTTCTGCCCCATCTACTCGAGCCGGAAGGGGGTAGCAAAGTGGAACTAACTGTTTGCTTGTGCTAGGTTAGGCCCAAGGAACACCCAAGATAATGGTAGGGCACACCTCTTGGCAAGATTCCCCCAGTTCCGTCACACCCGGGAGTTTCGGGCTCTCATTAATTAGTGCTGGAACCCACGAGAGAGAATCCGACATCGGTGAAAGCCTAACACAGAGAGCGAGGTAATCTCGATTATACAAGACCATGACACCCTAACACACATGGTATGTCTTACCATGGGATTTGGTGGCATTCATACGATCTGGATCCCCCCTCCGGAGAAACCATGCATAGCCCCGCTGGGGAAAAAAGCGGAACTGCCGATCTGGCCCCTCTACGTGAGCCGAAAGGGGGTAGCAAAGTGGAACCAACTGTTTGTTTGTGTTAGTTAGGATCAAGGAACAACAAAGAAAATGTTAGGGTCTACCTCTTGGCAGGATTTCCCTAGTTCTGTCAAATCCGGGAGTTTCGGGCTCTAAGTAGTCCGAGAACCCGCTAGAGAGAATCCGACGCCGGTGAAGCCCTAACACGGAGAGCGAGGTAATCTTGGGCATCCCAGAACCATGAAACACTCTAACACACATGGTATGGTATACCATGGGATTTGGTGGCATTCAGACGAGATCCGGAGCCCCCTCCGGAGAAACCATAGCCCCGATGGGGAAAAAGATGGAAATGTCGTTCTGCCCCATCTACGAGAGTCGTAAGGGGGTAGCAAAGTGGAACTAACTGCTTGGTTGTGTTAGGTTAGGCTTAAGGAACACCCAGGAGAATGGTAGGGCACACCTCTTGGCAAGATTCCCCCAGTTACGTCACAACCGGGAGTTTCGGGCTCTCATTAATTAGTCCTGGAACCCGCGAGAGAGAATCCGACGCCGGTGAAACACTAGCACAGAGAGAGAGGGAATCTTGTGAATACAAGACATATTCCACACTCTATCACACATGGTATGGCGTGCAATGGAATTTGGTGGCATTCAGACGATCTGGAGCCACCTCTCCGGAGAAACCATAGCCCCACTGGAAAAAAAACGGAACTGTCTTTCTGCCCATCTACGTGAGCTGGAAGTGGGTAGAAAAGTGGAACTAACTTTTTGGTTGTGTTAGGTTAGGCCCAAGGAACACCCAAGAGAATGGTAGGGCCCACCTCTTGGCAAGATTGCCCATTTTTCTCTCACACACGGGAGTTTCAGGCTCTCATTAATTAGTCCTGGAACCCGCGAGAGAGAATCCGACACCGGTGAAACCTTAACACAGAGAGCGAGGGAATCGTGGGAATCCAAGACCCATGGCACACTATAGCACACATGGTATGGCGTGTAATGGTATTTGGTGGCATTCAGACGATCTCGAGTCCCCTCTTCGGATAAACCATAGCCCCGCTGGGGAAAAAGACGGAACTATCGTTCTGCCCCTTCTACGTGAGCTGGAAGGGGGTAGGAAAATTGAACTAACTGCTTGGTTGTGTTAGGTTAGGCCCAAGGAACACCCAAGAAAATGGTAGGGCACACCTCTTGGGAAGATTTCCCCAATTCCTTCACACCCGGGAGTTTAGGGCTCTCATTAATTAGTCCTGGAACCCGCGAGAGCGAATCCGACACCGGTGAAGCCCTAACACAGAGAGCGAGGTAATTTCGGGTGTACAAGACCATGACACACTCTAACACACATGGTATGTCATACCATGGGATTTGGTGGCGTTCTTACCATCCGGAGTCCCCCTCCGGAGAAACCATAGCCCCGCGGGGGAAAAAGGCGGAACTGCCGTTCAGGCCCCTCTACATGAGGCGGTAGGGGGTAGCAAAGTGGAACAAACTGTTTGGTTGTGTTAGGTTAGGCACAAGAAATTCCAAAGAAAATGTTAGGGTCCACCTCTTGGCAAGATTCCGCTAGTTCCGTCAAATCCGAGACTTTTGGGCTCTAAGTAGTCTTGGAACCCGCTAGAGAGAATGTGACACCAGTGAAGCCCTAAAACAGAGAGTGAGGGACTCTTGGGCATCCCAGACCCATGACACACTCTAACACACATGGTATGGTATACCATGGGATTTGGTGGCATTCAGACGATCCGGAGCCCCCTCCGGAGAAACCATAGCTAGCCCCGCTGGGGAAAAAGACGGAACTGTCGTTCTGCCCCATATACGAGAGTCAGAAGGGGGTAGCAAAGTGGAAATAACTGCTTGGTTGTGTTAGGTTAGGCCCAAGAAACAGCCAAGAGAATGTTACGGCCCACCTCTTGGCAAGATTCCTCCGGGCTCTCATTAATTAGTCCTGGAATCCGCGAGAGAGAATATGACACCGGTGAAACCCTAACACAGAGAGCGAGGGAATATTGGGCATCCAAGACCCATGCCACACTCTATCACACATGGTATGGAGTGCAAATGGGATTTGGTGGCATTCAAACAATCTGGAGCCACCTCTCCGGAGAAACCATAGCCCCTCTTGGGGAAAAGTCGGAATTGTCGTTCTGCCCCATCTACTCGAGCCGGAAGGGGGTAGCAAAGTGGAACTAACTGTTTGCTTGTGCTAGGTTAGGCCCAAGGAACACCCAAGATAATGGTAGGGCACACCTCTTGGCAAGATTCCCCCAGTTCCGTCACACGCGGGAGTTTCGGGCTCTCATTAATTAGTGCTGGAACCCACGAGAGAGAATCCGACATCGGTGAAAGCCTAACACAGAGAGCGAGGTAATCTCTATTATACAAGACCATGACACCCTAACACACATGGTATGTCTTACCATGGGATTTGGTGGCATTCATACGATCTGGATCCCCCCTCCGGAGAAACCATGCATAGCCCCGCTGGGGAAAAAAGCGGAACTGCCGATCTGGCCCCACTACGTGAGACGAAAGGGGGTAGAAAAGTGGAACCAACTGTTTGTTTGTGTTAGTTAGGATCAAGGAACAACAAAGAAAATGTTAGGTTCTACCTCTTGGCAGGATTTCCCTAGTTCTGTCAAATCCGGGAGTTTCGGGCTCTAAGTAGTCCGAGAACCCGCTAGAGAGAATCCGACGCCAATGAAGCCCTAACACGGAGAGCGAGGTAATCTTGGGCATCCCAGAACCATGAAACACTCTAACACACATGGTATGGTATACCATGGGATTTGGTGGCATTCAGACGAGATCCGGAGCCCCCTCCGGAGAAACCATAGCCCCAATGGGGAAAAAGATGGAAATGTCATTCTGCCCCATCTACGAGAGTCGTAAGGGGGTAGCAAAGTGGAACTAACTGCTTGGTTGTGTTAGGTTAGGCTTAAGGAACACCCAGGAGAATGGTAGGGCACACCTCTTGGCAAGATTCCCCCAGTTCCGTCACAACCGGGACTTTCGGGCTCTCATTAATTAGTCCTGGAACCCGCGAGAGAGAATCCGACGCCGGTGAAACACTAGCACAGAGAGCGAGGGAATCTTGTGAATACAAGACATATTCCACACTCTATCACACATGGTATGGCGTGCAATGGAATTTGGTGGCATTCAGACGATCTGGAGCCACCTCTCCGGAGAAACCATAGCCCCACTGGGAAAAAAACGGAACTGTCTTTCTGCCCATCTACGTGAGCTGGAAGTGGGTAGAAAAGTGGAACTAACTTTTTGGTTGTGTTAGGTTAGGCCCAAGGAACACCCAAGAGAATGGTAGGGCCCACCTCTTGGCAAGATTGCCCATTTTTCTCTCACACCCGGGAGTTTCAGGCTCTCATTAATTAGTCCTGGAACCCGCGAGAGAGAATCCGACACCGGTGAAACCTTAACACAGAGAGCGAGGGAATCGTGGGAATCCAAGACCCATGGCACACTATAGCACACATGGTATGGCGTGTAATGGTATTTGGTGGCATTCAGACGATCTCGAGTCCCCTCTTCGGATAAACCATAGCCCCGCTGGGGAAAAAGACGGAACTATCGTTCTGCCCCTTCTACGTGAGCTGGAAGGGGGTAGAAAAATTGAACTAACTGCTTGGTTGTGTTAGGTTAGGCCCAAGGAACACCCAAGAAAATGGTAGGGCACACCTCTTGGCAAGATTTCCCCAATTCCTTCACACCCGGGAGTTTAGGGCTCTCATTAATTAGTCCTGGAACCCGCGAGAGCGAATCCGACACCGGTGAAGCCCTAGCACAGAGAGCGAGGTACTTTTGGGTGTACAAGACCATGACACACTCTAACACACATGGTATGTCATACCATGGGATTTGGTGGCGTTCTTACCATCCGGAGTCCCCCTCCGGAGAAATCATAGCCCCGCGGGGGAAAAAGGCGGAACTGCCGTTCAGGCCCCTCTACATGAGGCGGTAGGGGGTAGCAAAGTGGAACAAACTGTTTGGTTGTGTTAGGTTAGGCACAAGAAATTCCAAAGAAAATGTTAGGGTCCACCTCTTGGCAAGATTCCGCTAGTTCCGTCAAATCCGAGACTTTCGGGCTCTAAGTAGTCCTTGAACCCGCTAGAGAGAATGTGACACCAGTGAAGCCCTAAAACAGAGAGTGAGGGACTCTTGGGCATCCCAGACCCATGACACACTCTAACACACATGGTATGGTATACCATGGGATTTGGTGGCATTCAGACGATCCGGAGCCCCCTCCGGAGAAACCATAGCTAGCCCCGTTGGGGAAAAAGACGGAACTGTCGTTCTGCCCCATATACGAGAGTCGGAAGGGGGTAGCAAAGTGGAAATAACTGCTTGGTTGTGTTAGGTTAGGCCCAAGAAACAGCCAAGAGAATGTTACAGCCCACCTCTTGGCAAGATTCCTCCGGGCTCTCATTAATTAGTCCTGGAATCCGCGAGAGAGAATACGACACCGGTGAAACCCTAACACAGAGAGCGAGGGACAATCTGGAGCCACCTCTCTGGAGAAACCATAGCCCCTCTTGGGGAAAAGACGGAATTGTCGTTCTGCCCCATCTACTCGAGCCGGAAGGGGGTAGTAAAGTGGAACTAACTGTTTGCTTGTGCTAGGTTAGGCCCAAGGAACACCCAAGATAATGGTAGGGCACACCTCTTGGCAAGATTCCCCCAGTTCCGTCACACCCGGGAGTTTCGGGCTCTCATTAATTAGTCCTGGAACCCACGAGAGAGAATCCGACATCGGTGAAAGCCTAACACAGAGAGCGAGCTAATCTCGATTATACAAGACCATGACACCCTAACACACATGGTATGTCTTACCATGGGATTTGGTGGCATTCATACGATCTGGATCCCCCCTCCGGAGAAACCATGCATAGCCCCGCTGGGGAAAAAGGCGGAACTGCCGATCTGGCCCCTCTACGTGAGCCGAAAGGGGGTAGCAAAGTGGAACCAACTGTTTGTTTGTGTTAGTTAGGATCAAGGAACAAAAAATAAAATGTTAGGGTCTACCTCTTGGCAGGATTTCCCTAGTTCTGTCAAATCCGGGAGTTTCGGGCTCTAAGTAGTCCGAGAACCCTCTAGAGAGAATCCGACGCCGGTGAAGCCCTAACACAGAGAGCGAGGTAATCTTGGGCATCCCAGAACCATGAAACACTCTAACACACATGGTATGGTATACCATGGGATTTGGTGGCATTCAAATGAGATCCGGAGCCCCCTCCGGAGAAACCATAGCCCCGATGGGGAAAAAGACGGAAATGTCGTTCTGCCCCATTTACGAGAGTCGTAAGGGGGTAGCAAAGTGGAACTAACTGCTTGGTTGTGTTAGGTTAGGCTTAAGGAACACCCAGGAGAATGGTAGGGCCCACCTCTTGGCAAGATTCCCCCAGTTCCGTCACAACCGGGAGTTTCGGGCTCTCATTAATTAGTCCTGGAACCCGCGAGAGAGAATCCGACGCCGGTGAAACACTAGCACAGAGAGCGAGGGAATCTTGTGAATACAATACATATTCCACACTCTATCACACATGGTATGGCGTGCAATGGAATTTGGTGGCATTCAGACGATCTGGAGCCACCTCTCCGGAGAAACCATAGCCCCACTGGGGAAAAAAACCGAACTGTCTTTCTGCCCATCAACGTGAGCTGGAAGTGGGTAGAAAAGTGGAACTAAATTTTTGGTTGTGTTAGGTTAGGCCCAAGGAACACCCAAGAGAATGGTAGGGCCCACCTCTTGGCAAGATTCCCCATTTTTCTCTCACACCCGGGAGTTTGAGGCTCTCATTAATTAGTCATGGAACCCGCGAGAGAGAATCCGACACCGGTGAAACCTTAACACAGAGAGCGAGGGAATCGTGGGAATCCAAGACCCATGGAACACTATAGCACACATGGTATGGCGTGTAATGGTATTTGGTGGCATTCAGACGATCTGGAGTCCCCTCTTCGGATAAACCATAGCCTCGCTGGGGAAAAAGACGGAACTGTTGTTCTGCCCCTTCTACGTGAGCCGGAAGGGGGTAGGAAAATTGAACTAACTGCTTGGTTGTGTTAGGTTAGGCCCAAGGAACACCCAAGAAAATGGCAGGGCCCACCTCTTGGCAAGATTCCCCAGTTCCGTTAGATCCGGGAGTTTAGGGCTCTAAGTAGTCATCGAACCCGCTAGAGAGAATCCGACGCCGGTGAAGCCCTAATACAGAGAGCGAGGGAATCTTGGGAATCCAAGACCCATTACACAATATAAAACATATGGTATGGCATACCATGGGATTTGGTGGCATTCAGACGATCCGGAGCCCCCCTCCCCACTACGGAGAAACCATAGCCCCGCTGGGGAAAAAGACAGAACTGTCGTTCTGGCCCCTCTAAGTGAGCCGAAAGGGGTACCAAAGTGTAACCAATTTCTTGGCCGTGTTATGTTAGGATCAAGGAATACCCAAGCAAAATGGTAGGGCCCATATCTTGTCAAGATTGCCCCAGTTCCATTAGATCCGGGAGTTTCGGGCTCTCATTAAGCAGGCCTGGAACCCGCGAGAGGGAATACGATGCCGGTGAAACCATAGCACAAAGAGAGAGGGAATATTGGGCATCCAAGACTCATGCCACACTCTAACACACATGCTATGGAATAAAATGTGTTGTGGTGGCATTCAGACGTTCGAGAGCCCCCTCTGGGAGAAACCATAGCCCCGCTGGGGAAAAAGATGGAACTGACATTTTGGCCCCTCTACGTGAGCCGAAAAATGGGTAGCAAAGTGGAACCAATTGTTTGGTTGTGTTAGGTTAGTCTCAAGGAACACCCAAGACAATGGTAGGGTAATTTATTTATTAGTAATAGTTTATGTCAGTAATTAATAGATATCTTCCCATTATCCTTAAATAACATATTTCAATAATGGTTATCTTTTTAGGCCATCCATCATGTATCCAATGGCCAGCAATGTTCTCCAGCCATTGTACCAAAATTTGGCGGGCGCAGAAAATTTCTCGCCGCCCACCCAAATTATAGACCTAAAACTTTGCCGCCCATGCCACCTCAAATTTCGAACATGTCCCTCTTATCTGCCCCCCTCGCCGAAATTTTCCCTCCTCTTCTTGTCCGAAATACCCCTTTTCTCCTAAACCCCATCTACTCCGCCCCGGCCTTCCACCTCGCCCTGTAGCTCGCCTTCCCAGGTTTCCACCTGGCTGTCCCCGGTCTTCCACCTCGCCGTGCAGCTTGCCTTCCCGGGCTTCCACCTTGCCGTCCCCGGTCATCCACCCCGCCTCTCAGCTCGCCCTCCCGGGCTTCCACCTCGCTGTCCAGGACGCCATCCAGATCTGCCACCTCGCCGTCCAGATTTGATTCCTCGCCGTCCAGGTCGCCGTCAAGATCTGCCACCTCGCCGTTCAGGTCGTCCTCAAGATCTGCCATCTCGCCTTCCTGGTAGCCGTCAAGTTCCTTTGGTCAGAGTTTGCTTATTTTCTAGATTGTATAAAGCTTAACATCACCTCTCCTGCGATCCTATCATACGTAGGTCCACAAATTAGATTACTGATATGATATGGTCAAACAGCGAATTACATCACTAAGATTTTCTAACTCTATGTTGTCACATCCCAACGAAAGATAAGGCTATTTATAAATAACATGTATGCGCTATTTATTTTCATTTATTCGCATAGATCATCAATTCTAGACTTATAGTGTAAGCTATTTATTTCCATTTATACCATGTCCACCATCTAGATAAGGAATGCCTTGCATGATAGCTCAACAATAAAGGTACTTATGTTGTATGGAACTGCTGGCTTAATTACTGTCCTGTCATGTATTTTGTGCTACCATCCTAGTTGATTTGGTACATATGAACCGTGCAGCTTAGGAACATTAAAGTCAAGAGTACATATGGTAGGAAAAAGATGCCTCCTGGTGGACATGGTTGTAAACGCAAGCGCGTCAAGGCCCATCGCGAGCATGCAGTTGTCCATGTCCATCTGTATGCAGATGACAAACTCAAGCGACCAGTGGTCCAAGACGAGGAGGTAGCTCCCCAAGGCCAGCAGGAAACTGCCCAAGGCGAGAAGGCACTTGCCCATGGCCAGCTGGAAGCTGCCCAACAGAAGGAGGAGGCTGACCACCGTGAGGAGGTAGCCACCCAATGCGAGAAGGTACCTCCCTGCGGTGAGCTGCCAGGTGTGCAAGGCGAGCTGCCACCATTCCTAGGAGAGGGCAAGGTTCCCAAGTCGAGGAGCAAGGTGCCTGCAACGAAGAGCAAGATGACATATCACAGAGATTGCATGCTCTACGAGGGGTCATCTGCGGAGGGAAATCCAAAATGCAGAATACCAACTCTAGCAATGCCACAATTTCTGTAGATTACCCATGTGAAGACATTGTCTCGAGTGGTGCTGCTGGGAGGAGAAGAAACATGTCCAAAGGAAACATGATCAGAATTGTTATTCCTATGGGAAAGACAAGGCCAGTGGACCCAAAAGTTGTTGCCATGTATGCTACTGCGTGTTCAGTAGCTGTGAAGCACACTGTCCGTATCTTCGCCCATTGGAAAGAGTACAAGGGAAGGGAAGATATATTTTCGTCCTACCACAGCCATGTGTTTGTAAGTTTTGTAACCCAACCTTCCAGTTCATTCCGTTGCTGTTCATATAACTGAAAAGTGCTCTTTCTTTTGTTTCAGTCCAATTTTCATCTGAACCCCAGAGACCCTGTTATTCGTCAATCTCTTCTGATGCATCTCAAGAACTGTACAAGACAAAGACGCCATATTCTGAAGCAATTTTTTTTTTGACAGCGTTAGAGACAAGAGTAGAGTTGTACGAACGCCTCCTGATGCAGTTGGACACATGAGCAAAGCAGAATGGTGCAGGCTAGTCGATAACTGGTCCTTAGTCAGGAAACAGGTACTGTCTTTGTTCACTCTACATTGCCACTGTTTCATTCCATAACCTGGACTGTGTCTAATCAGTTCATACTTCGTTTATGTAGATGGCTTGTATGAAAGTCAGGCAAAGCAGACAGTCCGTCCAGTTCCATAGCGCCACAGGTTCTCGTAGCTACGAGGTTTGCTACGACATGGGGGAAGATGCCTTTGAATTGTTCAAAGCTACACACAATAGCAAGACACATGGATTCTCTTCGCCCGTGAAAAGAGCAATTGTAAGTCCCTCAGAATTGTGTTTATCTCTGGGATCAACAATTACCTCAATAGATTCTTCAAGATACGTACAAATGATTCCCTTTGTGAATTCTGATGCAAACTCCTGTAGTCAGCTATTTCACCTATGCTTGTCATCTCATAGTTCATGCACATGCATGCTGCTTGCTTGTCATCTGCTTGTTCATCTATCCTTGTGAGCTGCTATTTTCATCTATGTTATGTACATTCTTGTCGTCTGCTATTTTCAACCTTGTTTACTTACATTCCTGTCATGTGATGTCTTTCATTTATGTTCCTTACAAGCTTGTCATGCGTGCTTAATTGCTTGTCATCTGATATTTGCATCTTTGTTATGTACAAACTTGTTGCATGCTATTTCTCATACATGTTACTTACATGCTTGTCATGATATCAATGTTCCTTACAAGCTAGTTCAGCTTCTATTTCATCTAAAGCTTTTACATGCTTTATAGGAAGAAATGCAATATCAAATGCTAGAACCTACTTCAGTAGATGGCGCTGTCAGGGAACCTCTTTCTGCCACCGAAGTTGTCGCTGCCGTGCTGACCAAGAACCGTCTAAAGTCTTTGTTCCTGAATACCATAGGTGAAGTGTCAGCTTCACCTTCAACTTGATCATGAGAGACAACAGAGGCAGGACCTGCAGTCTGTAGTTGATGAGTTGAAGTAGGCCAAGGAACAAGGTGATGCAGATAGGATGAAGCATCGACACGAATTGCTACGTATGACGGAGGAACACAAACGTATGAATAAGAGTCAAGAAATGTACAAAACCCTTATTGGTGGCATGTTGGCTCAAGTTCATCCAAGATATGGAACTGAGTAGCCCTTTGTGAAACCTCTTGTTGTCTGTTGAACTGTAATAGACTGCCTTTGCTGGCGAGCTATGTTGTGACCTTATTCGGAATTTATGTATTTGTTGTGTTTGCTTTGATGTGAAAACTAGTATAGTATTTTCTATGCTTATGAATATGAGGACACGTGGTACTATATGGTAGTTTCATGAGGCGACACCTTATTGGATGGAAATCGCGACAAAAAAAACACGTCATGGAAACATTTCGACGTGGACATGTTGTGTTGGTACACGTGCTGGCTCATGATTCGCGACGTCTTACGACAAACTAACACGTCGCACCGTCAGACAATGTTATAAATTCGTCTAGAATAAGCATATACGTGGAACATTATGAGAGCGACACGTGGCACCTTATACGGCTTGAACCCGCGACAAGAAAATAAACGTCGCACATGTTACGACGTCATTAACGGACATAACGGTAGTTCCAACAGCGATGTTTTTAAAATGTCAAGACGATGATGATGTCAGGAACGGTAGAGGTGACATCAGCGAGGCCCGTAACGGGTAACGGAAAAAAACGATGCCACGTGTACCGACACTGCGACCAAAAAAAAACGTCCCTCCTTGTTGGGCCTTGTGCTGGGTCGGCCAGTAGCTCGCGACGGATTAGTGCTCATTTAATCGTTGCAGAATCGTCCGTTGCAGTCGATCAGGGACGTTCTCACTCCGTCACGTAAACCTCGCGGATGGCCCTTAGCGACGGTTTGGAGCCCATCCGCAACGGTATTGAAACGTCCCAGACCGCGCGGAATTTGGTAGTGATTCAAAGTACTCATATTGGTTTCGTCCCTGGTATTTACTTGCCAGACTTTGAGGAGGAGCCTCAGGAGGAGATGTACGAGGAGGAGTACTGCACTGTTGGCCTTACGAACTAGGATCGTCTCCCGGTCAACAGCCTTTAGGTTAAGGCGTTACTTGGGCTCTACTACGTTGTGTGTTGTTTGTCTTCCGCTGTGTGTGTTGTGTGCTTGCCCTGCGTGGCATTTGTGTTAGACTTGGTGATGTGTTCATTTATCTTTTGTAAGACCTTTATGTAATCGTGTATTGGATGATGTATCTGAATTCCAACTTGATATGTTGGTCACGACTGGTGTGATCTGGAATCGTGAATGTATGCATATTGGAGGTCCTTGAACAGTGGTTCGGGGGTCCTTACAAGTTTTTTGGTCAAATTCTTATTAAATTCAAATTCAAACTTGGTTTAAATTTTTCATGCATGTATGAGATGCTAACAAAACACAACACCACCTTATACAAAAAGTTGGGATGTTACAGTGCACTAACCCTCTAATGCGACTTACATTGAATTTGGTGTGAAGGAAGTTTTCAAGGGTCAAGAGAAGAGGGTGATATAATGTGATCAAGAAGAGTGCATAGCCAAAGCTTGGGGATGCCCCCGTGGTTCATTCCAGAAAATCCTAAGAATACTCAAGCATCTAAGCATGGGGATGCCTAAGCCATCCCCTTCTTCATCAACAAATTATCAGGCCACTTCTAGTGAAACTATATTTTTATTCGGTCACATCATATGCACTTTACTTGGAGCGTCTATTTGTTTTTTTTTGTATTGTTTTTTTTCTTTGCTGCAATAAATATATTTGGAACCCAGCATTCTTTGTGTGGGAGAGAGACACGCTCCACTTTTTCATATGAATACTTGCTTGTATTCTTAGTTTTTCTTCTAGCTGCTACAAATCCTTTTAGCTCCTGTTTTTCATGCATCTCTTATTTAGAGATGTTAGTTCTAGTAGAGTTTTTTTAGTACTCTCTTGTTTCATTGCTATATTAGTTGGAGAGTTTTTTGTGTTTGGTGTTTGATGGAAATAGAAATTGCTACATGTGGTAGACAATATGTTGGAAAAGTAATGCCTCCTCAAGTGGGTCAGTAAACTGTTTGACTTGATTATATGATGTTGTTTTGAGATATTATTATTCTTAATGGTAAACCTGCTGGTCTAGTGAAGTAAAAACAATTAATGGTTGGTATAGAATCTTGAAACTGTGCCACACTCGAAAAACCAGTTGAGAGTATAATGGTATATGACTTCCTCTACGTATAACAATCTATATGGCTTTTTGTTACGCGCTACGGTCGGAGTAGCCAACAGTGACTTGTCACTGCCACAGTCCCTCTTGGAGTGATTTACATGAAGCCTTGGATAATCGAATTTCTAGATGTAA
Organism: Alopecurus myosuroides; assembly: GCA_028641055.1. Taxonomy (NCBI): domain Eukaryota; kingdom Viridiplantae; phylum Streptophyta; class Magnoliopsida; order Poales; family Poaceae; genus Alopecurus; species Alopecurus myosuroides. The sequence continues at coordinate 182,460,163 of CM054060.1, read as the reverse complement.
TCTTCTAACTTGCGAGTTCTAAGTTGTGCTTTTCTAGCACTTCCACCATCCATATTTGCTAGCCTCTTCGGTGTTGTGCATTTCCCATTCTCACATTGAGAGTTGGTGCAAACTTCGCCAGTATATCCAAACCCCGTGAGAGGACTTTGTTCTTCTACACATAAGCCCAAAATATCTTCCTCAAAATAGCCACGATACCAACCTATCATGGCATTTCCATAACCATTCCGAGATATATTGCCATACAACATCCATCATTATTATGCTACGTGATGCATGTTCCGTTGTTATTTTGCATACTGCTACACAGGCAGGAGCATCTTAGTTTTATACATCAGAGATATTTTAGTTTTAGTTATATGATTCATTGTAAAATATAGTGTTGCCCCTACTAGTGAGGTTATATATAAAAAAAGAAAAACAAAGAGAAAAAGCCCAAAAAGAAAAAGAAAGTGGGCAAAAGAGAGATAATAAAGAAAGAGGGGGAGGCACTACTATTATTTATTCCACACTTGTGCTTGGTTTGCACCAATAATTCAGTTTGGAGAGAGTTTTAATTTTATGACTTTCATAACTATGTGGGGAACTTACATTATAGAACTTGTCTTGTATATTCCAATGATGAGCCTCCTCAAAAGTTCTCTAGGTCTCCGTGAGCAAGCAAGTTAGACGTACCCCCACTAGTTCCATTGGAGAGCTTTCATACATTTATAGCTCTATGTGCATCCGTTGTGTGGCAATCACCACTCCTTGCATATCTTCGATTATAAGACTTCCTCTTGTCTACTGATCACTTTCAACCGTGTGAGACTTTCTTCCATTGACCTTCCACCCCCCATAATGTACTTTTAGCCATAACATCCTGGTGCCGGGAACCAATACGGAACGCTTGCTCGTTTTGAGTGACCAAATAGCTTGATGATTTTACCATGCGTGTAGTGTTTTCGCTTGGCTTGATCCTAACAGGAGTTGTTGTGAGAGTTTGATGCTTAGGATGATTATATTGGTGTTCTCGAAGCTTAAATCGTCTTTAATATACTTTGCATAGTGGATTGTTTTTATTATTGATCGTTAAAAGATATTTACTTTGTTCTTCTTAAATGGTTTCTACATTACTCTATATCAACTATAAACCACAACCTTTACTCATTTGATCTTAGTTTACACGCTTTTAGAATGTAGATGATCAAGTTTATGCTGGTAGCATGTCACCTCAGAAATGATTTGTTTTTATCGTTTTACCTACTCGAAGAAGAGTAGGAACTAAGCTTGGGATGCTTGATACGTCTCAAACGTATCGATAATTTTTGATGTTCCATGCTGTTTTCACGCCATATGCTACATGTTTCCTATACACTTTATCTCATTTTTATTGATTTTATGGGACTAACCTATTAACAAGATGCCACAAAGCCAGTTCATGTTTTCTGCTGTTTTTGGTTTCAGAAAAGTTGTTCTGGAAATATTCTCAAAATTGGAAAAAACAAAATCCCAGAGTCTTAGAATTCTCGGAGCGTCAACGGAGTCCAAAGAAGACCTGGAGGGGGGCCACATGGAGGCCACACCATAGGGGGGCTCGAGTTTCCCCCTGGCCGCGCCAACTGGTGGTGTGGCCCCCCCGGGCGCCCACCGATGTCGCCCTTTCGCCTATATAACCCCCCCGATGCATAAACCCTAAATGAATTAGCCCCCTTCCACGAAACGTTCCATAGCTCCGCTGCCATCACCGACAAGTTTCGGGGGACAGAAATCTCTGTTCCTGGCGCCCTGACGGGATGGGGAAGTGCCACCGGAGCCATATCCATCGACTCCACCGCCATCTTCATCGTTGTTTCTGACTCCCATGATGAGGACGGAGTGGTTCTCCCCCGGGGCTGAGGGCTCTACCGGTAGCTATGTGTTTCATCTCTCTCTCCCATGGTGTGATCTTTATGTGATCATGAGCTTTGTAATCTAGTTGAATAAGTAGATGTTACTCTTCATCTGTCATGCTACTCAAGTGGTTTTGTTATGAGATCTCCGTAGACACTTTGATCACGGTGTAATGGTGACAGTGTGTGCACCGTGTGGTTTAGCATGATAGTTATACTTTGTGTTGTATGGCCCTATGATATTGTGGTGTTTGTTTGGAACCATCTTGGTCTCATGGTGATAGCGTTGGGATTACCTATATGGGGAAATACGAACACTAAGGAGTGCTCTTATAGCCCTATGCAATGATTCGTATTTGTTATCTGACCGTAGAGTGGTTCGGAGTAGCATAGTGAAGAGATGATATTTATGCATTCAATTATGTTATTATTGTTGACAATGTCCACTAGTGAAAGTATGATCCCTAGGCCATGTTTCTAAGCATTGAAACATCGTTTACAATCAGTTCTGCTACATGTTTGCTTGCTGCCATTTTTATTTCAGATTGCTATTATCACTTATAATCATCCATATCACTTGTATTTCACTATCTCTTCACCGAACTAGCGCACCTATACAACCGACAATTGTATTAGGTGTGTTGGGGACACAAGAGACTACTTTTATCATAATTGCAGGGTTGCTTGAGAGGGATATCTTTGACCTCTACCTCCCTGAGTTCGATAAAACCTGGGTGATCCACTTAAGGGAAACCTGTTGTTGTTCCACAAACCTATGCACTTGGAGGCCCAACACTGTCTACAAGAATAGAAGCGTACGTAGACATCATCCGTACGACAGCGATATGGTGAAATTGTATGCACGACAGAAGCAAAACCGAAAGCAACTAGGAGTACTTGCGGCAACACTTGGTTCTTTATCTCTTGCCCAATCCGATGCACTCAAGGATCCTGAGTGTGGCTAGGTGATCCATGGCAAGATCTATAGAAAATTCCCGTGGTAGAATCAAACCTATCACAAACGAAGAACCAACAACAACAACAACTCGTGTAACAGCTATTTTTGGTGGGATTTTTGATATAGAAACATAAAATAAGAACTAGATGAACCCTAACCCTAATAGAGAAAAACTAAAAACGGGAAATACAGGAACGCAAATCAACAGAAAACAACAACTAGAAGCAGCTAATTGGTGTTGACATAGGCTCTCACAAAACTAAAACCTAATATTTCTGTGTGGATTTTTCTGGATAGGAAATAAAAACAACTAGAATATGGATGGAATTTTCTCACCGAGTAAACCCGAGAATCTGATACCAAGATGATATGGGGTGGCCCGATAAATCAATGAGGTCTCTCGAATTTGGTGGATGTTTCGTGGATAATTTGATAACTACTGCTACAGTAAGAACTCTCCTTGGATAATCTATGTTGCCAGTGCAACAACAATCAACGCCTTTGGATATTCTCAAATACACACTCTTGCACACGCAATCAAAGATGACGAGAGGTCATGTATCCCCTTATTCCAAGTGGAACAACAAGATATCATGCAACTTTGTAATGGTTACTTCAAGATGAGTGCTTAGCAGCACCTCTCCTAGTAAGATGCAAGTGTTAGTTATATAAAGGAGAGGGTGCAACCACAAGGCCTCCTTGCGCAAGCACCTCTCCTACTAAGACTAGGACTCGACTAGGACTCCTACTTGGTCTAGGAAGGATACAAACCGAACACTTTAGGGAATTCGGCCAATTATGGCGTACAAGCCATGCCTATTAGGAATAAGACTTCTATATGGCGCATTGATCTTCAATGGTGTGCCCTCCTCTTGTCTCCTTTGTTGCTTAGTGTGGAAGAACATTCTTGGAGTTATTTTGCACACTTGCACTTTTGTTTTCATCACTTGTACAATTGTTTTCACCATTTGTAATGTTGTTTTACGACATCTCCATCTTGTTTTCCAGCTCCTCCTTGTTGTTTTCCACCTCCATGTTTGTGTTATCAACAACCCTGATCATACATAAATGCATAGACTTAGGTAGTATAAAATTCTCAACATCACAAACATCATATTCAATAAGGAGTGAATTCACCTGTTGTTGTAAAAATTTGGCCCTTGATCTTGTTCTTGGTCCAACTCTTATTTCATCATGCTTCTCTTGGATAACAACCTCCTTGTGTGGTAAAGAACTACGGATGTCCTCATCAAGTAAGGATAGTGCATCCGCGGCCTTGTTTACTCGCCTGTCAATGTGTCCAACCTCAAATCCAAGAATGTGTCCTCCAATGGCATCAACCGCTCTTCTGTAGGCTGCCATTACATCCTTTGAATCCCAATTTCCTGACACCTACTGAGCTACCAAGTCCGAATTGCTGAAACATTGTATCCTTGTGATGATCATCTCTTTTGCGACCCAAAGTCCATGAAGTAGTGCCTCGAACTCCGCAACATTATTTGTGCAACTAAAGTGTATCTGCAAGAAGTACCATAGTTTGTCTCCCTTGGGTGAAGTTAGGACAACGCTAGTCCCCGAGCCTTTGATTTTTCTAGACCCGTCAAAGTGCATTGTACAGTATTTAGTTTCTGGCGCATTTGGCACATCCTGCAGCTCTATCCAGTCGGCAATAAACTCTCCTAGCACCCGTACTTTATTGTTTTCCTTGGCTCGTAGTTGGTGTGATACGAACGAAGCTCGATTGCCCACTTGGCAACTCGCCCTGTGTCCTCTATATTCCTTATGATATCAACTAAAGGTGTCGAACTGATTACCGTAATGGGGTGCTCTTGGAATTAGTGTTTTAGCTTGCGAATGGCCATGAAGACTCCAAATACCATATTGTGCCACTACGGGTATCGTTGTTTGGATGCGGTAAGTACTTCACTGACGTAGTATACTAGCCTCTGGACTGGGTGTTCCTTTCCTTCTTCTCTTAGCTCTACAACCATTGCAACACTCACCACTCGCTTATTTGTTGTGATGTATAACAACATCGGCTCCTTCTCCGATGGTGTTGCTCGAATCGGGGCTGTTGATAGTGTTTTCTTCAGGAATTTGAAGGCAGCATCTACGTCCTAATTCCAAAAAAACTTGTATGTCTTCTTGATCAATTTTTACAGTGGGAGAACTTTATATCCAAGCTGCGATATGAAGCGACTAAGACTCGTCACACATCATTGAGTCATTGTACGTCTCAGACCGTCGTAGGCATCTTCAACTTGCTTCTGGCATGTGTCTTTTCCCGATTCGCCTCGATTCCTCTCTCTGATACTATGAAGCCTAGCAACTTCCTTACTGGTACTCCAAAGACCTACTTTGCTGGTTAAGCTTCATGTTGTACTTATGGAGGTTTGCGAAGGTCTCCTTCAAGTCCTTGATGTGTGAGCCCCTCTTCTGCGACTTGACCACTATGTCATCCACGTAAGCGTGTACGTTGCATCCAATCTATGCATTGATGACTTTCTCCTGAATTTCCCTAATGCTGTGAGCCTCAACTTGTGCAGGAATGCAGGGGGCATCACGCTTCCTTGTAGCAAGATGACCGTGTTTTTTACGGATGCCATTTACAACCCCCACACAGCGGATTGGCTCTCCAAGATTTGGTGATTCTATTGTGTGTGCCTAGGGTCTTGCGCTGCACCTAACTATTGCTAGACCCCACCAAGATGTTGGTTCCCCTAGGATGGTTGATGAGGAGGTGATACGTCCCAAACGTATCTATAATTTTTGATGCCCCATTCTTGTTTTCTACCAGTTTCCTTATGTTTTCTACATGTTTTCCTTCATTTTCTGGGAATTTTCATGGACTAACCTATTCACAAGATGCCCAGAGCGAGTTCCTGTTTTCTGTTGTTTGTGTATTTCAGAAAAGCTCTTGAGGAAATATTCGCCAAAAGTCCTAAAAATTTGTAGAGATCATTTTTTACCTAGAACAAAGACGGAATCTAGAGTAGACCTATAGGTGAGCCCCACAGGCACCAGGCGACCTCATTGTGTGCCTTGGGGTAGGGCCGTGCCTCACGGTCGCCTGGTGGCCCTACCCCCCCCCCGGCACCACCTCTTCACCTATAAATTTCCTTTTACCCCCAAAAAATAACACCAGGGATGGAGAAATTTTCCACGAAACAGATACTGAGATGTCGTCACCTTGAAATTCCAATCTAGGGCTTCTACAGTCCTGCCTCGGCACCCTGCCAGGGGGGAATCGTTACCAGAGGCTTCGTCATCACCATGTATGCCTCCCCGGTGATGCGTGAGTACTTCATCCCTAGACTACAGGTCCATAGCAGTATCTAGATGATGTTCTCTCCACTTTGTGTCACCATGTTTAGATCTTGTGAGCTTCCTAACCTAATCAAGATCATCTTTCTGTAATTTCTATATGTTGTGTTTGTGGGGATCCGATGAACCATGAGATTATGGTTATTTTGGTCATGTCTATGTGAGATGCTTCACTTATATCTTTAGAGAGTTATAATCTTGTCTTGCAATGCTATCTGGTGTGTATGATTTCTTTGGAGAAGTTATTGTATGCATCTCCAAGAGAGGGTATATATGCTAAACAGTGAGTTCATGTCTCCTTTGCTCCTACGCTTAAGTGACAGAAACATGCATGGAGGAGGATGTGATGTTGCCGCTAGGGAGAAAATAACGGTGTTCTTATTTATGGATGATAATTATTGCTTACAATATGTATTGATCTTAATGCCTTTTTATATTGCACACAAAGCAATCACTTCGTTGCTACAACATATTACTAGAGGGTTGCTGGATAGCTTTCTTGAGGTGGACTTTTAGATATTGATGCATGCTGGATAGCTTTGTCGAGGTGGAATTTCAGATATGGACGCATGTTGGATAACATTCCTTATGCCTTGACGTAATGCCTACATGATTAGAACATGTGAACTATATCTCATCATAATAACATTGATATGCTTTCATGATTTGTCAATTGCACAGATGTAATTTGTTTACACTACATGTTTATTGTTCTTAGGAGAGACACCACTAGTGAAACTATGGCCCCCCGGTCCAGTTTTCCCCATTGAATAAAACCTCGTTTACTTGCTTTTCATCATCACTTGCTCGCTGGTCCATTCACTTTTAATCACCTCGAACCATTCGATACATTCAGTTCTCTAGTTCACAACAGGACTAGAAGATTGACAACCTTCTCAGAAAGTTTGGGGAAAAAGAGGGTTTGTGTTACGTGGGCAGGTCCACGCTTGTTGAAGCGCCAGCCATCCACAAACGTACTGAGGGACTTTGAAGTCCTACTAGATTGATAACCTTGGTGGCTTAACTGGGGAAATTTGCTGCTGGACTACATCATACATTCATGTTGGGTCTCCCAACGGGTGTGTAATTCACGCCATCAAGCTCTTTTCTAGCGCCATTTTCAGGGTCTTCAATATTTCAGCTAGGGGAGTTACACACTTGCACTTAATCTCTGTGTTTTTTCTTGCTTAGTTTACTTTTGCTCAGCTTATTTTTTCTTATATAAAAAATCCAAAAAATTAGTACTCTAGTCTCTAGTCTCTTACTCTATTAGTTTGTTTTTACTTTAGCTTGGTTTTGTTTGTTACCTTGTTACAATGTCTCTTCCTAAATTTTCTATAAGGATCTCAACGTAGGAAGTTGTTTTATTATTGGAATTAATATAATTGAAGAATTCTTCAATCATGTTAATGGGCTTCGTGATATTAATGAAAAATATGTTGTTGAAATCACTCATAATTATGAGTGATGTTGCTTCAATGGCTGCTATGATTGAAGCTAGATTTGTAAACCTAAATCCTATATTACAGCTAATATTTCTTAAACTAGATAGTATGGAGAGAGGAGAAGAAAATAACATTTTGTTGAAAACTTTATTTATGGAATTTAATGATATTGCTATTGAGGCTACGAAAGTTTTTGCTCATTATAAATTGCTCGGTTATGATGTTTGTATTGAACACACTATGATAACTTGGGATAGTAAAAACATGAAGTATATGGGTAAACTTGAATCTGAAAAATAAATTAATATACCCATACAATTAAACTTTTAGCCATTTCTGATGCCTTAAAGATTAATTTTGGTTGGATTATTCCAGAGAATCCCTTTGATGAAAATACTAAACCTAGAAGAACTGAAAAAGTTGATTCTGAGAAATGTGTGTGTAAATTACAATGGTTATATGATGAATTTTCCTACCTTGATTTGAACGGTAAAGGAGAAAATACTAGATTCTTAATTTATCCCTAGCTAAAAGACGTTAAAGAAAAACGCTTGTGGAAGGCAACCCACTTTATTTTTTCTTTTAGTTCAATTTTTTAGTCTTGAAAGTTTCCACTTATGTAGCAACCTCTCCTTATCCTTTTAATTTTGTGTTTCTGCAAAGAGTAACCTCTATTTGAAAGGAAGTGCAATTTGTAGTTTTACTATTTGATGTCCAAATTTTTGATCTTCACCAAAAAACTTGTATCTCTCAGATATAGTGCGATAAAATTATCAAAAACAATGGTCACATGCCCATGTTATTATGTAACTTTCATCAGCTGAACATATTCTAGTTTGAGCGACATAAGTGCTTCGAAAAAATTCATCCTGATAGTCTATTCTGTTTTGATTGATTTATGCCTTTGTTTGCATTTGCCTCCTAATATTTTTATTTTAGTGTTCTCTAGGGGTGGAGAGCCCTAAAAGAAGTGGTGATGGTAGATAATGTTTAAATTGAGTTTTTTCATTGTGTCTGAACTAAACCAAGTGGATTTGTTTTTTTTATGCACTAACCCCGCTAATGAAGATTATACAAAGTTTTGTGTGAAGGAAGTTTTCAAGTGTAAGGAGAGGAGAATGATATGATCAGATCAAGAATGGACAGAAGCTCAAGATTTGGGATGCCCATGTGACCCAAGACATATCGAATAATTACAAGCGTCGAAGCTTTGTGATGCCCATGGTATCCCCTTCTTCATCAACAATATTATCAGGTCAACTTTCAAGACACTATATTTTTATTGTTTCACATACTATATGCTTTCTTCGAGCATCATTTTATTTTTCTTTCGGATATGTTTTTTATTCTTGCTGGTAATAATTTTTTGCATCCTAGCATTCTTGTTTGGAGAGAAACGCGCTCCACTTTATCGTTTAGAACACTCTAGTTTTCACTCTTATTGCTCTATGAGTGTTTAGTTTTTGCTACTACTGCTTTTAGCTCTTGTTTTTATTATTTATTTTGTTTAGAAGTTGCTAGTTCTTTATATTTAGATATGAATAACTCTCTGGTATTTGACCCTTTCTTAAATTCGTCTTCCTTATTGGCCCTAAAACAAATTTTCTAGCCAATTTGGCACCTAAATTTAGTTTTCTTCCTAATTTGACACAAACGTTCGTTCCGTTTCATGTTTCCTTTAGTGGATATTTTTTGGACAGAAATACCCCAGAACTAAGCTGACAGAAGCATTTTTAGCATGGAGCAAACCAAGTTTGGTCGACCGATTGGATTTGTCTCGTTCCTTGCGCAACAGAGGAGAAACAATTAAACAGATGAACTAGGTGTTTACTGTCATTGTTGTCGTGTGTACTCGGTGTTTACTGTCATTCTTGTCGTGTACAACCTGAAATTTTCCAATGAACGTTCGAATCAATCTCCTGTTATTAGTACTACATGTTCTGCTTGAACAGGAAGTACAAAGAAATCTGCTCCGTGATAGCGCGCTTGGGCTGTTGCCGGTGCTGGGACTGCGTCACCGTTGCGGCTCGCAGGGTGGGCGGCTCGGCCACGGCTGCGGCCAGCGGCGCTTGCACGGCTGTGGCCGACGGCACAAGCCTGGCTAGAAGTGCGGCCACGGATGCCGCCATCGGCACGGGCACAAGTGCGGCCGGCGTTGAGGGAGGCGAGATGGTGGCAGCACGACTTTGGCCGGCGGCCTAGGCGGCTCGGCCACGAGGACTGCTGCGACCAGCGGCACGGGCACGGTCGTGTCCAGCGGCACGGGCGTGCCTCCACGCGGACACGACTGCAGCAGTCGGCATGGGTGTGGCTCCAAGGGCAGGCATGGATGCGGCCATCTGCAACAAAAGAAGACAGACACGTAAGGGCTAACATTGCTGCCTCTTTTCAGGTCCAGTCTCATGGATGTTGTACTCGTTAGCCATGAGGACTCCGATAAGTTTCTGATAACTATAACTTATGCAACGGATAGTTTTTCTACATTTGGAGGATATATGCCATCGAGAAGTTGAATGGGCATTGAAGATGGAACCTTCGATTAAAAACTCTGTAATCCAGATATCTTGTTGCTATTAAAGTCAATTACTTCCATAACTCATGCAGTGTGTTAATAGGTTCCATTATTAAAGGTTGTTGGTGTTGCATCGAAGCAGTATGTTAGGGCCCGCTTGAATAATGTTGCCAAGACGAATGACCTAGAGCTCGTATCCCCTCCCCCAAGTCTTTGTACTGATATGCTTTCAACAATTATTGAGCTAAACGGTACGTTTTTTTTTCTTAAATATCTCGCAGACATTAGAGAGTAACTTTTGGTCACAGAATTCATCTGGGACAAAAGAGTCTTTTTACATCTCCATTTAACACCATTAGTGTTCATAATGCACTACAGGGCCATGTTAGGAAGGAAATGAAGTTTAGGTGTCGAATAGGGAAGACTTTTTTAGGGCCAAATAGGGAAGAAGATTTTAAGGAAGGGTCAAATAAGGAATTCTCTCCTAAGTTTATTGGTGTTGGTTGACAGTAAAAGTTTCATGCTTCATAGTGGTGCAAAGGAAGACTGTTGAGACTGTGGTTAGGCTTTGACTTGTCATGTTAGATGTTATTTTAATTGTGTGCTTGGTGATTTATGATGTACCATGACTAGTCTCAAATAACTAAGAGTTCTTAATGTGTTACTAAAATTAAATCACGTGTTGTTTTGGTTAAAATGCGACATGTTATTGTGGTATCCTCCTTGAAGATTTATTTGGATTGACTTGGCAGATCCTCACCATGTGATGACTATAAACAAAGCCGCATTTAGCCTTCATCATGTTTTATTTTTAAAATAGTAATATCACTTCATGTTTTATTCCATAATGTGTTGTCGCTATGCATAATTATGGCCGTTATTGCTCTCTTAATTGGCCACTCGCAGTCTCTTGCTCGACTTCACCAATATTGAGTATGAGGTCTACTCGTGCATCCAACATCCTAAACCAAAGTTATTCCAATGTGTACACCATATATAGTACCCATGCATGGTATTTTATAGCCATTCCAGGTAAATTTCTCATGTTCTACCTTTAAAACATTCAACGTTACTAAACTTTGTTTTATGTTTTTGTTTTAACTCATGAGGAAGTATTAAATGATTTATTATTTCTCCATGTTGGATGGCATCGTCTCTTGACTTTCATGCATAATGTGCATGTCCCTAATACTGCAAAAGAGCTGGCAGACGGGTGCCCAGCTCACAGAAGATAAGTTAGAACAGTCACAATCAATATCCTTCACACGTTGTTCTTGAAAAATAAGTCAAACAATGGTTAGTGATAAACAATGGAGAAGAGTAATGTTATCGTTCCTCTATGGGAGCCGCTCTTAGAATACATTTGACATGGAAATATATGAAATCACTTATTTGCATTCATTGACATAAGAATACACCTCTCTCAAAATTATATTTTAAATAACTCTGTTTTACAAATGAAAAGCTCTAGCACATGAGTGATCCTTGCTTCCCTCTGCGAAGGGATTTTTTTACTTTTATGTTGAGTCTTCTACTTCTTAATTTATGCACCAAAATTTATTACTTCACACGTTGTTCTTGAAAAACAAGTCAAACAATGGTTAGTGATAAACAATGGAGAGGAGTAATGTTATCGTTTCTCTATGGGAGCCGCTCTTAGAATACATTTGACATGGAAATATATGAAATCACTTATTTGCATTCGTTGACATAAGCATACACCTCTCTCAAAATTATATTTTCAATAACTCTGTTTTACAAATAAAAAGCTCTAGCACATGATTGATCCTTGCTTCCCTCTGCGAAGGCCCTTTTTTTTACTTTTATGTTGAGTCTTCTACTTCTTAATTTATGCACCAAAATTTATTATTGAGTGGAATATGATTATGGTATTGCTTGTTCTAAAAATATCGTGCCTAGTCACCACTTGAAATTTGGAGGTGTCCTAGCATTTATGTTTTGCTATTCCGAGATACCACTATATCATGCTTCTATTATGATCAAAATAAACGTATCACTTTCAATGCATCACTACTTGTTGTCAATTATTTGTGTTGGCACTTTGATACATAAATGTTATCTTTGTTAACACTTACCTAATCGACGACAAGAAAGAGTTAAGCTTGGGGAAGTTGATACGTCCCAAATGTATCTATAATTTTCTATGCTCCATGCTTGTGTTCTACCAATTAGCTTATGTTTTATACATGTTTTCCGAGAATTTTCATGGACCAACGTATTATCAAAGAGCCAATTCCTGCTGGTTTTGTTTTTTCATAAAATCTCTTAAGGAAATATTCGCCAAAAGTCCTAAAAATCTGGGGATATCATTTTTTATCCAAATAAAGATGAAGTCATGAGAAGACCTGGAGGTGGGCCCCACAGGCACCAGGCGACTTCATGGTATGGACTGGGGTGGGGCCACACCTCATGGCCGCCTGGTGGCCCTAGTCCTCCTCCGACACCACCTCTTCTCTTATAAATTGCCTTTTACCCTAAAAACGGCAAGGACATAATTGTTTTCTAGTAAACAGATATAGAGGCGTCTTCACCTCGAAAGTCCAACCTAGGGCTTCTGAAGTCCTGCTCCGGCACCCTGTCGGAGGCGGCAGGATCGTCACTGCAGGCTTCTTCATCACCATGTATGCCCCCCGGTGATGCGTGAGTAGTTCATCCCTGGACTACGGGTCTATAGCAGTAGCTAGATGGTGTTCTCTCTACTTTGTGCCACCATGTTTATATCTTGTGAGCTTCCTAACATTATCAAGATCATCATTACGTAATTGCTACATGTTCTATTTGTTGGGATCCGATGAAGCATGGTATTGTGATTATTTTGTTCATGTCTATATGAGATGCTTCACTTATATATTTTGAGAGTTTCAACCTTGTCATGCAATTCTCTCTAGTGTGTATGATTTCTTTGGCCAAGTTATTGTATGCATCTCCAAGAGAGGGTTTATATGCTAAATAGTGGGTTCTTGTTTACTTTGCTCCTGCACGTGAGTGACATAAACATGCATGGAGGAGGATGTGTTGTTGCCAGTAGGGAGAACAATGGTATTCTTCTTTTACGTATGAGAATTATTGCTTATATTAAATATTGATCCTAATGCATTTGTCTGTTGCACACAAAGAAATAACTTTGGTGCTGCAACTTAATACTAGATGGATTTGCTGGATCGCTTTCTTGAGGTGCACATTTAGATATGGATGCATGCTGGATAGCGGCCTACATGATTAGAACACATGAAATTTATCTCGTCATAATAGAATTGTTATCGTTTATGATTTGTCAATTTTCCAAGTGTAATTTGTTTATCCAACATGTTTATTATTCTAGGAGAGACACCACTAGTGAAACTATGACACCGATCCTTTTTTCCTCATTGAATACAACCTCGTTTACTTACTTTTCATCATCACTTGTTCATTGGTCTGTTTACTTTTACTCAACTCCAACATTCAATGCGTTTAATTCTCTAGTTCACAACAAGACGGGAAGATTGAAAACCTTCTCAGAATGTTGTGAGCAAGAGAGGGTTTGTATTTCGTGTGCCGGTCCATGCTTGTTGAAGCCAGATGTTGGCACTCGTTTTTGGCTCACAAATGGATGGCACCAAGATTAGCCCAAATGAAAAAAATGACGTGAACGAAAGTTGTGTGTCTCGTCGAAACAAACAAATTTGATTTTTAGATCATCTCGGTCCGAGTTTGTATGCAACTTATAGACCGTCTCATTATGTGAGAAAATTCGCCAAACCATAGGCATGCCCTGTCCTTTGGCTGGAGCATTCGTGAAACAAGTTGAAAATCACCAGATTGCGTCAAATTTCTTCCATACAATTTTGAAGCGTCAAGATGTGCTCAAATTGGAAAATGCATTATATCGATGATCTTTGTTTTCTTTAGGCGAACACAATTTTCTTCTATGAGATTTTGATCTGAGGTCATTTACTACCACGAATATGCAAAATATGGACGTGTTAGAACTGACAGATTTGTATTCAACCGAAACACGTTTTGGTGCGGAAATAATTAAGCCTTCAAGACGACGTCAGATGGAAAATCACAAAACATGAAAGTTCTTTGTATTTTGAGGCAAACAACTCTATATTTTACGTAATTTCAATTTCAGGTTGTTTACTGACTCGAAAATAACCCGCAAGGTGCAGCAGAGTTTTCAGACCCAACTGTTTTGGAATGTTCGGGCCAAACCATCCGAATTTGACCCAAACTAGGGTTTGGGACGTGAATCCAAGCCTAATCCTTGCATGGGAAGTCGAGCCGCCTCTCATATACATGAGGTATTATGGCCGATTGAAACAACACACAATCGCAGAAAAAACATCTACTGCCTTTATTCCCAAACCCTAGTTGTTCTTCTTCTGCATTCGTCATCGTTCTTCGTGCACAGGAGAGCGTTGATTCGCAAAGGAATTGGGGGCGGACGAACTGACCTAGGGCAACCCACATCCGGCGCGCTTCCAGACGGGGTCCTTCCCGGCCGCGTGGGGTTTCAGGTCTTTAAAAGAGCTCGCTGGATTGTGTTGCGTATCGCGCTTCCGGCGAGGCTCCTCCGGCTACGTGTCCTATGTATTGCGCTCGACACCCGAGGAAACACGTGACGTGTTCATCTGTGAACACACTTTTTGGCGCCTCCGATGGGGACGAAGCATTGAGCGGTCTCCAACCCGTTCCTGTTACGAAGAGAGCGTCATTAAGAGTTGCAATCTACAATGGTAATATGAATCCTCAATCTCCATATGTAGATGAAAATTTCTCTCGTATTAATGTTGCTAGATCTTTTGATATGAGTATGCTATCGTCTAGCCCTAGTTCTTACTATGTTCAAGAGCTGATGCAAAATAATCTCTATGCTTGAAATTGTTGTAATTTTAGCAACGTGCAATATGTATACTCGAATTCCCATGCAACGGCAACCCCAGAAGTAGATATGCCGATGAACAACATGGTCAGTTCAGTTAATCAATATGAAACACCCAATGTTAGAAATTTTAATTACATGCAAGAGAGTGTTTCACCTTTATATGCATCACCAAGTGACATGCAATATGTTAGTTCATCTTTAAATATGCTGATGGATAGGGGAATTGATCATGCAACTACTAGATATTTGGCCAATTACCCCCAACTCTCATATGCTACACCTTATGTTACTAGTGTTTCATCTTCATGTGCAACTGGTGAGATTAATAATTCGGCTCCGCACTTTCGTAGTGGCCATGGCCAAATAAGTGAAAATTTAACAAGAACACATGTATCTTCATCTACTTCTGTCGCATATGGATTGGATAGTTTCAAGGAAAACTTACAGCTGAATTCAAGAAGATCAATGATATTCATTTGACGGAACCAGGCACCTAAGATCTTCAGGCGCTCGCTCTCCTTGGTGAGCACGTGAACGTGCGCTCTCGCGCTGGTCCGAAACGCGCCCAAGACCTCTCTGGCAATGTCGAACAAGGGGCCCTCGGAGTAGAGATCGTGGGCACACCGGAGCGGACGCGGGCGGACCAGCAGTCGCCCGCCATCAGGTCACTGAAGAAGTCATCCGGCAGGAATGAGCCACCTGGACCCGCAGAAAGCGTGTCCCGGATCCACCTGTCCACCACATCGACAAAGTCCTGCTGTGAGAGACCCCCAGAGAAGCCCGACGCTGACCCGGAGGAGCGTCCAGACAGCGGGAAGGAAAGCCCAGCGCCTGCCTCCCTACCCTCGGTTAGTCACGACCTCCACCTGGTCGCCCACCGTGGGGGCTGGGAGCCGGTGGCCGCATTCGGGGGCTCTCTCGGGTTCGGCGATGCCTAGGACCATCACCGCCAATATCTCGAGGTGGGACTCGATGTCTCCTCGTGCCAAGGCAGCGGAACTCGACAATGGAGCTCCGTGACGTGTCGCCTCGCGGCGCTTCAACCACATCACTCACTCCCGCCTGGAGCATGATGGAGTCGGCCAGAATTTCGGCGATAGGAGAGTGCGGAGGGTCCCACCCCTTCTCGAGCGCCACAGGCTGCGCCGTGTCTTCCCGAGGAGGAGGCGACCCTTCCGACATTCTCACCTTCTTTGGAGAGGGCCCACATCACGAAGGAGAATCGACAACAAGAAGCATCGAAGGAGAGGGGAACAATTTCGAAGAAACTTACGGCGTGCGATAGCCCCACGATTTGGGCTCGCGCCTCCTGGTGTGTGAAGTCGCTCCCAAGGCCCTCATCCCCAGGGAAACGCCCGCTTCTACATCGGCATCCACGTTGCATGATCTCCCCTCGAGGACCTCACCTCCGGCCCCCTCATGGGCATTGCTGGCGCAGGGGCGTACAGGCGGCAGTGGGGAGGTGCTCGAGTCCCCCGACGTCTCACTCTCCCTACCCAAATCCAGTATGGACGTAAACTCTTTAAGGGTGGCGCTTCCTTGAGGCCCGTCCAGGTGCCTCGCCTGCAGGAGAGGAGTCTTCTATGTCAGCAAGGTCCGCCTCGCTCCCCTCAAGGGTACCCGAGATGAAGGAGTTCTCCTGTTAGGATTCCTCCCTCTCTACCAGGAGACGCCACCGATCTAAGCGCGACATGGTGGCAATCACGGCATCCCGGTCCGCCTCTTCAAGGTCGTACAGGAGGAAAAGGGGGGGGGGTGGAAATATCCCCACCAAGATCGCCCAATAGAAGAACGGGTACGACATCGGGGAAAGATCGTCGAGATCCGTCGTGCCCGCACGGAGAATTGAAGCGCCATTCTCACTGGAGGAGTGAGCCGCCAACCGTCGAGCCTTTTTCATCATGTTGGGACCGATGAGCGAATCTTCGACTACAAGAACCATGGCTCCGGCCCTAGGAGAGGCTGCGGCGGTGGAGAGGTGTACGAGATGGCGGGTGCTCTGTTTCGGGCAATGTGGAAGGAGAAAGGGGGAGAGGAATTGGAAGTGGAGGATGGGAAGTGAGAAGTCGTATCCCCGACTCGGTCTTCTAGGTATCCTTCGGCGGCCAGGCTGCAGCGCAGGGAGCCGTTGTCCCCCAGGTCCGTTGGTCATGGGAACGTCATGCGTGAACCGCCGCGCCATGTGTCTATGGCTGGGCAGGCAGCGACTGGGCCCGTGATGCCTCGTATCCTTCGGCCACATGTCCGCCACGGACCTGGGGGGCTATTGTCAGGCCCGTGGATACCATGGTATCCCAGCCCGTCCGTTGCATCCTAGCGCAGGAGGTATTCCCGGTCTTAATTAAGAATCCCTACACGAGGTGCGACCCTTGTCAAGCCATGATCGGCCGAGGGCCGAGCTCTTCAAAGGGGCCACGTCGCCATGTCCTCAGGGAGGAACTCTACTTCGCCCGTTGTTACTTCCTGAGGAAGCCCCTCATGGAGGGGGATAAGGCATGTGCAGTTGACGCACCCGTCTCCGTGCGCTAACGGAGGAAGCGCAGAGGTGCAGGATCTCGTTGGTAGCAGTTGTCATTCCCGTGTATAAAGCATAAGAGACAGCTGCTTCATCCAAAGCGTATTCCCAGGACTTCTCCTTTGGTGCATGCAGACCAAGAAAATGCTACAAGACGGAGACAACATCATCCGGCGCCCCCACTATCCTGCCACGGACGGTGGCGCAGTCCTTGACGACCAAGACAAGGAAGACATCACGGATCCTAGCTGGTCTCCACCATCGGCACTCTGTGGTAGCCCCTTCCCGCCAACTAAACGAGAAGGAGGCACAAACACCCTCTAAAAGGGGCCCTTCGGCCCTCGTAGAAAGGGAGCTCAATTCACTCAGAGCCCCATAGTCTGATCCGGGCACAAGCTCGCCTTTGTAGTATAGCCAACACAGTGCAATCCGTCAGCCAAGCAGGAGTAGGGTTTTACACCGCATGGTGGCCTGAACCTGGGTAAACTCTCCGTGTCGCCATTGTCTTTGTTGCCAAGCTTTCCTCGCGAAGCCCCCTCGATAGTTGTGAGAAGTGTGTTTAGCCCCCAGTGTTCGAACTTTCAGAGTTTCCCTATCCATCGACAGACCACTCTCCGACATTTGTGTTTCCCTGTCCTTCGACAGAGCACTCTCCGACAAATATGGTTTATGACATAGTGGTTCAGCCGATAAAGATCATCTTGAATATGTAGGATTCATAAGGGACATCCAGGTCCCGCTGATGGTTAATGACCAGAGAGGAGTCTCGATCATGTCTGCATATTCTGGAACCCATAGGGTCATAACTTAACGTACGACAACACTAGGGTAGAACCGGGATACTTTGATGGTGAGAACAAGTTTTTTTGTAGTCTCAGATATGATCCGGGATATCACAAGGAGGTCCAGAATGCTCCGAGGATGAAGTTTCATATAAGGAAAGTGGTTTCCTGGGTTTCAGAAAAGTTCTGAATTTTTTCGGTGGAGTACTGAGAAGGTTTTAGAAGGTTCTGGGGGTTCCACTGTTGTACCCCACGACCCAGGAGGGGTCACATGGGCCAAATGTGATATAGAAGCCCTATATGGGCCAGCCCCATAGGGCCCATGCGCCTCATGCCTTCAGGGCTAAGGCAAAACCATTTAGGAAAGTTAGGAGGCAAGTTTTCCCCCCCAAGTCCCTTTGGGAAGCTGACCCTAGGAGGTTTTTGGCCGACACCTCAGCCTCCCCTAGCCTATATAAAGAGTGGGATTGCTCATTGGAACGTTTCCCAAGAAACCCTAGCCACCGCTCTTGCTGCTCCTCTGTAACGCCCGGGGAGTTTCCGCAACTAGAATTTGTTTGCTTGCTTTCTTTTGCATCATCATGGCATCATGCATCGCATTGCATTTTTGTGAACTCTCAAAACATATTTCAAATTTTATGTTAAATGGTTAGAAAAAAACTTATTTTACAAACCGGTTAAGTGACTTTATAAATAGCCACTTATTTTTATAAAATTACGTTGTCTTATTTTAACCAAAAAATACCATTATCTCATCTTATTTTTGTTTCTGAATTTAAATAACAACAAATAATACAAATAAAAAACATTTTAAACAAGGCCCACCTAGTGAACCTGTTTTCCAGCCTAATAACGACCTCCACCTGTTCTTTTCTCCGCACAGAGAGCACTAGAAGGGCGTGACCCGTTCCGTCCCATGTCTACCACCTGCTCCCTCCACACCTTTCCCCTGTAGAAAGCCGGACCCACTTCCTCTCCTCAACCCTAGCCCCTCTCCCTCCTTCTCCCGCCGCCACCCCCTTTTTTCCTTCCTCTTCTTCCCATGCTTTTTCCCATCACCACACCTCCATGGCCGGAGAACCAAGCACACGGAGGCGGGGACAGTGTGGCTGCGATGGGCAGGAACGGAACCTCCTCGGGCTCCTCTGTTATATTTGTGTCGAATATTTTGTACGAGTAGGGTTACGATAGGACGTGGAGTTGTAATATGTGTGGACAGTGTACGGTAGTGTTGTAGTCGAAAACGTGTATCCTAGGGCCTCTCATATAATGAGGATACACCACATGTTGTAACCAATGGAGACTTGATAGCAACAGGCACGCAAGGGGAGCCGGCGGTTTGTGCCGGCGACCAAGGCGGCCGGTGGAGCGGTATCAATGGGGAGGAGTGCCCGTAGTCATGCCCCGCAGATTGCGAGTTCACCGAACAACGTTAACAAATCTTGGTGTCGTCATGTTTATTGTGATTGATTTGTCCTCGGTAGATCGACTAAGCGTGTACGAATTGTAACAAGTGGTATCAGAGCGATGTTCGAAGGTTGCGGTTTGTTGATTTAGAGCGGTCCGAGAAAATTGATGGGTCGATATGGAGCAGAGGACTGCAGTTCGGCTAGTGCTTCTCTGAGATCGGCGTGGATCGGGATTTCTCTGCACAAGATCAAAAACAATAAGACGGATATGTGAACTAGATGAGAGCGCGTGCCAGCGATGTGCGTGGACAGCCGATGGTCCAAGATGTGAAAGCAGGCCTAGCACATGCGTGCATATGCAGGTGCACGTGCATGGGACATGTGGGCCAATGGCCTCCTGTGCATACGGCAGCAAAAGGGACGTGTCCCAGGTGTGGAGGCGCTCCAACAAGGCCATCGGTTCGTACCTAGCTCGGGCACAGACACGTACACATACAATGGAAACCGGATTTGTTTTGGAAACAAAAGGCCGAGTCCCGGAGGAAACGATTCCTCGTGGCGACTCGGATTAAAGGCTCCAGCAGGGCAGGGCTAGGACGAGCCGGGAGCCGGCAAACCAAGTCAGCGAAAAAAATCTTTCAAGGATACGGACGATAAGATCCATCGGAATAGCTGAAAAAATGAAACCAATTGCTAGCGTCGGCAACTTAGAGAAGCAGTACGTAAAGCACGGGAAAAATTATTGCTACGTGCGTGCGGGTACAGCCAGGGCTGTCTCCATAAATTGGGGACCCGATGCGAAATTCATAATGTTGAACATATTGTGAGTATACGTGTTGTATTAGGGTCCACCTCCTAGTTTCCTCGTATAGTTGAGGTCGTGGCCCTCCCTTGTACATAATATATACGTGCCTTTGCACCTGAGCAATATATCGATGCATCAAATCGCATCAACATGGTATCAGACACCTACGCATCCTAACCCTAGCTTCCGCCCCTAAGCCGCCGCCCCGGGCCGCCGACTCGCCGCCGCCGCAATCCTGCCGCCGCCGCACCCGCCGCCCCGCGCCGCCGCTCCACCCCCCTCTCCCGCGCCGCGCGACCTTCCCCGCACTACCGCGCCGCCGCCTCTCCCCCCGCGCCGCGCCCTAGCCGCCGCGCCTCCTCCTCTCGCGCCGCCGCTACACCCTCACCGAGTGCGCCGATGGCATCGTCCGTCTCCTCCGGCCGCACCAACCCCTTCGCCGGCCCCGACCCGGCCGTCATCCGCGACATCAACATCCATCAGCGCGTCCCCGTGACGCTGGACGCCACCAACTCCTCCTACTACACCTGGAAGACCTACTTCTCCCTCCTCTTTCGCGAGGAGAACCTCCAGGATCACATCGACGACTCCATCGACTCGCGCAGCATGCTGGATGATTTCGAGTGGACCTCGATCAACGCTACGCTCATCCGCTGGTTCTTCACCACCATCTATCGGGACCTGTTCCACACCGTCGTCCGCGAGGGCGATGACGCACGTACCGTGTGGGTCAAGCTCAACGGCCTCTTCACCGACAACAAGCTCCAGCGTCGCGTCTTCTTGCAGGAGGAACGCCGGATGAAAGGCGTGAAGAAGCGCGTGCAGCACCAGGCCCTCGCCGCCGGCACGTCTCGCGGCGCCCCATCACCGACCCCACGGACGCCGCAGCAGCCCCCTCCGCCGCTCGGGTTCTACACCGCCCCTCCTGCCGCCGAGGGCGCGCGCCGTGGCAACCGCCGAGGCGGCCGCAAGCCGCAGCAGCAGGCGCCCGCGGGTGGCCACGCGACAGGGGGGGCGTCCCGTCCGCCGCAGCCCACCCCGCCCTGGTCCTACGGCGCCAACCCGTGGACGGGCTCGTCCACGCCTACTCTATGCCAGCGCCTAGGGCACCCGCGCCGAGCATCTTCGGCGCCCCACCGTCGAGCCACCAGGCGTACTTCGCCGGGCCCGTCGCCGCGCCTCATGGCGCCCCGTACCCGGCGCCCCCTGCCGCCCCGTACCCGGCTGCGCCTCCTGCCGCCCCCTACCCGGCCTTCCCGGCCACGGGCAGCTACGACGTCGCGCCCCCATACGGCGGATACCCGCACCAGGCGACCACCCCGTGGGATCCCGCCCTCCTCGCCGCGCTGCACTCGGCCCCGCCTCCCACTGCCTACGGTGGCGGCGGTGACTGGCACATGGACACCGGCGCCACTGCTCATATGACATCCCACGCCGGTAACCTTACGTCTTCCACTCCTGTTCATACTTCCACTCGTATCACCGTGGGTAACGGCTCCTCCTTACCCATTACACATATTGGTTATAGGTCCTTTCCTTCCACTTCCACTCCTATCACCATGTCTAATGTTTTCGTTTCTCCTAACTTAGTAACCAATCTTGTCTCTGTTCGTCGCCTTACTCGTGAGAATCCCATTACTGTTAAATTTGACGCTCTTGGTTTTTCTGTGAAGGATTCCCGTACACGGATGGTTCTTCACCGATGTGATAGCCCCGACGAGCTCTACCCAGTGCATCCCACCACCACCACCGCCACTCGTCCCGCCACTTTCGCCACCAGCGTCGACCTTTGGCATGCTCGTCTCGGCCATCCCAACTCCACCGTCTTGCGTCATATTCTCCAGAGTTTTTCATTCTCATGTAATAAAGCCGAACACCACACTTGTGAGGCATGCCGTCAGGGCAAGCATGTTCGTCTCCCCTTTAGCGCGTCTACCACTATTTCTACTTTTCCGTTTCAGTTATTGCACAACGATGTTTGGACATCCCCGGTTGCTAGCAACACGGGTTATCTATACTATTTGGTGATATTGGATGATTTTTCCCATTATGTGTGGACGTTTCCACTTCGTCGCAAGTCCGACGTTCTCGCCACTCTCACTAGCTTTTATTCATATGTCGCCACTCAGTTCGGTCGTCCCATCGTTGCCCTCCAAACTGACAACGGAAAAGAGTTTGACAACGCCGCTGTTCGTCACCTACTAGCTTATCATGGCACCATCCTGCGCCTCACCTGTAGGGACACGTCCCAGCAGAATGGACGCGACGAGCATGTCCTTCGCACTCTTAACGACTGTGTTCGCACGTTGCTCTTTCACTCCAACGTTCCCCCAGGTTCTGGCCCGATGCTCTTGCCACCGCCACTCTCCTTCTTAACATACGCCCATGTCGTTCCCGCTGGAACTTCACCCCGCATCAGCTCCTTTTCGGTGTACCCCCATCCTATGATGGCCTCCGGATCTTCGGATGTCTTTGCTATCCCAGCACCGCATCCACCACCCCTCATAAACTCGCTCCTCGGTCGGTTCCGTGCATCTTTCTCGGTTACCCTTCCAACACCAAAGGTTACCGGTGCTATGATCCGTGTCCCACCGCGTGTACACCTCGAGACATGTTTACTTTGACGAGTTCGTGTTTCCGTTTCAGCAGGTACCCTCTCCGACGCGGCTCGCCTCCGCTATTGGCGAGCTGTCTTCCTCGCCCCAGGCTCCGGCTGCGCCCGCGCCCGCGGCGGCCCCGGCTACGCCCGCTCCTCCCCCGGCCCTGGATGCGCCCGTGCCTTCCCCGACACCGGCTGCGCCCGCGCCCACGGCCCCGACTGCGCCCGTGCCATCGGCGCCTTTGGCGCCCGCCGCGGCCATACCTCTCACCGGTGTGGTCACCCGCGCTCGGACTGGGACCTTCCGTCCCAACCCGCGCTACCTCGACAACGAGTACGCCTGCGCCGCGTCTTCCTCGACTCCGTCTCCACTGCCCTCCTCCGCTCGTGCAGCCCTTCGGGATCCGAACTGGCTCGCAGCTATTCGTGAGGAGTTCGACGCCCTGCAGCGCAACCGCACGTGGCAGCTTGTCCCGCGACCCCCTAATGCCAACGTCATTACTTGCAAGTGGGTGTTCCACCACAAGACTCGCCCGGACGGTTCACTTGAGCGCTATAAGGCGCGTTGGGTGGTGCGTGGTTTTCGACAACGCGTCGGCGTGGACTTCACCGACACCTTCGCCCCGGTTGTCAAACCGGGCACGATTCGCGCCGTTCTTCAGCTCGCTGCCTCCCACGCCTGGCCAGTACACCAGCTCGATGTTTTCCAATGCATTCTTGCATGGACATCTCGCCGAGCAAGTGTTCTGTCAGCAGCCCACTGGTTTCGTCGACACCGTCCTGCCGGACCACGTGTGCTGATCTCCCGTTCTCTTTACGGGTTGAAGCAGGCGCCTCGCGCCTGGTACCAGCGGATTGCGGCCTTCCTTCACCAACAGGGGTTCCGATCCACACGGTCCGATGCCTCCCTGTTTGTGTATCACAAGGGAGCCGCTACCGCGTATCTCCTCCTGTACGTCGACGACATCATCTTGACTGCATCCTCGTCGGCCTTACTGCAGCAAGTTACAGCCCGGCTAGGCGCCGAGTTCGCCCTCAAGGACATGGGGGCTCTCCACTACTTCCTCGGCATCGAGGTCGTCCGCCGTGCCTCGGGCTTCTTTCTGCATCAGCAGAAGTACGCGCACGAGCTTCTGGAGCGCGCAGGAATGCTTAATTGCAAACCTGCCTCTGCGCCTGTCGATACGAAGGCTAAGGTGTCCGCCGTTCGACGGCGTCCGACGCTCCGTTCTATCGCTCCATCGTTGGTGCGCTTCAGTATCTCACTCTGACGAGGCCTGATCTTTAGTATGCTGTTCAGCAGGTGTGTCTACGTATGCACGCTCCGCGAGATACTCACTGGGCCCTGGTGAAACGGATTCTTCGGTACATCCCTGGCACCATGGCCATGGGACTCACCTTGACGGCATCCTTCGACATCAGCCTTGTCGCTTACTCCGACGCCGACTGGGTTGGCTGTCCCGACACTCGACGCTCCACCTCCGGTTACTGCGTCTACCTCGGCCCCTCCTTGATCTCGTGGTCGTCCAAAAGACAACCCACGGTTTCACGCTCGAGTGCCGAGGCCGAGTACAGGGCTGTGGCTAACGCCGTTGCCGAGTGCTCCTGGCTCCGCCAGCTGCTCCAGGAGTTGCTATGTACGGTTCCCACGGCTACGATTGTCTACTGCGACAACGTCTCCGCGGTGTACCTCTCCGCTAGTCCTGTTCATCATCGCCGGACGAAGCATATCGAGCTCGACATTCACTTCGTTCGGGAGCACGTCGCCCTTGGTCGTGTTCGAGTTCTTCACGTACCTACCGATCAGCGGTTCGCCGATGTGATGACGAAGGGCCTTCCAACCTCGACTTTTGAAGGTTTTCGATCCAGCCTTTGCGTCTCAGGCGACGCTTCGACTGCGGGAGGGGGGGGGGGGGTGTTGAACATATTCTGAGTATACGTGTTGTATTAGGGCCCACCTCCTAGTTTCCTTGTATAGTTGAGGTCGTGGCCCTCCCTTGTACATCATATATACGTGCCTTTGCACCTGAGCAATATATCGATGCATCAAATCCCATCAACACATAATAAAATTTGACCGATCGAGTATCGACTTATTGATAATTTATAGTTTTGTAGAATCACTAAATCAGCGAAGGGCTATGACTGTTACATGATTCCGTGAAAATTGTCAATGCGAAGAGTTTATCTATGGGAGAGAGGAAACAACAAAGGGCGTTGCTTTTCAACTTGTCGGGGCATTAGGGCGAACAACAACTACTTAGGGGATTCACTTAGTACACACACTCGTGGCATATTAACATCTGGCCGAACCCATCAACGACAAAAGCCACCGGTTAGGTTGCAAAGACTCGACAACGGACTGGGAAGTCGGGTATCGTCTTATATTTCATGCACCAGTGCGAACTGTAAACATACTACTCTCTCCGTTCCACAATATAAGATGTTTTAGACATATTCCACATTCATATACATACATATGTATCTAGACACATTTAAGTATATGTGTTGATTTACTTTAGTCGGAATCTAGACAACATGCAACATCTCACATTATGGAACAGAGGGAGTATAAAATATGAAAAGTGCCAATTTGAATATTTTTTATTTGATTTTGGAGAATCAAAATATAAATTACTTATTGCAGTATGCAGTAATATGTCACGAGTAGGATCTAATACCCGTATCCTGTAGTTCTATTTTTTAGGAACTGTAGCTTTTTCTTTGACGGTGTCCTTTAGCCATTTTAATAGAGAGGACACGTTACTTAGACTAACACTGCCTTTTTCTCTAGTGTATCACCACGACACGCATGGGCAGTTGCCCATGTCCCTCGGTTAGTAAATTTTGGCCCAGAAGCCCAATATCCTTCCCTTCCTCATCATAGGTTTTTCTCCATCGCCACCAAAAAGAGAGGAAGCGCTTTCATGACGGCTGCAACTCTCGCTTCAAACTCCTACATATTTTATTAAGCATAATCAGAATTTTTTTTAGTATGACAGCTGCCTCACCTCACGGCACTTGGCTATGATTTGGGGGGCCCTAATTTTCGGGGGCCCTGTGCGGTTGATCACCTCGCACACTCTCAAAGACGGCCCTAGGTACATCTGCTCGGTTATTTCTTCGCGGGTCAGCCGTACAGTGGAAAATCATGGCGCCAACGGGTACCAGATTTGAAGTGCAAAAGTTCGACAAGACTGAAAACTTCGCGTTATGACAGACAAGTGTGAAGGATTTGTTAGCACAACAGGGATGCTTGAAGGCGTTGCGGGATTTCAAGTCAGCTAAGATGGACAATGATGACTGGGAGGAGTTGCAGATTCAGGCAGCCGGAACTATACGGTTGTGTTTATCGGACCAGGTCATGTATCATGTGATGGATGAGAATTTGCCGAAAAGGGTTTGGGAGAAATTAGAGAGTCGGTTTATGTCAAAGATTGCGACGACCAAGGTGTATTTGAAGCAAAAGTTATACAGGCTGAAGATGCAGGAGAGGTCGGATTTTGTGGAGCACATGAATACCTTTAATCAGGTTGTCACAAATCTAGCACGTCTGAGTGTGAAGATTGACGACAGGATAGGGCGATTCTCCTTCTTCGTTTGTTGCCACCGTCCTATGAGCATTTGATCACTACGTTGACGTATGGCAAGGAGACCGTTCAACTTGAGGATGTCACTGCGGCGTTATTGTCCTATGATATGAGGAAGATGAACAATGCAGAGGAAGGCATTAATGGTGAAAGTTTGCTAGTCAATGGTGGGCAAGGCAGGCAAGGATACGAGGCGGGGAAGAATAAGAAAAAGAAGAAGGTGCACTGTCACAAGTGCAAGTAGTGGGGACATATCAAGAAGAATTTTCCAGATCTCAGTGGTGGGTCAAGTGCTAATGTAGTAACTAAAAGTGATGACGACAACGATATTCTCTTAGTGTCAGATAGACGGTCAACTAAAGGTGAATCGTGGATGTTGGATTCCGCCAGCTCTTTTCATGCGACGCCCAATAGGGAGTGGTTCTCTTCGTACAAGTCTGGTGAGCTTGATACAGCCTACATGGGCGATGACACAGACTACCATGTTGCTGGAGTAGGTGACATCAAAATCAAGATGTTTGTCGGAGTAGAGCGGGTACTTCGGGAAGTCAGGCATGTACCGGGGCTAAAGATGAATCTAATTTCGTTTGCAGTTCGTCATGATGGTGGTATGATATTCCGTTGTGATCGGGATAAGAAGACCATGAGAATCATGGAAGATAAGTTGACCATGATGATGGGAGACAGGACATCTTCGCATCTTTACAAGCTGCGAGGGAGTACTATTGCAGGTGGAGTCATGGAGACTGGAGTTTCGGGGTAGCAGTTGTGTTCCATGAAGGCGGCGGGTCTGCGGCACACTCATCGAGTAGCTCCGGGTGGTGGAGAATATTCGCCAAGGTGGTGGACAACCCAAGTCCGGAGTACATGGAAGTTTGAAGTTTGGACGAACTCAAGGTGGTGGAGAATATTCGCCAAGGTGGAGTTTGTTGTATTTGTGTCGAATATTATGTACGAGTAGGGTTATGGAAGGACTTGGAGTTCTAGTCGAACACGTGTATCCTAGGGCCTCTCATATAATGAGGAGGCACCACATGTTGTAACCCATGGCGACTTGATAGAAGCAGACGCGCAAGGGGAGCCTGCGGTTTGTGCCGGCGACCAAGGCGGCCGGTGCAGCGGTGTCAATGGGGAGGAGCACCCGTAGTCATGCCTTGCAGAGTAGGCGAGTTCGCCGAACTGCGTTAACAAATCTCGGTGTCGTCATCTTTGTTGTGATTGATTTGTCCTCGGTAGATCGACTAAGCGCCTACGAATTGTAACATCCTCTACTTCCTCGACGCTGCAGATGAACCCGAGGACCTCTAGATGCCGACATCGACTTCATCTTCAACCTCGGGTCACTGGCGAGACCTGCCCGGTACCAGGCCGTCTACGTCCTCTTTGGACGCCCCATGGTGAGACACCGTCCTTTGGGGCCTCTCCTCTTTCTACCCTCTTTCTCTGTGTGCCCGCCTTCAAGAAGCACGGGCGCACCGCCAGATCCTGGTAGTCGTCATTGTTTTTTGTTCGTCATAGCCGATCGGCACCTAAACGTGAGTTGAGTTAACCCTGACGAACACAAGTCATCTAGGGGCGGATCTGTTATAATCAACGAACGCAACGACAACGCAGTGGTTCCTTCGCGTTCTTTTGAACGATAGGTCGCGGGTTCGAACAACATCCGAGGCAAGACCTCCTTTATTTTCCCGTTTTTCACTGCGCACACCCGGGCCTCACCCGTTAGTGACCCCGGTGTCCACTCAGTGGCCACCCGCGCAATGCCAGCGCCCGCGTGGCATCATGCCCCACCTGACAGCGTCTCTTGCGTGATCTCCACCCGGTGACCGAAGGTGGATCCAGATCTGGATCTAGAAGATTGCATCCAGACCCCTAGTATTTCCTGTTTTGAACCGGATCCCTCCCTTCTTCTGTTTCCATCATGAACAAGTCCTAGTTTTTTTACAGAAAACACTCGTATTTTCATATACTCATAACTTTTTTTCTACTAATCCAAATAATACAAACTTTATGTCTATTTTTATCAGAAAATTGCATAGATTCTTAATATGCCATTCATGTTCATGTTTGCATATTTCATCTTGCATTTTAGTAGTGTTTTCCATGTGAACCTAAATAATAAATGTGGAATGTGTTGGGTACCTAATTTAAATTGTACCATATTCCATTTACATTGGCTTAGCTCACCTAATAATTGTTATCCATGCTAATCAACATTAACTTGATGGTTAGATAAATAACTTGAACCCATAAATAACTTTCTCGGACTCCAGTCCGCTTAAATGGGTTAAGTTGTATCTTCTCTTGCATATCTACGTTGCCATGCATATAAAATAGGATCATGCTAGATCGTTTTCCCTAGTAGTAATTGTTGCATCCGGTGTTTCTACTAGTGCACTATTTCTTCGCGGATAGGACGTTGAGATGTTGTGAGAAACCACAAGTTCTGCTTCCTCTACAGCTAGAATTCCAGGCAAGCTTTACTCCCTTTCTATCGATGTTTGAAGATGCCACATTTACTACCATTGCTTTCCGTTGTCTTTTATGCTATCCTTGTGTTACTGTTCTTGTATTGCGGTCCTATCCACATGTTACCTTGCAGCCATGAGATATCCTTCCCTCCACATCTTATTACGTTGTTGCTTGTTTACGTTGTTGGTCGGCGTGTCATAATTGCTTTCTTAGTGTTGTTCGTCTTTGCGTCTTGTTGTCCATCTTATTCTCACCTGTTTAGTTTGTTAGTTGGGTTCAGTTTAATCAACATCATGTTAATGTTTGGCGTAATAATAATTTGATGATAAGGCACCGGCAGGAGGCCCTGCTTGGTTTTGGAGCCTACTAGTGTCGAACTTAGGAAAAGAGTCGTGTCCTCTGATCCATGATGAGCGCGCTAACCGCATGTGCGTGGTGAGTATGGGCACTCTCCTAGATTTAGTACTAGAGCTGTTGTTCATCCAAGGGCCACACTTAGTTCGGGATTTCCATTTGGCATGATAACTTGCAGATACAAGACCATGGTGCTACGGTGACCTGATGTAGTCGTTGCGGTTAGGGAGACACGTTCTTAGAGTGTTATGAAGGTCCTGTTTCGGGGTGGAATAACCGTGCGCTGAAATTTTCCCGTGGTTCCTTTGATGTGCAGTGGTGATAGGAAAGGTCGAGTTGAGATATCATGCCTTTGTGGTTATGTATTGATAGAACGTGTACGGGTATTGTACCGCACCCTGCAGGGATAAATCTTCTCGAGAAGCCGTGTTGTCCGTGGTTATGTGGCAACTTGGTGAAAGTGTTGGCTAACAAGTACTCAGACAACTTACACTTAATGATGATAACTTGAATAGTAAGATAGATATACCTTCACCATATTATAAATGTCATCTTAATCAACATGTGCGAGTTTTCCTCGGGTCACTTCCTAGCACTTTGTTGAGGGGGGTTAATCCCGGATGGGTTTTCTTGTGAGTAGTTGTAGTTGGTTCCGATGCGCTCTCTCATCTCGCTCTAATAGACGAAAGTTAGCGTGTCTCTATTGTCGCACCCTGATTTCTAGGGGATACTCACCGTACGAACTGGATAGCAGATGCTTGGATTATGGGGCATAACTGCTCCCATGTCCCAGCTTCCTGGTAGGCCTGCGCTTATGCGCGACAACACAAGCCCTGCTATTCCATCGTCGATGTAAACTATCCACTAGAGATCAAAGGCACTTCCGTCGACGTACTTCAAACCATACACACATGGTACGTCAACGGCGTTTAACAAGTGATATCACAACAGATCTCTACGACACAAAAGATTGAAATAAGTTGCAAATGGCTCTCATTAGAGCAGAGATAGCAAATACAATCATTCAGAGGGCACATGCCCCAACAATACATCGTTACAATACAGCGGAAGCATTCATCATGTCTGAGTACAGACAAGAACCAAATAGGCCTAAGAGGCCGGAAACAAACAGACGGAGCCCATCCACGAAGTCTCGGATCCTGCCCGGGTCCGCTATCTACTCGTCAGCAGTCTCGTCATACTCCACGTAGGTAGCCACCATGGAGATCCTCGGAAACGTCGGTCTGCGGAAACCACAGCCCCAAAGGGGTCAGTACATAAACGTACCGGCAAGAAAGACTCACAATTCACCAAAGTGTAACCCGTCAACACCAAGCACAGATGCCTTGGGTTCAACGGAAGAGAGGGGATATAAAAGATGCTGCAACTGGCTGCGCTAACCAACTACAGAGATTCTACCACTTCCGGCTAACAGAAAGGAGATAAGATCGAGGATTGTAACCAACTGAAAGATAACTTCAAACAAACCCATCCTGGATCTCGCCCCTTATCCAAAGAAGCAATCCGAGGATAACTCACACAGTTGAAATAATGATGGTTCAAATTATTGTGTCAATAAGCCTATTACTAGTCAAGTTATTAATCATTGGGTGTGAAGTTGTTAATCATTAGGTTTAAGTTGTCCTGAGTACTTGTTAGCCAGTACTTTCACCAAGTAATCCATAACCGCGGAAAACACGGCTTCTCGAGAAGATTATCCCTGCAGGGTTGCACCAATTTGGCCGTACACGCAAGAATAACCCGCCAGATGGGATGCCTCCCACCAAGCGGGGTACTCTACACAACCAACCATTCTTCGCATCAAGCCCAAAGCACCTTGGGCGCACGGCTAATCGAGCCCAGAAGAAAATGGACCCTCATAGCACTCTAAGAACGTTTCCCCCTATATGCCGACTACGAAAGTTCCACCCTGGCCTGGGCTCGCAAAAACATGCATGCGGCAAATGGAAAACACGAACTAAATGAGGCGATTTGGACGAGATGCGAATCAGGTCAAGTTGAGGGGGCGCCCATACTCGCTTCCCACATGCGGGTAGTGCGCTCATCATGGATCAGTAGACAAGACCCTTTTCCTATTAGGGTCGACACTAGCAGGCCTCAAAACCACACAGGGCCTCCTGCCGGTGCCTTAACATCAAATTTATTATTAATAGCAACATTAGCATGATTGATTGATTAAACATCAAGCCCCCAGAACATAATGAAGTAGTAACAGAAAGTAACGGATAACAGACTCGAGCAACAGCAACCTAAGCATGCTAGTAAGACACGGGCTCAACCAACGGGGTGATAGGAGTGGAGGTGAGGCAATATCAAGGTTAAGGGATTCATGTGATGGGTTCGTAACAGAAACAACTACTACTAGGGCTAGCAGAAAAGAACAACGGAAAGTATCGGTAACCAAGGTTGAAAGGAACACAGTGGTTCATGTGAGTGATAACTTGCCTGCAAAACCCAGTAGCCTGGTACTGAGCTAAATCCTTAGAAGGGGTGTCGTAAGTATCGTCGGTCTCAACGTCGTCGTTTATCCGAGAAGAAGCAAACAAACAAGGCAGGAATAAACAATCATTATCATGGCATAGTGCACAAACATGGGATGATGCATGACCATTTAATTGATGCATAGAAATAAACTAGTTGACAAGATAGAAACATGATTAAATGGACCCACATGCAATTGGATTGCATATGAAAAGCCCATGAATTATCGTTGAATTAATTGTTTTTCAACTAATCAACTTGTGTAAGTGAATTAGCAGGATGCATGGATGAGGAAAACAACAAAATAACAACAATAGATGCAAGTTGAAAAGGAATAAAACAAGTGTGGGATTTTATTTGTCATGTTAAGAATTTGGTTCCTTATTGATGTCACACAAGCAATTGTTGTTTTCACCAATTTTAATTGTTCAAAATAGATAACAAAGTTTATATTTGAAAAGAAAACAAGATTTTAGTTGGAATACATGTTTCACTTGTTGAAAAAGGATTTCAAATAAATTATTTATGAATTAAACAAGTGTAAGCAAGAATTAAATGAATTTAATTCAAACATGAACTTATTTGAGCTTTTATTTGTGCAAAACATTGAGTGAAGTTCATATTTGAAAAGGTTATGCTTTGATGGTTTGAAAACATATTTTATATGTCCCAAAAGAATTTGATTTGATCAAGTTATGAATTTAGCAACATTAAATGATTTAAACAAGGTTTAAATCATTTAACCAATTTTAATTATTCAAAACATGAAACAAATTTTATATTTGGAAAGGTGGTTTAATTTTGCATGGAAAACATATTTCATTTGTGGAAATTGGATTTAAAATGAGCAAGTTATTATTTTGGCAATTTTAAATGCAATAAACAAGAAACAGTTGTTTTCAGCAATTTAAATTATTCAAAACAGCAAACAAAATTTATATTTGGAAAGTACATGAAAAGTTGATTGGAAAACATATTTGGTTTGTGAAATTTGGAATTTTTATGAACAAGTTATGAATTTTGCAAGTTTAAGTGAATTTGACAAGTTTTCAAATTTTGCACCAATTTAAAATATTCAAAACAGTAAACAAATTTTATATTTGGATAGATCATTTAATTTGGTATTGAAAACATATAAAAAAAATGTTGGATTTGGAGTTAAAATGATTTTATTATGCTATTTACAAAATTGGGTGCAAATCTGCCATTTTTTGGGGAACCAGGGACTAGAAAAATATTTTTGCAGGGGCTAGATTAAATACCAGGGGTCTAGTTGTGATTACTGAGAAGTTTTGTGACCAAACAATTGAAAAACAAAAAGTTTGTTAATTGTGCAGGGGGTGGGATTTGATCCCTGCACCTCCTGATGCGCCAAGGGGAACAGAACCAGTGGGCTACTGCTCGAGTTGGTGATGGAAAGGGGTACTGGGGGGGTATGTGTTGCTGTTTGCGGGACTTTTCTGAACTTACTGAACCCGAACAGGTACAGCACCTGTACCACGACAGAACAAAACCAGCGAAGGCATGGCTGCTCGCCGGAGGGAAACTAGGGGGCGTCGTGGTGCGGCCAGAGGAGGAGGGAAAGGAGGCGAGTGGGGGGGAGAGACCGGAGGCCTCACCTGGGCGGTTGGAGGCGAGGCGATCGGGTCGGAGCAGGTCGAGCAGCAGCAGAGCGAACAGGGACAGCAGGTCGAGCAGAGGGTCGTGGCCGGCTTGGAGGGGATGGCGCCAGCGGTGGGGGCCCTCCCGGCTCGAGCCGAGGGGGGGAGACGGTAGCCCGCGGTGGGGCGGTTCCATTCCCGCCCCCACCGTGGCCGGAGAGGAACCCGAGGGCGGCGATCACCGGCGGCTTGTGGAGCTGTTTTTTTCGGTTCAGTTTGGGGTTCGGTACAGAGAAAGGGAGGCAGAGGAGGAAGAGAGGGAGAGAAGAGAGAGTGGAGGCGGGGAAGAGGAAGGAAGAGGGAGGAGATGGAGATAGAGGAACCCTAGGGCACCCTAGGGTTCTTATGGAGGGGGAGGAGAGGTGAGCACCGTTGCTTCTCCTCTGAACCTTACGTGGAGGCAGCGGATGTTGAGCCGTACAGGGAAGAAGAAGGTGCGAGGGGGTATGGGCCCTGAGGGAAAGAAGTGGTCTGAGGGAAAGGTGGGCTAGGGGAGAAAAGAAAATGGGCCTGCTGGTTGCTCTCTCTCCCTCTAGCTTTATTCTTTTTTGCTAGGTTTTATTTTATCTTTTTTTTTGCAGCAAGGAATTGGAAGGAAATAGATGACTTTGGAGTTTGCAAGAATTACAGAAAAATTTGGGTGGGCCACTTAGTGTGTTAGCAAACATTTGGCCATTTTTATTTTTCAAGATTTCAAAATGTCAGTGCTGTTTGTAAATGGGTTTAATTTTGAAGTATTTGATAATTATTTGATTAATCTTGAAACCAACAATTTAATAAGTGAGCATTATGGAATAAAATGGAAGCAATTTGGTTGTTTTTATTTGAACTCTCACTTTGGAAATTGTAACATCACAAGGATGAAACAAAAGGGTTGAATTTTGGTTTGAAATTCAAATAGAAAACAAAGGAAAACAAAGGAAAACAGTTGGAAAACAAATGAAAACAGAGGAAAACAAATGGAAAACAAACAAAACAAATGCAATCAACATGATGCCATGATGCAAAACATAAAATAACAGAGAGCAAACATTCTAATGGCTATTTTTCAGACTTGGGATGTTACAAAACGCCCCCCGTTGAAGGAATCGCGCCCCGAGATTCCTACTGAGAAAAGAAAAAGGTCCGGATACTTCTTGGGGAGATTCTCTTGAGCTGTGACACGTGAAACACATCGTGCACATTGGATAGACGTCAGGGAATTTGGAAACCACCGGAACAATATTAGTAGAGGTATTGGTTTTGTATGGGTGGTGTATAGCTGAACAGAATTTGATTCATTTGGAGAATAGACTATCTGTAATAAGGGTGGAACAGAGTTATTGACATCAATGCAACACCAAGAATGACATCATTGTCAGAATCATCAACATGGGAGTAACGAGGAATATGTGGCCTCCCATTAGAATTGGATTGTTCTTACTTATCTTGGAAGTCAATATTTGAGATCCCGGGGAGTGAACGGTGATTTGATTGCTTAGTGGAACCAGAATTAGGTAGTTTGTTGTGGCCAAGATTTTGACACAAAAGGATGTGATGCTCTGGTATCAAACAACACTTCAGCTGGAATAGAGTCTAGTGGATGAACGGGGAAACTTTCATTAGACACCGGTAGAAGAATTGAAGTGGAAAACAACAACAAGTTTTGAACGGACGAAAAGGATGTTGAGAAGAACAGGGTATCAACATCGGGGAAAACGAGAACAAAACTCCTGAGGTACTATGGAAAACCCATCCGGGCTTCTAAAGGATCAATATCTACTGCTTAAGGAATAGAGGATCTGCTTCCGGGGCTTTCACGCCTCCGTTCTCAATCGTGAGTAGGCAACATGATAAATCATGTCACAACCACCTCCATTCCTATGGTCTAGTAGATATAACCATCCTAGAGAAACCAGGATTCGTGAAATCCTAACTTGAAAGTTTAGATGAGAATGGAAAACAACGTTGCACTTCCTTACCAGAAAAGGGTGGGTGGGTGGGGAAAGAAGAAAAATGGCAGAATTCCTACTCTCACGTTTCATTTTTCCTATATAGCTACAAAATAGTTTCTAGACTCAACTGCGACCAATAAAAAGGGATCCTACAGGCAGACAGGCTCTGATACCATTTGTCGCACCCTGATTTCTAGGGGATACTCACCGTACGAACTGGATAGCAGATGCTTGGATTATGGGGCATAACTGCTCCCACGTCCCAGCTTCCTGGTAGGCCTGCGCTTATGCGCGACAACACAAGCCCTGCTATTCCATCGTCGATGTAAACTATCCACTAGAGATCAAAGGCACTTCCGTCGACGTACTTCAAACCATACACACATGGTACGTCAACGGCGTTTAACAAGTGATATCACAACAGATCTCTACGACACAAAAGATTGAAATAAGTTGCAAATGGCTCTCATTAGAGCAGAGATAGCAAATACAATCATTCAGAGGGCACATGCCCCAACAATACATCGTTACAATACAACGGAAGCATTCATCATGTCTGAGTACAGACAAGAACCAAATAGGCCTAAGAGGCCGGAAACAAACAGACGGAGCCCATCCACGAAGTCTCGGATCCTGCCCGGGTCCGCTATCTACTCGTCAGCAGTCTCGTCATACTCCACGTAGGTAGCCACCATGGAGATCCTCGGAAACGTCGGTCTGCGGAAACCACAGCCCCAAAGGGGTCAGTACATAAACGTACCGGCAAGCAAGACTCACAATTCACCAAAGTGTAACCCGTCAACACCAAGCACAGATGCCTTGGGTTCAACGGAAGAGAGGGGATATAAAAGATGCTGCAACTGGCTGCGCTAACCAACTACAGAGATTCTACCACTTCCGGCTAACAGAAAGGAGATAAGATCGAGGATTGTAACCAACTGAAAGATAACTTCAAACAAACCCATCCTGGATCTCGCCCCTTATCCAAAGAAGCAATCCGAGGATAACTCACACAGTTGAAATAATGATGGTTCAAATTATTGTGTCAATAAGCCTATTACTAGTCAAGTTATTAATAATTGGGTGTGAAGTTGTTAATCATTAGGTTTAAGTTTTCCTGAGTACTTGTTAGCCAGTACTTTCACCAAGTAATCCATAACCGCGGAAAACACGGCTTCTTGAGAAGATTATCCCTGCAGGGTTGCACCAATTTGGCCGTACACGCAAGAATAACCCGCCAGATGGGATGCCTCCCACCAAGCGGGGTACTCTACACAACCAACCATTCTTCGCATCAAGCCCAAAGCACCTTGGGCGCACGGCTAATCGAGCCCAGAAGAAAATGGACCCTCATAGCACTCTAAGAACGTGTCCCCCTATATGCCGACTACGAAAGTTCCACCCTGGCCTGGGCTCGCAAAAACATGCATGCGGCAAATGGAAAACACGAACTAAATGAGGCGATTTGGACGAGATGCGAATCAGGTCAAGTTGAGGGGGCGCCCATACTCGCTTCCCACATGCGGGTAGTGCGCTCATCATGGATCAGTAGACAAGACCCTTTTCCTATTAGGGTCGACACTAGCAGGCCTCAAAACCACACAGGGCCTCCTGCCGGTGCCTTAACATCAAATTTATTATTAATAGCAACATTAGCATGATTGATTGATTAAACATCGGGCCCCCAGAACATAATGAAGTAGTAACAGAAAGTAACGGATAACAGACTCGAGCAACAGCAACCTAAGCATGCTAGTAAGACACGGGCTCAACCAACGGGGTGATAGGAGTGGAGGTGAGGCAATATCAAGGTTAAGGGATTCATGTGATGGGTTCATAACAGAAACAACTACTACTAGGGCTAGCAGAAAAGAACAACGGAAAGTATCGGTAACCAAGGTTGAAAGGAACACAGTGGTTCATGTGAGTGATAACTTGCCTGCAAAACCCAGTAGCCTGGTACTGAGCTAAATCCTTAGAAGGGGTGTCGTAAGTATCGTCGGTCTCAACGTCGTCGTTTATCCGAGAAGAAGCAAACAAACAAGGCAGGAATAAACAATCATTATCATGGCATAGTGCACAAACATGGGATGATGCATGACCATTTAATTGATGCATAGAAATAAACTAGTTGACAAGATAGAAACAGGATTAAATGGACCCACATGCAATTGGATTGCATATGAAAAGCCCATGAATTATGGTTGAATTAATTGTTTTTCAACTAATCAACTTGTGTAAGTGAATTAGCAGGATGCATGGATGAGGAAAACAACAAATAACAACAATAGATGCAAGTTGAAAAGGAATAAAACAAGTGTGGGATTTTATTTGTCATGTTAAGAATTTGGTTCCTTATTGATGTCACACAAGCAATTGTTGTTTTCACCAATTTTAATTGTTAAAAATAGATAACAAAGTTTATATTTGAAAAGAAAACAAGATTTTAGTTGGAATACATGTTTCACTTGTTGAAAAAGGATTTCAAATAAATTATTTATGAATTAAACAAGTGTAAGCAAGAATTAAATGAATTTAATTCAAACATGAACTTATTTGAGTTTTTATTTGTGCAAAACATTGAGTGAAGTTCATATTTGAAAAGGTTATGCTTTGATGGTTTGAAAACATATTTTATATGTCCCAAAAGAATTTGATTTGATCAAGTTATGAATTTAGCAACATTAAATGATTTAAACAAGGTTTAAATCATTTAACCAATTTTAATTATTCAAAACATGAAACAAATTTTATATTTGGAAAGGTGGTTTAATTTTGCATGGAAAACATATTTCATTTGTGGAAATTGGATTTAAAATGAGCAAGTTATTATTTTGGCAATTTTAAATGCAATAAACAAGAAACAGTTGTTTTCAGCAATTTAAATTATTCAAAACAGCAAACAAAATTTATATTTGGAAAGTACATGAAAAGTTGATTGGAAAACATATTTGGTTTGTGAAATTTGGAATTTTTATGAACAAGTTATGAATTTTGCAAGTTTAAGTGAATTTGACAAGTTTTCAAATTTTGCACCAATTTAAAATATTCAAAACAGTAAACAAATTTTATATTTGGATAAATCATTTAATTTGTTATTGAAAACATATAAAAAAAATGTTGGATTTGGAGTTAAAATGATTTTATTATGCTATTTACAAAATTGGGTGCAAATCTGCCATTTTTTGGGGAACCAGGGACTAGAAAAATATTTTTGCAGGGGCTAGATTAAATACCAGGGGTCTAGTTGTGATTACTGAGAAGTTTTGTGACCAAACAATTGAAAAACAAAAAAGTTTGTTAATTGTGCAGGGGGTGGGATTTGATCCCTGCACCTCCTGATGCGCCAAGGGGAACAGAACCAGTGGGCTACTACTCGAGTTGGTGATGGAAAGGGGTACTGGGGGTATGTGTTGCTGTTTGCGGGACTTTTCTGAACTTACTGAACCCGAACAGGTACAACACCTATACCACGACAGAACAAAACAAGCGAAGGCATGGCTGCTCGCCGGAGGGAAACTAGGGGGCGCCGTGGTGCGGCCAGAGGAGGAGGGAAAGGAGGCGAGTGGGGGGGGAGAGACCGGAGGCCTCACCTGGGCGGTTGGAGGCGAGGCGATCGGGTCGGAGCAGGTCGAGCAGCAGCAGAGCGAACAGGGACAGCAGGTCGAGCAGAGGGTCGTGGCCGGCTTGGAGGGGATGGCGCCGGCGGTGGGGGCCCTCCCGGCTCGAGACGAGGGGGGGAGACGGTAGCCCGCGGTGGGGCGGTTCCATTCCCGCCCCCACCGCGGCCGGAGAGGAACCCGAGGGCGGCGATCACCGGCGGCTTGTGGAGCTGTTTTTTTCGGTTCAGTTTGGGGTTCGGTACAGAGAAAGGGAGGCAGAGGAGGAAGAGAGGGAGAGAAGAGAGAGTGGATGCGGGGAAGAGGAAGGAAGAGGGAGGAGATGGAGATAGAGGAACCCTAGGGCACCCTAGGGTTCTTATGGAGGGGGAGGAGAGGTGAGCACCGTTGCTTCTCCTCTGAACCTTACGTGGAGGCAGCGGATGTTGAGCCGTACAGGGAAGAAGAAGGTGCGAGGGGGGTATGGGCCCCGAGGGAAAGAAGTGGGCTGAGGGAAAGGTGGGCTAGGGGAGAAAAGAAAATGGGCCTGCTGGTTGCTCTCTCTCCCTCTAGCTTTATTCTTTTTTGCTAGGTTTTATTTTATCTTTTTTTTTGCAGCAAGGAATTGGAAGGAAATAGATGACTTTGGAGTTTGCAAGAATTCCAGAAAAATTTGGGTGGGCCACTTAGTGTGTTAGCAAACATTTGGCCATTTTTGTTTTTCAAGATTTCAAAATGTTAGTGCTGTTTGTAAATGGGT
This sequence comes from Alopecurus myosuroides, assembly GCA_028641055.1. Taxonomy (NCBI): domain Eukaryota; kingdom Viridiplantae; phylum Streptophyta; class Magnoliopsida; order Poales; family Poaceae; genus Alopecurus; species Alopecurus myosuroides. The sequence continues at coordinate 182,420,180 of CM054060.1, read as the reverse complement.
TTAATTTTGAAGTATTTGATAATTATTTGATTAATCTTGAAACCAACAATTTAATAAGTGAGCATTATGGAATAAAATGGAAGTAATTTGGTTGTTTTTATTTGAACTCTCACTTTGGAAATTGTAACATCACAAGGATGAAACAAAAGGGTTGAATTTTGGTTTGAAATTCAAATAGAAAACAAAGGAAAACAAAGGAAAACAGTTGGAAAACAAATGAAAACAGAGGAAAACAAATGGAAAACAAACAAAACAAATGCAATCAACATGATGCCATGATGCAAAACATAAAATAACAGAGAGCAAACATTCTAATGGCTATTTTTCAGACTTGGGATGTTACATCTATAAGTTGTTAGGGCTGCTTGTCGCTTCAACCACTAATGCCTTCTCCTGGAATTCAAAGCACTGATAGCTCGTGAAGTGTTTGGCATAATTACTAGTATTGCATATGTTGCCAGTACTTTACCGTACTGATCCCTTCGGGGCTGCATATTCCAAAATAGAGTCAACAGGTTCGAAGTTGCCGACATTAGCTTGGGAATCCCTCCGGCTTGGCCTGGGCAGGGAATGGATGCCATCGGTTATCTTTAGGACTCTTAGTCCAATTTGTATCTTGTCCGTAGTCGGATACTATTTCGTTTTCTGCTGTTATTTGGATCTTTGTATTGCATCAGTTGTATTCTTGACTCGTTGGAGTCGTGTTGTATATATATCTTCTATTATTGTTGTGGATTATTCGTGAACAATTGTAATGGTATCAGAAATGGCAACCCAGGATTGATATTATGTGGATTTCGGCGGGAACGCTCAAATCCCCATGGTACCCGATCCAGGGGCGTCACAGTTGGTATCAGAGCATGTTTCCAATTGCCAATGTTGTTTCGATACGAATGGTTATCGAAGCAGAGGATCCGCAAAGCCTGTAGGATAACCTCGCTAATGGCCGTGTTCCTAGAGTGTCAAAACTATTTGTGCTATACCTATTTTGGAAACATCTCAATAGGATTCTTGTTTATTCCCTTACTCTATTCTACTTCATGTCTTACCTTATTTGTTTTTGGAGTCTCCCCTGTTGTCTATCTTCAAATTTTAGGATCCTATGTGGGTTGGACGTTCTCATAGCCTTTTAAGCTAAAAGGTTCGATCCTTGGAAGGTTCTCAATGGAACGACATTGTCATCAACACGAGTAAGAATCTCTTGTTAGTGGTGTTGAGAAGCTTGTTAGTGGTGTCGAGAAGATCAACAAGGTGACCGAAGACTCGATAGCTCTGACTTCTTCCCTCTCCAGTGGTTGTGAGCGGATTGCGAGGGTGCAATCCCTTGTTAGTGGTGGCGTTTGTAACGCCCGGGGAGTTTCCCCAACTAGAATTTGTTTTCTTGCTTTCTTTTGCATCATCATGGCATCATGCATCACATTGCATTTTTGTGAACTCTCTAAACATATTTCAAAATTCAAGTTAAATGGTTTGAAAAAAAAAACATATTTTACAAATCAGTTAAGTGACTTTATAAATACCCACTTATTTTTATAAAATTATGTTGTCTTATTTTAAACAAAAAATACCATTGTCTCATCCTATTTTTGTTGCTGAATTGAAATAACAACAAACAATAAAAAAAGACTTTAAACAAGGCACACCTAGTGAACCTGTTTTCCCTACCCAAGAACGACCTCAACTTGTTCTTCTTCTCCATACAGAGAGCACAAGGAGGGCGTGACCACTTCCGTCCCATGTCTACCCCCTGCGCCCTCCACACCTTTCCCTTGTATAAAGCCGCACCAACTTCCTCTCCTCAACCCTAGGCCCTCTCCCTCCTTCTCCCGCTACCACCCTTTTTTTCCTTCCTCTTCTTCCCATGGTTTTTCCCATCACACCACCTCCATGGACGGAGAAGCAAGCACACGGAGGCGGGGACCGTCCTTTGGGGATTCTCCTCTCCCTACCCTCTTGCTCTGTGTGCCCACCTTTGAGCAGCACAAGCGCACCTCCAGATCTTGGTAGTCGCTGCCGCTTTCTGTTCGTCATAGCTGATCGGCACCTGAACGTGAGTTCAGTTAACCCCGACGAACACAAGTCATCTAGGGTCGGATATTTTACAATCAACGAACGGAACAGCAGCGCAATGGTTACATCCCAACCTCCTTCATTTTCCTTTTTTCCACTGCGCACACCTGGGCCCCACACGTCAGTGACCCTGGAGTCCACCTTAGTGGCCACCCGCAATGCCAGCGCCCGCGTGGCATTGGGCCCCGCCTGTCAGCCTCTCTGGCGGGATCTCCACCCGATGACCGAAGACGGATCCAGATCTGGATCTGGAAGATTGCATCTAGACCCCTGGTATTTCCTGTTTTGAACTGGAGCCCTCCCTTCTTATGTTTCCATCACGAACAAGTCCCAGTTTTTTCTACAGAAAACACCCCTATTTTCATATGCTCATAAATTTTATTCTACTAATCCAAATAATACAAACTTTATGTCTAGTTTTATCAGAAATTTGCATATATTCTTAATATGCCATTCATGTTCATGTTTGCATCTTTCATCTTGCATTTTATTAGTGTTTTCCATGTGAACCTAAATAATAAATGTGGAATGTGTTGGGTACCTAATTTAAATTGTACCATACTCCATTTAAATTGGTTTAGTGATGTTCCATGCTGTTTTCTTATTGTTTCCCACATATTTGCTATACACTTTATGTCTTTTTTATCGATTATTCGGACTAACCTATTGACAAGATGCCACAGAGCCAGTTCCCTATTTTCTGTTGTTTTTAGTTTCAGAAAAGTTGTTCTGGAAATATTCTCGGAATTGGAAACTTCAAAGCCCGGAAGTCTTAGAATTCTCGAAGGTTCCACGGAGTCCCGAAGAGACCTGGAGGGGGGCCTCAGGGGCCAACACCATAGGGAGGCGCCCATGGCCACGCCATAGGGTGGTGTGGGGCCCCCCGGCCTCCATCTCCTTTGCTCTTTCGCCTATTTATACCCCCCGAGACGTAAACCCTAACTACATTCCACTTCGTCCCGAAAAACACCCGAGGCCGCCATCATCGTCATCCCGAGATCGGGAGGGTTCTGGAGCTCTCCCCGGCACCCTGCCGGGAGGGGAATTCATCATCGGGGGGGGGGGGGCTACACCGCCATGCCCTCCTCCGAAGTGATGCGTGAGTAGTTCATCCCTGGACTATGGGTCTATAGCAGTAGCTAGATGGTTGTTCTCTCCACTTTGTACCTCATGTTTAGATCTTGTGAGCTTCCTAACATGATCAAGATCATCTTTATGTAATGCTACATGTTCTCTTTGCTGGGATCTTATGAATGTTGAATGCTATGTCTTCTGATTATCAATCTATCATGTTATCTTCATGCATATGTTATTTGTGATCTTGCACGCTCTCCATTATTAGTAGATGCCCTGGACAAGTAGATGCTAGTAACTCCAAGAGGGAGTATTTATGCTCGATAGTGGGTTCATGCCTCCTTTGCATCTGTGCTCGAGTGACAGAAACGTGACGGATGGAGGATGTGATGTTGCCATTAGCGAGAAAACAACGGTATTTACCTAGTTTACATTGTTTACATTACACACTTTGCTTACGGTGATAATCTGTTGCTAGCAACTTAATACCCAACGTTTGTTCGGATGATATTCGGAGGGTGGATTATTAGATATAGATGCAATTGGATGACGGTCTATGTACTTTGTTGTAATGCCCACACGAATCACATAGTAATATTTATGTCTTGAAAATGCACTACTGTACAGCCTTCATTTCTTGCCCAGCTGTAATTTGTTCACCACTCATGTTATTTATATTTCATGGAGAGACACCACTAGTGAACTGTGGATCCCGGTCCATTTTCCTCATACTGATAAAACACCTACTGCTTTCATACTGCTGCTGCTGCTTTCATAATGTTTTCCTACTATTTTCCACACCATAAGTTTGAACTCTTTGTGTTCAGCAAAACCAGTGAGATTGACAACCTCGCTGCTTCGTTGGGGCAAAGTGATTTGATTGTGTTGTGTAGGTTCCACATTGCCGCTGAACCGGTAGTGCGCCCTACCACCTCAGCTGCATCAACCTTCAGAGATTGCTTGTCCTCCTACTGTTCGATTCAACCTTGGTTTCTTTTCTGATGGAAAACTTGCCACTTCACTCTTCAGAACCTTCCACTTGGGGTTTACCAACGTCGGCCATTAGTTAGCTCCACCTACTAAATGTTATACATGCTAATCAACATTTAACTTGATGGTTAGATAAATAACTTGAACCCATAAATAAATTGCTCGGACTCCAGTCCGCTTAAATTGGTTAAGTTGCATCTTCTCTTGCATATATACATTGCCATGCATATAAAATAGGATCATCCTAGATCTTTTGCCCTAGTAGTAATTTTTCCATCCGGTGTTTCTTCTAGTGCTTTGCTTCTTCGCGGATAGGACGTTGAGATGATGTGAGCACCGACAAGTTCTGCTTCCTCTACAGCTGGAATTCCAGGCAAGCTTTACTCACTTGCTATCGATGTTTGAAGATTCCTCATTTGCTACCTATGCTTTTCGTTGTCTTTTATGATAGCCTTGTGTCACGGATCTTGTATTGTAATCCTATCCACATGTTACGTGCTAGCCATGAGATATCCTTCCCTCCACATCCTATTACCCTGTTGCTTGTTTATGTTGTTGTCGGCGTGTCGTAGTTGCTTGCTTAGTGTTGTTCGTGCTTGCGTCTTGTTGTTCGTCTTGTTGTCACCTGTTTAGTTTGTGAGCTGGGTTCAATTTAATCAACATCATGTTTATGTTTGGGGTAATAATAATTTGATGTTAAGGCACCGGCAGGGGGCCGGGCATTGGGTTTTGGAGCCTGCTAGTGTCGATCTTAGGAAAAGGATCTTGTCCTCTGATCCATGATGAGCACGCTAACCGCATGTGGGTGGTGAGTATGGGCACTCCCCTTGATTTAGTACTAGAGTTGTTGTTCATCCAGGGGCCACACTTAGTTCGGGTTTTTCACTTGGCACGATAACTTGCAGGTACGAGCCCATGGTGCTATAGTGACCTCATGTAGTCGTTGCGGTTAGGGAGACACGTTCTTAGAGTGTTATGAAGGTCCTGTTTCGGGGTGGAATAACCGTGTGCTCAAATTTTCCCGTGGTGCCTTGGATGTGCAGTGGTCATAGGAAAGGTCGAGTTGAGATATCGTGCCTTTGTGGCTGTGGATTAATCGAACGTGTACGGGTACTGTACCGCACCCTGTAGGGATAAATATTCTCGAGAAGCCGTGTTCTCTCTGTTTATGTGGCAACTTGGTGAAAGTGCTAGCTAACAAGTACTCAGACAACTTACACTTAATGATGATAACTTGAATAGTAAGATAGATATACCTTCACCATATTATAAATGTCATGTTAATCAACATGTGTGAGTTTTCCTCGGGTTACTTCCCGACACTTTGTTGAGGGGGGTTAATCCTGGATAGGTTTGCTTGCGAGTAGTTGTAGTTGGTTCCGATGCGCTCTCTCATCTCGCTCTAATAGACGAAAGTTAGCGTGTCTCTATAAGTTGTTAGGGCTGCTTGCTGCTTCAACCACTAATTCCTTCTCCTGGAATTCAAAGCATTGATAGCTCGTGAAGTGTTTGGCATACTTACTAGTATTGCATATCTTGCCAGTACTTTACCGTACTGATCCCTTCGGGACTTTATATTCCAAAATCCAGTTAACAGGTTTGAAGTTGTTGATGTTAGGTTGGGAATCCCTCCGGCTTGGCCAGTATTGGACGCCATCGGTTATCTTCAGGACTCTTAGTCCAATTTGTATCTTGGCCGTAGTCGGATACTATTTCGTTGTCCGCTGTTATTTGGATCTTTGTATTGTATCAGTTGTATTCTTGACTCGTTGGAGTCGTGTTATCTATATCTCTTCTGTTTTTGTTCTGGATTATTCGTGAACTGTTGCAATGGTATCAGAAAGGACAACTCAGGATCGATATTATGTGTATTTCGGAAGGAACGCTGAAATCCCCATAGTGCTCGATCCAGGGGCGTCATAGTTGGTATCAGATCATGGTTCCAATTCCCAATGTTGTTTCGATACGAATGGTTATCGAAGCAGCGGGTCCGAAAAGCCTGTAGGATAACCTCGCTAACAGCCGTGTTCCTAGAGTGTCAAACCTATTTGTGCTAAACCTATTTTGGAAACAACTCCATAGGATTCTTGTTTATTCCATTCCTCTATTATACTTCTTGTCTTACCTTATTTGTTTTTGGAGTCTCCCCACTTGTATATCTTCAAATTTTAGGATCCTACGTGGGTTGGATGTTCTCTTAGCCTTTTAAGATTCTTGGAAGGTTCTCAACGGAACGACATCGTCATCAACGTGAGTAGGAATATCTTGTTAGTGGTATCGAGAAGATTAACAAGGTGACGGAAGACTCGATAACTCCGACTTATTCCCTCTCCCGTGGTTGTGAGCGGTTTGTGAGGGTGCAATCCCTTGTTAGTGGTGTAGTCTGTAACTGTCGTGGTGGTATCACGGCAGATGCCATGGGATGGCTAAAGTTTGGGGCCGATGGACGCTGGAGGTGCTCGGGGAGGGATCACACGGCGAGTAGCCACGTGTGGGATGTCTCAAGCACTGCAAACAACAAGATCTTACCCAGGTTCAGGGCCCTTGTGTGGAGGTAACACCCCTACTCCTGCCTTTCTCTCTATATGTGTGTTACCGAGTAGCCACAGTACAAATCAGGCCTTGAGCCGAGTAGCCACTCTAGCTCTCTAGTTCTCTCTGTATGAAGTGAAGCAACCTCTAGATCACCCCTCGCGCAGGAGGGGGCAGGGCACCTTATATACTGGTGCCTAGCCAAATAGAATAAGACTAAAAGGTACGACTGATGTGACAGGAGCACTGCAGAACAGAGCATGCTTCCGGCTTCTCGCTGACGCGGGCGCCGTAAGTCGTCGTGCCGTTCGGAGATGGGACCTGTCCACCCTTGTAAGTGAGATAGGGTAGGCCCCTAGCCCTGTCCTATCCCCTCTGTCAGTGACATGACTTGACAGGCGCCTACCGCACTGTAGCCACGCCGTAGCGCGGATAATCACGCGCTCCGTAAGTTGAACCGCACGCCGGTACGGACGCAGGATACGCAGGATCCCTTGTCAGAACGGCTCCATTTACTTCTGGCCCGAGTAGGAACTCACTCCCTCTATTCGGACCAACTTCTTTACTCGGATGAACATAACTTGCATCTTTTCTCCTCTTGGTCATCGGTGGGTACGTCCGGATAGAAACCTACCAGGTAGCGAGTACCGGGTAGCCATCTACCCGGTCAAACAACACCTTTGACCTTGCCTTACCCCTACTCGGGGGTAATCCCCCGACATTAGTCCCTGAAGCTGGTAGAGTCCTGCGAACTTGTTCACTGGGCCCTGCCAGCTTAAAACAAACCTTCTCTTCGTAACTGAAAGGGGCCGAGTAGCACCTCCACATGGCCCTTCAATTCTTGCTTGCATCTCTGCTTCTCCGAATAGAAAGATCTTTCCTCAGTGATGCCGAGTAAAATAACTTAGCGAAATCTCGAAACACAATCCCGCTCAAACGGACTGAATCCACCTCTGCGTGTTGCTACGGGGCACGCGTCACACCCCTGTGCCCCCGCGCCTCGGTGCCTGGAGTACAGCAGGCCACACGCCAATAACTGCACCCCCGGCCCACTAGCCTGTTAAGTCACTTCAACCGCACTCAAGTGCCCATGATCTTGGCGTGGGATTAACTGCGCCCGTTACGCGCGCGATGTGCGCTGTGTGCGTTTCTAACGGTTGCGCAACCCACACCACACGATCTCTGTGCACAATCAATCCGCGAATAATGCGCTGGTAACGGCAACTCGAGGGGGAGAGATAAATACCCCCTCGACGCTCTCTTCTCCTCTTTCCAGCCCTTTCCAATCTCGCGCCCCCTCGCCTCTCCGCCGCCGTTGAGCACACCGCCACCGCAACCATCTGCTGCGCCGCTGCTCCACGCGCCGCAGGAGAGACAGAGAGCAACTCCTCTACTCAATCTCCAACTCCAATCTCGCACAAACCTTTCCGCCTCCATGGCTCGTAGAGATGATGATGCCGCCGCCTGCGCCGGCTGGGAGGGATCAGAGGTCACGGCGGAGGACTGCCAGTAGCTCGTCAACACCCGTCGCATCCCTCCCGGTGTGAGGTGCAGGCAGCGAGGTAACGAAATCATCCCCACGCTCGAGAAGGATGAATTCGTCATCTTCCTCGCTCATTTCAAACGCGGCTTCGACCTTCCAATCTCTGAATTTTTCTCCGAGTTCCTCAAGAACTTCGGCCTCCAGCCACATCATCTTCCCCCAATGCCATGGTTATGCTTTCCATCCATGCCGTGGTCTGTGAAGCCTTCCTTGCTGTCTACCCAACCATCCACTCTTGGGCCAGATACTTCTTCTTCCGGAAGCAGAGCATCCCCAATCCTGGGCACACCGAGAGCGCCCGCGCGATGACGCATACGGGATGCGCCATGATGCTGCAGCGCACAACTGGCCATCACCCTCGCGTGAAGGGACTGGAAACTGTGCACAACTGGCAGCGCAGTTTCCTCTACGTGAAGAACATCGCCACGGAAGAGGGGAAGCCGATCCAGGACCGGATAGGGCCTCCTAAGTGGAAGAATGCAAGGCCAACCCAGCAGAACTAGGGCTACAACCCCAAGAGCAACATCGAGGATGTTGTCCAGATTGAGCGGCGCCTGGCCGACTTGCAGGATCAGGGATTCCGCCGAGATGACCCCATCGCGTGCTGGATTTCACGCCGAGTGCTCCCGCTCCAGCGTCGCTCCCACAAGATGTGCTACATGGGAGGAAGCCGCGACTGCACGAGGACAACCACCTTCGAGCTCAGCACTTCCGAGGTGGCCATATGGGTGAGATCCATCATGAAGACAACACTCTCCGACACCTGGCAGTATGGCTTTGTGCCGTATAGCCGCCTTAAGCCAATCTCTCAGGTTAGCCTTCTATGCTTTGTTTCTGCACTTTGATACCGAGTAGGTGGATTCTCAGCTTTGTATGCTTAGTCTTTGCATGCTGCACCGAGTAGAACATCACAGATATGTTGTTGGCTTTATATGCTTTGTGTTTGCACGCCACGCCGAATAGAAAATCACCAATATCCCTTTGGATTTATATGCTTTGTGTTTGCACGCCATGTCGGGTAGAACTCCTTGGCTGAATATGCTTTGTGTTTGCATGCTATTCCGAGTAGAACCCCTTAGCTTCATATGCTTTATGTTTGCATGCTATGCCGAGTAGAACCCCTTAGCTTAGAACTTAACTCACTTGTGCTATCTGTTTGCCTCTACAACACATCGATCGCCAGGGAGAAGAAGACGTTGAAGTCTTCGAGGGCAACTGTTCGGATGACCGGGAAGAGGATGATGAGACCGCCTACGACACCAGGACACCCTCTGCATCCCTCACGCCCACCAGCTTGGTAAGCACCAAGTTGACGCGTCTATCCGGGACTGGTCCGAGGATGACGAAGGTGACCAAGTTCACCTCTCTGATCGCGAGTAGCGCACTCTCATTTCCTTTTCCGTTTCTCAACTCCTTTTCTCTTCTACTCTGCAGAGGATCCTGAGCTGAACGATGATGACGAGGAGCCCATTGATGTCAAGCCTCTATCTGTGGCTGCTCCCACAACTCGGAAGAGGGTGGGCAGTGGTGCCCAAGAACCTGCTACCAAGAAAGCCAAGAAGAACGAGAAAAAGAAGACCACCACCGCCAGAAGACAACCCCCTACCACCAAAGGGTAAGTCACTCCATCCGAGTACCACTTTGTTGTTGTTTCTCTCTATGCTTTTCTCCTTCTCCCTTTCCGAACCATTTCCCTCTTCCAGCGCCCCTCTGGATGCTGATGCTGTAGCAGCTCCCACTCGCTCTAACAGGAAAGCCGTTATGGACCTCGAGAAGCTCGTCGATCTCTCCGAGGAGGAGGATGAGCCAGCTCAGCAGGACGGGACGTGTGCGTCCTCTCCTGTTAAGTTAGAAGAAGACATCGGCGCCGAGAACACAGGCGCTGGTGATGACGCTGATGATGAGAACTTGGAGCAGCAGCAAGACGCTACTCACGACGAGATGCCACTATCTCCCCCAGCCCCAATGACTGGGGAGGACAGTGAAGAAAACCTCCAGCAACAACAAGACAGTGCCACGCTGGAGCGGCAAGACGACATCGCCGAGCAGCAGGACGATCACGCTGCAGCTCAAGATGATCCCGCGGCCGGGCCACGGGTAAAAGAAGCCACAGACGTCCAGCCTGATCCCGCTGCCGAGCAGCGGGTAGAGAAGACAGTGGTGGAGCCAGTCCTCCAGAGCCAAGCGCAGCCAGACGCTGCGCCGGGTAGCCGGCCCCCTGTGCCGCCTACCCAGCAGGCGACTCCACCAAAAGCGCCAACACCTTCATCCAAGCAGACTGCACCATCACCTCCGCCCACTGCTTCTCGCAAGGTGCCACCACCCACTTCTCGGCCAGATACCGCTCCCAGCGCCAAGAAGAATATAAGGTTTGAAGCCGCGCCTACCAGGAAGAATCCACCGCGCCAAGCTGCACAGGTCGGGGACCAGATGCCGCCACCCAAGCCACCGCTTGCGCCAGCCGGGAAGCCGGCAACAAGGAGCACACAACTCACCATCGGCGGGCCCACCTCTAGCAGCAAATCGGCTGCTGCTGGATCTGCTGGCCCTGCCGAAGGGCCGAGTACCGGAGGTTCTGCCCGCGTACAATCCAGCTGGCCGCAATAATTGCTTGAGGTGTCCAAGCAACATGACATCTCTCTGGCCAAAGGCGAGAAGAAGCTTTCTTCCTTGAAGGGAGGCCAGGCCAAAGCGGTCGAAGTCAAATCCAAAGGCAAGGACCCACCATTTCGGTACATTCAATGTACTCTACAGATAGAGGAATACATAAAGTGGAACATAATAAAATGAGAAATTGAAAGATTTCGTTGCAAATTGTTTGTTTGGAAATTTACCGAAAAGCTAATTATAGGTTCTTCTCTCCTTCGGAACAATAGGCGGTCGAAGTAAAATCCAAAGGCAAGGACCCACGACCAGTTCCTGAGTTCCACTCGCGCGAAGCCGAGGAGGACGAGATCGAGTCAGAGGGCCTGACCGTGGTCCTGGACCGGGTAGCCTTTGTGGACAAGGTCTGGGAAAGCGATGCCCACGGCGTCCCAAAATGGAACGGCCTGACGCTAGGTCCAGTCGACCACTACCGCGTCGACTGGAACAAGGCCGACATCGGCTCTGTTCCAATGACCATCGCTTCCCCCACCCGCACTCTGGCCGGGAAGTTGTTCTGCCTCCGCAAAGCCGCCGAGGACGTCAATCAATCCTATGCTGTAAGTGTCTTTTCTTTTCTTGCTTTTTCCGAGTTGCCATTTCTTTGTTCTCTTCTCTTCTCTTCTTTTTCTGTTTCTCTTTGCCTCTTTACCTCTTCATTTCATAGCCATTCCCGCAGTCCCCGAGATTTGGGCCGAGTAGGCAAAAACTCGACTGAGTTGCCGTCTACTCGGGGCAAATCTTCCAAAAATATTTAGACTTTTTCTCTTCTCTTCCACGGAATAGCCTCATCAAGAGGACAAAAGTGTTCCGCCGGCTGCTCTGGAACCATCGCACTGCCAAGGACAAACTCGAGGCTCTTGAAGCTGAGAAGAAGATGGGTGAGGCGATGGAGCAGGCGGCTTTGGACAAGACCCTCCAGATCTCTGAAGTGGAAGGTAAGCTCATAGCATTTCGGTTTGTGCGTTTTGTGTTTACGCCCGTTTGTTTGCTTTTTGCTTTAACTTGGTTACTCTGCAGGCAAACTCAAAGACTTGATGGAGAAGCATCGCGACTGCGAGGTCTTTGCTGCTTCAGCCCAGAGCAAGATTGCCACTCTTGAAGGTGAGTTGCCTTCCCTCTCTTCTCTGCAATTGTGCCTACTCATCTATTTTGTTAATCTGCTGACACTGTTGTTCTTCTCGCAGAAGAATACAAGAAATTCCGGGAAGAGCACCTTAACTGCCTCATGCCCGCCGAAGTGCGGCAACAGCTGGAATCCCGAGAAGCTGAGCTCAAGAAAGAGCGCCTCGCCGAGATGGCGGAGTTTGAAGCAATGAAGGTTAAGCTGAAATCTGCTCTCCAGGATGCCCTCGACCAGGCTGCCGAGAAGGAGGAGGTCAAGACAGCAACCAAGGCCAAAGAGAAGGCGCTTGAGATGGAGATCTCGGTGCTGAAGAATCACAACGCGCAACTCGTCCTCCAAATCTCCAATGCACGCAACATTGAAGATAGGCACATTGCTGACGAGGAGGACTGGAAGATAAAGCTGGATGCGCTGCTGGTTGATCTCCAACGTCAGTTTTCTCTTCTCTGCACCTGGTTGTTTCTCTTCTCATTCCTTCTAACTGGTTTCATCTCTTCTCTGCCTCCCTTCCCAACTCTTATTGGTTTCTCTTTCAGATATCTTCCCTGATCTCCGCGCCGCTAGCACGCCTGCTCTGGAGAAGGACAAGCAACTCCGAGCTGCCTCCGGGATGCCCATCAATACCAAATCCTCTGTCAATGATAATCTCCTGAGTATCAAGACTCAACTCCGCCAACTCAAGGGCTTGGGCACCTCCATGGTGTCTACTGCATACAAGCTTCATGATCTGTTCTGGCCGGATCAATCTGCGCTAGACAGCTTCAGCGCGCTTGCCGAGAAGCTGGACGGCGTGAAAGCCGAGTTGAAGAAATGGCACGCCTCTGCAGCTCGGGCAGGAGCTGACGAGCTGCTCCATTTCATCACCAGCTGGTACGAGAACCTCAACCTTGACAGGATCCTCAAGATGCGCGAAGACTCCAAGTGGACCAAGGATCTCGACTGCGTCACTCGCCGGAAGGCAGTGGCCTACGAGATCGCCTCTTATGCCGACACCGCCACCTACATCGACGGCCTCCTCGAGCCAGATACTGAGCCTGAGGACGAGGGTGAAGATGAAGGGGACGCTGACGAAGGTGACGCCGAGTCGGAGGGCTTGAGCGTGTTTGAAGAAGATGTCACCGATGGATCCGCCGAGAAGGGAAAGGCCAAGGTTGACGCCGAAGCCGAGAAGCCGCAACCCAGCGCTAAGGAGACCACCATCACCCCCAAGATGGTGATCAACCAGGCGGCCCCCGAGCTGGGCGCGACTAGCGTCTTCCCGATGCCCAGCTTCTAGTCTGCCGCGTCCACCTCGGCCACGGATCCCATCTCCGTTGCTACTGCAACCTCATAGCCAGCCGCCAATGCCAACTCTGAAGCTGATGCTGACAGCGCCAAGGCTGATGTTGATGCCGAGAAAGCTGAAGTTGATAAAACTGCTGCGGATAACACCGATGCTACCTCCAAGTGAATCCTGAAAAACTTATTCTCTAGAACTTTTATCAGATCCCCGGGATGCCGGGTGCAAATGTGTCCAAACTATTAAGTCTTTGTTGCTAATCAGTTTTATCTTAGTTGAAGTTCTTAGCAACTTTGGCTCAATGCCGGGTTGCGTTAATATGCAAGTCCCTGAGTTGCATTTTTTATCCACTCTTCCTTTTTATCTCAGCTCTTACCTGCAACTTGTTGCTTTTTTGGTAGTCGAGTCACAAGTGTTCAAAGTTGGAGTTTCAAATACTTAGACACTTAGAAAAATCATAGTAACGCTGCCCACCACTTAGCCGAAAAGAAAAAACAGTAAAAAACACTCTATTCGGTTGCCACACGCTTCCTTCCCTTTGCAATTTTTCATGTGTTCGTTGACCCTTTGGCTTGTTCTCTGGCTTGCCATGAAGCCGGGTTGCAGACAGCAGCAGAGTCGCAGAGTGTCCGGTGGGTTTAAACACACTACTTTGTATGCTTTTGAAATTCTAAGTGGTTCAACCGAATAGACAAAGTAAAGCAGAGTAAACACAAGGAATAGTTTGGACGAGGGCAGTCCCCAAGTTCAATTTCAGATTGCCGAATAGGAGTTTAACTCGGATAAGAAGATACATACACAGTTTGCTCATGAGTGAAAACGTCGGAGTAGAGCTACATTCCAAGGGCGCTTGGATTCCTCTCCAGCCCTATCCGGCCTGTTCTTCTGTGGTGGCTGTGCGTCAATTCGATAGTAGGCATCATTGTGCAAATCCTTTCTCACAATGAAAGGCCCTTCCCACGGAGGGGAAAGCTTGTGCATCCCGGCCGTGCGCTGCACGAGCCTAAGCACCATGTCTCCTTCTCGGAAAACCCTTGGGTTCACTTTCCGGCTATGATAACGCCTCAAGTTTTGCTGGTAAACAACTGAACGTGACAGAGTTAGCTCTCTTGCTTCTTCTAGCAGGTCAACGTCATTTTCTCGAGCTTCTCTAGCCTCTGCCTCAGTGTAGAGGGTTACTCGGGCGAGTCATGCTCTAGGTCAGTGGGCAACACAGCCTCAGCTCCATATACCAGGAAGAATGGCGTGTAGCCGGTTAACCGGTTAGGGGTAGTCCTTAGACTCCACAACACCGGTGACAACTCGTCTAGCCAACACCCAGGTGTTTTCAGCAGTGGCTCAATCAGCCTAGGCTTTATGCCTGATAGCACCATGCCATTTGCTCTTTCAACTTGCCCATTGGAGGCGGGATGCGCAACAGATGCGACATCTAGCCGAATGCGCTTATCTCTGCACAACCTTGCAAAAGGACCCTCAGCAAAGTTTGTGCCATTGTCCGTGATAATGCTGTGCGGGTAGCCATATCTCAGGATCACATCCTTTAGAAAACTCACAACACTGGCTCCATCGCACTTTCGAATAGGCTTCACCTCAATCCACTTTGTGAATTTGTCAACCATGACCAAGATGTGAGTCATGTTTCCTCTAGCCGGCTTGAAAGGACCCACCATATCCAGACACCAAACAACAAATGGCGAAGTAATGGGAATGGTCTTCAACTCGGAAGCTGGCATATGAATCTTACTTGCAAATCTTTTGCAGCCGTTGCACTTTCTCACGATATCCTCAGCTTGTTTCAAGGCAGTGAGCCAAAAGAAACCATGCCGAAAAGCCTTGTTGACCAGACCCCGAGAAGAGGCGTGATGCCCGCATTCCCCTTGATGTATCTCCAACAGAATTTCTTCTCCTTCTTCTGGCTCTACACAGCGCTGCAGCACACCAGTGGGACTTCTTCTATGCAGCACATCTCTGAAGATAGTATAGCCTTTGGATCTTCTCTGGATTTGCCTCACGGTAACCTCATCACTTGGCAAGGTGCCGTCCTTTAGAAAGGATAATATGGGCAGAGCCCAACTCGGTGTCTCCCGGATGGGAAACACTGGTTCGTCCAGTTCCATTGGATCAGCCACCACTTCCTCTTCTGAGTTGGAGACGAGTCCCCGAGTCCCGGAGCACTCAGCAAGGACCCCCTCAATGAATGCGACAGTCCCCGAGTTAGGAGGGGCAGTCCCCGAGTAAGAAGGGACAGTCCCTGGGATGGAGACGGCAGTCCCCGGGTTCTCTTTTGCAACCTCCCAGTCAATCTCCATGGGAACAGCTTCCTCGCCAGGCAGAGAAGGAACGAATATGGATTCCGAGTTGGGGGATGGCTTGATAGATGGCTTTCTCAAATGCTCCAAGGCAATCCCAGCCGTGATGTACTGCCGAGAAGACCCCAACTTGGACAGATCATCAGCTGCCTCATTCTCTGCTCGGTGTATGTGTTTGAACTCGCACCCTTCAAAGAAACCAGTCATGGTTTGCACTAGAAACCGATATGATGCCATGTTGGCATCCAGAGCATCCCAGGTGCCTGATACTTGCTGCACCACCAGATCTGAGTCGCCATAACAGATGATGCGCTGCACGCCAACCTCTTTGGACACCTTCAAGCCGTGTACCATGGCCTCGTACTCTGCTACATTGTTGGATGCCTTGAAATGAATCTGCAGCACATACTTGAGTTGATCTCGCTTGGGTGACGTGAGCACCACGCCAGCACCCAGGCCTTCCTTCACTTTGGAGCCATCAAAATGCATCTTCCAGTAGTTGGCTACTGGAGAAGGAGGCTCATACTGCACCTCAACCCAATCCACCAGGAAATCTGCTAAGATCTGAGACTTGATGGCTTCTCGTCTTGCGTACGAAGGAGCATATGCGGCTAGCTCAATCGCCCACTTGGCTACCCTTCCACTTGCTTGCTTGTTGCCCATGATGTCCGAGATGGGAGCAGAACTCACCACTGTGATGGGATGCTGTTGGAAATAGTGCTTCAGCTTCTTGGCGCCCAGGTACACGCCGTAAGTCATCTTCTGGTAATGCGGGTAGTTCTGCTTGGAGCTGGACAGCACCTCACTGAGATAGTATACTGGCCGCTGCACAGTCTTGCCTTCCTCTTCTCTCTCCACCACAATCACAACACTGACCACTCGGTTAGTCGCAGCAATATACAGCAGCATTGGCTCTTTGGGTAGCGGACTAGCCAAGATGGGAGCGCTACCCAGCATGGCTTTCAACTCCTTGAATGCTACATCAGCTTGCGGTGTCCAAACAAACTTGTCACTCTTCTTCATCAATTGATACAGAGGCAAGGCCTTCTCGCCCATTCTGCCCAGGAAGCGGCTCAGAGAAGCCAAGCAACCAGTGAATTTTTGCACATCCTTCAGTGATCTCGGCAAAGACATGCTCTCTATAGCTTTTATCTTTGAAGGATTGGCCTAAATGCCCCGACTGGATACCAAGAAGCCGAGTAGCTTGCCAGCCGGGACGCCAAAGGTGCATTTAGTCGGATTCAGCTTCATTTTGTACTTGCGCAAGTTGGCAAATGTTTCCTCAATGTCACTAAGCAGAATATGTGTTTTATTCGTTTTTATGACAATGTCATCTACGTACACCTGCACATGTTTGCCAATTTGATCATGCAAGCGTTTCTGCATGCATCTCTGATAGGTAGCCCCAGCATTCCGCAACCCAAAGCACATGACACAATAGCAATAAGCCCCGTACGGGGTAATAAAGGCAGTCTTTATTTGATCAGCAGGGTTGAGAGCTATCTGATGAAAACCAGAGTAGGCATCTATGAAAGACAAAAGCTCACAACCGGCAGTGGAATCGATCACCTGACCTATGTGGGGTAGCGGAAAGGGATCCTTGGGGCAGGCCTTGTTCAGGTCGGTGTAGTCCACGCACATACGCCATGCGGTATCGGCCTTGGGGTCCTGCTTCTTCTTCTCAACCATAACCGGGTTGGCTAGCCAGTCCGGATGCAGTACCTCCATGATAAAGTTGCTTATCAGCAACTTGGTGATCTGGTCACCGATAGCTTTTCTCCTCTCATCACCAAAGCGACACATAGCCTGCTTAACCGGCTTGGCATCATGCCGCACATGCAACGAGTGCTCAACCAACTCCCTCGGGACACCCGGCAAGTCCTCATTGGACCAGGCAAAGATGTCCCGATTCTCACGGAGGAAGTGGATGAGCTCGCTTTCCTATTTCTCTCCCAACCCGGCGCCAATGATGGCAACACGGTCTGGGAACTCAGGATCAACCTGGACCTTCTTTGTCTCCTGGGACGCCTGGAACGCAGTCCCATACTGGGAGCTCGGCATGCCAGGCGCACCACCTTGCGCTGCGTGCGCCATAGCCACCACCTCGTGTATCTTCTTCTTCTCGGCAGCAATGACCATGGATTCCGCCAGCTGAGAACCAGCAGAGGCACACTCCAAAGACCTCTTGTAATCACCCGAGATGGTGATGACTCCATTGGGACCAGGGATCTTCATCTTCAAGTATGCAGCATGGGTAGAAGCCATGAACTTGCTGAGAGCAGGCCTACCGAGTAGGGCATGGTAGGGGCTCTGATAATCAACTACCTCGAACGACAGGCTCTCAGTGCGGCAGTTCTCCCTGGTACCGGATAGAATGTCTATCCAGACGCGGCCGATTGGAGAGCAAGAAACTCCCGGCACAATGCCATGGAAAGTGGTCCTGCTGGGTAGCAACATGTTCTCGGCCATCCCGAGCTTCTCTAGTGTGTCTCTGTACACAATGTTGATGTTGCTGCCGTTGTCGATCAGGACCTTGCTGAACCTGACATTTTTATGAGTACCCAAGAAGGTGGGATCCACCACCAAAGCATAGCTGCCCGGGTTGGGCATCACCCTAGGATGATCAGCTCTGGACCACGTGATATCTTGGTTGCACCAGTGCAGGTAATGAGGCATAGCAGGGATCACAGCATTGACCTCCATCGCACGCCTGTGCAGCGACTGCTTGTCGACAGGCTCGGAGGTGAATATCATGTAGCTCTCATGGTGTTCCTGGTACTGGTTGCGGTCTCCACCACCATTGTTTCCGTTGTTGTTGTTTCCTTGGTTGTTGTTGTTGTTGTTGTTGTTGAAGTTGCGGTTGCGGGTGTAGAAGTTGCGGTTGCGGTCGTTGTTGTGGTAGTTGTAGTTGCGGTTGCCGTTGTTGTTGAGGTTGCGGTTAGCTCCTAAAGCCACCTGGTTCACATTCTCTCTTCTCGGGAACACTGCAGGCCTGGGAGCATGTCGCACCCGGACTTCTAGAGGATACTCATCGTACGAACTGAACAGTATTTTGATTGGATTACGGGGCTTACCGGCACCCGCATCTCTTACGAGTAGGCCAACACTTATGTGTGACAATCAATCTTTACTATTCACCGTCGATGTAAACTATCCCGTAGAAATCAGGACACTACCATTGACGTACTTCATACCATACACACATGGTACGTCAACGGCTTTGAACAAGATGATAACACAACAGATCTCTAAGACACAAAAGATGGAAATAAGTTGCAACTGGTCCTCACTAGGGCAGAGAATAGCAAATACAATCATCCAGAGGACACATGTCCCAACATAACATCATTACAACTCAGCGGAAGCATTCAAAGGGTCTGAGTACAGACAAATCCAAATAGGCTTAAGAAGCCGGGAATGAAAAGAAAATGGAGCCCATCCACGATGTCTCGGATCCTGCCCGGGTCCGCTACCTACTCGTCAGCAGCCTCGTCAAACTCCACGTAGTAGCCGTCACGGGGATCCTCGTATGCGTAGTCTGCGGAAACCACAGCCCCAAAGGGGTCAGTACATAAACTTACTGGCAAGCAAGACTCACAGTTCACCAAAGTGTAGCCCGTCAACACCAAGCACAGATGCCTTGGGTTCAACGGAAGAAAGGGATATAAAAGATGCTGCAACTGGCTGCACTAGACAACTACAGAACATACTACAACTTCCGGGTAACAGAAAGGGGATAAGATAGCGTATCGTAACCAACTATAGCTAACCACCAAACAAACCCATCCTGGATCTCGCCCTTTATTCAAAGAAGCAATCCGAGGATAACTCACACAGTTGGATTAATGATGGATCAAGTTGTTGGGTCAATAAGCCTATTACTAGTCAGGTTATCATTAGTTAGGTGTAAGTTTTTCTGATTACTTGTTAGCCAGTACTTTCGCCAAGTTAACCATAACCGCGGAAAACACGGCTTCTCGAGAAGATTTATCCCTGCAGGGGTGCACCAATTTGGCCGTACACGTAAGAATAACCCGCCAGATGGGAAGGCCTTTCCCACCAAGCGGGGCACTCAACACAACTCAACTCTTCTTCGCATCAAGCCCAAAGCACCACGTGCTTTGCGTGCGCGGCTAATCGAGCCCCACGAAGAAAAGGGGACCCTCATAGCACTTGAAGACCACGCCGCCCTAAATGCCGACTACAAAAGATCCACCCTGGCCTCGGGTTCGTACCTGCATATGCGTGCATCAAATGGAATGCCCGAACTAAGTGTGGTGATTTGGACGAGATGCGAATCGAATCAAATTGAGGGGGCGCCCATACACGCTTCCCACATGCGGATAGTGCGCTCATCATGGATCAATAGACAAGACCCTTTTCCTATTAGGGTCGACACTAGCAGGCCTCAAAACCACGCCGGGCCTCCTGCCGGTGCCTTATCAGCAATTTATTAATACCTCAAATTAACAGGTTGTTGTTTAACATCGAGCCCCAGAATATAATAGAATATAATAACAGAAAATAACTGATAACAGACTCGAGCAAAACAACCCTAAGCATGCTAGTAAGACACTGGCCCAAGCAACGGGGTTATAGGACTGGATGTGAGGCAATATCAGGGTTCAGGGTATCATGTGATAGGTTCGTAACAGAAGCAACGATACATATGGCTAGCAGAAATAGACAACGGAAAGTATCGGTAACCAATGTTGAAAGGAACACAATGGTTCATGTGAGTGATAACTTGCCTGCAAACTCAGTAGCCGGGTACTGGGCTAGATCCTCAGAAGGGGTGTCGTAAAGATCGTCGGTCTCAACGTCGTCGTCTATCCGAGATGAAGCAAACAAACAATACAGGAAAATAAACAATCAATATCATGGCATAGTGCACAATCATGGGATGATGCATGTCAAGTTAATAGATGCATCAAAATAAACAAGTTGACAATGGTAACACAATTTAAATGGACACATATGCAATTTTGAGTTGCATATGAAAAGCCCATCGATTTTGGTTAGATTATTTGTTTTACAACTAATCAACAGGTGAAGGTGGATTAGTATGATGAATGGATGAGGAAAACAACAAAATAACAATAATAGAACCAATTTGAAATGAGGTTTAGCAATTTAGAATTTTATTTATTAAGTTAAGGAAATTTTGGTTCCTTAAAGGTGACACACAAGTATTTGTTGTTTTCAGCCACTTAACTTGTGCAAAATAAATAACAAAATTCATATTTTAAAAGAACACAAAATTTTAGTTGGATTACATGTTTCAAATACTGAAAAAAGAAGTAGAATGAATTTATTATGACTTAGACAAAATTAAACAAGTTTTAAATGAATTTAAAACAAGCATGAATTTTATTTGAATTTATTTGTTCAAAACATAAATTCAAACTCATATTTGAAAAGTTTATACTTTGGTGGTTTGAAAACATATTTTGCATGTTCAAAAATAATTCAAATTGAGCAAGTAATGATTTTAGCAATTTTAAATGATTTAAATAAGGTTTAAATTATTTAAGCAATTTAAATTATTCAAACCATGAAACAAAATTTATAATTGAATAGGTGGTTCAAAATGGTATGGAAAACATATTTTATTTGCATTATTTGGATTAATTATGATTTAGTTATACAATTTAGCAAATTACAATTGAATTATTTGAATTCAAATTTGAATTGCATTTGGAAAATTCAAAACAGTACACAAATGGCATAAATGGATAGACAATTTAATTTAGAACAATAAACATATTTTACTTTTGTTATTTAGAGTTATATTTTGAAAGTTATTAACAATTTAAAACAGAGGACTAATCTGTAATTTTAAAGGACTAGTTTTGAAAGAGACATGCTGGCAAAACTTTTGTTACCGCGCAGTAAACCCACCACAGCCACTGCCCGTGGGCCTGGGGCCAGCGTGGCGTGCCTGCGCGTGCGTGGCAGTGAGGCCCGCTGAGGGGTGGGGCATGATTGTCAGCCACGCGCGCAAAAAGTGTGGGTTTTTATCCGCGGCCGCGAGGGATCGAACCAGCAACCTGCCCGTGCGCGAGATGCAGTGCTACCACTGCGGTGGTTTCGTCAGTTTCGACAGATACGGGGTCGTGGTGAGGATATCATTCAGATCCGCGTATCTGAACTTTGCTGACCGCACTCGCTCACTGAACCGCGTCAGAGGTGATGCCGGCGGCGAGCGGTGGTGTTGCTGTGCGCGATGACGCAGCGATCTGGTGGTGCGTGTGCAGTGCGGTGTGCACGGTGCGTGCGCAAGCAGAGGGAGAGAGGGGATGGATGCCACGGTGGCTCACCGTCGTTTGCAGGCGTTGCAGCAGCTCAGGGCAGACGGCGGCGACGTGGTCGTGGACGGCGGCGCGGCTACAGGGGCTCTCCGGGGCGGCTCCGGTGTGCAATCGGAAGAGGAAGAAGTGGCCGTTCGATTCCACGGGCTAGGTGGGTGAGTGGTGAACGGGAGCGGCGGCGTTCATCGGGGATTCAGAGGGGTTCTTCTCCGGCGAGGGGGACGGAGAGTGGAAGGTGGCCGTGAGAGGGGTAGACGGCGGCGGGAGCTCGAGGGGAGAGGGCTAGGGTTAGCTAGGGCACAGCGCGCGGCCCTAGGGCGGCTTTATAGGCCTCGGGATCGCCTCCTGGCCGTCGGACTGCGCGGCTGCCGCCGTGGCACGGCCGGATGGGGTGCCGTACATGTTGAAGACGAAGGAAAAAAACGAAACGGTACGCGCTTAAGTGATTGGGCTGGGCTGCGCGCGCGAGGAGAAGGAAAGAAGAAGTGGGCTGGGCGCAGCCCACTCTCCCTGGCGCCAAAATTTGTTTTTAAATTTTTTTTTATTTCTCCTGTTTTTTTTTTTCTGAAAAAGGAATTGGAAGAATTTGATAGGTTTTAAAGTAGTAAAAATTTTGGAAAAATTAGGGTAGGTTATTTAGGTCATTAGCAAACAAATGCTAAGTTCTGTTTTCAAAAAGTTTGAAATTTAATTGCTGTTTGTGTTTAAACCAAATTTGGATGATTTTTATTTAAGTGATCATTAATAAAACAAACTTTTAAATAGGGTGACCCCTATGTTAATTATAAACAAAATGAGTTGATTTGTTTTGATATCATCATAATTTCAAAGTGGTTCTCTTTGGTGCTTTGATTTGAATTTTTGAATGCAATTTGGAATCAATTGATTGATCAAAACCATCATTTTAATAAGTGATCATTATGGAATAATTGGAAGCAAAATAAGGGTTTAATTTGACATTATAATTTGAAAAAGATTGTAACAGAGCAAGTATGAAATAAACATTTGAATATTGTTTGAATTTGAATGGTGAAAACAGAGAAAAACAGATGCAAACTATATGAAAACAAATGGAAACAATATGATGACATGATGCAATACTTTAATAAACATGAAACAAACATCCTAAGGGGAGTTTTCATACTTGGGATGTTACAAAACGCCTCCCCTTGAAGGAATCGCGCCCCGAGATTCCTACCGAGAAAGGAAAAGGTCCGGATACTTCTTGCGAAGATCCTCTTCGGTCTCCCACGTTGCCTCTTTATCGGAATGATGCGACCACTGCACTTTCAAGAACTTGGTGCTCTTGTTGCGAGTCTTACGCTCGGTCTCATCGAGAATACGAACAGGGTGCTCCTCATAAGATAGATCATCTTGCAGTTCAATGGAATCATGATCAACTGCACGATCTGGATCTTTGAAACACTTCTTGAGCTGTGACACGTGGAACACATCGTGCACCTTGGATAGTTTTTCTGGAAGTTCAAGACGATAGGCATTTTCTGCACGCCTTGAGAGAATGTTGAAAGGACCAATGTATCTTGGTGCAAGCTTTCCTTTCACACCGAAACGATGAGTGCCTCTTGTCGCACCCCGGACTTCTAAAGGATACTCGCCGTTCCGTTGAACAGTAGTAGATTGGATTACGGGGCTTACCGGCACCCGCGTCCTCTTACGAGTAGGCCAACACACGAATGTGTGACAACCAACCCCTATCTGTTCAGCGTCGACGTAAACTATCCCATAGAAATCAGGATACTTCCATTGACGTACTTCAAAACATACACACATGGTACGTCAACGGCATTGGAACAATTGATATCACAACAGATCTCTACGACACAAAAGATTGAAATAAGTTGCAAATAGCTCTCATTAGAGCAGAGATAGCAAATACAATCATCCAGAGGACACCTGTCCCAACAATACATCATTACAACACAGCGGAAGCATTCAACATGTCTGAGTACAGACAAGATCCAAATGGGCCTAAGAGGCCGGAAACGAAAAGACGGAGCCCATCCACGAAGTCTCGGATCCTGCCCGGGTCCGCTATCTACTCGTCAGCAGTCTCGTCATACTCCACGTAGTAGCCACCATGTAGATCCTCGAAAACGTCGTCTGCGGAAACCACAGCCCCAAAGGGGTCAGTACATAAACGTACTGGCAAGCAAGACTCACAGTTCACCAAAGTGTAACTCGTCAACACCAAGCACAGATGCTTTGGGTTCAACGGAAGGAAGGGGATATAAAAGATGCTGCAACTGGCTGCTCTAACCAACTACAGAGTTACTACCACTTCCGGCTACCAGAAAGGAGATAAGATCGTGTATCGTAACCAACCTATCAACTAACCTCAAACAATACCATCCTGGATCTCGCCCCTTATCCAAAGAAGCAATGCGAGGATAACTCACACAGTTGGATTAATGATGGTTCAGATTATTGTGTCAATAAGCCTATTACTAGTCAAGTTGTTAATCATTGGGTGTAAGGTTGTTAAACATTAGGTTTAAGTTGTCCTGAGTACTTGTTAGCCAGTTCTTTCACCAAGTAGTCCATAACCGCGGAAAACACGGCTTCTCGAGTAGATTATCCCTGCAGGGTTGCACCAATTTGGCCGTACACGTATGAATAACCCGCCAGATGGGATGCCTCCCACCAAGCGG
Organism: Alopecurus myosuroides; assembly: GCA_028641055.1. Classification (NCBI taxonomy): domain Eukaryota; kingdom Viridiplantae; phylum Streptophyta; class Magnoliopsida; order Poales; family Poaceae; genus Alopecurus; species Alopecurus myosuroides. The sequence continues at coordinate 182,395,634 of CM054060.1, read as the reverse complement.
GGCACTCAACACAACTCAACTCTTCTTCGCATCAAGCCCAAAGCACCTTGGGCGCACGGCTAATCGAGCCCAGAAGAAAATGTACCCTCATAGCACTGTAAGACCGTGTCCCCCTATATGCCGACTACGAAAGTTCCACCCGGGTACCAAGGGCTCGCAAGATCATGCATGCAGCAAATGGAAAACCCGAACTAAATGAGGCGATTTGGACGAGATGCGAATCGAATCAAATTGAGGGGGGTGCCCATACTCGCTTCCCACATGTGGGTAGTGCGCTCATCATGGATCAGTAGACAAGACCCTTTTCCTATGAGGGTCGACACTAGCAGGCCTCAAAACCACAAAGGGCCTCCTGTCGGTGCCTTATCATCAAATTATTATTTAACAATAACATTAGCATGATTGATTGATTAAACATCGAGCCCCCCAGAACATAATGAAATAGTAACAGAAAGTAACGGGTAACAGACTCGAGCAAAACAACCTAAGCATGCTAGTAAGACACTGGCTCAATCAATGGGGTTGTAGGAGTGGTGGTGAGGCAATATCAGGGTTAAGGGATTCATGTGATAGGTTCGTAACAGAAACAGCTACTACTATGGCTGGCAGAAATAGACAACGGAAAGTATCGGTAACCAAGGTTGAAAGGAACACAGTGTTTCATGTGAGTGATAACTTTCCTGCAAACCCAATAGCCTGGTACTGAGCTAACTCCTTAGAAGGGGTGTCGTAAGAATCGTCGGTCTCAACGTCGTCGTGTATCCGAGAAGAAGCAAACAAACAATGCAGAAAGATAAACAATCAATAACATGGCATAGTGCACAAACATGGGATGATGCATGACCATTTAATTGATGCATAGAAATAAACTAGTTGACAAGATAGAAACAGGATTAAATGGACCCACATGCAATTTGAGTTGCACCTGAAAAGCCCATGAATTATGGTTGAATTAATTGTTTTACAACTAATCAAATTGTGTAAGTGAATTAGCATGATGCATGGATGAGGAAAACAGCAAAATAACAACAATAGAGCAAATAGAAATAAGGTTTACCAAGTTTGGAATTTCAGTTATTAAGTTAGGAAATTTTTGGTTACTTAAAGGTGTCACACAAGCATTTGTTTTTTTCATCAAGTTAAATTGTTCAAAACAGATAACAAAGTTCATATTTCAAAAGAAAACCAGATTTTAGTTGGAATACATGTTTCACTTAGTGAAAAAGGATTTCAAATAAATTATTTATGAATTAAACAAGTTTAAGCAAGAATTAAATGAATTTAATTCAAACATGAACTTATTTGAATTTTTAATTGTCCAAGTCATTAAACCAAATTCATATTTCAAAAGTTTATACTTTTATGGTTTGAAAACATATTTTGCATGTTCAAAAATAATTTAATTTGAGCAAGTTATGAATTTAGCAAATTTAAATGATTTAAACAGGGTTTAAATTATTTAAGCAATTTTAATTATTCAAACCATGAAACAAAATTTATATTTGAAAAGGTGGTTTAATTTTGCATGGAAAACATATTTCATTTGTGGAAATTGGATTTAAAATGAGCAAGTTATTATTTTGGCAATTTTAAATGCATTAAACAAGAAACAGTTGTTTTCAGCAATTTAAATTATTCAAAACAGCAAACAAAATTTATATTTGGAAAGTACATGAAAAGTTGATTGGAAAACATATTTAGTTTGTTGAATTTGGAATTTTTATGCTCAAGTTATGAATTTTGCAAAATTAAGTGAATTTAACAAGTTTTCAAATATTGCACCAATTTAAAATATTCAAAACAGTAAACAAATTTTATATTTGGATATAACATTTAATTTGGTATTGAAAACATATTAAAAATGTTGGATTTGGAGTTAAAATGATTTTCTTATGCAATTTACAAGATTTGGTGCAAATCTGCCATTTTTAATGCACTAGGGACTTAGAAATAATTTTGCAGGGGCTAGAAATAATTTGCAAGGGCCTATGTGTGATTTCTAACAAGTTGCTGTACCAAAACAAAAGAAACAAAAAGTTTGGTTAATGTTGCAGGAGGGGGGACTCGAACCCGAGCCCTCCTGAGCGCGCAAAGGGACAGTGACCAACTGGGCTAGCTGCTGTGTGTTGACAGGGAGTGAGACTCAGGGGGTATAAGCTGTGGCTGCGGGACTTAACTGAAACTCGAGTTAACTGAACATGTACTGGAACCTATCGCTGAACAGAGGGGAGGCAGCGACGGCAGGTGCTCGCCGGTGGTGTTCTGCGGCTGCGGCGTGGGGGCGTGGGGTGCTGTGGCCGTGGGGTGGGCGTGCGAGAGGAGGAGAGGGAGGGGAGCGAGGGAAGGAGGAGGTGGGGCGCTCACCCGAGCGATCGATGGAGGAGGACGGGTCGGTGCAGGCAGGTGGTCGCCGGCGGCTCGAGCGGACGGCGGCGGCGCTACAACCCTCCTCAAGCTCAACGAGTTGTCTGGGGTGGAGAGGGAGCAGTGGGGAATCCATTCCCACTGCTAAACGGAGGGATAGGAGGGTATCCCGGCGGCGATCGCCGGAGATACAGGGAGGCGGCAACCGGGTTAGTTTCAGTTAACAAGGAAAAGGACAGAGAATTTGCAGGGAGATGGAGGGGAGGAAGAGGATGGCGGCGCTAGGGCTAGGGTTAGGTTAGGCAGAGGGGGAGGGGGGTGGTCGTTTTATGGGGAAGAGGAGCTCGTACGACCAGCCATCAGAGAGGGGAGGGAGAGATCGAGTGGTTGAGCTCCAGTCGTACAAACGTGACATCACAGGGAGGAAGACAACATCCCATCGAAAGGGTATCGGGCCAACAGAGGGGAAGTGGGCTGTGGGAGAAGAAAAGGTTGGGGTGGGCTGCCTCTCTCTCCATTTTTTTTTGCTTTTGATTTTTCTTTCCAATTTTTTTTGCAAAGGATGAAAGGAGAAAAGGGATAGAATTTGGAGGGGTTTATTTTATTAAATATTTTTATTACTTTTCAAAAACAGAAAATGAAAGCAAATGTTAGCATTATTTTTCACAAGTTTGAAAGTTTTAATTTGATTTAAAATTGTTAGTTGAATTTTTTCAATTAGGGTTTGAGGGTGTTTATTTGATAATTAAAGTTTAGTAATTTGCAAAACAATAATTAAAAGTAAGGTTAGTTATTGATTTCAAAATTGGTATTATTAGTTTGATTTCTAAGTGGTTAGTTGAATTTCAAATAATGTTTGATTTGGGAATTTTGGAAATAAACAAATTCTATTTGATAAGCTCAAGCAATTATGAGAAGATTGTTGAATTTAATTGTTTGCAATAAATTGATGTTTAAACCACAATTTGAAACATGTCAATTATGAATTGATTTGAAATTTAAATTGCCATTAGGGTGTTGATAAAAAGGAATGTTATTCACAAGCAATTTACATCAACTTCAACTATTGAAAACAATATTTGAATAGGGTGATCAAATGATTTTAATTGGAAACAAATGATTGATTTGTTTTGCAATTTTTCATAACTTTCAACATGGTTGTTGTTTGGAAGAAAATCATAATTGAATTTGAAAAGGGTTTGATTATTGGATGCATTTTTATAGAAACAAAACAACAGTTTTGAAATCTCACTTTAATGGAAACAAACAATTGTTTTATTTGAAATATCATTTTGGAAATTGTAACATCACAAGGATGAAACAAAAGGTTTGGATTTTGGTTTGAAATTCAAATAGAAAACAAAGGAAAACAAATGAAAACAGTTGGAAAACAAATGGAAACAAGCAAAACAATTGCAATCAACATGATGCCATGATGCAAAACATAAAATATCAGGGAGCAAAACATTCTAAAGGCTTATTTTTCATACTTGGGATGTTACAAAACGCCCCCCTTGAAGGAATCGTGCCCCGAGATTCCTACTAAGAAAAGAAAAGGTCCGGATACTTCTTGCGAAGATCCTCTTGAGCTATGACACGTGAAACACATCGTGCACCTTGGATAGTTTTTCTGGAAGTTCAAGACGATAGGCATTCCTGGCAACTCTTCTGGAAAGATGTCAGGGAATTCACAAACCACCGGAACATTTTCAAGTAAAGGGAGAGGTTTTGCATTGAGGGTGTATAGCTGGATAGACTTGATTCATTCGTAGAATAGATTATCTGGAATGTGGTGATTCAGGAATGCTTCCTCGAAACAACCCCAGGTGATAGGAATGCCAGCTCTCATAGCCTGGTAGTTTTCGAAACAACAACAACCTTTCTGGCCAGATAGACTTGATATTTGGGAAGTTTTGATTAGACGCCGGTAGAAGAACTGAAGTGGAAAACAACAACAAGATTTCAACGGACGAAAAGGATGTTGAGAAGAACAGGATATCAACATCGGGACAACGAGAACAAAACACTCCTAAGGTACTACGGATAACCCATCCGGGCTTCTAAAGGATCAATATCTACTGCTTAAGGAATAGAGATCTGCTTCCGGGGCTTACACGCCTCCGTTCACAATCGTGAGTAGGCAACATGATAAATCATGTCACAACCACCTACATTCCTATGGTCTAGTAGATATAACCATCCTAGAGAAACCAGAATTCGTGAAATCCTAACTTGAAAGTTTTTAGGTGAGAAGAGAAAACAACGTTGCACTTCCTTACCAGAAAAAGGGAGGGTGGGTGGGGAAAGAAGAAACAAGAACAGAATTCCTACTCTCACGTTTCATTTTTCCTATATAGCTACAAAATAGTTTCTAGACTCAACTGCGACCAGTAAAAAGGGATCCTACAGGCAGACAGGCTCTGATACCATTTGTCGCACCCGGGACTTCTAAAGGATACTCGCCGTTCCGTTGAACAGTAGTAGATTGGATTACGGGGCTTACCGGCACCCGCGTCCTCTTACGAGTAGGCCAACACACGAATGTGTGACAACCAACCCCTATCTGTTCAGCGTCGACGTAAACTATCCCATAGAAATTAGGATACTTCCATTGACGTACTTCAAAACATACACACATGGTACGTCAACGGCATTGGAACAATTGATATCACAACAGATCTCTACGACACAAAAGATTGAAATAAGTTGCAAATAGCTCTCATTAGAGCAGAGATAGCAAATACAATCATCCAGAGGACACCTGTCCCAACAATACATCATTACAACACAGCGGAAGCATTCAACATGTCTGAGTACAGACAAGATCCAAATGGGCCTAAGAGGCCAGAAACAAAAAGACGGAGCCCATCCACGAAGTCTCGGATCCTGCCCGGGTCCGCTATCTACTCGTCAGCAGTCTCGTCATACTCCACGTAGTAGCCACCATGTAGATCCTCGAAAACGTCGTCTGCGGAAACCACAGCCCCAAAGGGGTCAGTACATAAACGTACTGGCAAGCAAGACTCACAGTTCACGAAAGTGTAACCCGTCAACACCAAGCACAGATGCTTTGGGTTCAACGGAAGGAAGGGGATATAAAAGATGCTGCAACTGGCTGCTCTAACCAACTACAGAGTTACTACCACTTCCGGCTACCAGAAAGGAGATAAGATCGTGTATCGTAACCAACCTATCAACTAACCTCAAACAATACCATCCTGGATCTCGCCCCTTATCCAAAGAAGCAATCCGAGGATAACTCACACAGTTGGATTAATGATGGTTCAGATTATTGTGTCAATAAGCCTATTACTAGTCAAGTTGTTAATCATTGGGTGTAAGGTTGTTAAACATTACGTTTAAGTTGTCCTGAGTACTTGTTAGCCAGTACTTTCACCAAGTAGTCCATAACCGCGGAAAACACGTCTTCTCGAGAAGATTATCCCTGCAGGGTTGCACCAATTTGGCCGTATGAATAACCCGCCAGATGGGATGCCTCCCACCAAGCGGGGCACTCAACACAACTCAACTCTTCTTAGCATCAAGCCCAAAGCACCTTGGGCGCACGGCTAATCGAGCCCAGAAGAAAATGGACCCTCATAGCACTCTAAGACCGTGTCCCCCTATATGCCGACTACGAAAGTTCCACCCGGGTACCAAGGGCTCGCAAGATCATGCATGCAGCAAATGGAAAACCCGAACTAAATGAGGCGATTTGGACGAGATGCGAATCGAATCAAATTGAGGGGGCGCCCATACTCGCTTCCCACATGCGGGTAGTGCGCTCATCATGGATCAGTAGACAAGACCCTTTTCCTATTAGGGTCGACACTAGAAGGCCTCAAAACCACAAAGGGCCTCCTGCCGGTGCCTTATCATCAAATTATTATTTAACAATAACATTAGCATGATTGATTGATTAAACATCGAGCCCCCCAGAACATAATGAAATAGTAACAGAAAGTAACGGGTAACAGACTCGAGCAAAACAACCTAAGCATGCTAGTAAGACACTGGCTCAATCAATGGGGTTGTAGGAGTGGTGGTGAGGCAATATCAGGGTTAAGGGATTCATGTGATAGGTTCGTAACAGAAACAACTACTACTATGGCTGGCAGAAATAGACAACGGAAAGTATCGGTAACCAAGGTTGAAAGGAACACAGTGGTTCATGTGAGTGATAACTTGCCTGCAAACCAAGTAGCCTGGTACTGAGCTAACTCCTTAGAAGGGGTGTCGTAAGAATCGTCGGTCTCAACGTCGTCGTGTATCCGAGAAGAAGCAAACAAACAATGCAGAAAGATAAACAATCAATAACATGGCATAGTGCACAAACATGGGATGATGCATGACCATTTAATTGATGCATAGAAATAAACTAGTTGACAAGATAGAAACAGGATTAAATGGACCCACATGCAATTTGAGTTGCACCTGAAAAGCCCATGAATTATGGTTGAATTAATTGTTTTACAACTAATCAAATTGTGTATGTGAATTAGCATGATGCATGGATGAGGAAAACAGCAAAATAACAACAATAGAGCAAATAGAAATAAGGTTTACCAAGTTTGGAATTTCAGTTATTAAGTTAGGAAATTTTTGGTTACTTAAAGGTGTCACACAAGCATTTGTTGTTTTCATCAAGTTAAATTGTTCAAAACAGATAACAAAGTTCATATTTGAAAAGAAAACCAGATTTTAGTTGGAATACATGTTTCACTTATTGAAAAAGGATTTCAAATAAATTATTTATGAATTAAACAAGTTTAAGCAAGAATTAAATGAATTTAATTCAAACATGAACTTATTTGAATTTTTAATTGTCCAAGTCATTAAACCAAATTCATATTTCAAAAGTTTATACTTTTATGGTTTGAAAACATATTTTGCATGTTCAAAAATAATTTAATTTGAGCAAGTTATGAATTTAGCAAATTTAAATGATTTAAACAGGGTTTAAATTATTTAAGCAATTTTAATTATTCAAACCATGAAACAAAATTTATATTTGAAAAGGTGGTTTAATTTTGCATGGAAAACATATTTCATTTGTGGAAATTGGATTTAAAATGAGCAAGTTATTATTTTGGCAATTTTAAATGCATTAAACAAGAAACAGGTTGTTTTCAGCAATTTAAATTATTCAAAACAGCAAACAAAATTTATATTTGGAAAGTACATGAAAAGTTGATTGGAAAACATATTTAGTTTGTTGAATTTGGAATTTTTATGCTCAAGTTATGAATTTTGCAAAATTAAGTGAATTTAACAAGTTTTCAAATATTGCACCAATTTAAAATATTCAAAACAGTAAACAAATTTTATATTTGGATAGAACATTTAATTTGGTATTGAAAACATATTAAAAATGTTGGATTTGGAGTTAAAATGATTTTCTTATGCAATTTACAAGATTTGGTGCAAATCTGCCATTTTTAATGCACTAGGGACTTAGAAATAATTTTGCAGGGGCTAGAAATAATTTGCAAGGGCCTAGGTGTGATTTCTAACAAGTTTCTGTACCAAAACAAATGAAACAAAAAGTTTGGTTAATGTTGCAGGAGGGGGGACTCGAACCCGAGCCCTCCTGAGCGCGCAAAGGGACAGTGACCAACTGGGCTAGCTGCTGTTTGTTGACAGGGAGTGGGACTCGGGGGGTATAAGCTGTGGCTGCGGGACTTAACTGAAACTCGAGTTAACTGAACATGTACTGGAACCTATCGCTGAACAGAGGGGAGGCAGCGACGGCAGGTGCTCGCCTGTGGTGTTCTGCGGCTGCGGCGTGGGGGCGTGGGGTGCTGTGGCCGTGGGGTGGGCGTGCGAGAGGAGGAGAGGGAGGGGAGCGAGGGAAGGAGGAGGTGGGGCGCTCACCCGAGCGATCGATGGAGGAGGACGGGTCGGTGCAGGCAGGTGGTCGCCGGCGGCTCGAGCGGACGGCGGCGGCGCTACAACCCTCCTCAAGCTCAACGGAGTTGTCTGGGGTGGAGAGGGAGCAGTGGGGAATCCATTCCCACTGCTAAACGGAGGGATAGGAGGGTATCCCGGCGGCGATCGCCAGAGATACAGGGAGGCGGCAACCGGGTTAGTTTCAGTTAACAAGGAAAAGGACAGAGAATTTGCAGGGAGATGGAGGGGAGGAAGAGGATGGCGGCGCTAGGGCTAGGGTTAGGTTAGGCAGAGGGGGAGGGGGTGGTCGTTTTATAGGGAAGAGGAGCTCGTACGGTCAGCCATCAGAGAGGGGAGGGAGAGATCGAGTGGTGGAGCTTCAGTCGTACAAACGTGACATCACAGGGAGGAAGACGACATCCCATTGAAAGGGTATCGGGCCAACAGAGGGGAAGTGGGCTGTGGGAGAAGAAAAGGGTGGGGTGGGCTGCCTCTCTCTCCATTTTTTTTGCTTTTGATTTTTCTTTCCAATTTTTTTTGCAAAGGATGAAAGGAGAAAAGGGATAGAATTTGGAGGGGTTTATTTTATTAAATATTTTTATTACTTTTCAAAAACAGAAAATGAAAGCAAATGTTAGCATTATTTTTCACAAGTTTGAAAGTTTTAATTTGATTTAAAAATGGTTAGTTGAATTTTTTTCAATTAGGGTTTGAGGGTGTTTATTTGATAATTAAAGTTTAGTAATTTGCAAAACAATAATTAAAAGTAAGGTTAGTTATTGATTTCAAAATTGGTATTATTAGTTTGATTTCTAAGTGGTTAGTTGAATTTCAAATAATGTTTGATTTGGGAATTTTGGAAATAAACAAATTCTATTTGATAAGCTCAAGCAATTATGAGAAGATTGTTGAATTTAATTGGTTGCAATAAATTGATGTTTAAACCACAATTTGAAACATGTCAATTATGAATTGATTTGAAATTTAAATTGCCATTAGGGTGTTGATAAAAAGGAATGTTATTCACAAGCAATTTACATCAACTTCAACTATTGAAAACAATATTTGAATAGGGTGATCAAATGATTTTAATTGGAAACAAATGATTGATTTGTTTTGCAATTTTTCATAACTTTCAACATGGTTGTTGTTTGGAAGAAAATCATAATTTAATTTGAAAAGGGTTTGATTATTGGATGCATTTTTATAGAAACAAAACAACAGTTTTGAAATCTCACTTTAATGGAAACAAACAATTGTTTTATTTGAAATATCATTTTGGAAATTGTAACATCACAAGGATGAAACAAAAGGTTTGGATTTTGGTTTGAAATTCAAATAGAAAACAAAGGAAAACAAATGAAAACAGTTGGAAAACAAATGGAAACAAGCAAAACAATTGCAATCAACATGATGCCATGATGCAAAACATAAAATAACAGGGAGCAAAACATTCTAAAGGCTTATTTTTCATACTTGGGATGTTACACCTCTAAGGGGAGTTACACGGAGATATGCCTTGTCACCAGGTGCATAGATCATATCCCTATGCTTGCTGTCATAGTAACTCTTCTGACGAGACTGAGCAATCTTGAGATTGTCACGAATGATGCGAACTTTCTCCTCGGCTTCCTTAACAATGTCATGGCCTAAAAGTGAACGTTCACCAGCTCCAGACCAATTGATTGGACTCCTGCATCTGCGGCCATAGAGTGCTTCAAATGGTGCCATGCCTAGGCTTGCCTGGTAGCTGTTGTTGTAGGAGAATTCTGCATATGGAAGGCAATCCTCCCATTTCATGCCAAAGGAGATACCACATGCTCTGAGCATATCCTCGAGAATCTGATTGACTCTTTCGACTTGCCCGTGAGACTGAGGGTGATAAGCTGTGCTGAACAGAAGTTTGGTGCCCAATGCTTCTTGAAAGCTTTTCCAGAAATAAGAAGTGAAGATACTTCCACGGTCTGAGCTTATTTCCAATGGAACACCATGAAGAGGAACAATCTTTGCTGTGTATAGCTCTGCTAACTGGCTAGCTGAGATTGTTTCTTTGACAGCAAAGAAGTGAGCTACTTTAGTGAGACGATCAATAACAACGAAGATTGCATCGTTGCCCTTCTTGGACTTGGGAAAACCAGTGACGAAGTCCATTTCAATCATGTCCCACTTCCACTCAGGAATTTTCAGAGGTTGGAGTAGACCGGCTGTTTTCTGATGGACTGCCTTAACACGTTGACAAACGTCGCATTCAGAAACGTATTGAGCAATTTCCCGTTTCATGCCAGGCCACCAATACAGTGTCTTAAGATCCTGGTACATCTTTGTACTTCCAGGGTGGATAGAAAGAGGAGTTTCATGAGCCTCCTTGAGAATGATATCTTTGAGACTTTGAACTTGAGGAACTGCAATGCGTCCTTCGAAGAACACAGTTCCTTTGTCATCAATTGAGAAGGACTTAAATTTCTCCTTGCCTTCTTTGATGTGTTCTACCATCTTCTTGATTTCAGCGTCACGAAGTTGTTCAGAACGAATCTTGTCCTCAAGAGTTGGATTGGCTGTCAAGCTAGCAAGATAGCCTTGAGGAACAAGACCAAGGTTCAGCTTCTGGAATTCTTCATGAAGTGGAGGTTGGCCTTCCATGATCATGAGATTATTGCAATACGACTTGCGACTGAGAGCATCGGCCATAACATTAGCCTTGCCTCGAGTGTAAGAAATGGTGAGATCAAAGTCTTTAATCTTCTCAATCCATCTCCTTTGCCTGAGGTTTAGATCTGGTTGAGTGAAGATGTATTTCAGACTCTTGTGATCGGAAAAGATTTCAGTGCGGTTACCCAGCAAGTATTGTCTCCATTTCTTGAGGGCAAACACAACTGCTGCAAGTTCTAGATCATGTGTGGGATAGTTTTGCTCATGGGCATTCATCTGACGTGAAGCATAAGCCACAACTTGACGTTCTTGCATAAGAACTGCACCTAGACCTTGGAGAGATGCATCGCAGAATATCTGGAAAGGTTTGGTAGTATCTGGGCCAACCAGAACTGGGGTAGAAGTGAGTTTAGTCTTCAGGAGATTGAAACTCTCATCACACTGTGGAGACCAAACGAACTTCTTGTCCTTCTTTGTGAGATCAGTGAGAGGTTTGGCAATCTTTGAGAAGTTTTGGACGAAACGACGGCAATAGCTAGCCAAGCCAAGAAAACTTCTGACTTTCTTCACCGTCTTAGGAGGTTTCCAATCAACAATTGCTTTAACCTTTTCTGGATCAATGGCTATGCCCTTGGCAGAGATGATATGACCAAGGTAAGCAACTTCTGGAATCCAGAACTCACATTTGGAGAACTTGGCATATAGACGATGCTCGCGAAGTTTCATGAGAGTGAGACGAAGATGTTCTCCATGCTCTTCCTCGGATTGTGAGTAGACCAGAATGTCATCAAGATATACCACAACGAACTTGTCGAGGTATTCATGGAAGACAGAATTCATGAGTCTAGAGAATGTCGCCGGTGCATTGGTGAGACCAAAGGACATGACAGTGTATTCATATAGACCGTAACGAGTGGTGAAAGCTGTTTTTGGAATATCTTCCTTTCTGATTTTTATTTGATGGTAACCCATCCTCAAGTCCAACTTTGAGAATATTGAGGCTCCAGCAAGTTGATCAAAAAGATCATCGATACGAGGAATTGGATACTTGTTTTTGATAGTCAACCACGAGTCTCTTTGTTTGATCCTTCTTGGCAACGAACAGAGTTGGGCAACCCCAAGCGGAGGAACTAGGTTGAATGTAACCTTTCTCCATGTACATATCGATTTGCTCCTTCAACAATTTCAGTTCAGGAGGAGCTATCTTATATGGATGCTTAGAGATTGGAGCAGTACCTGGTTCAAGCTCGATCACGAACTCAACTGCTCTGTCCGGAGGCATCCCTGGCAACTCTTCTGGAAAGACGTCAGGGAATTCACAAACCACCGGAACATTTTCAAGTAGAGGTAGAGGTTTAGCGTCGAGGGTGTACAGCTGAACAGAACTTGATTCATTTGGAGAATAGACTATCTGGCCGGAAGTGTGGAACAGATTTATTGACTTCTGAGCACAATCAATCGTAGCTTTATTGGCCTTCAACCAATCCATGCCCAGAATGACATCAATGTCAGAATTGCCAAGCAGAATGAGGGAAGCAAGGAATATGTGACCTCCAATCAGAATCTGATTCTCATGACTGATTTTGGAAGTTTGCATAGTTGCTCCATGGGAGTTTACTACTAGCGGGGAACCCAAACCAACAAAAGGTAGTTTAACTGCTGTCGCAAAGATCTTTGACACGAAAGAATGCGATGCTCCGGTATCAAACAACACTTTAGCTGGGTTAGAGTTTACGGGGAATGTACCGAGAACGACGTCAGCAGCTTCCTCAGCTTTGTCGGCCTTGATATGATTCACCCTCGCGGTCCTCCCGACAGGCCTATTGTTGGAGTTGAAGGCTTTAGCCGGAGGAGCACGCACCATTGCCTGGTTGGTGTTGGGGCGAGGAGGTGGTGGAGGTAGCTGCCTCTGAGTGCACTTATCAGCATGGTGCCCTGTCTGCTTGCATTTGTAGCAAGTGATGACACGAGGTGCATCTGGCCTTAGCTGCCCCATTGAGAACCTCTGAGCCTGCATCTGAGCTGGGTTGGGTGGGCGGGAAGCGAAGCCTTGAGAAGCTTGGGCATATGGAGCCCTAGTGACAGCACCATTTGGCACCCAGATGCGGCGCTTCTGCGGAGGGGTGGTCATGTTGGAGGAGGAACCACCCTCACGCGAGTGCTTGCGGGACTCTTCGAACGCCTTGCGCCCATTTTCCTGATTGAGCGCGGTGTTCACGAGCTCCTCGAAGTCTTTGCACTTGATGTTGGTGAGGGCGTACTTGAGTTTCGGGTTAAAACCTCGGCGGAACCTTGCCATCTTCTTAGCCTCAGTGGACACCTCATCACCAGCATAACGAGCGAGACGATTGAACTCGTTCTGATAGCCAATGACGTCCAGCTTGCCCTGCTTGAGAGAGCAAAACTCCTCACGCATCCTCTCCATGAGTCCATCTGGGATGTGGTGCTTCAGGAAGGCATCCTTGAAACAACCCCAGGTGATTGGGTATCCAGCTCTCATGGTCTGGTAGTTCTCCCACCAGGTAGCTGCCTGACCCTTCAGTAGGTAGGTGGCATACTTGACTTTGTCTTCCTCAGCAACGTGAGCAATGTCAAGAGCCCTGGCCATCTCCCGGATCCAGTCATCAGCATCCAGAGGCTCCCGTGTTGCCACGAAAGCTCTCGGTCCCAGACTCAGAAACTCCTTGATGCTGACTCGCGGAGCATTCTGGTTGTTGTGCTGGTTAGCCTGGTTCTAGGCCATCTGCGTCACGACCTGAGTCATCTGAGTCAACAGCTCCGTGATCGGAGGTGGCTCAGGCGGGTTGCTCCTTGTTGGCGGCATCCTGAATAGACATGCATTTTAGCACAACAATAGAAAAGGATAGACTTGGAAACCGAAAGAGAGATTATTCCGACGCATGAATAGATAACCAACAGGTACATCATCACATGTTCAAATACATCAGAATATCCAACACACCATTACATGGTTCGAAAGCCAAGGATAACTAAACATAGCTAGGAACGGATACATCGGTACTCCCATGCTCATCACGCAGGACGGCGGTGAGTAGTACGACGAGAGATACGGTGAGGAGGAATCCCACGAAAGTAAGTAGATCGACGATCCACATAGATCTGACGTGGTCTGAGAGCGACTCTAGGTGTGGTGAAGTACATAGCGTTAGCTCCCTGTGCTACAAAGCGTGGAATCCCAGTGTATCCAGCTCCGAGGTTGAGAAGTGGACCTCTGATCGGCTCGTAACCTCCAGCATCTGGCAGACGACGACCCACTGGCTGATCGAAACGTGCAAAGCGCTCATCTCCAACAAAGTCTGTGGTGTACGTCTCCAGACGAGTCAAAGCAAGGTAGAGCTGCTCTCTGACTGAGGCCAACTCCTGAGAAAGTGTGGTGGCAACGGCGTCACTGGGCCTCACAAACTGAGCGGTGGTGTGCAGCCTGGTGTTATCATGCTCGTAGACATCCAGGTTGTCGTAGAGGGTGAAGTGAGCTCCCTCCGAAGTGATGTAACCACGGGGGATGTGGCGATAGATAGAATCGTCAAATCCCCAGTAGTCAGCACGAAGGACGGTGAGACTCACGTAAGCTGCCTGCTGCACGGCCATATCCACTGTGGAACCTACTGCCTCGTAGCGGTGGATGACGCTCATGCCATCATCTGACAGAATGTAGACGATAGCCTGGTAGTAGGTCTGGTCAAACTCTCGCTGCTGCTCGTAGACCTGGTACTCTGGTGCCCAACGGAACCCCAGATAAGTGACCATGTCTCTCAGCATCTCCGGATAACCGGCAGTGCTCTCGCAACGAGTCATCCGAACCACCTGCGGGAAGAACCTGAGATCCATCTGAAGATGATCGGGGAAGTTTTGATTAGACGCCGGTAGAGAACTGAAGTGGAAAGCAACAACAAGGTTCAACGGACGATAATGATGTTGAAAAGAACAGGATATTGAAGCAACATCGGGAAACACGAGACCAAAAATCCTGAGGTACTATGGAGAACCCCATCCGGGCTTCTACAGGATCAATATCTACTTCTTAAGAAATAGAGGATTTGCTTCCGGGGCTTACACGCCTCCGTTCTCAATCATGAGTAGGCAACATGATAAATCATGTCACAACCACCTCCATTCCTATGGTCTAGTAGATATCACTATCCTAGAGAAACCAGGATCCGTGAAAACCTAACTTGAAAGTTTAGGTGAGAAGGGAAAACAACGTTGCACTTCCTTACCAGAAAAGGGTGGGTGGGTGGGGAAAGAAGAAAAATGGCAGAATTCCTACTCTCACGTTTCATTTTTCCTATATAGCTACAAAATAGTTTCTAGACTCAACTGCGACCAGTAAAAGGGATCCTACAGGCAGATAGGCTCTGATACCATTTGTCGCACCCGGACTTCTAGAGGATACTCATCGTACGAACTGAACAGTATTTTGATTGGATTACGGGGCTTACCGGCACCCGCATCTCTTACGAGTAGGCCAACACTTATGTGTGACAACCAATCTTTACTATTCACCGTCGATGTAAACTATCCCGTAGAAATCAGGACACTACCATTGACGTACTTCATACCATACACACATGGTACGTCAACAGCTTTGAACAAGATGATAACACAACAGATCTCTAAGACACAAAAGATGGAAATAAGTTGCAACTGGCCCTCACTAGGGCAGAGAATAGCAAATACAATCATCCAGAGGACACATGTCCCAACATAACATCATTACAACTCAGCGGAAGTATTCAAAGGGTCTGAGTACAGACAAATCCAAATAGGCTTAAGAAGCCGGGAATGAAAAGAAAACAGAGCCCATCCACGATGTCTCGGATCCTGCCCGGGTCCGCTACCTACTCGTCAGCAGCCTCGTCAAACTCCACGTAGTAGCCGTCACGGGGATCCTCGTAAGCGTAGTCTGCGGAAACCACAGCCCCAAAGGGGTCAGTACATAAACGTACTGGCAAGCAAGACTCACAGTTCACCAAAGTGTAGCCCGTCAACACCAAGCACAGATGCCTTGGGTTCAACGGAAGAAAGGGATATAAAAGATGCTGCAACTGGCTGCACTAGACAACTACAGAACATACTACAACTTCCGGGTAACAGAAAGGGGATAAGATAGCGTATCGTAACCAACTATAGCTAACCACCAAACAAACCCATCCTGGATCTCGCCCCTTATCCAAAGAAGCAATCCGAGGATAACTCACAGAGTTGGATTAATGATGGATCAAGTTGTTGGGTCAATAAGCCTATTACTAGTCAGGTTATCATTAGTTAGGTGTAAGTTGTTCTGAGTACTTGTTAGCCAGTACTTTCACCAAGTTAACCATAACCGCGGAAAACACGGCTTCTCGAGAAGATTTATCCCTGCAGGGGTGCACCAATTTGGCCGTAGACGTAAGAATAACCCGCCAGATGGGAAGGCCTTTCCCACCAAGCGGGGCACTCAACACAACTCAACTCTTCTTCGCATCAAGCCCAAAGCACCACGTGTTGTGCGTGCGCGGCTAATCGAGCCCCACGAAGAAAAGGGGACCCTCATAGCACTGGAAGACCACGCCGCCCTAAATGCCGACTACAAAAGTTCCACCCTGGCCTCGGGTTCGTACCTGCATATGCGTGCATCAAATGGAAAGCCCGAACTAAGTGTGGTGATTTGGACGAGATGCGAATCGAATCAAATTGAGGGGGCGCCCATACACGCTTCCCACATGCGGATAGTGCGCTCATCATGGATCAGTAGACAAGACCCTTTTCCGATTAGGGTCGACACTAGCAGGCCTCATAACCACGCCGGGCCTCCTGCCGGTGCCTTATCAGCAATTTATTAATACCTCAAATTAACAGGTTGTTGTTTAACATCGAGCCCCAGAATATAATAGAATATAATAACAGAAAGTAACTGATAACAAACTCGAGCAAAACAACCCTAAGCATGCTAGTAAGACACGGGCCCAAGCAACGGGGTTATAGGATTGGATGTGAGGCAATATCAGGGTTCAGGGTATCATGTGATAGGTTCGTAACAGAAGCAATGATACATATGGCTAGCAGAAATAGACAACGGAAAGTATCGGTAACCAATGTTGAAAGGAACATAATGGTTCATGTGAGTGATAACTTGCCTGCAAACTCAGTAGCCGGGTACTGGGCCAGATCCTCAGAAGGGGTGTTGTAAAGATCGTCGGTCTCAACGTCGTCGTCTATCCGAGAAGAAGCAAACAAACAATACAGGAAAATAAACAATCAATATCATGGCATAGTGCACAATCATGGGATGATGCATGTCAAGTTAATAGATGCATCAAAATAAACTAGTTGACAATGGTAACACAATTTAAATGGACACATATGCAATTTTGAGTTGCATATGAAAAGCCCATGGATTTTGGTTAGATTATTTGTTTTCCTACTAATCAACAGGTGAAGGTGGATTAGTATGATGCATGGATTAGTAAAACAACAAAATAACAATAATAGAACCAATTTGAAATGAGGTTTAGCAATTTAGAATTTTATTTATTAAGTTAAGGAAATTTTGGTTCCTTAAAGGTGACACACAAGTATTTGTTGTTTTCAGCCACTTAACTTGTGCAAAATAAATAACAAAATTCATATTTGAAAAGAACACAAAATTTTAGTTGGATTACATGTTTCAAATACTGAAAAAGGAAGTAGAATGAATTTATTATGACTTAGACAAAATTAAACAAGTTTTAAATGAATTTAAAACAAGCATGAATTTTATTTGAATTTTATTTGTTCAAAACATAAATTCAAACTCATATTTGAAAAGTTTATACTTTGGTGGTTTGAAAACATATTTTGCATGTTCAAAAATAATTCAAATTGAGCAAGTAATGATTTTAGCAATTTTAAATGATTTAAATAAGGTTTAAATTATTTAAGCAATTTAAATTATTCAAACCATGAAAAAAAATTATATTTGAATAGGTGGTTCAAAATGGTATGGAAAACATATTTTATTTGCATTATTTGGATTAATTATGATTTAGTTATGCTATTTAGCAAATTACAATTGAATTATTTGAATTCAAATTTGAATTGCATTTGGAAAATTCAAAATAGTACACAAATGGCATAAATGGATAGACAATTTAATTTAGAACAATAAACATATTTTACTTTTGTTATTTAGAGTTATATTTTGAAAGTTATTAACAATTTAAAACAGAGGACTAATCTGTAATTTTAAAGGACTAGTTTTGAAAGAAACATGCTGGCAAAACTTTTGTTACCGCGCAGTAAACCCACCACAGCCACTGCCCGTGGGCCTGGGGCCAGTGTGGCGTGCCTGCGCGTGCGTGGCAGTGAGGCCCGCTGACGGGTGGGGCATGATTGTCAGCCACGCGCGCAAAAGGTGTGGGTTTTTATCCGCGGCCGCGAGGGATCGAACCAGCAACCTGCCCGTGTGCGAGATGCAGTGCTACCACTGCGGTGGTTTTGTCAGTTTCGACAGATACGGGGTCGCGGTGAGGATATCATTCAGATCCGCGTATCTGAAATTTGCTGACCGCGCTCGCTCACTGAACCGCGTCAGAGGTGATGCCGGCGGCGAGCGGTGGTGTTGCTGTGCGCGATGACGCAGCGATCTGGTGGTGCGTGTGCAGTGCGGTGTGCACGGTGCGTGCGCAAGCAGAGGGAGAGAGGGGATGGATGCCACTGTGGCTCACCGTCGTTTGCAGGCGTTGCAGCAGCTCGGGGCAGACGGCGGCGACGTGGTCGTGGACGGCAGCGCGGCTACAGGGGCTCTCCGGGGCGGCTCCGGTGTGTAATCGGAAGAGGAAGAAGTGGCCGTTCGATTCCAGGGGTTAGGTGGGTGAGTGGTGAACGGGAGCGGCGGCGTTCATCGGGGATTCAGAGGGGTTCTTCTCCGGCGAGGGGGACAGAGAGTGGGAGGTGGCCGTGAGAGGGGTAGACGGCGGCGGGAGCTCGAGGGGAGAGGGCTAGGGTTAGCTAGGGCACAGCGCGCGGCCCTAGGGCGGCTTTATAGGCCTCGGGATCGCCTCCTGGCCGTCGGACTGCGCGGCTGCCGCCGTGGCACGACCGGATGGGGTGCCGTACATGTTGAAGACGAAGGAAAAAAACGAAACGGTACGCGCTTAAGTGATTGGGCTGGGCTGCGCGCGCGAGGAGACGGAAAGAAGAAGTGGGCTGGGCGCAGCCCACTCTCCCTGGCGCCAAAATTTGTTTTTAAATTTTTTTTTTATTTCTCCTGTTTTTTTTTTCTGAAAAAGGAATTGGAAGAATTTGATAGGTTTTAAAGTAGTAAAAATTTTGGAAAAATTAGGGTAGGTTATTTAGGTCATTAGCAAACAAATGCTAAGTTCTGTTTTCAAAAGTTTGAAATTTAATTGCTGTTTGTGTTTAAACCAAATTTGGATGATTTTTATTTAAGTGATCATTAATAAAACAAACTTTTAAATAGGGTGACCCCTATGTTAATTATAAACAAAATGAGTTGATTTGTTTTGATATCATCATAATTTCAAAGTGGTTCTGTTTGGTGCTTTGATTTGAATTTTTGAATGCAATTTGGAATCAATTGATTGATCAAAACCATCATGTTAATAAGTGATCATTATGGAATAATTGGAAGCAAAATAAGGGTTTAATTTGACATTATAATTTGAAAAAGATTGTAACAGAGCAAGTATGAAATAAACATTTGAATATTGTTTGAATTTGAATGGTGAAAACAGAGAAAAACAGATGCAAACTATATGAAAACAAATGGAAACAATATGATGACATGATGCAATACTTTAATAAACATGAAACAAACATCCTAAGGGGAGTTTTCATACTTGGGATGTTACAGAGCAGCTGCCCGAATAGGCTGCACATTGGCATTCGCAGCTGGCAGAGGAGGAGGAGGGGGTAGGCCCTCATTCTTGATCTGTTCCCACCAGCTGCACTGCCGGGTAGTGTGGTTGGCTGGCCTAGCCGGATGCCGAGTATGGAAACTGCATGGCCCATCCCTCATGCTCCCAAAGACAAAGTTCGGAGCAGGATCCGAGTTGCCGCTACCCTGCTGGGGAGCATTGTACGGCTTCTTGATGCCCTGGCCCTGATTCTGGTTTTGCCCGTACTTGGCTCCAGCAGTTTTTTGCCTTTGGCTACTCCCAGCAGCCGTAGTCATAGCATTCACCTCCTCGGGATCATACCGAGTATCAACTCGGTCACATCTGCGCTTGTTGCGGAAATCATTGCGCTTGTTGCTGTTGTAGTTCCTTCTCGTCTCAGGAGAGTCCATCAGAGGCTGAGTTGGGTTGCCGAGTGCATACATATCTGCGATCTTGATGGTCTCAGCAAGAGTACTCGGCATCTCTCGCTGCAGCTTCTGCCACAACATGCTACCATGCCTACAGCCCTGAGCGAACCAAGTAATGGCCTGGGCCTCATTCACACCTTCACATGTGTTCCTCAAGGTGCTCCACCGAGTAAGATACTCGCGGTCGGTCTCATCTTCCCGCTGCTTGCAAGCGGACAACTGCTGCGGCCTATTCGGCCTCTTGTTTGTGCTGGTGAAGTTGCTGATCAATGCCTCCGAGAAGTCCAGCCAGCAATTGATACTGTCCTTGGGCAGGTTGTTGAGCCAAGTCCGAGCCGGACCCTCTAGCATCTGCGGAACATACCGCAGAGCCCATCTCCGGTTGCCGCCTGCAATGTGCACGACCGTGATGTAGTCACTCAACCAATCTTCTGGCTTGGTGCTGCCATTGTAGCACTTGGTCCCCCTGGCCAACTGAAAGTGGTTCACGGATGGCTCATTCATGATACAAGGACCAAAGCATTCTGGGCCAGGCGGCCCTCTGTTCTCGAGTTGCGCGGATAGATTAATCCAGTCCAGCTTGTACCTTGCATCACTGGGCTCCAACATGCGGTCACCCAAACGGTCATCAACATTTCTTGGGTCAGCATAACCGGCTAGCCCCATCGCCGAGTAGCCATCATCATATCTGTTCTCCACCGGGTTGCACCACCGGGTTGGCTGCTGGCGCAGCCGCACGCGGCTGTGCTGCTGCTGGCTGCTGCGTCCTCTGCCGAGTAGGCTGAGCAGCAGGACGCCGAGAAGGTCCCTCGTTGCCTCCATCTTGCCTCTTACTGTGAGCTTTATGGGCTTGATAGCCTGCTCCTGCAGAGTTGTGTTTCTGACCGGACTCTCGCGGCACAGCGTGCTGTTTTGCGGCGAGAGCCTGGTCGTACACCTGCATCTGTCTACTCTTCCCAGAGTGCACACTCTGGTCCCTCTCGCGGTTGGGAAGCGGTGATGACGCCTGGTCATGAGATCTCGCTGCACGTGAGTGCACAATCTGAGAAGCACCAGCACCCGGATTGGCTTTCCGGAACTCCTCATTCTGCCTAGCAGCTTCTAGCACTAGCTCATTGAGCCTCTCCTGCTGTCTAGCGCGCGCGTCGCCGGCAAGGTTTGAAAACTCAGCAGCTACAACCTGTGCAGCTCTAAGTGTTTTGGCGGGGGTACTTTATCGGGGCCTAGTAGCAGTGTTTACAGTGGCAGACTGGCTAGGAGCCTCACCAACTACTGCCATCTCGGGGCCTAAGTTGCGACGAGTAGCGCCTAGCTTGATAGGCTTTCTAACCGCAGGAGTAAACCCGTGGGCCTTGTTGTACTCGTTTTGGTCTAGGCTATGCTCAAGCCTAACCTTCTCCAGCTCCAGGTGCTCAGCGAGCAGCGCTTGACGCTGCTGGTCGAGCTGCGCCCTCATGGTCATGAGCTCAAACTCGGTGGGAGGCGGCATGGCCATCCGCACGGCGGATGCCGGTATCGTCGGTGTTGTGGAAGGAGGCATGTTCGAGTCCTTCTCGTAGGGCTTGTGGACCCTCTGGCCAGCACTTGGGCCAGCAGGTTCCTCGATGACTCCCGCGGTAGCGCCCGCGCCCTTCCCGGCATCGATAGCCGGGCCGATCACCATCACCTCCACGCTGTCCGCAGAGCAGCCAGTTGGCCTTCCGCGGGCAGCGAGCACAGCAGGAGGATCTTCCGCGACGAGCACCTCCTCTGGGAACTCGCGGATGATGGTGGTGGCGATGTAGACGAGGTGCGAGCCGAAGGAGAGCCCCGAGCCACCTGCCGGCATGGGTCTACCGCCGAAATATCCGGCGTTGTCGGTGACGAAGTCGAAGGAGCCGAATCTGTGGACAAGGCCACAGACCACACGCTCCCCAGTAGCAGAAATGAGTCCCGTACGAACATTGACTCCAGCCAGCGCTGCTGGTAGCCCCACGGTGGGCGCCAACTGTCGTGGTGGTATCACGGCAGATGCCATGGGATGGCTAAAGTTTGAGGCCGATGGACGCTGGAGGTGCTCTGGGAGGGATCACACGGCGAGTAGCCGCGTGTGGGATGTCTCAAGCACTGCAAACAACAAGATCTTACCCAGGTTCAGGGCCCTCGTGTGGAGGTAACACCCCTACTCCTGCCTTTCTCTCTATATGTGTGTTACCGAGTAGCCACAGTACAAATCACGCTAGCTCTCTAGTTCTCTTTGTATGAAGTGAAGCAACCTCTGCATCATCCCTCACGCAGGAGGGGGCAGGGCACCTTATATACTGGTGCCCAGCCGAATAGAATAAGACTAAAAGGTACGACTGATGTGACAGGAGCACTGCAGAACAGAGCACGCTTCCGGCTTCTCGCTGACGCGGGCGCCGTAAGTCGTCGCGCCGTTCGGAGATGGGACATGTCCACCCTTGTCAGTGAGATAGGGTAGGCCCCTAGCCCTGTCCTGTCCCCTCTGTCAGTGACAGGACTTGACAGGCGCCTACCGCACTGTAGCCACGCGGTAGCGCGGATAATCACGCACTCCATAAGTTGAACCGCACGCCAGTACGGACGCAGGATACGCGGGATCCCTTGTCAGAACGGCTCCATTCACTTCTGGCCCGAGTAGGAACTCACTCTCTCTATTCGGACCAACTTCTTTACTCAGATGAACATAACTTTCTTCTTTCTCCTCTTGGTCATCGGTGGGTACGGCCGGATAGAAACCTACCGGGTAGCGAGTACCGGGTAGCCATCTACCCGGTCAAACAGCACCTTTGACCTTGCCTTACCCCTACTCGGGGGTAACCCCCCGACAGTAACGCCCGAGGAATTTCCCCAACTAGAATTTGTTTGCTTTCTTTCTTTTGCATCATCATGGCATCATGCATGGCATTGCCTTTTTGTGAACACTCAAAACATATTTCAAATTTTATGTTAAATGGTTTGAGAAAAAAAAACTTATTTTACAAAACGGTTAAGTGACTTTATAAATAGCCACTTATTTTTATAAAATTATGTTGTCTTATTTTAACCAAAAACTACCATTGTCTCATCCTATTTTTTTTTCTGAATTTAAATAACAACAAATAATACAAACAAAAAAATATTTTAAACAACGCCCACCTAGTGAACCTGTTTTCTCAGCCCAAGAACGACATCCACCTGCTCTTCTTCTCCGTACAGAGAGCACCACGAGGGCGTGACCCCTTACGTCCCAAGTCTACCACCTGCTCCCTCCACACCTTTCCCCTGTATAAAGCTGCACCTACTTCCTCTCCTCAACCCTAGCCCCTCTCCCTCCTTCTCCCGCCGCCGCCCCTTTTTTCCTTCCTCTTGTTCCCATGCTTTTTCGCATCACCACACCTCCATGGCTGGAGAAGCAAGCACACAGAGGCGGGGACAATGTGGATGCGACGGGATGCCTATGGAGGGAACGGAACCTCCTCGGGCTCCTCTACTTCCTCGACACTGCAGCTGAACCCGAGGACCTCTAGATGCCGACGTCGACTTCATCTTCAACCTCAGGTCGCTGGCGAAACCTTCCCGGAACAAGGCCGTCTATGTCCTCTTTCTATGCCCTAGGGTGAAACACCATCTTTGAGGCATCTCCTCTCCCTACCCTCTTGCTCTGTATGCCCTCCTTCGAGCAGCACGGGCGCATTGCCAGATCCAGGTAGTCGTCGTCGCTTTCTATTCGTCATAGCCGATACCCTGACGAACACAAGTCATCTAGTGTCGGCTCTGTTACAATCAATGAACACAACGACAGTGCGGTGGTTCTGTCACGTGCTTTTCAACCAAAGGTCGCGGGTTCGAACCACGTCTGACGCAAGACCTCCTTTATTTTCCTGTTTTTCACTAAGCACACCTGGGCCCCACCCGTCAGTGACTCCGGAGTCCACCTCAGTGGCCACCCGCGCAATGCCAGTGCCCACGTGGCATCGGGCCCTGCCTGTCAGCCTCTCTGGTGGGCTCTCCACCCGGTGCCAAAGACGGATCTAGATCTGGATCTGGAAGATTGCATCTAGGCCCCTGGTATTTTCTGTTTTGAACCGGAGCCCTACCTTCTTCTGTTTCCATCATGAACAAGTCCCAGTTTTTATAGAAAATACCCCTATTTTCCTATGCTCATAACTTTGGTTCTACTAATCCAAATAATACAAACTTTATGTCTATTTTTATCAGAAAATTGCATAAATTCTTAATAGGACCTTCTTGTTCATGTTTGCATCTTTCATCTTGCATTTTAGTAGTGTTTTCCATGTGAACCTAAATAATAAATGTGGAATGTGTTGGATACCTAATTTAAATTGTACCATATTCCATTTAAATTTGGTTAGGTCACCTACTAATTTTTATCCATGCTAATCCACATTTAACTTGATGGTTATATAAATAACTTGAACCCATAAATAAATTGCTCGGACTCTAGTCCGCTTAAAATTGGTTAACTTGTGTCGGGGGGCTACCCCCGAGTAGGGTCAAACTTGGCATGAAATGGTATCCAAGGAGTGGATACCGAGATATTTTTGACCAGGTTGACTACCCAGAACGAGATGGATCTATCTCGATAAGAAGAATCAAGGGTGATATGAAGAAACGGGTGTCCCCCGGGTTATCTGAGATACACTTCGAGAATGCGGGTACACGAAGAATTATCCATCCCAGAGCAAGGTCAACGGAGCAGTTGACATCCCAAAGATCACGGGAGAGTACGCGTGTGCGGTTCAACTTACTAGGCCTATTGATGTATACTCGTACACAGGAGCAGTGCAGGGAATGGGTGAGGCCACGTCCTGCTCTGACAAGGGGGACATGATATGGCAGCGCCTACGGAGGAGACGACTTTCGGCGTAGTGACAGCAAGCGTGCGCTACGGCACAGTGTGCTACGTCTAACTCTGTACGTTCCGTCAGTGGCCACCAGTATATAAGGTGGCCACTCTCCTCCTGCGCGAGGGACGACGAAACCACGATCCACACTTGAAATTTTCCTTAAGAGAGAAAGAGAGAGCTTCTTCTTCCCCTAGCTCTGTGAGCTTGAGGAAGCACCTTGTATCTCGGTTACCCACATATATTGACAGACTGGCAGGACTAGGGGTGTTACCTCCACACAAGGGCCCCGAACCTAGGTAACTCTTTTTGTTTGCAGTGTAGTGAGTGCGCCATCTTGGCGTGCAATCTCTCCCCGGATAACCGCAGTGTCCACCGGCCGCAACCTTAAGCCATCCCATGGCATCTGTCTCTACACCGCCACGATAGTTGGCGCCCACCATGGGGCCAATAGTGGTGCTGGCTGGGGTCTCTATCCATACGAGATCTTTGCTTCGTTCGGGTGAGCGTGTGGTCTGTGGCCTTGTCCACAGATTCGTCTCCCTCGACTTCATCACCGACAACGCGGGCGATTTTGGAGGCAGGCCCGCGCCCGCAGGTGGCTCTGTCATCAGTTTCGGCGCACATCTGGTCTACATTACCACTACGGTCATCCGCGGGTACCCGGAGCGGGTGCTCGTTGCTGAGGATCCTCCTGCTGTTTGCGCCGTCTGCGACCAGTGTATCGATCGATTCGTGGGCAGCGTGAAGGTGATGATTACCGGCCCGGCTCCTGCACCTGGAAAGAGCGCTACCGATATCGTCGAGGCTGCTGACAAGTCGTCTTGGCCGGCTCACAAGCCATTGGAGAAAGATGAGAACCAACCAGGTTACAAGGCACCCTCTATGCCAATCCCAAGACCACCTCCGTTCCCCGACATCATCGAGAAGTTGAATGTACCAGTAGCTACTGATGCTGATCCGGAAGTAGTGCGGGACCAGCTGGAGGAGCAGCGCCAGACCATGCTCGCAGAGGCTGTCGAGATGTCCAAAGCCAGGGAAGAATTCAATCTCGACATGACCGAGTACAACAAAGCTCATGGTTTTACTCCTGTTGTAAACAATCCTAGTCGGTTAGGTGCTGTGCAGAACCGAGGCCGCGATCTCGGTGCCGAGATAGCCAGAGATTGTAAAGCTGCTAGTAAATCTGCTAGTGTTACCTCGGCTGGTAGGCCCAAATATAGGTCTCCTGCCAAGAACCTTAGGGGTGCTGAGGCAGATGCTGCCGAGTTGCTGCATTTGACCGGTGAAGCTCGTGCTAGGCAGCAAGACTGGCTTAATGACCTTATTTTGGAGGCTATCAGGCAAAATGAGGCTTTCCGGAAGGCGAATCCAGGGGGAAGGTGCTTCTTAGATGGTCTACTCCAATGGTGGGAGATCTGGTGGATAGGCCTGTCACCCCATATCGGGGATGGGCGAGCCCGGAGTGTGATCTCCGGGAAGGGCAAGAAAATTCAAGTATATGACCCGACTGGCGCCAGAAAACAGTCAGATGTATAGGGCCAGGCTGGGCATGTACACGTGCTCAAGCAGGACAGGCTACCAACCGAGTTCAGGTAGTCGGCAACGACCGAAACCGAGATATAACATCTCGGCATCCGGTGGCCAACGCGGCTTAGCAGCAGCCCGGTGCTGGCCATCAAGACTGATATATTTATGGTTACTCGGCAATGGAGAAGGCCGACTATCCGAGATATGAGCACCTGGTGGATGCCGGAGTACTCGCCGCTCGATTGGGGCCCCAAGTACTGCAGCCGAATGATGCCCGATACAAAATCGACAGAATCTATATGTCGTAGGAGATGGAAGAGCAAGGCCCTTCGGGACCACTTTGTTTCGGTCCCCGGATCATGAATGAGCCTGTTGTTTCCAAGTTCCAGCTGGCTATGGGGACAAAAACTTATGACGGCAGCACCAAGCCGGACGATTGGTTGAATGATTACGTCACTGTCGTGCACGTCGCCGGTGGTAACCACCAGTGGCCAGTGAGATATGTGTCTCAGATGTTGGAGGGCCCGGCCAGGATCTGGCTGAACAACTTGCCGAGAGACATCATCAATTGTTGGCTGGACTTCTCGGACGCCTTTATCAGCAACTTCACCAGCACCTACCGGAGGCCAAACCATCAACATCAACTCTCCGCGTGCAAGCAGAGAGAAGAGGATACTGGCCGAGATTATCTAACTCGGTGGAGCATGTTGAGGAACACATGTGAAGGGGTTAATGAGTCCCAGGCCATTGCCTGGTTTGCGCAAGGTTGCAGGCATGGAAGCATGCTTTGGCAGAAGTTGCAAAGAGAGATGCCAAGTACTTTGGCAGAGACCGTCAAGATCGCCAACATGTATGCACTAGGAGATCCGACACAACCTTTACTGGACTCGGTTGAGCCGAGCAGAGGGCATCTCGGCAATGTGGTGCTGGATCCTCCAGGCGGAATGACCGCCCGAATTTCCAGAACAAGAGGAGAGATGACATGCTGGATATCCGCTATGGCTCAAACCATGTGGATGTGGTTGATCCGGATCAACCTGATGCAGGAAGCAGCCAAAGGCAGAAAAATACTGGGCCCCAGTATGGGCAGAACCAGAGCAACAAGAGGCAATAGACATATCAGAAGAAGTCGGGGGATGACAGGTTCACCTTCGTGATGCTGAGGGATGGACCGTGTAGCTACCATACTTGGCATCCGAGTAGGCCGGCTAACCACACTACTAGGCAGTGCAGCTGGTATGACCGAATCAAGAGCGAAGGCTTTGGCCAATTGCCTCCTCCCCCACCTCTGCCAGCTCTGGGTTCAAACATCCAGCCCATTAGAGCAGCAGCCCCAAGACCTGTAGAGAACCAGAGGAGGCCCGAGAACGTGAATCAAGTGGCTCAGGTAGCCAACAACAACAACTACAACAACAACAACAATCGCAACAACAACTACTACAACAACAATGCTGGCGGCAGAGGCTGAAATGATTACCAGGAGCACCACCAAAGCTATATGGTGTTCATCATCGAACCATATGATAAGCAGAGCATGCGCAGGCGTGCAATGGAAGTCAATGCGGTAATGCCGGCTGTGCCGGAATACATGTACTGGTGTGACCAGGAGCTTGTTTGGTCTCGGGCGGATCACCCCCAGATCAATGCCAAACCCGAGCAGTTATGCTCTGGTGCTGGACCCAACCTTCATTGGGCCCAAGATCAACGTGAAGTTCACCAAGGTTCTCATTGGCAATGGAAGCAGCATAAACATTCTATACCGAGATGCAATGGTTAAGCCGGGTATCTCCGAGAACATGCTCCAACCCAGCCGGACTACCTTTCACGGTATTGTGTCGGGAGTATCATGTGCCCTGGTGGACAGAATATGGATTGATGTGCTTTTCGGCACCCGAGAGAATTGCCGTACCGAGTGCTTGCAGTTTGAGGTGGTTGATCTTCAGAGCCCTTATCATGCTATACTCGGTAGGCCAGCCCTGTCCAAGTTCATGGCCTCAACTCATGCGGCCTATCTAAAGATGAAGCTCCCAGGTCCCAGTGGCATTATCACCATCTCGGGTGATTACAAGCGCTCTCTGGAGTGTGCATCTGCTAGATCTCGATTGGCTGAGTCCCTAGTCATTGCTGCCGAGAAGAAGAAGATACATGAGGTGGTGGCCATGGCTCAAGGAACTCAACTCGGTATGCCCGGGATGACCAACCCTCAGCACATCGCCACATTCCAAGCCTCCAAGGAGATCAAGAAGGTGCAGAGTGAACCTGAGTTACCCGAGTGTGAGGCTATCATTGGTGTCGGGTTGGAGGAGAAATAGGAAAGCGAGATCATCCACTTCCTCCGTGAGAATCGGGACATCTTTGCATGGTCCAATCAGGACCTGTCAGGTGTCCCGAGGGAGTTCATTGAGCACTCTTTGCATGTGAGACTGGATGCTAAGATGGTGAAGCACGCTCTATGGTGCTTTGCTGCACAGAGAAGAAAAGCCATGGGTAACGAGATCACGAGGCTGTTGGCAAGTGGATTCAACATGGAGGTGCTAGACCCGGACTGGTTGGCTAACCCGGTCCTGGTAGACAAGAAGAAGGATGACCCAGTGGTTGTTGTGGTGTGGCATATGTGTGTGGACTACATCGACGTGAACAAGGTGTGTCCAAAAGATACATTCCCGTTGCCCCGGATAGATCAAGTGATCGATTCCGCAGTCGGGTGTGAGCTATTGTCATTCATAGATGCTTACTCTGGTTTTCACCAGATCCCTTAGAACCCAGCTGATCAAATAAAGACTGCCTTTATTACCTCGTACGGGGCTTATTGCTATCATGTCATGTGTTTCAGTTTGAGAAATGCTGGTGCTACATACCAGAGATGCATGCAGAAATGTTTGCACAAGAAAATCGGTAAAAATGTGATCGTGTATAGAGATCAGCAAGCTGGTCTCCACGATATGTGGTCTTGACAGGTATAAAGTGTGCAACTTTTTTGAGCCTTTCAACGACTACCCATATCGAATCATTTCCTCGACTGGACCGTGGCAGTCCAGTAATGAAGTCCATCCCAACTTCATCCCATTTCCAAATAGGTACTTGCAACGGCTGTAACAAACCAGGGGGACGCTGATGTCCAGCCTTCACTTGGTGACAAATATGGCACATGGCTATAAACGAGGCAATATATCGCTTCATTCCGTGCCACCAAAACTTCTCCTTCAAATATTCATATATTTTAGTTCCTCCAGGGTGAATAGAGTATAAAGTGGCATGAGCCTCAGTCATGATTGTTTGCTTCATCTCAGATTCAGTCGGAACACAAATGCGTCCTTCATACCATAAGACTCCATCAGGATCAATGGTAAAACCGGCGACTTCTTCCTTATCCATGCGGGTTTTAATTCCTTCAATGCTCTTCTGGCCCTTATGAGCTTCTTTGATTTGATTAACCAGAGTTGGTTTAACTTCCATGGCTTCCAACATGCCATAGCTGACCACCTCGATACCAAGTTGGTCAAGTTTTTTCCACAACTCCGGTTTTCTGATCTGAATCATAGCATTCAGAGAGGCCGGCTCTTGACTAAGAGTGTTTGCAACAACATTCGCCTTTCCAGGGTGATAGTGGATACTAAGATCGTAGTCCTTGATGAGCTCTATCAAACGGCGTTGCCTCATATTGAGTTCACGTTGTGTGAAGATATACTTCAAACTCTTATGATATGTATAGATTTCACACCTCTTCCCAATAAGGAAATTTCGCCATTCTTTGAGAGCATGCACAACTGCAGCAAGCTCTAAGTCATGAGTAGGATAATTCAACTCATGTGGTCTCAACTGGCGTGAGATAAATGAGATGACCTTTCCTTCTTGCATGAGAACATTTCCAAGACAAAGCTTAGAAGCATCACAATACACATCGAAACTCTTGGTGACATCCGGCATAATGAGTACCGGGGCCGTCACCAGTCGATTCTTCAACTCTTGAAAACTCTCAGCACATTTGTCCGTCCAAACGAACTTGTTGTCCTTCTTGAGCAATTGGGTGAGTGGTATGGCTATGCTTGAGAATCCTTGAACAAACTTGCGGTAATATCCGGCTAATCCCAGAAATGATCTGACTTCAGTCTGGTTGGTCGGGGCAGCCCGATTAGCAACAGACTGAACCAGAGCAGGCTCAACAGAGATTCCACCTCCAGATACTACGTGTCCAAGAAATCCTACTTCCTTCAACCAGAATTGATAATTGATGAACTTAGCATACAATTGATGCTGACGAAGTGTTCCGAGAACAATTCTCAGATGTTCTTCGTGTTCATCCTCACTCTTGGAGTAAATAAGAATGTCGTCAATGAAAACCACGAAAAACTTGTCCAGGCATTCCATGAAAACCTTATTCATAAAATTCATGAAGTAGGCTGGGGCATTGGTTAGACCAAAAGACATCACGGTGTACTCATACAACCCGTAATGTGTGGTGAAAGCGGTCTTTGGAATATCGGTCTCACGAACCTTCAACTGATGATAACCAGTACGAAGATCAATCTTTGAGAAAATTCTAGCCCCATTTAGCTGGTCAAACAGGTCATCAGTTTTGGGCAGCGGGTATTTGTTCTTGATGGTGACATCATTTAACTTACGGTAATCCACACATAGACGTGAGGAGCCGTCCCGCTTGTCCACAAAAATGACAGGCGATCCCCATGGTGATGCACTAGGGCAAATCAAACCTTTCCTTAACATGTCATCCAGCTACTTCTTCAACTCATCTAACTCCTTCGGGTTCATCCGGTAAGGCTTCTGTGCTATCAGTGCGGGGTATCAACTCAATAACAAACTCGCTATCCCGATCAGGCGGCATACCGAGTAACTCCTCAGGAAACACATCCGGGTATTCGCATACTACCGGAACTTCCTCAAGTGCAGGTGTAGCTATACCAGTGTGGCAGTGAGTCTCTGACTTTTACTTGGTTGCAGCGAAGGCAACCCTTTCCCCATCACTGGCAGTCAATGATATGGACTTTCTGGTGCAGTCAATCACACATTTGTACTTGGTCATCCAATTCATGCCCAGTACTACTTCTATCCCTTGGGATCCCAGTACTATCAGGTTGGCATGAAAAGTTTTCCCTTGTAGGTCAAGGGGTACTTCATTGCAAATGAAGTGGGCTTGGATTTTGTTTCCAGGTATTTGTACTGACATAGGGTCGCGCATACGTGTAGACTTCATACCACTCTTTTCAGCAAATGGAATAGTAACAAAGGAACGCGATGCACCCGAATCAAACAATACTTCAGCAGGTACAAAGTTGACAGGAAACGTCCCCATCACCATATTTGGCGTGTCTTGAACCTCCTCAGCAGTGACATGATTCAGATATCCCTTGGTGATAGTCTGCTTCCTTGGTGCTGGTGCATGTGCCATCTTAGTTGCATTGTTCTGAGCTGGGGCAACATTCTTGGTCGGGCAGTCACGAGCAAAATGCCCTTCCTTGCCGCAGGCAAAGCAACCTCCACTGGGTTTTGGGTTCTGGTTTGGCTTGGCAACATGGTTGGGCTTGTGTCCATTCCCATTTCCATTCCCACTACCTCCAGGCTTGGGTGCATAGGATGCACGGTTGTTGTTGTTGTGGTGGTTGTTGTGGTTGTTGTGGCCATGGTGGTGGTTGTTGTTGTGGTTGTGGCTGTTATGGTGGTTTCTTGGCGCAAAGGCAGGCGCCCTGTGTGGTGGTGGTGTGGGGCGGTGTCTGGGTGCACTTGGTCCACCTTGGAACTGCATCTTTCTCTTCCTGTTTTCAAAGACGTTCTGTCTCTTGTGCTCCATCATCATCGCGACATCCGCGAGTGACTCCAGATCCGCAAATGGAATGACCAGAAGGGTACATTGCAACTCATTGTGCAGCCCATTCAGGAATCTCTCCTTCTTCTTAGCTTCTGTGTCAACTTAATCTGGTGCATACCGGGCTAGCAGAGTGAATTCCTCCCAGTCTTTTGACAGAGACATACTTCCCTGCCTCAATTTCAGGAACTTGTCCTTCATGATGCTCATCACACCCTGAGGGATGTGATACTTGCGGAACCGGGCAGTGAAATCATCCCAAGTGAACACGTAATCAGGGGCGACGGTGTCACAGGTGGTCTCCCACCAAGTCCTCGCTGGTCCAGCAAGAAAATGGGTGGCGAAAAGCACCTTGCCATTCTCATCCACTCGTGCCACTTTCAGATTGTTGGCGAAGGTACGAAGCCAATCGTTAGCGTCAAGTGGTTCCACGATCTTGGTGAACACCGGAGGATTGGTCTGGTGAAACACCTTCATCTTCGAGCGTCTGCCATTACAGTTGTCATCGACATTGTTGTTATTGTTGTTAGCGCTGGCAGTAGCCAACTGCTGCAGGGCAGCAACTGTGGCAGCACTCTCGGCTCTAGTGGCCTGGCGATCCTCCATCATAAGTGCTAGAAATGCCTCCATTGACGGCGGGGGTGGTAGTGGTGGTTCCCGACGTGGCGGCATGCTGTTTATTGAAACATGTGTAAGACTATGCAGCAAGACTTCTTTGTTTTTAGAACACCAAAAAATCGAACAACCAAAAGAGTGTATAAAAACCAAACGGAAAAGACAAGTGATTTAATTAGGGTAACGATTTTTAAGGGTTGAGACAAGTTTCCAAACATAGCTATCATACAAACAAACATCCTACTCATAGCACAAAGTCATACATAGCACAACACTCCAACAGACATCTACCACAACTACGCTCCTCAGAGCTACATCGAGGGATTCGCCTTATAGGGTCGGCGTACATCTCACTGGCACAACTCCACAAACTAAGAGGCACTACGACTAGTCCTAAGCGTTGTATCCGTCGAAGAGGAGCTCCTCTCGGTCCTCCTCCTCAACTGAGTCGTCGTCCTCCTGTAGACTCTACTCGCTCATATCCATCCCCTCAGCATCCGAAAGGATGTCGTCACCGACGAGGAGATCCTCGTTCTCCCTACGCAGCTCGGAGTTCTCCTCCTCTAGCTCCTCGAGGGTGGAGTCTCGAGTGGCTAGGTCCTCTCTAGCAGTCTTCAGGCGCTCACGCAGAATCGCGTTCGCCTCCTGAAGTGATCCCACCTTGGTGGTGAGACGGGTGCGGGCCCGACGAGTGGTCCGCAACAGACTCTCCAAGGCTCGGATCCTTGCAGTCGCTGTCTCAAGGTCGAGCATCGTCTTACCCAGATGGGTATATAGGAGACGACACTCTACAACAGTGGTGTGCTGCAGGATGCTCATATCATCAAGACGACGCAGAGTGCGGTACAGTAGAACCTCCATGTCATCCAAGTGGGAACCGATACCCGCGAAATCCTGAGACACAGCAACAGGTGTGCAGGTCTCGTCCCTCCTCCCGAGGAACTCGTAGCTAGACCCCAAGAACTGGTAGTCCTTCACATGAGCCAGGCGCGCAATGGCCTCCTGGATCACTCGCACGGCGCCATCCTGCCAGGAGCGCTCGAAGGTGGCGAAGACGAAGGTCCCCGCGGAAGGAGTGGTAAGCGGAGGGCGTATGGTGCACCCCACAAACCACTCTCCCTCTATGGGAGATCCGGAGATCATCCCTCCCCGCAACTCGGGAATGGGACGATCTAGAAGCTCGGTCATCGCGACGAGCCTCCGCTCGAAGCGAAAAGGGAATTCCCTAGCTAGTCCCAACTGGCACGCCTCCGTGAAAACAACGTTCATCTACAGAAAATTTTAAGTAAGATTTAGTTAGACCCAAGTTTGCAAAATTTTAGAGTCGAACATGATATAGCTTAATGTAAGTAGAGTTTGAGAAAATAGGGAAGATAGGTATAAGAATCTTTTAAAGCTTAGTCACTTAAGTATATTATATATATATATATATATATAGAGAGAGAGAGAGAGAGTACTAGTTAACTTCCATGCTAACTAAGGGCTCCTAGGGTCAGGATAGCTCTGATACCAACTTTGTAGAGGCCCGAAACCGGATGGTCCAGAACCCCTCATATGCATACATTCATGATCCCAAGAAATTCAGTCGTGAACAACATACAAAGTGGTACACAGATACATTATCCATTACACGAATAACAACAGTCTGACAAGACAATGGTCACATGACCAAGTCTTTATTAGCTGTCACGCAGGACAGACAAAGTCTCACAACTCAAACACAGCGGAAAATAAACACACGGAGGTAGCCCTTGTTACGCCTTCACCGACAGACTGCTGACAGGGAGCCGTGCCTAGTTCGCATATCCGTCAAAGTAGTACCCTTCCTCGTATTCCTCCTCCAAAGGCGTCTCCTCAAAGTCTGGCCAAGTAAATAGCCAGGGGCGAAACCAATATGAGTACTTTTGAATGTACTCAGCAAGTCATCCTTTATACACTTACAAAATGCATCATGCTTATATGGTGGATAGGTAGGCTATAAACAGGGCTCACTACCCATGGTGTGTATCTAAGATAACATCATGGTTGCTTCATTTTATCTGTATCTTCGTTGAAGAAGATACTTCAGAAGAAAATAATATAAGTTTTCTTTCTCTTGTAGATTCCCGCAGCCCCTGAGAACGATAGCAGCGATGAAGACTCGGATGCCTGAAGGATTCTTCTTAACCTGGATGGTGGAAGTAGAAAATAGGAGCATTACTGCACTTTACAATGTAAACTTATATTGTAATGCTTCTATTCTTTTGTATAAACAAGTACTCCGCCTTTTGCAGTTAATTATGAAATTCTTTGCAAGTTTTCCGGGTTTGATATTCCTTTATCTTCTACGTTCTCTGGCTTATGTGCTTTAACTGTCCTTAGTGTTTGAAATGGCTCAATAGTACTATGAATCTTCATGCCGAGCTACTGGGTAAAACCAATCAGTTTTAACTCGGAAACATGGATCATACTAAGGGCATTTTTACTAACTAGCTCCAGTGACCCAACACATAAACAATCAGATAATGCTTAGAGAATAGTAAGGAATTTTTTTTTGAATAAAACTCGGGCACGCAGGCACATTCCAAGTTTCCTTTAGCCTTTAATAGGCTGAAACTCGTTCAGTTTTTAAACACCAAGCACGCAGGCACAATTCGGGTTAACATTGAGTATTTTGTAAGATCATTGGGAAATAGATAAGGTGGAATCATGTTTTGAACTATAATAAACTTGTAAAAAACATGGATAAAGAATTCCAACAACTTTATTTCATGATCTCAAAGATGTTTACATAGAATTGAACTAAGTATAGAAGGGACGTAACTGCTGGATACTCCAGGGCCTTTTTGTCTCTCCTAGTTCATCATCTATCTTTCTCTTTCTTTTGCGATTCGGCTTCTCGGGATCATCTTCCGTATCACGAATGTCGACAAGATAATATGATCCATTCTTCATGGCTTTACTCATGACAAATGGTCCTTCCCATACTGGGGCAAGTTTGTGCTTTCTTTGCTGCACCAATCTTAGCACTAGGTCACCTTTTTAAAAGAACGATGCCTGATTTTCCGACTATGATAACGTCGTAAACCTTGCTGGTAGATGGCGGATCTTTGAAGCACAAGTTCTCGTTCCTCTTCTAAGAGATCGACGGCATCCTGTCGTGCTTGTTCGGCATCCGAGTCGTCGAAATCTTGCACTCTTGGGCTATCATGGATCATGTCCGTTGGAAGGATTGCTTCCGCACCATAAACTAGGAAAAACGGGGTTTGCCCATTTGACCTGTTTGGCGTCGTTCGAATACTCCAAAGCACGGAAGGTAACTCTTCTACCCATGCTCCAGCTGCTCTATGAAGAGGAGATTCGAGTCTTGGACGTATTCCTTGCAGGATTGAGCTATTCATTCTTTCAACCTGTCCATTGGATTGCGGGTGTGCCACAGATGCGAGATCTAGGCGAATTCCCGTTTGTCGGCAATATTTTGCCAACTCTCCAATGGAGAAATTTGTCCCGTTGTCTGTTATTATGCTATGTGGAATGCCGTATCTCATGACTACGTCAATGATGAAATTTCTGGCAGTTACACCGTCAAAGCTTTTTGATGGGTTATGCCTCCACCCACTTGGTATATTTGTCCACAGCTACAAGTAGATGTGTGAGTCCGCCTCGTGCAGTTTTTGAATGGTCCTATCATATCTAGCCCCCAGACCGCAAAGGGCCATGTAATGGGGATAGTTTTGAGTGCTTGGGCTGGCATGTTAGTCTGCTTGGCGTAATACTGACATCCTGCACATGTATTTACTACGTGCTCAGCGTCTGTCCTGGCTGTTAGCCAGAAAAACCCGGCACAGAATGCTTTTTTGACTATGTTTTTTGATTGAGCATGATGTCCGCAATCTCCGGCATGGATTTCTTGCAGGATTTCTCGTCCTTCTTCTGGTGAAATACATCGCAGAAAAATTCCGGAAGTGCTGCGTTTATACAGGCAATTGTTAATTACTGTGTATCCTTTGCATCGACGCTGGATCTGTCTTTGCAAGACTTCGTCTGCTCCTTCCGGGTACTTCTGATTAACTAAGAAGTTTATATATGGGATTGTCCGATCCGGGTTAACGAGCATAACTTCAATTGACTCGGAAGCCAGAGGATAATCAACATCTCCACCTTTTATCGATGGTTAGTAAAAATGTCGAACGAAAACAACTGGCGGTAGGATTTTTACCCTTTCTGATCCCATGCGGGCTAACGCATCCGCGTTCCAATTTTCTTCCCTTTTAACATGGAGCACTTCGAATCCGAAGAAACACATGGCAAACTCGTCCACCGTTCTCCGATATTCGGCCATTATAGGGCTTTTTGCGTCCCAAGTTTGGTTGAGCTGGTGCTGTACCAAATCTGAGTCACCGTAGCACAAAATGCGCTTGACACCTATTTCTTTTGCAATATGCAAGCCATGAAGCAGAGCTTCGTATTCCGCCACGTTGTTGCTGGCATTGAAGTGTATTTGTAGTACATACTCCATTGTATCTCCTTTAGGGGATTTTAAAACTACACCAGCTCCAGCGCCCTCCTTCATCTTGGATCCGTCAAAGTGCATGATCCAGTACTAGGACTCCGGCATTGGTGTTTTCTCCATTGCTTCCGTCCAATCGGCGACAAAATCTGCCAAAACCTAGGATTTTATTGCCGTCCTGGGCTGATACTTAATGTCGAAGGCTGCTAGCTCGATGCCCCATTTGGCTACTCGGCCAGTCGCCTCCGCATTGTTTATTATATCCCCTAGTGGTGCTTTACATACCACTGTTATGGAATGTCCTTGGAAGTAATGGCAAAGTTTTCTGGATGCGAAAAATACGCCATATGCCAGTTTTTGATAGTGTGGATACCTTTGTTTGGACTCGGAGAAAACTTCGCTTATATAATATACCGGATGCTGGTCTGGTATGCTCTGTTCGTCCTTCTTCCGTTCCACAACAATTACTGCACTGATAACCCCGTTTGTAGCCTTAAGGTACAATAACATAGGTTCTTCGTCTTTTGGGGATGCCAAAATCGGAGCTTTCATCAAAGTTTCCTTTAACTGGGTTAACGCTGCATCTGCCTCTTCTGTCCACTCGAATTTGTTGGATTTTTTCCGCAACTTGTAGAGTGGTAAGGCTTTATCCCCCAGCCGACTAATAAATCTGCTGACGGCTGCAGCGGAACCCGTCAATCTTTGGACATCTTTTACACACGTAAGTTTGGAGATGTTTAAGATTGCTTTGATCTTTTCTGGGTTTACTCCTATTCCTCTATGAGAAACGATGAAACCCAGAAGTTTTCCTGAGGGAACCCCGAATACGCACTTTGATAGATTTAACTTCATCTTGTAAGTGCGCAAATTTTCGAAGGTTTCTCGTAAGTCCTCAAGGAGAATATCTTTTTCCTTGGTTACGACAGCAATGTCGTCCACATAAACGTGGACATTTTTGCCAATCTGACTATGCAAACAACGTTGCATGCAACGCTGGTAGGTTGCACCTGCGTTCTTCAGGCCAAATGGCATGGTTATGTAATAGTACGTCCCATAAGGGGTTATAAAGAAGTCTTAATTTGATCTTCCTTTTTCATGCGTATTTGATGGTACCCGGAATATGCATCCAAAAAGCATAAAAGCTCAGAGCCTGCAGTGGCATCTATTATTTGATCAATTCGCGGTAACGCGAACCTATCTTTTGGACACAGTTTGTTTAAGCCGGTGTAATCTATACACATCCTAAGGGCAGTAGTATCTTTCTTCGGTACTAATACCGGATTTGCAGACCATTCGGTGTGTATAACTTCCTCGATAAAGTCTGCTACTAAAAGCCGGATAATTTCCTTGCCGATAGCCTTCCGTCTTCTTCCGTCAAATCGACGGAGACCTTGTTTGACGGGTTTGGAGCCTGGAATCACCTTAAGTTGATGCTCAGCAAGTTCCCTGGGTACGCCTGGCATGTCAGCTGGACACCAGGCAAAAATATCCCAGTTCTCACAGAGGAACTTGATGAGCTCGCTTTCCTATTTGTCGGTCATCCCAGTTCCCACCACGACAAATTTTGTCGGATCGTTGGGATCTAGGATTACCTGTCTTGTGTTCTCTGAGGCCTTGAAGTTGTCTGCTGGCTTCTGAGTTTCTTTTCCTGCCGGCATTTCTGTCAGCGATACCTCTTTGGCCAGCTCCTTCAACTCTTCCTTTGCTATGATTTTCTCAGCGCAAAGGGCGTTTTCTTTTTCCAGCTTGTTTGCCAACTTGAAGTATATTGATATGGTGATTACTCCTCCTTTTGGCCTTGGCATCTTCAGATTGTTATAGATATAACATGATCTTGCCATGAATTTGGCGAAAGCTGGACGCCCGAGTATTGCGTGATACACGCTTTCGAACGACACCACTTTGAAGGATACTTTTTCCCGACGGAAGTGATCTTTTTCTCCGAAAGTGACATCTAGGGAAATTTCTCCTAGGGATCGTGCTTGCCTGCCAGGAACAATGCCGTGAAAACGTGTGTTGCTGTGGTTGAACTGGGTCTCGGAGATTTTCAGATGCCTCAGCGTATCCAAGTACATTATGTTAATGCTGGATCCTCCATCCATCAGCACTCTTTTTAGCCTAGTGTTTTGAACAATAGGACTTACAACAAGAGCTTGCGTGCCAGGTTCAGGGATATTCCCGGGATGATCAGACTGATCCCAGGTGATTGGTGTGTTTGAATACTTCAAGAATTTCGGGGTTGCCGGAACAACCGCGTTTATTTCTCGGAGCGTTCTTTTTGCCACCTTTGCTGATGGAGTTGCTAGGAAAGTTAGGGCACACTCTCCATCAACCCTCGGAAACTTGGGCTCACCTTTTTGCTGTTGTTCCTGGATTTTTTCGTCAGTGTCCGATTCACTGTCTTCTTTCTCAGCTTCTGGCTTTTTCTTGGAAAACTTCCTCTTGGAATTTTTCCCCTTGTTTCCGGATCCTGCACTGCCTTTCATATGCTTGTTCAGCCGGCATTGTGCGTTAGTGTGGGTGGGTTTCCTGAATTGCGAATGGTGGACGCAGGGTTCCGACTTAATCTTTTCCCATTCTTCCTTGGTGTAATTGATTGGTTCTGAACTGCGTCCTTTCCACCTATTCCCTTTTTCACTTCCAAAGGCTATGTTAACTTCTTTGGGATTTTGTGTTGCGTCTGGAGTTCCTTTTTTCTCAGGGCGAGGATTCTTTTTGGCCTGTATCAATGTATCGATATTGCCTCCTCTAGCTCTGATGTCGTCTTCGGCTGCAGCGTGTTCATTGGCGGTTGTAAGCATAGATCCGAGATCTTTGTGCTGTTTGGAACCAACCATGAACGGTACAAGTCCGGGTTTTAGGCCATTGACGAAAGCATGCATTGCTTGTACGTCAGTTACTCCAGAGCAGCTATTCTTCATTGCAGTCCATCTTGAGATGAAATCCACGTATGGTTCATCCTCAAATTGGGTGCAACGGTTTAGCTGGTTGATGCTATTCGGGCGTTTGTAGGTTCCCTGGAAATGCTGAGTGAATACTCGAGCCATATCATCCCAGCTGTCGACAGTTCTGGAAGCTAATCCGTTAATCCAATCTCTGGCTCCATCCAATAACATTAGGGGAAGAAACTTTACAGCTTCTAGGTCTGTCCCATTGTTAATCTGGACGGCTGTATAATAGTCTGAGAGCCAGGTATCCTGGTTTGTACTACCGGTGTATTTTTGGTACGTTGGACCAACTTTGGCAAAACCAGAATGCAGGGTTATCCTTCGGATCCTATCTGTGAAGCACTTAGGTCCAAAGTATAGATCGTCTCTTTCCGCCCTATCCATGTGTGCGGAGTACCTGCCGGCTGAATGGACAGAAGGGGATCTACTCCTTTCTTTTCCATTGTTGCGCGAACGCACTTTTTCGGGGTCATCTCTATTTCTTCCGATATCACGCCCCTTTGGATGAGGTGGAGTTCTACTCCTGTACCTTTCCTTATCCCTGGGGGGTGTCCGAGATCTCTCACGCCTGTGAGGTATACCCTGCCTTCCAGCTTTTTCAGCTGGGTGTCTCGGAGGTGGCATTGCTTTGCCGTCATTCCGGTGTTTTTCTTCCCGGTCGTGGGGGGCTAAGTCCACCTTTCGGGAGATGGGATCCGGTTCTAGACGCTTCATCCTTGTTATCAGGATTTTTCTTGTCTTTTCTCGGATCCGTTTTCCTCTCTTTTGAGTTGTTTGAATCTCTACGCTCCTCTGGTCCGGGTGCTCCAGCGGCGCAAGTAGCTGTTTTGCATAGGGCGGAGTCGTCATGCAACTTCCCTGATCGCTCTTGCCCCCGCTGTTGCTGTTGCAATGCTTTTCCGAGGAAAGCATACACTCCTTGAAGTTTTTCGCCGTTGGAGTACATATCGTTGTTGAGGATGGCGAACGCTGCTTCCGCGTTTTCTGCTGCGGTTTTGTATATTGGTTCTCCTCTGGCATCTTTGTCGTTTACCTGATTTTGCCAAGATGGGTTGTGAAACCTTTCTTTTGGCAGCAGTACTTCCGGTCTTACGATTCTGGGTAACCTTGTAGGTTTTATGGCAGATCTATTCTTTTTCTCGTACTCCTCAATTTCTTTCTTCATGAGCTTGATGTCATCCTGGTTTTTTTTGGAGGTGTTCACGAGTTCTGAATAGATGTTGTTGTTGCCTTTGGAGAGCTTGTCTCCTGGCTTCTAGCACTTCAGGGGGTTCATGCAATCCCACTGGTGTTTGTAGCAATTCCTGTTCTTCTTGCTCCGTCATTGGCAGAACAAGGATTTCTTTGGTTTTCTTCTCCACAGGTTTTATTCCGCTTACATCTCCTACTTCCGGGCTTTCATCAGCTGGATCATCCGACTTCTTCTTCCGGAGTTTGTATTGGAGTTTTTTAGCGGCCTTGTGCTTTTTCTTGGAAGAGGGAGGTTTTTTGACAGGTTCATCCTCTGTCAGTTCTTTAACATTAGGAAATATTGGAGATGTTTCTCCGTCTTATCTCTCTTCCTCTCGCGGAGGAGTTCTAGGGCTTTCCTAACGGCCGGCGACCGTGTTTTCAGCCGGTTTCGCCATTAGTACCTCATGGAACCCTTCCTGAAAAGATTTAACCTTTCTTTCGAAGGCATCCTCGTCTTCGTCTTCGGAATCAAAGTCATCTGATACGATTTCTGACTCTAATCTCGCCTCAATGGTGGCTAACACAGAGTCAGCTTCCGAGTTCATCGCTATATTGGCGGATGTCGGATCTTCCATCTCTGTAGTGGGTTTGCTGTTTCCTACCTCTTGCACGGGATTACTTTCATCCGTGTTTTCGGCGACCTCGGATTGCACCATACCGATAAAGTGTGAATCACTTTTTTGTCGGTGGTCTGAGCAAAACCCGGTATCGTAGTCATCTTCGACTGGGTATAGGGCGGGTGGGAAGAATTTGCTTCCACCGCAAAACCCCATGGCCTCTGCAGTTAGTCCGATAAAGATATTTACATACC
Source organism: Alopecurus myosuroides (assembly GCA_028641055.1). Taxonomy (NCBI): domain Eukaryota; kingdom Viridiplantae; phylum Streptophyta; class Magnoliopsida; order Poales; family Poaceae; genus Alopecurus; species Alopecurus myosuroides. Next base: position 182,353,131 of record CM054060.1, on the reverse strand, counting down.
CAATCGGTAACACGCAGGCACTTACCAGATGATTTTGCGCCGGTATGTAAGATCCATTGTCGAGGAAGCGTCCAACATCGTCCTCGAACTCCAAGCTTCCGACAGTTATGGAACTGCCGATTCCGCCGAGTATCCCAGATCGAAACTTAACGCCTGACGCTGTTAGCCCCACGGTGGGCGCCAACTATCGAGACATCATAGTAGAATTCATAGACGGGGGTGCCATGAGACTACGGGTACAGATGTGGGGGAACATGGTTGCGCTAAGGACAAAAACACAGGTTTTACCCAGGTTCGGTACATCGTAGTAATACGGCGTTGATACTCCTGCAAACTCACTATTCAGGTCTAAAGCCTGTGTATACAAAGTACAGCATGAGGTTCTGTTGGCTATTCGTCGAGGATCAACCTCTCGGCGAGTTAGCTAGTAGCTTCTTGTCTTGTCTATCATATCTCCCGTCCGGCTTTATATAATAGCCGGGTTAGGGCATACAGAATAGGAAACCTAGAAGACTACGGTAACTATTAACTTGGAAAGTAAGGAATCCGGCTTCTACTCCAAGCCAGATCACGTGGGCCGTGATCCGGGTCCTTCTAGAATCCGGCTTCTGTGCGTCAGCTTACTGGGCCGCCCAATGGACCGTAGCCCACTACCATTTGGGCCACCCGGGTTATCCGGCACTTTAGACTACCATCTGATATACCCCTATTCAGTATATATCCGACACAAAGATTGCTTGCTTTGCATAGATAACCATGGTTCATTACATAATGTTGGATTACACAAGGGCATTAAAAAGTTTTTGTTGGCTCACAAAAATGGTCTCCCTCGTGTGTTACAAGTGTCCCAAATCTAGGGTGTGACAGGCGCGCCCGGGGGTAGTGTGGCCCCCCTCTGGCCCCTCTCCTGGCCCCCTTCTGGCTCCCGGGGTCTTCCTGTGTTTTAAGACCAATGGGGTCTTTTCTGGGAAATTTCCCGAAATTTGATTTCTCTGCACAAAAATGAGACACCAAGGTAATTCTGCTGAAAACAACGTTAGTCCGTGTTAGTTGCATTCAAAACACACAAGTTTATCGGAAAACGGTAAGAAAAGTGTTCGGAAAAGGAGATATGTTTTCAACGTATCAACTCCCCCCAAGCTTAGCTTATTGCTTGACCTCAAGCAATTCAGTGACAACTGAGTGCGATAAAAGACTTTTACGAACACATTTGTTTCATATGATGTAAATATACTCACTATATGATCAAATACTTAATTATGCTCATGATAAGATACATGCAAGATATTGTCACTTAATAGCTATGCAAACTATGAAGAGATAACAACATATTAATAATAAACAACATGAAGCATAACTATTTGCTAGATTGTAATATTCATAATAGGATCTTATAAAGTGGTATCTCGCTTGCCCTTAAGTGTGGGGCAAAACATAAATGCCAGGGCACCTCTAAAGTTCAAGGGAATACTAGAAGTAAAGATATCAAAAGATACAAGTATCAAAGTTATACTACAATTAACCGTATTCTAAGACAAGGACATTACACTAAGAATAAGAACCCTTGCTCTCCAGAAGGTGCATAAAGTGAGAACGTGAAGACTCAACATAAAAGTAAAAGAAAGGCCCTTCGCAGAGGGAAGCATGGATCACTCATGTGCTAGAGATTTTATTTTATTAAACAAAGGTATTGAAAACATTTTTAAGGGAGGTGTATGCTTATGTCAACGAATGGTAAACAGAAAATACAGTACGTCACAAGCCAACTGGATTCACAAGAGCGGCTCCCATATGAAGGACGCATCTGGGTAGAAGGTCATCCCTCTTTCTCTTTTGTTTACACAATTATGCTTTGAATGATAAATAAGGGGCAAAAATAGTGAAGAGATTTTGTGTGTATTACTTTGGGGATGGGCACCCCGCTGCCAGCTCTTCTATCATTTGGATAAGAGGATGAAGCGACTAGTCCAGGGTAACAAATCCAATCAACAAGTGAGATAAAGATTCTCTATTTACGTCCTGATGAGCTAAAACAGGGGCACAAAACATGAATAATTTTAAGCAGGTTTTAAAGGTAGCACATGAGCAATTTACTTGGAGTGGCGATTAAGTACCACATATAGGTAGGTATGGTGGACACATTTGGCAAACTTTGGTTTTTGGGAGTTGGATGCACGAGTAGAGCTCATACTCTGTACAGGTTGTAACATCCCACTTTTTAGCAAAAGTGAAATACATGTGTTAGTGTGCTAGTCCCTGGATCAACTGCTAGCACCACAATACAAAATGAAATATCATGCAAATGCATCAATTTCTATTACATCGCATGATCCAGTCTTTACAAAATAGGATTACAACTTGCATAGTCTTAGAAGACTAGCAGAAAAGAAAGAAATACAGCGGAAAACATAGTACAACATTGAGCCCATCTTCTTCATGTGCCACAGGCAAAACATGTTGGCGATAGTCTCGAGATCCTAACCGAAATCCTCACTCGTCTTTAGAAACATCTGCAATATGGAATATGCAGCCACAAGGGAGTCAATACAATTTAATGTATTGGAAAGTAACACTATGGTGGAATATAAATGGCAAGACTAATACTACATGCTCATTTGGCTGAGTGGAGTTTTGGCTAAGTTTGCCTAAAGCCAGTTTTCTCCTATCACTTTTGTAAAAGAAGACTTTTCTTTTCAAAGGGATGGCATCATTGGACTGAAATCCAAGCACCACAATAGTGTTCACTTGGTCAAAATTTTACTTATTGAAAATGGTGATGTGATTCTTCCGTCCATCCTTGTCCAGATGCTCATAGTTGTCCATAACCGGGGACACGGCTAAGAACTTAGTTTGTTGACTCTGCAGAGCTTGTGCACTTTCACCTTCAGACCCAACTCAACCCAAACATCATATACACCCTGAGTGCATTAAGGAAAGGAGAAGAATAGAGACAAGATCTTTCAGAAGCAAGATTCCAACCCAATGGCAAGACCCGTTCCACCTATAATTATGCTACATCGGCTTGTCAAGCCCGGGTTGAACCCTCACAACTTAGTTGATCAAGACAGAGCCCATATGACTAAATGCTGCACTGGAAGCAATCTAAACTTGGGGAACATCATAATCACTTTGTTCCTGGGTGGCATTCCTCAAGTGAACAACCCCTCGGGGAGACACTCAACTATCAACAGCCAGACAACCAAATCCACCCAGGTGGTTCATTGAAGTTGTTACTTAGAATTTTTCCACAACATCAAGTAAAAATCATTTTTCACATTGCATAGTATCTATCAAGTTCTAAGGCTATAAATAACAAGGATAAAATAGATGGCTACACACTACTAGGATAATAGCATAGCATAATATAACTTAGTAAAATTTCCTATCAATGCATACTACTAAAAAATCAACTAATGCATATAAGAAAATAATGGGTAGTTGATGATGTGTTACTTGCCTTGTTGAAGTTGGTGAAGATATCACACTCTCTTCACATAAGATCGTTGCTCTCCGTACAATCTATTCATTGAAAACACAATAACAAAATAAACAAGCATCCTAGCAATCAAACACATAGGTGGAGAAAGCAAACATAGCAAATAACATAACAAAGGAGTTGGACCAAGTTGGCTAGGGCAAGGTCAAGATTTGAGTTCAATACTTGTTAAGGAAATTCCAATGGTTTACCTGGGTAGGACTAGGTTTAGTTTGATGTGATCTAACTTTATTATAACCATACTTGTCGAGGAAGTTCCAAGAGTTCACTAAGAATAAACATATTACTTCTTCAACTAAAGTAATACATGCAAACACTTGGTCATATTCACCTTCAAAAATATTTGAGTGACTATGTTAGTATTTTCCATTGTGTTTAGGGTAGGTCTACTAACTTCATCATCAAAGGGAAAATATTACTAAGTCTTGGGTTTTCCATTTGGGTAAATGGTTGGACAAAAATAACTTGTTATTCTTCAACTTGTATGGATTGCTTCTAGACCTCATGTGATTGCCTTCTTGAAGATCATCTTCATGCTTCTATTGTAGTCTTGTTCCTTGGATGGATTCTTCTTTTGGTCTTGATAAATTCTTCATGGCTTTGAATTCACTAATTGGTTTGGGTATGGAATGGACCCAAATACCACTAAGTCAACTGGAAAGAATATAAGAAGAAGGATAGAAAGAGAGAGGGAGATGTTTTCTTCTGAATTTCTTCACACTTGTACTTCTTGAGTTGCTTCTAGTTGTTGTGGAGTCTAAGTCTTCTCATCAAAACTTCTTCATTGATCTTCCTTGTAGCTCTTCATGTTGCCACCAGGTTGAAAGTGAAGAACCTTCTATTTCTTGAATCTTGTTTTCCATTTGCTAACTTGATGGATTCTTGAAGCAAGAATAGGGGGATGGAGGAGTAGATAGAAACTAGATTTCACTATTTGGTACTATATGTGATTGACACATTCTAAGGACTTGGCTTGGCTTCAAATAGACATAACATCAAGGAAAAACAGTTGAAAACAATTCCTAAGACATGGTAAAGATGGATGAATCACTAGGTTGGGTTTTTGGTCAAAAACACATGGACATGGTCCAAGGATGTCCAAAATGATTGGCCAAGGTTGTTTCTGGTTCAAGGTTATCAAATGGAGCAATTTTGCAAAAGGAACTATATTGAATTTATTTATAGAAATTAATCTATGTCAAAAGTACTCAAATAGACAACTTAATTCTAAATTCAATTTTAATTTGTTCAATTATTATTTTGGGACAGGGGATATGAAAGTACACATCCTAAGGTTTCCAAATATATTTTATTTACAATTTTTGGATTTGTAGAATTTGAATTATGCCAAATTTCATAAAACATGCATATTTGAATTTGAAAAAATTTAAGTTTGTTAAATTTGAATTTGGCCAGTGCCAAAAGTTTCTATATGTCCAGGGCTTTCCAAAAAGTCCAAGATTGCTAAATTTGGCCTCATGGATCAAAAGATATGATAGATCTAATGTGCAGGGACTAATCTGTAAAACTGCCAAATAATTCTAGCGGGAGAAAATCAAATTACAGCATGGCCCACGTGGCTGGATCTAATTGGTCAGGGGTGCTGACTGTGTGCCTACGTGGCCTGCTGACTGGACGGGTGACGTGGTTAAGTAATTGGATCTGGGCCGTCAGATCCAGATCTGAGGGTTGCATACCCCTTCGAATAAGTGATCTAATCTCGTGCGTAGGTCCTAGATCTAACAGTCAGAAATAAAAGAGAGAGAGAGGAGGGGTCTCACCGGTGGTTTCCCGCCGGAGAATGGTGGAACGGTGGCGCGGCTCACCGGAAGTCGACGATGTCGGCGCTACGGTTGTCCTCGGGCTCAACGGAGGAAACGAGGGAGACCAGCAGAGCGCGGCGAACTCGTTGGTGATTACGAGCGGGTCTCCGGGGCTCTCTTCTGACGGTGACGAGCGGACGGGGAAAACGCGGGCTCCGGCGACCTCGGGGTGGATGGCGGCGGTGTTATACCGCAAACAAAAATCGTGCAGAGCACGGTGAGATGCGCAAGGACGAGAGGAAGAGGATGGAAGGCATCATGTGCTCGGGGATGTGTTCACCTTGCCGGAAATGGAGGAAGAACGGCGGCGGGTGAGAGGAACTCCGGCGAAGAATTTCTTCGTCCTCGGGCACGGTTTCAAGGGGAAAAAGTGGGTCACGTGTAGAGGGGGCCGTGGGCATCTTATAGAGCCAGAGGGGGGCAGGCATTAACGGCCTTAAAGGAGAGGAATCAAGGCACGAAAAATTCGCCCGAAACAGCCATGGCAGTTTCCATATGGGGAAGAAGATGATGGCGTCATTGATGACGTCATCAATGTTATTTTTTTCATTTTAATTCATGTTTTCTTATTTCATTAATAACTCCTGTTTTCTCTATCCAATTAAGGTCAAATAAATTTATAAATTTCTGTAATATTAATATCTTTCAACCCATATCATTTTTGTAAACTTTTCAACACATTTCAAAATGTAAATTTTGAAAATTGAATAAATACCTAATAGTGACTTAATGTGATTTTTAACTTAGAAAATTATATAAAAATATTTGTCAAATAAAAATCCAGTAGCTTTATAATGATGAAATACTATTTTCCAAAACCAATTCAAAGTGTTTTCATCTTTCATAACTTTAAAATATGATGAAAACATGAATAGTTACTTAATAGAAAAGGAGGGTTAATTATAGAAATATGATTTAAATTATTTTAGAAAATATTTCTATGGTTCAATTTATTGTTTTCTAGGACCTTTTAAAATGTTTTCAACATATGATCAATTCACTCATGGTATCTTATTAACATAATCAAAATAGAGAACTTATTAATAAATTTTAAACTGAGGGTGAGTAAGAATGGAGAGATTTTCCCTAATGAAGATGTTGTTTTCCCAATTGAAAACATTATTTTTCCAAGACACTTTACTTGTCTTCATAACTCAATTATATATATAACACCATATTGTTTTGTTGATTGACATAATACTTGGAAAACAAATAACCAACTTTTATCCATTTGAGCTTAATAATAATAGTGACATGATTTCTTGGAGACAAGGAGAAAATATTAGAGAGAGTAACTCTCTGGTTTTTAATTAACATAATCATTTTCAAAATGGTAGTTGAGTTGAAAATATGTTTGCTAAAGGTGTTTGTTAATAAAATATTTTATTCACATGAGGGATCATATTTTATTTTAGAAATGGGCTTTAGGGTTTATGGAATTAAGGCAATTTGTATTCTTTATTACAATTACATATTGTTTTCTTTTGTTTCTTGCATCTCATTTGGTTTTTGGTGACTTGCATAACATGAAAACAAAAAGTTTCAATTTTTTGTGATTTTTGGACTTTCCACAAATCAGGGATGTTACACAGGTGAAGGCTAGCAATAGACAAGGAGCAACAATCAAGAGAGCAACAACTATCATAATCATGCTTGCGACAAAACAAAATTAACCGAGGCATCAAATTGATACTAGAACTCTGAGGCAAAATAAATCATCGAGGCTTATTGAATTTTTGTTTTCAGTCTTAGCATGCGTGAGCATGTGCCAAGTTGATTCAAATGAAACAGTCAGAGGAGGCTACCACAATGTCATACACTTTTACGAATAGAACAATGCGAACAAATATTTATACGACAGGTCATTTACTATTAATAAATTGGAACTAAAAATGAGAGAGCACGAACTATTAAACAGCCATTAAATCACATATATCTTATATGAACAAACTAAGCATGCTCACATGGATGGGTATATCTACAAAAGTGAAAGCAAATAGAGTTCATACCAGCCTCTCACCACAACTTGAATTGTCATAGATCGTCATTATTTCTCTTCACTTGTGGCTCGAATAATATATAATGAAAACCAAGCTCCAATAGAGACACGGGAATCCGGTGAACTCTGCAACAAACTTTACAAAACCAAAGAAGAACAACAAATATTTTTGGATTTTTCAATTAAAACAAGAACAGAAAGAAACAAGCAAGCAAAGCAAAATATTTTTTGGATTTTTGAATATTAAACTGCAACTAAAGGACAAAGAAAACCAACTAAAGAAACAAATAAACAGAAACAACAGAAATATTTTTGTTCTTTTTGTGTTTTTGGAAAAACAAAAAACAGAAGAATAAAACGAAAGAAACAAAAGAAAACGAAAACAAACGAGAGAAATGAAAACATGGATATACAAAGAACCGACCGACCATGATATATAAATGAGTGTGATGTCGGTATACCGCCCCCCAAGCTTAGGCTTTTGGCCTAAGTGGAGATCAACCAAGGCGCAGGAAATATCCCCACTGTGGTGGGTTGTCCCTCGCATGGTCGTACTCGAACGCCCAAGAGGAAGATGAAGCAGCGGGCACATAGTCATAACCGGGGTGCTGGTATGGGATCCCGGTGGTGTCATAGGGCTGGACGAAATCACCATCGTCCCCCTCGTCGGCATCCTCCCCTTGCTTGGGGTGATTCTCAAGGTATGTGTCCAGCTCACTCTCATAAAGCTTCCATCCTTGCCTGCTATTAAGATTAAACAAAAGAGGTACAAGCAAAAGTACTTCCCTAACAATTTTAATAACTCTCTACCTGGATCGTTTGGAGAAAGTTAATTCAAAACATAGATTATGTGAGTAAGCATGGGTAGAATGAAACTTATGTTGGACCATGGAAATAAGATCAAGCCTTTCTATAGGAAATTGCAGGTCTAGAGGGTGCGGCTCCAAACCATGCAAAGCTAGCAAGCGCAAGGCAATAAGACCTCCACAAACTCTGCCCTTCTCACGGTTATGTGAGAGACGGTAAGCAATCGAAGCGCCAAAGTTATAAGACCTATCACATCTTAAGGCAGCTGCAATAAACGCCAAATCATAGACATATAGTTTGTTGGCAGTTTTTCTAGCTAACACACATTTAGAAATAAAATAGGCAAAGTATCGAATGATAGGGAGTTGAATTTCTCGTATTTTACCACTCTCCCCTGTGAAGCTTCTTCCTTGGCAAATCTCCTCATATAATTCCAGCAGTGGTTTAGTCTGCCCTTTTAACTTCTCACAAGAACCCCACTCTGGTATCTTGATAGCTGCACAAAAATCACTAAAAGGTAGGTTTACAGCTTTATTGTAAATTTTATAGTGGACCATAGGGTTAGTTGAGGACCATTTAAATGAAAATCCTGCACCACAGACATAGTTAGTTTCACATGTTGGATAGGTTCATCCTCAATGAAACGGTCCAAGCCTGCATTACGCACAAGAGTGTTGAAATCCTGCAGAATTCCTATAATCCTCATGAATTCCTGACACGGATAAATTGATGGGAACACTCTCTCTTCACGGTGCACGAGCATGACCTCATGCAAATCCAACTCATGCTGGTTTAGTTGACAAACATTGTGCCCCATCTCTGAAATTTTTCAACAATCATCACAAAAATTTATTTTAAGCAACTATAAGGTGGAAACTACCATAGGGACATATATGAGAGCTAAACATACATCAAAAATACATTATTTCTACTCAAATAAAGCATGCAAACTCACATAAGCTGTCACCTGCAGTACCAAAATACTCAATAAATACTTCACTAAACAAAATTCTACTTGGATCATCGGAGGAGTCACATACCGGAGATCAAACACACCAAAGCTCAACACAAATGATGGGCTGAAGAAGGAGATCGAAAATCCAGCGGAAGAACAACAAGAACACGGGTTCCAGGAAATGTTTTCACTGTGGGGGGTGAGAGAGAAGACGTTGGCAGTGGAGAGAGTAAGTGGAGGGACAGGGGGCCCCACACCATGTGGTGGCGCCACCGGGGGCTGGCCGCGCCACTGTAAGGACCCCAGACCGGCAGTCTGAAACCCTACGTATGCATACATTCACGATCCCAGAAAGATCAGTCGTGAACAACATACACAGTTGGCACACAGAAATACATCATCCATTACACGAATACATAAAGGTATTACACAAATATCACATGATCAAGTTTAACGCAACTGCCACATGGGGCAGGCAACTTATCAAACACAGCGGAAGACAAATAAAACACAACGTAGTTGAGCCCAAGTCACGCCTTAACCTACAGGCTGCTGACCCGGAGACGATCCTAGTTCGCAAAGCCGTCAACTCCGTACTTCTCTTCATAGATATCCTTCGGAGGTTCCTTCTCAAAATCTGATAAGTAGATACCAGGGGCGAAACCATAATGAGTACATTTGAATGTACTCAGCAAGACATCCATCATGTCACTTACCAACATGCAAATATGCTTATATGGTGGAATAGGTAGGCTATAAATAGGGTTCACTACCAATGGTGTTCATATATGATGACACCATAGTTGCAGTCAGGTTAATCTGTATCTTCGTTGAAGAAGATACTTCAGAAGAAAATAATATAGTTTTATTTCTCTTGTAGATATCACATGTACAAGAGGTTTTGTAAAACTTTGTTAAAGAATATTTTCTCTTTGCAAAACTTCTTGGAATCAGTTTCCAGAATTCTTGCTTAGAGTAGAAAAGGTTTTCTTTTGAAAAACACTTTGTTTTGTATAACAACATTTGGCTTTTCCTCATCGACGATACCTCCACGGTATAAGTTTCCATTCCTTTCCGAACTTCACAAGTTCAACACTTCCTTTCCAAAATTCTCTTTTTGAAAACATTGACACAATGCTAGCTACATGGCCATTCAACTGTCCATATCCGAGGACGCGGCTTCTTCGAAAAAGTTATACTCTGCAGAGGTGTACACATCCACCAGATCCAGTACACCTCCCGTGAACAATCACGGACTGTAACAACAGTATGTAAACATCAGGTATATGATCATAACCATCCACTATGTTCAAGCTAGTATATGCCTATCTCTCAGTTGAGTTTTACCACATCCCCGGCACCGAGCTAATCCCCGCCAAGCCAGGATGCCTCATCTGATGCATCCGGAGGGAAAATTAATCCCACACTTTATATGTCTCCACGACATTCGGTTCAGAGGATCGCATCCCCTATAGCACATTGAGATAGCACACACTAATAAGAACAAACTTCAAGTTAAGCCCCTTGCCCATGTTGGGGTAGGGTGGCAGTACGGTAAAGGTTGTCCGGCGAAGACTAGGTTATGTGTCATTTTTGAAAACACCACTTTCTCAAAAATGACCATTTCCACATTCCTCCGGAGAACAAGGATCCGCCTTTTCTCCGGGTTTTTCCGTAAAGCCTTTGTTTTGTAGAATCACAATTTTAGGGTGTCCACTTAGGGACTAGTATATTTGATGGTAATAAATACCATAGGGTGGCTTATGGGCTTGGTATTACCAAGTTTAACTATTGGCATGATAGTAACCCATAATATAGTATAGTAGTAAATTCCACATCAAAAATAGTTTTGATAATCAAGTTTTTGTAAAACTTCAGAGGTAAAACATGCATGATAGATAATGATAAGTATTGTATCAGCAAGCATCAGGATGGCTTGCCTGGTATCTCTTGTGTCCCTGGTGTTGGAGTGACTGGAACTTGAAACAGAGCTTCACGACACTTCCTTCCTCTTCGTTTTCTAACGTCGTAAAAGGAATAAAGGACACACATTCAGAACCAATCAAGGCAAGCAACCATGCATAACCATACATACAGCAAGGAAATCTAATAATAACCAATCACACAATTATTAATGGAGACAAACAATCAAACAATCCTACTTGGCAGAAATGCCATTTAATAAGACAACTTAAGGTTGGAGGAACATATCTCACAACCTCAATATCATGGATTCAGTGGGTGTGCCACTCTCATACCAAGATATTAATAAACCCAAAATATACTTAGTTTCACAAGGGTGAGACTACTAAAAGTATATAAAACATGCACCACATTAATCATGGCAATGGTTCTATCAACCAAACCAAAAAAAAGAAAAAGGTAGCTATCCTACTAAATCTAATTTCACACCAAGAATAAATAAGGCACATGATTTGCAAAAGTTACCTTTACAAATCAGTGAGCCTACACAAGTGTAACAAGGTAATAGACTCATCACAAAACACACAATTTCTCATAGTGAGAACAATAGAAACAATGGCTAAAAAGGAGGAATCCTAGTGACATGTTTCTACTAAAAGTTTGCTATGCAAGCATGCATAATAAGTAAAGTACTAAAATGCAAACAAGGAACCATGTTATCATTATGGGAAATGAAAACATGTCCTCATTCAAGGATACACAAATATCTACCAAACACAAGTTGGCAGGAAAAATAATTCAACACAAAAACTGCTAAGGAAACTAGTACTACTTAAACAAGAAGAATCAATGGATGCATTTCAATCAAGTAATTGAAATACAACCAGAGGGTTCATGTCATAAAAACAGTAGTGAAAAACATATATACTTTGTATAACAAAAATATCCCATTTGATAAAACAAGTCCTCCATTTTCAGGGCAACTCCTACATACTAGTGGTAATAAAAAGGGCATTACTAGGGGAATCAAACAACACTCCAAAGAATGTATTTTTCCTAGCAAGCCACACATGATTACAACCACTTACAAACAGAAGCATACCCATTTTTGTTTAGCACAAAAATTCCCAAAGCAAAAATACTAGGCACTCAATAGTTATGAAACTATATAAAAGAAACACATCTAGTGTGGGGGAAATAATGTTTCCACCACAAATGCAATGAAACCAGTGGGTGTTCCACTAGCATAACAAGGCATTAAGAGGTCACAATGCCTCTGGTCTATTTGCTAAAAATTAACAAAAAAAACTAAACTAGCACCTAGTGCATTAACAATACTAGCAGAAAATAATAGGGTGCTTAAATAAGCAAGGTAATGATACTCATGCTATTGTTTTCACACATGTGAAAACTTTAGGGGTCAAGTACTCATAATAATATAATCAAAATGCTACTGGACCTATGGTTACAACACAAAATTATGTGGCTAAACAATCACAAATGTTCATGTCAAAAATTCCACACATGAGGGAATTTTTCCATAACAATCTCATAGCCATCACAAAGCTACTCATGCTTTTCTACCAACTCAAATGAAAGATATCAGAGGTGATAACCACACAATATAAGTATCCACATGGTACTGGATACAATCAACAATCCAAGTATTTGCACACAATTTCATCACCCAAAATTCCTATGCAAATATTTACTAGAGAATAAACATATGATAATAACAAAATCATATTTCTTCTCCACTCAAGTCCACACGTTCTAACATGCTAAAATAGTTAATTAAACCTTATAAAACAAGTTCACACAACTTATACATGCTAGAAAACAATATTGTAACACAAAAATATATTCAAACAATTTAAATAGCTAAAATGCCAAAATGGCAGAAACATGCAAATCAAAGATCTGTCCACCAAATTTTCTAGGATGCTCTAAAAATTAAACCCTTCTAGGTTTAGATAGCCCTAAACATATACAAGACCATCCAGTTGAGTTTGCATCAAAAATCATTTTTAATTATTTTATAAAAATCACCAAAGTGCTCACTGGTGTTTTACCAAATTGCATGCCATTTCAAAAATACAATGAATTTGGAAACGAGGTTAAATGCTCCTGTTAGGAAATTTCAAGGGCTTTCCAATGCAATTGGCCTCACTTCATTTAGAGTTGTGAAATTAAAATGGTGCTCATTTTGGTGTTTCTGGTACCTGTTGCCAAATAATTTTTAATTTCAAAAATGTTCATCCAAAAGTAGATCTGCAAGTTGGAGGTGGTTTAGAATTTGTTTATCTACTTCTGTGAATTTTTGTTTGGTCAAAATCATTTGTTTGGTTAGGTTTTAAGCTCAAAAGTAACCATGCACTTTTCTGTCAAAAATTAAAAAGAAAAACTAGTGTATGGGCCAGATCCAGTTTTCTTGGGCCGGCCAGATCTTTCTCACCGCGGGCAAATCGAGCCATAGGTCGCTGACGCGCGGGCCAGACCGCCACGCGGCTGCCACGCAGGCAAGGCCGGGCCCCACGGGCCAGTTTGACTGCCAAGCGCGCGGTCAAGGAGGCGCTGGCGTCAGCGCAACGTCAGCGCGACGTCACCTCGCCGGCGGAATGTCTCCGGCGAGCCCGCAATCGACGCATCCGTGCACGGTTTCGCAAATTGAAACTACCTATACGTAGCTTACGACGAGGGGAACCAAGTGCGCTTGGTCTCGTTTCCTGGGAGGGAGTCGGAGAGCAGCGGCGACGGCGTGCGGCGGCGGCCGGACGGCCACCACGGCGCGCCCACGTTAGAGAGGGAGAGGGAGAGGGGAAAATGTACCGGGAGACTCGCCCGCTTACCCTGGACGCGATGGGAGCATCGGTGAGGACGGAGGAGTGGCGAGGCCGCGGCGATAGCTCGCCGGAGCTCGCCGGACCCGAAGGGAAGAACTGGATGGCGCGGCCACCACACGGCCCTCCGCCTCGATTCCTCTAGCAGAGAGGCCCAGCACGACTAGGCGGAGGCTATGGGACCACCGGCGACCGGCGGCGAGCCCTCCAACCACCGAATCGACGGCGAGGCACTTTCTAGGGTTTCGGTTTTGGGCATTTTAGAGAGAGAGGAAGAGAGCTCGAGTACTTAAAGAGAGAGAGGGGGCATGAGCATACAAGGGCACATGGGGGGGCCTCTTTTCCTCGACGTTTCCTTCCACTCGAAGCCATGGCTAGGGGTGCTGTTCTCTACAGCAAGCTAGAGGTAGGAGATGACTTGGATAACATCTAGGTCCCTGGAAAATTACAAGTGGGTCCCTGGCCTCTCTGAAAAATGTGATTTTCACCAAGAAAACAAAGTCAACATTTAATTTCCTTTTGCCCAAAATTCTTATTAGTTGAGATGTACAACATATGTGAAAATTGGCTCAATTAGATAAACTTTATAATTCAAAGTTGTTCAAATTTGAATTCTTACACAAATGGACATTGAATTTATTAACCTACTTAGGAGCTTCCAAAAATGATAATTTTTGGCACACATTCCTTATTTGATGTGTTCCTTATGTGGTAGAAATTTCAAGTCATTTTGAGTTACTTCATAGAACAAACTTGTTCAAATTTCTAAAAGGTGCTGTCAAGAAAACAGGGATTTTTGGCAACTTAAATTATTCAAAAACTTGTGCCCTTTTGGTTTTCATCCTTATTTATGTTATAGAGCATGTGGTATTTATTTCATGGAATTTGGAAAAAGTTTGTAGAACAAACTTGTTCAAAATCCCAAATGTTGCTGTGGAGAAAAACCATGTTTTCAGGACTTTAATGGATTCAATTTTTGGTCTCCTCTTGTGTGTGTTCCTTATTTGATATAAGGAAGCAATGGTATGAATTTCAAATCATTTTAAGAAAGTTTCCAATAGTAACTAGTTTGAGTTTTCTGTTTCTAGAAATATTGGAATTTCTATTTAATAAGGCACTTGGCTTTTCTTTAACAATGCTTTGCCAAAATATTTATGTGACTAGAGATAGCAAGTCAATGCTCTCCAATACCTTTGTTTTTAATCTTGCAAGGTTGGAAAAACATTTGATAATATTTTGGTGAAGCATTTAAGAATGCCTCTTTTTCTGATAATCTTTTTAGGGAAATTTATTAAGTGTTTCCTCTTTCTTAATTTAGGCCTTGGAATAATATTCAACAAGTATGAGTTTTATAAGGTAGTTTGGAAAACTCTTTGATCAATATTTACTTTAGAAAATATTGTCAAAGTCATTGGAACAATATGTTGAATATTTTTAGTTCACTGCTTTGCTATCCTTTTAAGTTTGCAAGTTTATATAATTAGTTTGTTTAGTTGCACTTAAACAACCACAAACAAACACAACCAAGGTTTATTAGTAAAGCAATTAGCAAAACAACTGTGTTAACAGGTATTCCAAAATTGGGATGTGACAGGTCTTCCCCCCTTAAAAAGAATCTCGTCCCCGAGATTCACAAGCGAGGACTAAGGGAGGGCCAACAAACACAATGTTAGTGTTGGAGTGCCGGTGCTTCCCCCCTTTGACTTTTCTTGGGAGGTGGGGTACTACCCTAAATTAGTGAATTCGCTATTAAAAGAAGTACACCAGTACTTGTTTTAGGTCCAAAACTTTTGTTTCTTGGTTTGAACAAAAATTAAGGTTAGTGCAGAACTACCTGGAAATGTACCGTAAATTTTTACATGAGTTCCTAGCTACATCCCACATCTTACATAACACATATGGAGTGGTGTACCACTCTCATAATAAGGTATATAATAAGCTAAAAGTATAGCTTGTGGGTGCAAAGGTTAGGTTGCTAAGGTAAAACAAACAGACAGAACAATACCCATGGCAGTGGATATTGGCATCACACAAGCAAATATCACTTAATGTGTTCATGATTTTAGTTGGATGTTTTTAGTTTAATAAGATACTCTTAAGCACAATCATAACACAAGTATAAACTCATGCTAAGATAAAACATTTAAACAAAATCCAATAAGCAAGCAAACAACACCACAGATGAATATACTATTTATTCACTAGGTTATTGTTTATTAGACGTTTTGGAATCCATCAATCATGAACAATTAGCAAACAACCAGTAGCTAAAAACCAATGAATTCAATCATAAAGGTACTCTAAAATACCATCTTTACACAAGATAAAACTCCTATTACACAGGCATAAAAAAAACAGGACTGCACAAATAACACACTAGTATGAAAAATCTACACCAGCATGCTATAAGAGATAATCATATCCTATAACCATAGAACATGCAACTAAATAATTCATGGCATGATAACAGAAGTAATAACTTCCTAAACATGCTATATCAACACATATACTCATAAAATAAAAAGAGGGTAATACTAGAGCAAAAATCACCATTTTCTAGTGGTGAACTAGTTTCACTCTAGAGAAGCAAACAATGCTATCATGATGTTTAAACTTAAACTAGAAAGTCATTAATATAAGTGTACCTAATAACAGTACACAAAACTTACTCATGTTAGTAAGCACAAACATCAAAACAATCCCATGATACAACTATTAAACATGCATAAATTAGTTCTAGCAATCTATGTTTTTCTTAAACAATTACTAGCAAACAAGCAAGGTATAACTCACACAACCAGTAGCTATGTAATTAATGAAAAGTTATCTAAACCTTTTCAAAAATCCATACACTCAATTTAAAATTATTCACAAACAATCTACCAATCAAGAGGAATTTATTTTATTTGCGAACAATTTAATTTCAGCACACGATAGTGAAACATTTCTTAACATGATACCCCTAAGGGATATTATGCTAACAAAAGGATCACACCTAAACATATTAGTATTTACTAATAAGAAATAAAATTCTCACTTGCATAGGTGAAAAGGAACAATTATATTTTCCATGGTGGAAAATAGAAATCAATCACATAGTGAAACATGCTATTTTCACACATGTGTATGGTTGGGGATTTTCATCCTCAAGCCAAAATGCAATGGGACCAGTGGGCTATGGCCTACTAATACCAAGGAAAAATAGGTACTAAGCCTCTGGTTACTCATGAAAAACTTTGCATACAAGATAAAAATATAAGGCTATTTAATCTAGTGAAGCAATACTAGTGCATATTAATAGCAATTCTTACACATGCTTTACTATTAAGAGACATGCAAGCTAAGAGAGGTACAAGCATCAAAATAACAGTACCTAAATGGTACTGGACTCAAGAAACATTGCACAAAAATCTACTAAGAAAGTATACACAGATCTAGCTCTCACAATACTTCCAGATAATAAACTAGAAGGTGACAAATGCTATTTCATTTTTATTCGAGTTTCCAATCATGCACACACTTCCTAGGGTAGATTTATTGTAATGAAACAACATAATAACAAGTCCTAACAACTCCATATAAGTTAGGAAGCAAGATTCAATAAAACACAAATTTATTTCAATCAAAAGCACACAAAGAAACAAGAACAGGAAAACTGTTGTTTCCTAGGTCTATCACAACCATTCCATCGTTCACTTAATTTTTAAACCCCGAATTTCATAGTACCTACAATGTATACTAAGATTTGGTTTCCAAAATAGATACACCTAATATCTTATTGACTAGTAAACGAATAGGTCATCATTTATTTTCTCGTGACTTCTCCTTTTTACCAACTAGATTAAAAGGTGTCTTAAGTCACTTAATTTCTTGGTTTAGAAAGAGTTGTCAGTATTTCACATGCTTTGGTTAGGTGTCAACCTAAGATTAGACCAAGCATGTTAGTCTTGTTAGCTTTCTATTTAATCATGTTTTTCTGACAAGATACGACTAGTGTCTTCGTACGTCGAATATTGAATTGTGCTCTTTTGATTTGCTTTTGAGGGGGTTGCGCATCATGGCATGTGAAAACTTCTTTTTGCACCTTTCTCCAGAGGAGGGAGGTATATAACTTTAAAAAGGGGATTTCTCTTGTTTGGTCTTTTAAAAGGGGACATAAAAAGTGCGACAATTAGCCAACAGGGTAAAAAGAGTCTTTTGCAAACAGACATAACATAGAGGTTTTGGTCAGTAGTGGTTGGTTTTCTTCACGCCTTTTCTTCTTTGAGGGTTGTCGTTGTTGGAACTTTATCTGTTGGAGTGCATCACTGGTAGCAACGCTATCAGCTCGTGTGGCTTGATGGTCCTCTATTATTAGGCACAACAGTGCTTTCATTAATTGTGGGGGAGATGGTGGTGGTTCACGACGGGTCGCATTATGAAGCGAAAACAAGTCTAAGTCTAAGCAACAAATTCTTGTTTTTGAATGCTATACAAACATTTTTGCTTGCAAAAATTTAACACGAGGCGATTCAAAAACAAGAGCGGGGCAAGCACAAATCTGTAAATTTTGAGCACCCCACAAACATATAGAAGCCTAGATGAACCAAATTCTACACCACACAATAGCACAAAGTCCTACGGACACACATAAGCAAGCCAAAACACACAAGCAAGGCTCCATTGGAGCTACGTCAGGGGAGACTACTCATGGGGTAATCGCTAAATTACTCCAAACTAGACTGATCCAAAAATCCTAGAAGTGGCTGAAGAACTATATCTACTTCTGACCATCATCACTGTAGAGCTAGGCAATTATTTTGGTCTCTCGGGACATCGGCAAGTATAAAAGTTTTTGTATGAAAACAAGATAAATAGAAGTAAAGTTTTGATAAAACTTTTAACTGAGAGAGGTAAAAATATGCAACAATCTGTTTTTGAAACTCCAACTATTTTCTGGACAGAAAACTTCAAAGACGAGAGATGTTTCAAAAACAGAGCGGAGCAGTTGCAAACAAGTAAGAAATAAACTCTTAACCGAGAGAGATACCAATTTTGTAAGGCCCGCCCTTCGAACCACTGTTCAAGGACGCCCTTCATATGCATTTAGAATCTTTTGAAAAGATCAGAAGGAGGGAAAATATACTAAAATTCCCTTAGATAAAAATAATTTAGATAGTAAATAGGTTTTTGCTCCAAAAATAATTTTCTTTCCTATCTGACGTCCATGCTAACTAAGGTCTCCTAAGGTCAGGATGGCTCTGATACCAACTCTGTAAGGACCCCAGACCGGCAGTCTGAAACCCTACGTATGCATACATTCACGATCCCAGAAAGATCAGTCGTGAACAACATACACAGTTGGCACACAGAAATACATCATCCATTACACGAATACATAAAGGTATTACACAAATATCACATGATCAAGTTTAACGCAACTGCCACATGGGGCAGGCAACTTATCAAACACAGCGGAAGACAAATAAAACACAACGTAGTTGAGCCCAAGTCACGCCTTAACCTACAGGCTGCTGACCCGGAGACGATCCTAGTTCGCAAAGCCGTCAACTCCGTACTTCTCTTCATAGATATCCTTCGGAGGTTCCTTCTCAAAATCTGATAAGTAGATACCAGGGGCGAAACCATAATGAGTACATTTGAATGTACTCAGCAAGACATCCATCATGTCACTTACCAACATGCAAATATGCTTATATGGTGGAATAGGTAGGCTATAAATAGGGTTCACTACCAATGGTGTTCATATATGATGACACCATAGTTGCAGTCAGGTTAATCTGTATCTTCGTTGAAGAAGATACTTCAGAAGAAAATAATATAGTTTTATTTCTCTTGTAGATATCACATGTACAAGAGGTTTTGTAAAACTTTGTTAAAGAATATTTTCTCTTTGCAAAACTTCTTGGAATCAGTTTCCAGAATTCTTGCTTAGAGTAGAAAAGGTTTTCTTTTGAAAAACACTTTGTTTTGTATAACAACATTTGGCTTTTCCTCATCGACGATACCTCCACGGTATAAGTTTCCATTCCTTTCCGAACTTCACAAGTTCAACACTTCCTTTCCAAAATTCTCTTTTTGAAAACATTGACACAATGCTAGCTACATGGCCATTCAACTGTCCATATCCGAGGACGCGGCTTCTTCGAAAAAGTTATACTCTGCAGAGGTGTACACATCCACCAGATCCAGTACACCTCCCGTGAACAATCACGGACTGTAACAACAGTATGTAAACATCAGGTATATGATCATAACCATCCACTATGTTCAAGCTAGTATATGCCTATCTCTCAGTTGAGTTTTACCACATCCCCGGCACCGAGCTAATCCCCGCCAAGCCAGGATGCCTCATCTGATGCATCCGGAGGGAAAATTAATCCCACACTTTATATGTCTCCACGACATTCGGTTCAGAGGATCGCATCCCCTATAGCACATTGAGATAGCACACACTAATAAGAACAAACTTCAAGTTAAGCCCCTTGCCCATGTTGGGGTAGGGTGGCAGTACGGTAAAGGTTGTCCGGCGAAGACTAGGTTATGTGTCATTTTTGAAAACACCACTTTCTCAAAAATGACCATTTCCACATTCCTCCGGAGAACAAGGATCCGCCTTTTCTCCGGGTTTTTCCGTAAAGCCTTTGTTTTGTAGAATCACAATTTTAGGGTGTCCACTTAGGGACTAGTATATTTGATGGTAATAAATACCATAGGGTGGCTTATGGGCTTGGTATTACCAAGTTTAACTATTGGCATGATAGTAACCCATAATATAGTATAGTAGTAAATTCCACATCAAAAATAGTTTTGATAATCAAGTTTTTGTAAAACTTCAGAGGTAAAACATGCATGATAGATAATGATAAGTATTGTATCAGCAAGCATCAGGATGGCTTGCCTGGTATCTCTTGTGTCCCTGGTGTTGGAGTGACTGGAACTTGAAACAGAGCTTCACGACACTTCCTTCCTCTTCGTTTTCTAACGTCGTAAAAGGAATAAAGGACACACATTCAGAACCAATCAAGGCAAGCAACCATGCATAACCATACATACAGCAAGGAAATCTAATAATAACCAATCACACAATTATTAATGGAGACAAACAATCAAACAATCCTACTTGGCAGAAATGCCATTTAATAAGACAACTTAAGGTTGGAGGAACATATCTCACAACCTCAATATCATGGATTCAGTGGGTGTGCCACTCTCATACCAAGATATTAATAAACCCAAAATATACTTAGTTTCACAAGGGTGAGACTACTAAAAGTATATAAAACATGCACCACATTAATCATGGCAATGGTTCTATCAACCAAACCAAAAAAAAGAAAAAGGTAGCTATCCTACTAAATCTAATTTCACACCAAGAATAAATAAGGCACATGATTTGCAAAAGTTACCTTTACAAATCAGTGAGCCTACACAAGTGTAACAAGGTAATAGACTCATCACAAAACACACAATTTCTCATAGTGAGAACAATAGAAACAATGGCTAAAAAGGAGGAATCCTAGTGACATGTTTCTACTAAAAGTTTGCTATGCAAGCATGCATAATAAGTAAAGTACTAAAATGCAAACAAGGAACCATGTTATCATTATGGGAAATGAAAACATGTCCTCATTCAAGGATACACAAATATCTACCAAACACAAGTTGGCAGGAAAAATAATTCAACACAAAAACTGCTAAGGAAACTAGTACTACTTAAACAAGAAGAATCAATGGATGCATTTCAATCAAGTAATTGAAATACAACCAGAGGGTTCATGTCATAAAAACAGTAGTGAAAAACATATATACTTTGTATAACAAAAATATCCCATTTGATAAAACAAGTCCTCCATTTTCAGGGCAACTCCTACATACTAGTGGTAATAAAAAGGGCATTACTAGGGGAATCAAACAACACTCCAAAGAATGTATTTTTCCTAGCAAGCCACACATGATTACAACCACTTACAAACAGAAGCATACCCATTTTTGTTTAGCACAAAAATTCCCAAAGCAAAAATACTAGGCACTCAATAGTTATGAAACTATATAAAAGAAACACATCTAGTGTGGGGGAAATAATGTTTCCACCACAAATGCAATGAAACCAGTGGGTGTTCCACTAGCATAACAAGGCATTAAGAGGTCACAATGCCTCTGGTCTATTTGCTAAAAATTAACAAAAAAAACTAAACTAGCACCTAGTGCATTAACAATACTAGCAGAAAATAATAGGGTGCTTAAATAAGCAAGGTAATGATACTCATGCTATTGTTTTCACACATGTGAAAACTTTAGGGGTCAAGTACTCATAATAATATAATCAAAATGCTACTGGACCTATGGTTACAACACAAAATTATGTGGCTAAACAATCACAAATGTTCATGTCAAAAATTCCACACATGAGGGAATTTTTCCATAACAATCTCATAGCCATCACAAAGCTACTCATGCTTTTCTACCAACTCAAATGAAAGATAGCAGAGGTGATAACCACACAATATAAGTATCCACATGGTACTGGATACAATCAACAATCCAAGTATTTGCACACAATTTCATCACCCAAAATTCCTATGCAAATATTTACTAGAGAATAAACATATGATAATAACAAAATCATATTTCTTCTCCACTCAAGTCCACACGTTCTAACATGCTAAAATAGTTAATTAAACCTTATAAAACAAGTTCACACAACTTATACATGCTAGAAAACAATATTGTAACACAAAAATATATTCAAACAATTTAAATAGCTAAAATGCCAAAATGGCAGAAACATGCAAATCAAAGATCTGTCCACCAAATTTTCTAGGATGCTCTAAAAATTAAACCCTTCTAGGTTTAGATAGCCCTAAACATATACAAGACCATCCAGTTGAGTTTGCATCAAAAATCATTTTTAATTATTTTATAAAAATCACCAAAGTGCTCACTGGTGTTTTACCAAATTGCATGCCATTTCAAAAATACAATGAATTTGGAAACGAGGTTAAATGCTCCTGTTAGGAAATTTCAAGGGCTTTCCAATGCAATTGGCCTCACTTCATTTAGAGTTGTGAAATTAAAATGGTGCTCATTTTGGTGTTTCTGGTACCTGTTGCCAAATAATTTTTAATTTCAAAAATGTTCATCCAAAAGTAGATCTGCAAGTTGGAGGTGGTTTAGAATTTGTTTATCTACTTCTGTGAATTTTTGTTTGGTCAAAATCATTTGTTTGGTTAGGTTTTAAGCTCAAAAGTAACCATGCACTTTTCTGTCAAAAATTAAAAAGAAAAACTAGTGTATGGGCCAGATCCAGTTTTCTTGGGCCGGCCAGATCTTTCTCACCGCGGGCAAATCGAGCCATAGGTCGCTGACGCGCGGGCCAGACCGCCACGCGGCTGCCACGCAGGCAAGGCCGGGCCCCACGGGCCAGTTTGACTGCCAAGCGCGCGGTCAAGGAGGCGCTGGCGTCAGCGCAACGTCAGCGCGACGTCACCTCGCCGGCGGAATGTCTCCGGCGAGCCCGCAATCGACGCATCCGTGCACGGTTTCGCAAATTGAAACTACCTATACGTAGCTTACGACGAGGGGAACCAAGTGCGCTTGGTCTCGTTTCCTGGGAGGGAGTCGGAGAGCAGCGGCGACGGCGTGCGGCGGCGGCCGGACGGCCACCACGGCGCGCCCACGTTAGAGAGGGAGAGGGAGAGGGGAAAATGTACCGGGAGACTCGCCCGCTTACCCTGGACGCGATGGGAGCATCGGTGAGGACGGAGGAGTGGCGAGGCCGCGGCGATAGCTCGCCGGAGCTCGCCGGACCCGAAGGGAAGAACTGGATGGCGCGGCCACCACACGGCCCTCCGCCTCGATTCCTCTAGCAGAGAGGCCCAGCACGACTAGGCGGAGGCTATGGGACCACCGGCGACCGGCGGCGAGCCCTCCAACCACCGAATCGACGGCGAGGCACTTTCTAGGGTTTCGGTTTTGGGCATTTTAGAGAGAGAGGAAGAGAGCTCGAGTACTTAAAGAGAGAGAGGGGGCATGAGCAGACAAGGGCACATGGGGGGGCCTCTTTTCCTCGACGTTTCCTTCCACTCGAAGCCATGGCTAGGGGTGCTGTTCTCTACAGCAAGCTAGAGGTAGGAGATGACTTGGATAACATCTAGGTCCCTGGAAAATTACAAGTGGGTCCCTGGCCTCTCTGAAAAATGTGATTTTCACCAAGAAAACAAAGTCAACATTTAATTTCCTTTTGCCCAAAATTCTTATTAGTTGAGATGTACAACATATGTGAAAATTGGCTCAATTAGATAAACTTTATAATTCAAAGTTGTTCAAATTTGAATTCTTACACAAATGGACATTGAATTTATTAACCTACTTAGGAGCTTCCAAAAATGATAATTTTTGGCACACATTCCTTATTTGATGTGTTCCTTATGTGGTAGAAATTTCAAGTCATTTTGAGTTACTTCATAGAACAAACTTGTTCAAATTTCTAAAAGGTGCTGTCAAGAAAACAGGGATTTTTGGCAACTTAAATTATTCAAAAACTTGTGCCCTTTTGGTTTTCATCCTTATTTATGTTATAGAGCATGTGGTATTTATTTCATGGAATTTGGAAAAAGTTTGTAGAACAAACTTGTTCAAAATCCCAAATGTTGCTGTGGAGAAAAACCATGTTTTCAGGACTTTAATGGATTCAATTTTTGGTCTCCTCTTGTGTGTGTTCCTTATTTGATATAAGGAAGCAATGGTATGAATTTCAAATCATTTTAAGAAAGTTTCCAATAGTAACTAGTTTGAGTTTTCTGTTTCTAGAAATATTGGAATTTCTATTTAATAAGGCACTTGGCTTTTCTTTAACAATGCTTTGCCAAAATATTTATGTGACTAGAGATAGCAAGTCAATGCTCTCCAATACCTTTGTTTTTAATCTTGCAAGGTTGGAAAAACATTTGATAATATTTTGGTGAAGCATTTAAGAATGCCTCTTTTTCTGATAATCTTTTTAGGGAAATTTATTAAGTGTTTCCTCTTTCTTAATTTAGGCCTTGGAATAATATTCAACAAGTATGAGTTTTATAAGGTAGTTTGGAAAACTCTTTGATCAATATTTACTTTAGAAAATATTGTCAAAGTCATTGGAACAATATGTTGAATATTTTTAGTTCACTGCTTTGCTATCCTTTTAAGTTTGCAAGTTTATATAATTAGTTTGTTTAGTTGCACTTAAACAACCACAAACAAACACAACCAAGGTTTATTAGTAAAGCAATTAGCAAAACAACTGTGTTAACAGGTATTCCAAAATTGGGATGTGACAGCCACCCCATGGTGTGCCTTACTGGTGGGTCCCCCTAGGGTCTCCTAGGTGGCTCTCTGCCTCATTTTTGGCGTAAACATTTATTATAATTTTTCTGGAATTTTTTGAGAAACATTATTTTTGAGGTATTTCCAGAATTTTAATAATTAATAAAAACGAGGAAAACAAAAGTGAAAAGGTGGAAAAAACCAAAACCAGCACTACATAGGTTCTATGACACTCTAATGGAAAAATATCCAAAGAAAACAAAGGTGGTAGTGGTGAAAACAAAAGTATGGGTGGTGAAAACATGCGTAACCTCACTAATCAGGGTGAAAACATCAGGAAAACATGCATAAGGATGGTGGCAAACATGATTGTACTTAAGTAACAATGTGATAACAGAAGTAAACATGGTCAAAACATCATCGGGAAGGTGAAAACATAGTGAAAACATTGCCCACTTCATTTAAAATCATTTTGTTAACAAGGGTGATCAAGTCTTGCTACCATAACAATTTTCATATGAAGCAGAACTTTGCTAGTCACTAAATAATTATGTTACCTCAACCTTGATAGACATAGTCCCAATCATAAGGATTTCATATTCTTTTGGTTGTAGTTGAATGGGACAACAAAATTCTCCAATCTTGATGGTCTCAATATTTTCAATTGAATTTAAACCATATGTTCTATCAATCTTCCTAGGAAAATAAACAGTGTGCTCTTTATCATTAATATTAAAAGTTACTTTTCCTTGATTGCAATCAATAACAGCCCCTGCAGTATTAAGAAAAGGTCTCCCAGGAATAATAGACATATTATCATCTTCAAACATTTCCAACACAACAAAGTCATTTAATATCAGACAATTATTAGCAACGTAAACAGGAACATCCTCACATATACCCACATGAATAGCAGTAGACTTATCAGCCATTTGCAAAGATATATCATTTGGAATCAATTTTTGTAAGAGGAGTCTTTTATAGAGAGTAAAAGGCATGACACTAACTCCAGCTCCCAAATCACACAAAGTAGTTCTAACATAATTGTTTTTAATAGAACAGGGAATAGTTGGTATACCAGGACCTCCAAGCTTCTCAGGAATCTTTCCCTTAAAAGAGTAATTAGCAAGCATAGTGGACATTTCCACATGAGGAATCTTCCTTTTGTTAGAGAAAATATCTTTCATATATTTTGCATAAGGAGGCAATTTAATAGCATGAGTTAAAGGAATTTGCAAGAACAAAGGTTTCATCCACTCACAAAACTTGTTATAATGTTCTTCTTCCTCAGATTTGTGTTTCTTATTAGGAAAATGCATTGGTTTTTGTACCCAAGGTTCTCTCTCATTACCATGTTTATTAGCAAGAAAATCTTCCTTGGTGTACTTTGAAGTTTTAGTTTGCTTTTCAGGTTCAGCTACAGGTTCTTATTTATCAGAAGGTTTTTTCTCTTCACTACCACTTTCAGTTTCAGCATCAGAGATAGATATACTATTAGGATCTTTAGCAAGTTCAGAGGATTCTACAGCAGTTTAATGTTTCTTCTTCTTTTTCTTCTTAGTATGAATAACATTATTATTAGTTTGCTGAGAATCTTGTTCAATTCTTTTAGGATGTCCCTCAGGATATAAAGGATCTTGTGTATCAATACCACTTCTAGTTCTTATTTCATAAGCATGTTTTTCTTTATAAGACTAAACTAGCAAATATTTTTGCACTTTAGCAATTTGATCAATTTGAGTTTGAACCATTTGAAAGTGTTTAACAAGCATTTTAACACCATTAGAGGTTCTTTCTGTAATACCATGCAAATTATCAATAACTCTAGATTTTTCCATTAGGTGGTTTTGCACTCTCATATTAAAATTATCTTGATTAATAACATAATTATCAAATTCATCTAAACATTGATCAGGAGGTTTATTATAGCGAATATCTCTACTATCAAAATATTGGAGAGAGTGTACCTCAATGGTGGATGAGTGAGGGATTGGCTTACATAATTCTTCTATAGGTGGAAGATTCTTCCGATCTTCAGACTTAATACCCCTCTCTTTAAGAGATATCTTGGATTCTCTCATCACTTCATCATTTAATTCAATCATTACCCTCTTCTTGGGTGTTGGTGTTGGTGTTGATACTGGAGTAGTGGTTGGCTAAGGCTCAACCAAGTCCAATCATCATGATTTTGGCTTATTTTAGCCATTAATTCCTCAGCTTCATCTGGAGTTCTTTGCCTGAAAACACAACCATCACAACTATCCAGGTATGTCCTAGATTCAACAGTTAGTCCATTATAGAATATATCAAGAAGTTCATTATATTCTAGCTTATGCCCCGGTGTAGCCCTAACTAAAGAACAGAACCTTGCCCAAGATACATGCAATTTCTTTCCTTCCAATTGCTTGAAATTAAATATATTTTGTAAAGCAACATATTGAGCACTAGCAGGAAAATATTTCTAAAAGAAAACATTAACCAAACCAATAGGACTATCAATAGATCCTGAAGACAAATTATTAAACCAAGTTTTAGCTTCATCTTTTAATGAGAAAGGGAATATTTTAGCAACAAAGTAGCTACGTTTCTTAAGATCATCAGAGAATAAACTACTCAAAGAGAAGAGCTCATTCATATGTTTCATAGCACTTTCATTTTCAGTACCACAAAAAGGTTCTTTCTCAACAATAGATATATAAGATAAATCAAGAGAGAAATCATAATCCTTATCCCTAATATTAATGGGAGAAGTGGCAAACTTAGCATCAGGAGATAATTTATATTTAACAGCACGACTTTCAATAAGACTTATAGCAGCATCTTTATCCTTCATAGCATGTATTTCATCAATAATATCATCATTAAGTTCAATATAGGAATCATCAAAATCATCACTAGGATTCTCTCTAAGCTCAGGTGAAATAGCAGGAGTAACAGGATTTTTATCAGGAGTTTCAGTGTCTGCAATATTTTTAGCTTTAGCAATAGTAGCATCTAAGAAAGGACCGAGAGAACCACTCTCATGAAGCACAGTAGAAGCATCATCAAAAGTATCAGAAGTAGTTTCAGATTCAACAGAAGTAGCATGTGTAACATGTGGTGGTGTAAGCAGCTTACTCATAACAGACGGTGAATCAAGAGCAACAGAGGTGTTCAGAGTTGTACCTCTTCTTGCAGTGGATGGTAATATAGGAAACTTTCCATCACGAGTCTTACGCATGATGAATGATTGGCAGTAGATAATAGTACTCTCCGGTGATCTTGCAAATAAAGCTATACTCCCCGGCAACGCCGCCAGAAAATAGTCTTGATGACCCACAAGTATAGGGGATCGCAACAGTCTTCGAGGGAAGTAAAACCCAAATTTATTTATTCGACACAAGGGGAGCCAAAGAATATTTGTGAGCCTTAACAAGTGAGTTGTCAATTCACCTGCACCTGAAAGTACTTTTGTTCGCAGTGGTTTATCAGTAGTAACAGTTTTATAGTAGCAGAAGTAGTGAATTAATAGCAGTAGTGGAATGAAAACAGCAGTAGTGGTGTTTGAAGTAAACAACGGGATTAAATACTGTAGGCAGAGGGATAGATGAATGGGCATTGCATGGATAAGATAGTTCATATAATAATCAATACATGGGCATTGCAGATAAATAAGATAAAGCATCCAAGAACTAAGTAACCATAGGCATGTGTTCCGTAAATAGTTGTACATGCTCACAATGAGAACTTGCACAACATCTTTTGTCATACCAGCCTGTTTTCAGTGCGGCCTCAAGGGAACTACTAGTAATTAAGGTGTTCCTTTTAATAGAACACCGGAGCAAAGCATTAACACTCTGTGAACACATGTGATCCTCACATCACAGCCATCCCCTCCTATTGTCCCAATTTCTGTCACTTCGGGGCCTCGGGTTCCGGACAATGATATGTGTAAACAACTTGAACGTATGATCAAGAAACAATAATTATCATCGTGATTGAATAACATGTTCAGATCTGAGATCATGGCACTTGGGCCCAAAGTGACAAGCATTAAGCATAACAAGTTGCAACAATGTCAATAGAACTAATAGATGATACTAGGCACTATGCCCTAACGATCACGGCATTATTACATGAACGATCTCATCCAATCCCTACCATCGCCTTCAGCCTACAGCGGGGGAATTACTCATACATGGATGGGAGAAACATGGATGGTCGATGGAGAGGCATTGGTGATGACGATGGCGATGATCTCCTCCAATTCCCCGTCCCGGCAGGGTGCCAGAAAAAGAACTTCTGATCCCCGAATTGAGGTTCGGGGTGGCGGCGGCGCTCTGTTGTGTTTCTGTGGAATATGACGAACCCCCTCGGGTTTTAGGGTTGAAGGCATTATGTAGTAAAAAGGGGAGTCCGAGGGGGTCTCTAGGTGGCCCACACCACCAGGTGGCGCGGCCTAGGGGGGCGCCAGGGGGTGGGGTGGCCCTCCTCTGGCCCTTCTCCTGGCCCACTTATGGCTCCTGGGGTCTTCCGGTGTTTTAAGACCAATGGGGTCTTTTCTGGGAAATTTCCTGAAAGTTGATTTTTCTGCACAAAAACGAGACACCAAGGTAATTCTGCTGAAAACAGCGTTAGTCCGTGTTAGTTGCATTGAAAACACACAAGTTTAGAGGAAAACGATAAGAAAAGTTTTTGGAAAAGGAGATACGTTTTCGACGTATCACTTGTCAATAGGTTAGTCCGAGGAAATCGATAAAATGGCATAAAGTGTAAGGAAAACATGTAGCATATGGCATGAAAACAACATGGAACATCAGAAATTATGGATATGTTTATGACGTAGCAGATAGCGAGATGATGATGGAGGCGGAGATGGAAAAGGAAGGAGGAGGGAGAGCTAGGGTTTGGGGTTCTCCTTGGTAGATAAAGAGTAGGGTGGAGGGGACTAGGAGGTGGCCATGGTCATGTTAGGTGCGAGACCTCCTCGTACGAAAGAAGGTGGAAGACAGGAGGTGGGCTGGATGCTTAAGTGGGTGTCGTAGGTGGCATTATGGCTGGGCCTTGGGCCTGGTCAGTTCGGTTGCCTCCACAAAAATCCTTTTTCTTGTTCTTATTATTATTAATTTTTCAAAAATTATTAAGAGAGGTTTTAGGGAGGGTTAATGTGTGTGAAATAATTTAGAAAAAACTGTGACTTACTTATAAGTCACCCGAACAATTTGAAAGCATTCAAAAAATATTTGAGTTGAAATTTAAAATAGGTTTGAGAGAAAACAATTTTTAAGGGTTAAAAAAAATGCAATGCAATGCATGATGCCATGATGCAAAAAAAGCAAAAATAAACAAAATAATGGGGAAAAAATCCCCGATCGTTACAACTAAGATCTCATGTATAAAAATAGGTAGCAAAAAGAAGATAAACGCCCACGTCTCTATGTGTTCTACTCGTACAAAGCATCTATGGATAGATCTGGCTCTAATAGCACTAATGGGATTCATAACATAGAAAACCAAAAATTGCCTACGAGATACATTCGAAAACCGAGATCTAATCTACAAAAGCCAAGATCCAATCTAGGAGATGCTAGCAATGAGAGCGATAATGCTAGATCTGATCTACATACCCTCGAAGAACGAATACATTGAACATGCTATTTCAACACAGCTCGGTGTAGTCGTACTATGTCGATGACATCCTTCATGCGTTCCAGCCAAAGAGCACTGCAACAAATGGTGCCTCTGAGATGTGCACATGTATGGAACAACAACGTCTCCTCCTCCTTGATCCAGCAAGTACACTAAGATGGTAGATGGGATCGGTTCTAGCAGCACGACGGCGTGGTGGTGGAAGTATGATGGTGTTCTGGTAGGACTTTGCCAAGCATCTGCGGAGGAAGAGAGGGAGGATGTGACACCCCTGGATCGGATACTATGGGGATTTGAGCGTACCCACCAAAATCCACATAATATCGATCCCGAGTTGTCATTTATGATACCATTACAATAGTTCACGAATAATCCACAACAACAACAGAGGAGATATATACAACATGACTCCAACGAGTCAAGAATACAACTCATACAATACAAAGATCCAAATAACAACGTAAAATGAAATAGTATCTGACTACGGACAAGATACAAATTGGACTAAGAGTCCTGAAAATAACCGATGGCGTCCAATCCATGCCCAGGCCAAGCCGGAGGGATTCCCAAGATAACATCGACAACTTCAAACCTGTTGACTGCATTTTGGAATATGGAGCCATGAAGGTATCAGTACGGTAAAGTACTGGCAAGATTTGCAATACTAGTAAGTATGCCAAACAATTCACGAGCTATCAATGCTTTGATTTCCGGGAGAAGGCATTATTGGTTGAAGTGCCAAGCAGCCCTAACAACTTATAGATACACGCTAACTTTCGTCTATTAGAGCGATATAAGAGAGCGCATCAGAACCAACTACAACTACTCACAAGAAAACTCATCCAGGATTAACCCCCCCCCCCAACAAAGTGTCAGGAAGTAACCCGAGGAAACCTCATACATGTTGATTAACATGACATTTATAATATGGTGAAGGTATATATGTCTTACTATTCAAGTTATCATCATTAAGTGTAAGTTGTCTGAGTACTTGTTAGCCAGCACTTTCACCAAGTTGCCACATAACCACGTACAACACGGTTTCTCGAGAAGATTTATCCCTATAGGGTGCGCTACAGTACCCGTACACGTTCAATCACTCCACAACTACAAAGGCAGGATATCTCAAATCAACCTTTCCTATCACCACTACACATCCAAGGCACCATGGGAAAATTTGAGTGCACGGTTATTCCACCCTGAAACAGGACCTTCATAACACTCTAAGAACATGTCTCCCTAATCGCAACGATTACATCAGGTCACCGTAGCACCATGCTCGTACCTGCAAGTTATCATGCCAAATGGAAAGCCTGAACTAAGTGTGGCCCCTGGCTGAATAGCAGCTCTAGTACTAAATCAAGGGAAGTGCCCATACTTACCACCCACATGCGATTAGCGCGCTCATCAGGGATCAGAGGACAATACCCTTTCCCTAAGTTCGACACTAGCAGGCTCCAAAACCACGGCGGGACTCCTGCTGGTGCCTTATCATCAAATTATTATTATCCCAAACATTAACATGATGTTGATTAAATTGAACCCAGCTAACAAACTAAACAGGTGACAACAAGATGGACAGAAAGAGGTAAGCACGAACAACAATAAGCAAGCAACTACGACACGCCGGCCAACAACGTAAACAAGCAACATGGTAATAGGATGTGGAGGGGAGGATGTCTCATGGCTGCAAGGTAACATGTGGATAGGATCGCAATACAAGAACCGTAAGACAAGGCTAGCATAAAAGACAATGGCAAGCATAGGTAGAAAATGTGGAATCTTCAAACATCGATAGCAAGTGAGTAAAGCTTGCCTGGAATTGTAGCTGTAGAGGAAGCAGAACTTGTCGTTGCTCACATCATCTCAACATCCTATCCACGAAGAAGCAAAGCACTAACAGAAACCCCTAATGCAACAATTACTACTAGGGAAAAAGATCCAGCATGATCCTATTTTATATGCATGGCAATGTTAATATCCAAGAGAAGATGCAACTTAACCAATTTAAGCAGACTGGAGTCCGAGCAATTTATTCATGGGTTCAAGTTATTTATCTAACCATCAAATTAAATGTTGATTAGCATGGATAACAATTAGTATGTGAGATACCCAATTTAAATGGAATATGGTACAATTTAAATTAGGTACCCAACACTGATGAGGACATCCCTAGCTCTTCACCTATTGTTACACATGAGGATGCTCCTATACAAGCTAATGAAGTAAGGATTGGTCCAATGACAAGATCAAGAACCGAGCTATTACAACAACAGGTGAATTCACTCCTACTTGAGTATAATGTTTATAATTGTGAGAACTTTATACTACCTAAATCCATGCATTTATGTATTCTCAGGTTTATTGATAACACAAGCATGAATGGAGATCATGGAGAGGAGATACACATGGATGGAGATGGACTAGAAGGGGAGATGGAGATCAAGTGCTAGCATGGTGAAAACAACAATTAACAAATGTTATTTTGACAAGGGGATGGTGCCTCCACAAGGTCAAATGCACTAAGTGTGGAAAACAATGCTATTATGTTATTCCACACTCATGGATGGACAAGGCAAGAGGAGGGCGCCCACGAGGAGGATCTATGCGCCATATACAAGTCCTAGTTGTGTTAGGATTGGTTTCTATACCAATTTGGCCGCACCCCCTTCGTTGGGGTCGGTTTGTATCTATTTGTGTCCTAGTAGGAGTCCTAGTCCAAGTAGAATAGGTTGCTTGCGCAAGGGAACCCCCCTTGTGGCCGCACCCCTCTTATATAACCCCCTTGGGGAGCATAGGAGAGGTTAGACTACTTTAAAACATTAAACCCTAGACCTCTAGATTGAATCAGCTTGTAAGCCTTCTTCTGGAAGTTCATCTGCAAACTTTACGTGTTACCTGCTGTTCCACTGGGAATAAGAAGGTACAGGACCACTTGTAGTCGGTGGATTACTTGTGAAAGAGTGTGGAGTTGAGAATATCCTTGGGGTTGCTATCTTTTGCATTGGCATCAGAAGCTATCCGGGAGAGTTCTTAGTGGCGCACTAGTTATCATTCAGAAGTTATCTGTGAGTTCACTGAGAAGATTGGGCCACCCCTTATCATCTTGGTATCAGATTTACAGGTTGCCTCGGTGAGCTATCAAATTTCCCTTTAGATTTGAGTGTTTTTATTTCCTATCCAGTAAATTGCCCCACAAAAATAGTGTAGATCCTTGCCTTAGCCTAGATATCACCTTAGTTTCAATTACTAGTGATGTTTTTGTGTTAGATTTTGTGTTGCTTTTTATCTTTTTAGATTTCATACTTTCGGCTAGGTTTAGAGTTCTTTGTTCATCTAGTCGAAAAATTATCAAAAACACCCAAAAAAAATCCGCTGCTAGTTCCCTTGTGTTGATCAAATCCGAGTCCACCTCAATTTCCTACCGCGACAGAAATTTGGGCGTTTTCCTGCCGTACCGCAACCCTACCGCACTCGGATTCCTCCTGTCACACGGTTACCAAACCCCCCCCACAACCTGCAGTGCACTTACCATATTTTCCACCTGCGCGCTGCCGCGACATGCTTTTGGTTAAAATCGCTGCCGCCACCCCACCGCTTCTGTGTACTACTCGTGATCGGATTGCTCCACCGCGCGCTTACAAAATCCCGCCCGCACCCGCAGCAAACCACACCACCGCTTCCACCGTGCGCTGCCGCGACAGCAGTTTGCACCGAATCGCTGCCGCACGCTACTGTTTCCTGCCGCGCCCACGTAACGAACGCAGTCGCTGTTTTTTGCCGTAACGCGCTTACCAGCAGGCTGTTTTGCTCGCGTGCGCTGCCGTGGCAGAGAAAATCATCTGTTTCGCTGTCGTGTACTGTTTTTGCTGCCGTGAGCTATTTGGAGCTAGTTTTTGCTTAGAAATTTTTTTTTCCTTGTTTTATTCATTAGGAACAATACATCCATACCTTGTGAACCTATCCACAGCCTTTCTACAGCATATTAATAGGAACTTGCCCACAAGTATAGCTATTTTGTGCTCTGACAGGTTGCTCATTTTCATCACCACCATTATGTTCACTTGTTTATTGGTTCATATTGCTCCTAGTTGTGTTTAAGGCCATTGGAAAAATACAAAAAAAAATAGAAAAAGTAAAAATATAAAAAAAAGAGAAAAGTGCAAAGAGGCCATATCATTGCTATTGTTTACTAGTTGAGCTTGCCATTGTGACACTTGGTTTTTCTTTGAGCAATCTTGTGCCTGTCAATTAAGAGCCTAGCTAGTGACTTTCTAGTGCATTGCAAACACTCATCCATATATTTGCATTGCCACATTTGTCTCCATTATTGTGTGAGTTTCCTTGGGTTTTTTTATATCTTCACAAAGACAGCAAATAGGATTGTTACTTTGGTGATTGTTAGGTATCCATACCAAGCCCCACTAAATAACCTTGTTTGCCTTTGTGAGAGTTAAAAACCTGGCTATTCTCTTCTTCACATCAAAGTACATTAATTCCTCTACTTGTGGTAAGTATTTCTATTCACTTTGGAAGGGTAAGATAACCTATTGTCTTGCTAGATTTTTGAGTGAGTTTTGAGAGAACACCACAACCTATACTTGTTTCTATTACACTAACCTACTAATGGATCTTTCTAGTGGTGATCTTGTGCAGCAAAAGAAGGACCATAAGAAGGGAGTTAATTGGAGGGAGTATGAGGCTCTTAGGGATGTATTGGCAAAAGAAATCATGGACAATCATAATGGACTCAAGAAACTTGTACAAGATGCATGTGATCCTTTATATGAGGCTCTCCAAGCTATGGAGACCAAGATGGAGGCCACTCATAAATTGGCCGAAACAAATAGTGGGGAAGTGAGATCAATCAATGATTCTATTGCTCAAATGACTACTACCCTTGCTGGACTTCAAACCATGATTCAAGATAGATTTCCTATTGTGGATGATGACAATGCTAGTGTCCATAGTGATGATAATAATGGCTTGGAAGCCAATAGAGAGGTGGATAATCATCTTGGCCATGGAGCTAGAGGAGATAGAGCTAGAGGAGGATTTAATGGCCGAGCCAATCATATGGGTGCAAGGAGAGTGCCCAATAATGTGGGTCATGAAAATCCAAGAGAGGATGGTTTGAGTAAGCCCAAATTCTCTATTCCTTCTTTCAGCTTTGATACTATGGATGTGGAAGAATATTTGCTATGGGAGTTGAAAATTGAGAAGCTATGGAGATTGCATGAGTATAATGAGGATAGAAAAATCAAGTTGGCATCTTCTGAGTTTGATGGATATGCTCTTAGATGGTGGGATAATCTTGTTGGAAAAAGGCAAGAGGATGGTGAGTTACCCATTGTCACTTGGAACACCATGAAGAGAGTCATGACGGATAGATTTGTTCCACCAAATTACATAAGGCAACAATTTGATCAGTTGCAACAATTGAGGCAAGGTACTATGACTGTTGATGCTTATTATCAAGAGATGGAATTAATCATGCAAAGGGCACGTGTGAGAGAGCAATTGGAGAAAACAATGCAAAGGTTTCTTTCAGGTTTGAACTATAAAATCAAGGGATTTGTTAGGCATCACCAATATCATGATATACATGAGTTACTACACCATGCAAGGGAGGCCGAAGCACATCTTATTGAGGAGGAAAAAATTACTACAAGGACAAGGGCTAGATTTCCCATGAGATCATCTACTATGCCTAGTGCACCCCCTCCTCCTTCTCTTAGCTGTGGTGTTTCATCATCCAAGGCCGAGCCTAGTGCTTCTATTACAAAGAAATCAACTCAACCAACTGCAAGTGCCTCGGGTTCTAGTGCTCCTACTACAAGGAATAGAGATATTACATGTCATACATGTGGAGGCAAGGAGCAGTTCAAGAGGGATTGTCCAAATACAAAGGTGATGATTATTAATGACAACAATGAGTATGAGACAGGTGATGATGTTGATCCTAATGATATTGATGATGATGATGGCTATTTGAGTGATACTCCTTTGGATGCTTATGCTACTACTATGCCATCTATTATTTGCACACAAAACTCATTGAGTGTTATGCCTAGTCCTGAAAATAAAAGGTGCAATTTGTTTCAAACAAAGGCTGTTATTGGTACTAATATGGCTTGCAAAGTCATTATTGATGGAGGGAGTTGCGGGAATTCGGCTAGCAAAGATCTATGTGCAAAGCTCAATTTGAAATATTTGCCACATCCTTCTCCTTATCATATACAATGGTTGAGTAGCACGGGACAAATGAAGGTATCTCATATGGTACGTGTGGAATTTCAAATTGGACCTTACAAGGATACTATTGAGTTTGATGTGGTGCCCACGACAGTTTGCCACTTATTATTGGGAACACCTTGGCAATTTGATAGAAGTGTGAAGCATGAAGGAAGAGCAAATACTTATGAGTTGCATCATCATGGGAAGACTATTATTTTCAGACCTATGACTCCACAACAAATTGTAAATGAGTCCCAATCCAAAATTGATATGAGAGTGGAAAAAGAGAGAGAGAGGGATGAGGGATCAAAAAATTCACAAGCTTTGGGGGGTGATAGTAAAACCAATTCGTGTGGTAAAAAGAGAGAGAACCTATTATGCATGTTAGCCACCAAAGAGGATTTGAGGGAATTTAGGGATGATCCTACATTAGTCCCTATTGTGCTTATTCACAAGGGAGAGATTTTGGTTTCTAATGACATGACCCCTATTCCTCTTGGTGTTTCTCATGTTTTGCAGGATTTTGATGATGTTTTTCCAGGAGATATTCCCTCGGGATTGCCACCATTGAGAGGGATTGAGCATCAAATTGATTTAATTCCTGGAGCATCTCTACCAAACCGAGCCCCTTATAGAACAAATCCACAAGAAACAAAGGAGATACAAAGGAAAGTACAAGAGCTACTAGATAAAGGTTATATTCGAGTTAGTCTTTCTCCTTGTGATGTCCCCGTTATTTTGGTTCCTAAGAAAGATGGTACTTGGTTATATTTGAGCTACTCTTTTCTCTAAAATTTATTTGCGTAGTGGATACCATCAAATAAGAATGAAAGAGGGAGATGAATGGAAAACTGCTTTTAAGACAAAATTTGGTTTATATGAATGGTTAGTGATGCCTTTTGGTTTAACTAATGCACCTAGTACTTTCAAGAGATTGATGAACCATATTTTGGGAGACTTTATTGGTAGATTTGTGGTAGTTTATTTTGATGATATTCTCATATATAGCCACAATGAACATGAACACATTGATCATATTAGACAAGTTTTGCAAGTGCTAAGAGAAAATAAATTGTATGGTAATTTTGAGAAGTGCACTTTTTGCAAAGATAAGGTCATCTTTCTTGGTTATGTTGTTTCTAAGCATGGAATTGAAGTTGTTACATCAAAAATTGAAGCTATTCGAAATTGGCCAATTCCAACTAATGTGAGTCAAGTTAGAAGTTTTAATGGGCTTGCTAGTTTCTATAGAAGATTTGTGCCTAATTTTAGTACAGTTGCTGCCCCTTCAAATGAGCTAACTAAAAAGGGTGTTGATTTCGAGTGGGGTGTTGCTCAAGAAGTTGCTTTTGATACATTGAAAGAAAAATTGATTTCGGCCCCACTTCTTATGCTACCAAATTTTGATAAACAATTTGAGATTGAGTGTGATGCTAGTGGCATAGGTATTGGAGGTGTGCTCATGCAAGAAAAGAAACCTATTGCCTATTTTTCTGAAAAATTGAATGGTGCACAATTGAATTATTCTGTTTATGATAAGGAATTATATGCACTTGTGAGAGTTTTAGAGGTGTGGAAACATTATTTGTGGCCTAAAGAATTTATTATACATAGTGATCATGAAGCATTGAAATTCTTAAAGTGCCAATCTAATTTGAATAAGAGACATGCTAAATGGGTTGAGTTTATTGAATCTTTTCCATACATCATTAAACATAAAAAGGGATTGGATAATGTAGTTGCTGATGCTTTGTCAAGAAAGAATATGTTACTCTCAAATTTAGAAATTAAGGTTTTGGGTTTGGAGGGTATTAGAGATTTATATGATGAAGATAATGAATTTTCTATGCCATTTAATAAGTGTACTAATGTTAAGGCATGGGATAAATTTCATATACATGATGGATACTTGTTTAGAGCTAACAAATTATGTATTCCCGAGTATTCTTTGCGTTTGTTCTTAATACAGGAATCTCATAGTGGAGGTTTGATGGGACACTTTGGAAGAGAGAAGACATTGCTTATGTTGGCTGAAAATTTCTATTGGGCACATATGAGGAGAGATGTGTATAGATTGGTGCAAAGATGCATTACTTGCAACAAGTTCAAATCAAAGCTAAAAACCCACGGGTTGTACACCCCATTGCCATCACCTAGTACACCATGGGAGGATATAAGTATGGATTTTGTTTTGG
This sequence comes from Alopecurus myosuroides, assembly GCA_028641055.1. NCBI lineage: Eukaryota > Viridiplantae > Streptophyta > Magnoliopsida > Poales > Poaceae > Alopecurus > Alopecurus myosuroides. The sequence continues at coordinate 182,313,924 of CM054060.1, read as the reverse complement.
GCTTGCCAAGGAAAAAAAGAGGGCATGACTCTATCTTTGTGGTTGTGGACATATTTTCAAAGATGGCTCACTTCATTGCTTGCCACAAGAGTGATGATGCTTCTCACATTGCAAATTTATTCTTTAGAGAAATTGTGAGATGACATGGAGTGCCAAGAACTATTGTTTCAGATAGAGATGTCAAGTTCATGAGTTACTTTTGGAAGACACTTTGGGGTAAGCTTGGCACTAAGGTATTATTTTCTACTACTTGCCACCCCCAAACTGATGGCCAAACCGAGGTGGTTAATAGAACATTTTCCACATTGTTGAGAGGCATGATCAAGAAAAATTTGAAGGAGTGGGAGGAGTGTTTGCCCCATGTGGAATTTGCATATAATAGAGTTGTGCATTCAACTACTCAATTATGTCCTTTTGAGGTGGTTTATGGTTTCAAGCCTATTACTCCTCTTGATTTATTACCACTTCCTATACATGAGAGAATTAATATGGAGGCATCAAAGAGGGCTGATTTTGTGAAGAAGATTCATGAGAAAACAAAAGAGGCAATTGAGAAGAAAGGAAGACATATGTCTGAAAGAGTAAATAAGAAGAGGAAGGAAGTCATACTTCGGCCAGGAGACATGGTGTCGGTGCACTTTAGAAAGGATAGATTTCCCACATTGAGAAAATCAAAATTGATGCCTAGAGGTGCTGGTCCTTATAAAGTTATTTCAAGGATCAATGATAATTCATACAAGATTGACCTCCCAATTGATGAGTTTGGTGTTAGCAATTCTTTTAATGTGGATGATTTGACACCTTACCATGGAGATGATTTAGCATCGAGGTCGATGCCTTTTCAAGAGGGGGAGGATGATGAGGACATCCCTAGATCTTCACCTATTGTTACACATGAGGATGCTCCTATACAAGAAAATGAAGTAAGGATTGGTCCAATGAAAAGATCAAGAACCAAGATATTACAACAACAGGTAAATTCAATCCTACTTGAGTATAATGTTTATAATTGTGAGAACTTAATACTACCTAAATCCATGCATTTATGTATTCTCAGGTTTATTGATAACACAAGCATGAATGGATATAATGGAGAGGAGATACACATGGATGGAGATGGACTAGAAGGGGAGATGGAGATCAAGTGCTAGCATGGTGAAAACAACAATTAACAAATGTTATGATGACAAGGGGATGGTGCCTCCACAAGGTCAAATGCACTAAGTGTGGAAAACAATGCTACTATGTTATTCCACACTCATGGATGGACAAGGCAAGAGGAGGGCGCCCACAAGGAGGATCTATGCGCCATATACAAGTCCTAGTTGTGTTAGGATTGGTTTGTATAGAAATTTGGCCGCACCCCCTTCTTTGGGGTCGGTTTGTATCTATTTGTGTCCTAGTAGGAGTCCTAGTCCAAGTAGAATAGGTTGCTTGCGCAAGGGAACCCCCCTTGTGGCCGCACCCCTCTCATATAACCCCCTTGGGGCGCATAGGAGAGGTTAGACTACGTTAAAACGTTAAACCCTAGACCTCTAGATTGAATCGGCTTGTAAGCCTTCATCTGGAAGTTCATCTGCAAACTTTACGTGTTACCTGCTGTTCCACTGGGAATAAGATGGTACAGGACCACTTGTAATCGGTGGATTACTTGTGCAAGAGTGTGGAGTTGAGAATATCATTGGGGTTGCTATCTTTTGCATTGGCATCAGGGATCAGCCGGGAGAGTTCTTAGTGGCGCACTAGTTATCATTCAGAAGTTATCTGTGAGTTCACTCAGAAGATTGGGCCACCCCTTATCAAACACATTCCACATTTATTATTTATGTTCACATGGAAAACTCTAATAATATGAAAGATGAATTATGCAAACATGAACATGAATGTCATATTAAGAATTTATGCAATTTTGTGATAAAAATAGACATGAAGTTTGTATTATTTGCATTATTAGAACAAAAGTTATGAGCGTATAAAAATAGGGGTGTTTTCTGTAAAAAACTGGGACTTGTTCGTGATGGAAACAGAAGAAGGTAGGGCTCCAGTTCAAAACAGGAAATACCAGGGGTCTAGATGCAATCTTCCAGATCCACATCTAGTTCCGTCTTCAGTCACCGGGTGGAGATCCCGCCAAAGAGGCTGACAGGCGGGGCCCGATGCCACGCGGGCGCTGGCATTGCGCGGGTGGCCACTAAGGTGGACTCAGGGGTCACTGACGGGTGGGGCTCGGGTGTGCGTAGTGAAAAATAGGTAAATAAAGGAGGTCTTGCCGCGGGTGTGGTTCGAACTCGCGATCTCTGGTTGAAAAGCACGGGACTGAACCACTGTGTTGTCGTTGAGTTTGTTGATTGTAACAGATTCGACCCTAGGTCACTTGTGTTCATCAGGGTTAACTAAACTCACGAGTTCAGGTGCCGATCGGCGATGCACCCGTGTTGCTCGAAGGCGGGCACACAGGAAAGAGGGTATGGAGAGGAGAGGCCTCAAAGGACGGTGTCTCACCCTGGGGCGTCAAAAGAGGACGTAGACGGCCTAGTTCCGAGCAGGTCTCGCCAGCGACCTGAGGTGGAAGATGAAGTTGACGTCGGCATCGAGAGGTCCTTGGGTTCAGCTGCAGCATCGAGGAAGTAGAGGAGCCCATGGAGGTTTTGTTCCCTCCATCGGCAGCACGTCGCAGCCACACTGTCCCTGCCTTCGTGTGCTTGCTTCTCCGGCCATGAAGGTGTGGTGATGGGAAAAAGCATGGGAAGAAGAGGAAGGAAAAAGGGGTGGCGGCGGGAGAAGAAGGGAGAGGGGCGAGGGTTGAGGAGAGGAAGTGGGCGCGGCTTTATACAGGGGAAAGGTGTCGAGGGAGCAGGTGGTAAACATGGGATGGAAGGGGTCACACCCTCCTGGTTCTCTCTATACGTAGAAGAAGAATAGGTGGAGGTCGTTACTTGGTGGGCCTTGTTTAAAATCTTTTTTTTGTTTGTATTATTTGTTGTTATTTAAATTGAGAAACAAAAATAGGATGAGATAATGGTAGTTTCGGTTAAAATAAGACAACATAATTTTATAAAAATAAGTGTCTATCTATAAAGTCACTTAACCGTTTTGTAAAATAAGTTCTTTTTCAAACCATTTAACATAAAATTTGAAATATGTTTTGAGAGTTCACAAAAATGCAATGCGATGCATGATGCCATGATGACGCAAAAGAAAGCAAGCAAAAAAATTCTAGCTGGGGAAATTCCCCGGGCGTTACAGACTACACCACTAACAAGGGATTGTGCCCTCACAATCCGCTCACAACCACGGGAGAGGGAAGAAGTCGGAGTTATCGAGTCTTTGGTAACCTTGTTGATCTTATCGACGCTAGTAACAAGAGATTCCTACTCACGTTGATGACGATGTCGTTCCGTTGAGAACCTTCCAAGGATCTTAAAAGGCTAAGAGAACGTCCAACCCACGTTGGATCCTAAAATTTGAACATAGACAAGAGGGGAGACTCCAAAAACAAATAAGGTAAGACAGAAAGTAGAATAGAGGGAAGGAATAAACAAGAATCCTATTGAGATGTTTCCAAAATAGGTTTAGCACAAATATTTTTGACACTCTAGGAACATGGCCGTTAGCGAGGTTATCCTACAGGCTTTGTGGACCCGCTGCTTCGATAACCATTCGTGTCGAAAAAACATTGGGAATCGGAACCATGCACTGATACCAACTGTGACACCCCTGGATCGGGCACTATGGGGATTTGAGCGTTCCCGCCAAAATGCACATAATATCGATCCCAAGTTGTCATTTCTGATACCATTACAATAGTTCATGAATAATCCGCACCAACAATAGAAGAGATATATGCAACACGACTCCAGCGAGTCAAGAATACAATTGATGCAATACAAAGATCCAAATAACAGCAGAAAACGAAATAGTATCTGACTACGGACAAGATACAAATTGGACTAAGAGTCCTGAAGATAGCCGATGGCGTCCATTCCCTGCCCAGGCCAAGCCGGAGGGATTTCCAAGGTCACTACCAAATTCCGTGCAATCCGGGACGTTTCGAGCGACGTTTTGATAAGGTCGCGCGGTTTCCGTCGCGGAAAGCTGAAAAGTGGAATTTGCTCTCGACGTATTGGTTTGGTCCGTCGCAGACTGGTTTTGCCCAACTTTTTGCTAGTTTTACGTCGCGGATTTTCGTCTCCGGCCCAGTAGACCACTAAGAGCCAAGTTGCCTTTGACGAAACTTGCCTGGTCATGTAGAACGTCGCGAATTTTTCTTGGGGCCACATATCCTGCCTTGTTTGACTGCTTTGACTGGCTACGACCACGCCCCTGGTGCCTGGCCCCACCTTCAGGCCGTGCGCACCGTTTGTAGCCGTTGGTACTGTGAGACCCAATTTAGCCGTTGACACAGCTGAGCGTACCAATTAAATAACTCGACCACACCACAGAAAATCCTCCGCCGCTGCTGTCGTAAATCCTCCACCGTTACCACACCGCTACTACTGACGAGGGCGCGGAGCTAAATTTCCCTCTCCTCTTTCTCCCTTGGCGATTCTAGGGTTCTTCCCTGTCTCCCCTATCTCACATGGCGCGCGGGGAAAGCATGGACACTAGAGGCAAGAGTTCGTGCTTGTTGCACGAAGGGGGGTTTCCTCCTCGCCGTCGCAAACCTATCCGATACACTCCGGCGCCCTTGGACCACTCCAATGAAACAAAATGTCTGTGCAGTTTGAAAATGGCCATGTGGATTGCTTGGACCGACAATAATCCAGGACGGAGATTCCTGAAATGCCAAAGACGCTTGGTAATAATTCGTGCTTTAGTTTCAGTTTGGTTGCCAGATTTTGCTTTTGGTTAAATTTTATCTTATTTTTGTTGTAGAAGTATGACATTCCTTATGGTTGTGGAAAGTTCTCATGGCATGACCCGGAATGGACAGAATTCCAGGAACAGGTGGTTCTTCAACTCCGTAATGCAGTGATTAGAGAGAAGGATGAGAATAGCACATTGCAGGAAGAGATAAGTGCACTGAGGCAGAAGCTAGATCAGGTGCTGCGACAAGGGGTACACAAAGAAGTTGCTGATGAAGCTGCTGGAAAACCTGCTCATGAAGGCAAGATTCAAGATTCTGGCCACAATCTATTGATGATTTGGGTTTTTTCAGTTTTATTTGCAATGTGTCTTGGCATGATGATGTCTGGCAGTTTAGTAATGGCATATTAGCAATGTAAGGAAGATAATTGGGTAATGGTAGTACTTGAGTAATATCATGGTCGCCGTCAATTTTATGAGCACTTGTATGTACTCTATGTTTAATTCTATGGTTTTGACATATACGAGAAAAATAGCTAAAAATAACACACACACACACACACACACACAAACAAACAAAATTCAAAGAAAATGCAGGAATGCACTTCAATTCAACACAAGCATACACACACGCATGCACATCAGTTCAACACAAGCATGAGAGCAGGCATGCACAACAGTTCAACACACAACATGAAAACAGGCATGTGCATCGGTTAAGCAAAATCATGCACACAAAGCATGCAAAATCAGTTCGACACAATCTTGCACACACGCATGCAACACTAGTCTGCATCGCTATCATCTGCGGGCAGTGCACCCGGATCACTGTCATACTCGGCATATGTGTCGTCTACTTCATCCTCACTGACTTCTAATTCATCGTCACCATCTTGTACTTCACCTTCCTTATGCTGCACAGACACTTTTTTTCCGATCTTTGAGATAATCCCAAATCTCATCTGCTGAGAGGATGCGGGGAGCCATGTCAGTGCGTTCCAGAGTAGCCGGAGGCGGAGGATGGGATATCGGGTCAGCAGGAACATCCTCATTTTCAGAGACTTCGACATCTTGATGTGCTAGAATACTAGGCCTCTCCTCCTCATCTTTGTCCTTCTCATGTTCGGACACATCAAAGGTCCGCCTATGCTCAAATTTTGGACTATTCTCCAGTGTTCTCCCCCTATATGTTCTGGCATATAAAACACTTTCTGTGCCTGGGTTGACAGGATATATTTATCATCCTCGTACCACAAATTGGAAATGTTGATGCTCCTGAACAGTTTATCATACTTTTCTAGTTTAAACCTGCGCATGCCCCTACCTGCTTCAAGACAATACGAGTCACAGCCAAACAGAACAACTGTCCGTTTATGTTTCTCGGTAGAGATATAAGTCAAATCTTTGATTTCCTTGAGGACACCATAAAAATATCTTGCGTCCCCGCTGTGATCTCCAGCAGCCATGACTCCACTGTTTTGCGTTTTCTTGCCTTTTTTCACGCTCAGCGGTGACAAACCGAACTAAGTTCACATGACAAACTGAATATGTTTTAACTTTGCTGTCTGGGCCAAGTGCCAATGCGAAGAAATCATCTTCATGAACCTCTGGTCTTTCCCGTGCCTTGTTCATCATCCATGTACCACAGAAAAAAAAGAAATACAATATGGTCAAAATCACGCAATGAAATGCAAAAGGCCAAAGAGAAATGCAAAAGGAAACTTGCATGCTCTTTGAACCATCTTGGAAAATCCTGGTCAACCCTAACTTCGACATCAGGTGTCCCTTCTTCCTCCAACTTTGTCCTGAACTTTCTGCAAACCATGAAGAGTTATTAAACTCCGGTAACTATGGGGTATACCATGTGTAGGGTAACATAAAATTCATACGTAGGGAACATACTGGATATAGCCTGTAACCTTGCTGCAATTGTTTAGGACATACCAAGCCATTCTATGAAGCTTTGTTGACAGGGTCTCAGTGCTATTATGATTGATCGCACTATATGCTCCAACTAAACGCGCACCATGGCCAAACACATCACAAGATGATTCTTCTTGTTCAACTTTTTGTTGAACCTCATATTTCCGTTGTCGGTTGTACCTTGTCTCAATATCTTCTTTCAAGTATCTAGAGGAAAATGTCAAGCACTCGGAGGCTATTTACGCCTATGCAATTGAACCTTCTGGATCTGCCATGTTCCTCACATATCTCTTCAAAGTACACAACATTATCTCAAGTGGATACATCCACCCATAGTTCACAGGGCCTCGGAGCAAAGCGTCGTCAGGTAAATGCACAACCAGTTGGACCATAACATCAAAAAACACCGGCGGAAAGATGTTTTCAAGCCTGCACAAGATTACTGGGATTTCAGCTTTTAGACCTAGCAGAACACTTCTTTCCAACCTTTTAGTACACAAATCCTTGAAAAATTTTCCTAGGTCACCTATCGCCCGATAGACATCGTATTTAAATAATCCCCGCAGCCCAGCAGATAATGTTCTCTGCAACAGGATGTGGCAGTCATGGGTTTTAAGTCCCGAGATCTTGCGTGTTTGTACGTTGACACACTTGGACATGTTAAAACAAAAACCATCTGGATATGTACAGTCAAATGGAAACTGGCATAGCTGTGTCTTTGCATCTTGGTTTAGGGTATAGTTTCCATATTTCATTACACATTTATATTTCTTCGGGTCCACGTCCGGGGGCATTGTCGGTGGATCTAGCTGCAATTTTTTTCTAATGCCAATGGTATGAAGATCCTTCCTGGCATTGACGTTGTCCTTATTCTTCCATTCCAGTTCAAGGACGGTGCCAAGGATGTTGTCTAAGATGTTCTTTTCGATGTGCATCACGTTGATATTATGCCGAAGTTTCAACTTTGGCCAGTAATGCAAGTCCCACCAACCAAGCCTACGTTCCAGATCGGTGTAGGTTCTCCATGCTTCCTCTTCTTGCTGATGCTCTAGGGACCAATTCCTGGTTTTAGATGTCTAACCTTCTCCAGCTCAGCTTCAAACTCTTTATCAGTAAATGATTTTGGCCGCTCGTTCTTGACAAAATTTTTACCTCGAAGGTCTGTCTTTCCCCGCCACAAGTGGTCATGGGGGAGGAAATGATGGTTCCCAATGTAGCACAATTTGTTGGTAATGGGCATTGATAGAGGATCTTTGTCACAATGCAGGCATGCAACATAGCCTTGAGTGGTACGCCCAGACATAGTGCCACAAGCTGGGTAGTCGTGTATGCACCAGAGTACCGCAGCACGAAGATCAAACATTTCCCTAGAAAATGAATAATAAGTCCGCACACCCTTCCAAAGGTCCTGCAAATCTTCATGCAACGTCTGAATGAAAAGACCAAAGTCCTTTCTAGGACTTGTTTTGCCAGGGATTAGCAAGCAAAGCATGTAGTATCATGGATCACTGAACTCGTCTGGTGAATGGTTGTACGACATGGCAAACACATGCCACATGCTGTAGCTTGCGCTCATGGTTCTATAGGGATTGAAGCCATCAGAGGCAATGCCGAGCCTTACGTTTCTAGGATCGCCCGCAAATATTTTGAATTCATCGTAAAATGCCTTCCACGCTGCACCATCAGCCGGATGAGTCAATATGTCCTTTTCAGGCTTCCTCTTTAACGCGTGCCACTGCATGTTCTCCGCTGTTTTCCTTGAAGCAAACTATGTCTTCAGCATCGGTGCCAAAGGAAAATAACTCAACACTTTAATAGCAGATCTCTTTCTCTACGGATAATTCCACCTCGATGCTTGACACTCTGGTGAAAGTGCATTTCGTTTTCCCAGTGTTTTGTGTGTTAGTTAAAAATACTAAGTACATAATTTATCGAGGTGTTTAGCGTGCAGGTGTTATACTTAACATCGGCATCGATCACCGAAAAGTCGGTGAAGTTTGGCCTGACAGTTTTGGGACAGAACCCAACCGGATTATTTGGTCTGGATTATTCATCCTGGACCGGATATTCCGGTTGTTCATGAAGTTGCGCGAAAATGGCTAAGGACTGGAAGTTTCGCATACTGGAGTCAACCGGATTATTTGGTCCGGATTATTCATCCTGGACCGGATATTCCGGGTGCTGCGCAAAATGGCTAAGGACTGGAAGTTTTACATACTGGAGTCAACCGGATTATTCGGACCGGATTTTTCATCCTGGACCGGATATTCCGGGTGCTGCGCAAAAATGGCTAAGGACTGAAAGTTTGGTGTACTGGAGTCAACCGGATTTTTCGGACCGGATTTTTCATATCGGACCGGATATTCCGGGTGTTGATGAAGGTGCGCGAAAACTGCTAAGGACTAGAAGTTTGGAGGTACTGGAGTGAACCGGATTATTCCGGAGCAGCCGGATAATCCGGTTCAGATCTGCAGGACTGCGTGGAGCAAGCTGACCGGATATTCCGGTCCAAACTTGAACCGGATATTCCAGTCCCTCTTTTCCTGCACAACGACTAGTTGTGAGGAGGGGCTATAAATACCCCTCCTCTTCTTCCTCAAGATCTAGTTCTTCCCCTTAGCATTTATGAGCATTTAAGAACTCACCAAATCTCTCATTACTCCCAATCCCTCCACCCAATCTTGAAGATCTTTGGAGGATTGAAGGAGAAGGCCCCGATCTACATCTTCACCGAGCCGTTCTTCATTTCCCCCTCTCTAGCTTGAGGGATCTAGCCTAGGGTTTCCTCTTGTGGAGAACCTAGGCATCTTGATACTTGTTGGTGATTCAAGAAGAGTTGGGAGCCCCCAATTTAGTTGTGGGTGTGTGCGCCAAGTTGTTTGTAAAGGATTCTATCCCCGCCTCAAAGGGGTTCAATAGTGGAAGGTGAACTAGGCCTTTGTGGCGGAGTTCATCGGAGAATAGGGTGAGGCCTTAGTGGCGTTGAGTAGGCCTTTGTGGCGAGCTCACACCCCTCCAACGAGACGTACTCCCCTAAAAAGGAGGAACTCGGAAATACATCGTGTCTCCGTGTGCTTCCATCGGTTACCTCATTCCTCCCTCTCTTTACTTACTTGTACTTGTTGCGTTAATTGCTTGTCTTGTCATATAGGTAAATTCACCACTAGTTGCACTATCTAGAGAATTTACCTTCTTGTCAAGCCTAAACTTTAAGAAAAATTAAAATTGGTCGTAGCACCTATTCATCCCCCCTCTAGGGTCCTATACTTTACTTTCAATTGGTATCAGAGCCTCGGCTCTTCTATCGGGCTTAACCGCCTAAGAGTTTAAGTATGGGAGATGAGTTGGTTGACGCTCCGTCCGATGGCAATGTGACTATGGATGATCTCAATGCTTTGAGAGAATCATTGACCTCATCCATAGACACTAAATTTGATGAGTTGCGTCAACTCATGACAACACTCCTCAAAGCCAAAGGACCGGAGGTGGTCGACTCATCCCTTCCGGAAGAAACGGAGGGTGCCAAGAAAGGGGTTGATGGTGAACCACTTAAAACTGCTTCCGCCTAACAATCCGCTAAGAAGGGTGCGGGTGGAAAGGAAGGATATCACGCCGTTGAAGGCCAATATTCTCCCGATCCCCCCATCCCTTTTCCTCATATAATCCCTAGAGGAGATCCACCTAAAATTGATGCATATTCTTTTCGTGAATGGCAATACTACGTGGAGACTCACTTGAACTCTTCTTGTATAGATCTTTGGAGAATCACTCGGGACGGATACAAGCCATTTGATCCCAAGAATCTCACAAGAAGAGAGGTCGTAGATTGCCAACTCAACTACACCGCCTTGTCCATCCTTCATCAAGCCGTGGGCCCCAACCACATGTCGCATCTTCAACACTTCTCCACCGCCAAAGAAACATGGGATGCTCTTGTAATCATGTTTGTTGGGAATGAGAGCATGCAAAGAAATCGATATGATGCCTTGACCAATGAGGCCGAAGGTTTCTTCATGCGTGATGGAGAAGATCATGTTGACATGTATCGAAGACTCAAAACTCTTGCCACCGCCTTCTCTAGTGCGGGTGCAACATATATTGATGATGCTTGGATCAAGAGGAAGTACATGATTGCCGTGATGCCGTTTGAGGGCACGGACATGAAGAGCATTCAAGGAAGACATGATTTCTCCTCCATGACCTCAACTCAAGTGATGCAAGAATTGTGCTCCTACAAAGTGCAAACCAAGAATGCTCTTGACAACCGTGCTAGAGCCATTGGAATGCATCAAGGAGCATCCGTTGCTTTGAAGGCCAAGGTCTTGTCAAGAGAGGTTGAGAATGAAGAAGATGGAGAAGAGGCATTGCCTCCCTTGAAGGAACAAGACTATGATCCCGTCCTAAAGGATGTCATTGCCCTCACCGTGAAAAGGTTTTGGAGCAATCCTCCCAAGGACAAGAAATTTGTTGAGGAAAAGACAAGGTCTCGCTATGGAAACGATGGAGCTCAAAAAGTGAGGTCTTGTTTCAATTGCCAAGACAAGCATCACTTCATTGCGGAGTGCCCTTACGAGAATAGAGAACACCATAGTGGCAATCTCATTCGCAAGGACAAGTCCAAGGTTGAATACAAGAAACCTCACTTCAAGAAGAAACCTTTCAACAAGAAATCCCCCACCAAGTTTGTGCTCCTAACTCAAGAGGAGTATGATTCCGGGAGTGATGAAGAAGAAGAAACAACAAGTGAAGTGGCCGCTCTAGCTATTGCTTCCACTCCATCTTCATCATCCCTCTTTGAATCCCCCAACGAAAATCTTCCTCAACGCGATGCCAAGTTCTTCACGGCTAAAGCCACGGAGGTATCACCTTCTCCTAACTCTAAGACCCCTAGTGAACTAGAACATATTGCTAGTCTTAGAGAAGAAGAGGAAAGGGCCTCCTTGGACCGTTTTATGTCTAACATGCAAGGGGAGACCAAGAAGTACTTCGAGCATCTCATGAAGCAATTGGGAGAGGCCCAAGATGCCCTTGAGAAGAAAGGTGAGATTGAGAGAAGGGATGCGGATGAAATTGCATCTCTCTCTATGACTCTTGAGGAAGAGCATGATGGTAGAGTTTCTCTAGAGGATGAACTTGAATCTATTGAGTCAACCCATAATGAACTTGTCTCTAAAATCATTAAGGAACGTGATCTTGCTATTGCTAAATATAAAAAGGCTAAAAAGGATAAAGTCGAGTTTGGGGTTGGTCATGGTAAACTAACCGAGGAGTTTGAAAAGCTAACCAATGCTTACAAAGCGTTGGAAAGCCAACACTCATCCCTCAAAGAGTTGCATGAACAACTTCAAACTCAACTTACTCAATCTAACCATCCTAGCACCTCTACTTCTTCTTGTGATCATGCAAATATTATTGAGGAAAATGCTAGGTTGAAGGGTGAGCTCACAAGGCTCAAGGGCAAAAGCACTCAAGTTGAGAAGGTTGCGTTTGCCACCCCACAAGTGGTTGCCCCTAGCCCTAATGTGGTCATTGCTAGACCACAATTAAGTGCTCCAAGGCAACAAGTGGGTAAGCAAGAGCTTGGCTATATAGCCAAGAAGAAGAACAAGAAGAAGAAGAAGAACAAGAAGAAGAAGAACAAGAGGAAGAACAAAAAGGGTGCTTCGGGTAGCATTGTCATTAGGGACAACACTACTCGTAGCACACCCGCACAAGCAAACAATGTTGCCTCGAGTAGTAATTTCATGAGGGACACCACTACTCGTAGCACCTCCGCGGGAACTAACAATCCACACCATTTCTTATATGTTGATTATTATGGTGTTGTGCAAGCCAAATATGTTGGTCACATTGAGGGTTTCATTGACTATACTATTTGGGTCCCAAAGACCCTTGTTGCTAACATGAAGGGACCCATCTCGGGTCCTAACACTAGTCAATGATCTCTTGCAGGGCTATGCTTCCGGTGGGACTAAATGGATTCTCGATAGTGGGTGCACTAATCATATTACAGGAAGCAAAGAAATAGTGACGGAGTTGCGACCAAATGACATTCAAGCAACCGTCACTTATGGGGACTCGTCCAAGTCTAAGATATCTGGATTTGGCAAGGTTGTGGTGGCTCCCGATATAACTATCGTGAACGTCATGCTTGTCGAATCCCTTGGTTACAATTTACTTTCCGTCCGCTCTCTTGGAAAGATGGGTTTTTCCGTCTTTTTCGATGGTGATATAGTGGTCCTTTTGAGGAGCAAGACTCTTGACGTCGCTCACGTGGGACATGTTGAAAATGAGTTGTTTGTGGTGGATTTTTCGAAGTCCACCAACACTCAAGCAATGTGTCTTTTCGGGAAGGCGGACTTGGGATGGTTGTGGCATCGCCGCCTATCCCATGTCAACATGAGAACTTTGCAAAGTCTTCACAAAGGTGGCCTTATTGTTGGACTAAAAGAAAATGTTTCCTTTGCAAAGGATCGCGTTTGTAGGTCGTGTGTTGAAGGGAAGATGCATGACATTCTTCACAAGGCCAAGACTATTATCTCATCAAAGAGGATCTTGGAGCTTCTCCATGTTGATCTCTTTGGTGCCGTGCCCGAGGCAAGTCTTGGCGGCAAGAAGTATTGCTTGGTGATTGTCGATGATTATTCAAGATACACTTGGGTTTATTTCTTCAAGTGCAAGAGTGAGACTCAACAAACCATCATCGACTTCTCCAACGAAGTGCAACATCAACACAATGTGCAAATCATGGCTATTAGGAGTGATAATGGCTCGGAGTTCAAGAACTATACATTGAATGAATTTCTTAGTGAAGAAGGCATTCGTCACCAATACTCCGCCACTTACACTCCTCAACAAAATGGTGTTGCCGAAAGAAGAATCGCACTCTCTTGGATATGGCAAGGACCATGTTGGCGGAGTACTCTTCTCCCCAATATTTATGGGCCGAGGCCATATCCACCGCATGCCACTCCTCCAACCGCCTCTACATCCGCAAAGGCTTGAGGAAGACCCCATATGAGATCCTCACTGGCAACAAGCCCAACGTATCCTACTTCCGTGTATTCGGTTGTAAGTGCTTCTATTTGATCAAGGGTATTAGGTTGTCGAAATTTCAATCCAAAACTATTGAGGGTATTTTTGTTGGTTACGGTGCCGAATCCCACACTTATAGAGTCTATGACAAAGCCTCACGGATTGTCATAGAATCTTGTAGTGTGGTTTTCGAGGAAAATGACGGCTCCCAAGTGGCGCAATTTCATGTTTAAAATGTAGATGTTGAAATGCCTCAAGAAGCCATAGGAAGGATGGGTGTGGGATTCTTCCGCCCCATCGAGGGAGACCTTATGGCGACTCGAGAAGGACTATGCTCTACTCAAGTGGAGCCCTCCTCTACATTAGAAGATAAAGCCAAGGAGCCAACTATTACACCTAACCAAGAACATATTCAAGACCCTCCTCTCATTGAAAAAGTGACTCCGCAAGTCGTACCCACTCCTCTCACTAATGCGAGTCAAGATCAAGACCAAGATCAACCATCCTCTTCATCCTCTCCTCAAGTTGAAGCTAGTGTTGAAGATATTGATGATGTTGATGATGATCAAGGTCAAGTTGGTCAAGATGGGGACCCAAATGATCAAGATGATCAAGTGATCCCTCCTCGCAATAATGAGGAGATTGAAGCCCGTCGCATCAAAAGGATAAGAAGAGCTTTGAAGCAAATTGATGCCCAAGATGACAAGGTCTTGGAGGATGTTCAAACTAGAAGATCTACAAGAAGGCAATTGGCTCATTTTTGTGAGCATCAAGCTCATATCTCTATGGTGGAGCCTAAGAAAGTGTATGAAGCTCTTGAGGACTCCGATTGGGTTGAAGCTATGCATTATGAGCTCAATAACTTTGAGCGCAACAAAGTTTGGAGATTGGTTGAGAAGCCCAAGGATTGCCACAATTTTATTGGCACCAAGTGGATTTTCAAGAACAAGCAAGATGAGAATGGCATTGTCATTAGGAACAAGGCAAGATTGGTTGCTCAAGGTTACACCCAAGTTCAGGGCATTAACTTTGATGAAACCTACGCGCCCGTGGCTCGCCTTGAGTCCATCCGTATCCTCCTTGCTTATGCATCCTCACATAATTTCAAATTGCAACAAATGGATGTGAAAAGTGCTTTCTTGAATGGTCCACTAAAAGAGGAGGTATATGTTAAGCAACCTCCGGGGTTCGAGAATCTCAACTTTCCTAACCACGTTTACAAACTTGACAAGGCTCTCTATGGTCTCAAACAAGCACCTCGTGCTTGGTATGAGCACCTTAGGGAGTTGTTAGATGATCGTGGTTTAGAAGTTGGGAAGATTGACCCCACTGTCTTCACCAAGAGAGTAAAGGGAGAGCTTTTCATATGCCAACTATATGTGGACGATATCATCTTTGGCTCAACTAACCAAGCTTTCAATAATGAGTTCTCTAAGCTTATGACTGACAGGTTCGAGATGTCTATGATGGGTGAGCTTAAATTCTTCCTTGGCTTTGAGATCAAGCAATTGGCTCGTGGGACTTTCATTTCTCAAGCCAAGTATACCCAAGATATGATCAAGAGGTTTAACTTCCAAGATGCTAAGATCAAGACATCTCCTATGCAAGTCAAGTGTCATCTCTCTCGTAATCCAAAAGGGAGTAAGGATGTGGACCAAAAGCTTTATCGTTCTATGATTGGTTCTTTGCTCTATCTTTGTGCATCTAGGCCCGATATCGTTTTAAGTGTAGGTGTGTGTGCAAGGTATCAAGCGGCTCCTAAGGATTGCCATTTGATGGCGGTCCATAGGATCTTTCGTTATTTGGTTCATACCCCAAGGTTTGGTTTGTGGTACCCAAAGGGGGCACAATTTTCTCTCAATGGATATACGGATTTCGATTGGGCGGGTGATCAAGATGATAGGAAGTCAACTTCCGGGGCTTGCCAATTTCTTGGTAGGTCCCTTGTAAGTTGGTCCTCGAAGAAGCAAAATTGCATATCTGTTTCCACCGCCGAAGCCGAGTATGTCTCCGCCGCAAGTGCATGCACTAAATTGCTATGGATGAGGCAAACTCTCAAGGAGTATGGAGTTCATTTGGATAAGGTTCCTCTTTTGTGTGACAATGAAAGTGCCATCAAAATTGCATACAATCCGGTGCAATATACAAGGACCAAACACATTGAGATCCGACACCACTTCATCCGTGATCACGTGGCAAGAGGAGACATTGCACTATCTTATGTGCCCACCAAGGACAATCTTGCGGACATTTTCACGAAGCCACTTGATGATGCAAGATTCTTATTCTTGAGGAATGAACTAAATGTGATTGATTCTAGGAGTTTGACTTGAGGATCTTGCACACACCCCTATAGATGAAACGTGTTTGAGCTTAGGTGTAGGCATGGACATAGGGGGAGTGTTATCCTAACACATTGGGTTCTCCCTCCCCCCATTTTTCCCATAGCAAAAAATTCATTGTGATCTCTATTTTTCTAATGTTGACTTGTGAGCTTCAATGTTGAGTATTGGCAATGCCCCCAAGATATATCTTCGCGGTTGCATACCATAATCTCTTACATGGTGGCTTTGGCCACCAACCTCTTCGTTTCGAAGAGTTAGATCTTAGTTGGGTGTTACTTGTCATTTCATTCCATTTCTTGTGTTTTCCCGTCTAAGTGTTTCGTCCTAGGAAAATCCCACTCAATTGGTCTTTTGTTGTTTTGATTCTTGCTTTTGAGAGGGATAAGTACTAGTTTCAGTTTGTTGTTCTATCCTAAGCCATTCTATCAAAAAAACCATTCTTTTCTAGCACTTGTGTCGTCCATTGAAAACGAGGAAATTTCGGATCAGAAGGCAGTCGGAATTTCCGGTCCAGTTTTGGACCGGAATATCCGGATGTACCGGAATATCCGGTTCAAGTATGAACCGGAATATCCGGTTCAGCGAAAATCATAAAAACTGGAGCCCGACGGGGAGGTGGCAGTTCTTGCCCTTTTCCCCATCCGCTCCTCTCCACCCCAAAAACGCCGCCGCTTTGATTCTTGGCCTCCCGGGCCGTTTTCTCCGCGGGATCTTGAAGCTTTGGCCCGGATCTCGTTCCCCTCGTCCTTAGGAACGTTTCTACCCAAGCATCTTCCTCCATGGATTCCGGTAATGTTCAATCTCCTTGAATCTTGGTGCTATAACCCTACCAATCCATGGATTTGCGTTTTTGTTGGCAATGCTTGGTAGAACTTGTTGCTTAGAGGTCCCTTTACATGCTAGATTCGATAGATTAGATTCACTTGTGTACGATCTAGTTTTGAAGTCTAAGATCTAGATTAACTTTGTGCTGTTCCGCAACTACCGGAATATCCGGTCCACGACTGAACCGGAATATCCGGGTGACCGGAATATCCGGTTCAGTTTTGAACCAGAATATCCGGCTATGTCCTGTACTGTTTGAGGACAACCCAAAATTAATCTTTCCCAGATTTCTACCTAGATTGTTCCCTGGAATCTCCTCCATTGTTTTTATGCATGTTTGTTTCCGTTGCTTGACACGAGTGTACTCATCTTGTTCTATCCCTCTATTATCATGTTTCATAGGTGGTGGTTTCTGAGAGGCGCCTTCCTAAGCGTCCCAAGCAGGTTTCTATAAAAAACAAGAGGAAGGCTCGGCTCAACTATAAGACCGACATTCCTGTTCCGGAGTTCAATGTGCTCAGGCAGAAGGATGTCTACCTCGATCCTCGTATTGCTAATATTCATCCTCGGTTCTGGAATCTGGAGCAGTCCTACATCTATGCTGATATATATTGTGACTACCGTCACCCTATCCGTGTGATGCAGCCATTTGACTTTGCTGCCCTCAAGGCGAAAGAGGAGTTTGTTGATGCAGCGAGTATTGTTGAGAGGTTTGGGCTTGTGAAGCTCATGGAGACCCAGTGCAACTACAACACCCAGCTCGTGATGCAGTTTATGTCCACTCTGGTGTTCAGTAGTAATGATATTGTGTGCCGTCTCAAGTGGATGTCTGAGACCACAGCTTGTGAGGCTTCCTTCGAGAGGTTTGCACGTCGTCTTGGATACTCTTACAGCGCTCACCCTCCTCTTGGTCGCCGTGTCCATGAGGTTGATAGGCCTAGGAGGGAGGTGGCCATGGCTGAGTTGTATGCTCCTGGATTCACTATTGGGGGCCTTGAGGGACTTCTTCCCCTCTAGGATCAGTTGGTTCGCATCTTCAGATCCTTCCTTGTGCCAAGTGGAGGTAACAACGATGCTCTCACCACTCCTTTATGCAACCTTCTGATTCTGGCTAAGGAGTGCATGGAGGAAGAGGACCCGTCTGTCTCCTATACTGTGGATGTTATGGACATCATCTATCACGAGCTATACTATGCTATGATTGGTGGCTACACCATTCCCTATGCTCCATATATCATGATGCTCATCAAGCATGAGATGCGGAAGGAGTACACAGAGTTACCCATGGTTGAGCACAAGGTCAAAAGGCTGTATATCAAGAGGAAGAAGAAGACTGCTGCTGCTTCTCAGGATGCTCCTTTTGAGGGTGGTACCTCTATGGGGGGTCCCTCTACTGGTTCTCAGTCTGCGCCCATTCCTGATATTAGCACTTTGCGCCATGTCAGGAAGCTCTCTTGGTTTCAGCGCAATGTGCTCTGCATGAAGGTGGACATCCACAAGGAGCAGTACAGGGCGTATCGCAGAGACACTGCCATGGCTAGCGCACAGAGTCAGATTCTGCACCACGTGAGTGGTGCTACTCGTGATGTACCTGCTCCTCTCACTGCTCAGTCTTACTCTTCTTGGTCTGCTGAGGATAGCACTCCCTGGGAGAGCATTGAGGCGGCTCTCTGTTCTACTCAGGCTACTACTTCTGGAGCTGGTGATGATGATTAGGAGGATGAGGACGAGGCGTCTGATGCTGAGCACGAGGCTGAGGGAGAGTCCGAGGAGTCTGCTGGCGAGTCTTCTGAGCACTCTGGTGCTTAGACCGTGGTTGGGACGTTAGCTTAGCTATTCCCCTCCTTTTTGGTGTCTCGATGCCAAAGGGGGATAAGTAGCTATTAGACTACGGGATTTGCATGGGTTCGGGCACACGCATTTGCTTTTATCATTCTTTGAGAGCTTGTGTCCATTTAGTATGTTCGTTTTCGTGAACTTATGTCGTTTATTGTCTCGTTAAAACTATGTGTGCTATTGTGTGAGACTATGTTGGTTATCTGGATTTTATCATGGATTATCTATGTTAGTGGCTTTATGGTTATCTATCTTATATGTTGAGGATATTATCTATTGTTGTGCATGGTTATTCCTGGATATATTATGTTCGCACAAGGTATATACTTCTATCTTACTCTCAACTTATTGGTGATATTGGTTCATTGACATGTTTGCTACTTGTTGGAAATTTCTCCCCATACATCATTGCATCTACTTGCATTTGAGGCAAACAAAAGATATGCATAGAGATAGGGGGAGACGTTTCCATCATGTTTCAAACATGTTCTTGTCAAGGTTTTGTTGCAAATCTTAGTATTGTCATCTAACACCAAAAAGGGGGAGATTGAAAGTGCATTTCGTTTTCCCAGTGTTTTGTGTGTTAGTTAACAATACTAAGTACATTATTTATCAAGGTGTTTAGCGTGCAGGTGTTATACTTAACATCGGCATCGATCACCGAAAAGTCGGTGAAGTTTGGCCTGAGAGTTTTGGGACAGAACCCAACCGGATTATTTGGTCCGGATTATTCATCATGGACCGGATATTCCGGTTGTTCATGAAGTTGCGCGAAAATGGCTAAGGACTGGAAGTTTCGCATACTGGAGTCAACCGGATTATTTGGTCCGGATTATTCATCCTGGACCGGATATTCCGGGTGCTGCGCAAAATGGCTAAGGACTGGAAGTTTTACATCCTGGACCGGATATTCCAGGTGCTGCGCAAAAATGGCTAAGGACTGAAAGTTTGGCGTACTGGAGTCAACCGGATTTTTCGGACCGGATTTTTCATATCGGACCAGATATTCCGGGTGTTGATGAAGGAGCGCGAAAACTGCTAAGGACTAGAAGTTTGGAGGTACTGGAGTGAACCGGATTATTTGAACCGGATTATTCCGGAGCAGCCAGATAATCCGGTTCAGATCTGCAGGACTGTGTGGAGCAAGCTGACCGGATATTCCGGTCCAAACTTGAACCGGATATTCCGGTCCCTCTTTTCCTGCACAACGACTAGTTGTGAGGAGGGGCTATAAATACCCCTCCTCTTCTTCCTCAAGATCTAGTTCTTCCCTTTAGCATTTATGAGCATTTAAGAACTCACCAAATCTCTCATTACTCCCAATCCCTCCACCCAATCTTGAAGATCTTTGGAGGATTGAAGGAGAAGGCCCCGATCTACATCTTCACCAAGCCGTTCTTCATTTCCCCCTCTCTAGCTTGAGGGATCTAGCCTAGGGTTTCCTCTTGTGGAGAACCTAGGCATCTTGATACTTGTTGGTGATTCAAGAAGAGTTGGGAGCCCCCAATTTAGTTGTGGGTGTGTGCCCCAAGTTGTTTGTAAAGGATTCGATCCCCGCCTCAAAGGGGTTCAATAGTGGAAGGTGAACTAGGCCTTTGTGGCGGAGTTCATTGGAGAATAGGGTGAGGCCTTAGTGGCATTGAGTAGGCCTTTGTGGCGAGATCACACCCCTCCAACGAGACGTACTCCCCTAAAAAGGAGGAACTCGGAAATACATCATGTCTCCGTGTGCTTCCATCGGTTACCTCGTTCCTCCCTCTCTTTACTTAATTGTACTTGTTGCGTTAATTGCTTGTCTTGTCATATAGGTAAATTCACCACTAGTTGCACTATCTAGAGAATTTACCTTCTTGTCAAGCCTAAACTTTAAGAAAAAATAAAATTGGTCGTAGCACCTATTCACCCCCCCCCTCTAGGTGCCCATACTTTACTTTCATCTGGGCAGTTGTCCTTATCAGCATAATCCCCTCTGAAAAGTATGCAGTTGTTTGGGCACACGTGTATGCTATCATATGAAAGACCCAGCTCCTTCATACAAGCTTTTGCTTCTCTATATGATTTGGGCAGTGTATTACCGTTCGGAAGTGCCTTGGCAAATATACATCCAAGCATGAAAAGCAGCGTTGCTGACCCGGTAATATGATTTTTGATGAAGTAGCTTTATCAATGCCAGCCTACCGACGTGTTTATTTCCCGGGTAAAGCGGGCGCTCTGACCTCGGTTTCTGTTCCTTCATGGGCTCTTGCTCCCGTGAGGTCTTTCAACATTGCTTCCATTTCATCGGCTTCTCTATCTGCCTCATCTTCGTCATCCATATCCATATTATGATTCCCATGACCGGCATTATCATCCTCATCACCACCATTGCCATCATTATGTGGAGGATCTTCAATAATCACGACATCACTTTGCTCTCCATGATGTATCCACCGAAGGTAGGTACTGGAAAATTTTAGGATCTGTAAGTGCCGGGTGATCTCTCCAAAATGCTGCATCTTCATATTTAGGCACCTCGTGCATGGGCATCGAATACGACAATTATCGCTGTTTCTCTCTTTGACTAAGCTTAAGAACTCTTTGATTCCATGGACATATGGAGGGGTCCAAGGTCTACCACTTGAAATCCATCGCCTATCCATCTGTTAAAGAGATAAACAAGATATTATTGGATTTTTTTGAAAGGGAGTAGTCATTTTATTATAACAGGCTCAATTTGCAGAACAAACTAATCGAGTTTAGCGAACTTAAAATCACTAACCATGAACACACTAATAACAGACCATGAGCAAACTAATCAATTGGCAGAACAATTAACAGTTCTAGGTATTCTTACTTTCTTAGCAAGTAGCACAAGGATGGGAGGGTTCTTTAACTTTTCTTGCGGAGGCGTCCAGAAGGGGAGCCCCAACTAGTCGAACAGTACAGGCATGCGCGGGGAATGCGGCCGGAAGGGGATAATCGGTGACGTAAGCCGTGGAGGCCGGGCGAGGAGACGGCGGCCGCGGAGGGAGCGGTGGTGGGGGCAGAAGGATGAGCCTCTGGCGGCTTGCACAACCCCAGAAAAAGGAAGGAAGGGGTGAGCTCCATGGAGAACACTGTACGCCACCGCCGCCACAGCCAAGGGTGGAGAGAACTAGTTCTAGTTTCCAAACCTGATTTTGGTCTGAGCAGTGACGGGTCCCACATTCCAGCCCCTCTAGCTCCGCATGCTGGCAAGGCGGCAACGGGATTTTTGTGGGTTCTCCACGTGTTCCATTTGGCCCCATATGTCTGCCACAGGTTGATTTTCGTTGGACTTTATTCTCCACTTCAGTTAATAGCCGAACAGACGCGAAGAGAGAGCACTCTGTCCCCTTCCATTGAGAGAAAACCCCCGCCGTTTTATCCACGTGGAGAAAACCGCCGCCGCCGTATTCTTCACAAGCCGCGAGGTTCTTGTCACGACCCCGGACCCAGAGATATACATACTGTTATGTGCTCCTAGACATGGACCCACAAGGGCTTCAAGGTTACTAGCCCTGGCCGCAACAAGCAACGGCAGGCAGACCGGATTCATCGGCACGCAGGCCGGATCACCATGGTACTACTACTCCTTGTGTCCATGCTATTCATAACCAACTATGCATATCCAAGCGTCCACGAGTCGAATAAAACTAAAGGAAACGGGACCAAACCTATACGGAGCTGCTATGTGTCCGAAAAGTGTAACAACAATCAAGGGTTACTGGGGTTACCTAGCCCCAGGCCGAATCACACCGGCAGGCGGGCTCGGACATGGACCTTCGGCTCCACAACCCCTCGACTGCGACAACTATGCAGGAATAGCCAAAACTGTATAACGACGAGCTCGAAACCAACAACCGATCAAAGCAGTACTCTAAACGTGGAAGTTGTATTAAACAGGTGTTACTAGAGTATAGCTTGCAAGTAGAGGTCACATGACCCAACATTACATCAGACAACGGAAGGCAAATTATGTTGCTAATCAACAAGGAACAAAAAGGCCGCAACATAAGGCGACGTCCCAACCCATAGATTCCAGGCTGCTACCTGGGAACCCCAAACTACTCGACGATATCCATGCTGAAAGCACCACTGACGTGAGATCTTCACCTAAACCAAAATTAAGCAAACCTGAGTACGGGAGGTACTCAACAAGACTTAGTTAACCTATTATATATATATGCTATCTTCAGAAAGGGTTTTATGAAGGCTGATTTGCGTAAAGCAATCTTTATTTTCCAAATCGAGGAGGAATATCACGACTCACAGAATGTTTTCAAAACAGATGAGAAACTCACTATTGTAATCATCATCTTTTGAATCCACCAACATCATTTCCCAGCATCTCACATGCTACAAGGATCACCCCTATCGGCATCTCCGAGGAGGCACCCTTCATCTATTGCCTCCATGCTTTGTCAACATCTTTTACGTCATGTTCAACTTGTCTATGGACAAAATACTTCCACCAAGTCATCCATAATCGTGGACACAGCTTCTCGAAAAGATTCATCCCTGCAGGGGGTACACTTTGCCCACACATACCAACCGACTCTTAATGCCAAGCTATTGGCACAATTCCGACGATGTGCCGGCGGAGTGTGGTCGGCCACGACCTTTACATTACCCGACCCTATCCATGAGTCAACCCAAGACAGGGCCACCCCGTCAACAAGGAGTTGGCCATCCTCCTGACGGCACCTGTCTCTGCGAGGCGGGGTCAAGATCCGTGTACGTCCATCACTTGGCCCCGGTCAATCTTGGTCTCTGCGAGGCGGAGCATTTTGTTTTCAAAACCGTTTGAAAGGTTTTATTTGCGTTGCCGAATGGAAATCTCAAACTATGTGACTCATGGATAAAGCCAGCTGAGTTAGTCGGTCGACGAGGCTTATGGCCATCGCGCGTGGTTGTACGCTCAATCTTGGCTTCTGGGCCCGACCTTACTCCTAGGGTTGCAAGTACGGAACGAACAACCACTTCCCAAGTGGCCTCCTGTCCAAGTCTTAGTCAATTTAACCACACAATGCTCATCTTACCATGTCATCATATCATACTAGGTTATCGCAGCTCTGATCCATCAACCGGATGGAGCAGAGGTAAACAAGCATGTAAAGCTAAGCGAAGCAGGTATGAGGCTCTGGCGATGCGCACAAGCAAATCTATGGAGGCTAGGAGCAGTGGATCAGGATATTGAGGCAATGCAGTATATAGGTCAACTATATCTACTGACATCAAATACTTTGGAATCGAATGCAAAGTACGAGAATCAAATGTTGTTCAAAAACATATATGAGCATATAAGAGGTTATGCTTGCCTCGGTTATAAGAAAAACGAATAGAAATGTCTTGTCGGATAAGTGCTTGACTTGTCGGTTAAGATCAAGTATTCATCATGGAACTGCTGGCCTTCTCTTCGGAGTCACGTTCTACCGAGGGGGAATAAACACCGAAACAAGAAGAACAAGAAATCAATCATGGCACCGATGCAATGCACAATATGTATGCATCAGAAAGTTAATGCACTTAAATAAAGCCCTAAGCATGTTCGATGGGTTGCTAGGGTTCATATGAAAGTTAAGCATTTTTACTGAATTTAGCCCCGAAATAGACCCCGGAGGGCACTTCAGTCGATTCTAAAAGTGAGTGCAATTTTAGTAGCTCAAATAGGTTTAAAAACATCATAAATGGATTGCATTTTTCATTTTGAGCATTTTGGTACATAACTTTTAATTATCTAATTTTATTGAATAAAAACTTATGTTCTCTATTTTAAAAGATTAAACAACATTAAATAAATGGTCATTTTTGAAGTTTGTCAAATATGTGAGAAAATGACATATTTGGGTAGAGTTTATTTTTCTGATCAACTCCATATTTTTTTTTCTGACTAATATTTTGATAGTTATTGATTTTCTAAAATTTAACCATTTTCTGTAATCATTTAAACGGAGGGGTTCCACGTGTCAGATATTTAAACATTTTCTATTTAATCCAAATAAAGAAAACCGGCTGACAGGAAGGACCCGCGTGAGGTCACGCTGGCGTCAGCAAAATCCGGCAGTGGCACAGAAGAGCTCGCCGCCGGCGATTCCCGGCGCCCCGGGATGTGGGAGCGGGCTCCTAAGGTCAGCCTCGACGAGGCGAACAATCTAGTGGCAGCGCCACCACCTAGTTATCACCGAAGTGTGCCCGACGGCGAGCTTCTGCGGCGGCCCGAGGTGATTTCCGTAAAACGAGCACACCGGAGGGAGAGGGAGGGGATTGAGGGGTGCCTGAGCACCGTGGACTCACCATGAGCTCGCTGGAGGCGTCCGGGAGGCGAGGAGAGGTCGGAGACGGCGGCAATGGCGCGGCGGCGACATGGGACGGAGAGGAAAGGGGCGGCGAAATTCGCGCAGCTTGGGTGGTCTCCTCCCATGTGCGTGCTCGAGGGGAAGGAAGAAGGCGAGGCGGAGCTCCCTGGCTGCTCAACGGAGCTCGCCGGAGCTCGAGGCGACGACGGCGAGCGGCGTCCGTGCGATTAGGGTTAGGGTTTGGGTGCTCGGTAGGGATACAGAGAGCAAGATGGAAGTCCGGTGCGAGGCGAGTGAGGAGAGGAGCATCACAGCGTCGACCTGCTCTCGTTATCCACGCGCGAGGGGCGGTAGCAGGACGTGGCGGCAGCTCCGGCAAGGTGCCTGCCTGTCGGAGAAGATGACTGGCAGAAGATCTTCTGTTAAACCCCCTGGGTAATTTTGGAAATCATAGAGAGACCCTTTTCCATTAAAAACAGAACAGAAACAAATGTTTTAGGGGCCTTCTTGCAACTTTGAAACTATGCAAAAATACATTTTAAACACCTCATAAAATTTCCAACCACACCATATTTTTGTTTTCCAAAACTGAATTTGTCTTTAAAACAAATTTTGGGGGACCATTTTAAGTGATTTTTGGTCATTTCATTTGTTCTTTACAAATAAAAAATTGTAACCAAAGTTTTGATGCATGTATGAGATGCCAACAACACACCAACACCCTAATGTAGCAAAACAAGGATGTTACGGTTCTTCCATTTCTTTTTCCTCCGCGCGCATGGCGAGCGCGAGGAGAGTGAATCTCACATTTTTCGCATGCATGCATGCAGCGGTACATGTGGCCGAATCCACGACTGGGGTCATCATCGGCGACGATGCAAAGGGTCAGCAAAACACTGGCGACGACGCTCTTCACCATCGGTAAGCACCCTCTTCATCCGCGGTCATCATTGGTTTGAATCTGCTTGGGTTTTTTTGCCGGCCATTGTAACACCCGGGGATTTTCCCCCAACTAGACTTGTTTTCTTTTCCTTTCTCATGGCATTGCATCACATGCATCATTTGCACCTTTGTTTGCAAACCAATTCAAAAAAAAACAAAAAAAAATTCAAATCAATTTAAAATTTTCAAACAATGCACTTTGCTTCAAACTCAAATTGTTTTCAACCAAATTGTTTTGGAATTAATAATGGCTTGGTTAAATGAATCACCTTATACTACAACCCTAATTCGAATTTCAAATTCGAACCTTAACAAAATAATTTGAATTTTGGAAAGCTACAATTTGTGCAACTGGGCATTTTAAGTGTCAAGTGCAGAGAATTTGAGTTCATAATTTTCTGAGTTTTAAAACCCCTAAAATTCCTTTTCTCTTATCTTTTCTCTTACAAAAAAAAGAGAAAATCAATAAACACCTCTGGGGAAGGCAGGCCAACCAGCCCACCAAGGACCCGAGCAGCCCAGCCCACTCCCTACCTTCTTCTCCTCCGTACGAACAGGCACGAGGGAGAGCAACCTGTCCCTGTCGCTTTCCCCTCCCCCACCATGGACCCCTCCTCCACCTGCTCCCCTCCTCCCCCACGGCATAAAGCCGCCTCTCCTCCCTCCCCAAACCATAGCCTCCATCCCTCCTTCCCTCCAGCCGCCGCCGCTCCCTTCTTCCTCTCTTCTCTGTTCTCCTTTCCTTCTTTTCTGAATTTTCCCTGAACCAAAAAAAAACGCCGGACTTCTCCCTCATGGCGCCATCGTCCTAGTATCCGTCGAGGGCAGTGGACTGCGGGAATGGAAACCCCACAGTGCCAGCTGCGTCCTCGTCTCCTCGTCCAGCCCGGGGAGGCAGCAGGAGCCCGGCGCCATCGACCTTTCTCCCGGGCGTTGCTGCCGTCGCCCTGCTTCCCCGCCATGTTCGACGACCCGAACCCGCGCCCAAGGTGAGCGCCTCCGCCTTCGGGCCTCCTACCCTCCCTCCCTCCTTGCTCTGTGGGTGCACGTCGTCGCACTGCACCGTCTCGCTGTCGCCAGATCCCATCAATTCCTCCGCCGGCTGTCTCTGTCCCGCGCACGGACTGAAGAAACTTCAGTTCGTCAGGGTCGCGTCCGGGAAAAGCACGTCAAAAACCATCTATCGCTGTATTGTTCACAAACAGCAGTCTAGCCCAATGGCCAGCGTCTCCGTGTGCGCCTTCGGGAGACCCGAGTTCGAACCCCCTCCCGGCGATTAACGCCCCCACCTTTTCCTGTTTTTACCACGCGCGCCGCGGGTCCCCACCCGTCAGCGGCCGTGGGTGCCACCTCGTCCTCCACCCGCGCCACGCCAGCGCCTGCGTGGCCAGGGCCCGCTTGTCAGCGGCACATAATTCCTGTGCGCACGGTGAGACTCGTTTCCAGATCCAGATCTGGATCTTTGTATCACGACTAAGTCCCTGAAAATTACAGAAAGGTCCCTGAAATTCAAATGTCCATAACAAATTCATTTAAACTCCAATTTTGAAAAGTACAATATGTATTCCATTCCAAATTTCCTGTACTTTTCAAATATGCAATTTGTTCACTGTTTTTCCTAATTAAAATTGGAGTAATAGTTCAATACTTTAATTACACCTTTTAAATTGCAAAATTCATAACTTGGGCATATTAAATCCAAATTCAATAATTTTAATATGTTTTCGATGCAGAATTAAATGCTCTACCCGTTTAAACCATTTGTGCACTGTTTTGAACATTCCAAATCAACTCAAAAATTCAAATTCAAATAACTCTTTTGAATTTGATTAAATTCATAACTATTTCAAATTTAATTCAAATGGCACATATAAAATATGTTTTCCATCCCATTTTTCATGAACTTTGCAAATATCAACTTTGTTTTCTGTTTTAAATAAGTTAAATTGCTGAAAACAACTAATTATTTATTTAATGCATTTAAAATTGCTAATTTGATAACTTGCTCATTTTAATTCCAAATCAAACAAATAAAATATGTTTTCATACCAGAAAAATGCACTTAATCTGTTCATGCCATCCGTGCTCATGTTTGCATATTGTTTCTTGCATCCTTAGTTGTCTTATGCATGTTCACTTGATGTCAACATGTGGTATGTGTTGGGGCATTTAATATAATTGTTGCCCTATTCCATTTAACATGGTTTAGCTCACCTATTTGATGTTATCCATGCTAAACAACATTTAAATTGATGGTTAGCTAAACAACTTGAACCAATAATTATTTGTCCGGACTCCGGTTCCGATTAAATTTCCTAATTTGCATCTGGTGTTGCATATTGCCATGTCATGCATATAAAAATAGGATCATGCTGGATCTTTTGCCGTAAAAGTAATTGTTGCATCCGGTGTTTGTTCTAGTTCCTTGCTTCTTCTCGGATAGGACGTTGAGATGATGTGAGCAACGACAAGTTCGGATGTACCTCTACTTGCTGGATTCCAGGCAAGTATACTCACTTGCTACCTATGTTGCCTTTCCTCACTTGTTACTGATTCTTTCCGTTGTCTTTCTGCTGGCCTTATGATTCGTTGCTTGTGTTCCGATCCTATCACATTTCATCCTGCAGCCATGAATATAGCCTCACCTCCACACCTATAACCCTGTTGTTTGTTGGCTTGTGTCGTACTAGCATGCTTAGGTTTGATTGCGCTCTAGTCCTGTTGTCCTTTGTCCTATCACCTGTTTAGTTGATAGTTGGGTTTGTCCTAATCAACAACATGTTAATGTTTTGGGTAATATTAATTTGATGATAAGGCACCGGCAGGAGGCCCGGCGTGGTATTGAGGCCTGCTAGTGTCGACCTTAATTAGGAAAAGGGTCTTGTCCTCCGATCCATGATGAGCGTGCTAACCGCATGTGGGAAGCGAGTATGGGTGCCCCCCGCAACTTTGATTCGATTCGCTTCTCGTCCAAATCGCCTCATTTAGTTCGGGTTTTCCATTTGCCGCATGCATATGCAGGTGCGAACCCTTGGCGCCAGGGTGGAACTTTTGTAGTCGGCATTTGGGGAGACACGTTCTTAGAGTGCTATGAGGGTCCCCTTTTCTTCGTGGGGCTTGATTAGCCGTGCTCTCAATTGCACCTGGTTCTTTGGGCTTGATGCGAAGAAGAGTTGGGTTGTGTTGAGTGCCTCGCTTGGTGGAAGGGCCTTTCCATCTGGCGGGTCATTCTTATGTGTACGGCCAAATTGGTGCATCCCTGCAGGGTTAATCTTCTCGAGAAGCCGTGTTGTCCGCGGTTATGGATGACTTGGTGAAAGTGCTGGCTAACAAGTACTCAGACAACTTACACTTAACGATGATAACTTGAATAGTAATATAGATTACCTCCACCATAAAAATGAATGTCACCTTAATCAACACTGTGAGTTTCCTTGGGTTGCTTCCTTAGTAGGGGGTAACACTGGATGGGTATTGTTTGGTGAGTAGTTATAGTTGGTTTTGTCGCGCTATCTTATCCCTTTCTTTTAGCCGGATGTTGTAGCGCGTCTCTGTGGTTAGTTAGTGCAGCCCGCTGCCGCTTCTTTGCAATAATCCCTTCCTTTCCGTTGTACCCAAAGTATTTGCATCTTGTGATGATTGGTTACGCTGGTATCTTGTGAGTATGGTTTATCCACTTGCCAGTACTTAATAGTACTGACCCACGAATCCATTTCGTGGCTGCATATTCCACATTGCAGTCTACAGGTTTGAAGTCTGACGACGTTAGCTTGGGAATCCCTCCGGCTTGGCCTGGGCAGGGATTGGACGCCATCGGTTATCTTCAGGACTCTTAGTCCAATTTGTATCTTGTCCGTAGTCGGACACTATGTTGTTTCTTCCGCTGTCATTTGGATCTTTGTATTGTATCAGTTGTATCCTTGACTCGTTTGAGTCGTCTTGTATATACCTCCTCTGTTGTTGTGGATTATTCGTGAACTGTTGTAATGTTATCACAAGTGGCAACCTGGAATCGGTTATTATGTGGATTTTGGCGGAAATGCTGAAATCTGCATAGTGCCCGATCTCGGGGCGTCACAAATGGTATCAGAGCATGGTTTCCGATTCCCAAAGTTGTTTCGATACGAATGGTTATCGAAGCAACGGGTCCGCAAAGCCTGTAGGATAACCTAGCTAACGGTCGTGTTCTTAGAGTGTCAAAACTATTTGTGCAAAATCTGTTTTGAAAACCTCTCGATAGGATTCTTGTTTATTCCTTTCCTCTATTCTACTTCTCCTTCTATCTCATTTGTTTTGGAGTCTACTCTCGTACCTATCTTTCAAAGTGTTAGGATCCTACGTGGGTTGGACGTTCTCTTGCCTTTAAACCTATTAGGTTCAATCTCCCGAAGATTCTTGGCGGAAGAACATCATCGTCAACCCGAGCAAGATTCTCTTGTTATTGGTGTCGAGAAGCTCTTGTTACTGTTGTCGAGAAGATCAATTGGAAGCATGAAGAATCGATAGTCGAACTTCTTCTCCCTCCCGGGTTAGGGGGTGGATTGCGGGGACGCAATCCCTTGTTAGTGGTGTCGTCTGTAACACCCGGGGGATTTTCCCCCAACTAGACTTGTTTGCTTTTCCTTTCTCATGGCATTGCATCACATGCATCATTTGCACCTTTGTTTGCAAACCAATTCAAAAAAAAAAAAAATTCAAATCAATTTAAAATTTTCAAACAATGCACTTTGCTTCAAACTCAAATTGTTTTCAACCAAATTGTTTTGGAATTAATAATGGCTTGGTTAAATGAATCACCTTATACTACAACCCTAATTCGAATTTCAAATTCGAACCTTAACAAAATAATTTGAATTTTGGAAAGCTACAATTTGTGCAACTGGGCATTTTAAGTGTCAAGTGCAGAAAATTTGAGTTCATAATTTTCTGAGTTTTAAAACCCCTAATATTCCTTTTCTCTTCTCTTTTCTCTTACAAAAAAAAAGAGAAAAATCAATAAACACCTCTGGGGAAGGCAGGCCAACCAGCCCACCAAGGACCCGAGCAGCCCAGCCCACTCCCCACCTTCTTCTCCTCCGTACGAACAGGCACAAGGGTGAGCAACCTGTCCCTGTCGCTTTCCCCTCCCACACCATGGACCCCTCCTCCACCTGCTCCCCTCCTCCCCCACGGCATAAAGCCGCCTCTCCTCCCTCCCCAAACCCTAGCCTCCATTCCTCCTTCCCTCCAGCCGCCGCCGCTCCCTTCTTCCTCTCTTCTCTGTTCTCCTTTCCTTCTTTTCTGAATTTTCCCTGAACCAAAAAAAAACGCCGGACTTCTCCCTCATGGCGCCATCGTCCTAGTCTCCGTCGAGGGCAGTGGACTGCGGGAATGGAAACCCCACAGTGCCAGCTGCGTCCTCGTCTCCTCGTCCAGCCCGGGGAGGCAGCAGGAGCCCGGTGCCATCGACCTTTCTCCCGGGCGTTGCTGCCGTCGCCCTGCTTCCCCGCCATGTTCGACGACCCGACCCCGCGCCCAAGGTGAGCGCCTCCGCCTTCGGGCCTCCTACCCTCCCTCCCTCCTTGCTCTGTGGGTGCACGTCGTCGCACTGCACCGTCTCTCCATCGCCGGATCCCATCAATTCCTCCGCCGGCTGTCTCTGTCCCGCGCACAAACTGAAGAAACTTCAGTTCGTCAGGGTCGCGTCCGGGAAAAGCACGTCAAAAACCATCTGTCGCTGTATTGATCACAAATAGCAGTCTAGCCCAATGGCCAGCGTCTCCGTGCGCGCCTTCGGGAGACCCGAGTTCGAACCCCCTCCCGGCGATTAACGCCCCACCTTTTCCTCTTTTTACCACATGCGCTGCGGGTCCCCACCCGCCAGCGGCCGTGGGTGCCACCTCGTCCTCCACCCGGGCCACGCCAGCGCCTGCGTGGCCAGGGCCCGCCTGTCAGCGGCACAGAATTCATGTGCGCACTGTGAGACTCGTTTCCAGATCCAGATCTGGATCTTTGTATCACGACTAAGTCCCTGAAAATTACAGAAAGGTCCCTGAAATGCAAATGTCCATAACAAATTCATTTAAACTCCAATTTTGAAAAGTACAATATGTATTCCATTCCAAATTTCCTGTACTTTTCAAATATGCAATTTGTTCACTGTTTTTCCTAATTAAAATTGGAGTAATAATTCAATACTTTAATTACACCTTTTAAATTGCAAAATTCATAACTTGGGCATATTAAATCCAAATTCAATAATTTTAATATGTTTTCGATGCAGAATTAAATGCTCTACCTGTTTAAACCATTTGTGCACTGTTTTGAACATTCCAAATCAACTCAAAAATTCAAATTCAAATAACTCTTTTGAATTTGATTAAATTCATAACTATTTCAAATTTAATTCAAATGGCACATATAAAATATGTTTTCCATCCCATTTTTCATGAACTTTGCAAATATCAACTTTGTTTTCTGTTTTAAATAAGTTAAATTGCTGAAAACAACTAATTATTTATTTAATGCATTTAAAATTGCTAATTTGATAACTTGCTCATTTTAATTCCAAATCCAACAAATAAAATATGTTTTCATACCAGAAAAATGCACTTAATCTGTTCATGCCATGCGTGCTCATGTTTGCATATTGTTTCTTGCATCCTTAGTTGTCTTATGCATGTTCACTTGATGTCAACATGTGGTATGTGTTGGGGCATTTAATATAATTGTTGCCCTATTCCATTTAACATGGTTTAGCTCACCTATTTGATGTTATCCATGCTAAACAACATTTAAATTGATGGTTAGCTAAACAACTTGAACCAATAATTATTTGTCCGGACTCCGGTTCCGATTAAATTGCCTAATTTGCATCTGGTGTTGCATATTGCCATGTCATGCATATAAAAATAGGATCATGCTGGATCTTTTGCCGTAAAAGTAATTGTTGCATCCGGTGTTTGTTCTAGTTCCTTGCTTCTTCTCGGATAGGACGTTGAGATGATGTGAGCAACGACAAGTTCGGATGTACCTCTACTTGCTGGATTCCAGGCAAGTATACTCACTTGCTACCTATGTTGCCTTTCCTCACTTGTTACTGATTCTTTCCGTTGTCTTTCTGCTAGCCTTATGATTCGTTGCTTGTGTTCCGATCCTATCACATTTCATCCTGCAGCCATGAATATAGCCTCACCTCCACACCTATAACCCTGTTGTTTGTTGGCTTGTGTCGTACTAGCATGCTTAGGTTTGATTGCGCTCTAGTCCTGTTGTCCTTTGTCCTATCACCTGTTTAGTTGATAGTTGGGTTTGTCCTAATCAACAACATGTTAATGTTTTGGGTAATATTAATTTGATGATAAGGCACCGGCAGGAGGCCCGGCGTGGTATTGAGGCCTGCTAGTGTCGACCTTAATTAGGAAAAGGGTCTTGTCCTCCGATCCATGATGAGCGCGCTAACCGCATGTGGGAAGCGAGTATGGGTGCCCCCCGCAACTTTGATTCGATTCGCATCTCGTCCAAATCGCCTCATTTAGTTCGGGTTTTCCATTTGCCGCATGCATATGCAGGTGCGAACCCTTGGCGCCAGGGTGGAACTTTTGTAGTCGGCATTTGGGGAGACACGTTCTTAGAGTGCTATGAGGGTCCCCTTTTCTTCGTGGGGCTTGATTAGCCGTGCTCTCAATTGCACCTGGTTCTTTGGGCTTGATGCGAAGAAGAGTTGGGTTGTGTTGAGTGCCTCGCTTGGTGGAAGGGCCTTTCCATCTGGCGGGTCATTCTTATGTGTACGGCCAAATTGGTGCATCCCTGCAGGGTTAATCTTCTCGAGAAGCCGTGTTGTCCGCGGTTATGGATGACTTGGTGAAAGTGCTGGCTAACAAGTACTCAGACAACTTACACTTAACGATGATAACTTGAATAGTAATATAGATTACCTCCACCATAAAAATGAATGTCACCTTAATCAACAGTGTGAGTTTCCTTGGGTTGCTTCCTTAGTAGGGGGTAACACTGGATGGGTATTGTTTGGTGAGTAGTTATAGTTGGTTTTGTCGCGCTATCTTATCCCTTTCTTTTAGCCGGATGTTGTAGCGCGTCTCTGTGGTTAGTTAGTGCAGCCCGCTGCCGCTTCTTTGCAATAATCCCTTCCTTTCCGTTGTACCCAAAGTATTTGCATCTTGTGATGATTGGTTACGCTGGTATCTTGTGAGTATGGTTTATCCACTTGCCAGTACTTAATAGTACTGACCCACGAATCCATTTCGTGGCTGCATATTCCACATTGCAGTCTACAGGTTTGAAGTATGACGACGTTAGCTTGGGAATCCCTCCGGCTTGGCCTGGGCAGGGATTGGACGCCATCGGTTATCTTCAGGACTCTTAGTCCAATTTGTATCTTGTCCGTAGTCGGACACTATGTTGTTTCTTCCGCTGTCATTTGGATCTTTGTATTGTATCAGTTGTATCCTTGACTCGTTTGAGTCGTCTTGTATATACCTCCTCTGTTGTTGTTGTGGATTATTCGTGAACTGTTGTAATGTTATCACAAGTGGCAACCTGGAATCGGTTATTATGTGGATTTTGGCGGAAATGCTGAAATCTGCATAGTGCCCGATCTCGGGGCGTCACAAATGGTATCAGAGCATGGTTTCCGATTCCCAAAGTTGTTTCGATACGAATGGTTATCGAAGCAACGGGTCCGCAAAGCCTGTAGGATAACCTAGCTAACGGTCGTGTTCTTAGAGTGTCAAAACTATTTGTGCAAAATCTGTTTTGAAAACCTCTCGATAGGATTCTTGTTTATTCCTTTCCTCTATTCTACTTCTCCTTCTATCTCATTTGTTTTGGAGTCTACTCTCGTACCTATCTTTCAAAGTGTTAGGATCCTACGTGGGTTGGACGTTCTCTTGCCTTTAAACCTATTAGGTTCAATCTCCCGAAGATTCTTGGCGGAAGAACATCATCGTCAACCCGAGCAAGATTCTCTTGTTATTGGTGTCGAGAAGCTCTTGTTACTGTTGTCGAGAAGATCAATTGGAAGCATGAAGAATCGATAGTCGAACTTCTTCTCCCTCCCGGGTTAGGGGGTGGATTGCGGGGACGCAATCCCTTGTTAGTGGTGTCGTCTGTAACACCCGGGGGATTTTCCCCCAACTAGACTTGTTTGCTTTTCCTTTCTCATGGCATTGCATCACATGCATCATTTGCACCTTTGTTTGCAAACCAATTCAAAAAAAAAAAAAAAAAAAATCAAATCAATTTAAAATTTTCAAACAATGCACTTTGCTTCAAACTCAAATTGTTTTCAACCAAATTGTTTTGGAATTAATAATGGCTTGGTTAAATGAATCACCTTATACTACAACCCTAATTCGAATTTCAAATTCGAACCTTAACAAAATAATTTGAATTTTGGAAAGCTACAATTTGTGCAACTGGGCATTTTAAGTGTCAAGTGCAGAAAATTTGAGTTCATAATTTTCTGAGTTTTAAAACCCCTAATATTCCTTTTCTCTTCTCTTTTCTCTTACAAAAAAAAAGAGAAAAATCAATAAACACCTCTGGGAAAGGCAGGCCAACCAGCCCACCAAGGACCCGAGCAGCCCAGCCCACTCCCCACCTTCTTCTCCTCCGTACGAACAGGCACAAGGGTGAGCAACCTGTCCCTGTCGCTTTCCCCTCCCACACCATGGACCCCTCCTCCACCTGCTCCCCTCCTCCCCCACGGCATAAAGCCGCCTCTCCTCCCTCCCCAAACCCTAGCCTCCATTCCTCCTTCCCTCCAGCCGCCGCCGCTCCCTTCTTCCTCTCTTCTCTGTTCTCCTTTCCTTCTTTTCTGAATTTTCCCTGAACCAAAAAAAAAAACGCCGGACTTCTCCCTCATGGCGCCATCGTCCTAGTCTCCGTCGAGGGCAGTGGACTGCGGGAATGGAAACCCCACAGTGCCAGCTGCGTCCTCGTCTCCTCGTCCAGCCCGGGGAGGCAGCAGGAGCCCGGTGCCATCGACCTTTCTCCCGAGCGTTGCTGCCGTCGCCCTGCTTCCCCGCCATGTTCGACGACCCGACCCCGCGCCCAAGGTGAGCGCCTCCGCCTTCGGGCCTCCTACCCTCCCTCCCTCCTTGCTCTGTGGGTGCACGTCGTCGCACTGCACCGTCTCGCCATCGCCGGATCCCATCAATTCCTCCGCCGGCTGTCTCTGTCCCGCGCACAAACTGAAGAAACTTCAGTTCGTCAGGGTCGCGTCCGGGAAAAGCACGTCAAAAACCATCTGTCGCTGTATTGATCACAAATAGCAGTCTAGCCCAATGGCCAGCGTCTCCGTGCGCGCCTTCGGGAGACCCGAGTTCGAACCCCCTCCCGGCGATTAACGCCCCCACCTTTTCCTCTTTTTACCACATGCGCTGCGGGTCCCCACCCGCCAGCGGCCGTGGGTGCCACCTCGTCCTCCACCCGGGCCACGCCAGCGCCTGCGTGGCCAGGGCCCGCCTGTCAGCGGCACAGAATTCATGTGCGCACTGTGAGACTCGTTTCCAGATCCAGATCTGGATCTTTGTATCACGACTAAGTCCCTGAAAATTACAGAAAGGTCCCTGAAATTCAAATGTCCATAACAAATTCATTTAAACTCCAATTTTGAAAAGTACAATATGTATTCCATTCCAAATTTCCTGTACTTTTCAAATATGCAATTTGTTCACTGTTTTTCCTAATTAAAATTGGAGTAATAATTCAATACTTTAATTACACGTTTTAAATTGCAAAATTCATAACTTGGGCATATTAAATCCAAATTCAATAATTTTAATATGTTTTCGATGCAGAATTAAATGCTCTACCTGTTTAAACCATTTGTGCACTGTTTTGAACATTCCAAATCAACTCAAAAATTCAAATTCAAATAACTCTTTTGAATTTGATTAAATTCATAACTATTTCAAATTTAATTCAAATGGCACATATAAAATATGTTTTCCATCCCATTTTTCATGAACTTTGCAAATATCAACTTTGTTTTCTGTTTTAAATAAGTTAAATTGCTGAAAACAACTAATTATTTATTTAATGCATTTAAAATTGCTAATTTGATAACTTGCTCATTTTAATTCCAAATCCAACAAATAAAATATGTTTTCATACCAGAAAAATGCACTTAATCTGTTCATGCCATCCGTGCTCATGTTTGCATATTGTTTCTTGCATCCTTAGTTGTCTTATGCATGTTCACTTGATGTCAACATGTGGTATGTGTTGGGGCATTTAATATAATTGTTGCCCTATTCCATTTAACATGGTTTAGCTCACCTATTTGATGTTATCCATGCTAAACAACATTTAAATTGATGGTTAGCTAAACAACTTGAACCAATAATTATTTGTCCGGACTCCGGTTCCGATTAAATTGCCTAATTTGCATCTGGTGTTGCATATTGCCATGTCATGCATATAAAAATAGGATCATGCTGGATCTTTTGCCGTAAAAGTAATTGTTGCATCCGGTGTTTGTTCTAGTTCCTTGCTTCTTCTCGGATAGGACGTTGAGATGATGTGAGCAACGACAAGTTCGGATGTACCTCTACTTGCTGGATTCCAGGCAAGTATACTCACTTGCTACCTATGTTGCCTTTCCTCACTTGTTACTGATTCTTTCCGTTGTCTTTCTGCTAGCCTTATGATTCGTTGCTTGTGTTCCGATCCTATCACATTTCATCCTGCAGCCATGAATATAGCCTCACCTCCACACCTATAACCCTGTTGTTTGTTGGCTTGTGTCGTACTAGCATGCTTAGGTTTGATTGCGCTCTAGTCCTGTTGTCCTTTGTCCTATCACCTGTTTAGTTGATAGTTGGGTTTGTCCTAATCAACAACATGTTAATGTTTTGGGTAATATTAATTTGATGATAAGGCACCGGCAGGAGGCCCGGCGTGGTTTTGAGGCCTGCTAGTGTCGACCTTAATTAGGAAAAGGGTCTTGTCCTCCGATCCATGATGAGCGCGCTAACCGCATGTGGGAAGCGAGTATGGGCGCCCCCCGCAACTTTGATTCGATTTGCATCTCGTCCAAATCGCCTCATTTAGTTCGGGTTTTCCATTTGCCGCATGCATATGCAGGTGCGAACCCTTGGCGCCAGGGTGGAACTTTTGTAGTCGGCATTTGGAGAGACACGTTCTTAGAGTGCTATGAGGGTCCCCTTTTCTTCGTGGGGCTTGATTAGCCGTGCTCTCAATTGCACGGGGTTCTTTGGGCTTGATGCGAAGAAGAGTTGGGTTGTGTTGAGTGCCTCGCTTGGTGGAAGGGCCTTTCCATCTGGCGGGTCATTCTTACGTGTACGGCCAAATTGGTGCATCCCTGCAGGGTTAATCTACTCGAGAAGCCGTGTTGTCCGCGGTTATGGATGACTTGGTGAAAGTGCTGGCTAACAAGTACTCAGACAACTTACACTTAACGATGATAACTTGAATAGTAATATAGATTACCTCCACCATAAAAATGAATGTCACCTTAATCAACAGTGTGAGTTTCCTTGGGTTGCTTCCTTAGTAGGGGGTAACACTGGATGGGTATTGTTTGGTGAGTAGTTATAGTTGGTTTTGTCGCGCTATCTTATCCCTTTCTTTTAGCCGGATGTTGTAGCGCGTCTCTGTGGTTAGTTAGTGCAGCCCGCTGCCGCTTCTTTGCAATAATCCCTTCCTTTCCGTTGTACCCAAAGTATTTGCATCTTGTGATGATTGGTTACGCTGGTATCTTGTGAGTATGGTTTATCCACTTGCCAGTACTTAATAGTACTGACCCACGAATCCATTTCGTGGCTGCATATTCCACATTGCAGTCTACAGGTTTGAAGTCTGACGACGTTAGCTTGGGAATCCCTCCGGCTTGGCCTGGGCAGGGATTGGACGCCATCGGTTATCTTCAGGACTCTTAGTCCAATTTGTATCTTGTCCGTAGTCGGACACTATGTTGTTTCTTCCGCTGTCATTTGGATCTTTGTATTGTATCAGTTGTATCCTTGACTCGTTTGAGTCGTCTTGTATATACCTCCTCTGTTGTTGTTGTGGATTATTCGTGAACTGTTGTAATGTTATCACAAGTGGCAACCTGGAATCGGTTATTATGTGGATTTTGGCGGAAATGCTGAAATCTGCATAGTGCCCAATCTCGGGGCGTCACAAATGGTATCAGAGCATGGTTTCCGATTCCCAAAGTTGTTTCGATACGAATGGTTATCGAAGCAACGGGTCCGCAAAGCCTGTAGGATAACCTAGCTAACGGTCGTGTTCTTAGAGTGTCAAAACTATTTGTGCAAAATCTGTTTTGAAAACCTCTCGATAGGATTCTTGTTTATTCCTTTCCTCTATTCTACTTCTCCTTCTATCTCATTTGTTTTGGAGTCTACTCTCGTACCTATCTTTCAAAGTGTTAGGATCCTACGTGGGTTGGACGTTCTCTTGCCTTTAAACCTATTAGGTTCAATCTCCCGAAGATTCTTGGCGGAAGAACATCATCGTCAACCCGAGCAAGATTCTCTTGTTATTGGTGTCGAGAAGCTCTTGTTACTGTTGTCGAGAAGATCAATTGGAAGCATGAAGAATCGATAGTCGAACTTCTTCACCCTCCCGGGTTAGGGGGTGGATTGCGGGGACGCAATCCCTTGTTAGTGGTGTCGTCTGTAACACCCGGGGGATTTTCCCCCAACTAGACTTGTTTGCTTTTCCTTTCTGATGGCATTGCATCACATGCATCATTTGCACCTTTGTTTGCAAACCAATTCAAAAAAAAAAAAAAATTCAAATCAATTTAAAATTTTCAAACAATGCACTTTGCTTCAAACTCAAATTGTTTTCAACCAAATTGTTTTGGAATTAATAATGGCTTGGTTAAATGAATCACCTTATACTACAACCCTAATTCGAATTTCAAATTCGAACCTTAACAAAATAATTTGAATTTTGGAAAGCTACAATTTGTGCAACTGGGCATTTTAAGTGTCAAGTGCAGAAAATTTGAGTTCATAATTTTCTGAGTTTTAAAACCCCTAATATTCCTTTTCTCTTCTCTTTTCTCTTACAAAAAAAAAGAGAAAAATCAATAAACACCTCTGGGAAAGGCAGGCCAACCAGCCCACCAAGGACCCGAGCAGCCCAGCCCACTCCCCACCTTCTTCTCCTCCGTACGAACAGGCACAAGGGTGAGCAACCTGTCCCTGTCGCTTTCCCCTCCCACACCATGGACCCCTCCTCCACCTGCTCCCCTCCTCCCCCACGGCATAAAGCCGCCTCTCCTCCCTCCCCAAACCCTAGCCTCCATTCCTCCTTCCCTCCAGCCGCCGCCGCTCCCTTCTTCCTCTCTTCTCTGTTCTCCTTTCCTTCTTTTCTGAATTTTCCCTGAACCAAAAAAAAAACGCCGGACTTCTCCCTCATGGCGCCATCGTCCTAGTCTCCGTCGAGGGAAATGGACTGCGGGAATGGAAACCCCACAGTGCCAGCTGCGTCCTCGTCTCCTCGTCCAGCCCGGGGAGGCAGTAGGAGCCCGGCGCCATCGACCTTTCTCCCGGGCGTTGCTGCCGTCGCCCTGCTTCCCCGCCATGTTCGACGACCCGACCCCGCGCCCAAGGTGAGCGCCTCCGCCTTCGGGCCTCCACCCTCCCTCCCTCCTTGCTCTGTGGGTGCACGTCGTCGCACTGCACCGTCTCGCCATCGTCGGATCCAATCAATTCCTCCGCCGGCTGTCTCTGTCCCGCGCACAAACTGAAGAAACTTCAGTTCGTCAGGGTCGCGTCCGGGAAAAGCACGTCAAAAACCATCTGTCGCTGTATTGATCACAAATAGCAGTCTAGCCCAATGGCCAGCGTCTCCGTGCGCGCCTTCGGGAGACCCGAGTTCGAACCCCCTCCCGGCGATTAACGCCCCCACCTTTTCCTCTTTTTACCACATGCGCTGCGGGTCCCCACCCGCCAGCGGCCGTGGGTGCCACCTCGTCCTCCACCCGGGCCACGCCAGCGCCTGCGTGGCCAGGGCCCGCCTGTCAGCGGCACAGAATTCATGTGTGCACTGTGAGACTCGTTTCCAGATCCAGATCTGGATCTTTGTATCACGACTAAGTCCCTGAAAATTACAGAAAGGTCCCTGAAATTCAAATGTCCATAACAAATTCATTTAAACTCCAATTTTGAAAAGTACAATATGTATTACATTCCAAATTTCCTTTACTTTTCAAATATGCAATTTGTTCACTGTTTTTCCTAATTAAAATTGGAGTAATAATTCAATACTTTAATTACAGCTTTTAAATTGCAAAATTCATAACTTGGGCATATTAAATCCAAATTCAATAATTTTAATATGTTTTCGATGCAGAATTAAATGCTCTACCTGTTTAAACCATTTGTGCACTGTTTTGAACATTCCAAATCAACTCAAAAATTCAAATTCAAATAACTCTTTTGAATTTGATTAAATTCATAACTATTTCAAATTTAATTCAAATGGCACATATAAAATATGTTTTCCATCCCAAT
This sequence comes from Alopecurus myosuroides, assembly GCA_028641055.1. NCBI lineage: Eukaryota > Viridiplantae > Streptophyta > Magnoliopsida > Poales > Poaceae > Alopecurus > Alopecurus myosuroides. The sequence continues at coordinate 182,272,419 of CM054060.1, read as the reverse complement.
TTTCATGAACTTTGCAAATATCAACTTTGTTTTCTGTTTTAAATAAGTTAAATTGCTGAAAACAACTAATTATTTATTTAATGCATTTAAAATTGCTAATTTGATAACTTGCTCATTTTAATTCCAAATCCAACAAATAAAATATGTTTTCATACCAGAAAAATGCACTTAATCTGTTCATGCCATCCGTGCTCATGTTTGCATATTGTTTCTTGCATCCTTAGTTGTCTTATGCATGTTCACTTGATGTCAACATGTGGTATGTGTTGGGGCATTTAATATAATTGTTGCCCTATTCCATTTAACATGGTTTAGCTCACCTATTTGATGTTATCCATGCTAAACAACATTTAAATTGATGGTTAGCTAAACAACTTGAACCAATAATTATTTGTCCGGACTCCGGTTCCGATTAAATTGCCTAATTTGCATCTGGTGTTGCATATTGCCATGTCATGCATATAAAAATAGGATCATGCTGGATCTTTTGCCGTAAAAGTAATTGTTGCATCCGGTGTTTGTTCTAGTTCCTTGCTTCTTCTCGGATAGGACGTTGAGATGATGTGAGCAACGACAAGTTCGGATGTACCTCTACTTGCTGGATTCCAGGCAAGTATACTCACTTGCTACCTACGTTGCCTTTCCTCACTTGTTACTGATTCTTTCCGTTGTCTTTCTGCTAGCCTTATGATTCGTTGCTTGTGTTCCGATCCTATCACATTTCATCCTGCAGCCATGAATATAGCCTCACCTCCACACCTATAATCCTGTTGTTTGTTGGCTTGTGTCGTACTAGCATGCTTAGGTTTGATTGCGCTCTAGTCCTATTGTCCTTTGTCCTATCACCTGTTTAGTTGATAGTTGGGTTTGTCCTAATCAACAACATGTTAATGTTTTGGGTAATATTAATTTGATGATAAGGCACCGGCAGGAGGCCCGGCGTGGTTTTGAGGCCTGCTAGTGTCGACCTTAATTAGGAAAAGGGTCTTGTCCTCCGATCCATGATGAGCGCGCTAACCGCATGTGGGAAGCGAGTATGGGCGCCCCCCGCAACTTTGATTCGATTCGCATCTCGTCCAAATCGCCTCATTTAGTTCGGGTTTTCCATTTGCCGCATGCATATGCAGGTGCGAACCCTTGGCGCCAGGGTGGAACTTTTGTAGTCGGCATTTGGGGAGACACGTTCTTAGAGTGCTATGAGGGTCCCCTTTTCTTCGTGGGGCTTGATTAGCCGTGCTCTCAATTGCACGGGGTTCTTTGGGATTGATGCGAAGAAGAGTTGGGTTGTGTTGAGTGCCTCGCTTGGTGGAAGGGCCTTTCCATCTGGCGGGTCATTCTTACGTGTACGGCCAAATTGGTGCATCCCTGCAGGGTTAATCTACTCGAGAAGCCGTGTTGTCCGCGGTTATGGATGACTTGGTGAAAGTGCTGGCTAACAAGTACTCAGACAACTTACACTTAACGATGATAACTTGAATAGTAATATAGATTACCTCCACCATAAAAATGAATGTCACCTTAATCAACAGTGTGAGTTTCCTTGGGTTGCTTCCTTAGTAGGGGGTAACACTGGATGGGTATTGTTTGGTGAGTAGTTATAGTTGGTTTTGTCGCGCTATCTTATCCCTTTCTTTTAGCCGGATGTTGTAGCGCGTCTCTGTGGTTAGTTAGTGCAGCCCGCTGCCGCTTCTTTGCAATAATCCCTTCCTTTCCGTTGTACCCAAAGTATTTGCATCTTCTGATGATTGGTTACGCTGGTATCTTGTGAGTATGGTTTATCCACTTGCCAGTACTTAATAGTACTGACCCACGAATCCATTTCGTGGCTGCATATTCCACATTGCAGTCAACAGGTTTGAAGTCTGACGACGTTAGCTTGGGAATCCCTCCGGCTTGGCCTGGGCAGGGATTGGACGCCATCGGTTATCTTCAGGACTCTTAGTCCAATTTGTATCTTGTCCGTAGTCGGACACTATGTTGTTTCTTCCGCTGTCATTTGGATCTTTGTATTGTATCAGTTGTATCCTTGACTCGTTTGAGTCGTCTTGTATATACCTCCTCTGTTGTTGTTGTGGATTATTCGTGAACTGTTGTAATGTTATCACAAGTGGCAACCTGGAATCGGTTATTATGTGGATTTTGGCGGAAATGCTGAAATCTGCATAGTGCCCGATCTCGGGGCGTCACAAATGGTATCAGAGCATGGTTTCCAATTCCAAAAGTTGTTTCGATACGAATGGTTATCGAAGCAACGGGTCCGCAAAGCCTGTAGGATAACCTAGCTAACGGTCGTGTTCTTAGAGTGTCAAAACTATTTGTGCAAAATCTGTTTTGAAAACCTCTCGATAGGATTCTTGTTTATTCCTTTCCTCTATTCTACTTCTCCTTCTATCTCATTTGTTTTGGAGTCTACTCTCGTACCTATCTTTCAAAGTGTTAGGATCCTACGTGGGTTGGACGTTCTCTTGCCTTTAAACCTATTAGGTTCAATCTCCCGAAGATTCTTGGCGGAAGAACATCATCGTCAACCCGAGCAAGATTCTCTTGTTATTGGTGTCGAGAAGCTCTTGTTACTGTTGTCGAGAAGATCGATTGGAAGCATGAAGAATCGAGAGTCGAACTTCTTCTCCCTCCCGGGCTAGGGGGTGGATTGCGGGGACGCAATCCCTTGTTAGTGGTGTCGTCTGTAACACCCGGGGGATTTTCCCCCAACTAGACTTGTTTGCTTTTCCTTTCTCATGGCATTGCATCACATGCATCATTTGCACCTTTGTTTGCAAACCAATTCAAAAAAAAAAAAAAAAAATTCAAATCAATTTAAAATTTTCAAACAATGCACTTTGCTTCAAACTCAAATTGTTTTCAACCAAATTGTTTTGGAATTAATAATGGCTTGGTTAAATGAATCACCTTATACTACAACCCTAATTCGAATTTCAAATTCGAACCTTAACAAAATAATTTGAATTTTGGAAAGCTACAATTTGTGCAACTAGGCATTTTAAGTGTCAAGTGCAGAAAATTTGAGTTCATAATTTTCTGAGTTTTAAAACCCCTAAAATTCCTTTTCTCTTCTCTTTTCTCTTACAAAAAAAAGAGAAAAATCAATAAACACCTCTGGGGAAGGCAGGCCAACCAGCCCACAAAGGACCTGAGCAGCCCAGCCCACTCCCCACCTTCTTCTCCTCCGTACGAACATGCACAAGGGTGAGCAACCTGTCCCTGTCGCTTTCCCCTCCCACACCATGGACCCCTCCTCCACCTGCTCCCCTCCTGCCCCACGGCATAAAGCCGCCTCTCCTCCCTCCCGAAACCCTAGCCTCCATTCCTCCTTCCCTCCAGCCGCCGCCGCTCCCTTCTTCCTCTCTTCTCTGTTCTCCTTTCCTTCTTTTCTGTATTTTCCCTGAACCAAAAAAAAAACGCCGGACTTCTCCCTCATGGCGCCATCGTCCTAGTCTCCGTCGAGGGCAGTGGACTGCGGGAATGGAAACCCCACAGTGCCAGCTGCGTCCTCGTCTCCTCGTCCAGCCCGGGGAGGCAGCAGGAGCCCGGCGCCATCGACCTTTCTCCCGGGCGTTGCTGCCGTCGCCCTTCTTCCCCGCCATGTTCGACGACCCGACCCCGCGCCCAAGGTGAGCGCCTCCGCCTTCGGGCCTCCTACCCTCCCTCCCTCCTTGCTCTGTGGGTGCACGTCGTCACACTGCACCGTCTCGCCATCGCCGGATCCCATCAATTCCTCCACCGGCTGTCTCTGTCCCGTGCACAAACTGAAGAAACTTCAGTTCGTCAGGGTCGCGTCCGGGAAAAGCACGTCAAAAACCATCTGTCGATGTATTGATCACAAATAGCAGTCTAGCCCAATGGCCAGCGTCTCAGTGCGCGCCTTCGGGAGACCCGAGTTCGAACCCCCTCCCGGCGATTAACGCCCCCACCTTTTCCTCTTTTTACCACATGCGCTGCGGGTCCCCACCCGCCAGCGGCCGTGGGTGCAACCTCGTCCTCCACCTGGGCCACGCCAGCGCCTGCGTGGCCAGGGCTCGCCTGTCAGCGGCACAGAATTCATGTGCGCACTGTGAGACTCGTTTCCAGATCCAGATCTGGATCTTTGTATCACGACTAAGTCCCTGAAAATCACAGAAAGGTCCCTGAAATTCAAATGTCCATAACAAATTCATTTAAACTCCAATTTTGAAAAGTACAATATGTATTCCATTCCAAATTTCCTGTACTTTTCAAATATGCAATTTGTTCACTGTTTTTCCTAATTAAAATTGGAGTAATAATTCAATACTTTAATTACACCTTTTAAATTGCAAAATTCATAACTTGGGCATATTAAATCCAAATTCAATAATTTTAATATGATTTCGATGCAGAATTAAATGCTCTACCTGTGTAAACCATTTGTGCACTGTTTTGAACATTCCAAATCAACTCAAAAATTCAAATTCAAATAACTCTTTTGAATTTGATTAAATTCATAACTATTTCAAATTTAATTCAAATGGCACATATGAAATATGTTTTCCATCCCATTTTTCATGAACTTTGCAAATATCAACTTTGTTTTATGTTTTAAATAAGTTAAATTGCTGAAAACAACTAATTATTTATTTAATGCATTTAAAATTGCTAATTTGATAACTTGCTCATTTTAATTCCAAATCCAACAAATAAAATATGTTTTCATACCAGAAAAATGCACTTAATCTGTTCATGCCATCCATGCTCATGTTTGCATATTGTTTCTTGCATCCTTAGTTGTCTTATGCATGTTCTCTTGATGTCAACATGTGCTATGTGTTGGGGCATTTAATATAACTGTTGCCCTATTCCATTTAACATGGTTTAGCTCACCTATTTGATGTTATCCATGCTAAACAACATTTAAATTGATGGTTAGCTAAACAACTTGAACCAATAATTATTTGTCCGGACTCCGGTTCCGATTAAATTGCCTAATTTGCATCTGGTGTTGCATCTTGCCATGTCATGCATATAAAATAGGATCATGCTGGATCTTTTGCCGTAAAAGTAATTGTTGAATCCGGTGTTTGTTCTAGTTCCTTGCTTCTTCTCGGATAGGACGTTGAGATCATGTGAGCAACGACAAGGTTGGATGTACCTCTCCTTGCTGGATTCCAGGCAAGTATACTCACTTGCTACCTATGTTGCCTTTCCTCACTTGTTACTGATTCTTTCCGTTGTCTTTCTGCAAGCCTTATGATTCGTTGCTTGTGTTCCTATCCTATCACATGTCATCCTGCAGCCATGAATATAGCCTCACCTCCACACCTATAACCCTGTTGTTTGTTGGCTTGTGTCGTACTAGCATGCTTAGGTTTGATTGCGCTCTAGTCCTGTTGTCCTTTGTCCTATCACCTGTTTAGTTGATAGTTGGGTTTTTCCTAATCAACAACATGTTAATGTTTTGGGTAATATTAATTTGATGATAAGGCACCGGCAGGAGGCCCGGCGTGGTTTTGAGGCCTGCTAGTGTCGACCTTAATTAGGAAAAGGGTCTTGTCCTCCGATCCATGATGAGCGCGCTAAACGCATGTGGGAAGCAAGTATGGGCGCCCCCCCGCAACTTTGATTCGATTCGCATCTCGTCCAAATCGCCTCATTTAGTTCGGGTTTTCCATTTGCCGCATGCATATGCAGGTGCGAACCCTTGGCGCCAGGGTGGAACTTTTGTAGTCGGCATTTAGGGAGACACGTTCTTAGAGTGCTATGAGGGTCCCCTTTTCTTCGTGGGGCTTGATTAGCCATGCGCTCAATTGCACGGGGTTCTTTGGGCTTGATGCGAAGAAGAGTTGGGTTGTGTTGAGTGCCTCGCTTGGTGGAAGGGTCTTTCCATCTGGCGGGTCATTCTTACGTGTACGGCCAAATTGGTGCATCCCTGCAGGGTTAATCTTCTCGAGAAGCCGTGTTGTCCGCGGTTATGGATGACTTGGTGAAAGTGCTGGCTAACAAGAACTCAGACAACTTACACTTAACGATGATAACTTGACTAGTAATATAGATTACCTCCACCATAAAAATGAATGTCACCTTAATCAACAGTGTGAGTTTCCTTGGGTTGCTTCCTTAGTAGGGGGTAACACTGGATGGGTATGTTTGGTGAGTAGTTATAGTTGGTTTTGTCACGCTATCTTATCCCTTTCTTTTAGCCGGATGTTGTAGCGCGTCTCTGTGGTTAGTTAGTGCAGCCAGCTGCCGCTTCTTTGCAATAATCCCTTCCTTTCCGTTGTACCCAAAGTATTTGTATCTTGTGATGATTGGTTACGCTGGTATCTTGTGAGTATGGTTTATCCACTTGCCAGTACTTAATAGTACTGACCCACGAATCCATTTCGTGGCTGCATATTCCACATTGCAGTCAACAGGTTTGAAGTCTGATGACGTTAGCTTGGGAATCCCTCCGGCTTGGCCTGGGCAGGGATTGGATGCCATCGGTTATCTTCAGGACTCTTAGTCCAATTTGTATCTTGTCCGTAGTCGGACACTATGTTGTTCTTCCGCTGTCATTTGGATCTTTGTATTGTATCAGTTGTATCCTTGACTCGTTTGAGTCGTCTTGTATATACCTCCTCTGTTGTTGTTGTGGATTATTCGTGAACTGTTGTAATGTTATCACAAGTGGCAACCTGGAATCGGTTATTGTGTGGATTTTGGCGGAAATGCTGAAATCTGCATAGTGCCCGATCTCGGGGCGTCACAGCCATGGCGGATGAACAGTACAAGTAGTACTACTACTACCTCCGTTCCATAAACTAGCTTGCTAGACAGGCTTACCAGAACGGAGGGGAGTACTAAGTAGTACTAGTATTTTTTAGGAGTTTCTGCAGATTGTGTTGATTTAGTACTAAAATTGTACTCCATCTCGGTTTATTAGTCACTTTTCCGAAACCAAATAATACCAAGAGTTAGTCACAATTAGCGTAAATGATCTTCTAGATACCCTCCCACCCACTTCCTCTCCCCAATCTGCATGCAATTTAGCCAATGCTCCATTTAATTAAGCCAATGCATGCTCTTACTATTAAGCATTTTTGGTCTTTCCTAATTAATTGCCAAATTTAGGAGAGATTATCTTGACCAATCGTCACTTGCCTAGGTAGTATTTATGCATATCATTACTGCTGTTATTTGTGTAGCTGTATCATGGATTCTTTTCTAATTAATACGCTTGTTTTTTGTGTTTAAAAATTAGGAATGGATCAAAACCTATGTGAGTTCTGTTCTCATGAACCTCACATGTGTCTCGCCGGCAGTGAACTGCAATTATTGACTTTTAGAGTGAGGATGAGGGTGTCTACAGAATTTTGTCATCAAGCAGCAGTAAGTATCCTTGACACTACAATTATGTTGTTCCTGAGCTTTTGATTTGTTGACGAATTTATGTGTGCTTATTCTGTTAAATTGTATATATGTGTACTATGTAGGATCTGCCTTGTTCTTTCCATAAGCGTATACATCAATTTGCTGTTGGTCCACATAAGGCATGGATTGTCTGCAATGTCAATGAATACCACTTCTACGTGGAACATGGGCCTGGAATGACTTATATATGTGGACCATATTGGATAACATTTTGTGAAGCTTATGACATTCAATCGAACGATCTTGTGAGGTTAGATTATGATAATCTATTCGGTATGTTTGACGTTCGAGTAATTAATGCAAACAATAAGGTCAAAGCTTGGGTTCTAGACCCTGGTATGTAATTGCACGTTGGCTTGTTTTTCTTACACATTAATTTACTAGTTAGTTAATATATATGTTTCAAACTTTTCAAGATGGCCTTGGTTATGTAATTGCACATTCACGTGTTTTCCCTTTGCGATCAGAGTGTCCTCCTATCGTACCATCTTGCAAGATGACACTACAGAAGAGCCTATTTGAGTACGCATGTGAGGTCAGTGGTTCTGAAATGAATGCGATATCCTGGGATTTTTACAAGCAGAATAAGATAGACCTGGAAAATGGGGAGCACATTATAGTCCCTCAGTTCTTTGTGCACAGGGTGCAGGATCAAGAAGAACTTAATGAGTTGGTTAGTTAATTAAATGATCATTTTTTTCCTACTTAATTTGAAAAAAAATGTCATTTAGCTATCTATGCATTTCTGATATCAGTCTTAAATCTATTTGGTCAGGATGTCCCTTTGAAATGCATAAAAGGGTATATACTTCCAAGAGACGGGCCGTAACATCCCAATTTTGCTAAACTAGGGTGTGTGGTGTGTGTTTATCCCATACATGCATGGAAACAAAAATTGAAAACCAATTTAAACCAATTTAAGTTATGAATTTAAATGTTTTGAGAAAACTCTCACATATAGTACTTAATTTGGTTTCCAAAATCTTGTATTGAAAAATATTTCAAATACACCAAAGAAACACATGGTTTTTTGTTGGAAATTTTATAAGCTTTCCAAAAAGTATTTTTGCTAAATTTTGTGCTCAAAAAAGGACCTCAAAACAGTGATTTTTGTCATGTTTTTAAATAAAAAGGGGAAAGTTTGCAATTTTCAAAACTCCCAGGGGGTTTTCCGAACAGTGGCCTTTTCTTTTCCTTCTCCTTCTCCGGCCAGAAGGATGCGGGCAGCGTCGAGGTGGCCCTTTCCACCTCCTGCTTCCACGACGTGGAGGGGATGACCACCACAGGAGCCGTCTGGATCAGCCAACCCCGCAGAAGCCCCCTCCCTCGCACGCCTCCTCTTTACGCGTCCGAAACCCTAGCCCGCCGGAGATCCTCTGTCGCTGCCGATTAACCGCTCCCGCGGCCTCACTCAGAAGCTCCACAAGACCGCCGCAGACTCCTCTTCCTCCACGAGCACTTGGAGCTGCCGGATTTTCCTAGACGCCGCCGATTTCGCCGTCACCTTCCTTTCCGGCCACCGGCTATTTCTACACGGCGCCGCCGTTCCCGTTCTTCTCCGCCATCGTCGATCACCTCAACGCGTTCACGGTGAGCTATGCTCCCTCCCAATCCTCTCCGTTGTCCTCCCCGTGGACGGATTCATGTTTGCGCCGGAGACCCGAGAGCGTCGCCGCTCTCCGTGCACGGCGGCTCGCCATCGTTGTCCATACCGGGGCGGCGCCACCACAGAAAGGTAGCCCGCGTCGCCCTCGTCCGAATGCCCCCACCCACGTGACCCCTCATGCATCCAGTCGCCGCCGGCGACCACGGCAATGGCTTTCCGGCCAGCCGCTGACGTCACGATGACGTCATCGTGGGCCAGCCCTCCTGTTTTTCGAAAATGATTTTATAAAAGAAAAATAGAATGACAGGTGGGCCCCACCCCTATTTAAATTACATAAAATGGTTAATTTTGTAATTGCAATAACTGATGTTTTATTAATCAGAAAAATAAAATAAAACATGGAAATGTTCAGAAAAATGTACTCATTCCAAATATGTAATTTTCAGACATGTTTGAGAAAGTCCAAAAATGAGCATTTATTTAATCTTGATTAATCATTTAAAAATAGAAATATAAGTTTTTTATTCACTAAAATTAGAAAATTAAAAGTTATATACCAAAATGCTCAAAATGACAAATGCAATCTAGTTATGGTGTTTTCAAACCCATTTGGGCAACTGAAATGGTACTCACTTTCAGAATCGTCCGAATTTCCCCTCCGTGGTCCATTTCGGGCAAATTCCAGTAAAAGTGCATAACTGACATACGAACCCTAGCAACCCAACGAACATATTTAGGGCTTTGTTTTATTGCATTAATTTGCTCATGCATACATGTTGTGCATTGCATCGATGACATGTGTTGATTGTTATTCTTCTTTTCGGTGTTTGTTCCCCCTCGGTAGAACGTGACTCCGAAGAGAAGCCCAACAGTCCAATGGTGAATACTTGCTCTTAACCGACAAGTCAAGCACTTATCCCAGAAGATATCTTTATTGGGTTTTCTTATAACCAAGGCAAGCATAACCTCTTATCTTCTCATATACGTTTTCCAACAACATTTGATCTCGTACTTTGTATTCGATTCCAAAGTATTTGATGCTAGTAGACATAGTTCACCTATATGCTGCATTGCCTCAATATCCTGATCCACTGCTCCTAGCCGCCATAGAATTGCTTGTGCGCATCGCCAGAGCCTCATATCTGCTTCGCTTAGTCATACATGTTTGTTTACCTCTGCTCCATCCGGTTGGTTAATCAGAGCTGCGATAATCTAGAATGATATGATGACGTGGTGAGATGAGCATTGTGTGGTTGACCTGACTAAGGCGAGGACAGGAGGCCCACTTGGGAAGTGGTTCTTTGTCCTGTACTTGCCAACCCTAGGATTAAGGTCTTGCCGCGAAAACCAAGACTGAGCGTACAACCACACGTGCAAGCAGATGAACCTCGCTCGACTAACTAACTTGTTTGGCTCTATCCTTAAGTCACGTAGTTTGGGAGTTCCATCTGCGTGTGAGTCAAAACCCTTTTGGAGGTGTTTAGGGCGTGACCGGGACAAGTGATGGATGTACACCGATCTTGATCCCGCGTCGCAGAACAGGTGCCGTCAGGAGGTGGCCAACTCCCTGTTGACAGGGTGGCCCTGTTTGGGTTGACTCATGGATAGAGTTACGCAAGGTAAAGGTCGGAGCCATCCACCCTCTCGCGCTCCATGGAAGAGCGTACATGTGGCGCTAAGAGTCAGAGGGTACGTGTGGGTAAAGTGTACCACCCTGCAGGGATAAATCTTTCGGAAAGCCATGTCCACGGTTAAGGACGACTTGGTGAATGTCGTGTGGCCATAGATAACTTGAACGTGACGTAAAAGATGTTGGCAATGTTTGAAGGTTGCCTCCTCGGAGATGCCGAGAGGGGTGATCCTTGTAGAATGTGAGATGCTGGGAAATGATGTCGGTGGATAAAAAGATGATATCAGTAGTTGAATAGCTTTCTCATCTATTTTCAAAATACCCCATGAGACGTGCTATTCCTTCCTCAACTTGCAAAACAAAGATTGCTTTACGCAAATCAGCCTTCATAAAACTCTTTCTGAAGATAGCAGATATATAATAGGTTAATTAAGTCTTGTTGAGTACATCCCGTACTCAGGTTTGCTTAATTCTGGTTCAGGTGAAGATCTCACATCGGTGGTGTTTAAACATGGACATCGACGAGTAGTTTGGGGTTCCCAGGTAGCAGCCTGGAATCTATGGGCTGGGACGTCGCCTTATGTTGCGGTCTCCTAGGCCTTTTTGGTTCTTGTTGATTAGCAACATAATTTGCCTTCCGTTGTCTGATGTAATGTTGGGTCGTGTGACCTCTTCTTGTCAGCTATACTCTAGTAACAAATGTTTAATACAACTTCCATGTTTAGAGTACTGCTTTGATCGGTTGTTGGTTTCGAGCTCATTGTTATACAGTTTTGGCTATGCCTGCATAGTTGTCGCAGTCGAGGGGTTGTGGAGCCGATGATCCATGTCCGAGCCCGCCTGCCGATGTGATTTGGCCTGGGGCGAGGTAACCCCAGTAACCCTCGATTGTTGTCGCACTTTCTGGACACATAGCAACTCTGTATAGCTTTGGTCCCGTTTCCTTCTGTTTCATACGATTCATGGACGCGTTGATATGCATAGTTGGTTATGACTAGCATGGATACAAGGAGTAAGACACTGGGGATCCGTACTACGTGCCGATGAATCCAGTCTGCCTGCCGTTGTTTGTTGCGGCCGGGGCTGGTAACCCTGAAGCCCTTGTGAGTCCATGGCTAGGAGCACATAACAGTATGTATATCTCTGGGTCCGGGGTCGTGACAGGTCATGGTATTAGAGCAGGACTACCTATAGGAAAACCTTACTGTTTGGTCGATGTTGAGTCTAGTGTTTGCGAAAACTATTTTAAAACTCCAAATGGAATGCGAAAAACCTTCTTAGGATTCTTTTTACTCTATATCTGGTATCGCTCTAACTCTGGGTCTTCTTACCTTTTTTGGATTTGAAATGGTTTTGCTATCCCTTATAGTTATTCAAAACTTAGATGCCTTCTATGGCAAGACGTCTTTTACCAAGTTGACATAGTGTTCAGTTTCTGGAGTCGTGTGTGTTCCATTTCCGTTATCTCTTAAACTAGGATATTTCCCTTTTCATCATAATCTCTCATGTCCATGTGGATTCCACATTATCATTTTCCAGAGTTTCAAATCCTGAACCTCGAGATTTCCTTTTCGTCTCGAATGTATCTGTTATCCTCTACTCAAATTCTCCCGGAGTTATGTTTTCTTTTGAAAGATACTTCGTGATTGCTAATCATAGTGTCCTTTAAGACACTAAGAGAGTAGTTACTCCTTTCTTTTGGTTTTTAACCTTGGAATTGAACCGAAGGTCCCGGAATGTTCTGAGTTGCGTTGGGTTGAATCATGTGGTTATAACCATGTCATGCTCACAATATCGGTACATGATGCTGACCTTTAACCCAAGTTCTGTTTCTTTAGACCCTGAGGAACATTTTCTACCTCGGGATGGCAAGGCAATTCCAACTTTCATAGCCATAGGTTTTCTTTTGGAACAAATGGATCACAACAAGACTGGTCATCTTGAATTCCACATCTTTGTGCTTGATTCAACTATACCAATCTTTCAGCATGGGTTCTACAAATGAGTAATACATGTGCATTCAACGTGATCTCAGGATTCTTCTGAGCACGTCTCTACTCTTCAATTGCTTTCAGAATTTCGTCCATTGATTGGAAACCAACTCGCTTAGGTGTGTTGGATATTCCCATGAATTTTCTCTTGTTTTCCGTCAGAACATTTCACCTTGAGATGTCAGGAGAAACAAACTCCAGTACCTCATTCATCTCTAGGACCAGGTCAAAATTTTGTAATTCACAGACTACAGAAGTTTCATTAGCTTATGTTCTGTTCCACCTTCGAGCATCACACTCTTTCATATCATGAGGTCGTGCTGAGTTTTATGTCCTCGTTGATGAAGTGATGCTTTTAAACCTTTCCACTCGCCCTTAGCTCAAGCTCGAATGCTCAAGAATTTTGGGTGTGCATTGAGGTGTGTATCAGATACTCTTAGCAATTCTTATTGCTTTGAAAATCTAAGAAAACATCTGTATCCTTCTTAGCACTATTGGTTACCCGGTTTCTACTTAAAGTTGACTATGTTGCCAAATTCTTTCATTCTGGTGCACCTTCTCGGTTAAAGAGTTAGGTTCATGCCAAAGCTCTCTAGACCACATCGTTTTGACTTAAAAAGCAATTTTCCTTTCAAACTCCAAGACATACCGGTAGCCTGTGATATTCTGGTTGTCTTTCTAGAAGTATCACCAGGTTTGTTACCTGACAGTCATGTCTAAACAAGTGGTAATTTGAACTACGCCTTTCTCCAAGAACTCTGCTGGATATCCTGGACTAGTTGGTAGAGCTTAAACAACAACTTGGAGAGTTGAAAGACACAAACTCTTCCCAACTTGTTCCTTTGTTAAGGGATGTCTAGTTCCTTCGCGCTGAAGCATGTTAGAATCTCCTTCATGGACATGCTACCATCCTACGTTTGTTTGATTTGGGCTATCGTCAAATCAAGATCAGATCCAAGGACTATCTTTACGGTGATTTCACTCATGGCATTTTGCTGAGTACACCTTCATGTCCTTTGGGCAGACCAATTTTTTTGCCCTGTTCATGTATCATATGAACCCTCTTCTTGGAGTATCTTGATAAGGGTGTTATTTGGCCCATCAATGACGTTCCTTTTTTCTCCTAGTTGCAAGAGGCTCGTGTTGAACACCTGGCGCTAATGTTGGAAACTCTCGAGAATCATCTTCGTGTCCTCACGAAGTTGGGTTCCAGATGTTCGAAGTGACTTTCTCGGGTTCATGTGCTTTTGGTAAAAGTTGTCGCCATGGGTTCGAGTAAAGTTTTCTTGTTCCCTCGGGAGTAATCCCAAGTCGGTCATGTATGTGCGGACTATTCTTGAGATGGTAGGTTGTTACCTCCATTTATTTGAATAAGCATGAATCCACACCAAGCCACCGACTGATTACCCGTGAAAGAGAAGTAGTCCAAGAACTTCGTTATCTCAGTAATCATCTTTCCCACAAGGACTCCGATGTGTTTTGTTGCAACTAAACCATGTAGGTGCAACCGTCCTTCTCAAGTTGCTAATACATGAGTTCTGCAATCTCGCTCATCTTCTTGAGCGTGGCATCATAGTCCATATCTTGAGAATCTAGTAAATGTACCTCAATTGTAACCGGTGCAACCTCTTAGATCAAACATACCGAGTCTCAGTTATCAACCCGCTAACCAGAGCTGAATCTCAAGCAGCAACGATGGTTGGTGTTTTCTCAAGGGTATTGAATTAGGTCTTTTCAGATTCCGGCATGGTTGATGTTGTGGGTGACACAATTAGCCGGAAGGCCTAATGTCATATCCCCTTGAATCCGTAAGAATAGCCACTCCCCATGATAATTCTTGTGTGGATCGTTCTTAACAAGTTTCCCTCTCCGCTCTTCCAAACTGGAGTTCTATATTCACTTGATGACCTATAGAAGGCTTGTCATGAGCCTTCTATCGGTATCTATAACATCCAGGATAACTTGGAAGTTGATCTTTCGAATCTTTCTCTATCAATCCTACCAAATACTTGTTCTCGTGAAATCAAGTTCATCATGAGAACCATCTCTTGGTGTTTCGTAACCGCCATTGATCAGTTCCCTTTCTCAAGTTGTTTGTACTTGAAGCTCTGTTCATCTCACACATTGTGTGAATTTGTCAGTCACTTCAGCCATGGGATCTTAACCATGTGGTAAACGTATTGCTACGTCAAATCTATAATAGGAAAAAGATTCATTATTCCTTCCGGTATTCTAATCCCCGTTGGTTAACCATCCTTATGGTGTGACCAAGAATTCCTCCTTAATCACGGTGTTCCAACATTCTGTGGTTACCCATCTTCTGTCGTGAAGTAATATCTCGAACCCTAACAAGGATTTCAAGAAAGCTGTTATGGAACGGAATGAAAGTTCCTTCACTTTTCGTGTCCACTCCGAAGAGTGAATATGATCCTGTATCAAATTCTCTCTCACACACGATTACAGTGTTTTCTCGTGTTCTCCCTTATCTACGGATATTACATTGTGATATTCAAGACAATTCACCCCATCTTGGTATTCTGTTGAAGAAACCTCGATGTAAAAAGTTGTTCAACCTTTTTTCCAAAAGGGTTTAAAGTCTTGTGGAAAGATCATATTCTAAATCCTTTCAAGAACCATCATCCATAAACTTGAAACCTTCTTCTTTTCCCTCTGTTATCTTGATGTGTTTCATGCTTAATAACTCAAAAGTTCTTTATGAACATCCTATCATGAGTTACCCATGGATACTCGATCTTTGTGAAGATCATTTCCTAAGAGTTTCCCTCTTACCTAAGGTGTATCTGTTCAATACTTTAAGATGCTACGGATCAACCGCTTCAAGAAGAGAACCGTAAGGTCCGAGAAGATCGTTCAAAACTGGTGTTCCTTCTTTATTCTCCTTCGGGAATCTCGGGACGAGATTCTTGTAATGGGGTAGATTTGTAACAATGCCATTTTGCTAAACTAGGGTGTGTGGTGTGTGTTCATCCCATACATGCATGGAAACAAAAATTTAAAACCAATTTAAACCAATTTAAGTTATGAATTTAAATGGTTTGATAAAAATCTCACATATAGTACTTAATTTGGTTTCGAAAATCTTGTATTGGAAAATATTTCAAATGCACCAAAGAAACACATGATTTTGTTGGAATATTTATAAGCTTTCCAAAAAGTATTTTTGCTAAATTTTCTGCTGACAAAAGGCCCTCAAAACAGTGATTTTTGTCATGTTTTTAAATAAAAAGGGGAAAGTTTGCAATTTTCAAAACTCCCAGGGGGTTTTCCGAAAAGTGGCCTTTTCTTTTCCTTCTCCTTCTTCTCTGGCCAGAAGGATGCGGGCAGCGTCGAGGTGGCCCTTGCCACCTCCTGCTTCCACGACATGGAGGGGATGACCACCCCAGGAGCCGTCTGGATCAGCCAACCCCGCAGAAGCCCCCTCCCTCGCACGCATCCTCTCTTTGCTCCTCTCTGCGCGTCCGAAACCCTAGCCCGCCGGAGATCCTCCGTCGCCGCCGATTAACCCCGCCCGCGGCCTCACTGAGAATCTCCACAGGAACGCCGCAGACTCCTCTTCCTCCACGAGCACTTGGAGCTGCCGGATTTGCCTAGACGCCGCCGATTTCGCCGTCACCTTCCTCTCCGGCCGCCGGCTATTTCTACACAGCACCTCCGTTCCCTTGCTTCTCTGCCATCGCCGATCACCTCAACACGTCCACGGTGAGCTATGCTCCCTCCCCATCCTCTCTGTTGTCCTCCCCGTGGCCGGATTCATGTTTGCGCCGGAGACCCGAGAACGCCGCCGCTCTCCGTGCACGACGGCTCGCCGTCCTTGTCCATACCGGGGCGGCGCCACCACAGATTGGTAGCCCGCGTCGCCCTCGTCCGAACGCCCCACCCACGTGACCCCTCATGCATCCAGTCGCCGCCGGCGACCACGGCAGTGGCTTTTCCGGCCAGCCGCTGACGTCATGCTGACGTCATCATGGGCCAGCCCTCTTGTTTTTCGAAAATGAATTTATAAAAGAAAAATAGAATGACAGGTGGGCCCCACGCCTATTTAAATTTCAGAAAATGGTTAATTTTATAAATTCAATAACTAATGTTTTATTAGTCAGAAAAATAAAATAAAAACATGGTAATGTTCAAAAAATGTACTCTTTCCAAATATGTCATTTTCATACATGTTTGAGAAAGTACAAAAATGAGCATTTATTTAATGTTGATTAATCATTTAAAAATAGAAAAATAAGTTTTTATTCACTAAAATTAGAAAATTAAAAGTTATATACCAAAATGCTCAAAATGACAATGCAATCTAGTTATGGTGTTTTCAAACCCATTTGGGCAACTAAAATGGTACTCACTTTCAGAATCGTCTGAATTGCCCCTCCGGGGTCCATTTCGGGCAAATTCCAGTAAAATTGCATAACTGACATACGAACCCTAGCAACCCAACGAACATGTTTAGGGCTTTATTTTATTGCATTAATTTGCTTATGCATAGATGTTGTGCATTGCATCAATGCCATGTGTTGATTGTTATTTTTCTTTTCGGTGTTTGTTCCCCCTCAGTAGAACGTGACTCCGAAGAGAAGGCCAGCAGTCCAATGGTGAATACTTGCTCTTAACCGACAAGTCAAGCACTTATCCTAGAAGATATCTTTAATGTTTTCTTATAACCAAGGCAAGCATAACCTCTTATCTGCTCATATATGTTTTCCAACAACATTTGATCTCGTACTTTGCATTCGATTCCAAAGTATTTGATGCTAGTAGACATAGTTCACCTATATGCTGCATTGCCTCAATATCCTGATCCACTGCTCCTAGCCGCCATAGAATTGCTTGCGCGCATCACCAGAGCCTCATATCTGCTTCGCTTAGTCATACATGTTTGTTTACCTCTGCTCCATCCGATTGATGAATCAGAGCTGCGATAACCTAATATGATATGATGACGTGGTGAGATGAGGATTGTGTGGTTAACCTGACTAAGGCGCGGACGGGAGGCCACTTGGGAAGTGGTTCTTTGTCCTGTACTTGCCAACCCTAGGATTAAGGTCTCGCCACGGAAACCAAAACTGAGCGTGCAACCACACGCGCGAGCCGATGAACCTCCGTCGACTAACTAACTTGTTTGGCTCTATCCGTGAGTCACGTAGTTTGGGAGTTCCATCGGCGTGTGAGTCAAAAACCTTTTAGATGTGTTTAGGGCGTGACCGGGACAAGTGATGGACGTACACGGATCTTGATCCTGCCTCACAAAACAGGTGCCGTCAGGAGGTGGCCAACTCCCTGTTGATGGGGTGGCCCAGTTTGGGTTGACTCATGGATAGGGTTACGCAAGGTAAAGGTCGGAGCCATCCACCCTCTGCCACGCTCCATGGAAGAGCGTACATGTGGCGCTAAGAGTCGGAGGGTACGTGTGGGTAAAGTGTACCACCCTACAGGGATAAATCTTTCGGAAAGTCGTGTCCACGGTTAGGGACGACTTGGTGAATGTCGTGTGGCCATAGATAACTTGAACGTGACGTAAAAGATGTTGGCAATGTTTGAAGGGTGCCTCCTCGGAGATGCCGAGAGGGGTGATCCTTGTAGCATGTGAGATGCTGGGAAATGATGTCGATGGATAAAAAGATGATATTAGTAGTTGAATAGCTTTCTCATCTGTTTTCAAAATACCCCATGAGACGTGCTATTCCTTCCTCAACTTGCAAAACAAAGATTGCTTTATGCAAATCGGCCTTCATAAAACCCTTTCTAAAGATAGCAGATATATAATAGGTTAATTAAGACTTGTTGAGTACCTCCCGTACTCAGGTTTGCTTAATTCTGGTTCAGGTGAAGATCTCACATCGGTGGTGTTTCAACGTGGACATCGACGAGTAGTTTGGGGTTCCCAGGTAGGAGCCTGGAATCTATGGGCTGGGACGTCGCCTTATGTTGCGGCCTCTTAGGCCTTTTTGGTTCTTGTTGATTAGCAACATAATTATCCTTCCGTTGTCTGATGTAATGTTGGGTCGTGTGACCTCTGCTTGTCAGCTATACTATAGTAACAAATGTTTAATACAGCTTCCATGTTTAGAGTACTGCTTTGATCGGTTGTTGGTTTCGAGCTCATTGTTATACAGTTTTGGCTATGCCTGCATAGTTGTCGCAGTCGAGGGTTTGTGGAGCCGATGATACATGTCCGAGCCCGCCTGCCGATGTGATTTGGCCTGGGGCGAGGTAACCCCAGTAACCCTCGATTGTTGTTGCACTTTCTGGACACATAGCAGCTCTGTATAGCTTTGGTCCCATTTCCTTTAGTTTCATACGATTCGTGGACGCTTTGATATGCATAGTTGGTTATGACTAGCATGGATACAAGGAGTAGTAGACTGGGGATCTGGCCTACGTGTCGATGAATCCAGTCTGCCTGCCATTGTTTGTTGTGGCCGGGGCTGGTAACCCTGAAGCCCTCACTAGTAGGAAATAGGCTACCAGTGACGAACAAGATTAAGCTACCGCTGGCGAACATGTGTTCGCCAGCGCTACTGCGCCAGTGGTAGCAGGTTACCGCTGGCGAACATCACTTTGCCAGCGGTAGGGCATGTTACCGCTGGCGAACAAAGCCTTGTTCGCCAGCGCTATGTTCGCCAGCGGTAGCTGCTCTGTTCGCCAGCGGTGCTGGTTCGCCAGCGGTAGGGCCCTAGTTCGCCAGTGGTGCTATTGGCCAGCGGTAGGACATTTGTTCGCCAGTGGTAACTTTCCCAGGTTTGTATTTTTAATATTTTTTTTGTATAACAGTTTGTATATTCTGATATTATACTATATAGGTTCAAATACATTCAAATTCTGTAATTTATAAACTTCACACGTATAAATCACTGTTAGATACATATGCATCCATCCATAACGAATTTAACACATCGATAACGAAATTAACACATCGATACATATGCATCCATATCCAATTCTCAACATCGATAACGAAATTAACACATCGATACATATGCATCCATATCCAATTCTCATAAGTACGAATACAACACATTGATCTCAATAACACGTTTATGTTGGAAGATTTCGAACCCAAAATATAGCCATCTAATTAGTTCAACGATTACAAAGGTATGACGACATCTATGCAACGTACGCGCGATATAGAGATCAATCGCAAAGAAGACTAGATATACGGTCCGCCTCCGCTTTAGCTTCCGCCTCCGCTTGCGATCTTTGGCTAGGGCCAGCGCGCCGTCCACTTCTTCGATTCATCTCTCTGTAGACCAAGATAAAAGCATTAGACCGGCAAAGGAAATCACAAGTTCTTATTAGGAGCAATTTGTAACGAATCGAATACATACCGCCGATCATTTCTTCCTCGATGTTGTGATCTTCTGTTTCTTCTCCGGCGGGAACGGAAGAGCACCTTCTAACGAGTTGAATGGTCTCTCGTCAGTCTGCTCTAGCACACATTGTCGCAACTCATTGTTAGATGGTGGGGGGTTCCAGTGGAAGACGGATCCATGAGTTACTACATCCTTATAGATGATTGTGCAGAGCTTGCGCTGGATGCGACCAAAGTTTTGTCTGAATTCAGCATCAGACCATTCGACGATGCTGCGAGACCATTTGTCCACAGCAGACATGTATTGTAGACTATGTTGGTCCTTCACGATCTCCGTCATGTGTTGGATGAGGTACCATGCCTCCATATGGCCGCCTGGCGCCTGCTTGGGGCAGAGAAACTCTGTTCTGTGTCTGAACACATATTTGCCTTGAATTTGTTTCTTCCTGTCGCAGAATCCTTCCCCCTTGATGTAGCCGTCCAAAGCATCATTCAGAACAGACTTGATGAGGGAGTAGTTCTTCTCCTTCATCGTACTCCCGGAGTCGAGATATACTGTGTGCGCGTCTCTCGGGTAGAGCATGATGAGGGTGCCGTATTTGTTTCTGCGCAAAACAGGAGTCCATATATATAATCCTCAAAAATCGTATATGCGCAAACTTATGTAAAGATGGGAAATATAACTTACTCGGGAAAGTAAGGCACGAGGGTGATCCTCTTGTTCATATGGTTATTAAGCAACACTTGTTGGAGGTACTTTGTCGCTTTTGCCCTACCCTTGGGGTTGCTCAAGTACATGTCGTGCATGTAGTAGGGGTCTGCTAGCGCGATGTTTTTGACATCCTCTATGGATAGCTGATGCGCCAAACTGAGCGTAAACAGACGCACGATTGACGAGTGGAGGGATTTCATGTGGAACATCCGAAAATGTCGTCAAATCTAATGATGATCTTGTTTGCGTTGCCTTCAGTGACAAATCCCGCCGTAGATGGCACCTTTGCGACCAAAACCGGCAGTGTTGGATTTTTCTCTTTCAGAAGCATCTGCTCCATATATAGTACACCGTCATGGACGCTACGCATATCACCTGACAGCAAGGAGACCAACCTCTGCGGAAGCATCGGTTTGCCCAACTCATGGATCTGATGCCAGTCGGTTATGGGTATCCTGTCCAATACACGTCCTGTCTGCGGCTTAGACTTGGTCCCCTCCACCGGTTGGCTCATCGATGCAACGGCAGAACTCTTCTTAGTTCTTTTCCGTGCCGTCTTCTTAGGCTGAGTCTGATGAAATACATCCGCTACCGCCTCTTTGAGGCATCCTGGCTGATGACTTCTTGCTCGGGGACTGCCGGTTCTTGAGAAGAGAAAAGACGCTTTGTGCATCGATATTTATCCGCTTCCTCCGCTGGCAAGAGAAGTTGATCAATATCATCCAGGCCGGGCGCCCCCTCGTAAGGATCGTCGACGAGGTAGTCATTGGGGTTCTCATCTTCAGCATCGTCGCCGTCGTGTTGCACGGACTTTGCAGGTGAGAAATCCTTGTCTTGGCTCGGGTGCCCCGACCCCTGGACCAGTGTTGGAGTGTTGGCAGGAGTACTTTCCAAACGAATTAGTGATTTCGGCCAGGTCAATGGCCAAACCAAGCATTGCTCCAGGTTCAACTCGCTGTTGGCTGCGGATGGTTGGTTCGGAGGATCGAGAGCACCGCAACCAGGGAGCACCCGACTTAATGTCACTCTGAACACGTCCTCGGGCATACGAACGCCGTGGGAAACGCGGTTCAGAGGTGTGATGATTTTTCCTTTGGCGACGTCCTTTAACTCGCCGTTCACATTAAGGAGCAATGTGCATCCCGTCTCGTCGGCCTGCGAAACGTCGCGCGATCGTTGTTAGAGACTGATGCCGTCACGAATCAAGTCATAATATGTAATTAAGCAGTGCACGTTGAATTACCGTGAGGGCATTGAGCTCGGACAAGGGGGATGGACCGCTAAGTGTCGTCGGCGGCGTTGAAGAGATGTGGCGGGGCGGCGACGGATCTTTGCGACCTTCCGGCTGAGGGTTGGGGGCCGGCTCGTTCCGCGCAGCAGACGCCACGACGGGGGCCGCGTTCTGCGGCGCCACGACGGGGGCCACGTTCTGCGGCGCCACGACGGGGGCCACGTTCTGCGGCGCTGGCTGCACCATTTGGGCTATGTTTATCTCCGGGAGCGGCCCTTGTCCTCCACCTGCCATCCACGGCGCTAAGGACTGAGCGACGGACGCACAGATGGTAGGGAGGAGCTCATTGAGCCTCTCGTTCACAAGCTCGTCGACCGTCTTCTCCGGGCTCTTGTTCCGCTCCTTACGCTTATCCTTGGTGTCCGGGTAGTAGTGCGCATGCCGATGACCCTTTCCGAGGCCATGCACATGGCCACGATGCGGCTTCTTGTCAAGGGGCACTCCCTTCATCGCGTTCAGCGCCCTAATGAAAGGGGTGTCATACGGGTCCTTGTTCGTCGTCGCCGAGGACCCCCCCGTCAGATTGAGATAGGCGTTCTTTTTCTTCTTCCTCGAGATACTTATTCTCGAGCAGCTTGACCTTCTCGTTCAACACAAGATCGCCGGGCTTTTTGGGATCTTCCCTATAATGGGACCTGACAAAATTTCTCACCTGCGGGTCGGTGATCTTGTCAAACGGGTTCGGCCCTTCTGTCTTCGAATCCTCCTTTTCCCAGACTTTCTGCTTCCCAAGGTAACCCCGGCTTCCGAGATTGTGAGGGCCAATGTTCTTTTTTCGCTGTTCTTTCCCCCATTTACTCAGCGCCACCCTTTCCGGTTTGAGTTCGTCGATCTTGAATTGGGCCAAGTCTTCCTCGGAAATGGAGGGCCACATCTTATGGATCTCATCAAAATTCTTACCCTTCGCAAGCATCTCCCGCAAACTGGATCTCCAAGTCGTAAATGCCTTGGCGAACTTTCCCACTGCTAACGAGTTGACCAGATTCTTTTTCAGGTCCTAGTTGTCGTAAGGATCCGGGAATTTGTACCTTGTGTGCAGCTTCTCAATCAGCAGGGCGGCATTAGCCTTGTTTTCTTTAGCTCTGAGGTGCTCCATATTAACGTTGCCGAAGTCTCGAGCTATGCAGCCTATCTGGTTTCCATAGCCCTTGGCATAACTCTCCGGCTCGAGGGGAGCACCGCTCTTGGGGTCCACTTCTGTGAACTCTTCCCGCATGGTGGCGAGCATGTTGTGCCGCCTATCTTTGCGCTTAGCCGACGCCTCGCTACCGGAGGCGGTATCCCCGGTGCCACTACCGGTTTGATCACCTTCTGCGCCCGATGTATCGTTGCGCGGCTCTAGTTCCTGGCGAACGGTTTCGTCCATCTCGTCGTCTGCATCGTCGCCAGGCATCTCTAGATCCGGGTGAGGATCTACGGGTCCTCCTCCGGCGCTTAGCATAGAAAGCCACACATCGTCGTCCCCGTGTCCGAGACCAGAGCCACCCGCCTCGTCGTTGTGAGCCATATCTAATGAAGGAGAGAAAACCCGAAATAAGTTCAACAAATCCTACAAGTTAGACGATGTACCCCATATGAGTCCAAATTTCTCGGACACTCTAAGTTGTGATATTTTTAGCAAAGATCATGCCAAAATTCACGGAAAATTTCGGCATGACCTTTGCTAAAAATATCACAAATGGAGTACCCAAATTTGCCGGAACGGAAATTAATCAACATTCCGGCAAATAGGGACTCACGTGGGGTACCTGCACATAAAATCCCACCCCTCATATAATAGATCCCACCCCTCATATTATCATCGTCATCCACACGAAGGTGGGCATCCACACGACCACACCATATCCACCGCTCATAAAATTTCATCGCCATCCACACAACCACACCATATATCCACCACCCATATAACCACGCCATCCATCACAACCAGCCACCACCATCCATACACACCATCCATCACCAACCACCCAAAATTGCTAACAATTGAGTACTAAGAGAAAACACTAGGTAAATAAATTGCTAACAATTTCATGCATAAAAAAATTTAAAAGTGGGCTGGGATTTATTTCCCTCAGTCTGGCATAGGGATGCTATGCTACACACATCCCTGGGAGATTTAAAAGTGCAAGAAAAGCATCTGTTCTTATTAAATTTGTGCCTCAGCCTTTGCATCATAGGCTTGGCCAAGAAAACAAGCATGAGTAATGTGTTCTTATCGGTTTAATCTGTTCTTATCAGATAATACCTCCAGGGCAACAAAACAAGCATGAGTAAATTGTTCTTATCAGATAAAAAGATTCTTATCAGATAATAGCTCCAGGGGCAACAAAACAAGCATGAGTACACTGTTTCTTATCAGATAGTAGCTACCAGTACCACAATTCACAACCATAGCTCCAGGGGCAACAAAACAAGCATGTAGTAATCTGCTGCTGGGCACAAATCCATGGAAAGGAACCTCAACCACAACATTAACACCCTAAGGTGATTTCTACACACATCCTAGCAAGGGATCTTGCTAAATTATGCACAGAAAGTGGGCTGGGATTTATTTCCCTCAGTCTGGCATAGGGATGCTATGCTACACACATCCCTGGGAGATTTAAAAGTGCAAGAAAAGCATCTGTTCTTATTAAATTTTTGCCTCAGCCTTTGCATCACAGGCTTGGCCAGAAAACAAGCATGAGTAAAGTGTTCTTATCAGTTTAAACTGTTCTTATCAGATAATACCTCCAGGGGAAACAAAACAAGCATGAGTACACTGTTCTTATCAGATAAAAAATCCATGGCCTAGTTGCAGCAAGGAGTGGAGCAGCAAGGATGTAGTAATCTGCTGCTGGGCACCAACCACAACAAAACAAGCACGTAGTAATCTGCTGCTGGGCACAAATCCATGGAAAGGCAAACCAACAGCAAGTTATAGCATCAGGGGCACAAATCCATGGAAAGGCAAACCAACAGCAAGTTATAGCATCAGGGGCACAAATCCATGGAAAGGCAAACCAACAGCAGGTTCTAACAGCAAGTTATTCCTCTCAGATAATAGCTCCAGGGGCACAAATCCATGGAAAGGCTTGAATCAACATAGGCATCAGGTGGTATCACTAGGAAAATTCCCAGTTTCTAACAGCAACAGTTATAGCATCAGTTTCTAATTAACAGCAGGTTATAACATAGGCATCAGGTGGTATCTAACAGCACAAGTAATTCATCAGGCACAATGGCCTTGTGCCTCTCACAAGTATAGAGGGGACAGAGAGGGAAGAGAGGAGTGAGAGGCAGGAGAGGAGCAAGCTGGACAGAGGTTACCTCTCACAGGTGTTCTGTCGAACACCTTGCAGGCACGAGAGGAGCAAGGAGCAGCACGGAGGAGCACGGCCCCTCGGCGCAGCAGTGAGGCCGAGGAGAGGTAGGGGCGTCGCCGGAGAGCGAGAGCGTCGGAGGGAGGAGGGAGCGCGGTGGCTCGGGGCTCGCCGGAGATCACTCGGGGCAGGGGCCGGGCAGGGGGAGTGTGGCTCGGGGGCGCAGGGGTGGAGGGGCAGGCGGTGGAGCTCGTCGGAGAGTGGGACAGAGAGTGGGGCAGCGTGGGCGGTGGAACTCGTCGGAGATCGACTGACGGCGGCGGCGCGGGGGCAGTTTGGCCGGGGGGCGATCGGGTGCTCGATCTCTCGTCGATGCGAAACGACTAAGTCCCTGCGCACGCGTACTGCTGTGTGCAGAGAGGAGGTGGGGGGCCCAGGCGTAAGTGACAAGCGCTAGAACACCGCTGGCGAACACAGCCGTATGTTCGCCAGCGCTATGCCCATACCGCTGGCGAACAAAGTGTCGTTGGCCAGCGGTAACATACCGCTGGCGAACAAACTGTCGTTCCCCAGTGGTAACATAGCGCTGGCGAACAGGCAGCTTAGTTCGCCAGCGCTATATTTTTCATTTTATTTCTTTATTTTTCTTTGAATTTATTTACTGTATTGTTTTTATTAGTTTTTCTTTATGATTTATTTTGTTTTCTTATTTTGTTTAAATTATTCAAATACATTTCATTTATAAAAATTCAAACACACAATACAAATTAATTTCAAACATATTATGAATAATAATGTTTTATTTTGTTTTCTTTATTTGTTTAAATTATTCAAATACATTTCATTTATAATAATTCAAACACATTACAAACTAATTTCAAACACATTACAAATAATAATGTTTTATTTTGTTTTCTTTATTTTCTTAAATTATTCAAAGACACATTTCATTTATAATAATTCAAACACATTACAAATTAATTTCAAACACATTACAAATAATAATGTTTTATTTTGTTTTCTTTATTCTTTTAAACTATTCAAATACATTTCATTTATAATAATTCAAACACATTACAAATTAATTTCAAACACATTACAAATAATAATGTTTCATTTTGTTTAAATTATTCAAATACATTTCATTTATAATAATTCAAACACATTACAAACTAATTTCAAACACATTACAAATAATAATGTTTTATTTTGTTTTCTTTATTTTCTTAAATTATTCAAAGACACATTTCATTTATAATAACTCAAACACATTACAAATTAATTTCAAACACATTACAAATAATAATGTTTTATTTTGTTTTCTTTATTCTTTTAAATTATTCAAATACATTTCATTTATAATAATTCAAACACATTACAAATTAATTTCAAACACATTACAAATAATAATGTTTCATTTTGTTTAAATTATTCAAATACAATTGGCAGACAGATATATACATAGTTTCTCAGTGTTTGATCTTTTTGCCTTTTTTGGTCGCAGTTGCATAATTTAACCCCACATTATGACTTCTTCTTATGAATGGAAGACCATGCCTAGGTAGCGTAGTTCTGCTTCTTCTTGTTGTGTATGTTGCATGACAATCATCATCATCTTCTTGATCATCGTCAATATTTGGGTCGCCGAACGTGTCGAACTCGTCCTCGTCAACGACTCCATCCATTCTGATGATATTTCTTTTCCCTCTCCTCACGACAACACGGCTAGGCCTTGCGGGGTCTGTTATGAAGAAGCATTGGGACACATGCTTAGCCAATACCCATGGCTCATTTTGCGCTGTGACATTCGCGCTTGATGAGGTTCCGGCTTCGGGAATAACCATGGTTGTAAAGTATTGGTCTTCTTTTCTGACGGTCGACATCCTAGCCCATCTGACGCGGAACATAGGCACCTTCTCTCCAGAGTAGTTAAGCTCCCATATCTCCTCGATCCTTCCGTAGTATCTTAACTTTTTGTCACCGGTGTAGGATTCCATCGTTACCCCTGAGTTTTGATAATCGGAAGTTTTGTCTTTCTCCTCTGTGTAGAAAGTGAACCCGTTGATATCATATGCTTGAAACGTCGCTAGGTTGGGAGCTGGGCCATGTGCCAAGGCGTACAATAGTTTATTTTTCGCACAATCCCTTGGTGGTGGATTAGCGACGATCACATCTTTAAACCAACGCAAGAAAGTGGAGTTATGCTCTCTGATTATTTCTCCTTCGGTCCTCCGCTTGCCTTGTTCACTGTACTTTTTCATAATCGAGCTCTTGTGTTTTTCCACCCAAGTATCGACCATGTCAATGTGTTGGAGAGCTACTAAGTTTGCCCTGTTAAAGTCGGTGCGTCGACAAGCCCGATCCACATGCACTTCTCTACGTCCATTTTTGTGACCTACTCCATCGAGCTTGCCAATGTTCTTGTTTCTGGGCAGACCAACTGGGTCCTCCACGTCCATATTATTCGTGCAGAAAGAGATGCACTCTTCGGTGAGAAAGCCCTGAACGATGCTTCCGTCCGGACGAGCTCTGTTGCGAACATATCCTTTGATGACCCCATTCATCCTTTCAAACGGCATCATGTTGTGCAGGAACAACGGCCCGAGATGGATGATATCGTCCACGATATGGACCAACAGATGAACACATATGTCAAAGAATGATGGTGGAAAGTACATCTCAAGCTCGCATAGTATCACGACAATCTCTTCCTGCAGCCTTGAGATCTGCTTCCCCGTGATCGACTTTCGAGATATAACGTCGAAGAAGTTACAGAGGCCAAACAGGGTTTCCCGGACGTGTTTGTCCATTATTCCGCGGATCGCAACCGGAAGTATCTGCGTCATCATCACGTAACAGTCATGAGACTTCATCCCGCTAAACTTTTGTTTCTGCGCGTCGAGGAATCTGCTTATTAGCCTTGAGTAACCGCTAGGGACTTTGACTCCGAGAAGGCACATCATCAATTTTGTGATCTCGTCCGGACTAAGAGTGAAGCAGGAGGGGGGGCAGTAATAGTCATTCCTCTTAATAACCCTTTTGGCCTTGCGACCATCCGTCTCCTCATTACACGATTGATCGCCGTCGTCATCATCCGGGCGTCCCCCCTGAAGATCTACCCTAATACCAAAATATTTCAGGTCGTTTCTTGCTTTCACCCCGTCTTTGGTCCTCTCCGGCATGTTGAGCAGCGTGCCAAACAAACTTTCAAACACATTCTTCGTGATATGCATCAGATCAAGGCAGTGAGGCGTATCGAGAATGGGCCAGTATGGCAAGTCCCAAAACACCGACCTCGTCTTGCATACATCCAGAAGCGATTTTGGCGCCTTTTGCTTCTTTCCCGGCTCTGGGCATTCCTTCCAATCATTCAGCAAATTGTAGATTTCTTTGCCGCACCTCTTACGTGGAGGTCCACGGAGCTCATCCTCATCGTTAAAAAGGTCTCCTCGCCTTCTCCACGGGTCTTTGTTGGGTAGCCACCTTCGATGGCCAACGAAAACTGTTTTCGAAGACCCAGGATCTTTCGGAAGTTGCATAAACGTGGGGTCATCCATGCACCTCACGCAACCGTTATGTCCGTGGCACACCTGGCCCGCCACATATCCGTAGCCTAGTAGGTCGTGAACCGTACAGAGTAAGACAACTCTCATTGGGAAATATTGTTCACCGAAGGCGTCCCATGTGTTCACCCCTTCCTCGGCCCATAGCGTGTCCAGCTCATCTTTAAGCAGCTTCAGGTATAGATTGATGTCGTTGCCTGGTTGTTTCGGCCCTTGAATTAGCATACTCATGTGAATATACTTCCTCTTCATGCACAACCAGGGAGGGATGTTGTACATCCATACAAACACGGGCCAGGTGCTATGGGTGCTGCTCTGGTTTCCAAACGGATTGAGTCGTCGGTGCTCACACCCAACCTGATGTTCCTTGCCTCCGCCCCGAACGTTGGATATTCACAGTCAATTGCCTTCCATTGACTTGCATCTGAAGGATGTGTCAGAATTACTTTTTCACTCCGATTTGGATCTTTCAAAACTTTATTCCTCCTTTTCGCGTGCCAGCGCATGAGCTCTGCTTCCTTGCGGTCCGCGAAATACCGTTGCAGACGGGGAATGAGCGGAAAGTAGCACACAACTTTCCGAGGAGCTTTCTTCTTCCCTTTCTTGTATCGAGCGGCGCTGCAAACTGGACAAATGGTTTTGTTCGCGTCCTCTTTTCGATAAATGTAGCAATCGTTGATGCACACATGGTATTTTTCGTGAGGTAAATCAAAGGGGCACACGACTTTCTTGGCCTCGTCGCAACTTTTAGGACAGGTGTTGCCCTCTGGAAGGACATCGTGCCAGTATTGCAGGCTTGCATCGACGCTTATGTCGCTCCATTTGTATCTCGCCTTCATCTGCAGAACATCGAGGGCCACTCTCAGGCGGGACTCTCCCGGACCGCAGCCTGCATACAACAGTGTCTTCGAGTCTATCTCTAGTTGCGCCAGCTTCGATTGCTCTCTAGCAGCAGATATCGAGTTAGTCGTCTTTCTCAAAAGCAGTTCTTTCATATGAGGGTCACGCACAACTTCCGTTAGGGGTGTCCCTGTGTCCTCGTGATCTTCTTCCACGTCTTGTTCAACATCTTCTCCATGATCATGTGCGGGGTCATGAGGCTGATCTTGGTCCTGCTGTAGTTGGTCCTGCTGTAGTTCTAGTCGATCGTTGCTATTGTCCTGTTGCACATTATTTCCTACCGCCGCCGCCCCATGGACTTCATCATCTTCATCATCACTTACCCACTGACTGTTATACCCATCCATGAAACCATACCTTAGGAGGTGACTGAGCAAGTTTCCGGTAAAGGGATTGAGCAAGCCCCCTAGTTTGCACTTTCGACATGGACATCGTATCTCCTTGCGGCCATTTTGTAACATGTCTTCTGTCGCGTGTCTCAAGTAACTATTCACGACACGTTCACTCTTAACGACCACCATTATATGTCGCCTGCACGAGAGCGCGCCGATATAATTAATATTAGAACCAAACATGATATATATATATATATATATTTCGATATTGACGAAAAAAATTGGCATGACCTTCCTACAAATTGGAGGTTAGAGGGAGTGCCAAACTTTGCCGAGACGGAAATGAATCAACATTCCGGCAAAGTGGCAACTCATTTTCATATCAAAAATTTCACTTCATGTCGTATTCACGAAAAAATTTGGCATGACCTTCCTACAAATAGGAGGTTATTAGGGAGTGCCAAACTATGCCGAGACGGAAATGAATCAACATTCCGGCGATAGTTGGCTACTCAATTTCATTCCACAACAAATTGCGCACACATGCATTTATCGTCTCCATCACACGACCATTGTTGAATCCGGTGAAATTTCACACATATTGCATATCGCGTGTATCCGGACAAAATTTATATACAAACTCATTTAATTATATATTATCATTCATCCCACCTCAAATTAATAGATGGCTACACGATGATATCTGGAGAATTTTGGAGCTTTGGAGAGAAAGGGGGTAATTCTAGATCTAGATGGCTAGGGAGGGAAAATTTTGGGTAGAAATGGTGTTAGGATGGAGATAAACATATATATACCAACTAAAATAAATTTAGTTGGTTCAAAATAGAGTAGGAGGGTGGAGAAATAGGCATAATTTCGAGCTAGAGAGAGAAGAGGGGACAAGGGTGAAGAAGGGAGAGTGGAGGGGAAAGTGGGTGGTGGGGGTACCACTTATGGCAGATCTGCCAGAATACCGCTGGCGAACAGGTGTTGTTGTTCGCCAGCGCTAACATGCGTCCTGGGCCCACATGTTAGCGCTGGCGATCAACAACACTTGTTCGCCAGCGGTATTGAGCGTAGCGCTGGCGAACCCCAAGCCCTGTTCGCCAGCGGTAAAATGAGGCAGCGGCTGTAGCGCGCAGGTGGGGCCCAGCCTTAGCGCTGGCGAACCAGATGGAATGTTCGCCAGCGGTAGAATTAGAAGCGCTGGCGAACAGATAATTCTGTTCGCCAGTGCTGTTAGCGCTGGGCAACCGAAATTCATGTTGGCCAGCAGTATGCTGGTGGCTATAAGCCATTCCCTACTAGTGCCTTGTGAGTCCATGGCTAGGAGCACATAACACTATGTATATCTCTGGGTCCGCGGTCGTGACGCGGGCAATCTCGTATATGCATGAAAGCTGGTGGGGTCAACGAAGTGTTGGGTTTATATCACATTGATGAAGAAGAAGAACCTTATTACTTCAAGTTCACTGAGGGCTGGTCTGAATTCGTTGTTCAATCGCGATTGCAAATAGATGATCTCATCGTCATACAGGTAAAGGTGACGAAGGACTATATCAGGCTGGTCGTAGAGGTGGTCAGTGACAATGCGGACGGCGACGTCGAATCACAGGAGGACGATGGGGCAGTGAACTTGGCAGTGTAGTTGGTGATAACTTCTGAGTAATTTTAGAGAATGATAACAAACTTGTGTTGTTGTTTTATCATCTAGTTTGGTGGTCAGAACTTGTGTTAATTTTTTTAATTAATTAGCATGTATATTCCTCGTGTATAGATGTAGTAGTACCAGAAATGCTATCTTTTGTTGTCCTACCAAAACTATTTCATATAACCTTGTAGTAGTACGAGAAATGTTGTCTTTTGTTGTCCTACCAAACTATCTCATGAAAACTGTTGTTGCAAACTATCTCCTTTCTAGTGATTACTTTCAAACGTAGTCCAAATATTCCTGAGCATTCTTAAGAAACAAATTATTGAGATAAACTATAAAATTAGTAAACACAACTTAAACATAGTTCGACACAAATCTGCGATAAACTTGCGAGTGCACAACAGGTCTTAAACTGAAAGAAATGGATAGCAGGTAACGTGGGACAAGCCCCAAACACGCTCACGCAGGAGCAATGGAGCTTAATTTGAAGCCCCACTCTGGGAGGAACTCCCCTTTCTTGGCTAGTTCGAGTTCCCTGCGGAGGAGAACAATTTCCGAGTCTTTCAGCTCAATCTTCTTTCGAGGAATGAGACCGTGCTCAGTATGTCGACGTTTTGCATCAGCTTCTCATTCAGCTCACGGCATATTTCCGACGCAACCCTTTCTACCTCCTGATAGCAGGCAATAGATTCTTTAGCCTTGCGACCATTCTCCCTACACTCCACTTCCAGATTCTTGAACTCCTTGTCCAGTTCTGCCAAATGGGTCTTGAGCGAATCGACGACGCCCACCAGCCCCAACAGCGAAGGCGATCCGGTGCGGACACTGGAACCACCGGCGCTGCACGAAGGGGAACCAGATGTTGAAATAAATCCAAAGGAATTGAAAAGGTGGAATCGAAATGAAGGAAGAAGAACTGTTGAAACAAATCGTGTTGAAACAAATACCTTGTTGCAGCAGAAGACGACATCCTCAGTGGCGACGAGCAGAAAGGCACGAACGAGCGGCGGAGGGACAACTGATTTCGCTTCGAGGAGAATAAATGTTGGTTTCTGGGGAAGAAATGCACAAATGATTGGAGGGAGGAGAAAACCCTAAATAGAGCGGGGTGGGGGAGACGACGAGGGGGGGAGAAGACGAGGAATCCACCCACGAACCCACACACGCAGCGGTACGTTGGCACGTACGCAACATACGTGCGTTGCCACGTAGGTCATATTCGTTGTGTGTACGTGCACAACCAGCGTAGACTCTCTGACTAACCTCTGGCCGGACTTTTCTTTGACTTTGAGTCATTGACAGCTGGATCCCACGTCTCATGGGACGCATCCACGACCAATGCATGCAAGCAATCTGCGTGCAGAGTTGGCTTCTTTCTAATTTAACTCGTTGGAGCCTCTCCTTGGAATTTTTTGTACGTTCAAAAAACAAATTCTGAACAAACAAAATTTGCCAAGAACACAAACTATATGTGAACGGAGGGGAGTACTTCAATATATGTTCCGTCATAAGCTTCAACATTGGATGGCGGTACACACTTAGTCTTAATTAAACTGAAATAAAATCATAACACAAATACTACCTGGGACAAGCTCCAAACACGCTCACGCAGGAGCAAATCGATTTAGATCTGGCCGGGCTCCCCTGCTTCCTTGGCCAGCACTTCGATCTCACGGCGGATGAGATCAGCTTCCTGGTCTTGCATCTGAATCTTATTCCATAGTTGTTCCGTCTTCCTACCAAAGTCATGGTGGACCGGCAGAATCTAAGCCATGCTAGTAGCAGCCCTCAAAGCTATCTGCTTCTCCTCCAGCTCGAGTGCATAATATTTCATCTCCCACCTGGCATTCGCGAGGATCTCTTTCGCGGTCCTGGCTATGTCCTCGTTCCGGATTTTGATCTGCCCCATGGTAACCTTGGCATCTAGAACCTGCCTCGAAAGGAAAGTGTGGTCCAGGACTGAACCAGGTTGCTCAGTGGAACAACTGACCCTGTAGGAACTTTTGTAAGAAGATGCATGAAAAAATCCAAAATGTGGAATCAAAAATGAATGTTTGTGCGTTGAAACAAATACCCGGCTGCTAGGGAATCCTCAGTACTCCTCTTCTTAGACGTAGAGGAGATCGGTGAAGACGACATCGTTGGTGAGAAAAAGAGGAGGAAGCGAACATATTTTGGCATGGGGGAAGAACAGATAAAATGCAGGCATGTGAAAGTGGCGATATTAACTCAGTTGCAACTGCACTGCTGACAAGCATGTGGAAGTGGAGATGGCAAACTACATTCACTCCTCCCACGCGTGGGATTAGCCCACCTTTTCAGCATGTACTATACGTTGTATTGGCAGCTTGGCACGTTCAAGTTGTGTTGGAATGTAGGCACACCCGAGGGGTATGTACATGGACGACATTCGAAAGAACAACACATGGTATGCGAAGGGACTAGGGTTTTTCCGGAGAGGGGCTCCGGAGCGTCTGAATGCCACCACAACAGATGATGCGATATCATGTGTGTTAGAGTGTGGCATGGGTCTTGGATGCCAAATATCCACTCACTCTCTGTGTTAGGGCTTCACCAGCGTCGGATTCTCTCTAGAGGGTTCCACGACTACTTAAAGCCTGGAACTCCCGGATCTGACAGAATGGGGGAAATCTTGCCAATAGGTTGGCCCTACCATTGACTTGGTTCTTCCTTGGGAGTAATATAACTCAACCAATA
Source organism: Alopecurus myosuroides (assembly GCA_028641055.1). Lineage (NCBI taxonomy): Eukaryota > Viridiplantae > Streptophyta > Magnoliopsida > Poales > Poaceae > Alopecurus > Alopecurus myosuroides. The sequence continues at coordinate 182,237,998 of CM054060.1, read as the reverse complement.
AATTGGTTACACCTTGCTACCCCCCATCCGGCTCACGTAGACGGGCCATAACAGCAGTTCCGTCTTTTTCCCCAAGGGGTTATGGTTTCTCCGAAGAGGGGCTATGGAGTGTCAGAATGCCACCAAAACTCATGGTATGCCATACCATGTGTGATATAGAGTGTGGAAAGTGTCTTGGATGACCAATATTCCCTCACTCTCTTTGTTAGGGCTTCATTGGCGTCGGATTCTCTTTGGCAGGTTCCAGGAGTACTTAGAGTCGAAATTCCCGGATCTGGTGGAACGGGGAGAATCCTTCCAAGAGGTGAGCCCTAACATTGTCTTTGGTGTTCCTTGGACATAACATAACACAACCAAGCAATCGGCTCCATTTTGCTACCCCCTTCCAGCTCATGTACCCAGAGAGGCCAGAACGGCGGTTCTGTCTTTTTCCCCAACGGGGCTAGCGTTTCCCCGGAGAGGGACTCCGGAGCGTATGAATTACACCACAGCACATGGTATGCCATACCATATGTGTTAGAGCGTGGCATGGGTCTTTTATGCCAAACATTCCCTCACTCTCTTTGTTAGGGCTTCACCGGCGTCGGATTCTCTCTAGCGGGTTCCACGACTACTTAGTGCCTGAAACTCCCGGATCTGACAGAACGGGGGAAATCTTGCCAAGAGATTGGCCCTACCATTTACTTGGGTGTTCCTTGGGCCTAATATAACACAACGAAGCAATTTGTTCCACCTTGCTACCCCCTTCCGGCTCACGTAGAGGGGCCAAAACGATAGTTTCATCTTTTTCCCCAAGGGGCTATGGTTTCTCCGAAGAGGGGCTCCGGAGCGTCTGAATGCCAGCATATTGTATGCCATACCATGTGTGTGTGCCATAACATGTGTGATATGGAGTGTGGAAAGTGTATTGGATGACCAAGATTCCCTCATTCTCTTTGTTAGGGTTTCATCTGCGTCGGGTTCTCTCTGGCGGGTTCCAGGACTACTTAGAGCTGAAACTCCCGGATCTGGCGGAACGGGCGAAATCTTGCCAAGAGGTGGACCCTAACATTGAATTTGGTGTTTCTTGGACCCAACCTAACACAACCAAGCAATCGGTTTCACTTTGCTACCCATTTCCGGCTCATGTACGCGGAGAGGCTAGAACGGCGGTTCCATCTTTTTCCCCAACGGGGCTAGGGTTTCCCCGGAGAGGGACTCTGGAACGTACGAATGCCACCACAGCACATGGTATGCCATAACATATGTGTTAGAGTGTGGCAAAGTCTTGGATGCCAAACATTCCCTCACTCTCTGTGTTAGGGCTTCACCAGCGTCGGATTCTCTCTAGCGGGTTCCACGACTACTTAGAGCCTGAAACTCCCAGATCTGGTAGAACGGGGGAAATCTGGCCAAGAGGTTGGCCCTACCATTGACTTAGGTGTTACTTGGGCCTAATATAGCACAACCAGGCAATTTTTTCCACCTTGCTACCCCCTTCCGGCTCACGTAGAGGGGCCAGAACGACAGTTCCGTCTTTTTCCCCAAGGGGCTATGGTTTCTCTGAAGAGGGGCTCCGGAGCGTCCGAATGCCAACACATGGTATGCCATACCATGTGTGTTGCCATACCATGTGTTCTAGAGTGTTTCACGTGTCTTCGATGCCAAAGATCCCATCACTCTTTCTGTTAGGGCTTCACCAGCGTCGGATTCTCTCCTCCGGGTTCTAGGACTGCTCACACCCCGAAACTCCCGGATCTGACAGAACGGGGGGGAATCTTGCCAATAGGTGGGCCCTACCATTGTCTTGGGAATTCCTTGGGCCTAACATGACACAACCAAGCAACTAGTTCCACTTTGCTACCCCCTTCCTGCTAACGTAGAGGGGCCAGGACGACAGTTCCGTCTTTTTCTACAACGGGGCTAGGGTTTCACCGGAGAGGGGCTCCGGAGCGTCTGAATCCCACCAAAACAAATTTTTTGCCATACCTTGTGTTTTAGAGTGTGCCATGTTTCTTTTATGCCAAAGATCCCATCAATCTTTGTGTTAGGGCTTCACCGGCGTCAGATTCTCTCTTCCGGGTTCCAGGACTACTCACACCCCGAAACTCCCGAATCTGACGGAACGGGGGGAATCTTGCCAGGATGTGGTCCTACCATTTTCTTGGGTGTTCCTTGGGCCTAACATGACACAACCAAGCAACTAGTTCCACTTTTCTACCCCCTTCCGGCTCATGTAGAGGGGCCAGGACGGCAGTTCCGTCTTTTTCTACAGCGGGGCTAGGGTTTCACCGGAGAGGGGATCCGGAGTGTTTGAATCCCACCAAGTCCCATGGTATTATATACCATGTGTGTTAGAGTTTTTCATGTGTCTTGGATGCTAAAGATCCCATCACTCTTTGTGTTAGGGCTTCAACGGCGTCGGATTCTCTCTTCGGGGTTCCAGGACTCCTCACACCCCGAAAGTACCGGATCTGACGGAATGTGTGGAATCTTGCCAAGAGGTGGGCCCTAACATTCTCTTGGGTGTTCCTTTGGACTAACATGACACAACCAAGCAACTATTTCCACTTTTCTACCCCCTTCCGGCTCACGTAGAGGGGTCGGGATGGCAGTTCCGTCTTTTTCTACAACGGGGCCAGGGTTTCACCGGAGAGGGGCTCCGGAACGTCTGAATCCGACCAAGTCCCATGTTATGCCATAAAATTTGTTTTATAGTGTGTAATGTGTCTTGGATGCAAAAGATCCCATCACTCACTGTGTTAGGGCTTCACCGGCGTCGGATTCTCTCTTCCGGGCTCCAGGACTGCTCACACCCCGAAACTCCCGGATCTGATGGAATGTGGGGAATCTTGACAATAGGTGGGCCCTACCATTATCTTGGTGTTCCTTGGGACTAAAATTACAAAACCAAGAAACTAGTTCCGCTTTTCTACCCCCTTCCGGCTCACGTAGTGGGGCCAGGACGACAGTTCCGTCTTTTTCTACAGCGGGGCTATGGTTTCACTAGAGAGGGACTCCGGAGCGTCTGAATCCCACCAAGTCCCATGATATTCCATACCATGTGTTATAGAGTGTTCCATGTGTCTTGGATGCCAAATATCCCATCACTCTTTGTGTTAGGGCATCACCGGTGTCGGATTCTATCTTCCGGGTTCCAGGACTGCTCACACCTCGAAACTCCCGGATCTGACGGAACGGTGGGAATCTTGCCAAGAGGTGGGCCCTACCATTGTCTTGAGTGTTCCTTGGTCCTAAAATGACACAACCAAGCAACTAGTTCCACTTTGATACCCCCTTCCGGCTCACGTAGAGGGTGAGGACGACAATTCTGTCTATTTCTACAGCGGGGCTAGGGTTTCACAGGAGAGGGGCTCCGGAGCGTCTGAATCCCACCAAGTCCCATAGTATGCCATACCATGTGTTATAGAGTGTACCATGTGTCGTCGATGCCAAAGATACCATAGCTCTTTGTGTTAGGGCTTCAACGGCGTCGGATTCTCTCTTCCGGGTTCCAGGACTGCTCACACCCTGAAACTCCCGGATCTGACGGAACGGGGGAACTCTTTCCAAGTGGTGGGCCATACCATTGTCTTGGGTGCTACTTGGGACTAACATGAAACAACCAAGCAACTATTTACACTTTTCTACTCCCTTCCGGCTCACGTAGAGGGGCTAGGACGGCAATTCCGTCTTTTTCTACATCGGGGCTAGGGTTTCACCGGAGAGGGGCTCCAGAGCGCCTGAATCCAACCAAAACCAGGTGTTTGCCATAACATGCGTGTTAGAGTGTGTAATGTGTCTTGTATGCCAAAGATCCCATCAATCTTTCTGTTAGGGCTTCACCGGCGTCGGATTCTCTCTTCCGGGTTCCAGGACTGCTCACACCCCGAAACTCCCGGATCTGACGGAACGAGGGGAATCTTGCAAAGAGGTGGCCCCTACCATTTACTTTGGTTTTCCTGGTACCCAACCTAACACAACCAATAAATCGGTTCCTCTTTGCTACCCCCTTCCGGCTCATGTACGCGGAGAGGCTAGAACGGCGGTTCCATCTTTTTCCCCAACGGGGCTAGGGTTTCCCCGGAGAGGGACTCCAGAGCGTATGAATGCCACCACAGCACATGGTATGCCATAACATATGTGTTAGAGTGTGGCAAGGTCTTGGATGCCAAACATTCCCTCACTCTCTCTGTTAGGGCTTCACCAACGTCGGATTCTTTGTAGCGGGTTCCACGACTACTTAGAGCTCGAAACTCCCAGATCTGACAGAATGGGGGAAATCTTGCCAAGAGGTTGGCCCTACCATTGACTTCGGTGTTCCTTGGGCCTAATATAACACAACAAGGCAATTTGGTCTAGCTTGCTACCCCCTTCTGGCTCACGTAGAGGGGCCAGAACGGCAGTTCCGTCTTTTCCCCCAAGGGGCTATGGTTTCTCCGAAGAGGGGCCCTGGAGCGTCTGAATGCCAGCACATGGTATGCCATACCATGTGTGCTATAGTGTGTCACGTTTCTTGGATGCCAAAGGTCTCATCACTCTTTCTGTTAGGGCTTCACCACTGTCGGATTCTCTCTTCCAGGTTCCAGGACTGCTCACACCCCGAAACTCCCGGATCTGACAGAACAGGGGTAATCTTGGCAATAGGTGGGCCCTAACATTGTCTTGGGTGTTCCTTGGGCCTAACATGACACAACCAAGAAACTAGTTCCACTTTGCTACCCCCTTCCCGCTCACGTAGAGGGGCCAGGACGGCAGTTCTGTCTTTTTCTTCAACGGGGCTAGGGTTTCACCAGAGAGGGGCTCCGGAGCGTCTGAATCCCACCAAAAACAATTTTTTGCCATACCATGTGTTTTAGAGTGTTCCTTGTTTCTTTTATTCCAAAGATCCCATCAATCTTTGTGTTAGGGCTTCACCGGCGTGAGATTCTCTCTTCCGGGTTCCAGGACTGGTCACACCCCGAAACTCCCGAATCTGACGGAAAAGGGGGAATCTTTCCAACAGATGGGCCCTACCATTGTCTTGGGTGTTCCTTGGGCCTAACATGACACAACCAAGCAACTAGTTCCACTTTTCCACCCCCTTCCGGCTCATGTAGAGGGGCCAGGACGGTAGTTCCGTCTTGTTCTACATCCGGGCTAGGGTTTCACCGGAGAGGGGCTCCGAAGCGTGTGAATCCCACCAAGTCCCATTTTATGCAATACCATGTGTTTTAGAGTGTGTAATGTGTCTTGGATTCCAAATATCTCATCACTCTTTGTGTCAGGGCTTCACCGGCGTCGGATTCTCTCTTCCGCGCTCCAGGACTGCTCACACCCCGAAACTCCCAGATCTGACGGAATGGGGGGAATCTTGCCAAGAGATGGGCCCTACCATTGTATTGGTGTTCTTTGGGACTAACATTACACAACCAAGCAACTAGTTCCACTTTTCTACCCCCTTCCGCCTCACGTAGAGGGGCCAGGACGGCAGTTCCGTGTTTTTCTACAACGGGGCTAGGGTTTCACCGGAGAGGGGCTCCGGAGCGTCTGAATACCACCAAGTCCCATGCTATGACATACCATGTGTGATAGACTGTTCCATGTGTCTTGGATTCCAAATATCCCATCACTCTTTGTGTTAGTGCTTCACCGGCGTCGGATTCTCTCTTCCGGGTTCCAGGACTGCTCACACCCAGAAACTCCCGGATCTGATGGAACGGGGGGAATATTTCGAAAAGGTGGGCCCTAACATTGTATTTAGTGCTCCTTGGTCCTAACATGACACAACCAAGCAACTATTTCCACTTTGATACCCCCTTCCGGCTCACGTAGAGGGGCGAGGACGACAATTCTATCTTTTTCTACACCGGGGCTAGGGTTTCACCGGAGAGGGGCTCCGGAGCGTATGAATCCCACCAAGTCCCATAGTATGCAATAAGATGTGTTATAGAGTGTACCATGTGTCTTTTATGCCAAAGATCCCATCACTCTTTGTGTTAGGGCTTCAACGGCGTCGGATTCTCTCTTCCGGGTTCCAGGACTGCTCACACCCCGAAACTCCTGGATCTGACGAAACAGGGGGAATCTTTCCAAGAGGTGGGACCTACCATTGTATTGGGTGTTCTTTGGGACTAATATGACACAACCAAGCAACTAGTTCCACTTTGCTACCCCCTTCCCGCTCACGTAGAGGGGCTAGGACGGCAGTTCCGTCTTTTTCTACAACGAGGCTAGGGTTTCACCGGAGAGGGGATCCGGAGCGTGTGAATCCCACAAAGTCCCATGTTATTCCATACCATGTGTTTTAGATTGTTTAATGTGTCTTGTATGCCAAAGATCCCATCACTCATTGTGTTAGGGATTCACCGGCGTCGGATTCTCTCTTCTGGGTTCCAAGACTGCCCACACCCCAAAACTCCCGGATCTGACGGAACGGAGGTAATATTTCCAAGAGGTGGGCCCTACCATTGTCTTGGGTGTTCCTTGGGCTTAAAATGACACAACCAAGAAACTATTTCCACTTTTCTACCACCTTTTGGCTCACGTAGAGGGGCCAGAACGGCAGTTCCGTCTTTTTCTACACCGGGACTAGGGTTTCACCGGAGAGGGGCTCCGGAGCGTCTGAATCCCACCAAAACCAATTGTTTGCCATAAAATGTGTGATATATTGTTCCATGTGTCTTGGATTCCAAATATCCCATCACTCTTTGTGTTAGGGCTTCACCAGCGTCGGATCCTCTCTTCCGGGTTCCACGACTGCTCACAGTCCGAAACTCCCAAATCTGACGGAACAAGGGGAATCTTCCCAAGAGGTAGTCCCTACCATTGTCTTGGGTGTTCCTTTGTCATAACATGACACAAAAAAGCAACTAGTTACACTTTTCTACCCCCTTCTGGCTCACGTAGAGGGGCCAGGACGGCAGTTCCGTCTTTTTCTACAACGGGGCTAGGGTTTCACTGGAGAGGGATCCAGAGCGTGTGAATCCAATCAAGTCCCATGGTATGCCATACAATCTGTGTTAGAGTGTTTAATTTGTCTTGGATGTTAAAGATCCCATCACTCTTTGGGTTAGGGATTCACCGGCGTCGGATTCTCTTTTCCGGGTTCCAGGACTGCTCACACCCCGAAACTCCCGGATCTGACGGAACGGGGGTAATATTGCCAAGAGATGGGCCCTAACATCTTCTTGGGTGTTCCTTGGGCCTAAAATGACACAACCAAGCAACTAGTTCCACTTTTCTACCCCCTTCCGGCTCACGTAGAGGGGCCAGGACGGCAGTTCCGTCTTTTTCTACAGAGGGGCTAGTGTTTCACCGGAGAGGGGCTCCAGAGCATGTGAATCCCACCAAGTACCATGGTATATCATCCCATGGGAGTTAGAGTGTGTAATGTGTCTTGGATTCCAAATATCTCATCACTCTTTGTGTTAGGGCTTCACCGTCGTCGGATTCTCTCTTCCGAGTTCGCGGACTGCTCACACCCCGAAACTCCCGGATCTGACGGAACGGTGGAATCTTGCCAAGACGTGGGCCCTACCATTTTCTTTGGGGTTACTTGGTCATAACATGACACAACCAAGAAACTAGTTTCACTTTGCTACCCCTTCCGGCTCACGTAGAGGGGCTAGTACTGCAGTTCCGTCTTTTTCTAAAACGGGGCTAGGGTTTCACTAGAGAGGGGCTCCGGAGCGTGTGAATCCCTTCAAGTCCCATGGTATTCCATAAAATGTGTGTTAGAGTGTTTCATGTGTCTTGTATGCCAAATATCCCATCACTCTTTGTGTTAGGGCTTCGCCGGCGTCAGATTCTCTCTTCCGGGTTCCAGGACTGCTCACACCCCGAAACTCCCAGATCTGACGGAACGGGGGGAATCTTGCCAAGAGTTGGGCCCTACCATTGTCTTGTGTGATCCTTGGGCCTAAAATGAAACAACCAAGAAAATAGTTCCACTTTTGCTACCCCTTCCGGTTCACGTAGAGGGGCACGGACGGTAGTTCCGTCTTTTTCTACGACGGGGCTATGGTTTCACCGGAGAGGGGCTCCGGAGCGTTTGAATCCCACAAAAACCCATGGTATGCCATACCATGTGTTATATAGTGTTCCATGTGTCTTGGATGCCAAATATATCATCACTCTTTATGTTAGGGCTTCACCGGCGTCGGATTCTCTCTTCCGGGTTCTAGGACTGCTCACACCCCGAAACTCCCGGATCTGACGGAACGGGGAGAATTTTGCCAAGAGGTGGGCCCTACCATCGTATTGGGTGTTCCTTGGTCCTAAAATGACACAACCAAGAAGCTAGTTCCACTTTTCTATCCCCTTCCGGCTCACGTAGAGGGGCCAGGACGGTAGTTCCGTCTTTTTTCACAGCGGGGCTGGGGTTTCACCGGAGAGGGGCTCCGGAGCGTCTGAATCCCAGCAAAACCATGTTTTTTCCATACCATGTGTGTTATAGTGTGTCATGTGTCTGGGATGACAAAGATCCCATCACTCTTTGTGTTAGGGCTTCACAAGTGTCGGATTCCCTCTTCCGGGTTCCAGGACTGCTCACACCCCGAAACTCCCGGATCTGACGGAACGGGGTGAATCTTGACAATAGGTGGGCCATACCATTGTATTGGGTATTACTTGGGCCTAACATGACACAACCAAGTAACTAGTTCCACTTTGCTACCCCTTCCGGCTCACCTAGAGGGGCCAGGACATCAGTTCCGTCTTTTTCTACAGGTGGGCTAGGGTTTCACTAGAGAGGGGCTCCGGAGAGTCTGAATCCCACCAATTATCCTGGTATGCCATACCATGTGTTATAGAGTGTGCCATGTGTCTTGGATGCCAAATATCCCATCGCTCTTTGTGTTAGTCCTTCACCGGCGTCGGATTCTCTCTTCGGGGTCCAGGACTGCTCACACCCCGAAACTCCCGGATCTGACAGAACGGGGGAATATTGCCAAGATGTGGGCCATACCATTGTATTGGGTGTTCCTTGGGAATAACATGACAAAAAAAAGCAACTAGTTCCACTTTTCTACCCCCTTCCGGCTCACGTAGAGGGGCCAGGATGGCAGTTTCGTCTTTTTCTACAATGTGGATAGGGTTTTACCGGAGAGGGGCTCCGGAGCGTGTGAATCCCACCAAGTACCACGGTATGGCATACCATGTGTGTTAGAGTGTTTCATGTGTCTTGGATGCCAAATATACCATCACTCTTTGTGTTAGGGCTTCACCGGCGTTGGATTCTCTCTTCCGGGTTCCAGGACTGCTCACACCCCGAAACTCCCGGATCGGATGGAACTGGTGGAATCTTGCCAAGAGGTGGGCCCTACCATTGTCTTGGGTGTTAATTGGTACAAAAATGACACAACCAAGCAACTATTTCCACTTTTCTACCCCCTTCCGGCTCACGTAGAGGGGCCAGGACGGCAGTTCCATCTTTTTCTACAACGGGGCAAGGGTTTCACCGGAGAGGGGCTCCGGAGCGTCTGAATCCCGCCAAAAACAATTGTTTGCCATACAATGTGTGTTAGAGTGTGTCATATGTCTTGGATTCCAAATATCCCATCACTCTTTCTGTTAGGGCTTGACCGACGTCAGATTCTCTCTTCCGGGTTCCAGGACTGCTCACACCGCGAAACTCCTGGATCTGACGGAACGGGGGGAATCTTTCCAAGAGGTGGGCCCTAACATTGTCTTGGGTGTTCCTTGGGCCTAAAATGACACAACCAAGCAACTAGTTCCACTTTGCTACGCCCTTCCGGCTCACATAGAGGGGCCAGGACGGTAGTTTCGTCTTTTTCTACAGCGGGGCTAGGGTTTGTCTGAGAGATTGTTCCATGCGTATTGTATGCCAAAGATCCTATAAACTTTGTGTTACGGCTTCACCGGCGTCGGATTCTCTCTTCCGGGTTGCATGACTGCTCACACCCCGAAACTCCCGGATCTGACAAAACGGGGGGAATCTTGCCAAGAGGTGGGCCCTACCAATGTCTTGGGTGTTACTTGGGCCTAACATGACGCAACAAAGCAACTAGTTCCACTTTTCTACCCCTTCCAGCTCACGTAGGGGGGCCAGGACGGCAGTTCCGTCTTTTTCTACAATGGGGCTAGGGTTTCACCGGAGAGGGGCTCCGGATCGTGTGAATCCCACCAAGTACCATGGTATGCCATACCATGTGTGTTAGAGTGTGTCGTGTTTCTTGTATGCCAAATATACCATCACTCTTTGTGTTAGGGCTTCACCGGCGTCGGATTCTCTCTTCCGGGTTCCACGACTGCTCACACCCCGAAACTCCCGGATCGGACGGAACGGGTGGAATATTGCCAAGAGGTGGGACCTACCATTGTCTTGGGTGTTCATTGGTACAAAAATGACACAACGAAGCAACTATTTCCACTTTTGTACCCCCTTCCGGCTCACGTAGGGGGGCCAGGACGGCAGTTCCATCTTTTCCTACAACGGGGCTAGGGTTCCACCGGAGAGGGTATCCGGAGCGTCTGAATCCCACCAAAACCAATTGTTTGCCATACAATGTGTGTTAGAGTGTGTCATATGTCTTGGATGCCAAAGATCCCATCACTCTTTGTGTTAGGGCTTCACCGACATCAGATTCTCTCTCCCGGGTTCCAGGACTTCTCACACCACGAGACTCCCGGATCTGACGGAATGGGGGGAATCATGCCAATAGGTGGGCCCTAACATTGTCTTGGGTGTTCCTTGGGCCTAAAATGACACAACCAAGCAACTAGTTCCACTTTCATACCCCCTTCCGGCTCACGTAGAGGGGCCAAGACGGCAGTTCCGTCTTTTTCTACAATGGGGCTAGGGTTTCACCGGAGAGGGGCTCCGGAGGGTCTGAATCCCACCAATTCCCATGGTATACCATACCATGTGTTATAGAGTGTGCCATATGTCTTGGATGCCAAAGATCTTGTCACTCTTTGTGTTAGGGCTTCATCGGCGTCATATTCTCTCTTCCGGGTTCCACGACTGCTCACACCCCGAAACTCCCGGATCTGACGGAACAGGGGGAATCTTGCCAAGAGGTGGGCCCTAACATTGTCTTGGGTGTTCCTTGGGAATAAAATTACACAGCCAAGCAACTATTTCCACTTTTCTACCCACTTCCGACTCACGTAGAGGGGCTAGGACAGTAGTTTCGTCTTTTTCTAGAGCGGGGCTAGGGTTTCACCGGAGAGGGGCTCCGGAGCGTCTGACTTCCACCAAGTCCCATGGTATACCATAACATGTGTGATAGAGTGTTCCATGTGTCTTGGATTCCAACTATCCCATCGCTCTTTGTGTTAGGGCTTCACCATCGTAGGATTCTCTCTAGCTGGTTCCACGACTACTTAGAGCCCGAAACTCCCGGACCTGACAGAACGGGGGAAATCTTACCAAGAGGTTGGCCCTACCATTGACTTGGGTGCTCCTAGGGCCTAATATAACACAACCAAGCAATTGGTTCCACCGCGCTACCCCTTCTGGCTCCCGTAGAGGGGCCAGAACGGCACTTCCGTCATTTTCCCCAAGGGGCTAATTAAGGTTTGTCCGAAGAGGGGCTCTGGAGCGTCTGAATGCCACCACAGCACATGATATGCCATAACATGTGTGTTGCCATACAATGTGTGATATATAGTGTGGCAAGTGTCTTGGATGACCAAGATTCCCTCACTCTCTGTGTTAGGGCTTCACGGGTGTTGGATTCTCTCTAGGGGTTCCAGGACTACTTAGAGTCGAAACTCCCGGATCTGGCGGAACTGGGGGAATCTTGCCAAGAGGTGGGCCCTAACGTTGTCTTTGGTGTTCCTTGGACATAACCTAACACAACCAAGAAATCGGTTCCACTTTGCTACCCCCTTCCGGCTGAGTACACGAAGAGGCCAGAAGGGCGGTTCCGTCTTTTTCCCCAACGGGGCTAAGGTTTCCCCGGAGAGGGACTTCGGAGCGTATGAATGCCACCACAGCACATGGTATTCCATACCATATGTGTTAGAGTGTGGCATGGGTCTTGGATTCCAAACATTCCCTCGTTCTCTGTGTTAGGGCTTCACCGGCGTCGGATTCTCTCTAGCGGGTTCCACGACTACTTAGAGCCTGAAACTCGCGGATCTGACAGAACGGGGGAAATCCTGCAAAGAGGTTGGCCCTACCATTGACTTGGGTGTTACTTGTGCCTAATATAGCACAACCAAGCAATTGGTTCCACCTTTCTACCCCGTTCCGGCTCACGTAGTGGGCTAGAACGGCAATTCCGTGTTTTTCCCCAAGGGGCTATGGTATCTCCGAAGAGGGGCTCCGGAGCGTCTGGATGCCAGCACATGGTATGCCAAACCATGTGTGTTGCTATACCATGTGTTATATATTGTGTGGCAAGTGTCTTGGATGACCAAGATTCCCTCACTCTATTTGTTAGGCCTTCATCGGCGTCAGATTCTCTCTGGCGGGTTCCAGGACTACTTAGAGTCGAAACTCCCGGATCTGGCAGAACGGGGGGAATCTTGACAAGAGGTGGGCCCTAAAATTGTCTTTGGTGTTTCTTGGACATAAAATAAAACAACCAAGCAATCAGTTCCACTTTGCTACCCCCTTCCGGCTCATGTACGCGGAGAGGCCAGAACGGCGGTTCCGTCTTTTTCCCCAATGGGGCTAGGGTTTCCCCGGAGAGGGACTCCGGAGCGTATGAATGCCACCACAGCACATGGTATGCCATACGATATGTGTTAGAGTGTGGAAAGGGTATTGTATTCTAAACATTTCCTCACTCTCTGTGTTAGGGCTTCACTGGCGTCGGATTCTATCTAGCGGGTTCCACGGCTACTTAGAGCCCGAAACTCCCGGATCTGACAAAACGGAGGAAATCTTGCCAAGAGGTTGGCCCTACCATTGAATTTGGTGTTCCTTGGGCCTAATATAACACAACCAAACAATTTGTTCCACCTTGCTACCCCCTTCCGGCTCACGTAGAGGGGCCAGAACGGGAGTTTCGTCTTTTTCCCCAAGGGGCTATGGTTTCTCCGAAGAGGGGCTCCGGAGCATCTGAATGCCAGCACATGGTATTCCATACCATGTGTTTTTCCATACCATGTGTGACATAGAGTGTGGCAAGTGTCTTGGATTACCAATATTCCCTCACTCTCTTTGTTAGGGCTTCATCGGCGTCGGATTCTCTCTGTCGGGTTCCAGGATTACTTAGATCTGGCGGAACGGGGGAAATCTTGACAAGAGGTGGGCCCTACCATTGTCTCGTGTGTTAATTGGGACTAACCTGACACAACCAAGCAACTAGTTCCACTTTCATACCCCCTTCTCGCTCACGTAGAGGGGCCAGGACGGCAGTTCCGTCTTTTTCTACAATGGGGCTAGGGTTTCACCGGTGAGGGGCTCCGGAGCGTCTGAATCCCACCAATTCCCATGGTATACCATACCATGTGTGATATAGTGTTCCATGTGTCTTGAATGCCAAAGATCCCGTCACTCTTTGTGTTAGGGCTTCATCGGCGTCAGATTCTCTCTTCTGGGTTCCACGACTGCTCACACCCTGAAACTCCCGGATCTGACGGAACGGGGGGAATCTTGCCAAGGGGTGGGCCCTAACATTGTCTTGTTTGTTCCTTGGGCCTAACATTACACATCCAAGCAACTAGTTCCACTTTTCTACCCTCTTCCGACTCACGTAGAGGGGCCAGGACGGTAGTTTTGTCTTTTTCTAGAGCGGGTCTAGGGTTTCACCGGAGAGTGGCTCCGGAGCGTCTGACTCCCACCAATTCCCATGGTATACCATAACATGTGTGATAGAGTGTTCCATGTGTTTTCGATGCCAAATATCCCGTCACTCTTTGTGTTAGGGCTTCACCAGCGTTGGATTCTCTCTAGCGGGTTCCACGACTACTTAGAGCCCGAAACTCCCGGATCTGACAGAACGGGGGAAATATTACCAAGAGGTTGGACCTACCATTGACTTTGGTTCTCCTAGGGCCTAATATAAGACAACCAAGCAATTGGTTCCACCGTTCTACCGCCTTCCGGCTCCCGTAGAGGGGCCAGAACGGCAGTTCCGTCTTTTTCCCCAAGGGGCTAACTAAGGTTTCTCCGAAGAGGGGCTCTGGAGCGTCTGAATGCCACCACAGCACATGTTATGCCATACCATGTGTGTTGACATACCATGTGTGATATAGAGTGTGGAAAGTGTCTTGGATGACCAATATTCCCTCACTCTCTGTGTTAGTGCTTCCCCGGCGTTGGATTCTCTCTAGCGGGTTCCAGGACTACTTAGAGTCGAAACTCCCGGATCTGGCGGAACTGGATGAATCTTGCCAAGACGTGGTCCCTAACGTTATCTTTGGTGTTCCTTGGACATAAACTAACACAACCAAGAAATCGGTTCCACTTTGCTAACCCCTTCCGGCTGAGTACGCGGAGAGGCCAGAACGGCGGTTCCGTCTTTTTCCCCAGTGGGGCTAGGGTTTCCCCGGAGAGGGACTCCGGAGTGTATGAATGCCACCATAGAAAATGGTATGCCATACCATATGTGTTAGAGTGTGGCATGGGTCTTGGATTCCAAACATTCCCTCATTCTCTGTATTACGGCTTCACCGACGTCGGATTCTCTCTAGCGGGTTCCACGACTACTTAGAGCCCGAAACTCCCGGATCTGACAGAACGGGGAAATCTTGCGAAGAGGTTGGCCCTACCATTGACTTGGGTGTTCCTTGGGCCTAATATAGCACAACCAAGCAATTGGTTCCACCTTGCTTCCCCATTCCGGCTCGCGTAGAGGGGCCAGAACGGCAATTCCGTCTTTTTCTCCAAGGGGCTATGGTATCTCCGAGGAGGGGCTCCGGAGCGTCTGAATGCCAGCACATGGTATGCCAAACCATGTGTGTTGCTATACCATGTGTTATATAGAGTGTGGCAAATGTCTTGGATGACCAAGATTCCCTCACTCTATTTGTTAGGCCTTCATCGGCGTCAGATTCTCTGTGGCAGGTTCCAGGACTACTTAGAGTCGAAACTCCCGGATCTGGCGGAACGGGGGGAATCTTGCCAAGAGGTGGGCCCTAACATTGTCTTTGGTGCTTATTGGACATAAACTAACACAACCAAGCAATCGGTTCCACTTTTCTACCCCCTTCCGGCTCATATACGCGGAGAGGCCAGAACGACGGTTCCGTCTTTTCCCCAATGGGGCTAGGGTTTCCCGGGAGAGGGACTCCGGAGCGTATGAATTCCACCACAGCACATGGTATGCCATACCATATGTGTTAGAGTGTGGCAAGGGTCTTGGATTCTAAACATTCCCTCACTCTCTGTGTTAGGGCTTCACCGGCGTCGGATTCTATCTAGCGGGTTCCACGACAACTTAGAGCCCGAAACTCCCGGATCTGACAAAACGGGGGAAATCTTGCCAAGAGGTTGGCCCTACCATTGAAGTTGGTGTTCCTTGGGCCTAATATAACACAACCAAACAATTGGTTCCACCTTTCTACCTCCTTCCGGCTCACGTAGAGGGGCCAGAACGGGAGTTCCATCTTTTTCCCCAAGGGGCTATGGTTTCTCCGAAGAGGGGCTCCGGGGCATCTGAATGCCAGCACATGGTATACCATACGATGTGTGTTTCCATAACATGTGTGATATAGAGTGTGTCAAGTGTTTTTGATGACCAAGATTCCCTCACTCTCTTTGTTAGGGCTTCATCGGCGTAGGATTCTCTCTATCGGGTTCCAGGATTACTTAGAGCCGAAACTCTCGGATCTGGCGGAACGGGGGAAATCTTGACAAGAGGTGGGACCTACCATTGACTTTTGTGTTACTTGGACGTAACCTAACACAACCATGCAATCGGTTCCACTTTGCTACCCCCTTCCGGCTCATGTACGCGAAGAGGCCAGAACGGCGGTTCCGTCTTTTTCCCCAACGGGCTAGGGTTTCCCCGGAGAGGGACTCCGGAACGTATGAATGCCACCACAACACATGGTATGCTATACCATATGTGTTAGAGTGTGACATGGGTCTTGGATTTCAAATATTCCCTTACTCTCTGTGTTAGGGCTTCACCAGAGTCGGATTCTCTCTAGCGAGTTCCACGACTACTTAGAGCCCGAAACTCCCGGATCTGACAGAAGGGGGAAATATTGCCTATAGGTTGGCCCTACCATTATCTTGGGTGTTACTTGGGCCTAACCTAACACAAAAAAGCAATTTATTTTACTTTTCTAACCCCTTCTAGCAAACGTAGCTGGGTCAGAACGACAATTTCGTCTTTTCCCGATCAGGGCTAAGGTTTCTCCGGAGAGGGGATCCGAAGCGTCTGAATGCCATGAAATCACATGGTATGACATACCATGTGTGTTAGATTGTCGCATGGGTGTTTGATGATGAATATTCCCTCACTCTTTGTGTTAAGGCTTCACCGGCATCAGATTATGTCTAGCGGGTTCCATGACTACTTAGAGCCCGAAACTCCGGACCTAACGTAACAGGGGTAATATTGCCAAGAGGTGGGACCTAACATTGACTTGGGTGTTCTTTGGACATAAACCTAACACAAACAATCAATTTATTCCACTTTGCTACCCCCTTCCGACTCACGTAGTGGGGCCAGAATGATAGTTCCGTCTTTTTCCCCAAGGGGCTAGGGTTTCTCCGGAGAGGGGCTACGGAGCGTCTGAATGCCGCCACAACCCATGGTACGCCATACAATGTGTGTTATAGTGTGGCGTGGGTCTTGTAGGCCCTGTATTCCCTCACTCTCTGTGTTAGGGCATCACCGGTGTCAGATTCTCTCTAGCGGGTTCCAACACTACGAGCCTGAAACTCCCGGATCTGATGGAACGAGGGGAATTTTGCCAAGAGGTGTGCCCTACCATTGTCTTGGGTGTTCCTTGGGGCTAAACTTACACTACTAAGAAATTAGTTCCACTTTACTACCCTCTTCCGGCTCACGTAGAGGGGCCAAAACGGCAGTTCCGACTTTTTCCTCACCGGGGCTAGGGTTTGTCCAGAGAGTGGCTCCGGAGCGTCTGAATGCCACCAAATCTGATCCCATGGTATGCCATACAATGTGTGTGTTTCATGTGTCTTGGATTCCCAATATTCCCTCACTCTACGTGTTAGGGCTTCACCAGCGCCAGATTCTCTTTGGTGGGCTCTGGGACTACTTAGAGCCCGAAATTCCCAAATCTGACAGAATGTGGGTAATTTTGCCAATAGGTGGGATCTACCATTGTCTTGGGTGTTCCTTGGGCCTAAGCTAACACAACCAAGCAGTTGGTTCCACTTTGCTACCCCTTTATGGCTCATGTACGTAGAGAAGAGAGAACGACAGTTCCGTCTTTTTTCCCAAGTGTGTGGCTAGGGTTTCTCCGGAGAGGGGCTCTGGAGCGTATGAATGCCACCACAACAAATGGTATGACTTAACATGTGTGTTAGAGTGTGACATGGGTCTTGGATGACGAAGAGTCCATCACTATTTTTGTTAGGGCTTCATCGGCGTCAGATTCTCTCTCATGGGTTCCAGGACTACTTAGAGCCCGAAAATGCCGGATCTATCGGAACGAGGGGAATTTTGCCAAGAGGTGGGACCTAGGGTTTCTCCGCACAGGGGCTCCAGAGCGTCTGAATGCTACCACAACACATGGTATGCGCCATAACATTCGTGTTAGTTAGAGTGTGGCATGGGTCTTGGATGCCCAAGATCCCCTCACTCTCCGTATTAGGGCTCACCATCGTCAGATTCTCTCTCTAGCGTGTTCCATGACTACATTAGAACCCAAAACTCCCGGATCTGACGGAACGGGGGGGGGGGGTGAATCTTTACAATAGGGTGGGCCCTTTCATTTCTTTGGGTGTTCCTTGGGCCTAACCTAACACAACCAAGCAATTGGTTCCACTTTGGTACCCTTCCGCATCATGTAGAGGGTCCAGAACTGTAGTCCCGTCTCCCCCCCCAACGGGGCTAGGGTTTCTCCGGAGAGGGGCTCCGGAGCATCTGAATGCCACCAATTCACATGGTAGGACATAACATATGTGTTAGAGTGTGGCATGGGTCTTGTATGCCAAAGATTTCCTCACTTTCTGTGTTAGGGCTTCACCGGTGTCATATTTTCTCTAGCGGGTTCTAGGACTACTTAGAGCCCGAAACTCCCGGATGTGTCGGAACGAGGGGAATATAGCTAAGAGGTGGCTTTACCATTGTCTTGGGTGTTCCTTGGTCCTAACCTAACACAACCAAGCAATTGGTTCCACTTTTCTACCCCCTTCCGGATCACGTAGAGGGGCCAGAAGGGCAGTTCGCCTTCTCCCCAATGGGGCTAGGGTTTGTCCGTCTGAATGCCACCAAATCACTTGGTATTCCATACCACGTGTGTTACAGTGTGGCATGTGTATTGGCTTCCCAAAATTCCCTCACTCTCTTTGTTACGGCTTCACCGGTGTCAGATTCTCTTTGGTGGGCTCCAGGACTACTTAGAGCCCGAAAGTCCCGGATTTGTCGGAATGGGGGGAACCTCACATTATATTTGTATAGATATGATAGGGTTACATCTTGTTAGTCTTAGGCGGGATTCTGACATTACCCACTTTTAGTTACATAGTCATTTAATTACATAGTCATTTGATAACCCACTTCATAGATTGTCAATTTTTTTAAGTCACCCATCATGCATCCAACGGCCAGCAATGATTCTGTCCACGCCCACACGAACTCGCGCGCGCAGAATTTTTGTGCCGCACCCACCCTAAATTATGGATCAAACTTTGGCGCCTCCCCCATAGCGCGCCCGACGCCTCTTGCAAAATTTTGCACCTTCCTCTACCCACCCGTGGCCTCTCAACGAAATCCCCCTGCCATCTTTTTTCCATTGACGAAGTTTCCCTCTTTCCTCTCTTCCAACCTCGCCGCGTAGCTATCCCACCTCACGTCCTCGCCGTGTAGCTTTCCGTCCCGCTCCCACACGTCGCCGCATAGCTTTCCGTTCCGCTCTCCCACCTATCAGCGTAGCTCCGTCCCGGTCTAACATTCTCCCGTGCGGGTCTTCCACCTCGCCGTGTAACTCGCCGGTCGCCGCCCAGCTTTTCCACCTCGCCGCCCAGTTTTGTCACCTAGTCGTTCAGGTCGCCATCCAGATCTTACACCTCGCCGCCAGATCTTCCGCCTCGCCGCCAGCTCTGCCACCTCGCCGCCAGATCTACCACCTCGCCGCCAGATCTTCCACCTCGCCACCAGATCCGCCACCTCGCCTTCCAGGTTGCCGTCTAGATCTGCCACCTCGTTGTCCAGCTCGCAGTTCGTCCACCTCGTCACCAACGTCACCTTACATCTAGGTCTGCCACCGCCTAACTAACCTCACGGTAACTTCCTCGTCGAGGTCTGCCACCTCGTTACTAAGCTCGAGGCAACTTTCTCGTCAAGGCCTGCCACCTTGACTCCTGGAGAGATGGTTTCAGCCATGGCAAGCAGTAAGAAAAAGAACCTAAATCCTGAGGCGATCTTGATATAATTATTTCAGCCTGTTTGATTCTTATTCCCCGCACATTATTGTTTATGTTTTAGTTCCTGATATCGTAAAAATTGCCTGTTATGTGCTTCTTTATGTTTGATGAGTTCCTATGGTCAAAATTTGCTTATTTTGTACATAGATGCACACATTTTACTATGTATGTTGTTAAAATTGAAATGGTAAGTAGCGTGCCTTATAAAAGTGAACGGAGGGAGTAGTACAGAACAATCAACACCAGCACTATATGTTAGAACATCACTCCATGAAAGAAACCCAAATCTTACTCTGTAGCTTTAATGGGTTCTTATAGTATCTAGTGTGATGTTTGTAGCTTACGTTGAGCTCTTGATTTATGTTCGAACCACCTGCAATCCATTGACGTAACACGGATCAATAATGTCCTGAGAAACCATCCGCGGATGGGTAGGATATAAGCATATACTGTTGCAAGCCTCACCGTACTCTCCCCTAAAAAGAGCAAGAAGGAAAGCTATGGATCTAAGTATGATCCTCGAGGGGAGGAAGACTTCACTGAAGAAGCCGACTTACCTTCTAGCTCAACACCCTTTCATGATAGCTCAGTAGTGAAGGTGCTCCTTACTTATCCCATGTGGGACTGGTGGCCTAATTACTGCATTTACATATATGTTGTGCTACCATCCCCATTGATCTGTACATGTGAACTGTGCAGGCTAGGAAACCCAAAGTCAAGACGACATCCGGTAGGAGGCAGATCCTCCAGGCGGCAACTCCTTGACTTGTGAGAAGCGTGTCCGTGCTGACAAATCTGACAACACATCACCTGTTACGCCGACAGGAGATAAAAATATCCAGAAGATTGCACTGGCAGTTTCCGCACCCAGAACGGGTCGAACAAGGAGTACGAGCTTGCAGATTCAGCACATAGATCCATTCATGCCACCACCACTTGTGAACAAGAAGCCATCTAAGCCCCCCAAGAAGCCATCCAACAATGACAAGACGGCAGATGTCGAAAACAAGCAGCCAGCTGCGGTCCAAACCAAGGTGGTAGCTGTGGTGACTGAGAAGGCAGCCGCCCCGCTCAAGCTGGAAGCTCCCCAAGTCCTGCAGGAAGCTCCCCAAGTCCAGCAGGAAGCTCCCCAACTTGGCCAGCAGGAATCTGCCCAAAACAATCAGACAGTTGCCCATGGCCATCTGGAAGCTGCCCAATACAAGGATGCAGCTGACCACCGCAAGGAGACACACACCCAGTACGGGCAAGATCTTCTCGTTGGCCAGCTGCCAGGTCCCCAAGTCGAGCTCCCACCATTCCAACATGAGGGGCAAGGTTCCCAAGTCGAGGAGGTAGATGCCCACTCCGAGGCACTGGTTTCTGACCCATGGTATGAATATCGGCATCACTCTTGCCAGGAAGGTAACATGTTGCAGAACTGTGCTATCCATTTCCAGAATTAAATCCAAAATGAAGAATACTAACTCTAGCGCGGCCACATTTTTTTTAGATAATCAACCTGTAGACATCACTATAAGTGGTGGAGGTGGGGTTGAAAGGGGAATAAACATGGGAAAGGGGCTGGACAGGATGTCCATAGGAAAGAGGATCAGAACATTTATTCCTCCTTGTTGTACTAGGCCAGCTAACGATAAGATTAGTGCCATGTATGCCACTACATGTTCAATTGCAGCCAAGGAGGTTGTCCCCTTCTTTCTCCATTATAAGTAGTACAAGAAAAGGAACGACATATTTAAAGCCTTTGCTGGCCATGTGGCTGTAAGTTTTGTAACTCTTGATTCCAGTTTTGTCCACTGTTGTTCATAAAACTGAGGTATGATATTTCTTTTGTTTCAGTCAAAGTTTGCGATGGACCTCGACAACCCCAATATAGTGTCCTCTCTTGAAATGCATCTCCAGAGCCGTACAAAGCACATTCGTCATGTTCTGAAGAAGGAGTATTGGGACAAAGTCAAAGACAAGAGTAAGTTTTTGCCTAAAGCTCCACCAATAGACAAGATTGGAGATGCTGAATGGAAAGATTTACTAGCCAGCCGGGGCTCAGCCAAGAAACAAGTCTGTGTCTTTGCTCACTCGAACTGCTATTGCATCAATTCTATAACCATGATTGTTGCTAATACTTCATACTTTGTTTGTGTAGACAGCTGTCTGAAAGCTGCACAAAGCAGAGGCTGTGTCATGTACCCTACTCATACGGGTTCTCGGAGCTATGATATTTGTTGCGACAAGGATCAAGATGCAGTTCAACCGTTCAAAGCTACGCACATAAACAAGGCGGATGGAACATACTCTTTGCATGTGAAAAAAGCAATTGTAAGGCCCCCAGAATTCTTCACATCTCTGCAATCAACATTTTACCTCAATAGATTCTTGTAGGGCACCTTCCCTTTGTGAATTCTGATGTAAACTTCTGTCATCAGCTATTTCACCCATGATTGTCATCTTCTAGTTCATGTACACGCATGCTTTAACTTGCTTGTCATCTGCTAGTTCATGTACACGCATGCTTTAACTTGCTTGTCATCTGCTATTTTAATCTATGTTTTTTACATGCTTGTCGTGTGCTATTTTCATCTATGTTCCTAGGATGCCTGTTTTTCCATCATCTATGTCCCCTAAAAGCTACTTTGGCTAAGATGTATGCCGCAACACGTGTAATTAACCCTGTGCAAACTCGGAGCTTTGTTAAGTCAAAGCTGGGCAATAAAATGCAAAAAATCTAGTTCGGCTGCTGTTGCATATATGCTTGTACATGCAGATCCCTTGTCATTCTAGCATCACCAGATACGTCTGTTCAAATATGCACTTGAGCGTGCGGTCATTTCAGCATGGTTTCCAACTATGTTTTGTACATCCTTGTCGTCAACTAATTTATCTACGCTTGCCGCTAGTAATGTACATGCGTGTTTAATTGCTTGTCATCTGCTAGCTTCGGTATGCGTGTCATCTTATATTTCATATCAATGTTCCTTATGAGCTAGTTCAGCTGCTATCTCATCTTGTCATTTTGCATGCTTTTTATGCTGAAATGGAAGCAAAGATGGCGCCAGCTTTGCCGGGGGGCACTATCAGGCCACCTCTGTGTGCCGCCAAAGCTGTCGCTAAGGTTCTCGGGCAGGGCCAGCGAAATCCTATGTTCCTAAAGAACATAGGCGTGACAACCACCCGGTTTAGAGCAACAAAGTTTGATCTCCAGCGTCAGCTTAACTATGACATAAGAACGAAGCAGTAACTTTTCATTGAGCTGAAGGCAGCCAGGGATCAGGCTGATGCAGACAGGATCGCCCGCCAACAAGAACTGGATGACAGTCGAAAGCAATATGCAGAGTGTACCCAGGCTCAACATAGATCCAATGCCATTCTTCAGGAGCTACTGGTTAGGCCACTTCGTACGCCCCAACACAACAGTGCGGCTGGCGAACTGGGTAGCTGATATGAAACTGTTTTTCTTCGTGATGTATTTTGGTGGATTTTTGGTAGGTGCCCTTGGTGAGCTCTTTTGTGCCCCTTGTGAGGCCGTGAACTATGGCAGATGGCATTCGGTGCCTCTACTGGTGGCCCTTGTGAGGCTGTGAACTATTGTAGATGGCCTTTGATGCCTCTGCGGGAGGCCCTTGTGAGGCTGTAACCAGTCTTATTTGCTGCATTTTTTTGCGTGTGCTTTTCTATGAAAACTAGCAGTGCTAGAATTTAAAATTCGTCCGCACCGGGTAAACGGCCTCTCGAACCATGACCGGAAAAAACGTCGATGCACGATGACATCACCAGAACACCTGGCGACGGATGCGATCCGTTACGGATACGAGAACACGTGGTACTATATGGTAGGTCCACGAGGCGGCACCTTATTGGATGAAAATTGCGACGGAAAATCACGTCACGGATACGTTTCGACATGGACATGACATGTTGGTCCACGTGCTGGCTCATGATTCGTGACGTCTTACGACGAACTAAAACGTCTCACCGTCGGAAAACGTTATAAATTCGTCGATAATAAGCGTATACACGGAACTTTATGAGAGCGCCACGTGGCACATCTATAGTGCTTGAACCCGCAACAAGAAAATAAACGTCGCACGTATTATGACGTCATAAAACGGGATCAATGACGTCATAAAAGGAGGTAACGGTATTTCCAATCGCGACGTTTTAAAAATGTCAAGAAAATGATGACGTCAGGAACGGTAGAACTGACGTCAGCGGCTCCCGTAACGGGTAACGGAAAATACGATGCCACGTGTGCACACGCTGCGACGAAAAAAAAAACGTCGCTCCTTGTTGGGCCTTGTGCTGGGCCGGCCAGTAGCTCGCGACGGTCGAATTTCCGTCGCCGACTTCATGACGGATTAGTGTTCATTTACTCGTCGCAGAATCGTCCATGACAGTCGATAAGGAACGTTCTCACTCCGTCGCGTAAACCGTCGCGGATTGCCCTTAGCGACGGTTTGGAGCCCATCCGCAACGTTATTGAAACGTCCCAGACCGCGCGGAATTTGGTAGTGGCTAACGTCGGCAACTTCAAACTTGTTGACTCTATTTTGGAATTTGCAGCCCCGAAGGGATCAGTACGGTAAAGTACTGGTAAGATATGCAATACTAGTAAGTATGCCAAACACTTCACGAGCTATCAATGCTTTGAATTCCGGAAGAAGGCATTAGTGGTTGAAGCGGCAAGCAGCCCTAACAACTTATAGAGACACACTAACTTTCATCTATTAGAGCGAGATGAGAGAGCGCATCGGAACCAACTACAACAACTCACAAGAAAACCCATCCAGGATTAACCCTCCTCAACAATGTGTCTGGAAGTAACCCGAGGAAAACTCACACATGTTGATTAACATGACATTTATAATATGGTGAAGGTATATCTATCTTAATATTCAAGTTATCATCATTAAGTGTAAGTTGTCTGAGTACTTTTTAGCCAGCATTTTTACCAAGTTTCCACATAACCACGGACAACACGGCTTCTCGAGAAGATTTATCCTTGTAGGGTGCGCTACAGTACCCGGACACGTTCGATCAATCCACAACCACAAAAGCAAGATATCGCAATTCGACGTTTCCTATCACCACTGCACATCCAAGGCACCATGGGAAAATTTGAGCGCACGGTTATTCTACCCCAAAACAAGACCTTCATAACACTCTAAGAACGTGTCTCCCTAACCGCAACGATTACATCAGGTCACCGTAGCACCATGGGCTCGTACCTGCAAGTTATCGTGCCAAATGGAAATCCCGAACTAAGGTGGCCCCTTGATTAACAACATCTCTAGTACTAACTCAAGGGGAGTGCCCATACTCACCACCCACATGCTGTTAGCGTGCTCATCATGGATAAGAGGACAAGACCTTTTTCCTAAGTTCGACACTAGCACGCTCCAAAACCACGCCGGGCCTCCTGCCGGTGCCTTATCATCAAATTATTATTACCCCAAACATTAACATGATGTTGATTAAATTGAACCCAGCTAACAAACTAAACACGTGACAACAAGACGAACAACAAGACATAAGCACGAACAACACTAAGCAAGCAACTACGACACGCCGGCCAACAACGTAAACAAGCAACAGGGTAATAGGATGTGGAGGGGAGGATATCTCATGGCTGCAAGGTAACATGTGGATATGATCGCAATACGAGAACCATAACACAAGGCTAGCATTAAAGACATCGGCAAGCATAGGTAGAAAAAGAGGAATATTCAAACATCGATAGCAAGTGAGTAAAGCTTGCCTTGAATTCCAGCTGTAGAGGAAGCAGAACTTGTCGTAGCTCATATCATCTCAACGTCCTATCCGCAAAGAAGCAAAGCACTAGAAGAAACACCGGATGCAAAAATTACTACGAGGGAAAAAGATCCAGCATGATCCTATTGTGGGGCCGATGGCGGTGTAGAGGCAGATGACATGGGATGGCTTAAGGTTGGGGCCGATGGACAATGTGGATATCCGGGGAGGGATTGCACACCAAGATGTGCGCTCACTACACTGCAAACAACAAGAGCTACCTAGGTTCAGGGCCCTCGTGTGGAGGTAACACCCCTACACCTGCCAGTCTATCAATATATGTGGGTAACCAAGATACAAGGTGCTTTCTCAAGCGCGCAGAGCTAGAGGAAGAAGAAGCTCTCTCGGGCTCTCTTTCTCTCTAAGGAAAATGTCTAGTGTAGATCGTGGTGTCGTCGTCCCTCACGCGGGAGGAGAGTGGCCACCTTATATACTGGTGGCAACTGGCGGAACGTACAGATTTAGGCGTAGAACACTGTGCCGTAGCGCACGCTCGCTGTCACTACGCCGAAAGTCGTCCCCTCCGTAGCCGCTGCCATGTCATGTCCCCCTTGTTACAGACAGGACGTGGCCTCGCCCATTCCCTGCACTGCTCCTGTGTACGAGTATACATCATTATGCTTAGTAAGTTGAACCGCACGCATGTACTCTCCCGTGATCTTCGGGATCTCAACTGCTCCGTTGACCTTGCTCCGGGATGGATAATTCTTCGTGTATCCGGATTCTCCAAGTGTATCTCGGATAACCCGGGGGACACTCATTTCTTCTTATCACGCTTGATTCTTCTTACCAAGATAGATCCAACTCGGTAACCTTCATCTCGGTCCGAGTAGTCAACCCAGTCAACAGCATCTCTGTATCCACTCCTTGGATACTATTTCATGCCAAGCTTGACCCTACTCGGGGGTAGCCCCCCGAAATTAGTCCCCGAAGCTGGTATGGTACGGCGAACTCGGACGCTGGGCCATGCCAACTTAAATCAATAAGCTTCAAAATACTCGACCGAGAAACTTTTACCTCGGACCAACTTTCATCTTGAACTCGGATTCAATCCGCAACCACTACCATGGATTTCCACCAAAATCAGAGATGCTCCTGCTGGGTTTGATTTTACCGAGATCTCAATAGTTAGCCATTTTCTTCACAAGTGCAAACAGTACGAGGCGTAGTCGCCTCGTTTCCTCCACGTAGTGGACGTAACACATGGCGGCGAACCGCCGTGCACGTCGCCTCGTTTCGCGCGGGCATCCACGCACGTGCCACGCCCATGCCCTTTCCTCCCGCGTGGCCCCACCTTCAGTCACGTCCCAGCAGTGCTCTCAAGTACTCGCCGCGGTTTGCGTGGGATTTACTGCACACGTTACGCGCGGTTCCGCTAAGTGCGTTTCTACGTGCGGAGTAACCGCACCGTTCCCACGGTTTACGCCATGATAGATCCGGAGAAGTTAATACTCGCCGGGGGTATAAATACCCACACTGCCCGATCTTTCATCTCTCGTCCGTCACATACCCCTTTTCACCTTCACCGCATCCTCGCGCTGTGCACTGTTCCGCCGCACTCCGTTGCTATCCCGCGGATTCCGCCGCGCTTCCGCGCTGCGCTGCAGACCAGAGCGGGCGCCGCCGTGCCGTCTCCGCACCGTCCTTCTCCGAGCCCGCGCCCGAGGCCGCCCCGCCACGGCAGTTCATCTTCCGCACCACCACTGCACTTCTATGCCCTCTGCGCCTCGAGCACTTCCCCGCGCCAGCGAGCCACCCGGAAGCGCTAATGGAACTCGAAGCAGTGGCGGAGGTGGAGCTAGTGGGACCCGGATACACCCGCGGCGCGTAGGATGAATCTGAGGTCCGAGATGAGGATATCCAGTAGCTACTGTATACCCGACGCATCCCGGCGGGCGTCGTATGCCGGAGGCCCGACGGGGAGATCCAGCCAGAACCCGCCGAGAACGAGTGCGTAGTCTTTATCGGCCACTTCGAATGCGGTTTTGGCCTCCCCCTTTCTCCTTTTATGACCAATTTCTTTCTCTGTTTCGGTCTTCAACCACACCATTTCCCGCAAACGCTATCACCACACTCTCTTCCTTTCTCACCTTCTCGGAGGCCTATATCGGCCTCCTTTCTACTATAGAAATTTGGAGCAAATACTTCCACTTTCAGAAAAACGTCATTCCCAACCCGGCGAATCCGAATGCGCCGAAGCGCATGACGCAGTGTGGAGCCGCAAGGGTGCTCCCACGTCCGGGTTCCAAGTTTCCCCAGATTCCGGGTATGGAGTCCCTTCGAAAATGGCAGCAGGGATTCTTCTACGTCAAGAATCCCCCCAAGATGGATCTGATAGGACTTCCAGCATTCCTTGACAGTCCCCCACCGAGATGGTGAACTGGGACTACAACCCCCGAGGCTCAGTACCCGAAGTTAATCTTGTCCACAACCAGACCGTCCAACTCCTCCGAGATGGACTACGCGTAGACGACCTTCTCGCCACATGGGTGAGCCGCCGAGTACTTCCACTACAACGCATGACCCACAAGATGTGCTTCATGAGTGGGCACCGAGATCCCACCCGAGAAACCACCTTCGAGCTCACCAAGAAGGAGGTGCACACTCGGATCAAGTCAATCGCCAAGGCTGATCGCAGCAAGGACTGTGAGTGGGGGCTTGAGCCCTACAACCGAGCACACCAGCTGCCCAACGTAAGTACCTCGAACTCCACCGAGTTACATTCATTTCGGTATGCTCCGAGATTACATTATCTCGGATATAATGCTTTATGTTTCGCATGTACATATCTTTCCCCGCCAGCTAGAAGAGGATGGTGAGACTCTGTTGGACCACTGGGTGAAGGGTATGTTGCATAGAAAACAAAAAAATTCCTACGCGAGAGATACCCGAAGGGCCAAAATCTAATCTAGGAGATGAAAGCAACGGGCATAGAGCAAGTCTTAAGGAGAACGTACCCTCGAAGACACAAAGTGTTATGAGATCGAATCTCGTTGTTGATGTAGTCGAACTCACATCGATCTCAAGATCACGAAGAAGAGCACTGCAATCCGGCAGCGCTTCCGCACTCGGTCACACGTACAACTCGATGGCGACCTTTTCCCTCGATCTAGTGGGGCAGCGGAAGTAGAGGATCCCTCGGAACTCCAGCAACACAACGAGGTGGTGTGGTGGAGAAAACTTCGTTCAGGGCTTCGCCAAGCGCATGAACATGAGATGGATCAGCGGGAGGAGGGAGGTGAAGATGACACCAAGTGTGTGGGGAGAGGGAGGTCATGTTGGAGAAATGCCCGAGAGGAAATCATAGAGATGATGATATATCTATGTATCCATGATTTGTAAAAATGTGCCTTGAATAATACCTTTGTATTGATTGGCAAGTATGTGACTTGTTTGTGAAACTCTTTACTTACATGGTTATTGTTAATATGTCCCTAGTCGGAGTTCATGTGAGGATACACCTGAACATTAGACTAGCACATGTATTGGTTGATGGAAATGTTTCGCAAGTCATAGACATGGTGATGTCAAACTAATAATGTGAACTCATGTTACGAACATGGTGTTGGACTGGCCCAACTTGAGACATTAAAACAATGCTAATAGTTCTCTCTCTACACGTTGTGCTTGCTTTGTCCATAGACCTAAGATTGTCGCATTTCTTGAGATGTGAATCGACCTACATTGGGGCTATCAAACGCTACACCGTGAAAGGGTAGTTATAAAGGTAGCTTTCGGGTTTGTCATCAAGCATGCTGCAAGGGCATGGTCAGTCAAGATGGGATTTGCCCCTCTCTTCACTAGAGAGAGATATTTATTTGGGCCTCTCGAGTGATCGGATCCAGAAATGCATGGCATGCTGAATAAGGTTAATAGTTAACATGGAAAGGGATTCCGATTCACAAGATCGAGAAAGAGTGATCAGCTAAGAGCATGATCAAATATCGTGAGGCAAAAGGAATATCATAAACATGTGATGGTTCGTCCGATATGATCTTTATGCACGTTTGGGAGTTGGCACGTTTTGCTAGAAGCCGCTACCAACTATTGGCCGAGTAGGTGTACGCGTGTCATGTCTCAACATGCGTGAACCTATAGGGTCGCACACTTAAGGCAAAAGAAGCAGAATTCGGACTGGATCCGAAATGGGCTGGAAATGGACTCTAGAGTGGGCTGTTTTAGTGGCAGCCCATTATGGGGACGTCTATATAAAGGAGAGGAGGCTGTGTGTTTCAGGGCTGCTAATTTCGCACCACATTCCACTGCAGCCACCGTCTCTCCACGCCTCTGCCGCCCGCGCAGACTTAGCACTCCGGTGAGCGGTGCTTCCACGCCGCACGTGTGGATACCGATAGAGGTGTTGCATCTGTAGCACTCGGACGAGCCGCCAAGAGGAGCTGTTGGTGGGAGCGATGGGATCCGTAGGATTCGTACGACTACCCTTCCCCGACCCGCTTCACCGAGATTGGCACATCGCGTCTAGTGGTAATATCGTGATCTATATCTTGCAGCAGATCTTGGTTGAAGCGGTAGAAATTTTTATTTGCGCTAGTGTAGCCTACCCCGTTTTCCTACAGTGGTATCACAGCCGATGCTGCGTAGTTATAGATTCGGATCGTTTGCATATGTGATATGTAGATGGGGTATGATCGATGCGATCGATTGTATGGAGTAGATGTTTCGATCTGTGATTTGCATTCCGTGATCGTGATGCGAGAGGTCGTGGAACGACATACCCCTACCAGTCGGTTTCGGCCATCGGGGTAGACTTTGACATGTAAATCCAATTGCAGCACGCGAAGATCAATATAATTGGTCGAATTGGAGTCTAGATCATATACGATGTGCATGATATGCGCGGGGTGACAGATTGGATCTGCCACCGGTTTCGGGGAATTCGCAGAAATGAACAGTCCCGGTAAAACGGTTGTAACTTTTGCATACGACCTCGGATCGAAAAAGTTTCAACTGGAAAAAGATGCGCAACAAAATTTTGTGTCGAAAATCTTCCGCCGGTCGAATGAGATCCGATTGATTTTATGGTTTTGGCTAATTCTACTTCTAAGACAGTCTTTTAGGCCCTGCAAGTTTCGGCGTTAGAACGTCTAACTCGTTTTTGCAGATTTTGTGACCGTTATGGCCCGATGTGTATGTGATGCATGTCAACACGGCTGGAGCCATATTGTGTAGTCACTTATTGTATTATCGGCCTGCGTGCCGACTCGTGATGATTCCCTCAATCCATGTAATCTTCTTTTTTTAGCTCTTAGTAGTAATAGCTTGTAGAAGTTACTTGGAGGACTCATCACCCGGAGGGATGGCGCATATGACCATGGAGATGGACATCATCATGGTGGACAGGTTCCATGGAGATGGAGATCACCATGTGAAACGGGCCATACTGTGTCACAACTATGTGATTGCTATTCCTGTTGTTTTACTCCTATGCATGTTAGATTCGTAGAAGTAGAACGATCCCTCGCAAATGTTAAGTTCCCTTGCCCCCAACTAAAACTTGCACCATCCCATGTATTCTACGATTGATGGTGGGTCTGTTGCAGCAGGGAGACATCAGTTTTCGTTGACTAGGTGGGTATGTCTCTGTTAGGTGGTACGACTGTTGCAGCAGGGTGCCATCTGTTGATGCTTACGCGCATAAAGGGTTAGTTAACTCATCAAGGTAATCTTAACGGTTAAGCGCCTTGGGGCATAAAGGTTGGTTTTTTTGACATGGAGATGTCATCCAACAACGAGAGTCATATGTGATATGATTAGCAAGTGTTGCTTACCGGTCTACCTTGTCTTCTAGCAGTGATGCAAAACTCACTAGTCGACTTGTTCGTTGCGGATCTTGAATCACTAAGTATCGATAGAGGGATGTTGGTTTTAGTGGGAGTAGACCACGTTAAATTATTTAATGTCTTTTACTCTATCATGGATTTTGTCTTAGTATTTTTGCATAATTTTCTGTTGTAGATCAATGGCACGTAACAACCAACCCACCCCTTTTGTGTTCCGATCTGTTCTTGAAAAGGAAAAGTTAAATGGAACAAACTATTCGGATTGGATCCGAAACCTGAGAATTGTTCTCAGGGCTGAGAGAAAGGAAAGTGTTCTGGATACCCCAATCCCAAATGTGCCTCTTGATACTGACACTGCTGCCGTTAGAACTGCTTTTAAGAGATCATGTGATGAGTCTCTTGAGGTTAGCTGCCTTATGCTTGCATGCATGGAACCCGGCCTTCAAAACCAATTTGATGGTCAGGAAGCGTACGATATGATCATTGCGCTGAAGGATATGTTCCAGACTCAAGCCAGGACTGAAAGGTTCAATGTCGCTAAGGCTTTTGGTGAATGTAAGATAGCTGAGGGCGGAGCAGTCTAGCCACACGTGATCAAGATGCTTGGTTACGTGCAGACTTTGGACAAACTTGGTTTTCCATTGGACCCTAAGTTAGCCACAGATTTCATTTTGGCTTCGCTTCCATCTAGCTATGGGAACTTCATTTCGAACTACCATATGCATGGGGTTGAGAAGAACCTTAATGAACTTTGTGGGATGCTCAAGACGGCAGAGAATGAGATTAAGAAGAGTGCAGGGCATGGCCAAGTGTTGGCTGTGCAGAACAGGCCTAGCTTCAAGAAGCAGGGTAAGTCTAAGGGGAAAGGGAAGGCTAAAGATTTGATCTCTAAGCCTAAGCCTAAGGACGGACCTAAACCTGACACAGAGTGCTTCTACTATCATGATACTAGACACTGGAAGAGAAATTGCAGCAAGTACCTTGCTTCAGTGAAGAAGAGTGGAAGTAAGACTTCTAGCTCAGGTACGGTTGTAATTAATGTTATAGACATTTTTCTCGCTGACTCTATTATTGACTCTTGGGTATTTGATACCGGATCGGTTGCTCACATTTGCAAATCGATGCAGGGGCTAGTAAGGAGTAGAAGCGTGAGGCAAGGAGAAGTTGATCTTCGTGTCGGAAATAATGCAAGGGTCGATGCGTTGTCCGTTGGCGTCTACCAACTGCACCTCCCTTCAGGATTTATTATGGAATTGAATAATTGTTATTACGTTCGTAGTTTTAACTGAAACATTATTTCTCCTTCATGTTTGATGAGAGATGGTTATTCATTTGCGAGTAAAGACAATGGTTGTTTAATCTCCAAGAATGATATGTTTGTGGCTTTTGCATCCATTGTGAATGGGCTTTTTATTATAAATCCTGCTGATGCTCATGATGATGCGCATGTTTATAGCGTAAGTGCTCAAAGGCTACGGCCTAATGATTTGAATCCCACCTATTTTTGGCATTGTCGGTTGGGTCATATAAGTGAAAAGCGTATGAAGAAACTCCATAATGATGGTCTTCTAACTTCGTTTGATTTTGAATCATACGAGACATGCGAAGCTTGTTTACTTGGAAAGATGACCAAGTCGCCTTTCAACGGTTCTCCTGAGAGGGCGACGGACTTACTGGAACTCGTACATACTGATGTATGCGGACCAATGAGCATGATAGCAAGAGGTGGTTTTCACTACTTCATAACTTTCACTGATGATTTTAGTAGATACGGTTATGTCTACCTAATGAAACATAAGTCTGAAACTTTTGAAAAGTTCAAAGAGTTCCAGAATGAAGTAGAGAATCAACGTGGAAAGAAAATTAAAGCTCTACGATCCAATCGTGGAGGAGAATATTTGAGTCACGAATTTAGCGATCATCTTAAGAGTTGTGGAATTGTTCCTCAACTTACGCCGCCTGGAACGCCTCAAAGAAACGGGGTTTCCGAACGGCGTAATCAAACCTTGTTGGACATGGTTCGATCAATGATGAGCCAGTCAGATCTTCCATTGTAATTTTGGGGTTTTGCTCTAGAAACAGCAGCACTCACACTAAATAGGGTACCATCTAAATCCGTAGTTAAGACGCCATATGAGATGTGGAATGGGAAGAGTCCCAACTTGTCTTTTCTAAAGATTTGGGGCTGTGACGTTTTTGTCAAGCGACTTCAGTCGGACAAGCTCACACCCAAGTCGGATAAATGCATTTTTGTGGGATATCCAAAGGAAACATTTGGGTATTACTTTTACAACCGAGAAGAGGGCAAAGTGTTTGTTGCTCGGAATGGTGTTTTCTTAGAGAAAGAGTTTCTCACAAAGGAGACAAGTGGAAGAACGGTGCTGCTTGATGAAGTTCAAGATGAGCCTACCGGGGAGGACTCAATGAGTGATGCTATAATGGCAGAACGAGTTGAAGAACCCGTGGCAAGAGAAGCACCACTACCACGAAGGTCGGAAAGGCTCCGTAACTCGAGAGAGATATTATTGTTAGACAATGATACGCGAGAAATATTATTGTTAGACAATGATGAGCCGACGACATATAATGAAGCAATAATGGACCCAGACTCCGAGAAATGGCAAAGTGCCATGAGAGCCAAAATAGATTACATGTGTGACAATCAAGTTTGGAACTTGGTTGATCTGCCTGATGGTCATAAGACCATAGAGTGCAAATGGCTCTATAAGAGAAAGATTGATATGGACGGAAATGTTCATGTCCATAAAGCTCGACTTGTCGCAAAAGGTTTTCGGCAAGTTCAAGGAGTTGACTACGACGAGACCTTCTCTCCCATAGTGATGCTAAAATCTATTCGGATAATTCTAGCTATTGCTGCATATTTCGACTATGAGATATGGAAAATGGACGTCAAGACGGCTTTCCTAAATGGAAACCTAACCGAGGACGTGTATATGATGCAGCCCGAGGGTTTTCTCGATCCTAAAAATGATGGAAAGGTATGCAAGCTTCATAAATCCATTTATGGGTTGAAGCAAGCATCTCGGAGTTGGAACATTTGGTTTGATTAGGTAGTCAAAGGTTTTGGCTTTATCAAAAAGAAAGGGTTCTTGCCCATGTCACATGGCATAAATCTTAGCAAGACTCAGTGTCCTTCAACAACTGATGAGCGAGAGCGCATGAATAGGATTCCATATGCTTCGGCAATTGGATCTATCATGTATGTAATGATATGTACTCGCCCAGATGTCTCATATACTCTAAGTGTTACGAGAAGGTACCAAGCTGATCCCGGTGAGAGTCACTGGACAGCGGTAAAGAATATCCTTAAGTACTTGAGAAGAACTAAGGATATGTTCCTAGTTTACGGAGGTGAGGAGGAGCTCGTTGTAAATGGTTACACCGATACTAGTTTCCAAACCGATATGGATGATTCCAAATCGCAATAGGGCTATGTGTTCACGTTGAATGGTGGAGCGGTTAGCTAGAAGAGTTCCAAGCAGGACACGGTTGCTCATTCTACAGTGGAGGCCGAGTACATCGCGGCAGCTGAAGCCGGCATGGAAAGTGTTTGGATGAAGCAGTTCATTTCTGATCTAGGTGTTGTCCCTAGTGCGTCCAATCCATTGGATCTCTATTATGACAATGGTGGGACCATTGCGATAGCCAAGGAGCCAAGGAGTCACCAGAAAACCAAACACTTTATGCGGCGTTATCATCTCATTCGACAGTTTAGCGAATGAGGAGAAGTAAGCTTATGCAAAATACATACGGATCTGAATGTTGCTAATCCTTTGACAAAACCTCTCCCAAGCCTAAGCATGAGGCGCACACAAGAGCTATGGGTATTAGATATCTTCTAGATTGACTCTAGTGCAAGTGGGAGACTGTTGGAGATATGCCCGAGAGGCAATCATAGAGATGATGATATATCTATGTATCCATGATTTGTAATAATGTGCCTTGAATAATACCTTTGTATTGATTGGCAAGTATGTGACTTGTTTGTGAAACTCTTTACTTACATGGTTATTCTAAATATGTCCCTAGTCGGAGTTCATGTGAGGACACACCTGAACATTGGACTAGCACATGTATTGGTTGATGGCTATGTTTCGCAAGTCATAGATGATGAGGACATCCCTAGCTCTGCACCTATTGTTGAACATGAAGATCCTCCTATCAAAGCTAATGAAGTTAGAATTGGTCCAATGACAAGATCAAGAACCAAGCTATTACAACAACAGGTGAATTCACTCCTACTTGAATATAATGTTTATAATTGTGAGAGCTTTATACTACCTAAATCTTTGCATTTATGTATTCTTAGGTTTGTTGATAACACAAACATGAATGGAGATCATGGAGAGGAGCTACACAAGGATGAGCATGGACATCAAGAGGAGATGGAAAACAAGTGCTAGCATGGTGAAAACAACAAATAACAATTGTTATCATGATAAGGGGATGGTGCCTCCACAAGATCAAATGCACTAAGTGTGGAAAACAATGCCATATTGTTATTTCACACTCATGGATGGACAAGGCAAGAGGAGGGCGCCCACAAGGAAGCATCAATGCGCCATATAAGTCCTAATAGAAGTAGAATTGGTTTGTATACCAATATTGGCCGCACCCCTTGTGTGTGGGGTCGGTTTGTATCCAATTGTGTTAGGTATAGGAGTCCTAGTCCTATTAGAAGTGGTGCTTGCGCAAGGGGACTCCTTGTGGCCGCACCCCCTCTCTTATATACCCCCTTGGGCGCATAGGAGAGGTTAGACTACGATAAAACATAAACCCTAGACCTCTAGATTGAAACTG
Source organism: Alopecurus myosuroides (assembly GCA_028641055.1). NCBI lineage: Eukaryota > Viridiplantae > Streptophyta > Magnoliopsida > Poales > Poaceae > Alopecurus > Alopecurus myosuroides. Next base: position 182,202,124 of record CM054060.1, on the reverse strand, counting down.
CTTGTAAGCCTTTCATCTGGAAGTTCATCTGCAAACTTTACGTGTTACCTGCTGTTCCACTGGGAATAAGACGGTACAGGACCACTTGTAGTCGGTGGATTACTTGTGCAAGAGTGTGGAGTTAAGAATATCCATTGGGTTGCTATCTTTTGCATTGGCATCAGGGATCAGCCGGAGAGTTCTTAGTGGCGCACTAGTTATCAATTCAGAAGTTATCTGTGAGTTCACTGAGAAGATTGGGCCACCCCTTATCATCTTGGTATCAGATTTACAGGTTGCCTCGGTGAGCTATCAAATTTTCCTTTACTTTGAGTGTTTTTATTCCTATCCAGAAAAAGCCCCACAAAAATAGTGTTAGTTTTTGCCTTAGCCTAGATATCACCTTAGTTTTTAATCACTAGTGCTGTTTTGTGTTAGATTTTGTGTTGCTTTTTCCCTCTTTTTAGTTTTCGGCTAGATCTAGTTGTCTTTGTTCATCTAGTCGAATTATATCAGAAAACTCCAAAAATATCCGCTCCATATTGCCATCCATCACTCCAATCCGACCCCATCTAGTTACCCTAGCCGCACCACCAAACCCTAGTTCTAGTTGGTCTCGGTTTCTCTCCTAACCACCGCAATCATACCATCGCTGCCACCCCCTACTTCCACTCGGATTCCATCCATCACGTGGTTACCAACCCCCGTCCCATCCATCGCAGCTCACTTACCATATCCCCAAACCCACCATACCACATACCGCTGCCGCGCCCTAGTTGGTCTCGGATTGCACCGCAACATCCTTACAAAAGCCCCACCCGAGCCCGTAACACACACACCAAATCGCTCGCTTGTGATCTGCCGCGGCACAGAAACGCAACGTTTTGCTGCCGCGCTCACATAACCACCGCGCGCGTGTGCTGCCGCGGTACGAAAATCGCTGTTTTTGCTGTCGTGAATCTCTGCGCTGCTGTGAGTTCTGCCGCGGTACGAAATTCTTCGTTTTCTCTGCCGTGTGTTCTGCCGTGAGCTCAAAAGCGCCTGTTTTGCTGCCGTGGGTCTAAAGTGCTGCCGTGAGCTGTTCTAATCAACTTTTCACATAGAATCTTTGTTCTTTCTTTTGTTTTCCTGTTTTTCATCACTAGGACCATCACCTCCATATCTTGTGAACCTTAGCCACAACCTTTCTACAGCATTATAATAGGAGCTTGCCCACAAGTATAGCTATTTTGTGCTCTGACAGGTTGCTCATTTTTCATCACCACCATTGTGTTCACTTGTGTTTGGTTAATTGTTGCTCCTAGCTTAGTGTAAGGCCATTGAAAAATTCAAAAAAAAATAGAAAAAGCAAAAAGTATAAAAAAAAATAGAAAAGAGAAAAGAGAGAAGCAAAAAGTGCAAAGAGGCCATATCATTGCTATTGTTTACTAGTTGAGCTTGCCATTGTGACACTTGGTTTTTCATTGAGCAATCTTGTGCCTGTCAATAAGAGCCTAGCTAGTGACTTTCTAGTGCATTGCAAAACTCATCCACATATTGCATTGCCACATTTGTCTCCATATTGTGTGAGTTTCCTTGGGTATTTTTATATCTTCACAAGACAGCAAATAGGATTGTTACTTTGGTGATTGTTAGGTATCCATACCAAGCCCCACTAAATAACCTTGTTTGCCATTGTGAGAGTTAAAAACCTGGGTATTCTTTTCTTCACACCAAAGCACTTTAATTGCCCCTACTTGTGGTAAGTATCTCTATTCACTTTGGAGTGGTAAGATATCCTATTGTTTTGCTAGATTCTTGAGTGAGTTGAGAGAGGCACCACAACCTATACTTGCTTTATTTTCACTAACCTTCTAATGGATCTTTCTAGTAGTGATCTTGTGCAGCAAAAGAAGGATCAATCCGAGGGAGTGAATTGGAGGGAGTATGAGGCATTAAGGGATGTGTTGACAAAGAAGTTGGATGACAATGAGGAACACTACAAGAAATATGTGAATGAAGCTGTTGATCCTGTTTATGAGATAGTTGATGCCATGAAGAAGAATGTGGAGAGCACCAATAAAGTGGCTGAGACCAATAGTGCTCAATTAAGAACAATGCAAGATTCTATTGATGCCATCAACAATACCATGACTGATCTTCAAAGATTGATTCAAACTCGGTTGCCACCTATTGATGATGACAATGCTAGTGTCCATAGTGATGCAAATAATGAGGAGGAACCTAATTTTGGCCGTGGAGCTAGAGGAGAAAGAGGAAGAGGAGGTTTTCAAGGCCGAGCTAGGCGTGTGCCTTTGCCCAATGCTAATGAAGATATATTGGGTAAACCCAAATTTTCTATTCCATCTTTCAGCTTTGATACTATGGATGTGGAAGAATTCTTGCTATGGGAGTTAAAAATTGAGAAGCTTTGGAGATTGCATGATTACAATGAGGATAGAAAGATCAAGTTGGCATCTTCTGAGTTTGATGGATATGCTCTTAGATGGTGGGATAATTTAGTGAGAAAGAGGCATAATGATGGTGAATTGCCCATTGCTACTTGGAACACCATGAAGAGGCTAATGAGGGAAAGATTTGTACCTCCCAATTATATAAGGCAACAATTTGACAAATTACAACAATTGAAGCAAGGTCTCAAGACAGTTGATGCTTATTATCAAGAGATGGAATTGATTATGCAAAGAGGCCGTGTGGTAGAGCAAGAGGAGCAAACAATGCAAAGATTTCTTTCAGGATTAGATTATAAAATCAAGGGCATTGTGAGGCATTATCAATATGCTAATATGCATGATTTACTCCATCATGCTAGAGAGGCCAAATCACATATATTGGAGGAAGCACAAAATTTGGCTAGAACAAAGAGTAGATTTCCTTTGAGATCATCTATTACTCATAGTACTCCAACACCACCACCTCCATCATCAAATTTTCGAGGTGCTCCATCATCCAAATCCGAGCCTAGTGTGGCTAATACAAGGAAAATATCACAACCAACAGCAAGTGCCTCGGGTTCTAGTGCTCCTACTACAAGGAATAGAGATATTGCATGCCACACATGTGGAGGAAAAGGGCACTTCAAGAAGGATTGTCCAAATTCTAAAGTGATGATTATCAATGAGAACAATGAATATGAGACAGGTGATGATGTTGATCCCAATGATCTTGATGATGATGATGGATATTTGAGTGATTCTCCTTTGGATGCTTATGCTACTACTATGCCTTCTATTATTTGCACCCAAAATTCATTGAGTGTGGTGCCTAGTCCTGAAAATCAAAGGTGCAATTTATTCCAAACAAAGGCTGTTATTGGTCCCAACATGGCTTGCAAAGTCATTATTGATGGAGGGAGTTGTAGGAACTTGGCAAGCAAGGATTTATGTGCCAAGTTGAACCTAAAATATTTACCACATCCGAGCCCTTATCATATACAATGGTTGAGTAGCACGGGACAAATGAAGGTATCTCATATGATGAGAGTGGAGTTTCAAATTGGACCTCACAAGGATACTATTGAGTTTGATGTTGTGCCCATGACAGTTTGCCACCTATTATTGGGAAGACCTTGGCAATTTGATAGAAGTGTGAAGCATGAAGGAAGAGCTAATACTTATGAGTTGAATCATCATGGGAGGACTATTATCTTGAGGCCTATGACTCCACAACAAATTATAAATGAGTCCCAATCCAAAATTGCTATGAAAGAGGAAAAAGAGAGAGAGAGGGATGAGGGAACACCAAAAATACAAGCCATGGGGAGTGATAGCAAAACCAATTCGAGTGGTAAAAAGAGAGAGAACCTATTATGCATGTTAGCCACTAAAGAGGATTTGAGGGAATTTAAGGATGATCCTTCACTAGTCCCTATTGTGCTTATTCACAAGGGAGAGATTTTGGTTTCTAATGACATGACCCCTATTCCTCTTGGTGTTTCTAATATTTTGCAGGACTTTGAGGATGTTTTTCCACAAGATGTGCCCTCGGGATTGCCACCATTGAGAGGAATGGAACATCAAATTGATTTGATCCCGGGAGCATCTCTCCCAAACCGAGCCCCTTATAGAACCAATCCACAGGAAACAAAGGAGATCCAAAAGCAAGTACAAGAACTATTGTACAAAGGTTATATTCAGGTTAGTCTATCTCCTTGTGCCGTTCCCGTTATTTTGGTTCCTAAGAAAGATGGTACTTGGCGCATGTGTGTAGATTGTAGAGCAATTAATAACATCACTATTCGTTATCGTCATCCTATACCACGTTTAGATGACATGTTAGATGAATTAAGTGGTGCTACTCTTTTCTCTAAAATTGATTTGCGTAGTGGATACCATCAAATAAGAATGAAAGAGGGAGATGAATGGAAAACTGCTTTTAAGACAAAATTTGGTTTATATGAGTGGTTAGTAATGCCCTTTGGTTTAACTAATGCACCTTGTACTTTCATGAGATTAATGAACCATATTTTGAGAGACTTTATTGGTAGATTTGTGGTAGTTTATTTTGATGATATTCTCATATATAGCCACAATGAACATGACCACATGGATCATATTAGACAAGTTTTGCAAGTGCTAAGAACTAATAAATTGTATGGAAATCTTGAGAAGTGCACTTTTTGCAAAGATAAGGTTATATTTCTTGGTTATGTTGTTTCTAAGCATGGAATTGAGGTTGATCAATCTAAAATTGAAGCTATTCGAAATTGGCCAATTCCCACTAATGTAAGTCAAGTTAGAAGTTTTAATGGGCTTGCTAGTTTCTATAGAAGATTTGTGCCTAATTTTAGTACAATTGCTGCCCCTTTAAATGATCTAACTAAAAAGGGTGTTAATTTTGAATGGGGTGTTTCTCAAGACATTGCTTTTGATACTTTGAAGGAGAAGTTGATTTCGGCCCCATTGCTTATGCTTCCAAATTTTGATAAACAATTTGAGATTGAATGTGATGCTAGTGGCATAGGTATTGGAGGTGTGCTCATGCAAGAAAAGAAACCTATTGCCTATTTTTCTGAAAAATTAAATGGTGCACAATTGAATTATTCTGTTTATGATAAAGAATTATATGCACTTGTGAGAGTTTTAGAGGTATGGAAACATTATTTGTGGCCTAAAGAATTTATTATACATAGTGATCATGAAGCTTTGAGATTTTTAAAGTGCCAAAATAATTTGAATAAAAGGCATGCTAAGTGGGTTGAGTTTATTGAATCTTTTCCATACATCATAAAACATAAAAAGGGGTTGGATAATGTAGTTGCTGATGCTTTGTCAAGGAAAAATATGTTACTCTCTAATTTAGAAATCAAGGTTTCGGGTTTGGAGGGTATTAGGGATTTATATGATGAAGATAATGAATTTTCTATGCCATTTAATAAATGTGTTAATACTAAAGCATGGGAAAAATTTCATATACATGATGGGTACTTGTTTAGAGCTAACAAATTGTGTATTCCCGAGTGTTCTTTGCGTTTATTTTTCATCCATGAATCTCATAGTGGAGGATTGATGGGACACTTTGGAAGAGAGAAAACATTGTTGATGTTGGCAGAAAATTTCTATTGGGCACATATGAGAAGAGATGTGTATAGATTGGTGCAAAGATGCATTACTTGCAACAAATCCAAATCAAAATTGAAGCCCCATGGATTATATACACCATTGCCATCACCAAGTACACCATGGGAAGATATTAGCATGGATTTCGTGTTGGGATTGCCAAGAACAAAAAGAGGACATGATTCTATCTTTGTGGTTGTGGATAGATTTTCAAAGATGGCTCATTTTATTCCATGCCACAAGAGTGATGATGCTTCTCACATTGCCAATTTGTTCTTTAGAGAGACTGTGAGATTGCATGGAGTTCCAAGGACTATAGTTTCAGATAGAGATGTCAAGTTCATGAGTTACTTTTGGAAGACACTTTGGGGTAAGCTTGGCACCAAGCTATTATTTTCTACTACTTGCCACCCCCAAACTGATGGACAAACCGAGGTGGTTAATAGAACATTGTCCACATTGCTAAGAGGTATGATCAAGAAGAATTTGAAGGAGTGGGAGTAGTGTTTGCCCCATGTGGAATTTGCTTACAATAGAGCTGTGCATTCAACTACTCAATTATGTCCTTTTGAGGTGGTGTATGGATTCAAGCCTATTACTCCTCTTGATTTATTACCACTTCCATTACATGAGAGAGTTAATATGGAGGCATCAAAGAGGGCTGATTTTGTCAAGAAGATTCATGAGAAAACAAAAGAAGCAATTGAGAAAAAAGGAAAACATGTGGCTGAAAGAATAAACAAGAAGAGGAAGGAGCTTATATTTCGGCCAGGAGATATGGTTTGGGTACACTTCAGAAAAGATAGATTTCCAACATTAAGAAAGTCCAAGTTGATGCCTACAGGAGCTGGTCCTTACAAAGTTATTTCAAGGATCAATGATAATGCATACAAGATTGACCTCCCAATTGATGAGTTTGGTGTTAGTAATTCTTTTAATGTGGCTGATTTGACACCTTATCATGGAGATGATTTAGCATCGAGGTCGATGCCTTTTCAAGAGGGGGAGGATGATGAGGACATCCCTAGCTCTTCACCTATTGTTGAACATGAAGATCCTCCTATCAAAGCTAATGAAGTTAGAATTGGTCCAATGACAAGATCAAGAACCAAGCTATTACAACAACAGGTGAATTCACTCCTACTTGAATATAATGTTTATCATTGTGAGAGCTTTATACTACCTAAATCTTTGCATTTATGTATTCTTAGGTTTGTTGATAACACAAACATGAATGGAGATCATGGAGAGGAGATGGAAAACAAGTGCTAGCATGGTGAAAACAACAAATAACAATTGTTATCATGATAAGGGGATGGTGCCTCCACAAGATCAAATGCACTAAGTGTGGAAAACAATGCCATATTGTTATTTCACACTCATGGATGGACAAGGCAAGAGGAGGGCGCCCACAAGGAAGCATCAATGCGCCATATAAGTCCTAATAGAAGTAGAATTGGTTTGTATACCAATATTGGCCGCACCCCTTGTCTGTGGGGTCGGTTTGTATCCAATTGTGTTAGGTATAGGAGTCCTAGTCGTATTAGAAGTGGTGCTTGCGCAAGGGGACTCCTTGTGGCCGCACCCCCTCTCTTATATACCCCCTTGGGCGCATAGGAGAGGTTAGACTACGATAAAACATAAACCCTAGACCTCTAGATTGAAACTGCTTGTAAGCCTTTCATCTGGAAGTTCATCTGCAAACTTTACGTGTTACCTGCTGTTCCACTGGGAATAAGACGGTACAGGACCACTTGTAGTCGGTGGATTACTTGTGCAAGAGTGTGGAGTTAAGAATATCCATTGGGTTGCTATCTTTTGCATTGGCATCAGGGATCAGCCGGAGAGTTCTTAGTGGCGCACTAGTTATCAATTCAGAAGTTATCTGTGAGTTCACTGAGAAGATTGGGCCACCCCTTATCAATAGACATGGTGATGTCAAACTAATAATGTGAACTCATGTTAAGAACATGGTGTTGGACTGACCCAACTTGAGACATTACAACAATGCTAATAGTTCTCTCTCTACACGTTGTGCTTGCTTTGTCCTTTCCTGAGATTGTCGCATGTTCTTGAGATGTGAATCGACCTACTTTGGGGCTATCAAACGCTACACCGTGACAGAGTAGTTATAAAGGTAGCTTTCGGGTTTGTCATGAAGCATGTTGCAAGGCATTGTCAGTCAATATGGGATTTGCCCCTCTCTTCACTAGAGAGAGATATTTATCTGGGCCCCTCGAGTGATCGGATCCAGAAATGCATGGCCATGCTGAATAAGGTTAATAGTTAACCTGGAAAGGGATTTCGATTCACAAGATCGAGAAAGAGTGATCCGCTAAGAGCATGATCAAATATCGTGATGCAAAAGGAATAGCATAAACATGTGATGGTTCGTCCGATATGATCTTTATGCACGTTTGGGAGTTGGCACGTTTTGCTAGAAGCCGCTACCAACTATTGGCCGAGTAGGTGTACTCGTGTCATGTCTAAACATGCGTGAACCTATAGGGTGGCACACTTAAGGCAAAAAAAGCAGAATTCGGATTGGATCCGAAATGGGCTGGAAATGGACTCTAGAGTGGGCTGTTTTAGTGGCAGCCCATTATGGGGACGTCTATATAAAGGAGAGGAGGCTGTGTGTTTTAGGGCTGCTAATTCCGCACCACATTCCACCGCAGCCACCGTCCCTCCACACCTCTGCCGCCCTCGCGGACCTAGCAGTCCGGCGAGCGGTGCTTCCACGCCGCACGTGTGGATACTGATAGAGGTGCTGCATCTGTAGCACTCGGACGAGCCGCCAAGAGGAGCTGTTCGTGGGAGCGACGGGATCCGGAGGATTCGTATGACTACCCTACCCCGACCCGCTTCACCGAGATCGGCACAACGCGTCTAGTGGTAATCTCGTGATCTATATCTTGCAGCAGATCTTGGTTGACGCGGTAGAAATTTTGATTTGTGCTAGTGTAGCCTACCCCGTTTTCCTACAGGTCCAACCCCTCTTTATATAGGAGGGGGAGGCAGCCACGAATTTTTGTTGCCTCCAGCTCTCCCCTCATCATGTGGGTGGAGTCTCCACTGAATCCACTCATTCTCTCATCAATTACCACTCAAAATTCCAAGGGTTTTCTTTGATAAATAAATAAAACAAAATCATTCCTTTATTTAATATTTGTTAATCCTATTAACAAACATTAACACTTAGCCCCTTGAACTATTTGTTAATCTAACATTAACATATACCACCTTGAACTATTTTAATATTCCCCGAAACAATTCCGGTGACTATTTCAATATTCCACGAAACAATTTCGGTGTTGTCCAAACTTTTCTCCGATATTCCGTATCCACTCAATCGCATCATCAAATCTTAAGTGTGTCACCCTATGGTTCGTGAATAATGTAGACATGATCGAGACACCTCTCCGATCAATAATCGACAACGGGACCTGGAGATCCGTAATGACTCCTACACATTCAACAATGAATCTAGTGATCGTGTCAACCATAAATGTCGTAACCAATTCCCTTTGTCTCGCGATATTTTACTTGTCCGAGATCCGATCATTGGTATCAACCATACCTACTTCAATCTCGTTACCGACAAGTACTCTTTTACTCGTTCTGTGATATGACATCCCTGTGACCTAGTCACGTGCTTGCAAGTGGTGTCGATGTGATATCACCAAGAGGGACTAGAGTATATGTCTCAGTCATTTGGATGGGAAAATCCCACTCTTGATCCATGAGCCTCAACTAATACTTTCCGAATACTCAATGAAACCTTTATAGTCACCCTGTTACGGTGTGACGTTTGATGACATCAAAGCACTCTTCCGGTGTTAGTGATTGACATGATCTCATGGTCTAAGGATTAGAGTTACTTCGTATGTTTGATATAACAATGTAAACTTAATGACTTGATCGCATTGCTATATTCACTTTGGGTCTATGTTCATCACAATATTCTACCAATGATATGACCCCGTTCTAAACAACATCCAATGTTCATGATCAGGAAACCTTGATCATCTGTGAATCAATGAGCTAGTTAAACAAGAGGCATTACTAGGAACCATTGTTTGTTTAATAAACACACATGTATCAACGTTTCCGGTTAATACAATTCTAGCATGAGAAAGAAATATTTATCATAAACAAGCAATACGATAATAACCACTTTATTATTGCCTCTCGGGCATATTCCCTTCAGTCTCCCACTTGCACTAGTCAATAATCTAGTCTGTAAGCACTTAAGACATATGACATTCCAGTGATATTACCATGCTTCGCATGTGGTAAACTTCATCAAAAGATCTGACATGTTCAGGTCCTATTGTATTTTCATGTCTATGCACATATACGCATCACTCATTCTCTAATTAGATGGATTTGTATAAATTTGGTCAACCGGTGAGACCTTAATTCCTCGTCTTAAACTAATGTTACTAACGTTGCGAAAATGTAGCTTCATAGTGTCAGCATTCTTGGAAATACACCGAGTTCAATAAAGAACTCCTTGACACAAAATACTCATATTATTTGTTATCAATAGAATAATATACTTAGCCTTTGTTGTAGTACCCGTCACAATACTTTAATTTTGAAACTCATTCAAATCCAGCTTGGAACTTTCTTCCAGCCTATTGTGCACATATTTTAATTGAGATAAAATTACTTGAATAAATGATAAAACTATTAGTGTAACATATTACAACGAATATTTTGTCATTACTACATAGGAAAGCATATCCTTAGCATTTCTAAAAATGGCATAAGGATCTCTCCCACTGTTGTCTAATCATCATATGAATTATCCTGCTATAACATTCTATTGCACATGACTCATCTGGTTGTGTACATAGCATGGAACACATGACTTAGAAATATCAATTTCAATTATGCTCATCATGTGTCAAAACACGTGAATATTGCTCAATTCTTTTCCATGTGGCAAGAACCCCTTCTTGTCATTTCGATATTGACTTACTTCAATACTTCATCTATGTAATTTTGTCTGAACCATATCAGGCGCTTCAATCCATCTCTTATAGAGATCGATGCACAATATCTCCTAAGCCTTTCATCAATATGAAAATCTTAACCGTGTTAATTTAAAATACATATTTTCCAATCAACAATATGTCATGTACATAAAGCATTGGAAATATGTCTTAGCACTCCCACTTAATTTCTTGTAATTCTACAAGCATCCTTACAGTTCATGATGAAATCAAACCTTTTTGATAACTTCATTAAAGTAAAGATTCCAACTTTGTTATGCACACTTCAACCATTGAAGTGTTCATACCTTTCCAGCAACCTTTTGAATTTAACAAAACTCTCAGACTATGTCAAGTACACATCCTCGACCAAACTTCCTTAAGAGGAAAGTTGGTTTTTCTTATTCAACTACCATATCATAATATGTAACTTTTGCTAGAAATATCCACAAAGACTAAAGCATCACTACAGAAGATCAAAATCTTGTAGTAGTCAACTCTTTGAACTTTGTCGAAAACATCTTTTGACAACCACAACTTTCAAAGGATGTAAAATTCCATGTCTTTGTTTCTATATAGACCCGTTTGCTATCATTAGGCATCATGCCTTTCGAAAGGACAACCAAGCCACATACTTCATATTTATACATGGATACTATTGAGGATATAATGACTCATACCCAAGTTTTACGAAGTCAGGGACCATCATTTGCTTCCTTTATAAGTTCTAGGTCCTTTATTGTCAAAACAACACTTTACTCTTAAACAACAAGTTCGTCTAAGTACAAAGTTTTAGGACTTTTGTGGTTCAGTTTGCAAACTCATTCGAAGTATCTACAACACATGTAGTGTCTTCTACTTTGTCAAAATAGGAAACCCTAGAACAACTTCCAGTGTTGCGCTACTCTTGACATGGTAACAAATATTCTCTAATCTTGTTGAGTTTGTACTGTCCTCCCACTCACTTGTTTCGCAAGAACTACTTTCTCGAGAAATCAACCCTTTCTGACAAACAACATTTGTCTTTGGTTTGGTGATAGGAGAAATACCCAATGTTTTCTTTGGGATAACCTTATAAACATATATGTATCCTATTTTCGTTGTGAACATTTTACACATTCTATGCATAACAAAATTTAAGAAAAAGACAATTCGGGCCACTACCCAAGCCATAACTTATATGGTGTCAATTTCAAAAGATCATGATGCCGCTCTTTTCAATGTAAAAGTGGTTGTCTCTAATGTATAAACTACAAAATTATAATGGTATTTTTATTTATCTTACAATGTCAAACAAGGTTTGATTTTGTCTCTCGAACACTCCAAACTAATGTGGGGTATTCGAGAAGTATAAGTTGTAGAACAATTCTGCAACTCCTCAGATGTTTTGCTAAACTTGTAACTTAAACTTTATCCTTTATGATCCAATCATAAATACTTGATTATCTTGTTACGATGATTTTTACTGCATACTAACAATAGTTTGGACCAATTAAAATATGTCAAACTCTGTTCTCTTTAAATAGATATACTCATATATCTACTCAAATCATTGACGGAATTTTATGAAGGAAAAATTAATCCACCACACATGACTATACATAATGGACTATATACATCAATATGTACAATCTCCATTAAATTAGTCGTCCATTCTACTTTGGCCTATGAACGGAATTCTAGTGATCTTTTGGAAGAGGTCTCACAAGCGTCAATTTATTCAAAAATAAAACGACTCAGGAAGTCCAGTAACATGGATTTCCTTTCATGTTTTCCTTTCTGGTATGAACTAAAAAAGTGATGTCACAATTTAAGTGAAATTCTTTTACGTCTTGCAATGTTTAGCATTTAGTCTTATAGATGTTTACTTTACCAACACGATTTATATTAACTCATCCATCAATTATGGAATATGGTCATATTTTGAACAATCTCATTTGTTCTCACAAAAGACCAAAACAAAATAACAACTTATCAAGTTCTAAAATAAATCTTTAATGTTTGGTTCGATACGACAGTGAACACAATAATACTTTATTTATGTCCTTGTCATGACCGATCCCATATCTACTACTAGTTCCTTTTAGGCCCTTGTATTTGTTGCATTGTGTTGCTTTGTATGACAACTCATAACAACCAATCTGGTATCAAAATACCCCAAAAATACTTTGTTAACTAGTAATACATCTATAACTTGTATATCAAGCATAAATACCTGAGCTGGACTTTTCCAGTTATCTTCTTTTCTGTCATATACCTTTTTGTATTTCTATTTTCAATATTTCCTTTCTTTACAGAAGAATCATTTAACATCAAACAATGCTAGTCGTACTAGCATATTTTCCTTGGCGTGTTAGTCATATACTACCACCCATTGAGTCATACTTTGAGTTTGATTATTCTACTAATATGATCATATTAATACAATTCTTCCGGATTCCACTCTTAGCAATCCTCAAGTAAGGTAAAACAGTTTAACCATACTTTTAATCCATACCATCATAACAATTTTGTGATGAATCTACTATAGCTCGAAGGAAGGAATTCAGAGGATAATATTAGCACCCAACTTCTTTGAAGATTTAAACGTCTAGCTTCTTCAATCATTGCATATATTCAAATAATATAAGCACATTGTCATGCTAAATTATGCTAAGTCATGTTGCCACAAAAAAGTTTCTAGATATCAATATACCTTTCACTTGATTGTTTCTGAAAATAATTCTTTTCAGTTCCTAAATCACCTTGATCAACAAAACATTCTTTTGAAGATAAAGTATTATGGAAGCAAGCATGACACTAGATTCTAAGTAAGAATTATTTGCTCTCTAGATCAATCAATCATTAATCATATGGAGCTAGCTAGGAAATACCAAAAATCTACAATAGGACTCAATTTTAAATTTCACTAATACGGTACGAATCTTAAATGGGTTTAGCAGATCATAACAGTTATATCTCAATTAACAATCTAAGTGTAAGGTAGTTTGCGGATGCCAATGAATACTACAATTTATACAAATTCACTTTGATTGGTTGTTCATGATAAAAATAAGTTCAAGTCAATTCAAAATTACTACATGAACTCCCACTCAAAAATAACATCCCTCTAGTCGTTTTAGTGATTACACAAACCAAATTCACTACACCAAAACCGATCATCACGTGAGATGATGTAGTTGGAAAGGCGAACATCCACATGTTCATCATATCATCCATATGACTCATGCTTTACCTTTCGGTTACGTGTTCCGAGGCCATGTCTATACATGCTAGGCTCGCCAAGTAGAACAGTAGTATTGCGTGTGTTCCGAGGCCATGTCCTTACATGCTAGGCTCGTCAGCACCCGTTGTATGCGAACGTTGAGTCTGTCACACTCGATCATCACGTGGTGTCTCGAAACGACGAAATTTCTTAACGGTGAATACTAAGGAAGAACACATTATTATCTTGATATTAAGTGAGAGGGATCATCTTATAATGCTACTATCGCGATCTAAGAAAAATAAGATTCATAAAAAGGATTAACATCACATGCATAGATAATGTGATATGATATGGTCCTTCTGGCACTTGATCTCCATCGTGTGCATCATGGTATGATCTCCATCATTCCACCGGCATGGCACCAAGGTCCATGGCACCTCCATCTTGATTGCCCATCAAAATTACAACATATCACATGGATATGATATACAGGACGCAGACCATAAATAATAAGACAACCATATGGCTCATGCTAGTATCTCAATAATTTACAAAAGATATCATCTCATACATCAAATTTGTAACATTGACCATATCACATCACATGCCCTGCAAAAACAAGTTAGACATCTCTAATTTATTTTTGCATGTTTTAAATGGCTTGGGCTTTCGAGGATAGAATCGTTCATAACTACGAATATGAACCACAACGTTGATAAACATATTTTTAACAACCCTTCATAGATTAGATCTTAACTATAGTAGGAGAAACGGACACCCCCTCAGCCACAAGTGAGACAGGTCTCGCGTACATAGTACACGTAAAGGTAGTCTAGGGCAGCTTCATCCTACTATGCCACTAAGATCATAAAATACTCAAGGAGGCAATAACATGATCATCAACACCCACATACACCTATGTGTTCTATCCGTACAAATCATCTACTCATTGATCCGGCTCTGATACCACTAAAGGGTATGTTGCATAGAAAACAAAAAATATCCTACACGAGAGATACTTGAAGGGCCAAGATCTAATCTAGGAGATGAAAGCAACAATCATAGAGAAAGACTTAAGGGTAACATACCCTCGAAGACACAAAGTGTTACGAGATCGAATCTCGTTGTTGATGTAGTCGAACTCACATCGATCTCAAGATCGCGAAGAAGAGCGCTGCAATCCGGCAGCGCTTCCGCACTTGGTCCCACGTACAACTCGATGACGACCTCGATCCAGTGGGGAAGCGGAAGTAGAGGATCACTCAGAAATCCCGCAACATGACATCATGGTGTAGTGGAGAAAACTTCGTTCAGGGCTTCGCCAAGCGCATGAACATGAGGTGGATCAGCGGGAGGAAGGAGGTGAAGATGACACCAAGTGTGTGGGGAGAGGGAGGTCCAACCCCTCTTTATATAGGAGGGGGAGGCATCACTCATCATGTGGGTGGAGTCTCCACTCAACCCACTCATTCTCTCATCAATTCCCATTCAAAATTCCAAGGGTTTTCTTTCATAAATAAATAAAACAAATTCATTTCTTTATTTTAATATTTGTTAATCCTATTAACAAACATTAACACTTATCCCCTTGAACTATTTGTTAATCAAACATTAACATATACCACCTTGAATTCCCCGAAACAATTTTGGTAACTATTTCAATATTCCCCGAAACAATTTCTGTGTTGTCCAAACTTTTCTCCGATATCCCGTATCCACTCAACCGCGTCATCAAACCTTAAGTGTGTCACCCTACGGTTCGTGAATAATGTAGACATGATCGAGACACCTATGCGATCAATAGTCAACAGTGGGACGTGGAGATCCGTAATGACTCCTACACATTCAACGATGAATCTAGTGATCGTGTGAACCATAAACGTTGTAACCAATTCCCTTTGTCTCGCGATATTTTACTTGTCCGAGATCCGATCATTGGTACCGACCATACCTAGTTCAATCTCGTTACCGACAAGTACTCTTTTACTCGTTCCGTGATATGACATCCCTATGACCTAGTCACGTGTTTGCAAGCGGTGTCGATGTGATATCACTGAGAGGGCCCAGAGTATATCTCTCCGTCATTTGGATGGACAAATCCCACTCTTGATCCATGAGCCTCAACTAATACTTTCCAAATACCCAACGACACCTTTATAGTCACCCTATTACGGTGTGACGTTTCATGACATCAAAGCAATCTTCCGGTGTTAGTGATTGACATGATCTCATGGTCTAAGGATTAGTGTTACTTTGTATGTTTGATATAACAATGTAAACTTAGTGCCTTGATTGATTGCTATATTCACTTTGGATCTATGTTCATCACATCATTTTACCAATGATATGACCCCGTTATTAACAACATCCAATGTTCATGATCAGGAAACCTTGATCACCAGTTAATCAACGAGCTTGTTACACGAGAGGCATTACTAGGAACCATTGTTTGTTTATTAAACACAGATGTATCAATGTTTCCGGTTAATACATTTCTAGCATGAGAAAGAAACATTTATCATAAACAATGAATAAGATAACAACCACTTTATTATTGCCTCTCGGGCATATTCCCTTCACTGGGGCGAGGACCGAATTGAGGACGACACTCAGGAGTAAGAGGATGAGGACAACTTGCCCAGCCCGGACGCCCTGCTCGCCGCTGGTGGTGCGGGACTCGCACTGGTTGGGAGATCCCAAGAGGAAGGTTTGATGAGCACAACAGCAAGTTTTCCCTCAAAACAGAAACCAAGGTTGAATCGACCAGTAGGAGGAGAAGCAATCTCTAAAGGTTGATGCAGCTGAGATGGCAGGGGGCACTACCGGGTTTTGCTGAACACAAAGACGTTAAACGTACGGTGTGGAAAACAATATGAGAATAGTATGAAAATAGTAGAAACAGTGTGAAACATTGGAAACAGTGGTTGTATTATCAGTATGATAAAATGGATCTAGGTCCACAGTTCATTAGAGGTGTATCTCCATAAAAAATATCTAACATGCGTGGTGAACAAATTATAGCAGGGCAATTAACAGATAAAGAACATGCATGACATAAAGATTACTATGAGATTCATGCGGGAATTACAACAAAATACATAGATCGTCATCCAACTACATCTATGACTAAAAATCCACCCTTCGAATAGCATCCAAACAAACATTGGGTATTAAGTTGCAAGCATAGGATAATCGCGATAAGCAAAGTGTGTAGTGTAAACAATGTAAACGAAGTAAACATCGTTGTTTTCTCCCTAATGGCAACAACACGTCGTCCATCCGTCACGTTTCTATCACTCGAGCACAGATGCAAAGGAGGCATGAACCCACTATCGAGCATAAATACTCCCTTTTGGGGTCACTATCATCTAATTGGCTAGAGCATCTACTAACAACAAGAGCATGCAACATCATAAATAACATACACATTAAGATAACATGATAGATTGATAATCAACAGACATAACATTCAATAATCATCGGACCCAGAAAACACAACATGTAGCATTACAAATAGGTGATCTCGATTATGTGAGGCAGCTGACGAGTCTAAACATGAGGCATAAGGTGGAGAGTACAACCATCTAGCTACTGATATGGACCTGTAGTCCAAAGATGAACTGATCACGCATCACTCCGGAGGCGGGCATGGTGGTGTAGTCCCCTCCGATGATGAATTCCCCTCCCGGCAGGGTGTCGGGGAGAGCTCCAGAACCCTCCCGATCTCGGGTTGACGATGACGGAGGCCTCAGGTGTTTCTCAGGACGAAGTGGTATCTCTTAAGGGTTGACGTATCGGGGGGAATAAATAGGCGAAAGGGCGATGGCAGTGGATGCCCGAGGAGCCCACACCACCCCAGGTGCGTCTAGGGGGCGGGCCGCCCTATGGTGTGGCCCCGGTGTGGCGCCTCTCCAGGCCTCTTCGGGACTCCGTGGAACATTCGGGAATACTAAGACTTCCAGGCTCGAATTTTCCAATTCCGAGAATATTTCTAGAACAACTTTTTCTGAAACTAAAAATAGGAGAAAGTAGGGAACTGGCTGTGTGGCATCCTGTCAATAGATTAGTCCCGAGAAATAGATACGTTTATGGCGTATCAACATCCCCAAGCTTAGTTCCTACTCATCCTCGAGTAGGTAAACGATAAAAACACATAATTTCTGAGGTGACATGCTACCAACATAAACTTGATCATCTAAATTTTAAAAGCATAAGCATACCTGAGACCATAGAAATTTAACACAATCATGATAAATATAATTCTAACAATAAATCATAGCAATCACCTTGCATCATGAGAAGTAACACAAACAAAAGATCATGATTAATAATGCAATCGAAAGTTATATATTTGTTTCAAGCATAGAGATAACATAGCAAAGTGATATTTTTCTTGTCACTAAGAGTGGGGCAAAACATAAATGCCAGGACACCTTCAAAGTTCATGAGGTAGACTAGAACAAATAGTTTGAGAACAAACAATAACACATCATGAATGAATTAATAATGTTTCTGGGACAAATGCACATTAAACTCAAGATGGCAACCATGCTCTCTCAACTGTGCATAAAGTTAGGAGATGGAGACTCAACATAAAAGTAAAAGAAAGGCCCTTTGTACAGGGAAGCATGGATCACTCATGTGCTCGAGCTTTTATTTTGTTAAACAGAGGTATTGAAAACATTTTTTTAGAGAGGTGTATGCTTATGTCAACGAATAGTAAACATAAAATACAGTAGTCACAAGAAAACTAGACTTCACAAGAGCGCCTCCCATAGAAGGACGCATCTGGGTAGAAGGTCATCCCTCTTTTTCTTTTGTTTACACAATTATGATTTGACTGATAAATCAGGGGCAAAAATAGTGAAGAGAATTTGTTGTATTACTTTGGGGATGGGCACCCCGCTGCCAGCTCTTCTATCAATTGGATAAACGGATGAAGCCACTAGTGCAGGGTGTGAAAGTCGAATCAACAAGTGAGATAAAGATTCTCTATTTACGTCCTCATGAGCTAAAACAGGAGCACAAAACAGGAGTAATTTTGAAGGTTTTAAAGGTAACACATGAGAAATTTACTTTGGAGTGGCAGTTAAATACCACATGTAGGTAGGTATGGTGGACACATTTTTCAAACTTTGTTTTTTGGGAGTTGGATGCACGAGTAGAGCTCATACTCAGTACAGGTGGAGGCTAGCAAAAGACTGGGAGCGACAAATCAAGAGAGCAATAATGGTCATAATCATGCACAACGACAAAAACATCATTAATCAAAGCATAGGTGGTACTACACGTTCAAAAAATAAATGATCATAGAGGCTATAAGTGACTAGTTCGTAGTCATAAACATGGTGTGGGCATGCGCCAAGTTAACCAAATAAAACATTCAAAGGAGAACACCAAAAATTTATGCTTCAAAATGACAAGAACAACTCATGATTCTTTCTAAGGCACATTAAACACTCTCAGCTATTTGAGACAAATTATGCGAAAAAATAACCACTAGGATTTAGAATTAAAGTAACATCTAGCATGACATGAAAAAGGCTAGCCACAGTCTATACAACCTTCTATTGCACCCTTATAAGCACGAAATTTGTATTACTACTTTCTAACACCAAGCATTTCATAATAAACAAAAACTCTCCAAGATATACAACAATGAAACAAGAGAGTACTAACACAATTCTAATAAAACTAACAGCTCTAAATAAGAGATGCAAGAAAAACAGGATCTAAACACGAAATTTGTAGCAGCTAGAAGAAAAACTAAGAATACGAGCATAACAAGTATTCAAACAAAAAAGCGGAGCGTCTCTCTCTCCAACACAAAGAATGCTAGGGTCCAACTATATTATTTCAGCAAGTAAAACAAAAGAAAACAAAAGAAAAACAAACAGACGCTCCAAGTAAACTTCATATGATGTGACCGAATAAAAATATAGTTTCACTAGAAGTGACCTGATAAATTGCTGATGAAGAAGGGGATGCCTTGGGAATCCCCAAGCTTAGATGCTTGAGTCTTCTTAGAATTTTCTGGTATGATCCATGGGGACATCCCCAAGCTTTGACCTTGCGCTCTTCTTGATCACATTATATCACCCTCTTCTATTGACACTTGAAAACTTCCTTCGCACCACACTCAATGTAATTAGCATCAGAGGGTTAGTGCAACAAATACCAATTCATGGGTTCTGCATGGGCACAAGTGCTATTGAACCTTATAAACATTAGCTAAAGCTGCTGATGTTTTGTTAAGCAAATAAATCCACTTGACATCTTAAAAAAGCAAATGCAAGAAAAATGGCGGAATCTGGCAAAACCAGAACAGTCTGTAAAGATGAAGTTTTTTTGGGGCACTTACGTTGCTCAGATCGAAAAACTTAAAGAACGAAAAAGTTTCAGAATTAACTGAGGAATAAGCACGAAACAATTCAGATCATTCTTATCTTTCTCGATTTTATACGATTTTTTATGGTGGACAGCAGAAATCTGTTTCCTGCGCAGAAATCCAAAACCAACTCCAACTTTCGCTAGAAACTTTAGTTGGCACAACTAAAACATGAAAATAAAGATACAAAGGAGTTGCTACAGAAGTATACAACCCGTCGACTCAAAGAAAACCGAGAAAAACAAATAAAAATAAAACCATGGGTTATCTCCCAAGAAGTGGTTTCCTTTAACGCCTTTTAGGTAGGCCTAGAAAAGTGGATTCACGTGTTTTCACGTGAAGAAGAATTCAAATAAAGATAAGGAAATTCCTTAATAATGCATTGTATTTTATCTAAGTGAGTTTCAGAGGCTTCTCTCTTAGAACTTTTAGGCTTACTACTCTCATCAAATAAATTTTTAGGAATAATCCAACCAAAATTCTTTTATTGGGCTTCATGAAGTGCTACCAATTTAAAGGGGGTTGGTATTGTATCCTCCTTTTCATTTTTAGTTTCAGTTTTTTCAATAGCACCAACAATATCTACACATGAGCCTAGCATATTGAAACGATCAAAGACTTTTCTAGGTTCTATAGCAACATCTCCAAATTCTTTAAGAATGGTTTCTAAGATAAAGTTCCTTTTCTCAATATCTTCAATGTTATTCAAGTTGAGGAACATATGATGTAGTATGGGATGAAAGTTAACAAACCTATCTTATAACATGTGAATTAAAGAAGTTGCAGCAGTTTCATAATTTGGAGCAAGTTCTACTATGGATTTTCCTCAAAATTATCATGCTGACTAACATGATTAAAGAATTCTTTAATGGTATCCTTTCCAAGTATAGAACCACTACCAACTTGAAGGTCTTTCAGGGTAAACTTAGGGAACAACATGATGAAAAATAACAACGAGGTAACAAAAGTAACAACCAGAATATGGACTATTTTTTTGTGTTTTTGATAAAGAGAAGCAAACAAGACAAATTAAAATAAACTAAGCAAAACAAAAACAAAGTAAAGAGATTGGAAGTGAGAGACTCCCCTTGCAGAAATTCTCTTCCTCCCCGGTAACGACGCCAGAAAATCTTGATGGTGCAGGCCTTGCACTCACTGGGAGACCCCAAGAGGAAGGTTTGATGAGCACAACAGCAAGTTTTCCCTCATAAAAGAAACCAAGGTTGAATCGACCAGTAGGAGGACAAGCAATCTCTGAAGGTTGATGCAGTTGAGATGGCAGGGCACACTACCGGTTCAGCAGCAACGTGGAACCTTCACAACACAATCAGATCACTTTGCCCCAACGAAGCATTGAGGTTGTCAATCTCACCGGTTTTGCTGAACACAAAGACGTTAAACGTATGGTGTGGAAAACAATATGAGGTCAGTATGAAAATAGTAGCAGTGTGAAAACAATGGAAACCGTGGTTGTATTATTAGTATGACAAAATGGACCAGTGTCCACAGTTCACTAGAGGTGTCTCTCCATAAAAGATAGCTAACATGCGTGGTGAACAAATTACAGTTGGGCAATCTACAGATAAAGAACATGCATGACATAAAGATTACTATGTGATTCATGCGGGCATTAGAACAAAAATACATAGATCGTCATCCAACTACATCTATGACTAATAATCCACCCTTCGAATATCATCCAAACAAACATTGGGTATTAATTTGCAAGCAACGGATAATCGCAGTAAGCAATGTGTGTAATGTAAACAATGTAAACGAAGTAAACATCGTTGTTTTCTCCCTAATGGCAACAGAACATCCTCCATCTGTCACATTTCCGTCACTCGAGATCCGATGCAAAGGAGGCATTAACCCACTATCGAGCATTAATACTCCCTCTTGGAGTCATCTACTTCGCCAGAGCATCTACTAACAACGGAGAGCATACAAGATCATAAATAACATACACACGAAGATAACATGATAGATTGATAATCAACAGACATATCATTCAATAATCATCGAATCCCAGCAAACACAACATGTAGCATTACAAATAGATGATCTCGATCATGTGAGCTAGCTCACAAGATCTAAAAATGAGGCGTAAGGTGGAGAGTACAACCATATAGCTACTGCTATGGACCTGTAGTCCAGGAATGAACTACCACCCCCAGGCACAGCCAGGGGGTGCGCCGCCCTATGTTGTGGCCCCCCTCCGGGCCTCGTCGGGACTCCGTGGAACCTTCGGGAATTCTAAGACTTCCGGGCTTCGAACTTTCAAATTCCGAGAATATTTTCCGAACAACTTTTTTGAAACTAAAAACAGCAGAAAACAGGGAACTGGCTCTCTGGCATCTTGTCAGTAGGTTAGTCCTGGGAAATCGATAAAAATGACATGAAGTGTAAAAAAACATGTAGCATAAGGCATGAAAACAACATGAAACATCATAAATTATAGATTTGTTTATGACGTATCAGCCACCCAAGCCGGTAAGTTCCGAGTTATAGCCTCCATCCAAGACTGGTCCGAGGACGATGAAGATTATGGTGATTGTATTGTTGTAGAGGTACTTGATCCAACTCCTATCTCATTCGCATACCATCTGCCCTCGACCTTAGTTGATCCGGGAGAGCGGGTTCTGGATGTTCCTCCCGTGGCTGTGGCCGCGCCCGTGGAAGCAAGGAATAGAGCCGGGAGCGGCGCAGTTGCTCCCCCGCCCAAGAGAGCCGGGAGCCGGGAGCGGCGCAGTGGAATAAGAGCTAGACCAGCCGCAAGAACATGCAACCTATGTCGGACGGGTAAGTCATTTCTGAGATGCATTCTTTTTGTCTTTGTGTTTTTGCTTCTTCTTTTCTTTTCTACCCGAGATGATTCAAGTGCATTTGGTTTGCTTATCTCTCTTTTTCTTTTATAGTGATCTAATTCAGAATGAGATGACCGAGCCCTCTGCGTTCACCTCGATACCGAGACGCCGTGTCTCGGTGCGACCGAGTACCAGACTCCCTCCTGTGATCCAGCTCCCGGACGCAGCAGACTACATCGACCTCGACGCTGAGAACCCGGAAATCCACTCCATGGATATGCCAGAAATGCCCACCCTCAAGAGGGAAGACCAAGACCTAGGTGCTAGCAACATAGGCGCCAAGATGGAAAGCACGAAGGCTCCGGAACGCCCGGAGTCGGCTTCAGAGCAACATCAGCAGCAGCAGCCAGAAGAGACACCGCAAGAGCAGTCCCCAACTCCAGTAGCACCAACAGCAATACCAGCAGCACGAACAGCACCACCAACACTAGCAACTCCAGCAGCAACACCAAGACCAGCAACACCATCAGCACTAGCAACTCCAGCAGCAACAACAACAACACCAACAGCGACTCCCCCTCCTACATAGCACTAATAATTCCTCTAGCACCGCAGCCACCTGTGACTCGGTCTGCTCCTCCGACCCCACCAAGACAGGCATCCATGCGTGTGTAGAGTGGTTTTCAGTGGACAACCAGGAAGGTGCATGCCACCGGGAAGGAGCTATATGAACCTACTCAATCGAGGAGAGCGTACGTGCCCCTAAAGAATATCGGAACTAGGCAGCCGAAAGCGGGCACGCTGTCGATCAGCCCTGACACACGCTCCTTGCGGAGGATCCTCTTGGGATTTGTGTGGAGGTTTGCGTGCTGCTCGCTTGTCCCTTGGAGTGAGATCTCCACTGTTACCTACAGTTTGTGCCTCTAGAGAGGTGCGCGCTTGGTTGTTCCTTCGTGAGCATCTCGCGAGGAGAAAAGTCAAGGGACTTGGTGTCGGAGGGCTACCCCAAGTAGGCGCATGGTTGGTGAGAAAGGATGTTTGAGGTACTGATTGCCAAGTTGGGCCGTACCGAGTTGGTACGTGCCGGATAGAAAGGTACCGAGTTGGGTTACTACCGAGTTGGAGCTATCTCGGTAGGAAGAACAAAGAGCCCAGTAAAGATATGAAAATTTGTCTGGATCGTCCGAGTAGCACTTGGAGGGTCCGGATAGATACGATGCTGCTCTTCTTGGAGGGAAAGTCAATGGAGCCGTTGTGATCCCGTATAATCAGGGAGAGTACAGGCGTGCGGTTAAACTTACTAGGTGTGATGATGCGTATGCATACGCTGGTACAGTGCGCTGTATGGGTGAGGCCACGTCCTGTCTTTGACAAGGGGGACATGACATGTCAGCGACTAGACAACGAAGACTTTCGGCGTCTGTCAGCGGAGAAGCGGAGGCATGCGCTACGGCACAGTGTGTAGTCACCTAATCTGTATGAGTAGTTGGTGGCCACTAGTATATAAGGTGGCCTCCCCCTTCCTATGTGAGGGTAGCTGATATTCTGAGAGGAGAAGTGCTGGAGGTTCACACAGAGAGGTAGCAGTAGAGCTCCATTTTCCTCTAGCTCCTTGAGCTTGAGGAGTTCTTGTACTCGGTCACCACTTATACATAGAGAGAGGCATGAGTAGGGGTGTTACCTCCACACGAGGGCCCCGAACCTGGTTAGATCTTGTTGTTTGTAGTGTAGTGAGCGCACCAGCTAGGCGTGTGATCCCTCCCCAGATACCCACAGTGTCCATGGGCCCCAAACTCAAGCAATCCTATGGCATCTGTTTTTACACATCCACGACACTTGGAGAAGTATTTGTGTGCGGTAGCGGCCCGCTCACTTACACTGTTCTAGCCCCCATTGGCGGGATGCTTTCGAGAGGAAAAAAGGCATTCGCGTGCCTCTCTGGATAGAGGAAGGATGCATGCACATGATCTTTTGTTGGATGCAAGATGCAGGCATGCCAACATGCAAAGAGAGATTGCTTTGCGAAAGCAACAAGATTTTACTGCTAGGGTGGGGCATTATTCTCTTACAAATCGCTTGGGGATGTCGTGACCTTGTGGTCCCCCAAGAGGCACTTGACGTCACCGTGCGGACATGGGATTCCCATCGTCACGGGGCTGATAATCGCGCGAGTTCTGTCGGGGGGATACCCCCAAGTAGGGGTAAAGTAGGTGAGAAATGGAGTTCAAGATACCACTTCCCGAGTTCAGCCGTATCGAGTTGGTACAGGCCGGGTAGGGCGCCTATCCGGATAAGAATGGTATCCGATTGGCGCTATCCGGTAGGAAGAACAAAGGACCAAGAGAAGATTCGCGTACTAGTATGGATCAACCGGGTAACACTCAGGTGATCCGGATAGAGAAGCAGTTGTTCTACCCGGAGGCAAAGTCAATGGAGCCGTTGAGGTAAATCCCTCGTATACGGGGGCCGTACCGGCGTGCGGTTCAACTTACTAGGTATGTGGTTATCTGTATCCAGACGTGGGTGCAGTACGGTATGGGAGTTTTCAAGTCCCGTCTCTGACAAGGGGGACAGGACATGTCAGTGTACTACCGTGGAGACTGACAAGGTGGACAAGACATGTCAGCGGCCTACCGCGGAGACTTTCGGCGACGCTGTCAGCGAAGACAAGGAGGCGTGCACGGCTGCACAGTGGAGTTGTCTACTCCGTCCTTTTATTCGCAGAATAGTGGTTGGCCACCAGTATATCAGGTGGCCTACCCCCTCCTGCGAGGGACATTGGACACTGGCTCATTTATTGCGAGACTTAGATACTCACAGAGAGAACGATATATAGAGAGAGAGGAACTCGTGTACTCGGCATAACATAATACAGAGAGAAAGACAGGAGTAGGGGTGTTACCTCCACACGAGGGCCCCGAACCTGGGTAGATCGTGTTGTTTGCAGTATTCTGTGTGTGCCAGTTCGGCGTGCGATCCCTCCACGGACACCTACAACGTCCATCGGCCCCAACTTTAGCCATCCCATGGCATCTGTCTCTACAGTTCCATGACAGTTGGTGCCCAGCGTGGGGCCAGCAGCGGCGTTGGCTGGGGTTTCTATCCGGACAGGACCCGTTTCTCATTCGGGGGAGCGCGTGGTCTAGGGCCTTGTCCACAGATTAGGCTCCCTCGACATCGTCTCCGACAACGCTGGTGACTTCTGCAGCAGGCTCGTGCCTGCAGGCGGCTCCGTCATCTCCTTCGGCGTGCATCTGGTGTACGTCGCCACCACCGTCATCCGAGAGTACCCCGAGGTGGTGCTCGTTGCTGCGGACCCTCCTACCGTTCTCGTCGTCCGCGGGCAGCCATCCGGCCGCTCTGCGGGCAGCATGGAGGTGATGATGACTGGCCCGGCTATCTATGCCGGGAAAGGCGCGCCCACTGCGCCCGAAGTCGTCGATGAGCCGGCTGCTCGTCCGAGCCACAAGCCCTACGACAGGCCCTAGAACCAGCCAGGCTACAAGGATCCTTCTACATCAACTGCGATATCGGCGGCTCGTGCCGGTGTCGTCGAGCACTTGGGCATGCCTCTCGCCATGGATGTGGATCCGGCGGTGGTGAGGGCGCAGCTCGAGCGGCAGCGCCAGGCCTTGCTCCGAGAGGCACAGGAGCTGGAAAAGGTTAGGCTGGAGCTCAACCTTGATCAAAATGAGTACAATAGATCCGATGGTTTTACTCCTATATCTAGAAATCCTAGCAAGATAGAAATCATTCGCCGCAACCTAGGTGCTGAACTAGCTAGAGATGGTAAAGACGCTAGCAAATCTGGTGTTGGCCCAGTCAGAAACACAATGTTGTAGGTATTGGCCATCCGGCCGCCCGAGTTCACCAAGAGGAGCAAGGAGGAAATCGAGATGGCCCATCTCGGCATCATGTTGTCAACCCGGTTCAGTATGTTGTTCAGCCACACCCAGTTGTTGTGGTAGTCAACCTGGTTGCTCAACCCGGTACTATGCACCAAGACCGCTACAACGACGGGTACTCGGCAATGGAGCAAGATGGGTACGCCAACCCAAGAGATCTTGCTTCTCGGAGCGAGGATGTTGCAGCCAAGTGATGCAAGGTACAAGCTGGACAAGATCTACTTTTCCGAGGAGATAGAAGCAAGGGGCCCGCCCGAGCCAAATTGTTTTGGTCCCAGGATCATGGGAGAGCCGGCTGCGGCCAAGTTCCAGTTGGCTAGAGGGAGCAAGACCTATGATGGAAGCACCAAGCCAGAGGACTGGCTGAATGATTATGCTGTTGTTGTGTACGTTGCCGGCGGCAACCGGAGATGGGCTGTGAGGTATGTGCCCCAGATGTTGGAGGGCCCTTCCCGGATCTGGCTCAACAACCTGCCGAAAGATAGCGTCAACTGTTGGCTTGACTTTTCGGAAGCCTTCATCAGCAACTTCACCAGCACTTACAAGAGGCCAAATTGGCCACAGCAGCTCTCGGTGTGCAAGTAGAGAGAAGAGGAGACTGACCGCGAGTATCTTACTCGGTGGAGTACCCTGAGGAACACCTGCGAGGGTGTGAATGAGTCACAGGCCATTGCCTGGTTTGCTCAAGTCTACCGACATGGCAGCATGCTATGGTAGAAATTGCAAAGGGATATGCCGAGTATGCTCGCCGAGACAATCAAGATTGCAGATATGTATGCTCTCGGCGACCCTACTCAGCCTCTGCTCGATTCTTTCGAGCCGAAAAGAAGACATCATGATGGATCCCGGCGCAATGACCGCCAAGACTTCCGTAACAAGAGGAGAGATGATCGTCCGGATATCCGATATGGATCGGACCATGTGGCTGCAGCTACTCAAGATCAAGTTGCTGTCGGGAGCAGCCAGAGGCAAAAAACTGCTGGAGCCCAGTACGGGCAAAACCAGGCTCAGGGCAAGAACTTCAAGAAGCAGTACAATGCTCCTCTGCAGAATAATGCCCCACAGGAATCCGGAGATCTCCGAGGTTTATCTTTGAGAAAATGAAGGATGGGCCATGCAGTTTTCACACTCGGCATCCGAGCAGGC
This sequence comes from Alopecurus myosuroides, assembly GCA_028641055.1. Classification (NCBI taxonomy): domain Eukaryota; kingdom Viridiplantae; phylum Streptophyta; class Magnoliopsida; order Poales; family Poaceae; genus Alopecurus; species Alopecurus myosuroides. The sequence goes on along the minus strand of CM054060.1, from coordinate 182,174,133 downwards.
CAGCCAACCATACTACTCGGCAGTGCAGCTGGTGGGATCGGATCAAGAGCGAGGGTTTTGGTCAGCTGCCTCCTCCTCCTCCTCTTCTGCTCTTGGGCTCCAATGTGCAGCCTATCCGGGCAGCTGCTCCCAGGCCGGCACAATATCAGAGTAGGGAGAATGTGAATCAAGTGGCGTAGGGAGCCAACAACAACTACAACCGCAATTACAACAACAACAACACCAATCGCAACAAAAACTACTACACCTGCAACAACAATCGCAACAACAACAATGCCAACCAGAACAACAACAACAACAACAATGGTGGTGGTGGAGACCGAAACCAGTACCAGGAGCATCATGAGAGCTACATGGTGTTCACCACTGAGCCAGATGACAATCAGAGCCAGCACATGCGCGCGATGGAGGTGAACGCTGTGATGCCGGCGGTGCCGGATTACATGCATTGGTGCGACCAGGACATATTCTGGTCCTGGGAGGATCATCCCAAGATAATGCCCAACCCGAGTACATATGCTCTGGTGGTGGACCCTACTTTCTTGGGGACCAAGAAGAATGTGAAGTTTAGCAAGGTGCTGATCGACAATGGGAGCATCATCAACATCATGTATCGAGATACTATGGAGAAGCTCGGCATTGCCGAGAACATGCTGCTAGCCAGTCGGACTATATTCCATGGCATCGTGCCGGGAGTATCTTGTGCGCCTATCGTCCAGATTTGGATTGATGTGCTTTTTGGCACAAGGGACAACTACCGGACCGAGTGCCTGCAGTTTGAGTTGGTTGATCTTCAGAGCCCCTATCATGCTCTGCTCGGCAGGCCTGCTCTGACCAGGTTCATGGCTTCAACTCATGCGGCCTATCTGAAGATGAAGCTTCCCTGTCCCAATGGCATCATCACCAACTCGGGCGACTACAAGCGATCCTTGGACTGTGCATTTGCTGGATCTCGGTTTGTCGAGTCTATGGTCATTGCGATCGAGAAGAAGATGATACATGAGGTGTGGCACTTCCACAGGCAGCTCAACTCGGTATGCCTGGCATGCCGAGCTCTTAGCATGGAGCAACATTCCAGGCCTCCCGAGAGACAAAGAAGGTGCAGATTGACCCGGAGTTCCCAGAGCGTGTGGCCATCATTGGCGCTGGACTGGAGGAGAAATAGGAAAGCGAGCTCATCCACTTCATCCGTGAGAATCGGGATGTCTTTTCATGGTCCAATCAGGACCTGCCGGGTGTCCCGAGGGAGCTGGTTGAGCACTCTTTATATGTGCGGCCGGATGCCAAGCCGATCAAGCAGGCGATGCGCCGCTTTGCGGCAGAAAGGAGGAACACCATTGGTGATGAGATCACAAGGCTTCTAGAAAGTGGACTTATCAAGGAAGTACTGCATCCGGATTGGCTGGCCAATCCGGTCATGGTGGAGAAGAAGAAGGATGATCCCATGGTCGCTCTGGTGTGGCGCATGTGCTTGGACTACGCCGACCTGAATAAGGCATGTCCCAAGGACCTGTTCCCGCTACCCCGGATAGATCATGTAATTGATTCCACTGCCGGGTGCGAGTTTTTGTCTTTTATTGATGCTTACTCTGGTTTTCACCACATCCCTTTGAATCTGGCTGATCAAATAAAGACTGCTTTTATTACCCCGTACGGGGCTTATTGCTATCGTGTTATGTGTTTTGGCTTGCGGAATGCTGGGGCCACTTATCAGAGATGCATGCAGAAATGTCTGCATGAGCAGATCGGCAAAAATGTGCAGGTGTATGTAGATGACATTGTCATCAAAACAAAAGAAAAACACACTCTGTTGAGTGACATTGAGGAAACATTTGCTAGCTTGCGCAAATACCGATGAAATTGAATCCAACCAAGTGCACGTTTGGCGTCCCGGCTGGCAAGCTACTCGGCTTCTTGGTGTCCAGTCGGGGCATTGAGGCCATCTTTGCCGAGGTCATTGAAGGATGTGCAGAAGTTCACCGGGTGCCCGGCTTCCCTTAGCCGGTTCCTGGGTAGAATTGATGAGAAGGCCTTGCCTCTCTATCAGATCATGAAGAAAAGTGACAAGTTTGTCTCGACCCCACAAGCTGATGTGGCATTCAAAGAGCTCAAAACCATGCTGGGAAGTGCTCCTATTCTGGCGTCTCCACTGCCTAAGGAGCCAATGCTGCTCTATATTGCAGCCACCAACCGGGTTGTGAGCGTGGTGGTGGTTGTGGAGCGAGAAGAAGAAGGCAAAACAGTGCAGAGGCTGGTCTATTATCTGAGTGAAGTTATGTCCAGCTCCACGAAAAACTATCTGCACTACCAGAAGATGACTTATGGGGTTTACCTGGGTGCCAAAACGTTCAAGCACTATTTCGAGGAGCATCCAATTACAGTGGTGAGCACTGCTCCCATCTCATAGATCATGGGCAACAAGGATGCAAGTGGCCGGGTGGCCAAGTGGGCAATTGAGGTAGCCGCCTACACCCTGTTGAAAGTGCAATATGGTCAACTAGAGGGGGGTGAATAGGTGACCTACACATTTTACTTCTTTTTCACTTTTAATGGGGGCTTTAGGAAAGTAAATGCTTGATTATCCAAATGTGCAACTAAGTGAACACCCTAGGTGGCACGGAACAAGTAGCAGCGGAAATAAAGGAAAGGTACAAGATAACAACAAGTGAAAAACACGGAGACAAGGATATGTTTCCCGTAGTTCCTTCTTAAAAGAAGTACGTCTACGTTGGAGAGGTGGGGAGCCACCTAGGCGCTCCTCAATAGCACGGATGTGCACACCTTGTTCTCCTTGAGCTTCTCCGGTGAGGGAGATTCTCGTTTCCACTATGAGGTCGACTTGAAGGCGTTGACCAAACCTTTACAAGGGGTTGAGGCTACTCCACAAGTGAGATGGAGGCTCTCAACAATCGAAGCTTCTTGCTACAAGGTGGAAGCTACAAGCACTAGGGTTTCCCTTGGATGACAAAGCAACCAAGAGATTACACGATCCCAAGAGTTGTGGTGTGGGTACACACGTTTTGGCTTGGTGGAAAGGTAGATCTAGTCCTCCTCCATAAGATCCTTGAAGGGCATCGAGTTTGGTTGGAGGAGGAGGGAGATCGGGGCGTTTTGAGCTCTACAACAATGGAGGAGAGAGAGGAATGGAAGAGCTACCTATCTAGAGGAAGAAGACAGCTATTTATAGGCTCCTCCAATTTCTGACCGTTGCAGTCCTGTAGGACCGGAATATTCCGGTGTAAGCACCGGAAATTTCCGGTCTGCCTGGGCCGGATTTTTGAATAGTCTGGGGGGCGGAATTTTGAAATATCCGGGGGCGGAAATTTCCGCCCCAATACTCCGCCCCCCTATCTGCGCGCGGACACCAGCTCGTTGACAAAAATTGCTAAGGACCAGGGAGCGGATATTTGCACCGGAAATTTCCGGGGCAAATTTCCGCCCCAGCTTCTGTGCGCGGGCAGCAGCCAATCGGTGAAAACTGCTAAGGACCAGAATACCAGAATATTGGAATATCCGGGGGGAGGATAATTGAAATATCCGGGCCCGGAAATTTCCGAACAGAATTTCCGCCCCCATCTCTGTGCGCGGGCAGCTGAGAGTGCTCCATTTTCCGGGGCAAATTTCCGCCCTGGCTTCTGTGCGTGGGCAGTGAAAACACTTAGTCGTTTTGGAGATGCCAGAAGAGGGCCGTAATATTCCGGTGCTGGGACCGGATATTCCTCCCCAAAGACACCGGAATTTCCGGGCTGCGTACTGAAAAATCCGGTGGCAGTTAATCCAGAGTGTAGGCCTTCTCTTTGATCTTCCGTCAAGAATATAACAATAAGCATCTGAGATAATAGCTGCACAGTCTAAAACAACACTGTTAGATAGAAGATACCCATGTTATCATCATCACCAAAATCATTAGAGGGATCATGAGCTTTCAATCTCCCGGTTTTTGGTGAATGATGACAACACAGGTATTTGCAAAGAATTAAACTAACAGTGCAAGATATGAAAAACAACATAGATAGCATATATAGGAGACATGCCTCCTAATAATAATAGTTCACCAACGAATAACGAGTACGATAGAACGAAGTTCGAAAAGACGCACGAGATGATAAAAACAGGCAAATAAAGAACGAAACCCACCCCAGCAAATCCCCGCGATCATCTAGATCTTCTCCCCCTTTGGCATCAGGATACCAAAAAGATAAAAGAGAGAGCTACGTCCCATGGAGCAAACTCTAGGCCTGGGTGTCCTTGTCTTCCTCTTCCGCTTCATCCTCGGTGAAATCCTCCATGTCCTCATCATCATCCACACCGATATCCCAGTCAACGTCGCGGTTGTTCCAGTTCTTGTAGGCAATCCTGGGAGCAGGAAGTGGTGGCACATTGGGAGAACCAAGAGCAGTCATGATGTGGTGCTGGTTCTCGAGGATGCTGCGGCGCTCCACATAGGCGCTGTAGTTCTCCTTGTGGAGGCACACATTCATGCACAGCACCTTCTCAATTGCGCGAACAAGCCATGAGCGCTTCTTCTTGCCAGGGGGAGGAGGACGCATGCGAGGATCACGGTGGCCTTGACCTGTGGCACCCACATCATGTGCAGCCTGCTGTGTGTGAGCTGCCTTCTTGTACAGCGTAACATCCTTGTGGTCCTCACAGTCCAGCTCCAGGTCCTCACGGAGTGCCTCGGGATAGCAAGCTTTGATGAGCTTCATGATGTACGGGGCATATGGGGGCACTTTGCGGTGGAAGAGAGCAAAGTGGATCTCATTGAAGATGAAATCCATCACATCAACCTTGTGGGCCTCCAGGTCATCCATGTCACCCTCAGTGAAGGTCAGGTAGGCGTGGTACATGAGGTTGACCAAGCCGCCACGAATAGCATCATTATTGCCACCACTTGGGGCAATAGACTCCCTGAACATACGCAGCAGGATATCATATATGGGATACAGCCCTTTGGCCGAGCCAATCACACCTGTGGAACCATACAACTCAGCCAGCCTGTTCTTCTCATACTCAACCCCGTGAATATGCATGCGGTGACCCTGGGGAGTGTTGAGGCCAGCAAAGGGGTACCCGAGCGCAGTAGCAAAGTCATGGAAGTTGGCGGTGAGCAAGTGGGGGCCAGACATCCAAGACATCCCAATCTCCTCAGAATCATCAATGACAAGAGTGGTGAAGAACTGATGGATGAATGTGGTGTTGTAGGAGCATCTAGTCTCCATAAGAGGGCGCAGACCAAGGAGTTCCGCTAATTGGACTGAGTTGTTGAAGTAGGCAGGATTGGCAGCCAGATAAGCGAAGTTGATAACCTTCATTGGGCACACCGGCTTGCTCATGACAGTGTGCACTTGCTTGAACGTGCCAGAAGCAGGAATCAATAGTGGGGTCTTGAGGACCCTCAGTGTACCAGGCCTTGCCCCGCCATGCCTTGAACTCGGGGATGGACATGGTGGCCAGGTTCAGAGCAGATTTCCCTTGCTGCTTCCCAGCTTTGCGAGCAGCCCTGTCAGCATCACGTTGGCGCTCATATTCCTTCTCAGCATCCCTCGCACGCCGGCGAGTCTCATTCTCATCCACATAGGTCCCTTCCTCATTTTCCCTCAGGTGACGGAGTCGCTTGCGGGAATTGGTCAGCTTGCCGGGCCTAGAGCTTGAGCCATCTGCGAGGAAAGCAGAAAAGGTACAAAGAAAACCAAACAAGAATAAAAAACGGGGGCTCACGAATTGTGGAAATGGAGAAAGTGGATCTCTGTTCATGATTCAGTACAGGCCGGAAATTCCGGTCAAGGGTGCGGAAATTCCGGAGGGCGGAAATTCCGGCCTCAGGGGAAATTTCCGGGGGGCGGAAATTCCGGTCCTGGGGCGGAAATTTCCGGCCTTCGGGATTTTCGAATCCGGATCTGAATCTGGGCCTATAACGAATCTAGAACGAGGAATCTAGTACAGGGATGAAACCTAGAGAATAGGTGATACTTGTGTGAACAAATAACCGTGCAATACCATGAAGAACAGTAGATATGAGATCAAATCATCTAATCAACCCAAGATTACTGAGAAAACGGACACATACCGGGATCCATGAATAAGGAACGGACGTGCGATCTCTTGATCCGCAAAAGGTGATTAGAGGACGAGGAGGGGAGGCGAAGGGGCCTCCCGGAGGTCTCGGAGGCGGCGGCGGCGGCTGGAGGCGAGTGGAGGCGAGGGGAGGGAAGCAATCTGGAACTGCTCCCTCCCGTCGCCCTTATATAGCCCCAGACCAACCGCACCGGAAATTTCCGGTAATAAGGCCGGATATTCCGGGGTCCGGAAATTTGGGCCGGAATATTCCGCCCAAATATCCGGTGTGCCTTCTGCGAGCGGGCACGCTGGATAGTTGGGGGATTATTCGAGTCCAATTCGAACCCCGGAAATTTCCGGGGCTTAAGGCACGGAATATTCCGGGTCCCCGGAAATTTCCCCCGGAAATTTCCGCTCAAATTTCCGATGTGCCATCTGTGAGCGGGCACATCGGAAATGGGCGAAATTTCTGAGACAAATGTCTGAGGGCCGGAATATTCCGGGCCCTAGGCCGGAATTTCCGGTGTTCCCACGCCATCCGAGTATTTGTGGAAGATGGAACAAGTCGTGAGCCTCCAAAAACGAAAAACACAAACGAACGCACGAACACGAGGAAGACATAAAAACACATCAAGTACAAATACAAAAGAAAAGGTTGGTGGCCGAAGCCACCGTGTTTGAGTGATACCAAGGAGCCGCGAAGATGTATCTTGGACTCAAAAGTATAACTCACGTTTTAAGCACTATAAGTCACAAATTGACTAGATATGCATGACGTTTTGGTTGTTTTGCGCATGATAGGTGGAGTGGTTGTTCATGAGTTGAACTACGCTCCCCCTATGTCCATGCCTGCATCTAAACTAGATAGCACATATAGTGAAGGTACTCATGCAAGGGTTCAAGAGAAGTTAGACGCATCGATCACATTTAGTTCATTCCTCAAACCCCGAAATCTTGGTTCATCAAGGGCCTTCGTGAAGATATCCGCGAGTTGATCCTTGGTTGCTACATAGGAGAGGTGAATATCACCCTTCTCAACATGATCCCGAATAAAGTGATGGCGTATCTCAATGTGCTTCGTCTTGGAGTGAAGAACGGGATTGTAGGCGATCTTGATGGCACTCTCATTATCGCACAAGAGAGGAACTTTGTCGAAGACGATACCATAATCTCTCAATGTTTGCCGCATCCAAAGTAATTGAGCACAACAACTCGCCGCGGAGATGTATTCGGCCTCAGTGGTGGAGAGTGCAATGCAGTTTTGCTTCTTGGAAGACCAACATACCAATGAGCGGCCAAGAAATTGACAACTCCCGGATGTAGATTTCCTATCCGTCTTCTCTCCCGCATAGTCCGCATCCGAATACCCAATGAGCTTAAAGCTTGAACCCTTGGGATACCAAAGACCAAAGTTTGGGGTATGAACTAAATATCGAAAGATACGCTTAACCGCTTCAAAGTGACTTTGTCTCGGGGAGGCTTGAAACCTTGCACATTTACCAACGCTATACATAATATCGGGTCTAGATGCACAAAGGTAGAGCAAAGAGCCAATCATGGAGCGGTATACCTTTTGATCTACCTCTTTACCATTCGGGTCGGGTTTCAAGTCAATAGTCGTGGACATGGGAGTCTTCATAGGTTTGGCATCGTGCATGTTGAAGCGCTTGAGCATATCTTGAGTATACTTGGCTTGCTTGATGAATGTGCCTTCGGGATGTTGCTTGATCTCAAAGCCAAGAAAATACTCTAATTCTCCCATCATTGACATCTCGAATTTATCCGTCATAAGCTTGCAAAACTCATCATTGAATGCGATGTTAGTAGAACCAAAGATGATATCATCCACATAGAGTTGGCATATGAACAAGTCACCTCCAACCCTTTTGGTGAAAAGGGTGGGATCGATTAAACCAACATTGAACCCACGATCTACCAAAAACTCTTTAAGGTGCTCGTACCACGCACGTGGAGCTTGTTTAAGCCCATATAGTGCCTTATCGAGTTTGTAGACATGATCGGGGTGGTTGGGATCTTCGAAACCCGGAGGTTGCTTGACATAAATCAACTCGTGGATGGGACCATTCAAAAATGCACTTTTAACATCCATTTGTTGCAATTTAAAGTTATGATGAGAGGCATATGCAAGTAAGATGCGAATAGATTCAAGACGAGCAACGGGAGCGAATGTTTCACCGAAATCGACACCTTCGACTTGAGAGAAGCCTTGAGCAACCAATCTAGCCTTGTTGCGGATGACGATGCCGTCCTTGTCTTGTTTGTTCTTGAAGATCCACTTAGTGCCGATGACGTTCTTGCAATCTTTGGGCCTTGGTACCAATTTCCACACCTTGTTGCGCTCGAAGTTGTTGAGTTCATCGTGCATAGCTTCAAGCCAATCTTGATCTTCAAGAGCTTCATAGACCTTCTTTGGCTCAATGTGAGAGACGAACGCATGAGCTTTGCTAAAATCCGCAAGTTGCCTCCTTGTGACGACCCTTCCACGAACTTGTCCAAGAATCATGTCGTCCGTGTGACCGGCACGAGCGAGATTATCTAGTCTTCTCTTTGCCCTACGAGCTAGCATCTCCTCCAAAGTTTCCTTGGATAGCGCTTGATCATCACCTTCATCATCGGAGACATGTCCACCTTGATCTTGATCATCAACGGGAGGTGGATCCCTTATGTTCCGAGTTGTATCATCACCATGTGTATCTTGTTCCTCATTGTGAGCTTGGCCTTCATCATGAGCTTGGCCTTGATTGTTAGCTTGGCCATGTGGTGAAGCATGAGGGCTTGGTGCATCTTGTTGGGTAGCTTGGTTATCAATGGATGTAGTCAATGGCTCCACTTGAGTGGGGCATAGTCCTTCTCCCTCCGTCATCCGGTAACCCTCAATGGGGATTATTTCACCAATCCCCATTCTTCTTATGACGATGGGAGGAATTGCATCTCCTATAATACCATGATTTATACGGCCCCCTTGGGACCCATTATCCTCATCAAATACCACTCCTATAGCTTCTTCAACTTGTCCGGTGGACTTGTTATAGACTCTATAAGCATGAGCGTTTGAGGCATAGCCAACAAAGATACCCTCATAAGATTTAGTCTCGAACTTAGACAAGCGTTTCCCTCTCTTGCGAATGAAGCATTTGCATCCAAAGACCTTGAAGTATGAAACGTCCGGCTTCTTGCCCGTGAGAATCTCACAAGGGGTCTTGTTCAAGATCTTGCGAAGATATAATCGGTTGCTAGCGTGACAAGCGGTGGAGACGGCCTCGGCCCAAAAATTATAAGGAGAAGAGAACTCCGCAATCATGGTTCGAGCCGCATCCATAAGAGTCCGATTCTTTCTCTCCGCCACACCATTTTGTTGAGGGGTGTAGGGAGTGGAATATTGATGAGCAATGCCTTCCTCACTAAGAAATCCCTCCACGGTGTAGTTCTTGAACTCGGAGCCATTATCACTTAGGATAGCCATGATGCTTGTATTATGTTGCCTTTCCACCAAAGTGATGAACTCGATGACCCGCTTTTGAGTCTCACTCTTTCTCTTGAAGAAGTACACCCAACAATATCGTGAATAGTCATCCACAATCACCGAGCAATACTTCTTGCCTCCAAGACTATCATATGATAGAGGACCAAAGAGGTCCAAGTGAATGAGCTCGAGGATTCTTGAGGTGGTGATGTTGGTCTTGGTTGGGTGAGCTTCTCCATGTTGTTTTCCAAGAACTGCAAGAGCTACACACACGGTCTTTGGCAAACTTAGCATTCGTTAGTCCTAGAACATGATTGCCACTTTGAAGGTCATGCAACGTCCTCATATTGGTGTGGGCTAACCGGCGATGCCATAGCCAACCCAGATCAACTTTAGCCATTAGACATGTCGCGGCACACGTGTCTCCTTTAGAGAAGTCCACTACATACATGCCGTTCTCGACATGTCCAACAAAGGCTACTTTAAGAGTCGTTTCCCAAGTGACAATCACATTCTCCTTATTAAAGAAAGAGGTAAAACCACTTTTAGCAAGTTGAAGAACCGAGATGAGATTATAGCCAAGGGACTCAACAAGAAGAACATTCTCAATTGACAAGTCATTCGAGATTGCTACCTTGCCTCGTCCCAATACCTTTAGTTCGGAGTTGTCACCAATAGTAACGCAATTGAGATGAGGTAATGGAGGATGAATATCACTCATTGCGTCATTGCTTCCGGTCATATGTTGGGATGCACCACTATCCACCGTCCATTTGCTCGAACCGGAAGCACTTCCCGAAGTGGCTTTTGCCATAAGACACGTAGGTCGGGTAGCCACATTCTCATTGGGGGATTCGAATAGAGAGATCGAAGGTGATGATGCGGTGGCCTTGGCGATGTGAGCAAACCCAACTACCTCATCTTCTCCTTCATCTCCGGAGATGTAAGTCTCAAGAACCGCCCCTTCTTGAACATAGAGAGCTCTTGGCACCTTCCTAGCGAAGTTCTTGTTTTGTGGAGGCTTGGTCTTGTTTTTGCGAACAAGCTTGCCTTCGTTCTCTTCTCTAGGTTCAAAGGGGCACTCCTTCACGAAGTGGTTTGCGCTACCACAATTGTAGCATGTCCTTGGGGCGCTCCCCCTTCTTCTTGTAGTTCTTGTTTCGTGGAGGTCTCGGAGAGCCGGCTTTGTGAGCTTCTCATCTCTTCCAATATCCATGCATAGCGAGAGCAATGCACTTGTGAGCTCCCGTATAGGTGTCTTCATATTCCTCTTCATCATCATCTTCTTCTTCACTTTCATCAACTCGAGCCATTGCCTTTGACTTCAATGCAAGATTGGGAGACTTTCCCATCCCTCTAGAGCGAGCTAGAGCATCATCCGCACTTTTGTGTGAGAGAGAGATTGCGATGAACTCACTAAGAACACCAATGGAGTTGAGAGTGTTGTAGTCCGCTCTTGTCCGGATACTAGTGGAGAGATTCTTCTCGAAGGGTGTGATAGCCTTGACAAATTTCCTCTTTATCCACTCATCGGTGATCTCTTCCTTGCCAAAGTCTCTCAGTTGATTGGCGAGAGTGACAACTCTTCTATAGAGCTCTTCAGGAGTCTCATCCTCTTGCATAACGAAGTTCTGGGAGTTGTCAATGGCCACATCATACTTGGAAGATTGAATGCTAGCATTTCCTTGAAACAAGGTGTCAAGTTTGTCCCAAGCTTCCTTGGCGGTCTTGCAACCACGGATGTGAGTGAGATGCTCCCTTGGGAGAGCTTTCTGAATAATTACAAGAGCAGTTTTGTTGAGTTGAGATTCAACATCCTCCCTTGGAGTCAAGTTGCTTGGGTCATGAGGATGAAATCCATGGATCACGCTTCTCCACAATGCGGTACACGATCCTGAAATGTGAGATTCCATTTCAAACTTCCAAGAGGAAAATTCGTTAGTGTTAAGGATGGGTGGAACTCCAACATTAAGGATGTGTGGCATGGAAACGATTGGGTGGATAGAATCATAGTTTTGCGGTGGTGGAACTTTTGAATTGGACCCCGAACCATTAGCCGTTTGAGACTTGGAGCCACCGTCACTCTCCTTAGCTTTGGCTTTAGCCTTTTGTGCGGCTTTAGCCTTAGCTTTGGCAATGTTCTCTTCGAGTTCGGAATTATCCGGATTCGTTTCCTCATCCGAACTATCCTCATCGGTGACATGGGGAGAGTGCGAAGGCCCCTTGGTTCTACCCATCATGTTCTCCAACATCTTCTTGATGGAGGAAACCTCCGAGCCCACACTAGAGCTAACCTTGGACAATTGGGTTTGAATGGTACAAACCGTTGTCTCTAGGTTGGCTATAGTGTCGGCCATTTTGGAGAGCTCCTCCTTAAAAGATTTGGGATCATCTCCGTTGACCATGATTACTCTTAGGCGGTTAAGCCCGATAAAAGAGCGAGGCTCTGATACCAATTGAAAGTGCAATATGGTCAACTAGAGGGGGGGGGGGTGAATAGGTGACCTACAAATTTTACTTCTTTTTCACTTTTAATGGGGGCTTTAGGAAAGTAAATGCTTGATTATCCAAATGTGCAACTAAGTGAACACCCTAGGTGGCACGGAACAAGTAGCAGCGGAAATAAAGGAACGGTACAAGATAACAACAAGTGAAAAACACGGAGACAATGATATGTTTCCCGTAGTTCCTTCTTAAAAGAAGTACGTCTACGTTGGAGAGGTGGCGAGCCACCTAGGCGCTCCTCAATAGCACGTATGTGCACACCTTGTTCTCCTTGAGCTTCTCCGGTGAGGGAGATTCTCGTTTCCACTATGAGGTCGACTTGAAGGCGTTGACCAAACCTTTACAAGGGGTTGAGGCTACTCCACAAGTGAGATGGAGGCTCTCAACAATCGAAGCTTCTTGCTACAAGGTGGAAGCTACAAGCACTAGGGTTTCCCTTGGATGACAAAGCAACCAAGAGATTACAATATCCCAAGAGTTGTGGTGTGGGTACACACGTTTTGGCTTGGTGGAAAGGTAGATCTAGTCCTCCTCCATAAAATCCTTGAAGGGCATCGAGTTTGGTTGGAGGAGGAGGGAGATCGGGGCGTTTTGAGCTCTACAACAATGGAGGAGAGAGAGGAATGGACGAGCTACCTATCTAGAGGAAGAAGACAGCTATTTATAGGCTCCTCCAATTTCTGACCGAAGCACCGGAAATTTGCGGTCTGCCTGGGCCGGATTTTTGAATAGTCCGGGGGGCGGAATTTTGAAATATCCGGGGGCGGAAATTTCCGCCCCAATACTCCGTCCCCCTCTCTGCGCGGGCACCAGCTCGTTGACGAAAATTGCTAAGGACCAGGGGCCGGATATTTGCACCGGAAATTTCCGGGGCAAATTTCCGTCCCAGCTTCTGTGCGCGGGCAGCAGCCAATCGGTGAAAACTGCTAAGGACCAAAATACCGGAATATTGGAATATCCGGGGGGCGGATAATTGAAATATCCGGGCCCGGAAATTTCCGAACAGAATTTCCGGCCCCATCTCTGTGCACGGGCAGCTGAGAGTGCTCCATTTTCTGCTAAGTCCCAGAGGGCCGGATTTTTGCACCGGAAATTTCCGGGGCAAATTTCCGCCCTGGCTTCTGTGCGTGGGCAGTGAAAACACTTAGTCGTTTTGGAGATGCCAGAAGAGGGCCGGAATATTCCGGTGCTGGGACCGGATATTCCGCCCCAAAGACACCGGAATTTCCGGGCTGCGTACTGAAAAATCCGGTGGCAGTTAATCCAGAGTGTAGGCCTTCTCTTTGATCTTCCGTCAAGAATATAACAATAAGCATCTGAGATAATAGCTGCACAGTCTAAAACAACACTGTTAGATAGAAGATACCCGTGTTATCATCGTCACCAAAATCATTAGAGGGATCATGAGCTTTCACCTGTTGTACGCGAGAAGTAGAAGCCATCAAATCCCAGGCCCTGGCGGATTTCTTTGTTAACTGGCTGAAATGCAATATGAACCTCCCTTGCCGGAAACATATTTCTACAGGATGCATTTCGATGGCTCGAAGGTAAAAGAGGGACTCGATGCTGGTGTTGTACTCACCTCACCCAAGCGGGACCAGCTCAAGTATGTGCTTCAGATTCACTTTCCGGCATCCAATAATGTTGCCGGTTATGAAGCCTTGGTCCATGGGCTGAAAGTGTCCAAGGAGATTGGAATCCGGCGGATTTTATGCTATGGCAACTCAGACCTAGTGGTTCTACAGGTCTCGGGGACTTGGGACGCGTTGGATGCCAACATGGCATATTATCGGTTCCTCGTCCAGAATATGACAGGGTTCTTCGATGGGTGTGAGTTCCATCACATCCACCGAGCTGAAAATGATGCAGCGGATGCTCTATCCAAGTTGGGTTCTTCTCGGTAGTTCATCCCGCCTGGGATTGCTCTGGAGCATTTGAGGAAGCCCTCTATCAAGCCATCCCCCAACTCGGATTCCATATTCATCCCGGATCTGCCGGACTCAGAAGCTGTTCCCATGGAGATTGACTGGGAAAGCTCCAAGGAGAACCCGGGGACTGCCTAAGTAAACACGGGGACTGCTCCATCCAACCCGGGGACTGCCTCAGCAAACCCGGGGACTGTCGCATTCATTGAGGGGATCATTTCTCAATACTCGGGGACTCTAGGACTGGTCACCACCTCGGAGAAAGTCATGTCAACTGATCCAATTGAAGTGGATGAACCAGTGTTTCCTATTCGGGAAACACCGAGTTGGGCTTTGCCCATATTATCCTTTCTGATGGATGGCACTTTACCGAGTGACGAGGTCACAGCCAGTCAGATACAAAGAAGATCCAAGGGCTACACCATCATCAACAAAGAGCTACACAAGAGAAGTGCCACTGGAGTACTCCAACGCTGTGTTGAGCTGGAAGAAGGGTAAGAAATTGTTAGAGAGATACACCAAGGAGAATGTGGGCACCATGCCTCATCTCGGGCCCTAGTCAAGAAAGCATTCTAGCATGGATTCTATTGGCTCACTGCCTTGCAACAAGCAGAAGATCTAGTGAGAAAGTGCAATGGATGCCAGAGGTATGCAAGCAAGATTCATATGCCAGCTTCCGAGTTGAAGACAATCCCCATTACTTGGCCATTTGTTGTCTGGTATTTGGATATGGTGGGTCCTTTCAAGCCAACTCGGGGAAATATGATTCACATCCTGGTCATGGTTCATAAGTTTACCAAATGGATTGAAGTGAAGCCAATCCGGAAGTTTGATGGAAACACAAACGTCAGCTTCTTGAAGGATATTATCCTGAGGTATGGCTATCCGCATGGGATCATCTCGGATAATGGGACAAACTTTATTGAAGGAGCTTTTGCTCAGTTCTATAAGGAGAAGCAGATCCAGCTAGAAATTGCATCAGTCGCCCATCTGGCTTCCAATGGGAAAGTTGAAAGAGAAAATGGCATGGTCCTATCCGGAATAAAGCCAAGGCTGATTGAGCCATTGCTGAAAACACCTGGGTGTTGGCTAGATGAGTTGCCGGTCGTGTTGTGGAGTCTAAGGACTACCCCTAACCGATCAAGCGGATACACACCATTCTTCCTGGTATATGGAGCAGAGGCCGTGTTGCCCACTTACCTTGAGCATGACTCACCCTGAATAACCCTCTATACTAAGGCAGAGGCAAGAGAAGCCCGAGAAGATGATGTTGATCTGCTTGAAGAAGCAAGAGAATTAACTCTATCGCGCCCAGCTGTATATCAACAGAATCTGAGACGCTATCATATCCGAAAAGTAAACCCAAGGGTTTTCCGAGAAGGAGACATGGTGCTGAGGCTTGTGTAACACACAGCCTGGATGCACAAACTTTCCCCTCAGTGGGAAGGTCCTTTCATTTTGAGAAAAGATCTACACAATGATGCCTATTACCTCATCGACGCACAGGCACCGCAGAAGAACAGGGCGGATAAATCCGGAGAGGAATACAAGCGTCCCTGGAATGTAGCTCTACTCCGCCGTTTTCATTCCTGAACAAATATTGTATGTATCTCCTTAACCGAGTTAAATTCTAAGTCGGTACTCCGAATTCGAACTTGGGGACTTCCTGTGCCAAACTTGCACGCGCAACCAGTTCGGCATGCACTTGTCGTCCCCCTTTGCAGCTCCTATGCTGAGGCAATAGAGCTGCAAGAAGTCGAGGGGAGGAGTAGTGCCGTCGTAGCGAGATGGCAGCGTGGGGTTGAACTTCGGCGGCAAGGAGACCGTGCAAAGATGCTTGGTGAACGCGAGGGAGCCGCCGTCGTAGACCGTTGCACGTGCGTCGAGGTCCGCCGGGCAGTTGGCAAGGTTGGCCCTGGCGAGGTTGAAGATGGTGCGGCGCGTGCATTCGTGGCAGCGCTCGATTTGAACGCGCCCATCCGGCGGGTGCGTAGGATCTTGCAGCTGTTGCTGCTCTTCTTAGGCACCTTAGTGGTGGGTGCCTCGTCAGGGAACTTGGTGCGGGGGTCGCCATGCACCGGCGAGGTTATACCGTGAGAAAGGGGCGGCATGTCATGAGCTGCCGCACTCCTACGTTGGCCGACGTCGCCTCCCATGGCTCATGCGGGGCATTTGCGATGGTAGCGAGCTCCTGGAGTCAGGCGAGCCATGCGGCGTGTCCTTCGGGTGCAAGAGGGTGCGTATGCAGCTCCTGGACCAACAGCAGGGCTGCTGTGGGAGTACGTTGCTCCTAGCGCCCTGCATTCCCGCACCCGCTGCCCAACGAGCGGGTGTTCTTCCTGTCGCATATAAACCCCGGCCTCGTGCCCCGTGTGATTTCTTTCATAGCCTCTTTCCTCACCTCCTTCAGCCTTTAGATCCATCACGTGGGGCCGAACGCCATGACGTACCTCGCGTACTTTGTGAGCTTGTGCGAAAACTACCTGGGCGTCTGGCCCAACCTCGAGCTCTTCGTCCGGCTGTTCTCCTTGAAAGCGGGGATGGAGGTGTGGCAGGGACCGCTAGTGAGGTGCGGGTGCGCCATCATCGTCGCCAGGACGGGCACCTACCTTCCCAAGTTGGTCTTGGTGGAGTCGACGAGGGTGTGTCAGCAGTCATACTTCTACGTCAAGGACCTGGCAGGCGGCGAACAGATTGGCCTTGAGCCCTTCACCAACACACCGCCGGTTTCCCAGAACAACTGGACGGTCCGGTCGTATGGGAACGTGGCGCTGGGCAACGCCCTGCTCGCTCGGGTGAGTGAGCTGGACAACGTCGGCTTGACTTTGCAGGATCTTATGATATGGGGTGGGTAGATCTTCTCTTGTGAGCAACTCGAAATAATGGTGGTGGTATGATAACTAGTGTTCCCCTGAAAACTCTCCTTGGATAATTCCTTTTGCCAATGAAACAACAATCAATCCCTTTGGGTATTATGAACTACACACTCATGCACAACGTAATCAAAGACTACAAGGTGGTCCTATATGCCCTTATTCCTAGTGGAACAACAGATAGCACGTAAAAATTGCCATGATATACTTCAAGATGAATTCTTCAAGAAGTACAATATATAGGTCTATTTTTTTTTGGTTTAAACTGGTTCTAATTCTCCACAACTCGCAGGTTGGGTATTTAAGAGGGGAGGGGGTGCGGCTACAAGGCGCTTGCACAAGCATCGCCTACTCGGACTCGGACTAGACTCCCTCTAGGACTCGAAGGACAGATACAAACTGACCCATTATGGATTCGACTAAATAGGGCACGTGAGCCCAAATCCTAATACAGTAGGACTTGATTTTTTGGACGCATCAATATTCAATGGGGCGCCATCTTCATCTTGTTTTCCAACTTGTAAATCTTGATTTCTAGCTGGGAAACATTGTTTTCCTTAAGTGCCTTCTTGTTTTCCCACATATGTGACTTGTTTTCTAGCATCTCCATGTTGTTTTCCAGCTCCTCTATGTTGTTTTCCAGCTCATCCATGTTGTTTTCCACCTCCATGTTTGTGTTATCAATAACCCTGATCATACATAAATGCATATACTTAGGTAGTATATAGTTCTCATAAGCACAAACATCATAGTCAATTAGGAGTGAGTTAACATGTTGTTCTAGTAGCTTGGCCCTTCATCTTGTTATTGGTCTAAGTCTCACTTTATCATGCTTCTCTTGTATAACAACCTCATCATGTGGTAAAAAACTAGGGATGTCCTCATCATCCTCCCCCTCGAAAAGGCGTCGACCTCGATGCATCAAGGTCATCTCCATGGTATGGTGTCAAATCAACAACATTAAATGAATTACTCACACCAAACTCATCAATTGGAAGATCAATCTTGTATGCATTGTCATTAATTTTCGCAAGTACTTTGTATGTACTAGCACCTCTAGGCATCAATTTGGATTTTCTCAATGTTGGAAATATGTCCTTTCGAAAGTGAACCCAAACCATGTCTCCTAGCTGAAACAACACCTCCTTCCTTTTCTTGTTTACTCTCTCAGCCATATACTTCCCTTTCTTCTCTATGGCCTCCTTTGTTTTCTCATGTACCTTCCTCACAAAATCAACTCTTTTGGATGCCTCCATATTTGTTCTCTCTTGTATGGGAAGTGGCAACAAATCAAGTGGAGTAATGGGTTTGAAACCATATACCACCTCAAACGGGCATAGCTGAGTGGTTGAATGAACATCCCTGTTGTATGCGAATTCAACATGTGGGAAACACTCCACCCACTCTCGTAGATTTTTCGTGATAATGGTGCACACCAATGTTGATAATGTGCGATTCACCACCTCCATTTGTCCATCAGTTTGAGGGTGACATGTAGTTGAAAACAACAACTTTGTTCCTAGCTTCCCCAATAGTGTCTTCCAAAAATAGCTCATGAACTTCACATCACGATCAGAAACAATAGTCCTTGGTACTCCATGTAGTCTCACTATGTCCCTACAAAATAGATTAGAAATATGCGACACATCGTTGCTCTTGTGGCGTGCAATAAAGTCTGACATCTTAGAAAATCTATCCACTACCACAAATATAGAATCATGTAATCTTTTAGTCCACAGTAATCCTAGCATAAATCCATACTAATATCTTCCCATGGTGTAGTAGGTGTAGGAAGAGGAGTATACAAACCATGAGGCTTCAATTTTGATTTATCCTTGTTGCAAGTAATGCAACGTTGCACAAACCTATACACATCACGCCTCATGTGTGCCCAGTAAAAATTATCAGCCAACATAAGTAATGTTTTCTCACGTCCAAAGTGTCCCATCAATCCACCACTATCAGATTCTTGCAATAACATCAAACACAAAGAACACTCGGGTATACATAATATGTTAGCTCTAAATAGAAATCCATCATGTATATGATATTTATCCCAAGCCTTCACATTAGAACTTTTAGCAGAAGAGATATAAAACTCATTATCTTCATCATAGAGTTGTTTTAGGCTCTCCAAGCCCGAAACTTGGACATCCAAGTTGGTGAGTAACATGTTTTCCTAGATAAAGAATCAACAACCATATTATCCAATCCTTTCTTATATTTAGTAATGCACGGGAAAGATTCAATGAATTCTACCCACTTAGCATGTCTCCTATTAAGATTAGATTGACTCTTTAAAAAATTTAATGCCTCGTGATTAGAATGTATGATAAATTCTTTTGGCCACAAATAATGTTTCCAACCCTCAAGAACTCTAAAAAGTGCATACAATTCTTTATCATAAACAGAATAATTCAATTGTGCACCATGCAATTTCTCAAAAAAATAAGCAATTCGTTTTCTATCTTGCATCAACACGCCTCCAATACCTATGCCACTAGAATCACATTCAATTTTGAATTGCTTATGAAAATTTGGAAGCATCAATAAAGGTGCCAAAATCAATTAATTCTTCAGTGTATCAAAAGCAATATCTTGAGCAACCCCCCACTCAAAATCAACACCCATCTTAGTCAAATCATTCAAAGGGGCAGCAATAGTACTAAAGTCTTTCACAAATCTTCTATAAAATCCAGCAAGTCCATTAAAACTTCTTACGTGACTCACATTCATGGGAATTGGCCAATTTTTAATTGCTTCAACTTTCGAATCATCCACTTCTATCCCATGTTTAGATACGACATATCCCAGTAATATGACCTTATCTTTGAAAAAAGTGCACTTTTCTAAATTAGCAAATAATTTCTTTTATCTTAGCACACGCAAGACTTGTCTAATATGATCAGTGTGTTCATGTTCATTGTGGCTATATATGAGAATATCATAAAAATAAACTACCACAAACTTGCCAATAAAATATCTCAAAACATGGTTCATAAGTCTCATGAGGTACTAGGTGCATTAGTTAAACCAAAAGGCATCACTAACCCTTTATACAAAGCGAGTTTTGTTTTAAAGGCTGTTTTCCACTCATCCCCCTCTTTCATCCTAATTTTATGGTAACCACTACGTAAATCAATTTTAGAGAAAACAGTAGCACCACTTAATTCATATAACATGTCTTCCAAACGTGGTATAGGATGACGATAACGAATAGTGATTTTGTTAATTGCCCTAGAATCTACGCGCATTCCCCATGTACCATCTTTCTGCCGAAAACGGCTTTACGCCCCGCTTTGTAAATAAAGCAAACACCAATCTATATTCATACATGACACTCCACAAGAAAAGGAGAGAGAAGCGGGTAGAAATATGCTGGGGCAACAACACAAGTACGCCCAAAGTACCACAACTCGACAAAGCAAGAGAAAAAAGAAAACATGAGAGCGGAGAAAGGCGTAGGGTAGCATGATACCACCCAACCGCTGGTCCCAGCTCGAAGCGGAGGAGGTGGATGTGATGCGCCGTGCCACCGCCACCAAACGATCCAGCATGTCGTCCAGCTGAGCCATTTCCCGCTGTCTACACAACGGGCGGCACTGCTATAGAAGATCGAGGCATTTGAACATCGAGTCAGTAGCACGCCTAAGAAAGATCTATTCAATCACCATCTTATTCCTAATTGTCCATAGGGTCCATCTCATCCTAGCAAAGATAACCCAGAAGAGGCGACGCCCCCTCCTGGTCCTCTTTGCCTAGAGTTCTAGGAATTTGCCAAGGTCCGAGGCCCTCCATTCGGGTCCCAGACCTTCATAAACGTAGTGCCATAAGAACCAGGCCACGGGGCATGTGAAAAAAATGTGGGTTTACGTCTCGGGAACCCGACAAAGAGGACACATGCCAGCACCAGCCCCTTGACGCTTCCGAACCTCCACTCCCGAAGGAAGGCGGTCACGCAGCAGCTGCCAAACAAAGATCTTGATCTTCAACGGTAGGGCGGATTTCCACAGTTTAGCGGACCACGCCTGGCCCGACCCGTGAAAATGACTATGGTCCGCCAACTTAACTGAGAAGGAGCCCGACGACGCTAAGATCCACGTGAGTCGGTCTGGAGATCCAGATAAGGAGCCTGGCAATGTGTCGATGAGCTCAACCCATGTTGCCGCCTCTACCGGACCAAATGTCCTTCGGAACGAGATGTTCCAAACTCCATTCGGTGCAGCGTGGGCAACTGACAATAGCGGGTATGATAAAATTGCATAAATATTAGGGTAAACCAACTGGAGCGGCCTATCCCCAATCCACACGTCACCCCAGAAGAGGATGCTCCTCCCATCACCAACGATGAAATGTGTCCCCTCCGGATCTCAAAATTTATGGATTGGATTGACCTCCAAAATTGAGACCCCTCCCTATGTTTGCAAGATAATAGAGGAAAACCTCTAAGGTATTTCCCTTTGATAAGCTGGAGCCAAAGCCAAAGCCCTCCATCGTCCTGTAGGATACGCCATACCCATTTGAGCATCAGAGCGGTGTTCATCTTCCGTGACGCGAGAATTCCTATGCCCCCAAAGTCTTTGGGGGCACACACATGCTTCCACTTAACCATATGGTACTTATTTTGGCCATTGGAGGCCGACCAGAAGAACCGTGAGAGCTCCTCGTCAAAATCCTTATGATCCCCTTCAGGGAGAAGGTATAAGTCCATCATATATATAGGCAGACTGGAGAGGCAAGAGTCAGTAAGTACGGATTTGCTCCCCTTAGAGGTGAACCTACCGTACCACGGTTCCGCCTTTGTGCTGACCCAGTCTATGAAGGGTTCGAGGTCCCTCATCAAGATCCTGGAATCCCCAAGTGGAACCCCCCTAGATATTCCACTAGAAAAGTGGAAAATTTGCAGTTGAAATTATCTGCAATCCCCCTTGCTTCTCCTTTGGATGATATCCCATCACCACCACCTCACTCTTGTCAAAGTTTATTTTGAGGCCCGACATGGCTTCAAAATAGAGGAGGAGGAACTTCAGATTACGGATATCCAGGTCCGACCCCTCTACCATAATCACCGTGTGATGGCTAGGTTGAGACTCCAAGTGCAGAGTGTGTAGCTAGTGGCAAGCCTTCTTCCTCACGAGGGTGACTCGAGGGTTTATATCGAACTCTTGGGGAGCCAGTATTTCAGCAGTTGTCTTCCAAGCTTCCTCCAGGATCCTGCAAACAAGTAGAGAATTTTGTGCCCTCAACCTCACCAAGTGGTTGTCAAGCACAAGGTGTGAGACTTCTAAATTGCAATGCAAAACTAAAAGTAAATGTGCAATAATTAAATCTACTACTAAATGCAAATGAGAAAATAAATATGCAATGGATTATTTTTGTATTTTTGTGATGCAAGTTGTGATGGAGATAATGTAAATTCAAATTGGAGATGCAAGTAAAGTAAAGTGCAAGTAAAGTAAATTGCAGCAAAGTAACTAGAGTGTTTTCTTATATTTAAAATAGGACCGGGGTTCATGGTTTCACACTTGCATTCTCTCAAATAAAGTGGTAGACGGTGGACATAAAGAATTACATGTGAGATTACAATAACATGTTTAACATTGAGTACTTTCATATGGGCATCACGTCCTAGCATAGAGATCTCTAAGGTCATATTGATCCCTCTTATACTCCAGCAAGATGCGAAATAAATCATAACACCTCGATAATTAAGGAAAAACCAGAGTATAGCTTTAAGCAATGTGACATGAAGTTGAAGTAAGAACTTGCTAGATCTAGTCATGGAGATTGATTAGTGTCACTTCAAATCCCCGGTAACAAGGTACTCCTTTTTATCCCTAGTGAGGTAACTAAGAAAGGTTTAACAAAACCTAAGTGGATCGCTGAACTTCTGTCACTTTCACAGCACTAGCCACCCCCCGTTACTCCAACTAATGCACCCATCACCCCACACACGCTCTCAAGAACTAGATTGATCAAAGCTAGCAAATAAGAACGGGGTACATAAGATACATCTACTCAAATAACTCAAGAGAAACAATTGCAATCTCAGATTCAATAACTCATAGAAAAGATCCACCACATAGGAATTACGACCGGTGCCCGTAATCATGTGAGGCAGCTCATACGAATCTAATTAGTGAAGCACATAGAGAGATAGATACAAGTGCTACTTCCACAAACCCATAGCCCTGGGGTGGACTACTCCCTCTTCATGGAGATGTCGATGGAGATGACGTTGGAGGGGTAGGAGATCACACCGGTGGCGCCCCGCCGGAGTTTCCCCCCTCCAATCTGGAACTTCTGGTCTCTATTTCGGTGTTCCGGTGTTTCGGTGGCGCTCTTCTCCGTAAGGGTACGGGGGACCCTTTTTATATTCGGTTTTAGGTCAAGACGGAGTCGGTAAGTCGAAGATGGAAGGAATTGGGGGCCACAGGGGCCAAAAGGGGGCCTCTCACGCGGCCAAGGAATCTGCCGCGTGGAGGGTCCTCTTTTGGGCCTCCTTGCCCAATTCTCGTGGATACTTCGCCCGCAAGTCTTCTCCTTCCAAGAAAATGACCCCCGCATATTTTCAGGTGATTTCGCGGAAGTTTGCCCCCTGAAACGTCAAAAATATAAAAAACGGGGTTTCTGACAGGCAGGGTTAATTCCAAAAAAGTTGGGGGATTTTGTAATTTAACCCCAAAATACTATAAAACATTTAATTATACCCTTATATGATGCAATAGGTAATAGAAAACCATGTGAAAATATGCAAAATTCATTTATGCATTTTACATGCATCAATATCCCCAAGCTTAACCCATGCTCGTCCTCGAGTATGAAGGTGATAAAACTAAGATCGGTTTTGCATATTGAAACAATCATGGGATATCAAGGAGGATTATTCATGCTACATATAATCAAATGATTAATACTAGAAATGAGTAGCAATATACAATTCATGTTGTAAGAAATATCAAATATGCAAGCAAAGATGCTTCATGAAAGTTCACAAAGTGTATAATGAAATAAAAGCACTATGGACCAAATGCATACACAAAATGAAAAATAAAATCCTATATTGGTCAAAAAATAGCATAATGGAGAATAGAAAATATGGTGGACACTTTGGAGAAAATTGAGTAGAGGTAAAACATGATCAAGTCTTATTTAGCCTCTAAATTATTCAACTAAAATTACTAATTGAAATGTGGTATCCATTGATCTAGGACTCTCATTGTCCCTTTATCACTAGCATCTTAAAATTGTGAGTATTGAAGTAATGAGAATGACAAGGTGGTCGAAAGCCTCATGCCCCGTGAGTGTGAAAACCTAATCCATGATTACTCAACTTAAGATTCCTAATAAGCTTTGTACAATCATAATAAGTATTAATGACATCATAGAGAACCGCAAAGAGGTACCTCTTGCCCCATGACATGGAAACAAGCCCATGTTACAATGACAAGATGAACAAACGGAGTAGACTCATCATCCTTTTTATTTTCATTCACTATTATGCATAGCTTCTTATTTTATTATAGGATGTGTTGTAGAGTCACTCAAACTGTAAGTAAATTTCCACCATGATAAAGCATGGCTTGGGTTAGCGGCCCAGTGCGTTTCTCTAGTCATATAGATACTTACTCATCAAAACTTACTATTCCTCTATTTCATTTCGGCATGGCAGGAGTCCAAAAACAAAAGTACATGATATCAACCAAATGTAAATTTTTTGTGCAATGTTGAAAGCTTTCCGGTGATACACGTTTATAGCTATCTCCCAACCACACACTTGTAAAACGCAAAACTTGTGGCTCCCATTATTGGATCATGTTTATTAGATGCATAAAAAGTA
This sequence comes from Alopecurus myosuroides, assembly GCA_028641055.1. Lineage (NCBI taxonomy): Eukaryota > Viridiplantae > Streptophyta > Magnoliopsida > Poales > Poaceae > Alopecurus > Alopecurus myosuroides. The sequence goes on along the minus strand of CM054060.1, from coordinate 182,149,446 downwards.
AAGTGTGCCTTCAAAAGTTCGTGAGAGTCCTATCCCAAGTTCAACCCATGACAATTAATAAAGTGAATATCTTAATTTAGAACATAAATAACACAATAACATGGTGAACATACTCGTAATAGCAATGAAGCTAATGGGAAGATATGGTGGACTCACTGGAAATACTTGGCTAAGGAGTGTTGGAAACAAGTTTTTACTTGTTGGAATTTTTTAATTTTTGGGCTAGCAAGAGGGAGATAGTTGACCAGCTACTATGCATGCATATTTACATAGAAATACTCATTTCATGACAAACTAAATAAACCAGCAATTAACATCAAGGACATGAAAAAGAGATAGCTCACGACAACATTATTGCAAATTTCTACACATAAAAAGCCTATCAATCATGCAAACATATGTAGCTCTTCAAATAAACCATGGAATCCCTATTCCAAGTCATAATACTAGCATCCAATACATTCCAACCCCAAACTGCAGTAGCTCAACCTCATATAAAATGATGGTGGTCTTATCAAAACAAAAATAAAAACAAAAACTAGACGCTTCAAGTCTCTACGATAAATGCTTTGCTTAGAAAAACAGAAAGTAGACGTGTGCTAACCAAAAGAGTGTAGCTCCACTGGGGTGTTCATCACATCCCCAAGCTTATGTCTTTCACCATTCTTGGATGTCTTGAGGCGCAGCTCCTCTATTCCCTGTGAAAAAAACTTCCAAAACATGTTTCTCCCATTCTTTTTCTGTGGGGTGAGATTAGCAAGGACAAACAAATCACATGCTTGCTGTGCAAAATTCCAATAAAATACTCCAGTAGATAGACAATAAGGTTAATTATGTTGTATGTTCACTCTCTTGCTTGAAAGAATCATGGAAATTCGATTCCCAAGCCCAAAGAGTGCATAAAACAAAAGAAGGCAGAATCTGTCCAGAAAAACAGCAGCAGCAAAACGAACGTTTTTACCTAAGCTAGACACGTCAAAAAATTAAGCCAATTTTGGTGCTTACAGAGGACGAAAAGTTGCAGGACATACTAAAAAATTAGCTCAATCCGACATACCAATAAAACACGTAAAATCATACGGTGAGCAGACTCGTGCTGAAACAGAAATTTCATGCACTAGGATAGCAACTTATAAGTCCAAATGGGTTTGACCTGACTCTTTATTGAAAACTCCAGAATTAAAAAAAAAACTAATCTCTTGAGACAGCAAGAGGACACTAGGAACATCCAAACAAAAACAACCGGGTTGCCTCCCGTAAAGCGCTTTCTTTATAGCAATATAGCTAGGCTTTACTTACTTGATAATCAAGAGGGATAAACCTCATGAGGGAGCTTGTTCTTCAGCGTGCCCCTCCTCCTTGGGAAGTGCTCCATGCTTTTCTTGTGAGGGAACTGAAACTTGACATTCCCTTCTTTGGAGTCTATGATTGCACCTGTAGTACGAAGAAAAGGTCTACCCAAAATAATAGGACTAGGGGATTTATCCCCCATATCCATAATAATGAAATCAACGGGTACGAAAGTCATGTGCAATTCAATCATAACATCTTTTACTTTTCCTACAGCATTTTTAGTAGAGTTATCAGCAAGGACAAATTCACTTGAGCACTTTTCTAAATTTTCTAGTACTAGCAATTCATATAATTCTTTAGAGAGTACCGATACACTAGAACCTAGATCTAACATAGCATGGTGAATTTCTTTTCCAATTGAAACTAGCACCTTTGGGATCCATGCATCCCCAAGCTTAGGAGGTATCATGGCCTCATTCTTGTACCTAGGAATTTTTCTTGCAAGACATGATTAGCAATATAAGATCCAAAGCCAGGTTGATTAACATTTATAGTGGGGTCACTAGCAAATTTTTGTAGAGTAGCAATAAGTTCTTGCAAGCTACTTTTTTCTAAATCAAGCAATGGATCCTTAATTTCAGTAAGCATCATAATTTCCTCTACTTTAATCTCTAATTTAGCTAGCATGCTTGATTCATGAGGACTAATTTCATCTTTGCTAGCAAGATAAGACATATATGGAAGTAAATATTCAGGGTATTTCACTATTTCATTCAAAGTTTCTTCTAAGCTAGTAGGGACATGCTCACTTGTATTCTCAGCAATATGATCAATATTTTCAATAATAGGAGCAGCAATAGTAATAGAATTCATTCCTACACTAGGTTGTGCTTGTGGCTTTCCTGCTGACATGCTTAATAGAGTTGCTTGATTATCAGCTAATTTTGACAATGCTTTATCTAAATTCGAAGATTGAAGTTGCAATCCTTTAATATCACTACTAATGGATGCAATAGACTTATTTAACTCATGTATCATAGCATTGTGACTAGCAACTTGTTCCATAAGCAATTTATTAGATTCAGAAATTTCACTAGAAGGCTTCCACTTATTTTCATTAGCATTAGGATATGGAACAAAAGGTTTACTTGGCACATAAGGAGGTTTACTATATGAATTGTAAGCATTACCAAAACCATTTCTACCATAATTCCTAACAAAATTAACATCCACACTTTCAGAATTACTACCAACTAGATCCTGCAAAGGCACATTCTCCATATTTTGTTTATTAATAAAAGCAAGAATAGTGTCCATTTTAGAAGACAAATCATTGGTTTCTTCAATTGAGTTTATTTTCTTAGTGGGATTGGGTGATCTTTCAGTATTCCATTGACTATAATTTTGCAATATGCTTTCTAATATGCTCTTAGCCTCACCTACTGTTTTACTCATAAAGGCACCTCCAGCAGCAGAATCAAGTATATTTCTAGACATGTAGTTTAGACCATTATAAAAAGAGTGTTGTATGGTCCATTAATTTACTCCATGTGATGGGCATGTTCTAAGCATTAATTTAATTCTATCCCATGCCATGGCTACATGTTCATTATCATTTTGCCTAAATGAGAGGATATTATTCCTATTTTGCAAAATTTTAACAGGAGGATAATATTTCTTAATGAAAGCTTCTTTTAAATCATCCCAAGACTTTATACTAGTTGTAGGTAGTAAAAGTAACCATTCTTTAGCCTTTCCTCTAAGTGAAAAAGGAAATAATTTCAGTTTTAAAACACTACTTTCCACATTTTTAAATTTTGGCATATCACATATTTCCATGAAATCATGAAGATGCATAGAGGCATCCTCCATAGCACTACCACCAAAATTCTCTCTAGTAATTAAATTCAATAAAGTAGGACTTACTTCCTAGCTTTCAGCTTGTATTTCAGGTGTAGTAATTGGCCTAGCAATGAATTGGTCATTGGGTGTATTTGTGTAGTCACTTAATTTAGTTCTATCACCCATTTTAACAGTTTTTATGTAGTTTTTCATTTTTTTATGCAAAACTGAAAAGTAAAGTAACTAGGAAAATTAGAAATACTAAAATAAACTAGATAACTAAATGCAAAGCTAAAATGCAAACTAAAATAAAATAAGCAAGACAAAACAAAAACAAGAACAAAAACAAAACAAAAACAAAAACAAGACAAGAAATAAAACAATCTACTTGAAAGAAGGTGGAGATAGAAAGGACGGTACTCACGTAGGTGCAACCTCCCCAAGCTTAGGTGTTTGCACACCTTGTTGGTGATGAAGACTTCTTGTGAGCTCCCTTGGACAACTCCTTCACCTATGGCTCCCCGGCAACGGCGCCAGAAAAACGCTTGATGGCTAGGTTGAGACTCCAAGTGCAGAGTGTGTAGCTAGTGGCAAGCCTTCATCCCCACGAGGGTGTCTCGAGGGTTTATATCGAACTCTTGGGGAGCCAGTATTTCAGCAGTTGTCTTCCAAGCTTCCTCCAGGATCCTGCAAACAAGTAGAGAATTTTGTGCCCTCAACCTCACCAAGTGGTTGTCAAGCACAAGGTGTGAGACTTCTAAATTGCAATGCAAAACTAAAAGTAAATGTGCAATAATTAAATCTACTACTAAATGAAAATGAGAAAATAAATATGCAATGTATTGTTTTTGTATTTTTGTGATGCAAGTTGTGATGGAGATAATGTAAATTCAAATTGGAGATGCAAGTAAAGTAAAGTGCAAGTAAAGTAAATTGCAGAAAAGTAACTAGAGTGTTTTCTTATATTTAAAATAGGACCGGGGTTCATGGTTTCACACTTGCATTCTCTCAAATAAAGTGGTAGACGGTGGACATAAAGAATTACATGTGAGATTACAATAACATGTTTAACATTGAGTACTTTCATATGGGAATCACATCCTAGCATAGACATCTCTAAGGTCATATTGATCCCTCTTATACTCCAGCAAGATGCGAAATAAATCATAACACCTCGATAATTAAGGAAAAACCAGAGTATAGCTTTAAGCAATGTGACATGAAGTTGAAGTAAGAACTTGCTAGATCTAGTCATGGAGATTGATTAGTGTCACTTCAAATCCCCGGTAACAAGGTACTCCTTTTTATCCCTAGTGAGGTAACTAAGAAAGGTTTAACAAAACCTAAGTGGATCGCTGAACTTCTGTCACTTTCACAGCACTAGCCACCCCCCGTTACTCCAACTAATGCACCCATCACCCCACACACGCTCTCAAGAACTAGATTGATCAAAGCTAGCAAATAAGAATGGGGTACATAAGATACATCTACTCAAATAACTCAAGAGAAACAATTGCAATCTCAGATTCAATAACTCATAGAAAAGATCCACCATATAGGAATTACAACGGTGGCCGTAATCATGTGAGGCAGCTCATACGGATCTAATTAGTGAAGAACATAGAGAGAGAGATACAAGTGCTACTTCCACCAACCCATAGCCCTGGGGGTGGACTACTCCCTCTTCATGGAGATGTCGATGGAGATGACGTTGGAGGGGTAGGAGATCACACCGGCGGCGCCCCGCCGGAGTTTTCCCCCTCCAATCTGGAACTTCTGGTCTTTGTTTTGGTGTTTCGGTGTTTCGGCGGCGCTCTTCTCCGTAAGGGTACGGGGGACCCTTTTTATAGTCGGTTTTAGGTCAAGACGGAGTCGGTAAGTCGAAGATGGAAGGAATTGGGGCCATAGGGGCCAAAAGGGGGCCTCTCACGCGGCCAAGGAATCTGGCCGCGTGGAGGGTCCTCTTTTGGGCCTCCTTGCCCAATTCCCGTGGATCCTTCGCCCGCAAGTCTTCTCCTTCCAAGAAAATGACCGCCGCAGATTTTCAGGTGATTTCGCGGAAGTTTGCCCCCTAAAACGTCAAAAATATAGAAAACGGGGTTTCTGACATGCAGGATTAATTCCATAAAAGTTGGGGGACTTTGTAATTTAACCCCCAAATACTATAAAACATTGAATTATACACTTATATGATTCAATATTTAATAGAAAACCATGTGAAAATATGCAAAATTCATCTATGCATTTTACATGCATCACCGTGTCATCCGCATACTGGAAGTGGGTCACCCCTCCCCTAGGGATAAGGTGGCCAACCACCCACGAGATGTGGCCGGCCTCCTTAGCCAACTCTAAGATAGTCGCAAGGGATTCTACAGCCAGGTTGAACAAGATGGGGGATAAAGAATCCCCCTGTCTCACCCCGCAAGAGGACCTAAAGAATGGTTCAATCTCCTATGAGGGGTTCGAGTACCATCTTTCTTAGGAACCAAAATAATAGGGACATCACAAGGAGATAGGCTTGTTCGAATATATCCTTTGTCCAGAAGCTCTTGTACTTGTTTCTGGATTTCCTTCGTTTCTTGGGGATTTTTCCTATAGGGAGCTCGGTTTGGCAATGATGAACGATGAATAAGATCAATTTTTTGCTCAATCCCTCTCAATTGTGGCAGTCCCGAGGGTATCTCTTCTGGAAAAACATCACCAAATTCCTGCAAAACATTAGAAACACCAATAGAGAGAGGGGTCATGTCATTAGAAACTAATATTTCCCCTTGTGCATGAGCACTATAGGTACTAATCTAGGATCATCACTAAACTCTCTCAAGTCATCTTTGGTGGCTAACATTGTTTATAAGCTCACTCCCTTACTTTTACCACTCGGCCTAGGTTTGTGTTCACCCACAGAATTTTTGTTCTCACTCTTCTCATCTCTCTCACTCTCCTTTTCTAAATTCACTTCTGTTTTTGGACGAGACTCATTTACAATTTTCTGTGGTGTCATAGGCCTCAAAATAATATCCTTGTTATGCCAATGCAATTGATATGTGTTGGCTCTCCCATTATGTATAGCAATCCAATCAAATTGACATGGCCTTCCCAATAGAAAATGGCAAACCAACATGGGAACCACATCACACTCAATTGTATGTTTGTATGGTCCAATCCGAAATTCCACTCTCACCATATGGCACACCTTAATATCCTCTTTGTCACTCAACCACTGAATAGAATAAGGGTGTGTGTGTGGAATATATCTCAATTTGAGATTTGCACATAAATCTTTGCTTGCTAAATTTCTGCAACCTCCCCCATCAATGACCACCTTGCAAGCCATTTGAGGACCTACAATTGCTTTGGTTTGGAACAAATTGCACCTCTAATTTTCTTCTTGGAATAACACTCAAAATCTTTTGTGTGCAAACAATAGTTGGATAATTTGTAGCATATGCATCAACAAGACCATCTCCATCATCATAATCATCCTCCTCATTAGGATTAGTATCATCACTGGTCTCCTACTCATTCTCCTCATTAATAAGCATGATTTTCTAGTTAGGACAATCTCTCTTGAAGTGCCCTTTTCCCCCACATGTATGGCAACTCATTGATCTATTTCTTGTTGTAGATGTAGTAGAAGCACTGGCAATAGTTGTTGGTTGTATTGTTTTCTATGAATTGGCATAACTTTTCGCAGGTGTGGAACTTATACTACCACGAAACTGTGAAGCTTGGGGTGTATGCAGTGAGAAAACAGAAGTTTTTGATGGAAAACTCCTCCTACTAGTCATTTGACCCTCCTCGGCCAACCTCTTTTCTGCCTCTCTTGCTTGATGCAATAATTCATTCATATTTTCATATTGCACATCCCTCACAATGCTTCTAATCTTGAATTGCAAACCTGAAAGAAATCTTTGCATTATTTGTGTTGGTTCCTCTCTAACCTGAGCCCTTTGTAGGATGAACTCCATCTCCTTGTAATATTGATCCACAGATTTTGTGCCTTGTTTCAATTGCTGCAATTTGTCATAGAGAGTTCTGACATAATTTTTTGGAACAAACCTGATGACCCACAAGTACAGGGGGTGTATCGTAGTACTTTCGATAAATAAGAGTGTCGAACCCAACGAGGAGCAGAAGGTGTTGACAAGCAGTTTCGATGATGGAATAACTGTAAATACTGGAAAACAGATTTGTAGGGGTTTTTGATATTGCAGATAAATAAAGTGTGCGTAAATAAAATGCAGTAGTAATAATTGTAGAAATTGGCCCAATCCTTTCTTCAGCAAAGGACAAGCCAGTGAGTTTACTTATGATTAACAAACGTTCTTAAGGACACACGGGAGGTTTCTGTCAAGTGCTTTTGTTCCATGCAGCTGAATAATGTTCGGTGTTTTGATAAGGTGTTGGGTGGGTGAATCTATGCTAATGTAACGTCCCATCCAATACTAATACTTACTTGTGATTACACCCCTTGCAAGCATCCTCAACTAAAAGAAAGTAATTAAGAAATAAATCTAACCACAGCTTTAAACTTCGGGATCCTACGCTCCCTCGTGTAATGGTTTCCTAACGGGGGTTTAGGTTTCTGTCACTCCGGCAACCCCACAACCAGTAGCCAAATACACGATGCATTCCCCTAGGCCCATAAATGGTGAAGTATCATGTAGTCGACGTTCACATGACACCACTAGAAGAATAACACAACAACTTAAATATCAAACATTAAATATTATTCAACATTACTTCACTAGTAACAACTTGACTTCTCACATGTCCTCAAGAACAACACGAAGTACTCACAACACATAATATGGATCATAATCAGAGGTGATATAATGGATGATAACAATCTGGTCATAAAGTGCAAACACCGAGAAATCTCACAAGCATCAACTACTAACAAGTAATCCACACCGGGAGAGAGATCTAATGCAAAACAACGATAGAGGCCCCTAATTGTTACATCGGGATGAAGGTGGATGATGAGGGTGATGGTGCTGGTGGTGATGATGATGATGATTATGATCTTGCTAATGCCCAAAGCGATGACGGTGACGATGGCGGTGATTTCCCCTCTCCGGAGAGGAATTTCCCCGTAAGATTTCTCCCTGCCAGAGAGCTTTTCTCTCTCGGGTGTTTTCCACCCCGCAGCGGCGGAGGAATAATTCTTCGAGGATGGAATGAGGCTTAGGGTTCCCTCGGGGTCAGGGGGCCAAAGATGACCCCCGGAGGTGGGCCAGGGTGGCCACACCCCTAGGTGGCGCGGCTAGGGGGCGCGCCACCCCTAGGTGTGGGCCCCTAGTGGCCCTCCTCCGGCTCTCCTTCTGGTGAGTTCCTTCTATGGACTTTTAGGAACCCCCGTATTTCCCCCTTCGTCTTCTGATCTTCTGAAATATGGTATCTCGACGGTGCTTTTTCCATCAGATTTATGGTCCCGGTGTTTATTCTCCAAAAATTATAAAACATGCAAAATAAGATAAAAATAACATAAGATATGTATCATAACATGAAATATATCGATGAATAACTGAAAATTATGATATAAAATAGTGATGCAAAATGGACGTATCAACTCCCCCCAAGCTTAGACCTCGCTTGTCCCCAAGCGAAACTGAACTCAGAAAACATGACCATAGGTTTATGGAGTGAAGAGTCGATAAAAAAATACGGACAAGAAGCATCATATCTACTTATGCACCAATCATTATAGACAACAACTTCCTCTCATATAACTTAACTTGAAACAAGTAAAGGGAGTCACAAACAAAGATAGAAAAGGGAGAATCAAAATTGGGGATGGAAAACTTTGTTCTTGGTCAGTGAACATTTAATGAAATTATACTTATCTTAGGTGAAGTCTTTATAACAAGCTTTATAGTGTAGGGCTTAATATGTTTAATTATAACAACTTTTTTTACAGTGATTCATAGCTTTCAAAGTAATATTCATTCAGATAATAAAGCATGTGCTAAACAAAGAAGGATGGAAAACAAGATTGAATAGATCAACATATAAATGATGAGAACACAACAACTCAAATGCTTGCTGGAGACAGAAGGAAATGGATTTACTGACTCAACATAAAAGTAAAATATAGGCCCTTCGCAGAGGGAAGCTTTGACCACTCATGTGCTAGAGATTTTATTTTAATAAACAAAGGTATAAAATGCATGACACTCCTCCCATCCATCTTACACAAACCATGGCTAACCGAATCCTCGGGGTGCCTGCCAACGATCACAAACCGTGGAGGAGTGTCTAAATTTTGAGAGGTGTATATTTATGTCAACGAATGGCAAACAAAAAATACAGTACGTCACAAGCCAACTAGACTCACAAGAGACGCTCCCATAGAAGGACGCAACTAGTATAGAAGGTCATCCCTCTTTCTCTTTTGTTTACACAATTATGCTTTGTCTGATAAATCAGGGGCAAAAAGAGCAAAGAGAATTTGATTATTATTTGGGGCTGGGCACCCCACTGCCAGCTCTTCTAGCATTTGGATAAGCGGATGAAGCCACTAGTCCATGTGTGTGAGTCAAATCAACAAGTGAGATAAATGTAACACCTGGGGTGTTACCCTAGGCTAGAAAGTGTTGTTTTCTTTTTGCTTTGCATCACATGCATCATAAGCATTGCATTCTGTTTTTTCAAAACAACTCAAAATTCAAACCACTTTAAACTTTCAAACATTGTCCCAATTTTCCAATTTAAAAATTGCAACCAAACAACTCCAATTGTTTCCAATAGTTTTGAAGTTGATTTGTTTAAATTGCTTGTTAAATCAAAACCCCTTTAATCAACACCCTAAATGGCAAATTCAAATTCAAATCCACTCAATCATAATGGGCATGATCCAATTGTGGTTCAAACACTAAAATCTTGCAAACAATTAAAATTCAATAAATGTTTTCATAATTGTTTGAGTTAGTGGAATAAAATTGTTTAAAATTCAACTCCTTATGAAAGACTATGGAAATTCAAATAACCACTTAAAAACTGAACTGAATCTTTCAAACTTTTGGACCTAATATTCACAATAACTTTTAATTATTGTTTTGCAAATTAGTAAAATCTAGTTATAAAATAAACACCCTCAAACCCTATTTGAAAAATTCAACTAACAACTTTAAATCAATTAAAATTTCAAACCTGTGTAAATAATGTTAACATTTGCTTTAAATTTCTGTTTTGAAAATTAAAACAAATTTCATAAAAGAAAACCCTAAACCCCCCAAATCCCTTTTCCATCTCTCTCTCCCTTTCATCCTTTACAAAAAAAAGAGATAAGGAAAAAATAAAAATAAAAAAAATGAGAAGAGAAGGGTGAGCTAAACAGGCCAGCCCACCCCTTCTGGCCCATACCCCTTCTGCTTGTCGTCTTCCTCCCTGTGATGTCACCTCTGTACGACAGCAGCAGCACCGTTGATCATCTCCCTCCCCTCCTTGATTGCTGCCGTACGAGCTCAATCTCTCCTTAAAACCGAGCCCTCCCCCTCTGCCTATCCCTAGACCCCCTCTCCTCTCGCCCCAGCGCCGCCATCCTCCCTCCCCCCTCGATTTTCCTCCTCCAAAAGCCACTGCACTTTCTCTGAACTTCTGAACCTGGAGATCGCCGTGGTGGCCGTGGTTGCGCGGGCTTGCCGCCGCCTCCCTAGCCACCTCGAGGCAGCCCCGTGGCCCGGAATGGAACCGCGGCGACTGCCTCAGCCCCCTCGTCTCCTCGGCTGGTGCTGGAAGCAGCCGGGATGACCGCGCCGTCGCCGGGAACACCACCTCGCCGCGGCTGCACATCGACAGCAGCCCGCTCCCTCGACCAACCGCGGTGAGCCTCTGCTCCTCCTTCCCTCTCCCTCTGCTCACTGCTGTCGTGCGTAAATTCCAGCGCTTGTCCACTGCCTCCGTTCGCCCGGGATCATCGTCAGGTGCAGGTGCTCGTCATAGCAGCCGCGGGTTTTCTCTGTCAGTCGATGAAACCTTCGTTCGTTTATTCAGTTAACCGCCGTGGCCACAATATCTTCAGTCCGCCTCCTGTTGTATCACAACCGTGACAGTAGCGTAGTGGTTGCGTTCCCTTCCGCGCAGCGAGGCGACCCGGGTTCGATCCCCCCCCCCCCCCGTGGGCGAAAAAGCCCCTCTTTTTTACCTTTGTCCTCGCGGGAGGGCGGCCCACCTGCCATACACTGTGGTGCCTGCGTGGCGTCCACCCACGCCCACGTGGCCGCCACTTGGGCACGGGCCCGCGCCGCAGAGACCCAGGCTGGGTTGCCCTGGGTGAAAAACGCCCCAGGGGCCCCTCTGCAAATTCCTTTTTCTTTCTTTAGGTCCCTGCTATTACATTTTGGCCCCTAAAATGAAAATATGAATAACTTTTAAATTACAAATCCAATTAAGATAAATAAAATATGTTTGTTAAACCAAATTAAATTATCTATCTATTTAAACCATTTGTAATCTGTTTTGAATAATTCAAATGCATTCAAATTTCAAATTCAAACAATTCATTTAAAATTTGGTTAAATCCATAACTATTTCATAATTAATTCAAATAACACAAATAAAATATGTTTTTCAGTCCAAATTCATTGTACTTTCTGTTTATCAACTTTGTTTTGCATTTTGGACAATTAAAATTAATGTTATTTAATAATCCTTAAATTGGTTAATTAAATGGCATAATTAATAACTTTCAAATGGTTGCTCCAAATTAAATACCCAAAACATGAATTTCATCCAAAATCACATGCCACACTTGAACATCTACTTTGTTTTCTGGTTTGCAACATCTAAATTGAATAATTATTTCATCTCTTATTTAATGCAATTAAATTGGTAACATGCTTAATTAAATCATTTGAAATTGTTTTCCAACAAATAAGATATGTTTTCCATGCCATTTTAACCCCCTTTTCAAATATCAATTTTGTTTCATGTTTTGGATAATTAAATTGCTTGAATAATTTAAACCTTGTTTAAATCATTTAAATTTGCTAAATTCATAACTTGCTCAGTTTAAATTATTTTTGAACTTATAAAATATGTTTTCAAACCATAAAAACATAACCTTTTCAAATATGAATTTGAATTTATGTTTTGAACAAATAAAATTCAAATAATATTCAAACTTGAATTAAATTCAATTAGAACTTTTTTAATCTTGTTTAATTCATAATTAAATCATTGTAATTCCTTTTCCAATAATTGAAACATGTAATCCACCTAAAATTTTGTGTTCTAATCAAATATGAACTTGGTTATCTGTTTTGAACAATTTAACTTGATGAAAACAACAAATGCTTGTGTAACACCTTTAAGTAACCAAAAATTCCAAAACTTAATAAGTGAATTTTAAAATGGGTAAACCTTATTTCCAATAGGTTCTATTGTTGTTATTTTTCTGTTTTCATCATCCACGCATCATGCTAATCCACTTTCACATATTGGTTAGTTGTAAAACAACTGTTTCAACCATAATTCATGGGCTTTCCATATGTAATCCAAATTGCATATGGGTCCATTTAAACATGTTATCATGTCAACTAGTTTATTTCTATGCATCCATTAAATTGTCATGCATCCATATCTTGATCATGCTGGATCTTTTGCCGTAGTAGTAATTGTTGCCTCCGGTGTTTGTTCGAGGTTCATTGCTTCTTCCCGGATAGGACGTTGAGATGATGTGAGCAACGACAAGTGCTGTGGATGTACCTCTACTTGCTGGATTCCAGGCAAGTATACTCACTTGCTGCCAAATGGCTGCCTTTCATCACTTGTTACCGATTCTTTCCGTTGTTCTTATTCTAGCTTGTTGATACGATGCTTGTGTCCCGATCCTATCATATTGTTTACCTTGCAGCCATCATATAGCCTTTTCCTTCCACTTCCTATTAACTGTTGTTTGTTTACCTTGTTGGCCCTCGTGTCGTAGTTGTATGCTTAGTGTTGTTTGCGCTCAAGTCTTGTTGTCCGTCTTATCACCTGTTTAGTTTGATAGTTGGGTTTCAATTCAATCAACAACATGTTAATGTTTTGGGTAATAATAATTTGATGATAAGGCACCGGCAGGAGGCCCGGCGTGGTTTTGAAGCCTGCTAGTGTCGACCCTAATTAGGAAAAGGGTCTTGTCTACTGATCCATGATGAGCGCACTAACCGCATGTGGGAAGCGAGTATGGGCGCCCCCCTCAACTTGATTCGATTCGCATCTCGTCCAAATCGCCACACTTAGTTCGGGCTTTCCATTTGCTGCACGCATATGCAGGTACGAACCCTTGGCGCCAGGGTGGAACTTTTGTAGTCGGCATTTAGGGCGGCGTGGTCTTCCAGTGCTATGAGGGTCCCCTTTTCTTCGTGGGGCTCGATTAGCCGCGCACGCACAGCACATGGTGCTTTGGGCTTGATGCGAAGAAGAGTTGGGTTGTGTTGAGTACCTCGCTTGGTGGGTTGATCCCCCGTCTGGCGGGTTATTCTTACGTGTACGGCCAAATTGGTGCATCTCTGCAGGGTTAAATCTTCTCGAGAAGCCGTGTTTTCCGCGGTTATGGTTGACTTGGTGAAAGTACTGGCTAACAAGTACTCAGAACAACTTACACCTAACTAATGATACTTGACTAGTAATAGTCTTATTGACACAATAACTTGATCCACCCTTAATCCAACAGTGTGAGTTATCCTTGGGTTGCTTCCTTAGTAGGGGGTAACATTGGATGGGTTTGTTTGGTGAGTAGTTGTAGTTGTTTCCGATACGCTATCTTATCCCCCCTCTTTTAGCCGGATGTTGTAGTGAGTCTTCGTAGTTGGTTAGTGCAGCCCGCTGCCGCTTATTTGCAATAATCCTTTTCCTTTCTGTTGAACCCAAGTATTTGTATCTTGTGATGGCTGGCTACGCCGGTATCTTGTGAGTATGGTTTATCCACTTGCCAGTACTTAACCGTACTGACCCACGAATCTTTTTCGTGGCTGCATATTCAACATTGCAGTCAACAATGAATCAGTATACCAAGTGTGAGAAGAGAATAACAAGGATATCAAGTATCACAAGACAAAATAGGGAATTGTTGGGGCTTGGTTGGGAATACTAACAACACCAAAATAGGAACTCGTATTTACTGTTTAATGTGATAAAAATTTCACTAAGGGAACAGACTCACTTTGGGAGACAAATGTGGCTAGCAATTATATGGTATAGATATTGCAAGCACTAGAAAGACACTAGCAAAAACTCTTAGAAAACAGGCACAAAATTACTCAAGTGGCCCAATACTTTCTTCAGCAAAGGACAAGCCAGTGAGTTTACTTATGATTAACAAATGTTCCCGAGGACAAACGGGAGGTTTGTGTCAAGTGCTTTTGTTCCATGCAGCTGGATAATGTTCGGTGTTTTGATAAGTGTTGTGTGGGTGAATCTATGCTAATGTACCGTCCCATCCAATACTAATACTTACTTGTGATTATACCCCTTGCAAGCATCCGCAACTACAAGAAAGTAATTAAGAAATAAATCTAACCACAGCTTTAAACTCCGGGATCCTACGCTCCCTCGTGTAATGGTTTCCTAATGGGGGTTTAGATTTCTGTCACTCCGGCAACCCCACAATTAGTAGCCAAATACATGATGCATTCCCCTAGGCCCATAAATGGTGAAGTATCATGTAGTCGACGTTCACATGACACCACTAGAAGAATAACACCACAACTTAAATATCATACATTAAATATTATTTAACATTACTTCACTACTAACAACTTGACTTCTCCCATGTCCTCAAGAACAACACGAAGTACTCACAACACATCATATGGATCATAATCAGAGGTGATATAATGGATGATAACAATCTGCTCATAAAGTGCAAACACCGATAAATATCACAAGCATCAACTACTAACAAGTAATCCACACCGGGAGAGAAATCTAATGCAAAACAACGATAGAGGCCCCTAATTGTTACAGCGGGATGAAGGTGGATGATGAGGGTGATGGTTCTGGTGGTGATGACGATGATGATGACGATCTTGATGTTGCCCGGAGCGATGACGGTGACGATGCCGGTGATTTCCCCACTCCAGAGAGGAATTTCCCCTGCAGATTTCTCCCTGCCGGAGAGCTTTTCTCTCACGGGTGTTTTCCTCCCCGTAGCGGCGACGGAATAATTTTTGGAGGATGGAATGAGGCTTAGGGTTCCCTCGGGTTCAGGGGTGCTAAAGATGACCCCCGGGGGTGGGCTAGGGTGGACACACCCCTAGGTGGCGTGGCAAGGGGTGGCGCGCCACCCCTAGGTGTGGGCACCTGGTGGCCCCCCTCCAGCTCTCCTTCTCGCTAAGTTCCTCCTCTGTACTTTTAGGAACCCCCGGATGTCCCCCTTCTTCTTCTGATCTTCTGAAATATGGTATCTCGAAGGTGTTTTTTCCATCAGATTTCTGGTCCCGGTGTTTATTCTCCAAAAATTATAAAACATGCAAAATAAGATAAAATAACATAAGAGATGTATCATAACATGAAATATATCGATGAATAACTGAAAATTATGATATAAAATAGTGATGCAAAATGGACGTATCAAAACCTTTCCCTCATTATTTGCGTCTTAACTCTCCAAGTAACCATTTCTAAATCACCATTCCTTTCTCTCAATTGTGTGATGCCATCCCACCACAAGAGGGCATAGCCATCAAATCCAGAAGATGCAAGCTTGATTTTCATTTCCTTAGTGTAATCATGCAATCTCCATAGCTTATCAATATTCAATTACAAAATCAAATATTCCTCAACATCCTCATAATCACATGTGAGAGAAGGGATAGAAATCTTTGGCTTTCCCAAGCCATCATCCTCCCTATTGTTTTCAGCGATTGGCACTCTCCTAGCACCAAGTCCTCCACGGCCTACATGCATATTGGCTCAGCCATCATCGAAATCAGCAAGTATATTAGCATTGGGAGCTCTTTGTTGCTGTTGGACCAAAGTGGAGAAATTAGCAATTTGTCTAGTCATGTTTGTCATGGCCTCTTGTAAAGTTTCAAGAGATTCTTGAGTAGCAGCCTTTTGTAATTTCAGATCCATCTCTTGCAAATCTTCTCTCAATCTTTCATCATGATCATAAATTCTTTTCTCAATCCCTTTGGCCACCATGTCTCGAAATTTTGCAAAATCAGTCCATGTGACCACATCATCTCCAGTCTTCTTGTTAATCACCTCCTCAGGCTTCTTACCCTGCAAATCATCACTAGCAGTAGACTCCATTGATTAAAGTGTTAGTGAAAACAAAATAACAATGGGTGGTGGTGTTCTCTCACAACTCACTCAAAACCAGCAAATAATAATGTATCTTATCGTTCCAAAGTGAATAGGATTTACTTACCAACAAGGAGAAATGAATAAGTATACCAAGTGCGAGAAGAGAATAACAAGAATATCAAGTATCACAAGACAAAATAGGGAATTGTTGGGGCTTGGTTGGGAATCCTAACAACACCAAAATAGGAGCTCCTATTTACTGTTTAATGTGATAAAATTTTCACTAAGGGAACACACTCACTTTGGGAGAAAAATGTGGCTAGCAATTATATGGTAGAGATATTGCAAGCACTAGAAAGACACTAGCAAAAGATCTTAGAAAACATGCACAAAATTACTCAAGTAATGTCTAGAAAATCAACCGAGATGATATGTATGAAACTGCACTAGTGAAAACAATAAGCTTTAGCCTCTTTGATATTTTTCTTTCTTTCTATTTTTTATACCTTTTATGTTTTCTATTTTTTAGTACTTTTTCAATGGCCTTTGTATGAACTAGGAGTAACATGTAATGGAAAACAGAAATATGGACACAATACCATCAAATGAGCAGCCTGTTAGAGCAATAAAAATAGCTAGTCTTATGGGTAGGTACCTAAAAATTTGCTGTAGAATGGTTGTGGCTAGGAACGAGCGGTTTTGTACCGCAGTGGCAGAAAAATCGCGCAAAAGCTCTGCACGGTAGCGCGCAGCAAAACACACAGAAATGTACCACGGAAGGACGAATCCGAGAAGGACTAGGAGGGGCGCGCACGGCAGAGAAATTGCCAAAAAGTGTGCCCGTCAGCAGTCGAAGCGTGCTAATTTTGTGAGAAAGATACATGAGAAGACCAAGATTGCAATATAGAAGAAGGGACAACATGTGGTTGATCGTGTTAACAACAAACGCAACGAAGTCATATCTAGGATTGGTGATTGGTTTGGGTACACTTTTGCAAGGATAGATTCCCACAATTACGCAAGTCCACATTGATGCCACATGGTGCTGGTCCATACAAAGTACTTGGCCGAATTAACAACAATGCATACAAGATTGATCTTCCCACAGATGAGTTTGGTGTTAGCGCTCGCCAGAGCCAGTTGGGCTTCCTTCAACATTCAAGAGACATCGTGGCGCTCGCGTTCCGCCTCCAAGAGCATCGCGCTCCTTCTCGCCGCGGCCGCCTCTTCGTGCGCAAGGCAATCCGCGACCATCTCCCACAGTTGTCCACGCTGAGCCTCGAGACGCTCGTGCTCAGCAGATAGAGTGGCTACTTGGGAGGATGCCCGGGCAACAACGACGTCAAGAATCTACCTCACCATATCGTCCACAAGAGCACCAAGGCCAGGAAAAGGGCATGCGAGGCCATGCGCATGCTTCTTCCTCTGGTCCTTAGCAGGCGCCTCGACGAGAGCCGCGCTCCTCTCCATCCCGACCTCTGCATCGACCTCGACTCCGCCCATCACCAGCGAAGCGGTTGCCACCGCTCTCGTGCCGGGGGCTGGAGAGGGCCCCTGGATCACCTCCGCCGGCATCCTAGGTCAGCCCTGAGATACGACTCAGCCTCGACATCAACTTCGGCTGCTGCCTCCTCGACGACCGGCTGCTCCGCCAGAAGCGCGACGACAGGTTTAGGGACCTATGCCAACAACTCCGTAGGGCCGACGATGGCCTGATCACTGTCAGAAGCAACAAAATCTCATCAAAACACGAAAGATAAGCGCAAAAGAAAGGGCTCACGGTGAGGCTCCTAACCCGCCTGTAGCGCCCTAACTTTTAATAAAGTAGAACACCTGTGTATCCGGCTATTCCCGGGTTCTCTGATAGCATACACATGACAAAATGAAATATTCATTGCAATAGCATAGTTCTACATCATTGATCCAATGGGTAAGAAACAAAATAGCCTTACAAATGGCATAGTCAACATGGACTAGCCCAAATAACAGAGTTTCAAAGTAAACACAGCAGAAATAATTCATAAATAAGCCTTCTTCATCTTCATGCGCCACAGGCAGAACATGTTGGTGACAGAATCGAGATCCTAAACGAAATCCTCACTGATCTTTAGATTTATCTGCACGTTGGAATATGCAGCCCCCATAAGGAAGGAAGTTAGTACAAACAATGTATTAGCAAGTGACACTTGTATGGTGGCAGTTTTGAGGAATAAACTAGCTACATGATATTTGACTGGTGGAGTCTGGGCTATTTGCATAAAGCGAGTTTGTCCTATATTTGCAAATCATTTTCATAAAAATGAAGACTTTGGTACAACTATCATGGCTAAATCCACCATGAGGGTTGATAGTTCATCGTGGCAAAATCCACCATGAATTTTGATAAATCATCATGGCTAAATCCACCATGAAGTTTGAAATCCATCATGGCTAAATCCACCATGAAGTTTAGTAAATCATGGCTAAATCCACCATGAAGTTTGAAAATCGTCATGGCTAAATCCACCATGAAGTTTGAAAATCGTCATGGCTAAATCCACCATGAAGTTTGATAAATAATCATGGCTAAAGCCACCATGAAGTTTGAAAATCGTCATGGCTAAATCCACAATGAAGTTTGATTGTGGCCTCATGGCAAAATCGACCATGTGCCCTAAAAGGGGTTTCTACCATGTTTTATATTATTCATAAGAGATGAGGAGATCCTTCGGCACCAAATCTGTCTAGCTGCTCAACTGGCCCATAACCGGGGACACAGCTAAGATCTTAGTTTTTAACTCTGCAGAGGTTGTGCACTTTCACCTTGAGACTCATCCTCCCCGAGAGAAGGATGAGACAAGATCTTTGGGAAGAGGGATTCAACCATACCAGTATTGGCTCGTTGCTCCTAAAATTCTACCACCCCACAACTTACTTAATCTTGGCAAAGCCCATATGACCTCAAGGCTACACTGGAAGCTAACTATACAGTGAAGACCTACAAATCTCTTTATTCCTGGGTGGCAATCCACAAGTGTACCCTCAGGTGACAACCACCACATCCATGGCTAAATCCACAATGAACATGGCCCTGAGTAGCCACTCAACGTAAACTAAGCAATTACCAATCCACCCAGGTGTTTTATTGGGTTGTTAATTTTCAATTTTCAAATCACCAGAACCCAACAAATAACGGCAGTAGTGTCGATAGCATTCTAGTATAGCTAAAATAGTACCTAGCAGGGATTTCGGGTTGACTACACACTACTAGGTGTTCAGCATAGCATATACTTAGAAAATAAATAAAATTACATATGATGCATACTACTGAAAACACTAATGCAATGTAAAACAAAAGTGGGACATGAGCATCACTTGCCTTGTGGAAGTTGGTATAGAAACACTCTCATCACAATATGAATGTTTCTCTCCGTACAATCTAAACAATATAAATAAATAACAATAAACAAGAAATTCACTAACATACAAACAAATACAACAAGATATACAATACAGAAGCATGACAAGTTATTGATCTTGATTGGTATTAACATGGACAAGGTCTTGACGCATAATTCAATATGCTAAAATAATTATGATGAGATGGTTATTATTTTGTCGCACCCTGATTTCTAGGGGATACTCACCGTACGAACTGGATAGCAGATGCTTGGATTATGGGGCATATCTGCTCCCACGTCCCAGCTTCCTGGTAGGCCTGCGCTTATGCGCGACAACACAAGCCCTGCTATTCCATCGTCGATGTAAACTATCCACTAGAGATCAAAGGCACTTCCGTCGACGTACTTCAAACATACACACATTGTACGTCAACGGCGTTTAACAACTGATATCACAACAGATCTCTATGACACAAAAGATTGAAATAAGTTGCAAATAGCTCTCATTAGAGCAGAGATAGCAAATACAATCATTCAGAGGACACATGTCCCAACAATACATCATTACAATACAGCGGAAGCATTCAACATGTCTGAGTACAGACAAGAACCAAATAGGCCTAAGAGGCCGGAAACGAACAGACGGAGCCCATCCACGAAGTCTCGGATCCTGCCTGGGTCCGCTATCTACTCGTCAGCAGTCTCGTCATACTCCACGTAGTAGCCACCATGTAGATCTTCGGAAACGTAGGTCTGCGGAATCCACAGCCCCAAAGGGGTCAGTACATAAACGTACTGGAAAGCAAGACTCACAATTCACCAAAGTGTAACCCGTCAACACCAAGCATAGATGCCTTGGGTTCAACGGAAAGGAAGGGGATATAAAAGATGCTGCAACTGGCTGCTCTACACAACTACAGAAACATACTACAACTGCCGGCTAACAGAAAGGAGATAAGATCAAGGATTGTAACCAACTGGAATATAACTTCAAGCAAACCCATCCTGGATCTCGCCCCTTATCCAAAGAAGCAATCCGAGGATAACTCACACGGTTGAAATTAATGATGGTTCAAATTATTGTGTCGATAAGCCTATTACTAGTCAAGTTATTAATCATTGGGTGTAACATGTTCGATCATTATGTTTAAGTTGTCCTGAGTACTTGTTAGCCAGTACTTTCACCAAGTAATCCATAACCGCGGAAAACACGGCTTCTCGAGAAGATTATCCCTGCAGGGTTGCACCAATTTGGCCGTACACGCAAGAATAACCCGCCAGATGGGAAGCTAACCCACCAAGCGGGGTACTCTACACAACCAACCATTCTTCGCATCAAGCCCAAAGAACCTTGGGCGCACGGCTAATCAAGCCCCGAAGAAAAGGGACCCTCATAGCACTCTAAGACCGTGTCCCCCTATATGCCGACTACAAAAGTTCCACCCTGGCCTGGGCTCGCAAAAACATGCATGCGGCAAATGGAAAACACGAACTAAATGAGGCGATTTGGACGAGATGCGAATCAGGTCAAGTTGAGGGGGGCGCCCATACTCGCTTCCCACATGCGGTTAGTGCGCTCATCATGGATCAGTAGACAAGACCCTTTTCCTATTAGGGTCGACACTAGCAGGCTTCAAAACCTCTCATGGGCCTCCTGCCGGTGCCTTATCATCAAATTTATTATTTAACAATATCATTAGCATGATTGATTGATTAACATCGAGCCCCCAGAACATAATGAAATAGTAACAGAAAGTAACGGGTAACAGACTCGAGCAAAACAACCTAAGCATGCTAGTAAGACACGGGCTCAAACAATGGTTATAGGTATGGAGGTGAGGCAATATCAGGGTTAAGGGATTCATGTGATAGGATCGTAGCAGAAACAACTACTACTAAGGCTAGCAGAAATAGACAACGGAAAGTATCGGTAACCAATGTTGAAAGGAACACAGTGGTTCATGTGAGTGATAACTTGCCTGCAAAACCCAGTAGCCTGGTACTGAGCTAACTCCTTAGAAGGGTGTCGTAAGTATCGTCGGTCTCAACATCGTCGTTTATCCGAGAAGAAGCAAACAAACAAGGCAGAAATAAACAATCATTATCATGGCATTGTGCACAATCAAAGATGATGCATGTCAAGTTAATGGGTGCATCAAAATAAACTAGTTGACAAGATAGAAACAGGATTAAATGGACCCATATGCAATTGGATTGCATATGGAAAGCCCATGAATTATGGTTGAATTAATTGTTTTACAACTAATCATCATATGAAAGTGGATTAGCATGATGCATGGACGAGGAAAACAGCAAAATAACAACAATAGAACCAAAGGGAAATAAGGCTTAACAAGTTTAGAAAATTCATTGATTAAGTTTTGGAATTTTGGTTACTTAAAGGTGTTGCTCAAGCAATTGTTGTTTTCACCACTTTAAATTGTTCAAAACAGATAACAAAGTTCATATTTGAAAAGAAAACAAGATTTTAGTTGGAATACATGTTTCACTTGTTGAAAAAGGATTCCAAATAAATTATTTATGGATTAAACAAGTTTAAGCAAGAATTAAATGAATTTAATTAATTGAGTGAATTAATGGTTTGATTAAAACAAACAAATTAAGGAGTTATCAACATGGAATAAAATGGAACAATAGGTTGTTTTTATTTGTTATTTTTATTCCAAAAGTTGTATCAGAACAAGTATGAAAACAAAGCATTTGAAATTGTTTGAGTTTTATTGTGAAAACAAAGAATAACAGATGCAAAACAAAATAAACAAATGCAACAATATGATGACATGATGCAATACTTTAATTAAACAGGAAATCAAACATTCTATGGGGTAGTTTTCATACTTGGGCTGTTACAAAACGCCCCCCCTTGAAGGAATCGCGCCCCGAGATTCCTACTGAAAAAAAGAAAAGGTCCGGATACTTCTTGGGAAGATCCTCTTGAGCTGTGACACGTGTAACACATCGTGCACATTGGATAGACGTCAAGGAATTTGGAAAACACCAGAATATTTTCAAGTAGAGGTATAGGGTTTGTATGTAGGGTGTAAAGCTGGATGGAATTTGATTCATTTGGAGAATAGACTATCTGTAATAAGGGTGGAACAGAGTTATTGACATCAATGCAACACCAAGAATAACATCAATGTCAGAATCATCAACATGAGAGTAACGAGGAATATGTGGCCTCCCATTAGAATTGGATTGTTCCTACTTATGTTGGAAGTCAACATTTGAGATCCCGGCGAGTGAACAGAGATTTGATTGCTTAGTGGAACCAGAATTGGGTTGTGTGTTGTGGAAAAGATTGTTGACACAAAGGAATGTGATTCTCCGGTATCAAATAACACTTTAACTGGATAAGAGTTTACGAGTTAGTTTTGATTGGACGCCGGTAGAAGAATTGAATTGGAAAACAACAACAAGATTTGAACGGACGACAAGGATGTTGAGAAGAACAGGATATCAACATCGGGGAAAACAAGAACAAAACTCCTGAGGTACTACGGAAAACCCATCCGGGCTTCTAAAGGATCAATATCTACTGCTTAAGGAATAGAGGATCTGCTTCCGGGGCCTATTTGCCACCGTTCTCAATCATGAGTAGGCAACATGATAAATCACGTCACAACCACCTCCATTCCTATGGTCTAGTAGATATAACCATCCTAGAGATACCAGGATTCGTGAAATCCTAATTTGAAAGTTTAGATGAGAAGGGAAAAATCAACGTTACACTTCCTTACCAGAAAAAGGGAGGGTGGGTGGGGAAAGAAGAAAAAAGAACAGAATTCCTACTCTCACGTTTCATTTTTCCTATATAGCTACAAAATAGTTTCTAGACTCAACTTCGACCAGTAAAAAGGGATCCTACAGGCAGACAGGCTCTGATACCATTTGTCGCACCCTGATTTCTAGGGGATACTCACCGTACGAACTGGATAGCAGATGCTTGGATTATGGGGCATATCTGCTCCCACGTCCCAGCTTCCTGGTAGGCCTGCGCTTATGCGCGACAACACAAGCCCTGCTATTCCATCGTCGATGTAAACTATCCACTAGAGATCAAAGGCACTTCCGTCGACGTACTTCAAACATACACACATTGTACGTCAACGGCGTTTAACAACTGATATCACAACAGATCTCTATGACACAAAAGATTGAAATAAGTTGCAAATAGCTCTCATTAGAGCAGAGATAGCAAATACAATCATTCAGAGGACACATGTCCCAACAATACATCATTACAATACAGCGGAAGCATTCAACATGTCTGAGTACAGACAAGAACCAAATAGTCCTAAGAGGCCGGAAACGAACAGACGGAGCCCATCCACGAAGTCTCGGATCCTGCCTGGGTCCGCTATCTACTCGTCAGCAGTCTCGTCATACTCCACGTAGTAGCCACCATGTAGATCTTCGGAAACGTAGGTCTGCGGAATCCACAGCCCCAAAGGGGTCAGTACATAAACGTACTGGCAAGCAAGACTCACAATTCACCAAAGTGTAACCCGTCAACACCAAGCACAGATGCCTTGGGTTCAACGGAAAGGAAGGGGATATAAAAGATGCTGCAACTGGCTGCTCTACACAACTACAGAAACATACTACAACTGCCGGCTAACAGAAAGGAGATAAGATCGAGGATTGTAACCAACTGGAATATAACTTCAAGCAAACCCATCCTGGATCTCGCCCCTTATCCAAAGAAGCAATCCGAGGATAACTCACACGGTTGAAATTAATGATGGTTCAAATTATTGTGTCGATAAGCCTATTACTAGTCAAGTTATTAATCATTGGGTGTAACATGTTCGATCATTATGTTTAAGTTGTCCTGAGTACTTGTTAGCCAGTACTTTCACCAAGTAATCCATAACCGCGGAAAACACGGCTTCTCGAGAAGATTATCCCTGCAGGGTTGCACCAATTTGGCCGTACACGCAAGAATAACCCGCCAGATGGGAAGCTAACCCACCAAGCGGGGTACTCTACACAACCAACCATTCTTCGCATCAAGCCCAAATAACCTTGGGCGCACGGCTAATCAAGCCCCGAAGAAAAGGGACCCTCATAGCACTCTAAGACCGTGTCCCCCTATATGCCGACTACAAAAGTTCCACCCTGGCCTGGGCTCGCAAAAACATGCATGCGGCAAATGGAAAACACGAACTAAATGAGGCGATTTGGACGAGATGCGAATCAGGTCAAGTTGAGGGGGGCGCCCATACTCGCTTCCCACATGCGGTTAGTGCGCTCATCATGGATCAGTAGACAAGACCCTTTTCCTATTAGGGTCGACACTAGCAGGCTTCAAAACCTCTCATGGGCCTCCTGCCGGTGCCTTATCATCAAATTTATTATTTAACAATATCATTAGCATGATTGATTGATTAACATCGAGCCCCCAGAACATAATGAAATAGTAACAGAAAGTAACGGGTAACAGACTCGAGCAAAACAACCTAAGCATGCTAGTAAGACACGGGCTCAAACAATGGTTATAGGTATGGAGGTGAGGCAATATCAGGGTTAAGGGATTCATGTGATAGGATCGTAGCAGAAACAACTACTACTAAGGCTAGCAGAAATAGACAACGGAAAGTATCGGTAACCAATGTTGAAAGGAACACAGTGGTTCATGTGAGTGATAACTTGCCTGCAAAACCCAGTAGCCTGGTACTGAGCTAACTCCTTAGAAGGGTGTCGTAAGTATCGTCGGTCTCAACGTCGTCGTTTATCCGAGAAGAAGCAAACAAACAAGGCAGAAATAAACAATCATTATCATGGCATTGTGCACAATCAAAGATGATGCATGTCAAGTTAATGGGTGCATCAAAATAAACTAGTTGACAAGATAGAAACAGGATTAAATGGACCCATATGCAATTGGATTGCATATGGAAAGCCCATGAATTATGGTTGAATTAATTGTTTTACAACTAATCATCATATGAAAGTGGATTAGCATGATGCATGGATGAGGAAAACAGCAAAATAACAACAATAGAACCAAAGGGAAATAAGGCTTAACAAGTTTAGAAAATTCATTGATTAAGTTTTGGAATTTTGGTTACTTAAAGGTGTTGCTCAAGCAATTGTTGTTTTCACCACTTTAAATTGTTCAAAACAGATAACAAAGTTCATATTTGAAAAGAAAACAAGATTTTAGTTGGAATACATTTTTCACTTGTTGAAAAAGGATTCCAAATAAATTATTTATGGATTAAACAAGTTTAAGCAAGAATTAAATGAATTTAATTAATTGAGTGAATTAATGGTTTGATTAAAACAAACAAATTAAGGAGTTATCAACATGGAATAAAATGGAACAATAGGTTGTTTTTATTTGTTATTTTTATTCCAAAAGTTGTATCAGAACAAGTATGAAAACAAAGCATTTGAAATTGTTTGAGTTTTATTGTGAAAACAAAGAATAACAGATGCAAAACAAAATAAACAAATGCAACAATATGATGACATGATGCAATACTTTAATTAAACAGGAAATCAAACATTCTATGGGGTAGTTTTCATACTTGGGCTGTTACATATTTGGTCTTGTATGGACAAGTTCAAGGTTATCATAATAATTTAATTTATAAAAAGAAGTTATAGTGGTTTGAATAAGGCTTAACACAAAATTCAATTTATAAAAGAATTATGGTAAAAGGGTTTAGGATTAGCTACTAGGGTATGGGTTGGTCAGGGTTTGAGTTTGAAAGATTCAAACAGCAGTGGATTCATATTTTCAAGGAGGTTTCCAAGAGTTCCCTAAGGGGTTATCATATTTACTTCAATATGATAAAGGAAAGAAAGTAGTAAGATATAGTACTTAATTCAATGTGCAAAAGAACTAAGTGATTGGTCATGGGGTTTTCCATTGGTGGTTAAGGGTTTTCAAGGAATATCACTTCACTCAATATGCGAAAACGTGGATGTGATATGGTTTAGGGTTTTAGAAAACAAATCCATGATCAACATGATTCATTTCAAGACTTTGGTTTAGTAGGGTTGTAGCAATTTACAATATGGCTTGTAAATTTACAAAAGGTAATGGGCTAGGGGTTTCTGGCCCAAAAGTTAATTTCCATAAGGTCAACATGACATGGGTGTTGGTTTTGATCAAAAGATCACACCACAATTTTGCTAAACAAGGGTTTCACCACACCACATTTAATTCATAATGGCTGCTACTATGGATGGTTTATATGGAACAGATTACATGGAATGGGTTCTCTGGTCACAAATAGTTTGGGTACTAGTTTCTCTGGTCTAAGGTTACTAAATGGAACAATTTTCCAGAAGAAAACTAATTAAAATTATTTATAGAATTAAAACTAGGTGCAAAAAACTCAATTGGCTATTTAAATTCTAATCTCCATTTTAATTGGTTCAATTAATATTTTGGGACAGAGGGTACGAAAGCACACATCCTAAGGATTCCAAAAATATTTTATTTGCAATTTTTGGGTTTGTGGAATTTGAATTATGCCAGAATTCATCAAACAAGCGTGTTTAAATATGAACTAATTTAAGCTTGTCAAATTTGAATTTGGACAGTGCCAAAAGTTTCTGAATGTTGTGCCGATTTCAAAAAGTCCAAGTTTGCTAAATTTTCACTTATGGATCAAAAGTTATGATGGTTGCAAGTTGCAAGGGCTTTTCTGCAAAACTGCATTTGATTTTCTATTAAAAAACAGAAAAAGGGCTAGGCCATGTGTCTGTCTGTGATTGGTTCGGACAGGCTGACTAGGTGCTGACTAGGCACTGCCACGCGGCGCAGTACTATTAGGTCATACCGGTTCGTTTTAAGTGATTTAACCCTGGCGGTTTGATTAAGATCCAACGCTTGAAAGCGACGGCGGGGACTCACCGGTGGCGAGGTGACCAGAAAATGGTCCCGCGGCGGCGCATTTCTCGGAAGTTCGCTGGAGATGGAGCTCCGGTGGTTGTCGAGCTCAACCGCGGCGATGGCGGGCTTCATCACGGGATGGCGAGGTCAATGGGCACAGCGGCGGTGATCGTCGCTTCCTGCAACGACGACGGGGATCAACCAGATACGCGCGGACGCCGGTGGCACACGGACGCGCATGGCGCGACCCATATGCTGTAGAGAAAAAGTCGCCCGAGGGCATCAAACGAAGTGCAAGGGATATGGAAAGAGGAGAGAGGAGCAATGGGGTCGGTTACCTCCTCTGGCAGCCAGGAGCAATGAAGATGGCCGCCTGCTCTTGCAAACTCCGACGAGCAATTTGAGCAGTCTCACGGAGACGAAGAGAGGGGAAACAGAGGGTAAAGGAAAAGGGGCTCACGGGGCATGAATAGTGGGGGGGGGGGGTTTGGAGGCGAGGAGGGCCTTGGGGTGGAGATCATGCGAGCTCGGCGGTTTTGGCCGCGGAAGTTTCCGAAGGTTGGGGAAGACTGACATCACGGTGACGTCACACTTAGGTCATGGGTGGGCCCCACCTGTCATTGGCATAGAGAGAGAGAGAGAGAGAGAGAGAGAGTGAGTGCGCACGGGCTGGGCTGGCTCGCTAGGTCTATGCTGCGCGCACGCGATAGATAGAACATGGGCTTAGCCCTATTGGGCGGCGTGCACTTTTTTTTGTTCTCTTTTATTTTCTTTTTTTGTTTTCTTTAATAACTTTTGCATAAAAGCTCCAAATAACCTCAAACCAATTTCTAATGTTTTGTAAAATTATAAACTTTCACAGAAGAACATTTGTTTCATGTTTCAACACTTTTGGATTTTTAAATTTGAAAATATGTATTAAATTTTAATAGCATTTATAGGCATTTAAATAGGAAACATCTTTTAATTTGTGAATAGGTTTTCATACAATTTCAGATCGTTTTCATTATTGACACGTTTTTGCGATCCCTTTTTTTGTTATCCTCAATGACTACCACCAGACATTTCATAAGACAAGTGTTGAGCTTACAAAATCTAATAATCGATTTGTTCCCAATTAAAACCATTGAAAGTCCTTTTGAAACGAATAAGTTGCCAAATCATTTTGAATTTACAAAAATACTCTTTGGGTTCAATAAAATATTTAATTGAAGGTGAAAACATGTTTGAGATTTAGTGAAAACATTCTTCAAGTAATTGTAGAAATGAAATATTTTTATGGGGTAAGGTTTTGTTAAAAGGAAACAGTATCTTTGAATATGGAAAATATGTTTTGAAAGAGGTCTAGGGATTATTGAGTTGGAGGCATATTATTACATTCAATTTCCAAAAACTTTGGAAAACAAATATTATTGGTTTGTGGGTGGATTTATATTTTGTTTGGTGGTTTGTTTTAACAAGAAAACAAAAGTTTCAAATTTTTGTGATTTTTGAACTTTCTCGAAAATCAGGGATGTTATGGACGACCACCCTTAAAAGATATCTCGTCCCGAGATTTGGGAAGGCTAGAAAGAAAGATAGGTTTGGGTAACTGGGTTTACACGGGTTTGGTGGGCTACCACC
The DNA here is from genome assembly GCA_028641055.1 of Alopecurus myosuroides. Lineage (NCBI taxonomy): Eukaryota > Viridiplantae > Streptophyta > Magnoliopsida > Poales > Poaceae > Alopecurus > Alopecurus myosuroides. The sequence goes on along the minus strand of CM054060.1, from coordinate 182,120,196 downwards.
CTTAAAAGAAACTATTGTGGGTAGTCTAAATTATCTTTTCCTCAGGTTCCTGAGCATATTCTCTTCAGTATCCATAATATCCTTGTATAACATGCATCAACTTCTTGTGGGTATTTGGGATCTTGAATCCATGTTTTCAACATGTAGTGCTCTATGTGTCCATATTCACCTCCAATAGGATGTGTCTATTCTCATGGCTTGAAGTCTGGTTGTAGTCAGGATGGCTTGAGTAAAACTTTCCCTCACGGTAGAGTTGCAGGCGAACTGATTTCTCTTGAACTACCTTTGACACTGAGGGGTCACTCTTTGGGTCAATCAGAAGTCCTTGGTCACTCTAACTTTCTCTTCAGCTTATTGGATGATGTTAGGACCTAAGAATCTTCTTTCTCGTAGGCTACTCCACAACAAATGTTTGGTGCATTTCTTCCCATACAGAGCTTCAAATATTACCATCTCAATACTAGCTTGATAACTGTTGTTGTAGAATTTTTTTGCATATAGTAAGTTGTCATCCCAACTAGATCCATAGTCTAAAACACATGCTCTCAGCATCTCTTCTATAATTTGATTCACTCTCTCAGTCTGGCCATTTTTTTGGGGGAAATTATGTGCTGAACTCCAATCTGGTTCCTAATGATTCATGTGGTTGCTTCCAGAAGTGTGAGGTAAACTGGGTACTCTTATCAGACACAATACTCTTTGGATGACCATGAGGTCAGACAATCTTCTTATGTATAAATTAGCCAACTTTGCTCTTGTGTAGGTGACCTTTACTGGCACAAGGTGTGTTATCTTTGTTAGACGATCAACCACTTCCCAAATAGAACCATACTATGATTTGGTTCGAGATAATCCAGTGATAAATCCATACCAATTTGTTCCCATTTCCTTGGCGATATTTCATCATGTTGTTGTATCTCTTGAATGCAAACACCATGCTATTTTAACGAAAATCTCATGGTAGGCAACATCTTCCATTGCATGATTCTTTCAAGATTGGCTTTGTCCTCTCCAAAGTTTAATATGTTTCAGCAACACTTGCCTAACCAAAGGGAATAATAATATTCTACCATTCTATGGTTCAGGTTCAGCGTTGTCGTCTCTCTATTAGGTATGTCTCTCAGATTTACCATTCCTCATAGAAAGAGTGAATAATATGAGTAGTCATCATGGGGGCCAATCAATGTTGCACTCAATCATTACCTTGTACTCAGATTGGTGAATCTCGTATGATAACACCAGGTCACCACACTTGTCTGCCCGAAAGTTTCCAATTTGTAAAACAAACCTGAGCTAAACTATCGTTTCTCCAACTAGTGGGGTTGCGTAAACTCTTTGCAGCTCATGTTGAATAATTGCATCTTCTTCCTAGGTCCTTCTTGTGTAGAAAGCTATCCAGAAACTTAGCTCATGTGAATCAGACTCCATATGTCTATTATCACTGGTTGATAAACTTGTTTCTCCTTAGGATGATGGTGTCTTTATCATGGATTTGATTTTTCCTTTACATAGAAGAATAGAATCCTGAGATCTTTGGTATTCCTCAAATGGATGGTTGTCTCAAAAGGTGCTCTTGGGTGTCAAGTCAGTTGTTGCACTCCAATTTAGAAAGTCACTATGGTTGGTAAAGGGGTATGGTGTTGGGTTTGGTTAGATTTGGTTTTGCGTGGATGAGTAGAGATTTAGATAGAGACTAAAGAAGATTCCTACCCAAACATAGCAGAGCAAAGTAATTCATTATACGAACAACATCTAACCACACATAACAAACATTCATCACTCCAATCATCAAGGTTTAACAAACAACCTAGTATTGTCATAACACACACAATTGTATGATCAATACACTAACATGTTAACGTTGTTCTAACCAGGTAACTAGACTAGTGGTCTCATCTATATTATTCTTGAGTTTCTTCAAATCCTTCTCTCAGTGTCTTGAGTAGTTTATGATTGTTATGAAGTCTGGGTATATCTAATAATTCTTCAATTATCTTGAGCATAGATCTTCATGTTGAAACTAAAAGGTCATGTGAAAACTATTCCTTTTACTCCATGATTTTTCACCAACCATGTGTTGATGGAAAACAAGAGGTAGGTCATCTATAACAAGGAAAGAATATTTTGAAGGTCAATATTAGATGAGAGGATATGAGGAAGGTTAAAAGGTGATGTTCTGTTTCTATAAGTTTGAAGAAAGTAGACTTTCAATCTTACGGTCTTTTTCCTAGTTCTAATCCAAACTTAGGGTCTCGATCCTACAGGCAACACTATGCTCTAATACCATTTTGTAGTGCCCTACCTTTTAATAAAGATAGAACACCTGTGTATCCTGCTATTCCCGGGATCTCTGATAGCATACACATGACAAAATGAAATATTCATTGCAATAGCATCATTCTACATCGTTGATCGAGTGGGTAAGAAAGAAAATATTCTTACAAATGGCATAGTCAACATGGACTAGCCCAAATAACAGAGTTTCAAAGTAAACAGAGCGGAAATAATTCATCAATGAGCCTTCTTCATCTTCATGCACCACAGGCAGAACATGTTGGCGATAGACTCGAGATCCTAAACGAAATCCTCACTCGTCTTCAGATTTATCTGCACATTGGAATATGTAGCCCCCACAGGGGAGGAAGTCGGTACAAACAATGTACGAGCAAGTGACACTTGTATGGTGGCAGTTTTGAGGAATAAACTAGCTACATGATATTTGGCTGGTGGAGTCTGGGCTATTTGCATAAAGCCAGTTGTGTCCTATATTTGCAAATCATTTTCATAAAATGAAGACTTTGGTACAACCATTATGGCTAAATCCACCATGAGGGTTGAAAGTTCATCATGGATAAATCCACCATGAATTTTGATAAATCATCATGGCTAAATCCACCATGAAGTTTGAAAACCATCATGGCTAAATCCACCATGATGTTTAGTAAATCATCATGGCTAAATCCACCATGAAGTTTGAAAATCGTCGTGGCTAAATCCACCATGAAGTTTGATAAATAATCATGGCTAAATCCACCATGAAGTTTGAAAATCATCATGGCTAAATCCACCATGAAGTTTGATTGTGGCATCATGGCTAAATCCACCATGTGCCCTAAAAGGGGTTTCCACCATGTATTATATTATTCAGAAAATATGAGGAGATCCTTCGGCACCAACTCTGTCTAGCTGCTCAACTGGCCCATAAACGGGGACACGGCTCAGATCTTAGTTTTTAACTCTACGGATGTTGTGCACTTTCACCTTGAGACTCATCCTCCCCGAGAGAAGAATGAGACAAGATCTTTGGGAAGAGGGATTCAACCATACCAGTATGGACTCGTTGCTCCTAAAATTCTACCACCCCTTGTCAATACAATAGGAGGAACCCCCACAACTTAGTTAATGTTGGCAGTGCCCATATTACCTCAAGGTTGCACTGGAAGCTAACTATACATTGAAGACCTACAAATCTCTTTATTCCTAGGTGGCAATCCACAATTGTATCCTGAGGTGACAACCACCACATCCATGGCTAAATCCACCATGAACATGGCCCTGAGTAGCCACTCAACATAAACCAAGCAATTACCAATCCACCTCGGTGTTTCATTGGATTGTTAATTTTCAATTTTCAAATCACCACAACCCAACAAGTAACAGCAGTAGTTTTGATAGCATTCTAGTATAGCTAAACTAGTACCTAGCAGGGGTTTCAGATTGACTACATACTAATAGGTGTTCAGCATAGCATACACTTAGAAAATAAATAAAATTACCTATGATGCATACTACTGAAAACACTAATGTAATGTAAAACAAAAGTGGGGCATGAGCATCACTTGCCTTGTGGAAGTTGGTATCGAAACACTCTCTTCACAATTTGAACGTTTCTCTCCGTACAATCTAAACAATATAAATAAATAACAATAAACAAGCAATCGCCAACATACAAACAAATACAACAAGATATAGAATACAGAAGCATAACGAGTTATTCATCTTTATTGGTGTTAACATGGACAAGGTCTTGACACATAATTCAATATGAAAAAATAATTATGATGAGATGGTTGTTGTTTAGTCTTGTATGGACAAGTTCAAGGTTATCATAATAATTTAATTTATGAAAAGGAGTTGTAGTGGTTTGAGTACGGCTTAACACATAATTCAATTTACAAAAGAATTATGGTAAAATGGTTTAGGCTTAGCTACTAGGGTATGGGTTGGTCAGGGTTTAAGTTTGAAAGATTCAAACAGCAGCGGATTCATATTGTTAAGGATGTTTCCAAGAGTTCCTAAGGGTTATCATATGTACTTCAATTTCATAAAGGAAACAAAGTAGTAAGATATAGTACTTAATTCAATGTGCAAAAAGAACTAAGTGATTGGTCATGGGGTTTTCCATTGGTGGTTAAGGGTTGTCAAGGAATATCACTTCACTCAATATACGGAAGAAGTGGATGTGATATGGTTTAGGGTTTTAGAAAAAAATCCATGATCAACATGATTCATTTCATGGCTTTGGTTTAGTAGGGCTGTAGCAATTTACAATATGGCTTGTAAATTTACAAAAGGTAATGGGCTAGGGGTTTCTGGTCCAAAAGTTAATTTCCGTAAGGTCAACATGACATGGGTGTTGGTTTTGATCAAAAGATCACACCGCAATTTTTCTAAACAAGGGTTTCACCACACCACATTTAATTCATAATGGTTGACTACTATGGATGGTTTATATGGCAAAGATTACATGGAATGGGTTCTCTGGTCACAAATTGTTTGGGTACTAGACTATCTGGTCTAAGGTTACTAAATGGAACAATTTTCCAGAAGAAAATTAATTAAAATTATTTATAGAATTAAAACTAGGTGCAAAATACTCAATTGGCTATTTAAATTCTAATCTCCATTTTAATTGGTTCAATTAATATTTTGGGACAGAGGGCATGTAACCACACATCCTAAGGCTTTCAAAAATATTTTATTCGCAATTTTTGGGTTTGTCGAATTTGAATTATGCCAGAATTTATCAAACAAGCATATTTAAATTTGTACCAATTTAAGTTTGTCAAATTTGAATTTCGACAGTGCCAAAAGTTTCCGAATTTTGTGCTGATTTCAAAAAGTCCAAGGTTGCTAAATTTTGGCTTATGGATCAAAAGTTATGATGGTTGCAAGTTGCGAGGACTTTTCTGCAAAACTGCATTTGATTTTCTATTCGAAAAAAAGAAAAAGGGCTAGGCCACGTGGCTGTCTGTGATTGGTTTGGACAGGCTGACTGGGTGCTGACGCGGCGGCTGACTAGGCACTGCCACGTGACGCACTGCTATTGGATCATACCGGTTCGTTTTAAGTGATTTAACCCAGGCGGTTGGATTAAGATCCAACGGTTGAAAGCGACGGAGGGGACTCACCGGTGGCGAGGTGACCGCAAAATGGTCCCGCGGCGGCGCGCTTCTCGGATGTTTGGCGGAGATGGAGCTCCGGTGGTTGTCGAGCTCAACCGAGGCGATGGTGGGCTTCATCGCGGGATGGCGAGGTCGATGGGCACAGCGGCGGTGCTCGTCGCTTCCTGGAACGAAGGCGGGGATCAACCGGAGACGCGCGGACGCCGGTGACACACAGATGAGCACGGCGCGACCCATATGGTGCAGAGAGAAATTCGCCCGAGGGCATCAAACAAAGTGCAAGGGAGAGGGAAAGAGGAGAGAGGAGAAATGGGGTCGGGGACCTCCTCTAGCAACCGGGAACAACGAAGATGGCCGCCGGCTCTTGTGAATTTCGACAAGTAATTTGAGCAGTCTCACGGGCGAGGAAGGGAGGGGAAACAAAGGGGAAAGGAAGAGGGGCTCCCGGGGCACACTAGTGGGGGTTTTGGGAGGCGAGGAGGGCCGTGGGGTGGAGATCATGGGAGCTCCGCGGTTTCGGCCGCGGGAGTTTCGGGAGGTAGGGGAAGACTAATGTCACGGTGACATCACGCTTAGGTCATGGGTGGGCCGCACCTATCATTGGCACAGAGAGAGAAAGAGTGAGTGCGCGTGGGCTGAGCTGGCTCGCTAGGTCTGTGCTGCGCGCACGCGGTAAATAGAACATCGGCTTAGCCCTATTGGGCGGCCTACACTTTTTTTTTGTTCTTTCTTTTTCTTTTCTATTTTCTTTAAGAACTTTTGCATAAAAGCTCCAAATAACCTCAAACCAATTTCTAATGTTTTGTAAAATTATAAACTTTCACATAAGAATATTTGTGTGATGTTTCAACACTTTTGGATTTTTAAATTTAAAAATATGCATGAAATTTTAAGAGCAATTATAGGCATTTAAATAGGAAACATATTTTAATTTGGGAATAGGTTTTCATACAATTTCAGAAACATTTTATAAGTCAAGTTTTGAGCTTATAAAATCTAATAATTTATTTGTTCCCAATTAAAACCATTGAAAGTCATTTTCAAAATAATAAGTTGCCAAATCATTTTGAATTTACAAAAATACTCTTTGGGTTCAATGAAATATTTAATTGAAGGTGAAAACATGTTTGGGATTTAGCGAAAACATTCTTGAAGTAATTGTAAAAATGAAATATTTTTATGGGTAAGGTTTTGTTAAAAGGAAAAAATATCTTTGAATATGGAAAATATGTTTTGAAAGAGGTCTAGGGCTTATAGAGTTGGTGGCATATTAGTACATTCAATTTCCAAAAACTTTGGAAAACAAATATTATTGGTTTGTGGGTGGATTTATATTTGGTTTGGTGGTTTGTTTTAACAAGAAAACAAAAGTTTCAAATTTTTTTGAGTTTTGAACTTTCTCAAAAATCAGGGATGTTACACCGCCACTAAAGCAACACACTCTGGGGCGACACCGACGCAAGGAGGGCCGCGCGGCCATAGCCCCTTCAGCGACGCCACCATAGGACGGTGGGCCATCGTCAATCTACGACCTCTTCCCCAAGCGACGATTGTCGGCCATCTCTCCTGGGTCCTTGTCGCTTTCCGGCCTCGGGCGACGCGGAGCGCCATCGTCCTCGTCCTCTTCCACGTCGGAGGACAGCACAACCAAGCAGCATCCCCGTGACGAGGAGGCTCCCGACCCAGTGGCCAGAGGGGAAAGAGGGCTCTGGACGCTATCCTCGACAGAGTCCAGTGCATACGGGTTATCCGTGCGCGACTCTGTCCCCTCGGCCAACGGCCCCCATCTGTCGAAAAGTGGCATCAGGGCTACGATCGCGTCCCTCTCCTCCGCCGGAAGGTCGTAGAGGAGGAGCACACCGGGAGGGAACCATGACGGCATGTCGTAGTTAAGCAATAACTTGGGCGCCATGTTGAAGGAGCGGAAGCTTAGGAGGTGGCCGTCGAGACGCATTGGGTCGTCAATGCTCGAGTACATCCACAAGTGTCTCTGATGACACTGCAGGGGAGCAAGGCGCCTCTCGACAATCTCGGTAATAAGCATGTCGAAGTTGTGGCCTGGTCATACAGCGCATTCATACGCTCCTTCAGAGGCCGCAGGCCACTGCCCGAAAGATCCTCCAGCCGCCATTCGGAGTGTCGCACGGGTGGGGACGACGGAAATTCTAGAAGATCGCGGGCCTCGTCGGCAGCGATGTATAGCCACCTCGCGTGGAAGCCAGGAGCCTCGTACCGGATGGCCATATGGGGGAACACTGCCCCATACCGGTCCCAGGGCGGAAGGAGAGCTCGCCATTTCCAGGGTCCGCGCGGTCCTCCCGTAGCTCAAAAAAGAAGTGCAAGAGGGCCATCGGTGGCCTCACGCCCAGGAACGCCTCGCAGTAGAATGCGAAGGAGAAGAGGGTGAGGGTGGAGTTAGGGTGAAGATAAAGCATGTGGAAGTGAGAGTGATCAAGGATGGCGTAGAAGAAAGATGAGAAGGGACTAATCAAACCAGACATGACCGAACGGTAGAAGATCGGGTATGACATTGGGGAGAGATCGTCGAGATCGGCCGTGCCCGCAAGGATAATGGTCGGTCCGTGCTCGTTGGAGGAACGAGCATCCATGCGACGTGCTTTCTTCATCTTACCGGCATCAATGGTGGAAGGCTCGACCACGGGCACCATGGTGCTGTCATCTCAAGGCGGCAGCGAACGGCGGAGGATATAGGAGTGTGGCCCTTGCCTAGAGAAGATGAGAAGGCGGGAGGGAGGCAAAAGTGACGCGCAGAAGATGAGGAGCGGCAATCCGGTGTAGTAGTTTAGGCTCTCTCCGACTGTCAGGCTACGGCGTAGGGAGCCGTTGTCCCCCACGTCCCATCGGTCGTGGGGTGTCACGCACGAACCGTCGCGCCACGTACCCCAAGCCAGGCAGGCAGAGGTGGCACTGTGACTTCTCGCCTCCTTTTTTTCCATGTGTCTCAGCGGGCCCGGGGGCTATTGTCGGGCCTCTGGATATAAGTTTACCCGGGCCCATCTGCTACAGCCTGGCCTGGTGGGCGTCTCCAAGGACAATCAGGTATGTTTTCTCTCGGGGGGGGGGACTCTCTCCCTTAGCCCCGTCTCAGCCCCGGCTCCGGAAGACGGAGCCCCCCGGATCTTCCTTCGGAAGCGGTTCTACACCACCATCCGTTCCTCCAGAGGGAGCCCATCTCCTCGGCGGGAGACAAGCCATGTGCCACAGATGATCGCGCCTCCGTGTGCTGACGGAGGCCGCGCAGGGACATAGACCTGCTTTGCCCACAGTTTCAATTATGTTGTATAAATACCGGGGAACAACTGCCCGGGCCAAAATGTCTTCCCAAGATTGCCCCTTTGGTGCAAGGAGACAAGACCCCACTACAAGATGGAAACAACATCACTGGCGCCCCCACCGTGCTGCCATGGACGATGGAGCTTTCCTCGACGACCAAGACCGCGCAGGCGGCGCAGAGTACGGGTCGCTCCTCACTTTGGCTCCTTGTGGGGACCCTTTCCCACCAAATGAGCGGGAAAGAGGTCCAAACACTAGTATAAGAAGGGCCCTTGTGGCTCCGGTAGAGGGGAGCTCAATTCATTCTAGAGCCCAAGTAGTCTGAACCGAGCACAAGCTCGTATTTGTACTGTAATCACCGCAGTGCAATCCATCAGACAAGCATGAGTAGGATTTTACACCACAGTGGTGGCATGAACCTGGGTAAACTCTCTGTGTCGCCATTTCTGTCGTTCGAAAGCTTCCCTCGCGAAGCCTCCTCGCGAGGTGAAGGAAGTGTGTTTAGCCCCCAGTGTTCAAACCTCTTGAGAGATCCTATCAATGACAGACCACTCTCCGAGGGTTGTGAAAGTTCAGCCTAGGCTTGACAAGCAGATGTAGCATAATTATAGGTAGAACGGGTCTTGCCGTTTGGGTTGAACTTCTTCTTCTAAAAGATCTCATGTCAATTCTCTCTGTTCCATGATGCACTCCGGGTGAATAGGATGTTTGGGCTAATTGAAGATAAATGCTGAAAGCACAACCTCTGTAGAGTTAGAAACTAAGATCTTAGTCGTGTCCCCGGTTATGGACAACTTCTAGCAGTTGGACAAGGATGGACCAAAGAATCACAATACCGTTTTCAAGAAGTAAAATTTGGCTAAGAAAACAATAGTTGTGGTGCACATGGGCTTTATTCCATGGTGCCAATGTTTGAAAAGAAAACAATTTTCACAAGTGTTAGGAGAAAACTAGCATTTTGCAAATAGCCTAAACTCCACCAAGCCAAATATGCATTTCGTATAGACTTGCCATTTTATATCCACCATAGTGTCATTTTCAAGTATAATAAATTGTACCGACCTCCTTCGGGGGCTGCATATTCCAACGTGCGGGTAATTCTGATGAAGATTGAGAAATTCTTGGACTCGAGTCTACAGCCAACATGTACTGCCTAGGGCGCATGCTTAAAGATGGAGGCTCATTGCTACTTTATTATTGATATTTAGAACTCTCAGTTTTTGCTAGCCTTCAAGGTATGCCCTTTGTAATAAATCTATACTTGGCTATTCTGGATCTCGATGTAATAATTTTAATACTTCTACAATGATACTTTAAGTTTTGTTCTGTGGTGATAGCATTGATCCAGGGACTAGCACTTAACACAGTAGTTCTTGCATTATTAAATGTGAGGACGCTACATGCAGGCAGGTTCCGGACGGTCCGGCCTCCAAAACAAAGTACGTCTGGCGGTGGCGGATGTAGCAGGCCGGATGGTTCGAAGGTAGCTCTTCTACGTGTTGGTCTTCAGCCGCCGGACGGTCCGGTGCGGATCGCCGGATGATCCAAAGAAGTCGACGGAGTAAACCCGAGGGGAGCCACACTGGTGTGCATATCGGTAACCATAGACACGCCGTACGATCCGGCAGCTAGCGCCGGATGATCCAACGGCTGCTGTTACCTTCTCTTTGTCTTGTTGTTTCCTCCTTCCAGTCCATGCATACACCTTGGATGGCCTTGATTCTTGGGGCTCCACGGCATCTCCCCTCGCGTATGTACTCATCGTGAAAAACCTATCAATGCACGAGGGTGGATTGTCAAGTAGTATACCATCCAAAGGAGATGTATGGGGGCTCTCGTAGTGGAAGGAGTTCACCTCTGAAGTCCACAATGACTTGGCATATGATGAAGTGCGAGAAATGCCAGATGGTATGGGTCAGGCTGCATCAGACTCTGAACCGAATAATATCAGAATGTGGTGCGAGAAACTTCATTGTTGACCAATCTCTTCTTCATTCTTGCATTTAAGAAACTCGGAATATGAATTGAGGGAAATTAGTTGCGGACAGAGGAAGGGTCAGGGAAGAGGAAATGTATGTCCATGTTTAATTAGCAATTGTGATGCGAACCTTTCTAAGACCTTATCCTCTCTCTCTCCCTAAAGCTAGTTGAGAGTTGTCCGAGTGAATTTGGTTCGATCCCGAGCCTCTCCCGGCGGCGTTGCCGGCTGGATATGGCGGAGTAGAGCCACCAGCGATGTTGGGGGGATGATAACCCGGTAGGCCCATGCCCACACTAGACCCGTCCAGATGGAGATCACACGAGACCCGGCCCAAGAGGAAGGAGATCCTAGGAGGCCCAAAGGAGAGTGCGGATCTCGTAATCCATGCCTTGGGTGGCACGGTTAGGAAACTTAGGGTTATGTGTGGGTTTTGGGTAGGATTCCGGGTGTGTCTTGTATGGGAAGCCAGAGAGACGGGTAATATATAAACCGGCTCCTAGGGAAAACAAACCAAGCTTTTCGAGATATTCGAGTATCCTAGGTATACGAGAGCTAAGACATTGTAACCCTAGATTGGAGTCTCGGCGACATTGCAGCCTGAGCTTCGAGATCACCAGTTGATATGATTTCCCCTGAGCTAAACCCTCTCCCAAACACCAGAGTCGATTCGCCCCAACCTAAGTTACCCCCGATAACGTCTGCCGTGAATATCCCGCGACAGTTGGCGCCCACCATGGGGCCTACGTCCAAAGGTGTTTATGTCACGGGAGAAGCTTGGGAAAGCATGAAGAACCTCGTCATCGGCGAGATCATCACCAACGATGAAGGAGAGAAGATCGTGGACGACTTCGGCTGGGGGCCAGAGTCGGATCAGCTGGAGGCCGGATCTGTCGTCACAATCGGCCGAGTCAACGTCTTCGTCGGTATGGTACGTGCATCTGGTTTTGTTTCTGACCATAATGAGTATGATTCTGTGTCAGGGGACGATACCTGTGTTCAATCGGACGGAGAAGAGTCGGTCGGGACAGTAGAGCCGGAGAAGGAGCCCACCACAAAGAGGGAACAGCCGGAGGATCCGGTATGGACCCCGCGTGGCCGGGTTATGGGAGAAGATGATACCGAGTCTATCTTGCACTTACTTGAAGATCGGTACGAAGAAGATAGCTGCGAAGAGGAAGAGTACGAATCGTCGCCAGGCATCGCGCGCCGAGTCGCGGTCTACACAGCCCCTGCAATCAATCTTAATCAGGGCGATGTGTCGACGGCCGTGGCTGGAGCGGCACGAGCGCTGGCCCAACAACAAACACCGGCTGACGGAAACCCGGTTATAGCCCGGGTCGATGGAGAGCCGGCCTCTGTCACTAGCGAAAGAGGAGAAAGTGAGCGAAACAGAAATATGTTCGGATTTATGGCAAACAGAGAAGCAGGAGCAGGAACTTCACATCCACGAAATCCGGCTCTGTTTAGCAACAATCTGATCTTGGATCCCACCGTATTGGCAAGGATGATAACCCCAGAAAACGCAGCAATGCGTGCCGAGATCTAGATGTAGCCCGTCGGGCATTGGAACAACAAAGAAGGGAAGTTGAAGCTGAGAGGCAAGGGATGGCTGAGCACCAGCATCAGTTGGAAGAATTGGAGGATCGAATTCAGGCTCAAACAACGAGGATATATAATTAGAGGCATCGGACGAGGTTACCAGCGGCAGGTGGAAATCTACAGCCGGCCACGCTGTTTATTACACCCCAAGACCAGCCAATTCTGGTTGTAAACAAGGGAACCGGGTTTCAAGGAGCGACGCTCGGGGGACAGCCGGCCAACGTACGAGCCGGGTTACCCGCGTTACCCGCCGGGACCCTGGGAGGCAATGCGGCACCACCACCGTCATGATTTCACACCCCTCCGGGTCACTTCAATAACCCCATGGATAACGTGTACGCCGCAACCCTGGCGCTCGACCGCATTCCACTGGGAGGATCGCCTCGAGAAATTGAAACTCGGCAGGCCATAGAGATGCTACGCACCGCAGTGGCTCAGCAGGCAAATTACCCGGACCATAGAAGTGGCTTGCATGGGACGCCATATGTCAGCCGGCAACCCGGAAATACGAGGAAAATTCAGTCAAGTTCGGCGCGACAGAGGGCAGAGGAGCAGCAAATGCAGCCTCCTCCTCGCAGGCCAGTAGCCCCCACTGTTTCGGCAGCACAGGCAATAGTCGACAGTTCCCGTGCGAGGCGCATGGCCGGGTCAGCAGTGCGAGGAGCAGTAGGTGGCGCACCCCCTGTCGAGTCTCATGTATCACGCGCTAGGCCGGTATTGACCAACCTGGCCGGGCCTAAATGTCTGCCGGACGCCATGAGAGCAGAACCATACCCGGATAAGTTCAAGAAACCGGGTAAAGTTGTAAACTATGAGCCAACCATGGATCCTGAGACCTGGTTGAGCAGGTATGAGATGGCCATGTCAATTCGTAACGCCTCGGAAAGGCTTCAAGCCAAATTCATGTATCTTATGATGTCCGAAGGAGCAGCCAAACTATGGTTTAACAATTTTCCTGAGAAATCCATCAGTTCATGGAGTGAGTTGAAGACGGCATTCGTCAAACATTTTCATGGAACATGCAGGAAACTATACACAATCGATGACCTGGATCGATGCGTCCAAAGGAAAGGAGAGTCGGCTCGCAGCTGGGTGCGCCGAGTAATGGAGATACTTCATTCTTCCACAGATATACAGCCGAAAGATGCAATACAAGCTATGGCAAAGACATGCAGATACACGCCTTTGGTGCAAAAATTGGTGCGCATGAAATCCAGTAGGCATGTGTCGGAAATCACTATGGGGGAATTAATGGATGCGTGCAATAAGCATGCCTCCACTGATACCACGGAAGAGGACATAGAGGAAAAGAAAGGGAAGGCCAACATGAGAAGAAATGGGAAACCCAGCAACGGCACTACGCCGGGTAATAATGGAGGCGGTAATGGAAATAATCAGCATAAACGTCCGTACGAGGGAAACTATGAGTTAGTCGCCAATACCGAGGCCGGATTCCCAAGGCCCAGGGCAGATGGAAACTTCAACGGAGGAGGCAATTATCAAGGAGTAGCATGCCCGGCTAACCACATAGAAGCCTTCAGGATGCCTTGTCTGCGTCATAGTAGGAACGGCAAGCCAACTAATCACTCGTTGGAGCAATGCATGGACTTACAGAGATGGAAAAACGAGGAGATACAGAAGGCCTTGCGAGCCGCATGCCGGGGAGGAGGACCGGGTCTGGGTGGAAACCCGGGCAACGGACCACCCCTCGCCGGCAACGCAGGAGGCGGTAATCCGGGTAATAACCAAGGTGGTGCGGGTGGTTTTGAGGCTAACCCTAACCAGCTGGGGCAATACCACGTCCACACTACCGGAACTTCCAACAAAGAAAGAAAGATACTTAAAAGGGCTGTAAACTCGGTATCGTCAGGGGTTCCGAGGTATTTGAGATGGTCAGATCAAGAAATAACATGGAGCAGAAGAGATCACCCGGAATCGATAGAACATCCGGGTGTGTTGGCCTTGGTGGTGGCCCCACAGGTCAATGGGTATGAGTTAAAAAAGGTCCTGATGGATGGTGGGAGTAGCATCAATATCTTATACTGGGAGACCTTTTTGCGCATGGGGCTCAAGGAGTCTCAGCTGCAGAAAAGCTCCACAGTTTTTCATGGAACTGTGCTTGGGCACTCGGCTTGCCCAGAGGGAAAGATAACACTAGAGGTTGCTTTTGGAGAATCGAAGTATAACTACAGAGTAGAGTGGCTCACGTTTGAGGTGGTGAAATTGCGCGGTCCCTATCATGCACTATTCGGAAGGCCGGCTTATGCCAAATTCATGGAGAGACCTTGTTACGTTTACTTACAGCTGAAAATCCCGGGTCCCAAGCAAACCATCACTATACATGGGAATAGGGCCGTGGCAGCCGAGTGTGATGAAGGAGACGCGGCAATGACAGAACAACCTTGCAGGAAGGAAGAACTCAGGTATTACCGGTCTCAGGTAGACCCCGAAGATCGAACAACCCTGAAGAAACCAAACTCGAAAGACGAGAGAGTTAAGTTTAAAGCAGCCCAAGACACAAAGATGGTGGCCTTTGTCGAGGGCGACTTTTCCAAACAGTTTGCTATAGGTTCTAACCTCGGTAATGAGGAGGAAGAGGCACTCATAAAGTTTATTCGTGAGAACCAGGACGTGTTCGCTTGGACGCCGAGTGACATGCCGGGTATCCCGACTGAGCTCGCCGAACACAGCTTGCATGTTGATCCCAAGTCTCGACCAGTGAAGCAAGGCCTGAGAAAAATGAACGAGGAAAGGAGAAAGGCTATAGGGGCAGAGATAGCTCGGCTCCTAGCTACCGGCTTTATCATGGAGGTCTTTCACCCGGACTGGCTGGCAAACCCGGTTTTAGTGCTGAAAAAGAACAATGAGTGGAGAATGTGCATAGATTATACAAGTCTCAACAAGCATTGCCCAAAGGATCCATTTTCCCTCCCAAGGATAGATCAGATCATAGATGCAGTTGCAGGATGTGACTTATTGTGTTTCCTGGATGCTTATTCCGGGTATCACCAAATAAAGCTCAAAAAGGAGGATTGGGAGAAAACTTTGTTCATAACCCATTTTGGTGCTTTTTGCTATAATACCATGACCTTTGGACTGAAAAATGCTGGCGCAACATACCAACGGTGTATTCAGAAGTGCTTTGAGGATCAAATTGGGCGCAATGTTCATGCCTATGTTGATGATGTGGTGATTAAAACAAGGAAAGTAGAAACTTTCATAGATGACTTAAAGGAGACCTTCAAGAATCTGAGGAGATACCAGATGAAGCTTAACCCGACAAAATGTGTGTTTGGAGTGCTTGCGGGAAAGTTACTCGGTTTCAGCGTTTCTGAACGAGGGATTGAAGCTAACCCGGAAAAGATCAAAGCTATTCAGAATGTGGAAAAGCCGGAACAAATGAAACATGTCCAAAAGCTCACGGGGTGCATGGCAGCCTTGAGCGGGTTCATATCTCGGCTCGGAGAAAAAGCGATACCCTTATTGTGACGCCCCGAAATCGGGCATTATGCAGATTTCAGCATTCCCGCCAAAATCCACATAATAACCGATTCCAGGTTGACACTTGGGATAACATTACAACAGTTCACGAATATTCCGCAACAACAACAGAAAAGATATATACAAGAAGACTCAAACGAGCCAAGGATACAACTGATACAATACAAAGATCCAAATAACAGCGGAAGAAACAACATAGCGTCCGGCTACGGACAAGATACAAATTGGACTAAGAGTCCTGAAGATAACTGAGAGCGTCCAATCCCTGCCCAGGCCAAGCCGGAGGGATTTCCAAGCTAACGTCGTCAGACTTCAAACCTGTTGACTGCAATATTGAATATGCAGCCACGAAAAAGGATTCGTGGGTCAGTACGGTTAAGTACTGGCAAGTGGATAAACCATACTCACAAGGTACGGGCATAACCAGTCATCACAAGATACAAATACTTTGGGTTCAAAGGAAAGGAAGGGATTATTGCAAATAAGCGGCAGCGGGCTGCACTAACCAACTACAGAGACTCACTACAACATCCGGCTAAAAGAGGGGATAAGATAGCGTATCGTAACCAACTAGTACTAACCACCCAAACAAACCCATCCAATGTTACCCCCTACTAAGGAAGAAACCCAAGGATAACTCACACTGTTGGATTAATGATGTTCAACTTATTGTGTCAATAAGACTATTACTAGTCAAGTTATCATTAGTTAGGTGTAAGTTGTTCTGAGTACTTGTTAGCCAGTACTTTCACCAAGTCATCCATAACCGCGGAAAACACGGCTTCTCGAGAAGATTTGCCCTGCAGGGGTGCACCAATTTGGCCGTACACGTAAGAATAACCCGCCAGACGGGGATCAAACCCACCAAGCGAGGTACTCAACACAACCCAACTCTTCTTCGCATCAAGCCCAAAGAACCCCGTGCAGTTGAGCGCACGGCTAATCAAGCCCCACAAAGAAAAGGGGACCCTAATAGCACTCTAAGAACGTGTCTCCCTAAATGCCGACTACAAAAGTTCCACCCTGGCCTGGGTTCGCAAGATCATGCATGCGGCAAATGGAAAACCCGAACTAAATGAGGCGATTTGGACGAGATGCGAATCGAATCAAATTGAGGGGGGCGCCCATACTCGCTTCCCACATGCGGTTAGTGCGCTCATCATGGATCAGTAGACAAGACCCTTTTCCTAATTAGGGTCGACACTAGCAGGCTTCAAAACCACGCCGGGCCTCCTACTGGTGCCTTATCATCAAATTATTATTACCCAAAACATTAACAAGTTGTTGATTGAATTGAAACCCAATTATCAAACTAAACAGGTGATAGGACGGACAACAAGACTTGAGCGCAAACAACACTAAGCATGCAACTACGACACGAGGGCCAACAGGGTAAACAAACAACAGTTAATAGGAAGTGGAAGGAAGGCTATATCATGGCTGCAAGGTAAACCATATGATAGGATCGAGACACAAGCATCGAATCAACAGGCTAGAATAAGAACAACGGAAAGAATCGGTAACAAGTGATGAAAGGCATCTGTTTGGCAGCAAGTGAGTATACTTGCCTGGAATCCCGCAAGTAGAGGTACATCCGAAGAACTTGTCGTTGCTCACATCATCTCAACGTCCTATCCGGGAAGAAGCAACGAACCTCGAGCAAACACCGGATGCAACAATTACTACTACGGCAAAAGATCCAGCATGATCAAGATATGGATGCATGACAAGTTTAAGGATGCATCAAAGATAAACTAGTTGACATGGTAAACATATTTAAATGGGCCCATATACAATTTGGATTGCATATGGAAAAGCCCATGAATTAAGGTTGAATTAAATGATCTACAACTAACCATCATGTGAAAGTTGATTAGGATGATGCATGGATGATGAAAACAATGAGAAAACAACAAGGGATTCAATTTGAAATAAGGTTTACCAAGTTTGGAATTTTATTTATTAAGTTATGGAATTTTGGTTCCTTAAAGGTGTTACACAATCATTTGTTGTTTTCACCAATTTTAATTGTTCAAAATAGATAACAAAGTTCATATTTGAATAGAACACAAAATTTTAGGTGGAAAACATGTTTCAATTATTGAAAAAGGAATTAGAATGAATTAATTATGAATTAAACAAGTTTTAATTGAATTTAATTCAAGTGTGAATATTATTTGAATTTTATTTGTTCAAAACATTAAACCAAATTCATATTTGAAAAGGTTATGCTTTTCTGGTTTGAAAACATATTTTATATGTCCAAAAAGAATTTAATTTGAGCAAGTTATGAATTTAGCAAATTTAAATGATTTAAACAAGGTTTAAATTATTTAAGCAATTTTAATTATTCAAATCAGAAAATAAAGTTTATATTTGAAAAGGTGGTTCAATTTGGCATGGAAAACATATTTCATTTGTTGGAAAACAATTTTAAATGATTTAGTTAAGCATATTACCAATTTAAATGCATTAAACAAGAGGTGAAGCAAACATTCAATTTAAATGTTGCAAACCAGAAAACAAAGTTGATATTCAAGTGTGGCATTTAATTTGGGATGGAAAACATGTTTTGAGTATTTAATTTGGAGCAACCATTTGAAAGTTATTAATTATGCCATTTAGTTTGTCATTTTTATGGATTATTAAATAACCTCAATTTTAATTGTCCAAATTGCAAAACAAAGTTGATAAACAGAAAGTACATTGAATTTTGACTGAAAAACATATTTTACAATTTTAATTTGGAGTTGTTTTGCAATTTCTAGAGGCAAAATAAAAACAGGGACTAAACTGTGATGAAAACAGAGAAGGGGAGGGCTTTGGTGCAAAACGGGAAAAGCCAGGGGCCCGGATGCGAAAATCCAGACCCAGATCTGGATCTAGGCATCTTCTACCGCGGCCTACGCTAACCCTGCTGGCTGACTTGCGGGGCCCGCGCCCGTGTGGCGCTGACGAGGCGTGCGGATGCCACGCTTGCAAACAGAGGCGATGACACGTGGGGCCATGCGTGCGCGATGGGAAAAATAGGAAAAAGGGGGACACGGTTTGCGTCCTGGGGATCGAACCCAGGATCGATGCGTGCGCACGGGGGAGCAGAACCACTGCGGTGCTGCTTGCTGTTGTGATGGAACGGGTTACTGACGGAAGAAGAGGTAACGCCCGGATGGGTTAACTGAATTTTTCGACAGCGATCTCTGAACCTGACGGGAACAAAGCAGCGATCGCTGGCGTCACACACAGGCGGCGCACGATGGCGGCCTCACAGAGCAGCGGAAGGGAACAGAGGGAGAGGGTGGTCCAGGGCGGACGGGAGACTCACCCTGCGTTTGTCGAGGAAGGAAAATCCGCGGCGACTAACAGAGTGGGAGGGGCGGGCCTGCTCCGACGGAGACGAAAACGAACTCGGCGGCGGCGTTCTGGAGCCCGGCGGTGGGTTCCGTGGAGGCGTAGGGGAAGAGGGTGCCGCGGCGGTCCCGTTTCTGCCATCACCGGCCCGTGGCAGCTGCTCAACCCCCGGCGCCGTGCTCGTCCTTTTCCGGCCATGGAAGGGGTTCAGAGAATCTGGCAGCGAGAGGGAAGAGGAGGTGGAGCGAGGAGAAGCGGGTGGCGGCGGCGTGGAGAAGAGAGGGGCTTAGGGTTAGGCTAGGGCAGAGGTTGGGGTTCTTGTAGGGGCTCGGGGCAGGTGAGGTAGGGGGGGTTTGGCAGCGACAGGTTCGTCCCCTCCTCGTGCTCGTACGGACAGGGAAGAAGAAGAAGGGTGGGCCTAGGTGGTGATGGGCTGGAAGGGTTCGGTGGAAGGAGGGGTTGAAAAAGGGGCTGGGGTGGGCTCTGTTAGGTGGGCTGGCCGTGGGGCTTGGCCTGCCTCCCCACAGCTCACCCTTGCTGTTTTTTATTTTTTTCTTCCTTTTTTTTGTAGAAGAGGGAGAGAGAGAAAGGGATAAGTGTTAGGGTTCTATTTTATGAAATATTTTTATTAGTTTTCAAAACAGAAATGTCAAAGCAATGTTAGCATTGATTTCAAAACTTTGAAATATTAGTTTGATTTTTAAATTATTAGTTGAATTTCAAATAGGGTTTGGGGGTTTTTATTTTATAAATAAATTTTATTAATTTGCAAAACAGTGAGTAAAAGCAATTGTGCACATTAAGTCCAAAAATTTGAAATATTAATTTGAGTTTTAAATTGCTATTTGCATTTCCATTAGTATTTCATAAGGAGTTGATTTTTAAACAATTTTATCCAATGAACTCAACAATTATGAAAATATTTATTGAATTTAATTGTTTGCAAGGATTTAATGTTTAAACCACAATTGGATCATGCCCATTATGATTGATTTTGAAGTGTATTTGAATTTTCCATTTAGGGTGTTGATTAAAGGGAGTTTTTATTTAACAAGCAATTTAAATAACTCAACTTCAAACTATTTGAAAACAATTTGAGGTATTTAGTTTGCAACTTTCAATTGGAAATTTTAGACATGTTTTGAAAGTTTAAATTGGTTGGGATTTTTGAGTGGCTTTGAGAACAGGATGCAATGCATATGATGCATGTGATGCAAAAAGAAAAAGGAAAGCAACCAATTTTCTACTTAGGGGGGAACACCCCAGGTGTTACAGACGACACCACTAACAAGGGATTGCGCCCTCGCAATCCACCTGCTAACCCGGGAGGGGAAAGAAGTTCGACTATCGATTCTTCATGCTTCCAGTTGATCTCCTCGACACCACTAACAAGGGTTTCTTGCTCGGAGTGACGACGATGTTCTTCCACCAGGAATCTTCCGATGATCGAACCTATTAGGTTAAGGGCTCAGAAAACGTCCACCCACGTAGGATCCTAACACTTTGAAAGATAGACAAGAGGGGGAGACTCCAAAACAAATAAGATGGGAGGGGAATAGAATAGAGATAAGGAGAAAACAAGAATCCTATTGAGATGTTTTCCAAAATAGTTTAGCAGAAATAGTTTTTGACGCTCTAGTAACAACGACCGTTAGCGAGGTTATCCTACAGGCTTTGCGGACCCGTTCCTTCGATAACCATTCGTATCGAAACAATATCGGGAATCGGAACCAAGGCTCTGATACCATTTGTGACGCATCGAAATCGGGCACTATGCAGATTTCAGCATTCCCGCCAAAATCCACATAATAACCGATTCCAGGTTGCCACTTGGGATAACATTACAACAGTTCACGAATATTCCGCAACAACAACAGAAAAGATATATACAAGAAGACTCAAACGAGCCAAGGATACAACTGATACAATACAAAGATCCAAATAACAGCGGAAGAAACAACATAGCGTCCGGCTACGGACAAGATACAAATTAGACTAAGAGTCCTGAAGATAACCGAGAGCGTCCAATCCCTGCCCAGGCCAAGCCGGAGGGATTTCCAAGCTAACGTCGTCAGACTTCAAACCTGTTGACTGCAATATTGAATATGCAGCCACGAAAAAGGATTCGTGGGTCAGTACGGTTAAGTACTGGCAAGTGGATAAACCATACTCACAAGGTACCGGCATAACTAGTCATCACAAGATACAAATACTTTGGGTTCAAAGGAAAGGAAGGGATTATTGCAAATAAGCGGCAGCGGGCTGCACTAACCAACTACAGAGACTCACTACAACATCCGGCTAAAAGAGGGGGATAAGATAGCGTATCGTAACCAACTAGTACTAACCACCCAAACAAACCCATCCAATGTTACCCCCTACTAAGGAAGCAACCCAAGGATAACTCACACTGTTGGAATAATGATGTTCAACTTATTGTGTCAATAAGACTATTACTAGTTAAGTTATCATTAGTTAGGTGTAAGTTGTTCTGAGTACTTGTTAGCCAGTACTTTCACCAAGTCATCCATAACCGCGGAAAACACGGCTTCTCGAGAAGATTTGCCCTGCAGGGGTGCACCAATTTGGCCGTACACGTAAGAATAACCCGCCAGACGGGGATCAAACCCACCAAGCGAGGTACTCAACACAACCCAACTCTTCTTCGCATCAAGCCCAAAGAACCCCGTGCAGTTGAGCGCACGGCTAATCAAGCCCCACGGAGAAAAGGGGACCCTCATAGCACTCTAAGAACGTGTCTCCCTAAATGCCGACTACAAAAGTTCCACCCTGGCCTGGGTTCGCAAGATCATGCATGCGGCAAATGGAAAACCCGAACTAAATGAGGCGATTTGGACGAGATGCGAATCGAATCAAATTGAGGGGGGCGCCCATACTCGCTTCCCACATGCGGTTAGTGCGCTCATCATGGATCAGTAGACAAGACCCTTTTCCTAATTAGGGTCGACACTAGCAGGCTTCGAAACCACGCCGAGCCTCCTGCCGGTGCCTTATCATCAAATTATGCCAGGTTTGGGGTATGGACATGGTAGGCCCCTTTCACATGTCTCCCTGCAAAAAGACTCATCTTTTGGTGGCTATTTATAAGTTTACCAAGTGGGTCGAAGTTATGCCAGTTACAAATTGTGAAGCGGCCACATCTGTCAAATTGTTGAAGAATATCATCTATCGGTTTGGGTATCCTCATAGTATAATCACAGACAATGGAACCAACATGTCCTAAGGAGAGATGGAGAAATTTTGTGGAAACAATGGTATCCGGCTTGATGTAGCCTCTGTGGCCCACCCGCAAGCCAATGTGCAGGTGGAAAGAGCAAACCAGGAGTTACTTCGAGGATTGAAACCACGACTACGAGTATCGTGTCCCAGAGCTGCTGGAGCGTGGGTTGAGGAATTACCCTCCGTGGTTTGGGGAATTATCACCACACCTAACAGATCTACTAAAATGACCCCATTTTTTATGGTTTATGGTGCAGAAGCAGTTCTTCCGAGTGATATCATCCATGATTCGCCACGGGTGGTGGCCTACGTGGAAGTGGAAAACGAGAAGACCCGGCAGGACGCTGTGGATAGGCTAGAGGAGCACAGAGAGCAAGCATTGGAGAGATCCGCCATATACCAGCAGGACTTAAGGCGATACCACAGCCGCCGGGTCAAGACCCGGGTTTTCCAGGAAGGAGACCTAGTGCTACGCCTAGTGCAATCCAAGGAGGGAAAGCACAAGTTATCTCCCCCATGGGAGGGTCTCTTCATTATAAGCCAGAATTTGTACAACGGATCATATTACTTGATAGATGGAAGGGAAGAGTCGGATACCGTCAATGACACCACCCATACCACTTCATCTATGCAAGAGCGAGAAAGACCATGGAACGTGGCTCAGCTACGTCCCTACTATACTTAGCATAGGTTTGGTTTGCAAGTTGTATTGCACGATGTAACAGGCAGCAGGTTTTAGATGCACTCTTTTCCTATCCAGGGTACCTAAGGGGACTGGAGGGTTTTTAATGAGGCGGCCTGCTGACCTAACCTTTTCATATCAATAAAGAGATGGTTGAATCATTATAGCTCTTGTGTTTCCTGTATTTTCATTTCCTTTGCATGGTTTTTCTATGTCTAATCATGATTTATATCAGGTAAGTATATTACATTTAGTTAGTTATAATTACCCAGTTATGAGAGATATAGTTTCAAGTTTACACCCCCTTTTTGTTTTTACTTTAAGTTATATGTAAATCCTAGTATTGCATAGTATATACCTAGGTCTTGGGGGCTGATTGCTTGAATAGCACAGTTACAAACTCAGACCCGGCCATGATGCCATTAAGGTATGAGGGATGATTACTTGTAATAAGTACAGTCGCAATCTCATAACCTGGACAATAGAGCCAAACTTTTCTTGACCTTTCTTGTTTAAGCTTGATGTGACTCGCAACAAAGTGGCATGATTGCTAGCCTATAAATTCAATCAGTCATGATGCCCATGGGGACTTGCCTGACCCTGTTTTCCTAGAGTTATAAGCAACATTGAGTATCCACGCAAAAGCCGGCTTACAGCAAAGGGGGGTCAAAAGGGTCATCTAAACCACAAGTTATGCGGAGTAAAAAGCAAAAAGCCGGAAACTCATAGTGTATTAAGCATAACTTCAAATAATCTAGTAGTTGGGGATTTAGCAAGACATGGAGTTTTCTTAAGCCACAAATCCCTAGGCTCCAAAGTCCGAGTCTTGGGGACTTGGGGGCTTGAGAAAGCAACAAGTTATCTAGCTAATGAACTCAAAATTAAAAAAACCGAGTCTTGGGACTTGGGGACTTAAGAAGCATTCAAAAGATGGCATAGAAACAGTAACACGGTCATGTGCATGGGTACGTGTGTGTACCTCCCGTGGTGGTTGAGACGAAGCCTAAGAACATCGAGCTCTCGATCCTTCCATGATTAGTACAAGACAAAAAATCACAAGTATATGTTCCTATTACTATTAGGATGTGGTAAGAAGTCTCATAATCCTTCAAGCAAATATGAATCTCTTACAAGTTCCTTACCATGAAGGAGGTGACCGGCAACGAACAATGTCAAGTCTCACTGAAGATTAGATGGAGTGATTGCAATGTGAAAATCACAACACACAATGTATGTGGAGGTTTAGGTAGGTTTAAATATGGTAGAAAGGATTAGCAATAATCAAATTCGGAATGAAAGTTTAATAAACGCTCAAAGATGATACTGTGCTGGTCCTAGGCTAGACTATTTTAGAGACGTGAGCCTATAGAACCAACGATGCCACGACATGGCAAAAACAAGCAAAAATAAGATCAAACGCGACAAAGAAACTGCACTAGAACACCGAAGAATAAGAATGGGAGAATTTTTTTGGACGAATTTTGTCCAAAGGGCAGAGGCTATCTATGGTTGGGCGATTTTTTTTCGTTTTTTCTCTCTCCCAACCATAGAGTATATCTAAGGTCAGGCGAGACCCTGAATTTATTTTTTCTTGTAGTATGTCGCGAATTTTGGAGACCAAACCAAGCATAACTCTATTAGATCAGTAAAATCTTACAAGGAAAAGGGAACAAAAGAGCTAGAACTCTAATCCTAATCAGAGACGGTGGTGTATGCAGCGACGTGGGAACATGAAACTTTGCTCCAACTCTATTATTGCAGTGCTGCAGAATGAGCTAATGAAGAAGGATGTGCCATTTGTTTGGAACATGCATTTTTTCTCTAACTCCCTGATTTTAGTAAAACTTTCGAGCTTGAATATTATGCTAGTGGGATTGGATTAGGAGGTGTGTTATTACAAGAAGGAAAACTTGTTGCCTATTTAAGTGAAAATTGAGTGGGCCTAGTCTGAACTATTCAACTTATTATAAGGAATTATATGATCTTGTTCGGACTTTAGAAACTTGGCAACATTATTTTTGGCCTCAAGAATTTGTTATAAATTTTGATCATGAATCTATGAAGCATATTCGTAGTCAAGCAAAACTGAGTCGTCATCATGCTAAGTGGGTTGAATTTATTGAGTCTTTTCCTTATGTCATTAAACAAAAAAAGGGTAAAGACAACATTATTGTTGATGTTTTATCTTGCCGTTACACCATGTTATCTCAGCTTAACTTTCAAATACTTGGATTGGAAACTACTAAAGACTAATATGTGCATGATGTTGAGTTTAAAGATGTATTGCATAATTGTAAGGAAGGTAGAACATGGACCAAATTCGTCCTTAATGATTGATATGTGTTTCGTGCGAACAAGCTATGCATTCTAGATAGTTTTGTGCATCTTTTCTTGTTGCAGGAAGTGCATGGAGGAGGATTGATGGGTCATTTTAGTGTGAAGAAGACGGAGGACATACTTACTGCACTGTTTTTCCGGCCACCATGAGACACAATGTTGACAGATATTTTTGTTGCTGCACTACTTGTCAAAAAGCTAAGTCGCGCTTAAATCCACATGGTTTATATATGCCTTTTCCTATTCCTAATGTGCCTTGGGAGGATATTTCTATGGACTTTTTTTAGGATTGCCTCGCACATAGAAGGGGAATGATGAGGATATCACTAGCTCTTCACCAACACACACACATGGTGATGTTGATGCTCAAGATAATACTAATGAAGTGAGACTTGGACCTATGACAAGATCAAGAACCAAGTTATTAGAACAACTGGTGAACTCACTCTTAATAGAATATGATGTTTGTGATAATAAAAAAATTATAATACCTAACTCTATGCATTTATGTATGATCAGGGTTGTTGATAACACAAACATTAATGGAGGAGAGCATCAAGAAGATCTAGAAAACATCAAGTACAAGTTGGAAAACAATAAGTACATGCTGGAAAACAGGAGCCACAAGCTAGAAAACAAGGTGGAGCTGCTGGAAAACAAAGAAGAAATGCATGAAGAAGGAGAAGGTACACCTTGTGGATGCGCCATAGAGAAATTCCCACTAGTTTAGGAGAGGTGGACCTGCGAATCCTCATTTCATAGAACTCTTGCTAAATTTAGGATTGTAATAAGTGTTGGATTAGAGTCCAACTCCAATATAGCTAGGGGAGGCGCGTGATGTCTATGCACGCTTATATTCTTGTAGACAGTGTTGGGCCTCCAAGTGCAAAGCTTTGTAGAACAGCAGCACGTTTCCCTTAAGTGGATCACCCAAGGATAATCAATCTCAGGGAGGTAGAGGTCAAAGGTATCCCTCTCAAGCAACCCTGCAATTATGATACAAGAAGTCTCTTGTGTCCCCAACACACCTAATACAATTTTCAGTTGCATACGTGCGCTAGTTTGGCGAAGAGATAGTGAAAGACAAGTAATATGGAAGATTATAAGTGACAATAGCAATCTGAAATAAAAATGGCAGCAAGCAAACATGTAGCAGAATTGATTGTAAATGGTGTTTCAATGCTCAGAAACAAGGCCTAGGGATCCTACTTTCAATAGTGGACACTCTCAACAATGATAACATAATTGAATGCATAAATATCATCTCTTCACTACGCTACTCCGAACCACTCTCCGGTCGGATAACGAACACCAATCCATGCGTAGGGCTGTAACACCACTCCTCAAGTATGTATTTCCTCTCTAGGGCAACCCATGCTGTCTCTATGAGCGCCCTAAATTAGTACTAAACAAATGCCACAATTTCATAGGGTCACCCAACACAAGATATAAATATCATGCAAAACCACAAGGTGCACACACTGTCTCCTTTACACCATGATCATAGTGTCTATGGAGATCTCATAACAAAACCACTTGAGTAGCATATTCAACTAGATTACAAAGCTCATGATCACATAAAGATCACACCATGGGAGAGAGAGATGAGACACATAGCTACCGGTAGAGACCTCATCCCCGGGGGAGAACTTAGTTTTCTGAAAAATTGCATGGTGCACAATTGAATTTTTCTCTCTATGATAAAGAGTTGTATGCACTCGTTAGAGTTCTTGAGGTTTGGAAACATTACTTGTGGCCAAAATAATTTATCATACAATCTGATCATGAGGCGTTGAAGTTTCTGAAGAGCCAATCTAATCTTAACAAGCGACATGCTAAATGGGTAGAGTTCATTGAATCTTTCCCATATATTCTCAAGTACAAGAAAGGATTGGACAATGTGGTTGCCGATTTACTATCTAGAAAGAACATGCTTCTTACCAAACTAGATGTGCAAGTTCCTGGTTAGAGAGTCTACGTGAATTATATGATGATGATACTGAATTTTCTACGCCTTTTGCTAAGTGTACTAGTGTAAGAGTGTGGGATAAATATCATATTCATGATGGCTTTCTGTTTAGAGCTAACAAATTATGTGTT
The DNA here is from genome assembly GCA_028641055.1 of Alopecurus myosuroides. Taxonomy (NCBI): domain Eukaryota; kingdom Viridiplantae; phylum Streptophyta; class Magnoliopsida; order Poales; family Poaceae; genus Alopecurus; species Alopecurus myosuroides. The sequence continues at coordinate 182,092,709 of CM054060.1, read as the reverse complement.
CCCGAGTGTTCTTTGTGTTTGCTATTGTTGCAGGAATCTCATAGTGGAGGACTGATGGGACTCTTTTGACGGGAGAAAACATTGCTCATGTTAGCTGATAACTTCTATTGGGCACATATGAGGCGAGATGTATATAGATTTGTAGAGTGTTGCATCACTCGCAACAAAGCAAAGTCAAAATTGAAACCTCATGGGTGGTATACCCCTCTTCCTGCACCTAGTACACCATGGGAGGATATTCGTATGGATTTTGTGCTAGGATTAGCAAGAACTAAGAGGGGACATGATTCAATATTTATGGTAGTGGATAGATTTTCCATGATGTTCCACTTTATTGCTTTCCACAAAAGCGACGATGCGTCGCATATTGCTAATATTTTTTCAGGGACATAGTGAGATTACATGGAGTACCGAAGACTATCGTTTCTAATCGAGACGTGAAGTTCATGAGCTATTTCTGAAAGACACTTTGGGGTAAGCTGGGGACAAAGTTGTTGTTTTCAACTACATGTCACCCCCAAGCTAATGGACAAACGGAGGTGGTGAATCACACATTATCATAATTGTTGCGCAGTATGATCAAGAAGAACCTGAGGGAGTGAGAGGAGTGTTTGCCTCATGTTGAGTTCGCTTAGAACAGGGATGTACACTCCACTACTCAGCTATGACCGTTTGAGATGGTGTATGGTATCAAACCTATTACTCCACTAGATATGATGTTGCTTCCCATACATGAGAGAGTTAACATGGAGGCCTCAAAGAGTGCTGATTTTGTAAAGAAGATGTCTGAGGAGACCAAGATGGCTATAGAAAAGAAGGGACAACATATGGCTGAAAGCATGAAGAAGAAAAGGAAGGATATGATATTTCGGCTGGTGATATGGTTTGAGTGCACTTTCGCAAGGATAGATTCCCAACATTACGCAAGTCCAAGTTGATACCACGAGGTGCTAGTCCATACAAAGTTCTTGGCCTAATCAATGATAATGCATACATGATAGATCTTCCAGCTGAGGAGTTTTGTATTAGCAATTCATTCAATGTTTCTGATTTGACACCATATTATATATGGAGATGACCTTGATGCGTCGAGGTCGACACCTTTTCAAGGGGGGATGCTGATGACATCCCTAGCTCTTCACGGACACACACACACACATGATTATGTTGCTGCTCAAAATAATACTAATGAAGTGAGACTTGGACCTATGACAAGATCAAGAACCAAGTTATTAGAACAACAGGTGAACTCACTCTTAATATAATATGATGTTTGTGATAATGAGAATTTTATACTACCTAAGTCTATGCATTTATGTATGATCAGGGTTGTTGATAACACAAACATTAATGGATGAGACGTCAAGAGGAGCTGGAAAACATCAAGTACAAGGTGGAAAACAATAAGTATGATGAGGATATAATAGGGGTCCATGGTGATTATACATGCTCAAGTTGGAAGGAAATATTGAGCCTTACTGATGTTCATTATAAGGTGAATTCTTTCCTAGTAATAAATATTGTTTGTGTTTATAAGAACTAGTCATCAACCCGTGCACTTGCACGGGCTAGTTTTTTTTCTCAAAAATCTTAAAAGTTATATTTTAAAGCCGTATTCCATATGAAATTTTTAAATTTAAGCCTTGATATACGAATAGTAAAATAATTGAACATGTTGTTAGAGAGAACCAAAAACTATACACATGTAAACTGGAATATGAAGAAACATTTAATTGATTAGGAAACATATGGTGAGAAACACTATATGAGCCAACTAAAATTTCCTTGCAGTGACTCCCCAAGCAAAATAGTACGGATTTACTGATGCAAGATAGGAACACTATGATACTCAAGGAGGATAGATATTGTCAAATAAAAAATGTGGCATACCATGGTACGAATCAGGAAAAAATAGCTACATATATATAGAAAAAAGAGATAGATCCACTTGCAACTCTAGGTACGGTTCCAGCATTATGCACCAGCGCTGAACGCTTCACACATTTTTCCTGTAACAGCCAAGAAATAGTCAATTGGTCAATGTATAACTATCTCCATATGTAAAATTAGAACATGAGAAAACAAAAAAAAATAGTCCCTGCAAATAAGAGAACATACAAACCTATTAAAAATGAGAAAATCAGTAAGTTTTGGGCTGAAAATCTGATGGCGTTTAATTATTTTTTAAATAATTGATACTCACAATACCTAATATTTTATTTCACGCAAGAGTCATATTTCCCAAGTACAAATAATTAGATAGAATCGAAAATTATTTTTATTTAGAAACATATAGGTTTCAAACTTAAATATGCAGCTATATATGGCAAAATAAATAACCATTTCGATTGGTACAAATATTCAACATATTTTCCTATGTTGGGAACTAAAATAGCACAATGTCAATACTGGAATATGTATACATGTAGTTCAAGTGCTGAATACAGCATGAAAATGAGTGAACCAAATTAAGCACAATATTACACATTTTGTCCGAAGGGGAGTCACACAAGAACAGGAATAGGAGCATTATAATAGAATGGTTTATTAATTATCTTTGATGAATCTGCAACTATAAATTTTCATGGTGAGTTGCTTCGAAGCATGCACATGCGGAACATTATACATCTTCCCCTTCTAAAGTAATTTGATACAAACTCACACGGATTACAGTATTGAAAATGTCCAAATAATATTAAGGAAGGTGAACTGGAAGTAAAATTTAATTAGCTTACATAGCACTTTGGTGAGACGTTGCATGTAAGCACTGAATATCCAGGAAGCGTGTTCTTTTCTCTCCAGGATTGTGTACCAAGCTTGGACTATATATGTAGCGTTGAATAATATTAATTACAGTCATAGGATAATTATTCCTTTGTACCCACCGATGCTTGGGCTTTGTATTTTGCACACGAATTTTATCAAAGCTCATTTTCAGAAACGTCAATTTAGAAAGAAAATATCTTCATTGAGAAATGATATCTTCTTTACACAATGTTTACTTATTTGTGACTTGTATACCCGCTGGACTAATATAAATTTGAGAATCCAACATATAACTAATATGGCTAGTGCTCTGATACAGAGGAAGTGGCATGGCCGTGTATGCCACGTCTGTAAGGCCCTTCAGCATTGGCAAAAATAGAAGCAAGGCACTTAAGCAACAGATATTTGAAAATAAGTTCCATTCAAATGCTCATTTTGTTTGCTTGCTGCAGTGAAATTTTCTATAGACGGGCATCTTACAAACATAAGTAAAATTGTGTGGCATTTACCTTGATCCCAGTTCATAGGCTATCAACAAATAATGGAGAAATGCGACATCTGAATGCACCAACTCGCCGCATAGGACTGCAAACTGAACCTTTCCATCTTTTATAATTTGACCAGCAAATCACAAAAATATAACCTAAATGTGTGCAGATAGCCATTAAATATCCAATGATTTACTTAGAAAAAAAAATCAGCGGATATGCTATTCTTCTCAAAATTATCTACTTGGTAGACTAAAACATATGTAACGGAAATTATTCTAGTACTTCATGGTCGCCAAGGCCAATTTTTAGTAAAGGCTGGCCAGAATTGCGAAATTGTTGGGAGTCTCTGATCGGAATTGGAGTTGTCTTAAATCTCGAGTATTAAGCAGTACAAATTGTGTTCCGTCAGCATGTAAAATACTGAAGAAAGCATGAATTGCTGCAGTGTGGAGTGTGCCTTGAATAATAAATGTCGAAGCAAATCCATGAAATAATTAAAATAAATTAGGAGAATAGTCAGTCCAAATGATTGGCCCTAAGTTTGCATGACGGGCGTAGTTGCAATTATCAGAAAAACAATCCCTCAAGAATCTAGTCATGGCAGATTTTTCTGTAGAAAATGCACGACAAATCTAGAATTGCCTTCTCGTTAGTGGGCATCATCATGTTGATGTTCCTCTTTGTATTCTATGATGAGGACATCCCTAGTGTTTCACCTATTATTTCACATGATGATATTCCTATAAAACATGATGAAGTGAGGCTTGGTCCCATGACAAGATCAAGGACCAAACTATTACAACAACAGGTGAATTCACTCCTACTTGAGTATAACATTTGTGATTATGAGAATTTTATACTACCTAAATCCATGCATGTTTGTATTCTTAGGTTTGTTGATAACACAAGCATTAAGGAGGGAGATCAAGGAGAGATGATGCACATGGATGGAGAGGAGCTGAAAACAAATGTTGATCATGGTGAAAACAATTCTACAAGTGTGGAAAACAAGTGCTAGATTGTTATTCCACACTCATGGAGGGACATAACAAGAGGAGGGCGCCCACAAAGTCTATCAGTGCGCCATATAGAGTCCAAGTAGTATTAAACATGGTTTGTATACCATTATGGCCGCACCCCCTAGTTTGGGTCGGTTTGTATCTATTGTGGTTGAGTCCAAAGTCCAAAACTAGGTCCAATTGGGTTCCTATTCGGGTTGGTGGGTTTTGCTTGCGCAAGCTACCTTGTGGCCGCACCCCACCCCTCATATATACCCCTTGGGGCGCATAGGTTAGGTTAGACTACGTTAAAACAAAAACCCTAGACTTCTAGATTGTATTGCTTGAAGCATTCATCTTGAATCATACAACCTTTGCAAATCTGAGTGTATTCTGCTGTTCCACTGGGAATAAGGAGAAACAGGACCACTTGAAGTCGGTGGCTACGTGTGCAAGAGTGTGGAGTCTCGAATATCCGAAGGGGTTAAGTGATGTTGCAATTGGTAACAGGGTTTAGCCAAAGGAGAGAGCGAGGTATCACATTGGTTATCAAGTTATCAAGATTGTTCACTGAGAAGATCGGGCTACCCCATATCATCTTGGTATCAGATTACTGGGTTTACTCGGTGAGCTGTATCTATCCTTTTAGTTGCGAGTTGTTTTTATACCTATCCAGAAAAAGCCACAAAAAATAGTGTTAGTTGATTGCCATAGCTTTAGATAATTGCTAGTTGTCAAGTTTTAGTGCTGTTTTGTGTTTGATCTTGTGTTACTTTTTTTTTCCTTTTGAGTCATTAGGTTTCGGTTAGGGTTAGGGTTCTTAGTTGTTCTTATTTTCCGAGTCGAGTCTATATCAAAAATTCCAAAAAAATTAGTTACCCGCGGATCCATATTGTTTCTGATCCGAGTGCTCTTGTTATTTCGGTGGGGAGTTGAGTTCTAGTGCTTTTCGGTTTCCTACCGCGGCACCAAAACCTTCCAATTCTCTGCCGCGGTACACGTTCTTGTTGCAGTCGGATTCGGTCCACACGCGCGCTTACAAATCCCACAAAACCACCGCAACACCCCTTACCAAATCCGCCCACCGCAACTCACCTTTCGCCCGCGCGCGCAGCAGCAGATTGGGTCGTTTTTCTCTGCCGCGGGCTGGTTTTTGCGCCGAAACGCTGCCGCCGCTGCCGTGAGCCTAGTGCTCTGCCGTGAGATCGCATACGGCACAGCTTTGTGCTGTTTTTCTGCCGCGGTACGCTGTCGTGAGTCAAAAACTCACTGTTTTCCTGCCGTGGTGTTATTCTCTGCCGTGGGTTTCCTAGCTAGTTGTAGATTGTTTTTCTTTGTTTTTCTTTGATCTTTTCATTAGGATTTCCAGTCTTATCATTGTGAACCCTAGACAAAGCCTTTCTACAGCAAATAAATTAGGTACCTTGCCCACAAGACTAGCTATTTTATTGCTCTGTTCAGGCTGCTCATTATCATCTTGTGTCACATTGATCTAGCTGTTATTTTCATTTGCTCCTTTAGTTGTTTTCGGCCATAAAAAGTATAAAAAAAAAGTGAAAAACAGAAAATAGAAAAAGAGAAAAACAGAAAAAGCAAAAAAGAAAGGCCATTGAGACACATTGCTATTAATATCATTTGGAGCTGTTTTCATTGCTATCATTGACACCACACATTGAGCAATCTTGTGCCTGATTATCTTTGAGCTTGGCTAGTGTCTTTCTAGAGCATTGCAAACTTTCCTACATATATTTGCTTTGCCACAATTCTCTCCAATTTTGGTGTGTGTTTCCTAGGTGTTATTTTGCATCTTTCACAAACAGCAATAGGACTTGTTAACTGGTGATTGTTAGGTATCCATACCAAGCCCCACCATATAACCTGTTTTACCTTTGTGATAGCAAAACCCCTGGGTATTCTATTCTTCACACCAAGTCACATTAGTTCCTATTACTTGTGGTAAGATTTTCTATTCACTTTGGAGCAGTAAGGATCACCTCTTTTGCTGGTTTTGAGTGAGTTGGGAGAGAGCACCACAACCCATATTTTGTTTATTTCACTAACCTATTAATCATGGTTGCTCCTAGTGATGTTTCTACACAGGCTAAGAAGAAGCATGGTGATGAACAAGTGAAGTGGACAGATTTGGAGGAGATGCAAGAACAAATCACTACATCTATTGCTACAAAAAATTCTGAGTTGCATTCTCTTATTGATAAGCATGGAGTGGACATGGATACACATGTTCAGAATTTGGGCCTTCAAATTGATACTGTGACTGAAACAGCTGCTGCTACTCAAGAGCAAGTTACCACATTACAAGCCTCTATTGATACATTGACTACTAGAATTGGTGCCTTGGCCACTTTATTGGATCAAAGAATTCCTGCCCGAGAGGATGGTGGGAGTGCTTTTGGTGATGCCGAGGAGGAAGAAGAGGAGGATAATGATTATGTCCAACAAGGCCGAGGTAGAGGAAGAGGAAACCATGGGGCTGGCCGTGGGTTCCAAGCAAGGAGGGTCCCTGTTCATGAGCCAAACCGTGAGGATGATGGTCTTGGTAAACCCAAGTTTATGTTACCTACTCTCAACTTTGATACTGATGATGTTGAGGAGTACCTCATGTGGGAGCTCAAGATGGAGAAATTATGGAGGATGCATGATTATCATGAGGAGAGAAAAATCAAGCTTGCTTCTTCTAGTTTTGATGGCTATGCTTTGCTATGGTGGGATAATATTACAAGAACAAGGGCAAGAAATAGGGAACCAGATGTTCTCACTTGGAGGGAGATGAAGCAAATTATGAGAGATAGATTTGTGCCCAAGAACTATTTGAGGTCTTTATATGACAAGTTGCAACAATTGAAGCAAGGTACAAAATCAGTGGATGCCTATTTTAGAGAGATGGAGTTGATATTGCAAAGAGCTAGAGTAAAGGAGGATGTTGAGCATACTATGCAAAGGTTCCTTTCAGGTTTGCAATTCAAAATTAAGAGCATTGTGAGGCATACACAATATAATGATATGAATGAATTGTTGCACCAAGCAAGGGAGACAGAAAAGCAATTGGCCGAGGAGGCACTTATGGCTCCAAGGAGACCTTTCCCTAATAGGTCTTCTTTTTCTTCACCACCATTGTCACAATCTACTCCTAGCCGTGGGGTATCTACTGCAAAATCAGAGAGTAATACTTCTGTTTCTAAGAGGCAAGCACAACCAGCAGCTAGTGCAAGTGGATCTACTTCTTCTACAGCTCGAAATAGGGACATGAGCTGCCATACATGTGGAGGTAAAGGTCACTTCAAGAGGGATTGTCCAAATAAAAAGATTATGCTTATTAATGAGGACAATGGTGAGTATGAGACTGGTGATGATGCTGATCCTTCTCAAGAGGATGCTTATGATGATGATGATGGTCCTCTTGATGCATATCCTTCCACATATCCTACTTTTGTTTGCACACCTAGAACATTGAGTATTCTTCCAAGTCCTGAAAGTCAAAGATGCAACTTATTTCAAACAAGAGCAATTGTTGGTCCCCAATTGGCTTGCAAGATTATTATTGATGGTGGTAGTTGCAGAAATTTGGCAAGCAAAGATTTGTGTGCAAAATTGAAGTTGAGATACATTACACATCCTCATCCTTATCATATACAATGGCTTAGTGACAAAGGAGAGATGAAGGTTACCCACATGGTGAGAGTTGAATTCCAAATTGGGCCTTATAAAGATACCATTGAATGTGATGTGGTGCCTATGTCAGTTTGTCACATGTTGCTTGGGAGGCCTTGGCAATTTGATAGGAGTGTGATACATGATGGGAGAGCAAATACCTATCAACTCAAGTGGAAGGAAAAGGATATAGTGTTGAGACCTATGACACCACAACAAATTGTAAATGAATCTAGACAAAAAATTCCTGAGAGTGTTGAAAAGAAAGAGAGTGCAAATTTGAGTGTTGTGAGCGAAAGTAGGGCATCCAATTCGAGTGAAAAAAATAATAGTGAGGGAGTGAGCTTATTATGCATGCTAGCTACTAGAGAGGACTTGAGAGAATTTAGGGAGGATCCTACTATGCTTCCTATAGTGCTTATGCACAAGGGAGAAATTTTAGTTTCTAATGACATGACCCCTATTCCTCTTGGTGTTTCTCATGTTTTGCAGGATTTTGAGGATGTTTTTCCTAAGGAGGTGCCCTCGGGTTTGCCACCATTGAGGGGTATTGAGAACCAAATTGATTTGATTCCAGGATCCTCATTACCAAACCGAGCTCCCTATAGAACTAATCCCCAAGAAACAAAGGAGATTCAGAAACAAGTACAAGAGCTTCTTGATAAAGGTTACATTCGGATAAGCCTTTCTCCTTGTGCTGTTCCTGTTATTTTAGTGCCTAAAAAAGATGGTACATGGCGCATGTGTGTAGATTGTAGAGCAATTAACAATATCACTATTCGTTATCGTCATCCTATACCACGTTTGGAAGACATGTTAGATGAATTAAGTGGTAGTGCTATTTTCTCTAAAATTGATTTGCGTAGTGGTTATCATCAAATTAGGATGAAAGAGGGGGATGAATGGAAAACAACTTTTAAAACAAAATTTGGTTTATATGAGTGGTTAGTTATGCCTTTTGGATTGACTAATGCACCTAGTACTTTCATGAGATTGATGAACCATGTTTTGAGGAATTTTATTGGTAAATTTGTGGTAGTATATTTTGATGATATTCTTATTTATAGCCACAATGAGCATGAACATGTTGATCATATTAGACAAGTTTTGCAAGTGCTAAGAGAACATAAATTGTATGGTAATTTGGAAAAGTGCACTTTTGGCAAAGATAAGGTCATATTTCTTGGTTATGTTGTTTCTAAACATGGGATTGAATTAGATGAATCAAAAATTGAAGCTATTAAAAATTGGCCTATTCCTACTAATGTGAGTCAAGTAAGAAGTTTTAATGGATTAGCTGGTTTTTATAGAAGATTTGTCAAAGATTTTAGTACACTTGCTGCACCTTTGAATGAACTCACTAAAAAGGGTGTAGAATTTGTGTGGGGAGTTGAACAAGATATTGCTTTTGATGCTATTAAAGAGAAGTTGATTTCGGCTCCTTTATTAATGCTTCCTAATTTTGACAAACAATTTGAGATTGAGTGTGATGCTAGTGGCATAGGTATTGGAGGAGTGTTAATGCAAGAAACGAAACCTATTGCCTATTTTTCTGAAAAATTACATGGTGCACAATTGAATTATTCTGTTTATGATAAAGAATTATATGCACTTGTGAGAGTTTTAGAGGTGTGGAAACATTACTTGTGGCCTAAAGAATTTATTATCCATAGTGATCATGAAGCATTGAAATTCTTAAAGTGCCAAACAAATTTGAATAAAAGACATGCTAAATGGGTTGAATTTATTGAGTCTTTTCCATACATAATTAAACATAAAAAGGGATTGGAAAATGTAGTTGCTGATGCTTTGTCAAGGAAAAACATGTTACTTTCTAATTTAGAGATCAAGGTCTCGGGTTTGGAGGGTATTAGAGAGCTATATGCTAATGATAAGGAATTTTCTATGCCATTTAATAAATGTTCTAATGTTAAGGCATGGGATAAATTTCATATACATGATGGATACTTGTTTAGAGCTAACAAATTATGTATTCCCGAGTGTTCTTTGCGTTTATTCTTATTACAGGAATCTCATAGTGGAGGGTTGATGGGACACTTTGGAAGAGAGAAAACATTGCTTATGTTGGCTGAAAATTTTTATTGGGCACATATGAGAAGAGATGTGTATAGATTGGTGCAAAGATGTATTACATGCAATAAGGCAAAATCCAAGTTGAAGCCCCACGGTTTGTACACACCATTGCCATCCCCAAGTACACCATGGGAGGATATTAGTATGGATTTCGTATTGGGTTTGCCAAGAACAAAAAGAGGCCATGATTCCATCTTTGTAGTGGTGGACAGATTTTCCAAGATGGCACACTTCATTGCTTGTCATAAGAGTGATGATGCCTCTCACATTGCCAATTTTTTCTTTAGAGAAATTGTGAGACTACATGGTGTGCCAAGAACAATTGTTTCTGATAGAGATGTCAAGTTTATGAGCTATTTTTGGAAGACACTATGGGGGAAGCTTGGCACCAAATTATTATTCTCCACTACTTGCCACCCCCAAACTGATGGGCAAACTGAAGTTGTGAATAGGACATTGTCTACATTGTTGAGAAGCATGATCAAGAAGAATTTGAGGGAGTGGGAAGATTGTTTGCCACATGTGGAGTTTGCTTATAATAGGGCTGTGCATTCAACCACAAATTTTTGTCCCTTTGAGGTGGTTTATGGATTTCGGCCTACTACACCCCTAGACTTGTTACCACTTCCAATTCAAGAGAGAATTAATATGGATGTTTCTAAGAGGGCTGATTTTGTGAGGAAGATACATGAGAAGACAATGGATGTGTCGCACCCTGACTTCTAGGGGATACTCACCGTACGAACTGGATAGCAGATGCTTGGATTATGGGGCATAACTGCTCCCACGTCCCAGCTTCCTGGTAGGCCTGCGCTTATGCGCGACAACACAAGCCCTGCTATTCCATCGTCGATGCAAACTATCCACTAGAGATCAAAGGCACTTCCGTCGACGTACTTCAAACCATACACACATGGTACGTCAACGGCGTTTAACAAGTGATATCACAACAGATCTCTACGACACAAAAGATTGAAATAAGTTGCAAATGGCTCTCATTAGAGCAGAGATAGCAAATACAACCATTCAGAGGGCACATGCCCCAACAATACATCATTACATCACAGCGGAAGCATTCAACATGTCTGGGTACAGACAAGAACCAAATAGGCCTAAGAGGCCGGAAACTAAAAGACGGAGCCCATCCACGAAGTCTCGGATCCTGCCCGGGTCCGCTATCTACTCGTCAGCAGTCTCGTCATACTCCACGTAGTAGCCACCATGAAGATCCTCGGAAACATCGTCTGCGTAAACCACAGCCCCAAAGGGGTCAGTACATAAACGTACTGGCAAGCAAGACTCACAGTTCACCAAAGTGTAACCCGTCAACACCAAGCACAGATGCCTTGGGTTCAACGGAAGGGAGGGGATATAAAAGATGCTGCAACTGGCGGCGCTAACCAACTACAGAGATTCTACCACTTCCGGCTAACAGAGAGGAGATAAGATCGAGGATTGTAACCAACTGAAAGATAACTTCAAACAAACCCATCCTGGATCTCGCCCCTTATCCAAAGAAGCAATCCGAGGATAACTCACACAGTTGTAATAATGATGGTTCAAATTATTGTGTCAATAAGCCTATTACTAGTCAAGTTATTAATCATGGGGTGTAACATGTTTGATCATTATGTTTAAGTTGTCCTGAGTACTTGTTAGCCAGTACTTTCACCAAGTAATCCATAACCGCGGAAAACACGGCTTCTCGAGAAGATTATCCCTGCAGGGTTGCACCAATTTGGCCGTACACTCATGAATAACCCGCCAGATGGAAAGGCCCTTCCACCAAGCGGGGTACTCAACACAACCAACCATTCCTCGCATCAAGCCCAAAGAACCTTGGGCGCACGGCTAATCGAGCCCAGAAGAAAATGGACCCTCATAGCACTCTAAGAACGTGTCCCCCTATATGCCGACTACGAAAGTTCCACCCTGGCCTGGGCTCGCAAAAACATGATGCGGCAAATGGAAAACACGAACTAAATGAGGCGATTTGGACGAGATGCGAATCAGGTCAAGTTGAGGGGGGCGCCCATACTCGCTTCCCAAATGCGGGTAGTGCGCTCATCATGGATCAGTAGACAAGACCCTTTTCCTATTAGGGTCGACACTAGCAGGCTCCAAAACCTCTCATGGGCCTCCTGCCGGTGCCTTATCATCAAATTTATTATTAATAGTAACATTAGCATGATTGATTGATTAAACATCGAGCCCCCCACAACGTAATAGAGATAGTAACAGAAAGTAACGGATAACAGACTCGAGCAAAACAACCTAAGCATGCTAGTAAGACACGGGCTCAAACAAGGGTTATAGGTATGGAGGTGAGGCAATATCATGGTTCAGGGTATCATGTGATAGGTTCGTAACAGAAACAACTACTACTAAGGCTAGCAGAAAAGAACAACGGAAAGTATCGGTAATCAATGTTGAAAGGAACACGATGGTTCATGTGAGTGATAACTTGCCTGCAAAACCCAGTAGCCTGGTACTGAGCTAACTCCTTAGAAGGGGTGTCGAAAGTATCGTCGGTCTTAACGTCGTCGTGTATCCGAGAAGAAGCAAACAACATTGCAGAAAGATAAGCAATCATTATCATGGCATTGTGCACAATCAAATATGATGCATGACAAGTTAATAGATGCAACAAAATAAACTAGTTGATAGGGTAGCACAATTTAAATGGACAGATATGCAATTTTGAGTTGCATATGAAAAGCCCATGGTATTTGGTTAGATTGTTTGTTTTCCAACTATTCAACAGGTGATAGTGGTTTAGTATGATGCATGCAACAGGAAAACAGCAAAATAACAACATAAGAATCAAATTTAAATAGGGTGTAGCAATTTAGAAGTTTATTAGTAATTTAGGGAAATTTTTGGGGTGCATTAGAGGTGACACACAAGTATTTGTTGTTTTCACCCATTTAATTTGTTCAAAACAAATAGCAAAGTTGATATTTGAAAAGGCTATCAAATTTTAGTTGGATTACATGTTTCACATTTTGAAATTGGGCTTAGGATTATTTAATTATGAATTAAACAATATTAAACAATTTTTAATTGCATTAAACAAGAATTAAATGGTTTAGGCAATTTTAATTATTCAAAACAGAAAACAAAATTTATATTTGAATAGGTTATTTAAAATGGTATGGAAAACATATTTTATTTGCATTTATTGGATTAATAAAGAATTAGTTATTGATTTTAGAAATTAGAATTTGAATTATTGGAATTTGAAATTTAATTGCTTTTAAAATTGTTAAAACAGTACACTAATAAGTTATTTGGAAAGATTATTTGATTTTGAACAGAAAACATATAAAGTTTTTGGTTATTGGATTTACAGAACAAAAGATATTGAATTTTGAAATTTATAATCAAATCTGTTATTTAAAAGTGATTTTGGAATTTCCTAGGTATTTCGCAGAAACCTTTTGCTACTCAGGTGCTCTCTACACGCCGCCACTGCGCGGTGGACCAGTGGGTGACGGTGCGCTTGCGTGGCGCGGGTGTGGGCTGCGCTGGCTGCCGCGGTCAATGACATGCGGGCCCGCGGGGGGTGACGCTGAGGAAAAAATTGGGGAGGCCAAATGCCTCCCGCGGGATTCGACCTCACGACCCCGGGCGAGCGCGCGAGGGAACAGGCCAGCTGGGCTGCTCGAGTAGTTGTGATGGTATACAGTTATGCGGGAATAAGAGGCAGTCCACTGACGTTAACTGAATCTTCGTCAGAAACTTTCAGGCGCGAGCGCGAACTGCAGAGTTGGCCGGAGATCGATAGCGTGGTGGTGATGCGGTGCTGGCGTGACCAAGCGTGTAGATGTGCAGGGTGTTGTGCCGTAACGGAAGAGGGAGAGGGACAGAGGAGTCGGACTCACCACGCTGTGGTCGAACATACGATCGGAGGGTGGCCGTCGGTGTGCAGAAAAGGAGCAGGAGCGGAGGACGTTGCCGGCGATGGCGCGGCCCACTCCGTTGATCCCAGCAGGAGGCGAGGATACGGGGAGGGAGATGGAGCCACCACGGCTCCATTCCCGGGGCTTAATTGTCTCGAGGATGACCGGAGCTGGGAACGGTGGCGGGAGGCAGTTAGTCTGACGGTGAGTGCTGGACGGGTTCAGAAACAGAGGGGGATCAGGGTGAGGGAGAAGGGATTGCGGCGGAGAGGAGGGCTAGAGGATAGGTTAGGTCTCGCGGCGCTGCCCTAGGGTCTTATAGGAGCTAGCAGCGGCTCCTGGCCGTCGGAGGCGATACTGCTGCTGCCGTGGCAGCAGTGGATGCCCAGCCGTACAGCTGAAGAAGACGATGGCGCTTCTGAAGGGGTATCGGGCCACTGCGGGTAGATTAGAGTTTAGGTGGGCTTGGGCCTAGGTTAGGTTAGCTGCTGCCCGAGTTAGTTCCTTTTTATCATTTGCTTTGTTTTATTTTTTATTTTTGTAGTTTTGATTTTGGAAGAAAAGTTAATGTTTTGTTGGACAAAATTTCCAGAAAATTTAGGTTAGGCTAATTAGTTAATTAGGAACCATTTTCCAAGAGTAGATTCCAAAATTTTGATATTTAAACATGAGGTTTGTATTTTGAAACCAAAATTGGGAAATTTTAATATTAAGGAACCATTAAGAAAAGAAGCATTTTTTTATAGGGTAGCCCTTATGAAATAAAAGATTAAAACTAGTGGATTGAATTGACAATGTGTATAAATTTGTTGTAACTCAATTTGGGTGCTGTTTAAAGATGATTTGAATTTGGAACAATTTAAAATTAATTGATTAACATGGAAAACAAGGATTTTAATGGGGTAACCCTATGACTAATTTGATTAAACATTAGTGATTGGCTTGTTAAAGTTTATAAGTTCAAAAGGGGTCTGTTTGATGCATTTGATTTGAACTTGAAGGTGATTTGAAAATCATTTGTTTGATTAAACCCACAATTTAAATGAGTGATCAACATTGAATAAAATGAAAGCAATTTGGTTGTTTTTATTTGAACTCTCACTTTGGAAATTGTAACATCACAAGGATGAAACAAAGGGTTTGAATTTTGGTTTAGAATTCAAACAGAAACAAAGGAAAACAACTGAAAATAGTTGGAAAACAAATGACAACAGAGGAAAACAAATGGAAAACAAACAAAACAAATGCAATCAACATGATGCCATGATGCAAAACATAAAATAACAGAGAGCAAACATTCTAAAGGCTATTTTTCAGACTTGGGATGTTACAAAACGCCCCCCCTTGAAGGAATCGCGCCCCGAGATTCCTACTGAGAAAAGAAAAGGTCCGGAAACTTCTTGTGACACGTGAAACACATCGTGCACCTTGGATAGACGTCAGGGAATTTGCAAACCACCGGAACATTTTCAAGTAAAGGGAGAGGTTTTTGTATTGAGGGTGTATAGCTGGATAGACTTTGATGCACTTGGAGAATAGACTATCTGTAATAAGGTTGGAACAGAGTTATTGACATCAATGGAACACTAAGAATAATCATCAATGTCAGAATCATCAACATGAGAGTAACGAGGAAAATGTGGCCTCCCATTAGAATTTGATTGTTCTTACTTATCTTGGAAGTCAACATTTGAGATCCCGGGGAGTGAACAGAGTTTTGATTGTTTAGTGGAACCAGAATTGGGTTGTATGTTGTGGAAAAGATTGTTTACACAAAGGAATGTGATGCTCCGGTATCAAACAACACTTTAGTTGGAATAGAGTTTAGCAGATGAACGGTGAAAACTTTGATTAGAATAGAACTTGATCCATATGGAGAATAGACTATTTGGAATGTGGTGCTTGAGGATTGAAAACAACAACAACAACAACAAGAACCTTTCTGGACAGATAGATTTGATATTTGGGAAGTTAACTTGACGCCGGTAGAAGAATTTAAGTGGAAACAACAATAAGATTTCAACGGACGAAAATGAAATGTTTAGAAGAACATGATATTGAAGCAACACCGGGAAAACGAGAACAAGATTCCTGAGGTACTACGGAGAAACCCATCCGGGCTTCTAAAGGATCAATATCTACTGCTTAAGGAATAGAGGATCTGCTTCTGGGGCTTACACGCCTCCGTTCTCAATCATGAGTAGGCAACATGATAAATCATGTCACAACCACCTCCATTCCTATGGTCTAGTAGATATAACCATCCTAGAGAAACCAGAATTCGTGAAATCCTAACTTGAAAGTTCAGATGAGAAGGGAAAACAACGTTACACTTCCTTACCAGAAAAGGGAGGGTGGGTGGGAAAAGAAGAAAAAAGAACAGAATTCCTACTCTCACGTTTCATTTTTCCTATATAGCTACAAAATAGTTTCTAGACTCAACTGCGACCAGTAAAAAGAGATCCTACAGGCAGACAGGCTCTGATACCATTTGTCGCACCCTGACTTCTAGGGGATACTCACCGTACGAACTGGATAGCAGATGCTTGGATTATGGGGCATAACTGCTCCCACGTCCCAGCTTCCTGGTAGGCCTGCGCTTATGCGCGACAACACAAGCCCTGCTATTCCATCGTCGATGCAAACTATCCACTAGAGATCAAAGGCACTTCCGTCGACGTACTTCAAACCATACACACATGGTACGTCAACGGCGTTTAACAAGTGATATCACAACAGATCTCTACGACACAAAAGATTGAAATAAGTTGCAAATGGCTCTCATTAGAGCAGAGATAGCAAATACAACCATTCAGAGGGCACATGCCCCAACAATACATCATTACATCACAGCGGAAGCATTCAACATGTCTGGGTACAGACAAGAACCAAATAGGCCTAAGAGGCCGGAAACTAAAAGACGGAGCCCATCCACGAAGTCTCGGATCCTGCCCGGGTCCGCTATCTACTCGTCAGCAGTCTCGTCATACTCCACGTAGTAGCCACCATGAAGATCCTCGGAAACATCGTCTGCGTAAACCACAGCCCCAAAGGGGTCAGTACATAAACGTACTGGCAAGCAAGACTCACAGTTCACCAAAGTGTAACCCGTCAACACCAAGCACAGATGCCTTGGGTTCAACGGAAGGGAGGGGATATAAAAGATGCTGCAACTGGCGGCGCTAACCAACTACAGAGATTCTACCACTTCCGGCTAACAGAGAGGAGATAAGATCGAGGATTGTAACCAACTGAAAGATAACTTCAAACAAACCCATCCTGGATCTCGCCCCTTATCCAAAGAAGCAATCCGAGGATAACTCACACAGTTGTAATAATGATGGTTCAAATTATTGTGTCAATAAGCCTATTACTAGTCAAGTTATTAATCATGGGGTGTAACATGTTTGATCATTATGTTTAAGTTGTCCTGAGTACTTGTTAGCCAGTACTTTCACCAAGTAATCCATAACCGCGGAAAACACGGCTTCTCGAGAAGATTATCCCTGCAGGGTTGCACCAATTTGGCCGTACACTCATGAATAACCCGCCAGATGGAAAGGCCCTTCCACCAAGCGGGGTACTCAACACAACCAACCATTCCTCGCATCAAGCCCAAAGAACCTTGGGCGCACGGCTAATCGAGCCCAGAAGAAAATGGACCCTCATAGCACTCTAAGAACGTGTCCCCCTATATGCCGACTACGAAAGTTCCACCCTGGCCTGGGCTCGCAAAAACATGATGCGGCAAATGGAAAACACGAACTAAATGAGGCGATTTGGACGAGATGCGAATCAGGTCAAGTTGAGGGGGGCGCCCATACTCGCTTCCCAAATGCGGGTGGTCACTTCAAGAGGGATTGTCCAAATAAAAAGATTATGCTTATTAATGAGGACAATGGTGAGTATGAGACTGGTGATGATGCTGATCCTTCTCAAGAGGATGCTTATGATGATGATGATGTTCCTCTTGATGCATATCCTTCCACATATCCTACTTTTGTTTGCACACCTAGAACATTGAGTATTCTTCCAAGTCCTGAAAGTCAAAGATGCAACTTATTTCAAACAAGAGCAATTGTTGGTCCCCAATTGGCTTGCAAGGTTATTATTGATGGTGGTAGTTGCAGAAATTTGGCAAGCAAAGATTTGTGTGCAAAATTGAAGTTGAGATACATTACACATCCTCATCCTTATCATATACAATGGCTTAGTGACAAAGGAGAGATGAAGGTTACCCACATGGTGAGAGTTGAATTCCAAATTGGGCCTTATAAAGATACCATTGAATGTGATGTGGTGCCTATGTCAGTTTGTCACATGTTGCTTGGGAGGCCTTGGCAATTTGATAGGAGTGTGATACATGATGGGAGAGCAAATACCTATCAACTCAAGTGGAAGGAGAAGGATATAGTGTTGAGACCTATGACACCACAACAAATTGTAAATGAATCTAGACAAAAAATTCCTGAGAGTGTTGAAAAGAAAGAGAGTGCAAATTTGAGTGTTGTGAGTGAAAGTAGGGCATCCAATTCGAGTGAAAAAAATAATAGTGAGGGAGTGAGCTTATTATGCATGCTAGCTACTAGAGAGGACTTGAGAGAATTTAGGGAGGATCCTACTATGCTTCCTATAGTGCTTATGCACAAGGGAGAAATTTTAGTTTCTAATGACATGACCCCTATTCCTCTTGGTGTTTCTCATGTTTTGCAGGATTTTGAGGATGTTTTTCCTAAGGAGGTGCCCTCGGGTTTGCCACCATTGAGGGGTATTGAGCACCAAATTGATTTGATTCCAGGATCCTCATTACCAAACCGAGCTCCCTATAGAACTAATCCCCAAGAAACAAAGGAGATTCAGAAACAAGTACAAGAGCTTCTTGATAAAGGTTACATTCGGATAAGCCTTTCTCCTTGTGCTGTTCCTGTTATTTTAGTGCCTAAAAAAGATGGTACATGGCGCATGTGTGTAGATTGTAGAGCAATTAACAATATCACTATTCGTTATCGTCATCCTATACCACGTTTGGAAGACATGTTAGATGAATTAAGTTGTAGTGCTATTTTCTCTAAAATTGATTTGCGTAGTGGTTATCATCAAATTAGGATGAAAGAGGGGGATGAATGGAAAACAGCTTTTAAAACAAAATTTGGTTTATATGAGTGGTTAGTTATGCCTTTTGGATTGACTAATGCACCTAGTACTTTCATGAGATTGATGAACCATGTTTTGAGGAATTTTATTGGTAAATTTGTGGTAGTATATTTTGATGATATTCTTATTTATAGCCACAATGAGCATGAACATGTTGATCATATTAGACAAGTTTTGCAAGTGCTAAGAGAACATAAATTGTATGGTAATTTGGAAAAGTGCACTTTTGGCAAAGATAAGGTCATATTTCTTGGTTATGTTGTTTCTAAACATGGGATTGAAGTAGATGAATCAAAAATTGAAGCTATTAAAAATTGGCCTATTCCTACTAATGTGAGTCAAGTAAGAAGTTTTAATGGATTAGCTGGTTTTTATAGAAGATTTGTCAAAGATTTTAGTACACTTGCTGCACCTTTGAATGAACTCACTAAAAAGGGTGTAGAATTTGTGTGGGGAGTTGAACAAGATATTGCTTTTGATGCTATTAAAGAGAAGTTGATTTCGGCTCCTTTATTAATGCTTCCTAATTTTGACAAACAATTTGAGATTGAGTGTGATGCTAGTGGCATAGGTATTGGAGGAGTGTTAATGCAAGAAACGAAACCTATTGCCTATTTTTCTGAAAAATTACATGGTGCACAATTGAATTATTCTGTTTATGATAAAGAATTATATGCACTTGTGAGAGTTTTAGAGGTGTGGAAACATTACTTGTGGCCTAAAGAATTTATTATCCATAGTGATCATGAAGCATTGAAATTCTTAAAGTGCCAAACAAATTTGAATAAAAGACATGCTAAATGGGTTGAATTTATTGAGTCTTTTCCATACATAATTGAACATAAAAAGGGATTGGACAATGTAGTTTCTGATGCTTTGTCAAGGAAAAACATGTTACTTTCTAATTTAGAGATCAAGGTCTCGGGTTTGGAGGGTATTAGAGAGCTATATGCTAATGATAAGGAATTTTCTATGCCATTTAATAAATGTTCTAATGTTAAGGCATGGGATAAATTTCATATACATGATGGATACTTGTTTAGAGCTAACAAATTATGTATTCCCGAGTGTTCTTTGCGTTTATTCTTATTACAGGAATCTCATAGTGGAGGGTTGATGGGACACTTTGGAAGAGAGAAAACATTGCTTATGTTGGCTGAAATTTTTTATTGGGCACATATGAGAAGAGATGTGTATAGATTGGTGCAAAGATGTATTACATGCAATAAGGCAAAATCCAAGTTGAAGCCCCACGGTTTGTACACACCATTGCCATCCCCAAGTACACCATGGGAGGATATTAGTATGGATTTCGTATTGGGTTTGCCAAGAACAAAAAGAGGCCATGATTCCATCTTTGTAGTGGTGGACAGATTTTCCAAGATGGCACACTTCATTGCTTGTCATAAGAGTGATGATGCCTCTCACATTGCCAATTTGTTCTTTAGAGAAATTGTGAGACTACATGGTGTGCCAAGAACAATTGTTTCTGATAGAGATGTCAAGTTTATGAGCTATTTTTGGAAGACACTATGGGGGAAGCTTGGCACCAAATTATTATTCTCCACTACTTGCCACCCCCAAACTGATGGGCAAACTGAAGTTGTGAATAGGACATTGTCTACATTGTTGAGAAGCATGATCAAGAAGAATTTGAGGGAGTGGGAAGATTGTTTGCCACATGTGGAGTTTGCTTATAATAGGGCTGTGCATTCAACCACAAAATTTTGTCCCTTTGAGGTGGTTTATGGATTTCGGCCTACTACACCCCTAGACTTGTTACCACTTCCAATTCAAGAGAGAATTAATATGGATGCTTCTAAGAGGGCTGATTTTGTGAGGAAGATACATGAGAAGACAATGGATGCTATTGAGAAGAAGCGAAAATATGTAGCTCAAAAGAGAAATCAAAAGAGGAAGGAAGTTATTTTTCAAGAGGGAGATTTAGTATGGGTGCACTTTCGGAAGGATAGGTTCCCTAAGCTAAGGAAATCAAAATTGTTACCAAGAGGTGCTGGTCCTTACAAAGTGATTGCAAAAATAAATTATAATGCATACAAGATAGATCTTCCCATTGATGAGTTTGGAGTGAGCAATTCCTTCAATGTTGCTGATTTGACACCATATCATGGTGATGCTCTTGATGAGGACATCAAGGCTTTTCAAGGGGGGGAGGATGATGAGGACATCCCTAGTGTTTCACCTATTATTTCACATGATGATATTCCTATAAAACATGATGAAGTGAGGCTTGGTCCCATGACAAGATCAAGGACCAAACTATTGCAACAACAGGTGAATTCACTCCTACTTGAGTATAACATTTGTGATTATGAGAATTTTATACTACCTAAATCCATGCATGTTTGTATTCTTAGGTTTGTTGATAACACAAGCATTAAGGAGGGAGATCAAGGAGAGATGATGCACATGGATGGAGAGGAGCTGAAAACAAATGTTGATCATGGTGAAAACAATTCTACAAGTGTGGAAAACAAGTGCTAGATTGTTATTCCACACTCATGGAGGGACATAACAAGAGGAGGGCGCCAACAAAGTCTATCAATGCGCCATATAGAGTCCAAGTAGTATTAAACATGGTTTGTATACCATTATGGCCGCACCCCCTAGTTTGGGTCGGTTTGTATCTATTGTGGTTGAGTCCAAAGTCCAAAACTAGGTCCAATTGGGTTCCTATTCGGGTTGGTGGGTTTTGCTTGCGCAAGCTACCTTGTGGCCGCACCCCACCCCTCATATATACCCCTTGGGGCGCATAGGTTAGGTTAGACTACGTTAAAACAAAAACCCTAGACTTCTAGATTGTATTGCTTGAAGCATTCATCTTGAATCATACAACCTTTGCAAATCTGAGTGTATTCTGCTGTTCCACTGGGAATAAGGAGAAACAGGACCACTTGTAGTCGGTGGCTACGTGTGCAAGAGTGTGGAGTCTCGAATATCCGAAGGGGTTAAGTGCTGTTGCAATTGGTAACAGGGTTTAGCCAAAGGAGAGAGCGAGGTATCACATTGGTTATCAAGTTATCAAGATTGTTCACTGAGAAGATCGGGCTACCCCATATCATTCTAGGAGACATATCCAGTTCTTCCACTTCTTATGGTGCTTCCGTGCAACCCAATTGGATGGTTGTCTGCATGGTCGAGATAAATTAGGAGTACAAAGGATTGGCCTTCAAGGTTGCATGACGGACACGTAGATGCAATTAACAAAAAAAAAGGTTAAAAATCTAGCCATGGCAGATTTGTCAGTAGAAAATATACGACAAACATCCAATTGGATGGTTTTCTGCATGGTCAAGATAGATGATTTGGAACGATCTATATGTATTATTTTCAGAATCATGATCTGTGTGAATCAATAAAATTTACAGGAGGCCAGATGCGACAACAAAGATCATGGGAACATTACCTTAGAATCCGATGGATCGTTGGCCTGCCGCCGGCCAACTATACGTCCTGATAATGCATGGATACGTGCCGGCGGCCGGCCGGATGCGCTTGCTGCATCCCGGCAACCCCACAAAGCCACATAGCGACAGGAATCTGTGGATGAAGCTGCAGGTCAAACTATGCTTAGGGTCCATGCATATGATGCTCGAGAAATTGAGCCCAATACAACGACGCAAATCGTATCCAAATATTCTGTGGAGGTTGTCGATCGTGAGGTAATTGGAGACCACTTCGTTTTTTTACTATTATAGGAGATGAGAAAGCAAAGATTCTCACGTACTTAAAAGATGTGGAAGGGATATTCATCTGATGGTTGCGGATAGATCATGAGTTGATCGGAGGGACAAAATTTCTTAACCACCAGGAATAATATGGAGTCTCGTAGGGAAAAGAAAGGTAACGTGAACAACTCTAACATGTTCCTACTCTAAATTAAATTACAGTTGGTACAACGTGCAAATCTGCAAAGCTGAGACAGCTTAGATCTAGCACGTACATAATTTTTTTAGAGAATAACACATGTTGTGTCAGCTTTGGATCCAACACGTACATTTTTTTTAATAACACGTGCACCACTTGGTAAGATTAGTTTCAGGTAGAAAAACAAACGTGACAATATGTGTAACTAACATCCTAGGTGACATTATAAATCATGACTTCCTCGACTAATCCTAGCCATCAATTTTAGATCTAATTGTCTTAATTATTTCGATGATGTGGATTAATGTGGTGTCTCGTAGGAAGTCTCAATTAGTAAATATAAGATATTATACTACCTAAGCCTACGCATTATGTATTAGCAGGGTTATTGATAACACAAACATGAATGGAGCAAGACCACAAGGCATGCTGGAAAACAAGAGTAAAAATGGTGAAAACAATTATTCAAGTGATGAAAAGAAATGTGCAAGTGTGGAAAACAACTCCAGGGATGTTCTTCCACACTAAGGAATGGCAAAAACAAGAGGATGGCCCCATTTAAGATCAATGCGCCATATAGAAGTCCTAATTCAATTAGGCATGGCATGTATGCCATAATGGCCAAACCCCCTAAAGCTGGTTCGGTTTGTATCCCTTCCTAGTCCAAGAACGAGTCCTAGTAGAGTCCTCCTAGTCCAAGTAGAGGTCCTAGTTGAGTCCTAGTCCTAGTAGGAGAGGTGCTCGCGCAAGGAGCCCTCCACCTATATATACTCCTCACCCGCGTGTGGAAAGAGGAGAACAAGTTTAAACGAAAAACCACAAGCCTCTAGATTGTATTGATGCTAAGCATTCATCTTGAAGTATACCTGCAAAGTTGCATGATATCTTGTTATTCCCTTAGGAATAGGGGGATACAAGACCACTCGTGATCTTTGATTACGTGTGCAAGAGTGTGTAGTTGAGAATATCCAAAGGGATTGATTATTGTTGCATTGGCAACAGGGGTTATCCAAGTGAGAGGTCTCATTGTAGCACTAGTTATTACAAAATCCATAAAAATAGAGAGAGCTCATTGAGAAGGTCGGGCCACCCCATATCATCTTGGTATTAGATTCTCGGGTTTACTCGGTGAGAAAATTTATCCCTAGTATAGTTGTTTTTATTTCCTATCCAGAAAAAGCCCCACTAAAATATTAGATTTTAGTTTTACCCGAGCCTAGATCAAGACCAATTAGCTGCTACTAGTTGCTATTTTATGTTGATTTGTGTTCCTGTTTTTCTTTTTCATATTTTTAGGGTTCCTCGTGTTCATCTTTTGTTTCAATCTATACCGAAAATCCCACAAAAAAATAAGTGTGCTGCGAGTTGGGTTTTTTCCACGCGGTTTAGAACTCTACAATTATCTCCCATGGATTCCCTCATATTGCTGCCGCACAATTGCCTTAGCCACCATCGGATTCCTTGCTGGGATCGAACTAGGAAAATCCAAAAAAAATCCTGCCATACGCTGCCTCCAGGCTATGCTCGGATTCGCCTGCTACCGGCCAAAACCGTCTCGTAAGTCTTGTCCTACTCGCGTGCGCTGACTCGTTCCGCGCTACCGGCCAAACGCGCGATCGGATTTCGAGCGCTACGCGCGGTTCCGATTCAGTGACGCGCGTGCGCGCTTTTTCCATTTCCTCCTGGACTCGGTCCATGCGATCCATAACTGCGTGAATGTGTTGCGTCTTTTGTCCACTTGCGAGTGATTCGTATCCGACCAAACGCGTTTCCTGGACTCGGTCCATACCTGCGCATCCCGATCCGTGTCAGAGACGCAGTCAAAACCGCGTTGGAGGCCATGTTGTCCTATCCGCGTGCGCATCTACTCGCACTCGATTTGTCCAATTCGCGCGCGCCCTTTTCAGACGCATTGTGGGTCGCCTATCCCGTGTCGGCGTGAAGTCCGACCGCTACCATTACGTGCCAAAATCCCACGCGCACCGCTGCCGTACGCCTCCACACGCCCTGCCATATTTTTCCTATTACAACTGCTACCATATTATTTCCTACCCACCGCATACACACGCCCACACACGCGCGCTAGCTCTGTCGTGCAGCGTTTTTGACGTGTTTCCTCTGTCGTGCGGTACAAAAGCTCCCAATTCTCTAATGTGAGCCGTTTTTCTCTGTTTTCATTAGTTTTTCCTTTTTTTTTCTTCCTATTTTCTCTCTAGGTTTCCAGTCTGGTCGTTGTTAAGCCTTAGCCAATCTACAACAAACTTTTAGGTCCATAACCCAAAGATTAGATGTTTTCATTACTCTTACAGGCTGCTCAATTTGATCAAATTTTTGTCTATATCTCTTTTTTCTTCTACTTGTTGCTCCTGGTTGATTTAGAGGCCATTGGAAAAGTGCAAACAAAATAGAGAAAAAGGAAAAAAATAGAAAGAGAGAAAAAGCAAAAAGAGGCCGAGCCATTACTATGTCACTAGTGGAGCTTGATACATCATATCTTGGATATTTTTATGGACCTATTTGAGCAATCTTGTGCCTCTTTTCATAGAGTATTTGCTAGTGTCTTTCCAGTGCTCGTATTAACTCTTCATATAATTGATAAGCCACAATTGTCTCCCAGAGTGAGTGTGTTCCTTTAGTGAATTTTATCACATTAGACAGTAAATGGGAGATGCTATTTTGGTGTTGTTAGGAATTCCCAACAAAGCCCCACCAAATACCCTATTTTATCTTGTGACACTTTATATTCTGGTTATTCTCTTCTCACACTTGGTACACTCTTCATTGATACTTTTTGGAAAGTAAATCCTATTCACTTTGGAACGGTAAGAGAAGCACTTCTTTGCTGGTTTTGAGTGAGTTGTGAGAGAACACCACAACCCATTGTTATTTTGTACTAACAAATTAATCAATGGACTTTACTACTGTTGATGCTTGCAGTTATACATTTTGGGAGGAGGATTCTAGTGGGATCCCTGCGTCAGATTTGTTCCACTTCACAACAGACAACAAACGTAGCAATGTTGCTATTACCCTTGATAAAGGTACGCGATATGATTTTGTGAGTATTGATGTTGTTGAGAAATTTCAGTTGGTTCCAAGAACACAGACACCTTTTCTGTTACCTACTATTGATGATGCACTTCTCATTAGTCACCTGGTTTTTGTTCCATTAGCAATTCATGACCATACAAGGCGAATTTTATGTCATGTGTTTCCTAGAGAGTTTAGTTGTTGTCATCTTTTGTTGAGTGAAAAATGGTGCAACAGATTTAAGGTTAGTTTTTGCAGTCATTATCCTGATATACAATTCTTTTGGGACTATAAGAAAAATTTGATAATGCATGCATGGCTTCCAACATTTCGGGACATTAGACGTCAACCATTATTTTTGTCTCCTCAATTCCTTGAAAAGGAAAGACGTGAAATCCTTGCAATGCAATGGTTAGAAAAAATAGAGGTTATAGAGACATGTAAGGATGTTTCTACTAATGAAATCATGTCTACTCCTAGTGTTGTTTCTTGTGATGTGCAGGTTGCTTTTGAAGAAAGGGAGTCTATAGTACAACCTGCACCACCACCACATTCATTGGAGGAGCATGCCATTGTGCCTAGTATTGTTTCTTGTGATATGAAGGTTACTTTTGAAGAAAGGGAGCCACCTCAAATACGACATGCATCACAACCTGAGATAGATGAATATCATATTCATGATGGCTTTCTGTTTAGACCTAACAAATTATGTGTTCTCGAGTGTTATTTGTGTTTGCTATTGTTGCAGGAATCTCATAGTGGAGGACTGATGGGACACTTTGGACGGGAGAAAACATTGCACATGTTAGCTGATAACTTCTATTGGGGACATATGAGGCGAGATGTCTATAGATTTGTGGAGTGTTGCATCACTTGCAACAAAGCAAAGTCAAAATTAAAACCTCATGGGTTGTATACCCCTTTTTCTGCACCTACTATACCATGGGAGGATATTAGTATGGATTTTCTGCTAGGATTACCATTAACTAAGAGGGGACATAATTCAATATTTATGGTAGTGGATAGATTTTACAAGATGTTACACTTTATTGCTTTCCACAAAAGCGGCGATGCATCGCATATTGCTAATCTGTTTTTCAGGGACATAGTGAGATTACATGGAGTACCCAATACTATCGTTTCTAATCGAGACATGAAGTTCATGAGCTATTTATGGAAGACACTTTGGGGGAAGCTGGGGACAAAGTTATTGTTTTCAACTACATGTCACTCCCAAACTAATGGAAAAACGGAGGTGGTGAATCGCACATTATCAAAGTTGTTGCGCACCATGATCAAGAAGAACCTACGGGGATGGGAGGAGTGTTTGCCTCATGTTGAGTTCGTTTATAACAGGGTTGTACACTCCACTACTCAGCTATGCCCGTTTGAGGTGGTGTATGGTTTCAAACCTATTACTCCACTAGATATGATGTTGCTTCCCATACATGAGAGACTTAACATGGAGGCCTCGAAGAGTGCTGATTTTGTAAAGAAGATACGTGAGAAGACCAAGATGGCTATAGAAAAGAAGGGACAACTTGTGGCTGAACGCATGAACAAGAAAAGGAAGGAGATGATATTTTGGGCTGGTGATATGGTTTGTGTGCACTTTCACAAGGATAGATTCCCAACATTACGTAAGTCCAAGTTGATGCCACGAGGTGTTGGTCCATGATGACCCACAAGTATAGGGGATCACAACAGTCTTCGAGGGAAGTAAAAGCCAAATTTATTGATTCGACACAAGGGGAGCCAAAGAATATTTGTGAGCCTTAACAAGTGAGTTGTCAATTCACTTGCACCTGAAAGTACTTTTGTTCGCAGTGGTTTATCAGCAGTAACAGATTTATAGTAGCAACAACAATGAAATAATAACAGCAGTAGTATGAAAACAGCAGCAGTAGTGATTGAAGTAAACAACGGGATTAAATACTGTAGGCATAGGGATGGATGAACGGGTGTTGCATGG
Organism: Alopecurus myosuroides; assembly: GCA_028641055.1. Taxonomy (NCBI): domain Eukaryota; kingdom Viridiplantae; phylum Streptophyta; class Magnoliopsida; order Poales; family Poaceae; genus Alopecurus; species Alopecurus myosuroides. Next base: position 182,064,745 of record CM054060.1, on the reverse strand, counting down.
ATAACAAAGTTCTAATAATGATCATGCCAGGGGCATTGCAGATAAATAACATAAAGCATCCAAGCACTAAGTAACCATAGGCATGTGTTCTGTAAATAGTCGTACGTGCTCGCAATGAGAACTTGCACAACATCTTTTGTCCTACCAGCCCGTTTTCAGCGAGGCATCAAGGGAACTACTTGTAATTAAGGTGTTCCCTTTAATAGAACACCGGAGCAAAGCATTAAAACTCCCTGAACACATGTGATCCTCACATTGCAACCATCCCCTCCGGTTGTCCCAATTTCTGTCACTTCGGGGCCTCGGGTTCCGGACAACAATATGTGTAAACAACTTGCAGGTATGATCAAGAAACAATGATTATCATCGTGATTCAATAACATGTTGAGATCTGAGATCGTGGCACTCGGGCCCAAAGTGGTAAGAATTAAGCATAAAAAGTTGCAACAATGTCAATAGCACTAATAGAGGACACTAGGCACTATGCCCTAACAATCACAGCATTATTACATGAACGATCTCATCCAATCCCCACCATCCCGTTCAGCCTACAGCGGGGAATTACTCACACATGGATGGGGGAAACAGGGATGGTCGATGGAGAGGCGTTGGTGATGACGATGGCGATGATCTCCTCCACTTCCCTGTCCCGGAATGGTGCTAGAACAGGAACTTCTGATCCCCGAATCGAGGTTCGGGACAGCGGCAGCGCTCTGTTGTGTTTCTGGAAAATATGGCGTACCCCCTCGGGTTTTAGGGTTGAAGGCTACTTGTAGTCGAAAGGGGAGTCCGAGGGGGGTCCTGGGGGGCCCACACCCTATGCTAGCGCGGCCAGGGGGGACCCACGCCAGGGGGGTGTGGCCACCCTCTGGCCCCTGTCCTGGCCCCCTTTTGGCTTCTAGGGTCTTCCTGTGTGAAAACATCAATGGGCTCTTTTCTGGGCATTTTCCCGGAAGTTGATTTTTCTGCATAAAAACGAGACACCAAAGTAATTATGCTGAAAACAGCATTAGTGTTAGTTGTATCCAAAACACACAAGTTTAGAGGAAAACAATAAGAAAAGTGTTCGGAGAAGGAGATACTTTTCGACGTATCAGTCCATACAATGTTCTTAGCCGAATCAATGATAATGCATACATGATAGATCTTCCAGCTGAGGAGTTTGGTGTTAGAAATTCATTCAATGTTGCTGATTTGAGACCCTATTATGGAGATGACCTTGATGCGTCGAGGTCGACGCCTTTTCAAGGGGGGAGGATGATGACGACATCCCTAGCCCTTCACCAGCACACACACATGATGATGTTGCTGCTCAAGATAATACTAATGGAGTGAGACTTGGACCTATGACAAGATCAAGAACCAAGTTATTATAACAACATGTGAACTCACCCTTAATATAATATGATGTTTGTGATAATGAGAATTTTATATTACCTAAGTTTATGCATTTATGTATGATTAGGGTTGTTGATAACACAAACATTAACGGAGGAGAGCATCAAGAGGGGCTGGAAAACATCAAGTACAAGCTGGAAAACAATAAGTATGATGAGTATATTAAGGGATCCATGGTGATTATACATGCTTAAGTTGTTAGGAAGGATTGAGCCTTACTGATGTTCAATATAAGGTGAATTATTTCCGAGTAATAAATATTGATTGTGTTTATCAGAATATTATACTACCTAAGCCTATGCATTATGTATTAGCAGGGTTATTGATAACACTAACATGAATGAAGGAAGACCTTAACGCATGCTGGAAAACAAGAGTGCAAATGGTGAAAACAATTATTCAAGTGATGAAAAGAAATGTGCAAGTGTCGAAAACAACTCCAGGAATGTTCTTCCACACTAAGGAATGGTGAAAACAAGAGGAGGGCGCCCCATTGAAGATCAATGCGCCATATAGAAGTCCCAATGGCATGTATGCCATAATGGCCGAACCCCCTAAAGTTGGGTCGGTTTGTATCCCTTCCTAGTCAAAGTAGGAGTCCTAGTAGAGTCCTCCTAGTCCAAGTAGGAGTCCTAGTTGATTCTTAGTCCTAGTAGGAGAGGTGCTTGCGCAAGGAGCCCTACACCTATATATACTCCCCACCTACGTGTGGAAAGAGGAGAACAAGTTTAAACAAAAAACCACAAGCCTCTAGATTGTATTGCTGCTAAGCATTCATCTTAAAGTATACCTGCAAAGTTGCGTGATATCTTGTTATTCCATTGGGAATAGGGGGATACATGACCACTCGTGATCTTTGATTACGTTTGCAAGAGTGTGTAGTTGAGAATATCCTAAGGGATTGATTGTTGTTGCATTGGCAACCGGGGTTATCCAAGTGAGAGGTCTCAGTGTAGCACTAGTTATCAGAAAATCCACAAAACATCCACAAAAATAAAGAGAGCTCATTGAGAAGATCGGGCCACCCCATATCATCTTGGTATCAAATTCTCGGGTTTCCTCGGTGAGCAAATTTATCCCTAGTATAGTTGTTTTTATTTCCTATCAAGAAAAAGCCCCACAAAAATGTTAGGTTTTAGTTTTGCCAGAGCCTAGATCAACACCATTTAGCTGCTACTAGTTGCAATTTTCTGTTGATTTGCGTTCCTGTTTTTCTTTTTCATCTTTTTAGGGTTCCTCGTGTTCATCTTTTGTTTCAATCTATACCGAAAATCCCACAAAAAAATAAGTGTGCTGCGAGTTGGGTTTGTTTACACACGGTTTAGAACTCTACAATTATATCCCGTGGATTCCCTCATATTGCTGCCGCACAATTGCCCTAGCCACCATCGGATTCATTGCTGGGATCGGATTGGGCAAAGACAAAAAAATCCTGCCGTACGCTGCCTCTAGGCAACGCTCGGAATCGCCTGCTACCGGCCAAAACCGTCTCGCACGTCTTGATCTACTTGCGCACGCTGACTCGGTCCACGCTACCGGCCAAACGCGCGATCTGATTTCGAGCGCTACGCGCGGTACCGATTCGTTTACGCGCGCGCGCTGTTTCCATTTTCTCCTGGACTCGGTCCATGCGATCCATAACCGCGTGAACGCGTTGCGTCTTTTGTCCACTTGCGAGCGATTCGTAACCGACCAAATACGTTTCCTGGACTTGGTTCATACCTGCGCATCCCGATCCGTGTCCGAGACACACTCAAAACCGTGTTGCAGGCCGTGTTGTCCTATCCGCGCGCGCATCTACTCGCACTCGATTTGTCCAATTCGCGCACTCCCTTGTCAGACGTATTGCGGGTCGCCTATCCCGTGTCGGCGTGAAGTCCGACCGCTACCATTACGCGCCAAAATCCCATGCGCACCACTGTCGTACGCCTCCACACGCGCTACCATATTTTGCCTATTACAAGCGCTACCATATTATTGCCTACCCACCGCATACACACACCCACACACACGCGTTAGCTCTGCCGTGCAGCGTTTTTGACGTGTTTTCTCTGCCATGCGGTACAAAAGCTCCCAATTCTCTCACGTGAGCCGTTTTTCTCTGTTTTCTTTAGTTTTTTCCTTTGTCTTTCTTCTTGTTTTCTCTCTAGGTTTCTAGTCTGGTCATTGTTAAGCCTTAGCCACAGCCAATCTACAGCAAACTTTAAAGTCCATAACCTAAAGACTAGCTGTTTTCATTACTCTTACAGGATGCTCAATTTGATCAAATTTTTGTCCATATCTCTGTTTTCTTCTACTTGTTGCTCCTAGTTGATTCAAAGGCCATTGGAAAAGTACAAACAAAATAGAGAAAAAGAGAAAATGTATAAAAAATAGAAAGAGAGAAAAAGCAAAAGGAGGTCGAGCCATTACTATATCACTAGTGGAGCTGGATACATCATATCTTGGATATTTTTGTGGACCTATTTGAGTAATCTTGTGCATGTTTTCATAGAGTATTTGCTAGTGTCTTGCCAGTGCTTGCAATAACTCTTCCATATAAATACTAAGCCACATTTTTCTCCCAGAGTGAGTGTGTTCCTTTAGTGAATTTTATCACATTATATAGTAAATAGGAGTTGCTATTTTGGTGTTGTTAGGAATCCCAACCAAGCCCCACCAAATACTCTGTTTTGTCTTGTGACACTTGATATCCTGGTTATTATCTTCTCACACTTGGTACACTCTTCATTGATACTTGTTGGTAAGTAAATCCTATTCACTTTGGAATGGTAAGAGAAGCACTTCTTTGCTGGTTTTCAGTGAGTTGTGAGAGAACACCACAACCGATTGTTATTTTGTACTAACAAATTAATCAATTGATTTTCCTAGTATTGATGCTTGAAGTTATACATTTTGGGAGGAGGATGATAGTGGGATCCCTGCATCAGATTTGTTCCACTTCACAACAGACATCAAAGGTAGCAATGTTGCTATTACCCTTCATAAAGGTACGCGATATGATTTTGTGAATATTGATTTTGTGAGTATTGATGTTTCTGAGCCTTCCCCGGGCTACTGTCGGTGATATCCAAAATGGGGTATCCACCGGCATTCAGAAGCCAGACTTGAAGGGCAGGCCCAAACACTAAGGCCCGGAAAGGACGAAGCGCATGACTGCATTCGCAATGGCGGCCTCGAAGCCCATCAGCACCTCTTAGAGGCCATATGACCGTAGATTATTAGTCTTATCCATTGTACGGTTTGTGTTCTTGTATGATCCATCCGGCTCTCTATATAAATCCGGACGGGAGAAAACCTAAGGAATATTTGGCCATACACTCAATCTGCCCTAGGTAATTGTAACATGTGTCCGGAATCGCCGTCATAGTTGTTTGCGGAAAGTAGGGAGCCTCTCTGGCTAACGTGAACCTAGGTAAACTCTGTGTCTTCGCCCCAAAGAACTTTCCCACATTAGCCTTTCCAGCGGTTAATCCTAGAGAGATGTCTACCCCTTCCGGGAAACCTGATCGTGGAATACATCAGGACTCCTCGGGAAGGAACAACGGACGAAGTAGAGTTCCTCCCTAAGGGCAGAACAACGTGGGCCCTCTAGAGAGCTTGAACCTCGACCGATCATGGCTTGACGAGGGTCGCACCTTATGAAGGGATTCTTAATTAAGCCTGAGAGTACCCGCGGAGCTGGGCTGCAGCGGACTGGCCGGGATACCCCGGTATCCACGGGCCTGACATCTACTTTGTTAGCACCGTGCTTCGAGATACCCGCGAGAGGTACCCTGTGCAGCAGAAATTTCTGGGCGAGCTCCTTGTGGCTTCGAGGAAGCTTCATCACTAATTTGAGGGACACCCTATCATGGTGGTATCTCTGTTCCCTCTTGAGAAAATTCTGTGCAATTCAAACGCCATGGTGCGCATCGCTTAGTGGGTTGTCGAGCTCCAGCACTTTGAGCTTGAGTTTCTCACCACTAAGACGATCAAGAGAGGAGCCCTGGCGGAGTTCAACGCAGAGTGGACCAACCCACCGCGAGAATAAGACCCCAAGAAGGAGACGGTCTTCCCCGGCAAGCTAGCTCCAAGAGAGTGGACCATGCACTTCGACGGCGCCTTCTCCTCCAGGGGCTCAGGGGCTGGCGTGGTGCTGACGTTACCAACTAGCCGTAACATCCCAAGTTTTCTAAATCTTAAAAATCAACATGCATTCATGAACATCATCAACCCTGCATTATTGTTTGCATTGTTTAAAAAAATTATTAGAAAAAAACAAGAAAAATGGGCATTATTACTATTAAGCCCTATTTGGGTTTTTAAACATTTTATAAAGAAAATCATATTTTTATTTGCCAATGTTAGTGCCAAAAGGTCAAATTTTTCATTAGTTTTCCAAATTGTATTTTTACAAATTTTTCTGATGTGGTTTTATTTATTTTGAGTGGTTTTGGTTTCATTGGGAATTATTTTCAAAAGGTTTAAAAACCAGTGCAAAAAAAAGGAGCCAGCCTCGCAGGCCAGCCAGTGGACCAGCCCACCTCTTCCTCTGTTTCTCCTCGCTCACGTGCAGCACGCAGAGGCCCAGTACCAGCCCAGCAACGTCCAGCGCGCAGCAGCCCGCTCCCCCCCTCTCGGCTCGCTGACGGGCAGGCCCCACCGCTGACGCACACGTTGGCGTCACCCTCCCTCTTCCCCTTTCGCACGAAAGCGAATCCGTGTCGAACACAGGATCTTCGAACGAATTCATCTCCGATTCGTGCGGGATTAGCCCTTATCTCTACGTCCATATAAACCCCGGTCTCTCCTCCTCCGGTTGCAACCCCAAACTCTAGCAGAGAGCCCCAGGCTGCTCGCAATCAAGCACGCCGCGCCGTCGGGTCCGCCGCCATCTCCGACAAACTCCGGTCAGCCCCGATCTCCTCTGCCTCTCCTCCTAACCCATATCTCCTTATCTCGTCCCCGCGGACCTCTCTGACACCATCACGGCCCTTTTTATCCCTCAGATCGCCGGCCGCCATCCACGCCCGTGTCCACCGCCACTTGGAGCATCGACGACGAGCAATTGCGAGCGGAGGAGCCCACGCCATACACGAGCACCTCGCCAACGAGCTCCCCTCGACGCCCCGAGCATCGCAGTATGTTTTTCCCCTTCCCAGACCCCGTAGAAACCCCGTGCCATCCCCGCTCTGCATTCTGACCACCGCGCACGCGTTTCCCGGCGAACTCTGCGACGACCAGCGCCGCTCGTCTCCGTCATCAAATCTCGGCCGTCGATCCAGATCCTGCGGTTCACAACAGAAGGCAGAGGCGAATCGGTACGAGGGATCTCGCGGGTCCATCCCCACTCAGATCTGACGGACCATAGCGACGATCCGCGCGGAGGATGATCGGCCAATCAGAAGCTCCCGTTGACAGCGCCTCGGATCGAGCCTATTCTGAATTTTTGGTTTTAAAAACAGATTTCTATCAAATCTTCAAAATTCCATAACTTAAGTTCTACAAACCCAAGTTGGGTGATCTTGGGCTTTTTGAAATCAGCACAACATGGAGATTAACTTAGGCCATTAAAATTTTATTTTTGAATAATGAAATCACATGTTTTATGTGGATCTTTATTTACCCTAATAAGCTTATAACTTTTGTTTTAAAATTTATTTCTGAGCAAATCTAATTGGGTTAGTCTTGTTTTTATGTCCCCTATGCAGTAGTGGCCGTGGGAAAATTTTAGGATATGTTTTCATGGCCGAAAACATTGAGACTAGTTTATGCACCTTATAGAAGCCATTTTGATATTAAATTTTGCTAAGTGTGCTTATTTTGTTTTTCCTTGTATCTAACTCATCTAAGTAATACCAGAGAACATTATTAATCATGTCAGTGTGCTGTTGTAATTTTTTTGTGCCTCATGTTTCCCTTGCATAGCATGCATCCATATTTTGTTTTGTCCTTGTATTGTCTTAGTAGAATTTTGTGTTTATGAATGCTTTGGTTTTCTTGTCTTAGATTTTGAAGAGGAGAAAGGCTTTGATTGTGATTGTTGTTGTGCTTGTTCTTCCTGCTACCAAGGCAAGTGACACTCATTTTTCCACCCATATATTTTCCCTAAGTGCATTAGAGTAATTTTGAAGTAGTATGCATGATAGGGATTTTTTCCAAGTTATTTTTTTGCTATGCTTTTTCCTTAGTGGCATATAAAGCCACATTTCCCTGATAAATTTCGTGGCCTAAGTGCCTAAGTTATATAAGTACTTAGCCATGCTACCAAACTATTATTGCTCTAGCTATTGAGGAAAAATTTCTAAGTACTTAACTCAATGAAACACCTGGGTGGAATTAGTATTGGAAGGTTGACGAGAGTTGGGTGTTGCCTTGGGGCCTTTAATCTCCCAAGGTATTCACCTGTGTTGGCCACCCAGGAACAAAGATATTCCTAAGTCCCTCCAAGTTTAGAAGCTTCCTGTGCAACCTTAAGACAATGGGCTCTGTCTGGACCAATGAAGTGGAGTTCAACTTGTCAGCTTGACATGAAGATGTAGCACAATTATAGGTGGAACAGGTTTTGCTAGTATATTTGAATGCTCCTTTTACTTGGTCTTGTCTCAATTCTCTCCTTTCCTTAATGCACTCAGCGTGTATAGGATGTTTGGGCTAATTGAGGGTTAAGGTGAAAGTGCACAACCTCTACAGAGTCAAAAACTAAGTACTTAGCCGTGTCCCCGGTGATGGACAACTTCGAGCAGCTGGACAAGGATGGATGGAAGAGTCTCAACACCAAGTTTTCATGAAGTAAAATTTTGACTAAGGAGTTAAAGTTTATGGTGCACATAGGCTTCAATCCTATGGTGCCAAGTTAAGTTTTTGAAAGAGAAAACTATTTTACTAAAGTGTTAGGGAAAATTTGGCTTTCTGCAAAAGTTGAAACCCCACCAAGCCACAAATGCATGTAGTATAGGCTTGCCATTTATTTATCCACCAAAGTCACTTGCCAATACATTGTTTGTATTGATTCTCCTTCGGGGGCTGCATATTCAAACGTGCAGGTAACTCGGAGGAAGAGTACTAAGTTGTTGGACTCGAGCTTGCACTCAACATAAATGCCTGTGGCGCATGATGAAGATGGAGGCTCATTGCTATCATTGCTTCTGCTTTGTTTACTTAGAGTTTTGGCTTGTCATCAAGACTATGCAATTTGTAATAAAGTTATACTTGGCTACTCTGGATTTTCGTTGTTATAATTGATACTTCTGCAATGATAGTTTGAATTTTGTACTGTGGTGCTAGCATTGATCCAGGGACTAGCACTTAACACAGGTGTTCTAGCTTTATTAAAAGTTGGGATGTTACAAAATGGTATCAGAGCAAAGTGTTGCATGTAGGTTCGAGCCCTTAGGTTTGGAAAGCCCCTTTTTGATTAAGTCATTAACTCCTTTGAAATATTTTGGATCCTAGCGGCATAGTGAGATTGAAGAGGCCCGGACCTACAAAGGTTCTATGATCGGCTAGCAGGTGTCTAGTTTCTCTCACTATAGTGAATATCCAATCTATGATAAGTGTTAATAAACTTGATCACCTTAAAATAGGACTTATATTTTTCTAAGTATTTGAGCACTCTTATTCTAGTACTTCCTTGCCTTGTGTACTATTACTTATACTTTGTTTTTCTAACTTAAAGATGTCGATCGTCTACTTCACCACCGAGGAGGAATTCAATCGCACGCTCTTTGGGGAACATCTTCTCCAGATTTTAGAAGTGCTGGAGCTGCCTCTTCCATCAATCAAAGCGATGCAAATGAAGAAGTTCCATAAGGAAGACTTCTGGTGTGTCAAACTCTTTCAACCTGGACGCGAAGCTGCTGAAGACATCCAGTACAAGACAATTAGTGACTCCAAGGATAAGGGCCTCAACATCGCCATGCAAGAGTTGATAGGACGTCTTTGCGGGAAACATCATCAAGAGTTGGAGGACCACTTCTCGTTTGACCTCGGAAGGCGTGATAAAGACGGTTTCCCCCTCCTCACAGATGAAGAAGCAAGGCGTAACCCCTTATTCCTGTACCTCCAAGACTTAGAGCATCACCTGAAGGACCTTGAGGACGATAGGGTCGGTGAGCTACTAGAGAATGATGGGCTACTCGGCCAAATCAAAGAGTTGAAGAAGAAGATGAAGGAAGAAGAAGAGGAGACTAAGGAACAAGAAGATAAGATCAAGGCCCAAGACAAGAAGTTTAAAAATCAAGAGAAGAGAAACAAGGCGAAGGACCATAAAGAGAGCTGAAAGCGGACCTAGAGATCCACGAGGTACAACTAGAGGTTGACATCGACATAATAGCTAAACTACGTGGTGAGAAGAGGACGCTGAAAGAGAAGTTTAAAGCCTTAGAGTTAGAGACAAATGAACTCAAGAAGAAGCTGCTAGAGAAAGAAGCCTTGGAAAAGAAGAATGAAGCATTAGAGAAAGAAGTGAAGGAGCTCAAAGCTTTTCTCGATGATCAAGGCTACACATTTGAAGAAGTTGAAGAGGAAGTTGAAGCCATGGACGAGTAGTCTTAGTTGGTCCACCATGTCTCTAAATTCTTGTTAAATTTGTGTTTTTGTTTAAGTATTGACCTTTCATCTTGTGATATGGCAATGCTAGAGAGTTTTTGTTTGCAAACTTGTCCTTTTGCTTAAGTTTACCAACTTTCATGAATCAAATTTCGAAATTCCTCCTTGGGTACTAAAAGTTTCTAAGTCCTTGTTTAATTTGTTGCTTGGTTTGTTGTTTTGTGCATGGGTAGGAAAATTTTCTTCTTAGTTCTAATCTATATTTTACTTATTTGTGCTAAAACCCCCCCCCCTACAGATGCCTCCTCGTCGTGACCCCGACAACAATGAGAAAAATGACGTGATGCAACAATTGTTGGCTACTCAGACTCAGCTTATGCAAATGATGGCACAATTTATTGCAGCAACTGCCAACAACAACAACAACAACAACAAAAACAACAACAACCCACCCCCGCCTCAGGTGGACATGCTTGCCAGATTTCTGAGGCTTAGACCAAACAAGTTTTCATCTGCAACTGAGCCCATAGTAGCAGATGACTGGCTCCGCTCAATCAACAAGGACCTAGTGGCTTGTGAGTGCACAGATGCAGAGAAGGTGAGATTCACCACCCATCTGTTGGAAGGACCTGCGGCAATGTGGTGGGATACCTATCAGCTTACTCACCCCTCAGAAGGCATGACTTGGGATGATTTCAAGGAAGGGTTTCGCAATGCTCACATCTCCTCTGGCACAATGAAAGTAAAGAAGGAAGAATTCCGCAGCTTGAGGCAAGGATGTAGGAGTTTGAAGGAGTACATTGATGATTTCTACTCACTGTCTAGGTATGCACCAGAGGATGTTGACACTGATGCAAAAAGGAAGGAAAATTTCCTTGATGGTCTTAAGGGACAATTAAAAATACCCCTATCCGTGGCATATGCCACAAATTATCAATCTCTGTTAGATCAGGCAATCACGCTGGATAACAACATGAGGAAGGAGGAAAACAGGAAAAGAAAGTTCAACGCAAGTAAAGTTCATTCTGAGCCCTCTTATAAGAAGCAGCATTTCTCTGAGGGAAATGGTGGCCATGTATCTCATAAGCATGGGAATCACCACACTGGTAATGGCCACAGGCATCATGGCCATAACAATCAGGGAGGATCCAAAAAAAAGAATGGAGGTTACAAAGGGAACAATCACAATGGACATAGTCATGGCCATGGACATCATCGTCTAAACTCTGAAGGAAAAAGGGATCTGTCCCAGGTAACATGCTTAAAGTGTAGGAAAACATGATACTATGCACCTGACTGCCCGGAGAAGAAAGCTGATGAGAACGCCAAGCCCAACCCGTTTCAGAAAGGACATGTGAACCACGTCAACGTGGAGGAAGTGATGGATGAACCTGATACAGTGATTGGTACGTTTCTACTCAATTCTTTTACAGCATTGGTTCTGTTTGATACTGGAGCATCACATTCATTCATATCAAGAGCTTTTGTTAGCAAAAATGGGTTACCCACAGAAACCATAGGAAAAACCATTAGAGTGAGTTCTCCAGGGGGAGAGATGCTTGTCAATGCCGGATGTCGGAATCTCTTCTTAGAGATTGGCAAATATTGTTTTCCAACCCATCTTGTAATACTAGAGTCCCAAGGTCTAGATGTTATTCTGGAATGGATTGGATGACAAACTTTGCTGGAGTTATTGACTGTGTGGAAAGAGCAATATTTCTTACCACTCCAGAAGGAAGAAGAATTAGATACAGATCCAAGATGCAACTAAAAGGATTTAGACTCAATTCTCTTAAGGGGTTTAGCATAGACCAAGTCCCCATAGTGAGGGAATACCCCAATGTGTTTCCAGATGAGTTACCAGGAATGCCACCTGATAGGGATGTGGAGTTTCTTATCGATCTGCTACCAGGCACTGGCCCCATAGCAAAGAGACCTTACCCCATGTCTACCGATGAGTTGAAAGAACTCAAGAAACAACTAGAAGAGCAATTGGGGAAGGGGTTTATCCGAGAAAGTTTGTCACCATGGGGAGCACCCGTTTTGTTCGTAGAAAAGAAGGACAAGAGTCAGCGGTTGGTTATGTACTATCATCTGAATGAAGTTACTATTAAGAACAAGTACCCTCTTCCTAAAATCAATGATCTGTTTGACCAACTGGAGGGAGCTTGTGTGTTTTTCCAAGATCGATCTTCGATCAGGATATTTCCAACTGAAGATTATGGAGTATGATATACCTAAGACAACCTTCGTCACTAGGTATGGGTCATATGAGTATAAAGTGATGCCGTTTGGTTTAACCAATGCCCATCCTACTTCATGAATATGATGAATAAAGTGTTCATGGAATTTCTTGATAAGTTTGTTGTAGTCTTCATAGACGACATACTAATCTATTCCAAAAGCCAGGGGGAGCATGAGAAACATCTACGTGTAATCCTAGGGAAGTTGAGAGAACACAAACTTTACGCCAAGTTTAGTAAATGTGAATTTTGGCTAAGTGAAGTAGGGTTTCTTGGGCACATAGTGTCGAAGGAAGGAATTGTAGTGGACCCTTCCAAAGTATCAGCAGTAACAGAATGGGAACCGCCCAAGAACGTTGGTGAAGTCCGTAGTTTCCTGGGATTAGCAGGTTATTACTGCTGGTTTATTGAGAACTTCTCTAAGATTGCTAAGCCCATGACTGAGTTATTGAAAAAGGAGAAGAAGTTTGAATGGAATGAATCTTGTGAAGCTAGTTTCCAGGAACTCAAGGAACGTCTAGTGTCAGCACCAGTTATATGCTTACCAGACTTAGAGAAAGAATTCCAAGTGTATTGCGATGCCTCACGTCAAGGTCTTGGAAGTGTTTTGATGCAGGAAGGCAGAGTAGCATCCTATGCATCTAGGCAACTCAAGAAACATGAAGTTAATTATTCCAGTCACGATCTTGAGTTAGCTTCAGTAGTACATGCCTTGAAGACCTGGAGACATTATTTAATGGGAAAACGATGTGAAGTTTTCACCGATCATAAGAGTTTGAAGTATATCTTCACCCAAAAGGAATTGAACATGAGACAGAGGAGATGGTTGGAACTCATCAAGGATTATGACCTAAGTTTGCAATACCATCCCGAAAAGGCTAATGTGGTAGCTTATGCCCTAAGTTGCAAGGTTTATGTCAATGGCCTCACAGCAGGAGAGTTGCCTGAAGACTTATGCTAAGGATTCAAGGACCTTAGACTGGAAGTAGTACCAGACGGTTTTGTGGCTTCATTAGTAGTACAGCCAACTTTGATGGACAAGATACATAAGGCACAGGAGGGAGACAAAGATATAGAGGAAATTAAAGTCAACCTGAGGGAAGGAAAAGCCAAGGGATTTCTTGAAGATAAACAAGGAACCTTATGGTTTGAGAAACGAGTCTGTGGGGCAGCTGACCCTGATCTTAGGAAGTTGATTTTACAGGAGGACCATGAAACACCATACTCCATTCATCCAGGTAATACTAAAATGTACATGGATGTGAAGGAAAGGTTCTGGTGGAATAATCTGAAGAGAGACATAGCTGAATACATAGCTAAATGTGTTGTGTGCAGCAGGGTGAAAGCTGAGCATCAGAAACCAGCAGGATTGTTACAACCTTTGAAGGTGCCAGAATGGAAGTGGGATCAGATTGGTATGGACTTTACTACTGGGTTACCAAGGACTAAGTCTGGATATGACTCTATCTGGGTAGTTGTGGATCGTCTAACAAAGGTAGCACACTTTATACCAGTGAAGACCACATATACCAGTGCTAAGTTGGCTGAAATCTACATGAAGAGAATTGTGTGCCTTCATGGTGTTCCTAAGAGCGTTGTGTCGGATAGAGGTACTCAGTTCACATCGAATTTCTAGAAACAGTTGCATGAGTCCTTGGGGACTAGACTTGAATTTAGCACAACTTTTCATCCACAGACAGATGGCCAGACAGAAAGAGTAAATCAAATCCTAGAGGATATGCTGAGAGCTTGTGCACTAGACTATGTGTCTAGTTGGGATGATAATCTTTCATATGCAGAGTTTTCTTACAACAATAGCTACCAAGTAAGTATTGAGATGGCACCCTTCGAAGCTTTGTATGGGAGGAAATGCACCACACCATTGCTATGGAGTGGTGTAGGAGAACAAAATTTCTTTGGACCTGATATAATTCAAGAAGCCGAAGAGAAGGTTAGATTAATAAGAGACAGGCTAAAGATAGCACATTGAAGGAAAAAGAGCTACACGGATAACAAACGTCGGGAAGTTGCATACGAAGTTGGTGATAGAACCTATCTTAGAGTATCACCACTTCGAGGTGTTAAAAGATTTGGGATCAAAGGAAAGTTAACACCTCGATTTATTGGACCCTTCAAGATCTTATCACGTAAAGGTGAAGTGGCATACGAGTTGGAATTGCCTGAGATATTGTCAGCAGTCCATAACGTGTTTCATGTGAGTCAACTAAAGAAGTGTCACCCCGAGATGTTGGAAACTCCATTGAAAGATACATTACCCCTTGAGGAAGTACAGTTGGAAAGTGATCTGACCTACGAAGAGAAACCCATAAAGATATTAGAAACGGCAGAAAGAATTACCCGCACCAAAACCATCAGGTTCTTCACAGTTCAATGGAGTCATCACACCGAGGAAGAAGCAACTTGGGAAAGAGAAGATGATCTTCGAGAAGACCACCCTCACCTATTTGCTGACCTATCCGAAGCTCGAGGGCAAGCTTCATCTTAAGGGGGTTAGTCTGTAACATCCCAAGTTTTCTAAATCTTAAAAATCAGCATGCATTCATGAACATCATCAACCCTGCATTATTGTTTGCATTGTTTAAAAAAATTATTATAAAAACACAAGAAAAATGGGCATTATTACTATTAAGCCCTATTTGGGTTTTCAAACATTTTATAAATAAAATCATATTTTTGTTTGGCAATATTAGTGCCAAAAGGTCACATTTTTCATAAGTTTTCCAAATTGTATTTTTACAAATTTTTCTGAAGTGGTTTTATTTGTTTTGAGTGGTTTTGGTTTCATTTGGAATTATTTTCAAAAGGTTTAAAAACCAGTGCAAAAAAAAAGGAGCCAGCCTCGCAGGCCAGCCAGTGGACCAGCCCACCTCTTCCCTCTGTTTCCCCTCGCTCACGTGCAGCACGTAGAGGCCCAGTACCAGTCCAGCAACGTCCAGCACGCAGCAGCCCGCTTCCCCCCCCCCTCTCGGCTCGCTGACGGGCAGTCCCCACAGCTGACACACACGCTGGAGTCACCCTCCCTCTTCCCCTTTCGCACGGAAGCGAATCCGTGTCGAACACGAGATCTTTGAACGAATTCATCTCCGATTCGTGCGGGATTAGCCCTTATCTCCACGTCCATATAAACCCGGTCTCTCCTCCTCCGATTGCACCCCCAAACCCTAGCAGAGAGCCCCCAGGCTGCTCGCAATCAAGCACGTCGCGCCGTCGGGTCCGCCGTCGTCTCCGACAAACTCCGGTGAGTCCAGATCTCCTCTGCCTCTTCTCCTAACCCATATCTCCTTATCTCGTCCCCGCGGACCTCTCTGACACCATCACGGCCCTTTTTATTCCTCAGATCGCCGCCGCCATCCACGCCCGTGTCCACCGCCGCTTCGAGCATCGACGACGAGCAATTGCGAGCGGAGGAGCCCACGCCATCCACGAGCACCTCGCTAACGAGCTTCCCTCGACGCCCCGAGCATCGCGGTATGTTTTCCCCCTTCCCAGACCCCATAGAAACCCCGCGCCATCCCCGCTCTGCATTCTGACCACCGCGCACGCGTTTCCCGGCGAACTCTCCGACGACCAGCGTCGCTCGTCTCCGTCATCAAATCTCGGCCGTCGATCCAGATCCTGCGGTTCACAACAGAAGGTAGAGGCGAATCGGTACGGGTGATCTCGTGCGTCCATCCCCACTCAGATCTGACGGACCATAGCAACGATCCGCGCGGAGGATGATCGGCCAATCAGAAGCTCCCGTTGACAGCGCCTCGGATCGAGCCTATTCCGAATTTTTGTTTTAAAAACAGATTTCTTTCAAATCTTCAAAATTCCATAACTTAAGTTCTACAAACCCAAATTGGGTGATCTTGGGCTTTTTGAAATCAGCACAACATGGAGATTAACTTAGGATATTAAAATTTTATTTTTGAATAATGAAATCACATGTTTTCTGTGGATCTTTATTTACCCTAATAAGCTTATAACTTTTGTTTTAAAATTTATTTTTGAGCAAATCTAATTGGGTTAGTCTTGTTTTTATGTCCCCTGTGCAGTAGTGGCTGTGGGAAAATTTTAGGATCTGTTTTCATGGACGAAAACATTGAGACTAGTTTATGCACCTTATAGAAGCCATTTTGATATTAAATTTTTCTAAGTGTGCTTATTTTTTTTCCTTGTATCTAACTCATCTAAGTAATACCAGAGAACATTATTAATCATGTTAGTGTGATGTTGTAATTTTTTTGTGCCTCATGTTTCCCTTGCATAGCATGCATTCATATTTTGTTTTGTCCTTGTATTGTCTTAGTAGAATTTTGTGTTTATGAATGCTTTGGTTTTCTTGTCTTAGATTTTGAAGAGGAGCAAGGCTTTGATTGTGATTGTTGTTGTGCTTGTTCTTCCTGCTACCAAGGCAAGTGACACTCATTTTTCCACCCATATATTTTCCCTAAGTGCATTAGAGTATTTTTGAAGTAGTATGCATGATAGGGATTTTTCTCCAAGTTATTTTTTTGCTATGCTTTTTCCTTAGTGGCATATAAAGCCACATTTCCTTGATAAATTTCGTGGCCTAAGTGCCTAAGTTATATAAGTACTTAGCCATGCTACCAAACTATTATTTCTCTAGCTATTGAGGAAAATTTTCTAAGTACTTAACTCGGTGAAACACCTGGGTGGAATTGGTATTGCAAGGTTGACGAGAGTTGGGTGTTGCCTTGGGGCCTTTAATATCCCAAAGTATTCACCTGTGTTGGCCACCCAGGAACAAAGAGATTCCTAAGTCCCTCCAAGTTTAGAAGCTTCCCGTGCAACCTTAAGACAATGGGCTCTGTCTGGACCAATGAAGTGGAGTTCAACTTGTCAGCTTGACATGAAGATGTAGCACAATTATAGGTGGAACGGGTCTTGTTAGTAGAGTTGAATTCTCCTTCTACTTGGTCCTGTCTCTATTCTCTCCTTTCCTTAATGCACTCAGCGTGTATAGGATGTTTGGGCTAATTGAGGGTTAAGGTGAAAGTGCACAACCTCTGCAGAGTCAAAAACTAAGTACTTAGCCATGTCCCCGGTGATGGACAACTTCGAGCAGCTTGACAAGGATAGATGGAAGAGTCTCAACACCAAGTTTTCATGAAGTAAAATTTTGACTAAGGAGTTAAAGTTTATAGTGCACATAGGCTTCAATCCTATGGTGCCAAGTTAAGTTTTTGAAAGAGAAAACTATTTTACTGAAGTGTTAGGGAAAATTTGGCTTTCTGCAAAAGTTGAAACCCCACCAAGCCACAAATGCATGTAGTATAGGCTTGCCACTTATTTATCCACCAAAGTCACTTGCCAATACATTGTTTGTATTGATTCTCCTTCGGGGGCTGCATATTCAAACGTGCAGGTAACTCGGAGGAAGAGTACTAAGTTGTTGGACTCAAGCTTGCACTCAACATGAATGCCTGTGGCGCATGATGAAGATGGAGGCTCATTGCTATCATTGCTTCTGCTTTGTTTACTTAGAGTTTTGGCTAGTCATCAAGACTATGCAATTTGTAATAAAGTTATACTTGGCTACTCTGGATTTTCGTTGTAATAATTGATACTTCTGCAATGATACTTTGAATTTTGTACTATGGTGCTAGCATTGATCCAGGGACTAGCACTTAACACAGGTGTTCCAGCTTTATTAAAAGTTGGGATGTTACACTAGCGACAAGCTCTACTACGTCATCCAGCTCCACTTCAGCCACAAGGCCAAAGTCTCCAACAACATCGTCGAGTACGAGGGCCCCCTCGCCAGCATCAGGGCCGCCATAGCCCTGGGCGTCAAGCGCCTCACCATCAAAGGGGATTCCTAGCTCCTGGTGAACTTCTCCAACAAGAGCTACACGACCAAATACAAGAACATGTCTTTGTACCTCGAGGAGGTTCGCAAATTCGAGAAGCGCTTCCTCGGCATGGAGCTGCAAGACGTCCCCCGAGCAGACAACAAAGAGGCGGATGACATCGCCAAGCGAGAATCAAGGAACTGTGCGCAGGCCCTAGGCGTCTTTGAGGACAGGCTCGGAAAACCATCCATCGTCCCACCAGTCAACGATGATGAAGTATAAGGCCACCAACACCTCGAGGAAGAGCTCCCGCTAGCTCCCGCCCAAGGCGCACCGGACTGTGGAATTCCCGTGGGATACCGCCTGGTGCTCACATTCACTCATGAGGAAGCATGCTGGAACAAGAGCGTGTCATCGACTACATCCTCAAAGGGGATCTCCCCAAAGACGAAGCAGAAGGAGAGCGCGTCGCTCGCCGAGCCAAGATGTACTGCGTCATCAACCACAGGCTCTACCGAAGGCACCCCAATGGCATGGCACTACTATACGTCCCCCCCGGATGATGGCATGGACCTCCTCAAGGACATCCACCAGGGAGACTGAAGCCACCACTCCTCGTCGCGCACTCTAGTCTGCAAGGCCTTTCGGTACGGCTTCTACTTGTCCATGGCCCTCAAGGAAGCCACTGAGCTAGTGAAGACCTGCAAGGCGTTCCAATTCCATGCCAAGAACATGCAACAACCCACGCAAGGATTGAAGACCATCCACCTCTCATGGCCATTCGCGGTCTGGGGGATGTACATCGTGGGACCATTCCCGCGAGCGCTCGGGGGCTACCGCTACCTCTATGTCGCCATCAACAAATTCACCAAGCTAGTGGACAGAGGTGGAGCCCGTCCGGGACATCCCGGCAAGGATGGCGGTGAAGTTCATCAAAGGTTTGGTCTGCCGCTTTGGGGTATCCAACCGCATCATCACCGAGAACGGCGCACAGTTCACGAGCGGCCTCTTCAAGTTTTACTGCGCCAACCTGGGCATCAAGATCTTCTATGACTCCATAGCACACCCGCGCAGAAACGGCCAGGCGAAGCGCGCCAACGCTGAGGTCCTCAAGGGCTTCAAGACGAGAAGCTTCAACAAGCTCAAGGCCCACGGAAAAAAGTTGATCGACGAGCTTCCGTTGGTCCTGTGGTCCATCCGCGCCACTGCACACAAGCCCACGGGGGGAACACCTTTCTCCCTAGTCTATGGAGCCGGGGTTGTTCTCCCTGCCCAAGTTTGGGTCACCCCGGGCCCTCGCCTTCGACAAGGACAAGCAGAGAGAACTCCACACCGAAGACTTGCTGCTTCTCGAGGAGGCAAGGAATCGTGTTGTCGTCCGCACGACATGATACCAGCAAGGGCTCTGCCGCTACCACAACAACAACATCAGGCCACGCACACTGGAGGGGGAGACTTGGTCCCGAGGAGGATTCTCTCTAGGGAAGGCTTGCACAAGCTCTCTCCCATGTGGGACGGACCGTACCGGGTAGCGCATATCGCTCGCCTAGGACCGTCATACCTGGAGACGGAAGGCGACATGCCTGTGCCAAACTCGTGGAAGATCAAAAACCTACGGAAGTTCTGCCCATGACACCTGCTCACTCCACGTGCCCCCAGAAAGCAGTGGTGACATGTAACACCCCTGTTTTTAAGCCCTTGTTTAATATTAAATTAGCAAGCCTCTTAAGACTTTTGTAAGACAATTAAGTGGACAACATGTTTGTGTAGTCATGTGTATCTATGCAATATAAGTGGTGTGTTTCTTTTCACTCATTTGAGGATTTTTCCTGATGATTGATTATTGTCTGCCTGATGTTTTTCAACTGGAAACCCTAAGATCTTTCTTTTCAAAGCTTGGGGGATACTTGATTCACTCATGATAGCATTATTTAGTCATGTCTTGACCAAGGAAACACTTTGGTTGGGATTTAAATAGCTTTGGGAATTTATTTCCTATTTAAACATTTAGCAGAAAAACAACATGACTAGCTGTTTTCCACACTTGTTTTCAAGAATCAAACATATTTGATTTGTTGTTTTCTTGTGGTATTATGGTTGAACATGTTATGTAGTACAACTATATGCCACTGGTTTGAATTTAGCACTTGGAAAACAATCTAATCCATGATTGTTTTTCTAGTATAAAAATATTGAAAAACCAATTCTATTTGGAAAACAGAAACATAGTCTTTTGGGCAGATGTTTTCAGAGGTTAACAAACTCTTTTTCTGGTGTACTTGTTGTTTTCTCAAACTAGAAAGTACATTTAACAATTAGCAACTTGAATTTCCAAAATCCAAGTTCATTTGCCCAATCAAACAGAAGCAAACTTTTGCTTCAAAACCCTGTTTTTCCAACACTTAGTGAAAATTTCACTAAGTCTTTTACTGAATTTTCTGAAATCTGTTTTTGAACCAAACTTTGGAGGTTTGTTTCTCTGCCAATTCTTCATGGATTTGAATAAACTTGGTGTCTATTTTGATTGCCTTGAAACCCTCTGTAACCCCATGTGCTAGTTGGCCCGAGTGGTGCCTTAGACAAGAAGGAAAGAGGAGGGGAAGTAGACTCGGGTAGGAGGGGGGTGGCAGATGGCATGGCCTAAAAACTCCCATGTCTCTCCACCCTAGCTCCACTGTGCTGACCAGTAAGTTAGGCACCGCCCCTGGCTCGAGATGCAACGAGAAACACGGCCCCCCAACCCCTCATCGTGCCAACACACCCTCACCATGTGCACCCGAAGAGCACGCCCGTGGCCTCGTGGCTACAAAGCCTCCCAGGCCGTGCCACTGCGCCAGCATCACACCCACCCCTCCACTACGCCACCCACGAAAATTCAGGCCGTGCCTCGCCGTGTGCGAGCCGCACGGGCATTTTCTCGCCGCCGGCCACCGGGAGATCCCCCGAGTCGAAACGAACCAACCCGTGCGTGTGAGCTCGCGATTCTTGCACGAACAAGCTCCCCGTACCCTTGGCCACCTCCCTGACATCCTCCGCGGTTCATTCGTTTGCAGGAGAGCTCGAGCCATCGCCGCCGTGCCCGCCGTGTCGCCGCGGAGGGAAGCACGCCGTCGAGGAAACCATCACCGCCACCACCGCGCCACCAGCCTCCCACGACCCCACCGCCTTCACGCGCCGCTCCACGGACCCCCTAGGTGAGCACCCTGCCCGTTCCGTGCGTGCCCGTGAGGTGTTCGACGCCGTTCCGTCGCGGTTAGGCT
This sequence comes from Alopecurus myosuroides, assembly GCA_028641055.1. NCBI lineage: Eukaryota > Viridiplantae > Streptophyta > Magnoliopsida > Poales > Poaceae > Alopecurus > Alopecurus myosuroides. The sequence goes on along the minus strand of CM054060.1, from coordinate 182,043,493 downwards.
AGAGGAGGAAGAAAGAAGCGGGACCGTTGATCGCAAGATCAACGGCCACGCTTGAAACGGCTTTTTCCCGCGTCCCCCGCCCCCGCGCGCGCAGCTGGGCTGGCCTAGGTGCTAGCTGGGCCACGCGCAGCGAATCGGGCCCATCTGGGCTAGCCCCTGTTAAATTAAATCAAATTTTTTTTGCAGATTCATACCTGTTAGCTTTTGGCCTAGGAAAAATAGCAAACGATTTTATTTGGCTTTGCCAATTTTTGTACATATAGCCATACAAAATCACAACCACCTCCCTTTGGCAGAATAATGTTTTGACTTTTATTTATTTTTCTATAGCCATTTTGCCAGACAGTACCATTAAAATGGAAATGATTAGAACTTCAAAAATACAAAACATTTTTAAGCAAACTCAACTGTTTTGGAAAGCCCTTATCAATACCTACCAGTAGAATTTTAGTTTGCATCCAGGAGAGTTATCATTTGGAAATGCCATCCATTTTGGTAAAACATCAGTGAGCCATTCCATGAATTTTAGGGGGAGTTTGGTACATTATTTTTGAGTGGGACCAATTGGAGAGGCTTTGTATTGTTAAGGACTATCACATCCTAGAAGGGTTTAATTTTTGGAGCCATAGAAAAAATTAGGGAGACAGAACAAGTTTCAGCACTTTTCTGCCTAAATTTTTAATTCCTAGATCTTGTTTTATATGATCATTTGGTGATGTGCACCTATTGTGTTCTTGCTTGTAATGTTGTTACCTAGTGTAGTATTGATGATTACAAGTTGTATGAACATGTTAGAATAAATGGCTTGAGTGGTAGAATTTTTAGAATTATTTTCCATGCATAAATCTTGCTCATAGCTTATTTTCTATCTAGGTTTGTGAGTAGATTTTTAGTTTGTATCAAGCCTTTTTGCTAGATTATCTTTCAAGGAACCAGTACCATTTTGGGTACTATTATTTTGGTTACAACACCTCTGGTTACTTGGTGTTTGAGTTTAGAATAGATTTAAAATAGCATTGCTTAAGGTCTAGATTTCCTACTAGATTATACATGCATGTCTTTTGTTTTGTTTTCCACTATGGAAAAATATGATTCTTTCTGGTTGAAAACAGAGGATGAAATGTCCTTGTGGCATTGTTATCCTTGTGTTTTCACCTCTGTTAATTTTCCCTCAAGTATTAGAAATTGCTTGAGTATCATTTGGGGTGCCTAGATTTAATTCCCTCACATGTGTGGCAATTTTAGTCTAGTTTTTCCTTGTTTCATAGCTAAACTTTTTATGTTATTTTGTGGGATCCAGTAGCATTTTGGTACTGATTATAGGAGTATTTTACCTCTGTTAGTTTGCACACTTGTGCCTAAAATTAACAAGTGAAGTATAAACTAGTCTTGTATTTTTCCCAATTTTCTACTAGTATGAGTAGGAGTTTGTGGGACTAGTTTGTTTGTTTGAGCATTTTTAGAAATGTGACCAGAGGCTTATTAACCTCTTTACGAGCATTATTCTAGTGGAACACCCACTGGTATTTTTGCATCATGGTGGAAAATATGCTTGACTAGTGGTCATGAGTCCTTTTCACCAATTGAATATTTTAGCTTATATTTTGTGTTTGCCATAGAGATTATTGGGGGAGTTTTTAGACATCAAATTGTGTTTTATGTGACACCCTACTGTCTATTAACATGTGGTTTACCCCACTGGTCCATGATGCTCTTGACTTAAAATCATTAAGTTTCACCACACATAAACACTAGGGAAAAGCAGACTTTCCCACTGTGGTTTTCTTGTCAATTTTCTTAAGGGATAATTGAATGTCTTGAGTGTTACATTTTAATTGCTTGCTGTATGTATCACTTGTAGCATTGTTTGTCTTGGTTGGCTCTGAAAGTGTGCCTTTATTTCTTTTTACGACGTTAGAAAACGAGGAGGAAGGATTTGCTGAAGAGGGGTATTGCAACTCCTGTTACTTTCAGGACCAGGACCATCACTTGTACCAAGGCAAGCCATCCTAATGCTTGCTGTATAAATACTTATCATTATCTATCATGCATGCTTTTCACTTCTGAAGTTTTCACAAAACTATACTCCCAAAACTATTTTTGTTGTGAATACTACTATTAATATTATTAGAAGAAGGAATCATAATAATAGTCAACTTGGTATTTGCCAAGCCCTTAGCCACTAAATGGTATATACATACCATCCACCAAATTAAAACTTGGGTTCTTAAATGAACTACATAAAATGTGCTTTTGTAAACAAATACCTTATGAAGGAAAAACCCCGGATGAAGGGTGAGACCCTGTCTACCGGAAGAATGCCATGAAGGGAAATTTTTGAGAAAGGTTTACAAAAGACACATAACCTAGTCTTCGCTGGACAACCATTATCGTACTGCCACTTTACCCCAATATGGGTAGGGGCTTGATTAAAAACTTGTTATGGTTAGTATGTGAGCTATCTCAAAGTGCTATAGAGGATTGGATCCTCCGAACCGAAGTGTCGCTAGGAGTGAGCAGACGGGACATCTAAAGTGTGGGATTAATTTTCCCTCCGGATGCAGCAGTTGGGTCTCCTGTCTGGGCGGTGTGTGACACGGCTTGCCGGGGAGGGGTAACCCCAATTGAAGAGATAGTCATGTTCTAGCTTGTACATAGTGGATAGTCAAGATCAGTTATCTGATGTTCCCATAGGTTGGGAATAGTCCATGGTTGTTTCATGGCGGATTCTGGATCTAGTGGAAGTGTGTACACCTCTGCAGAGTAAAACTATTTCGAGATAGCCGCGTCCTCGGATATGGACGGTTGAATGGCCATGTAGCTAGTATTGTGTCAACTTTTCAAAAGAGGTTTTGAAGGACGGCTTTGTACCTGCGAGGTACTATGGAGGAATGATTTGGTATCTGCGAGATACTGATGAGAAGGAAACTATTACTAGAAGTTTCTGAAAAGAAAACTTTCTTTTCTAAAAAGACTTATAAAACCTCCAAGATATGTGATATCTACGAGAGAAAAACTACATTATTTTACCTGATTTATCCACAAAGGACTAAACTTGAAGAATCAACCATGATAAATCTTTTATCTGTCATGGGTAGCTGAACCATATGTATGGCCTACCCACTCCACCAAATAAGCATGTATGCATTATTGTAAGCTCATAAAGGATGTCTTGTTGAGTACATTCAAATGTACTCATTTGGTTTCGCCCCTGGTATCTACTTATCAGACTATGAGGAGCCACCCCAGGAGGAGTTCTATGAGGAGGAGTTCTACGCTGATGGCCCTGCGAGTTAGGATCGTCTCCCAGTCAGCAGCCTGTAGGATGAGGCGTGACTCGGGTTCTGCTACGCTATGCTTATCGACTTCCGCTGTGTTTATTTTGAATGTCTGTCCTGTGTGACAGTTATCGAGAACTTGGTCATGTGACCATTTATGTAAGACTCTAATATTCGTGTAATGGATGATGTATTCTGTATGCCAACTACGTATGTTGTTCACAACTGGTTATTCTGGGATTGTGAATGAATGCATATGAGGGGTTCTGAACCTTCCGGTTTGGGGCCTCTACAAAGTTGGTATCAGAGCCATCCTGACTCTAGGAGACCTTAGTTAGCATGGACGTTAGTGTATACTCCAAAAATATAAGTTATAAATACAAAAAGATTGGATATATGACTATGTATAAAAATATTCCCTATATCCCACCACCTCTCTGTGTTAAACTCTACTTGCATTAAGATTGTTCTTTGCATAAACTTAAAACTTTGCACACTGTGGTATCACTAAAACTATACTTAAAATTTTGTGTAGATGGACGTGGTCATCACCGAGGCTTTCCAGTTGGGACGTCCACGTGGCGAGACTTTCCTTTTCGAGGAGAGGCTAGTGGCTATGGCCACTGTGTTGGGACGCCCACTTCCGGAGCTGCGAGGAGGTCTAGTTGACGGTGCACCTCTGGAGGGAGACTGGTACGCGGAGGTCACTATCCGTGCACCTCTGGCTAGCCCGACAGTGGAGGCCTACGTCTTTCGTGCTGTTGATCGCTCTTGGACCGAGGCAGCCGTGCGGGTGATTCAGGAGTCAGTGGCACGACTGGCACACATTGGGGAGTACATGTTCATCGGTTCCCGGTTTCGAGTTGATTGGGAGGCGCGATGAGGAGGGCATACCACTTCCTGTCGAGCCAGACACTACCACTGTTGGTCCTCACTTGGACGAGATGGAGATTCTGTTGTACCGCACTCAGCACAGGTTGGACGATCAGCGACTCGCTCACCACCTTGGCACATTGGTGCACCACACACTGATAGCCGAGACTGACGAGCTGAGGGCTGAGCTTCAGGACAGCCAGGAGGAGAGTGGAGCACTAGCACAGCAGTTGTCTCAGTTGAGGGAGGAGTTGGAGGCCGCCACCGCGAGGAGCCGTGCCTTGGAGAGACAGCTGCGGGCCACCCGACTGAGCCGTGCTCGTCTCACCAGCAGGGTGACGGCTCTGGAGGGGGCTAACTCAGTTCTGCACACTAGGCTTCACATAGCTCGTGACGACATAGCCGCGAGAGACTCTGCCATAGAGGAGCTTGAGGAGGAGGGCGCAGAGCTCAGCAGGGAGATTGAGGAGCTCCTGCCAGTAGAGGATGTTCCGTCTGACTTGGAGGGGATGGATATGAGTGAGGCTAGCGAGCAGGATGATGATGACCTGCTTGGCGAGGAGGAGGAGGAGGACCCTGAGGAGCGTATCTTCGAGGTTGGGGACAGTGACGACTCTGTGTAGTCACAGCCTCCTCACCCTTAGCACTTGATGCTGGTCTAGATGCTAGATAAGTATGCTAGATCGTTTTGCTAGTAGTAGCCTTGCGATGACCCCACCAATCGCACCCCTTGTAGCTCGATGAAGCCTTCCTTGTAAGATATGGCTTGTAATGTGTGTGTGTAATGTCAAAGACTCTGTTTAAGTTGTGTGATGAATGGAATGTTCTGCTTGTTTCCTTGATGATTGTCACTATTTTGCGTTCTTTTCATCCATGTTTGCGACTGCCCCGCTCTTGTTTTTGAAACATATCACTCGTATTCCTTTTTCTTATGTTAAAGGTACTGGGTTTTCAAAAACAAGAATATACTTCTAAAACTTACACATGTTTTCACTTCAGAATGGCACCTCGTCGCGAACCCCCACCGCCACCACCACCCACAGTGGAGGCGCTGTTGGCCCTGCTGATGGAGGATCGCCAGGCCAGCCGAGATGAGAGTGCAGCTACCATTACCGCTCTGCAACAACTAGCTGCTGCCGCCAACAATAATGGCAATGGCAATGGCAATGGCAATGGTGCTCGCTCGAGACTGAGAGACTTTCAGCACACCAACCCCCCAGTCTTCACTAGGATTGTGGAGCCTCTCGATGCTGACGACTGGCTCCGCACCATTGCAAACAAACTGGAGGTTGCTTCAGTTGAGGAGAATGATAAGGTCCTGTTTGCCTCCCATTTTCTTGCTGGTCCTGCCAGGACTTGGTGGGAGACTACACGTGAGACTGTTGCTGCTGGTCACGTGTTCAACTGGGAGGATTTCTCTGCGAGATTCCGCAAGTATCACATTCCCCAAGGAATGATGACACTTATGCGTGAGAAATTTCTGAAGCTGAGGCAGGGAAGTATGCCTGTGTCTGAATACTGGGAGAATTTCACTACTCTGTCCAGGTATGCACAGGATGATATCAATACTGATGCTAAGAAGAGGGAGAGGTTCTTAAATGGGCTGGATGATGAGCTCCAGTGCGCTCTAGTGGTGGTTCCATTCCAGGACTTGGAGACCCTTGCAAATGCCGCTATGGTACTGGAGCACAAGCGGAAATCTGCTGATGATAACCGCAAGAGGAAGATGACCGTGCATGGAGGACCTAGTGCTCAAAGGACTCGCAACACTCCGTATGCGAGGCCACCATCCCACAAGGCGCCTGCTTATGCACCCCGCCCCAACCACAACTATGCACCAAGGCCCAACAACTACAACCCCAACTATGCACCAAAGTACGGAGGAAATAGCTATGGTGGTAACCATGGTAATCATTCTGGGAATAATCATGGAAACCGCTATGGAGGCAACAACAGTGGAAATGGGAACAACTCCAACAATGCTCCCAAACCTAACCCAAGCCCAAGGCCTTCTGGAGGTTGTTTTGCCTGCGGAAAGGAAGGTCACTTTGCTCGTGAGTGCCCTACCAAAGCTACTGCCACAGCCCAGCCTACTGCAACCAAGATGAACCATGGTCCTTCCACTGGACGGCAGAATAGGATGAAGGGACACCTGAACCACGTCACTGCTGCAGAAGCTCAGGAGGCACCAGACATGGTGATGGGTACGTTTCCTGTCAACTCGGTGCCAGCCGCAGTACTGTTTGATTCTGGTGCATCACATTCTTTTGTCACTAAACCGTTTGCTGAGAAAAGTGGTATGAAGCATTCCCGTATGCACAACCCTATGTTAGTACAAATACCTGGGGATAGTACTAAAGCCAACTTAATTTGCAATGAAGTGCCAGTAGAAATACAAGGGAAAACTTTTCATGCTGATCTTATAGTGCTGGGATCCAAGGGGATAGAAGTGGTACTCGGTATGAACTGGATGGCCAAGTATAAGGGGGTTATTGACTGCACTAAGAAATCTATTGATATGATCTCTGAGGATGGGGAAAAGGTTGCGTACACTGCAACTAAACCCTCGTCACAAGTTCACTGCCACACTGGTATAGCCCACCCTAACCTTGAGGAAGTCCCGGTCGTTTGCGAATACCCGGATGTTTTTCCTGAAGAGTTACCCGGTATGCCCCCTGATCGGGATATCGAGTTTGTGATCGAGTTAGTGCCCGGAACTGGACCCATAGCACAGAAGCCTTATCGGATGAACCCAAAGGAATTAGATGAGTTGAAGACCCAGCTGGATGATATGTTGAGAAAAGGTTTGATTCGCCCTAGTGCATCGCCATGGGGATCTCCGATCATTTTTGTGGAAAAACGGGACGGTACCACTCGTTTATGTGTGGACTACCGCAAGTTGAATGATGTTACCATCAAGAACAAATACCCGTTGCCCAAAATTGAAGACCTGTTTGACCAGCTGAATGGGGCCGTAATCTTCTCGAAGATCGACCTTCGGACTGGTTATCACCAATTGAAAGTCCGTGATACTGATATTCCCAAGACTGCTTTCACCACTCGTTACGGGCTGTATGAATACACCGTGATGTCCTTTGGTCTAACCAATGCCCCTGCCTATTTCATGAATCTCATGAATAAGGTATTCATGGATTTTCTAGACAAGTTTGTCGTGGTGTTTATTGACGACATTCTCATATATTCTCGGAGTGAGGAAGAACACGAAGAACATCTGAGAATTGTGCTCGGAACACTTCGTGAGCATCAATTGTATGCTAAGTTTAGTAAATGTCAATTCTGGTTGACGGAAGTCGGGTTTCTTGGACATGTAGTATCTGCGGGAGGAATATCTGTTGACCCTACTCTAGTTCAGTCTGTGGAGAAGCGTGCTGCTCCGACCAACCAGACTGAAGTCAGATCCTTTCTGGGTTTGGCAGGGTATTACCGCAAGTTTGTTCAGGGATTCTCGAGTATAGCCAGACCCCTCACCCAGTTGCTCAAGAAGGATAGCAAGTTCCTATGGACGGACAAGTGTGAAGAGAGTTTCAATGAGTTGAAGCATCGACTGGTGACCGCTCCAATCCTTATAATGCCGGATATCACCAAGAATTTCGACGTATATTGTGACGCTTCTAAGCTTGGTCTTGGAAGCGTACTTATGCAAGAAGGGAAAGTGATATCTTTCATATCCCGCCAGTTGAGACCCCACGAGTTGAATTACCCCACTCATGACTTAGAGCTTGCTGCTGTCGTGCATGCCCTCAAAACATGGCGACACTTTCTTATGGGAAGAAGAGTGGAAATTTACACGGATCATAAGAGTTTAAAGTATATCTTTACTCAACGTGAGCTCAACATGAGGCAGCGCCGCTGGATTGAGCTCATTAAAGATTATGATCTGAGTATTCATTATCACCCTGGGAAGGCAAATGTGGTTGCAGACGCTCTTAGTCGAGAGCCGGCCTCTCTAAATGCTATGATTTTAGTAAGGCAGCCCGAGTTGTGGAAAGAGCTTGACCAACTTGGCATTGAAGTGGTCAGCTATGGTATGTTGGACGCCATAGAACTTAAACCAACTCTGGTTGACCAAATCAAAGAGGCGCAGAAAGGCCAGAAAAGTATTGATGGTATTAAGGCCCGCATGGAGAAGGAGAAGGTTGCTGGGTTTACTATCGATGCTGATGGGGGATTATGGTATGAAGGCCGTATTTGTGTTCCCTCTGAGTCTGATCTCAAGCAGACCATCATGGTCGAAGCTCATGAGACCATGTATTCTATCCATCCTGGAGGAACAAAGATGTATCAAGACCTGAAGGAGAGATTCTGGTGGCATGGAATGAAGCGAGAGATTGCTTCATTTGTAGCCAAGTGTCATGTCTGCCAGCAAGTGAAAGCTGGGCACCAGCGTCCCGCTGGCTTGCTCCAGCCGTTGCAAGTACCTGTTTGGAAATGGGATGAAGTAGGGATGGACTTCATCACAGGACTTCCTAGGTCCAGCCGAGGAAATGATTCTATATGGGTTGTCGTGGACAGACTCACGAAAGTTGCTCACTTTATTCCTGTCCGGACCACCTATCGTGGAGATCAGCTAGCTGATCTTTACATTTCTCGGATTGTCAGCCTGCACGGAGTCCCGAGCAGGATTGTGTCTGATCGAGGTACACAGTTCACATCCAGATTTTGGAAGAAGTTGCACGAGAGTTTGGGAACCAAATTAGCTTTTAGCACAGCCTATCACCCACAGACTGATGGACAGACAGAGCGTGTGAACCAAATTCTGGAAGACATGCTCCGTGCTTGTGTGTTGTCCTATGGAGTTAAATGGGAAGACTGTCTGCCTTTCGCAGAGTTTTCTTACAACAACAGTTATCAGTCTAGCTTGCAAATGGCCCCTTTTGAAGCACTGTATGGACGTAAATGCCGCACACCCCTAAATTGGACTGAGACTGGAGACAGTCAGGTTTTTGGTGTGGACACTTTGAAAGCTGCAGAAGAGCAGGTTCAGCTTATTCGGGAACGTTTAAAGACAGCTCAATCTCGTCAGAAGAGTTATGCTGACACGAAGCGTCGTGATGTCTCTTTCAGCATTGGAGATTTCGTGTACCTTCGTGTTACGCCACTCAAAGGGATGCAGCGTTTCCATGTCAAGGGAAAGCTGGCACCCAGGTATATTGGCCCTTTTAAGATCTTGGCACGTCGTGGCGAAGTTTCTTATCAGTTAGAATTACCTGAGGAGCTATCTGCGTTTCACAATGTTTTCCATGTGTCATTGCTCCGGAAATGTCTGCAAGTACCTGAGAAGGATCTCTCGTATCAAGACATAGATTTCAGGACCATTGATATCAATGATGATTTGACTTATCGTGATAGACCCCTGCGGGTTCTCGAGGAGATTGTGCGCGCTACCAGGAGGCGTGCTATAAAATTCCTTAAGATTCAGTGGACGAATCATTCTGAGGAAGAAGCTACCTGGGAGCGTGAGGATGATATCAGGAAGGAGTTCCCTGATTTTCTTAAAGACTAGACCCGCTAATCTCGGGACGAGATTCTTTTAAGGGGGGGAGATTTGTAACACCCCTGTTTTTAAGCCCTTGTTTAATATTAAATTAGCAAGCCTCTTAAGACTTTTGTAAGACAATTAAGTGGACAACATGTTTGTGTAGCCATGAGTATCTATGCAATATAAGTGGTGTGTTTCTTTTCACTCATTTGAGGATTTTTCCTGATGATTGATTATTGTCTGCCTGATGTTTTTCAACTGGAAACCCTAAGTTTTTTCTTTTCAAAGCTTGGGGGATACTTGATTCACTCATGATAGCATTATTTAGTCATGTCTTGACCAAGGAAACACTTTGGTTGGGATTTAAATAGCTTTGGGAATTTATTTCCTATTTAAACATTTAGCAGAAAAACAACATGACTAGCTGTTTTCCACACTTGTTTTCAAGAATCAAACATATTTGATTTGTTGTTTTCTTGTGGTATTATGGTTGAACATGTTATGTAGTACAACTATATGCCACTGGTTTGAATTTAGCACTTGGAAAACAATCTAATCCATGATTGTTTTTCTAGTATAAAAATATTGAAAAACCAATTCTATTTGGAAAAACAGAAACATAGTCTTTTGGGCAGATGTTTTCAGAAGGTTAACAAACTCTTTTTCTGGTGTACTTGTTGTTTTCTCAAACTAGAAAGTACACTTAACAATTAGCAACTTGAATTTCCAAAATCCAAGTTCATTTGCCCAATCAAACAGAAGCAAACTTTTGCTTCAAAACTCTGTTTTTCCAACACTTAGTGAAAATTTCACTAAGTCTTTTACTGAATTTTCTGAAATCTGTTTTTGAACCAAACTTTGGAGGTTTGTTTCTCTGCCAATTCTTCATGGATTTGATTAAACTTGGTGTCTATTTTGATTGCCTTGAAACCCTCTGTAACCCCATGTGCTAGTTGGCCCGAGTGGTGCCTTAGACAAGAAGGAAAGAGGAGGGGAAGTAGACTCGGGTAGGAGGGGGGTGGCAGATGGCATGGCCTAAAAACTCCCATGTCTCTCCACCCTAGCTCCACTGTGCTGACCAGTAAGTTAGGCACCGCCCCTGGCTCGAGATGCAACGAGAAACACGGCCCCCCAACCCCTCATCGTGCCAACACACCCTCACCATGTGCACCCGAAGAGCACGCCCGTGGCCTCGTGGCTACAAAGCCTCCCAGGCCGTGCCACTGCGCCAGCATCACACCCACCCCTCCACTACGCCACTCACGAAAATTCAGGCCGTGCCTCGCCGTGTGCGAGCCGCACGGGCATTTTTTCGCCGCCGGCCACCGGGAGATCCCCCGAGTCGAAACGAACCAACCCGTGCGTGTGAGCTCGCGATTCTTGCACGAACAAGCTCCCCGTACCCTTGGCCACCTCCCTGACATCCTCCGCGGTTCATTCGTTTGCAGGAGACCCGAGCCATCGCCGCCGTGCCCGCCGTGTCGCCGCGGAGAGAAGCGCGCCGTCGAGGAAACCATCACCGCCACCACCGCGCCACCAGCCTCCCACGACCCCACCGCCTCCACGCGTCGCTCCACGGAACCCCTAGGTGAGCACCCTGCCCGCCCCGTGCGTGCCCGCGAGGTGCTCGACGCGTTTCCTGTCGCGGTTAGGCTAGAGGAGGAAGAAAGAAGCGGGACCGTTGATCGCAGGATCAACGGCCACGCTTGAAACGGCTTTTTTCCCGCGTCCCCCGCCCCCGCGCGCGCAGCTGGGCTGGCCTAGGTGCTAGCTGGGCCACGCGCAGCGAATCGGGCCCATCTGGGCTAGCCCCTGTTAAATTAAATCAAATTTTTTTTGCAGATTCATACCTGTTAGCTTTTGGCCTAGGAAAAATAGCAAACGATTTTATTTGGCTTTGCCAATTTTTGTACATATAGCCATACAAAATCACAACCACCTCCCTTTGGCAGAATAATGTTTTGACTTTTATTTATTTTTCTATAGCCATTTTGCCAGACAGTACCATTAAAATGGAAATGAATAGAACTTCAAAAATACAAAACATTTTTGAGCAAACTCAACTGTTTTGGAAAGCCCTTATCAATACCTACCAGTAGAATTTTAGTTTGCATCCAGGAGAGTTATCATTTGGAAATGCCATCCATTTTGGTAAAACATCAGTGAGCCATTCCATGAATTTTAGGGGGAGTTTGGTACATTATTTTTGAGTGGGACCAATTGGAGAGGCTTTGTATTGTTAAGGACTATCACATCCTAGAAGGGTTTAATTTTTGGAGCCATAGAAAAAATTAGGGAGACAGAACAAGTTTCAGCACTTTTCTGCCTAATTTTTAATTCCTAGATCTTGTTTTATATGATCATTTGGTGATGTGCACCTATTGTGTTCTTGCTTGTAATGTTGTTATCTAGTGTAGTATTGAGGCTTACAAGTTGTATGAACATGTTAGAATAAATGGCTTGAGTGGTAGAATTTTTAGAATTAATTTCCATGCATAACTCTTGCTCATAGCTTATTTGCTATCTAGGTTTGTGAGTAGATTTTTAGTTTGTATCAAGCCTTTTTGCTAGATTATCTTTCAAGGAACCAGTACCATTTTGGGTACTATTATTTTGGTTACAACACCTCTGGTTACTTGGTGTTTGAGTTTAGAATAGATTTAAAATAGCATTGCTTAAGGTCTAGATTTCCTACTAGATTATACATGCATGCCTTTTGTTTTTGTTTTCCACTAAGGAAAAATATGATTCTTTGAGGTTGAAAACAGAGGATGAAATGTCCTTGTGGCATTGTTATCCTTGTGTTTCCACCTCTGTTAATTTTCCCTCAAGTATTAGAAATTGCTTGAGTATCATTTGGGTGCCTAGATTTAATTCCCTCACATGTGTGGCAATTTTAGTCTAGTTTTTCCTTGTTTCATAGCTAAACTTTTTATGTTATTTTGTGGGATCCAGTAGCATTTTGGTACTGATTATAGGAGTATTTTACCTCTGTTAGTTTGCACACTTGTGCCTAAAATTAACAAGTGAAGTATAAACTTGTTTTTTTTCCCAATTTTCTACTAGTATGAGTAGGAGTTGGTGGGACTAGTTTGTTTGTTTGAGCATTTTTAGAAATGTGACCAGAGGCTTATTAACCCCTTTATGAGCATTATTCTAGTGGAACACCCACTGGTATTTTTGCATCATGGAGGAAAATATGCTTGACTAGTGGTCATGAGTCCTTTTCACCACTTGAATATTTTAGCTTATATTTTGTGTTTGCCATAGAGATTATTGGGGGAGTTTTTAGACATCAAATTGTGTTTTATGTGACACCCTACTGTCTATTAACATGTGGTTTACCCCACTGGTCCATGATGCTCTTGACTTAAAATCATTAAGTTTCACCACACATAAACACTAGGAAAAGCAGATTTTCCCACTGTGGTTTTCTTGTCAATTTTCTAAGGGATAATTGAATGTCTTGAGTGTTACATTTTAATTGCTTGCTGTATGTATCACTTGTAGCATTGTTTGTCTTGGTTGGCTCTGAAAGTGTGCCTTTATTTCTTTTTACGACGTTAGAAAACGAGGAGGAAGGATTTGCTGAAGAAGGGTATTGCAACTCCTGTTACTTTCAGGACCAGGACCATCACTTGTACCAAGGCAAGCCATCCTAATGCTTGCTGTATAAATACTTATCATTATCTATCATGCATGCTTTTCACTTCTGAAGTTTTCACAAAACTATACTCCCAAAACTATTTTTGTTGTGAATACTACTATTATTAATATTATTAGAAGAAGGAATCATAATAATAGTCCACTTGGTATTTGCCAAGCCCTTAGCCACTAAATGGTATATACATACCATCCACCAAATTAAAACTTGGGTTCTTAAATGAACTACATAAAATGTGCTTTTGTAAACAAATACCTTATGAAGGAAAAACCCCGGATGAAGGGTGAGACCCTGTCTACCGGAAGAATGCCATGAAGGGAAATTTTTGAGAAAGGTTTACAAAAGACACATAACCTAGTCTTCGCTGGACAACCATTATCGTACTGCCACTTTACCCCAATATGGGTAGGGGCTTGATTAAAAACTTGTTATGGTTAGTATGTGAGCTATCTCAAAGTGCTATAGAGGATTGGATCCTCCGAACCGAAGTGTCGCTAGGAGTGAGCAGACGGGACATCTAAAGTGTGGGATTAATTTTCCCTCCGGATGCAGCAGTTGGGTCTCCTGTCTGGGCGGTGTGTGACACGGCTTGCCGGGGAGGGGTAACCCCAATTGAAGAGATAGTCATGTTCTAGCTTGTACATAGTGGATAGTCAAGATCAGTTATCTGATGTTCCCATAGGTTGGGAATAGTCCATGGTTGTTTCATGGCGGATTCTGGATCTAGTGGAAGTGTGTACACCTCTGCAGAGTAAAACTATTTCGAGATAGCCGCGTCCTCGGATATGGACGGTTGAATGGCCATGTAGCTAGTATTGTGTCAACTTTTCAAAAGAGGTTTTGAAGGACGGCTTTGTACCTGCGAGGTACTATGGAGGAATGATTTGGTATCTGCGAGATACTGATGAGAAGGAAACTATTACTAGAAGTTTCTGAAAAGAAAACTTTCTTTTCTAAAAGACTTATAAAACCTCCAAGATATGTGATATCTACGAGAGAAAAACTACATTATTTTACCTGATTTATCCACAAAGGACTAAATTTGAAGAATCAACCATGATAAATCTTTTATCTGTCATGGGTAGCTGAACCATATGTATGGCCTACCCACTCCACCAAATAAGCATGTATGCATTATTGTAAGCTCATAAAGGATGTCTTGTTGAGTACATTCAAATGTACTCATTTGGTTTCGCCCCTGGTATCTACTTACCAGACTATGAGGAGCCACCCCAGGAGGAGTTCTATGAGGAGGAGTTCTACGCTGATGGCCCTGCGAGTTAGGATCGTCTCCCAGTCAGCAGCCTGTAGGATGAGGCGTGACTCGGGTTCTACTACGCTATGCTTATCGTCTTCCGCTGTGTTTATTTTGAATGTCTGTCCTGTGTGACAGTTATCAAGAACTTGTTCATGTGACCATTTATGTAAGACTCTAATATTCGTGTAATGGATGATGTATTCTGTATGCCAACTACGTACGTTGTTCACAACTGGTTATTCTGGGATTGTGAATGAATGCATATGAGGGGTTCTGAACCTTCCGGTTTGGGGCCTCTACATGACACACCCTCGAGGGGACACCGTGACGCCACGGTAAAAACGACACTAGGACCTCTCTCTTCGTGAGGGACTCAGGGAGCTCTCACCAGGCGTGCCACCTGGTCGCGAGGGCGCCACAAGTCCACTTTATCCTCAAGCAATGCACCTGAACTCGCGAGTATCATCCCCATGACGATAGGAGTCCCGGGTCCGCACTGTGACGTCAAGAGCCTCCTGGGGGACCACAAGGTCACGACATCCACATTGTTATAATGAGAAGTCTCACACTAGCATTAAAGCCCTTTTTTGCTAAATGTCCTTATCACCTCGACAAGCATCTTTTCCTCAAGAGCGTGCATCTGTTACTCCCTCTAAAAGACAACTCGGGAGCGGGGGTTGGGATCGGTACCCGTGCACAAGTGAGACCCAATTTGATTAAATCCAAGTGGCAGAGCTTTGTCGAAACAGGTCGCTACCGTGCACGACACCTCACCTAAGTCCTTGGTGCTGACTTTCTCTCGAGGTATCTGCAAAAGGAGCAACAGACTAACACTCTTGCTCACTGCAGAAGCAACTGCCTGTCTCGCGAAGTAACCAGGAGAACCCTCCACAAGGAAAACATAGAGCATCTCAGCAAGGGACCATCACAAGGACATTCGCAGACACAACTCGCGAGACGAGAAACATCAAGCAACTCTCAAAAAGCTAAGTTCAACTTCCCTCACTTACTCTCCAGAAGATTCACTATTCTCATAGAGCTCACTTACAAAAGATAGTAAAGAGAAAAGAGCACACTTTCTTAATATTCCATTCATGAGATGCATCTCGGTACATAAGCATGCTGCAGATCCACTACGAAGACAAAAAGAGGCAGAAAACTTGAGAGAGCTACTCCCTCTCCATAGCTACAAAAGAGGAAGGCGCGGAGGCCACCGTGGCTGAACCTGTCTCGCCACAACTATGAGATATGGTCGGCTGAGAAGGGAGGTGCCGAGGAGAAGGAGGAAGAAGTGGAGGCTGGACGAAGGCCGAGGACCTAGAGAAAAAGAAAGTCTGACTAACCAGGATCATCAGACCTTCTCTTTGGAAGAAGGCACTCAGGCCTCGGCCGAGTGTGACTCGTCGCCCTCCACCTTGGCAGCCAAAGTGTCTTCCTTGTCCTCCTCATCATCAACATCATCTTTATCATCGTCGTCGCCATCACTGCTCACGCTCTCGGCGCATCACTCTTCGCGTTCGCTATGACGCCCGAAGACCTTCACGAAGAGCCGGTCTGCCACATCAAAGCGGCCATGGAGGAACTGGCTCTCCTCAGTTGTCAGACCCATGGATAAAAGGTATCCTGGGCTGCCTACTGCAGACCCGGGCCACCTCCGCGTGGCAATGCTCCACCTTGGATCCCTTCCAGAGGCAGCCATCCAAGTGCCTCTCAACCAAGAAGGCCTCCCGACGAAGGAACCCACTTGGAGATGCCATCGCCAAGCCCCTGGAGAGTATCTCTACTTCACCCCCGTTGTCGATGACTAATGTCAAGAAATCCCTCGGGTGAGCCGGGTAAGGTTTCGAGTAGAGGAAAGATGTAGGCACTGGTGGACTCGACGGCTAACAGGGTGCATGATTTTACCCAGGTACGGGGCCCTCGTGGAGGTAATACCCTTACTCCTGCTTGTCTGTATCTGTATATGATGTTTGGTTTCAATGATGGGTGCACAGGAGAGATTGGATCTCGAAGTGCGGCTTCTGTGGTGTAAAACCTAGATTGGATGTCCCCTCCCGGGTGTTTCTCCCAACCCTTATATAGGTGGCTGGGTCTCAAACTCATACCGGGGGGTTAGAAACCCTAGTTCTAGTCGGTGGAATCTTTCCATCTTGATCCGCAAGTCTTGCGGGTGGGCCATGGCTGGATCTTCTAGAACCACGACGTGGCCTCTCATGGTGGGCCTTAGACCGGGTAGGCTCATCCGACAGGCCTGGAAGTCATCCCCACGTCAATAGCCCTCAACTGTTTGTCTGACTATAAATAGTCGAGTAAACACTTAAGACTTGTTTCAAAATCTTGTGACTGGGCTGACATGCTTTGACTCGAAGGACGTGAACCCTGTATGGGTGATACTCAAGTATCGAGTGATAAATGCGCCACACATTGGATTTTTTTCACAGAAGGGTGCGGCTCAGTTGCTTGGCTCACCCGACGGATCAGGGCCAATTAATTGCTCTCGGGCAAAAACAGTTCTGGCCTACGCGAACTCGAGACCTGGGACTCGAATCCGGTTAGACTGGTGCCAACCGGGGCTATAGGAGGGGGCGGTAGCGGCGCTACCGCCCGGTGGCGGGCGAGAGGGGGCGGTAGGAGGAGGCGGTAGGTGCCGGCGGGCGGCTGCGCTGCCGCCCGGGCTATAGCCCCTGCCGCCCGGCTTGCCGCCCGCATAGGCGGGGCGGTAGGGAGGGGCGAGAGGGAGAGAGAGTGGGGCGGTAGAGCTCACTTACAAAAGATAGTAAAGAGAAAAGAGCACACTTTCTTAATATTCCATTCATGAGATGCATCTCGGTACATAAGCATGCTGCAGATCCACTACGAAGACAAAAAGAGGCAGAAAACTTGAGAGAGCTACTCCCTCTCCATAGCTACAAAAGAGGAAGGCGCGGAGGCCACCGTGGCTGAACCTGTCTCGCCACAACTATGAGATATGGTCGGCTGAGAAGGGAGGTGCCGAGGAGAAGGAGGAAGAAGTGGAGGCTGGACGAAGGCCGAGGACCTAGAGAAAAAGAAAGTCTGACTAACCAGGATCATCAGACCTTCTCTTTGGACGAAGGCACTCAGGCCTCGGCCGAGTGTGACTCGTCGCCCTCCACCTTGGCAGCCAAAGTGTCTTCCTTGTCCTCCTCATCATCAACATCATCTTTATCATCGTCGTCGCCATCACTGCTCAAGCTCTCGGCGCATCACTCTTCGTGTTCGCTATGACGCCCGAAGACCTTGACGAAGAGCCGGTCTGCCACATCAAAGCGGCCATGGAGGAACTGGCTCTCCTCAGTTGTCAGACCCATGGATAAAAGGTATCCTGGGCTGCCTACTGCAGACCCGGGCCACCTCCGCGTGGCAATGCTCCACCTTGGATCCCTTCCAGAGGCAGCCACCCAAGTGCCTCTCAACCAAGAAGGCCTCCCGACGAAGGAACCCACTTGGAGATGCCATCGCCAAGCCCCTGGAGAGTATCTCTACTTCACCCCCGTTGTCGATGACTAATGTCAAGAAATCCCTCGGGTGAGCCGGTAAGGTTTCGAGTAGAGGAAAGATGTAGGCACTGGTGGACTCGACGGCTAACAGGGTGCATGATTTTACCCAGGTACGGGGCCCTCGTGGAGGTAATACCCTTACTCCTGCTTGTCTGTATCTGTATATGATGTTTGGTTTCAATGATGGGTGCACAGGAGAGATTGGATCTCGAAGTGCGGCTTCTGTGGTGTAAAACCTAGATTGGATGTCCCCTCCCGGGTGTTTCTCCCAACCCTTATATAGGTGGCTGGGTCTCAAACTCATACCGGGGGGTTAGAAACCCTAGTTCTAGTCGGTGGAATCTTTCCATCTTGATCCGCAAGTCTTGCGGGTGGGCCATGGCTGGATCTTCTAGAACCACGACGTGGCCTCTCATGGTGGGCCTTAGACCGGGTAGGCTCATCCGACAGGCCTGGAAGTCATCCCCACGTCAATAGCCCTCAACTGTTTGTCTGACTATAAATAGTCGAGTAAACACTTAAGACTTGTTTCAAAATATTGTGACTGGGCTGACATGCTTTGACTCGAAGGACGTGAACCCTGTATGGGTGATACTCAAGTATCGAGTGATAAATGCGCCACACATTGGATTTTTTTCACAGAAGGGTGCGGCTCAGTTGCTTGGCTCACCCGACGGATCAGGGCCAATTAATTGCTCTCGGGCAAAAACAGTTCTGGCCTACGCGAACTCGAGACCTGCGACTCGAATCCGGTTAGGTGATCATTGCGACTGGGCCATAGAGGTCTTATCGAGTCGAACTTAACCTTTAGAGGGGTACCTAGCGCCTCCACTAGGATTTTTCTTCGTGTTGCTAACACAAAATTTTTTACCGAAGGAAGCAGCTCGAGTGTGATTCCAGGCCCACAAGACATATACTTTCGTCTTACCTTCCTACTTGAAGAATACTACATCCGAACGTGCCGTGATGGACGAACGTCCTGAGTTTTATCGAGTGTTGTTTTTATACATCGTAATAGCGAGCTATAGTATTTGCGGCAGCCGCGCACCCGCCATTTCCTCCTAGCCGAGCAGCGAGTTCTACTTTTTGTCTTGATTAATGGCGAGTGCCACCTTTAATGGCGAGTGCCACTTTTTCCATTTTATAATGCTCGAGCGAGGTGAATGTTTCCTCTGGGTCAATTCGGAAAAATTTCGTGTTCTGAGGTGTGCGATGACGTCACTGTGCACTCGCCTGCTCCCGATGGGACGTGACTGTCACGGTCGGGGTTTAACAAATTAGAAATCGTTTGTTTTTTTTTCTTTTTCGCATCATGCATGGCATTTCATGAGAGTGCATCTAATTTTCTTCACAAATTTCTATTTCCTGTTTGACCTCTTCTATTATTTCTCTAATCCATTTTTTCTGCTAATAATAAAAATAAAAGAACACACACAATTTTTGTTTGCTTTTGGGTGGAAGGCCAACCCCCAGTCCAGACCCAAGCCTAGCCAACCAACAGCCCAGCCCCATCCTTTTTTTCTCTCAGGTACGCTCACGAGGAGCGCGTGAGGTTTCCTCTCTGCTGCCGCTTTCCAGTACAGCAGCACCATGAACATGACCATGGACACCTCCTGGCCCCCTCCCTCCCTCCTTATGTACCACAAGGAGAACCCAAGAACCCTAACCCCATATCCATCCTCATTCCTCTCCAACCGCCGTCGGCCCCCTTTCTCATCTCCTCTTCTTCGTCTTCTATTTATTTTCCCACCACCGCACCTCCATGGCGGGAGATGGGAGCTCGTGGAGCCAGTTCCGCAGTTGTCAAGAAGGACAACCGATGATCGGAATTGAATTGCGTCGCCGTCCTCCTTCCTTAACAACCAGGGGCAGGATCTAGGAAGGACCAGCAGCGCCGTGTCATCATCCCCAAGCTCGACGTCCGTCCATGTGGACTTCATCAGGGACGACGTCTGCTTTGACTCCTCTGGGTCCACGTCATCGTTCCCAAGTCCAGCTGCTCGGCCGTACGAACCTCGGTGAGCCTCCCGTCCTCTGGGACCCCTCCTTTCTCCTCCCTGTTTTGCACTGGGTGTCCGCCGTCGAGTGTCATCATCATCGTCACTCCAAATGTTTCCATCGTGTTGCATCTGAACCTGAAGCATTCATGTATTTTGGCTAAATCCAGTTAACCCGACCCTATCAACCTCTTTTTATGTCCGATCCGTAACACGACATGAACACACACACATATCCCAGTTGTTAAGGTCCGGATCTGCTCCCTGGGAGACCCAGGTTCGAATCTCGTCCGAGACTTTGCATCCTCTATTTTACGATTCACCGCGCACAACCGGGCCCCACTCGTCAGTGACCCAGGAGGCCACCTCAAGTGCCACCCGTGCATCGCCAGCGCCCGCTTGGCATCGGGACCCGCTTTTCATCCTCTCGGGCGGGATCTCAACCCGGTGACCGAAGACGGATCCAGATCTAGATCTGGAAACATTCGCCCCCAGGCCCCTGGCCTTTCCTATTTTAATCCGGAGCCCCCCATTCTTCTAGTTTCCTCACATTCATATCCCAGTTTTTGTGAAAAACACCCCACAATTAAAATGCTTATAACTTTTGTTTTACTAATCCAAACAACACAAAATTTATGTCTATTTTTTTTCAGAAAATTGCATAGAATCTTAATTTTCATCCATGCTCATATTTGCATACTTCATCTTGCATTTGAGTAGTGTTATGCATGTACACCTAAATAATAAACATGGAATTTGTTGGGTACTTAATTTAAATTGTGCCCTACTCCATTTAATCTTGTGTAGCTCATCTATGAATTGTTCTCCATGTTAACCAACATTTAATTTGATGGCTAGCTAAGTAACTTGAACATTCTACTTAATTGTTGGGATTTCGATTCCATTTAAATTTGTTTAGTTGCATCCTTGCATATCATGCATCCATATCTTGAGCATGCTGGATCTTTTGCCGTAGTAATAATTGTTGGATCCTGTGTTTCTTCTAGTGCTTTGCTTCTTCTTGGATAGGACGTTGAGATGATGTGAGCAACGACAAGTTCTGCTTCCTCTACAAGCTGGATTTCAGGCAAGATTTACTCACTGGTTATCGATGTTTGAAGATTCCTCATTGCTACCTATGCTTTCTGTTGTCTATTATGCTAGCCTTGTATTACGATTCTTGGTTGCGATCCCATCCACATATTTATCTTGCAGCCACAACCTAACCTTCCCACCACATCCTATTACCTTTGTTTGTTTATCTTGTTGGCCTTGTGAGTCGTAGTACATGCTTAGCTTCTCTGGAGAATTTGGTTCCTTGTCACCTGACTATTATGATAGATTGGTTCAACTTGATTAAAATGATCTTAATGCTCGGGTTAATAATGATATTGAATTCAAGTTAAGGCATCGGCGGGAGGCCCTTCGAGGCTTTTGGTCCTTCTGGTGTCGCCTTAGAAAAAGGTTCTTGTTTGCTGATCTAAGAATGAGCGCGCTAACCACATCGTGGGAGCTAATGGGACTCCCCGCAACCTATTAGCCCCGCTGCACTTTTGTCCAGGATGCCACAATATAGTTCGGGATTTCCATTTTGGTACGCACATCACCAGTTCTGCAGGTACGATGGCAACGAGGTTGAGATGGTATGTTACCGATGTGCATACAATAATATAGGTTTCCACAGTATGACGTGAAGTGGACAGTTCCAGTTGGTTTGATCCGCTTCGCGCGTAGGCGCAAACGTCTCGGTCTGCTTCGAAGCATCGGCTGGACTCTCGAGGCGGTTCCAACCAAGCTAGGTGGCTCCCTGGACTTGTTTGTGGTGAGGTTGAAGTGTTGTGCCGACAGTCTCGTGACAGTTCGGTGCGTGTGGCTACAGTAGTGCATCCCTGCAGGGTTAAATCTTTTCGAGAAGGCGTATCGTCTGCGCTTATGTGACGATCTTGGAAAGTGCTGATTTACAAGAGTCAGATAACTTACATATAATGATATTTGTTAACCTATGCGATAACGAGATTACTATGTCAACATGTGTGAGTTTTCCTCGGGTTACCTCCTGGCATTGGTTGAGGGGGGTTAACCCAGGATGGGTATTGTTCTTGGTGAGTAGTTGTAGTTGTTTCAACACGCTCTCTCATCTCTTTCTAATACATGAAAGTTTTAGCGTGTCTCTATAAGTTGTTAGTGATGTTTGCCGCTTCAACCACTAACCCCTTCTCACGGAATTCAAAGTATTGATAGCTCGTGAAGTGTTTGGCATACTTACTAGTTTGCATATATTGCCAGTAATTTACCGTAATGATCCCTTCGGTGCTGAATATTCCAAAATGCAGTCAACACGTTTTGAAGTCTGATACTGTTAGCTTGGGAATCCCTCCGGCTTGGCCTGGGCAGGGATTGGATGTCATCGTTTCTCTTCAGGACTCTTAGTCCAATTTGTATCTTATCCGTAGTCGGATACATTTTTGTTTTCCGTTGTTATTTGGATCTTCGTATTGCATAAGTTGTATTCTTGACTCGTTTGAGTTGTGTTGTATTTCTATTTTGTTTTTGTTGCGGATTATTTGTGAACTATTGTAATGGTATCATAAATGACAACCCAGGATCAGATATTATGTGGATTTGGGCGGGAACGCTGAAATCCCCATAGTACCCGTTCCAGGGGCGTCACAGTGACGCAATGTGACAGGGTGTGTAGGCCCCACCTTGTCAGTTTTTTTGACCGCAGACGGGCCACCGTGTGCCGGTTTCCCCGTTGGGCGTGCAGTTAATTATGCACGATCTTGCTTTAAAGATCGTGCAGGGTAACTGCCCCCTGGCGTTTTGTTTCTGTTAGGTGGCCGGTAGCGTGGATGTGTGCCACGCACGCTTCTTCTGTGGAGATCCAAGGCTCGTATTAGCCCAGTAACAGTATA
This sequence comes from Alopecurus myosuroides, assembly GCA_028641055.1. Classification (NCBI taxonomy): domain Eukaryota; kingdom Viridiplantae; phylum Streptophyta; class Magnoliopsida; order Poales; family Poaceae; genus Alopecurus; species Alopecurus myosuroides. The sequence goes on along the minus strand of CM054060.1, from coordinate 182,020,490 downwards.
AGGTACGGTCCTTAGGGAAAATTACTTTCCTCCCGGCTCTTTTCCTCATCTTCTTCCTCTAGCGCGTCCACTATTTTCTGCGAATGCGAGCTGCATTGCTGGAGGGTAAAGCATGCGCGCTGCGGCCGCGACCTCTGGCAAGGATGTGGCCAGCGCTTCCTCGGTTGCTCCAGTGAAGAGGACGGGAGAATGGCGCCCGTCAATCGTGACGAAGAAAAGCATCACCGCGATGCAGAGGGAAGGGCAGCTTCCCCAGAAGACTCCAGACGCGTGCAGATGCCGGAGAAGGGGGGAGGTGCCTAATCCGCGTGTCAACGAATGCGTCGCCTTCTCGGAGCATATCGCCTAAGGTCTATCTCTGCCCCTTCACCCCTTTCTCCTCGGGCTGCTGTATGTTTACGGCATACAGTTGCACGATCTTCCCCCCTAATGCGGTGCAACACATTTTGTGCTTCATCGTTCTGTGTGAATGCTTCTTGAGCATTCACGCACATTGGGTGTTGTGGAAGAGTATCTTCACGGTGAAGATTCACCGAGAGAAAGCTTATGCGGGTGAGAAGATTGGGGAGCCGTTGGCGACTGAGGCTTTGGAATCCAGGTGACCAACGAGTTCCCTTATCTTGAGGTGAACTTCGTCGAGTTAGCTCAAGGCTGGCGCCGGATATGGTTCTACGTCCAAGACACTAACGCGAACATCATTCCTGAGTTCAAGCCGTTCACGATATTGAAGCGAAGGAAGTCTTGGGCGCACAAGCTGTCACCCGAAGAAGCTAAGGCGACCACACCGCTACTTGCACAAGTTGCACGGCTCCGACGGAAGGACCAGGGGCCTCTGCTGAACGAGATTCATCTGGCGAGTGCATTCTTGCATCGGGGGGTGCAGCCGCTGCAAGATAGGCCCACCACCTTGTGGGAGTGCTCGGGCGTCAGCGGCCCGAGTCGAACGTGCGACGGTATTCTTTCGAACATTGAGTCCGAGAAGAAGATTACTGCTATCACCAGCTTGAAGAAGGGGGAGGACTACTCGCCTTGTCCTTTTGTATCCTTTGACGTTGAGCATCCTTTGAGTGAATTGAGTGTTTCCTTCTTATTTTCTTGTACTTCTGTCATTTTGAGTATCTCTCGATCTAATCTCTTTCTTCCTTTCTTTCTCCTCTTCGTAGAACCAGGACGTGGTGAAGAGCTACCCGACGCTTTCCGCGGATGAAGGAAGCTCGGACTTGCTTGCGAGTAACTTAGATGCCCCTGCCGACACTAGTGTTGTGAATGCAGAGTCGAGTTAAGAGCAGGAGGACGCAGACGAAGAGAAGGAAGACGATGATCCTCAACTCCATCACCGCAAGTGCTGCACACGCGAGGAGGACGAGGTGACTTCGAAGGAACTTCCCTGAGCCAGGATACGGTCGAGGATATTGAGCCTATCCGAGCTACTCCCTTGACAATGCTTCCCCCCGTTTTTCAGTAGCCGAAGGTTCCGACGGCATGGAACGTGGATTCATTTGACGAGGACGAGGATGACGAGTAAGTCTCCTACTTTTACATTTTTCGATTAGCAGTTTTATTCCTCTTTAACACTTGTTTAGTCTTCGAGTGCTCATCAGGGATCAGTTCGCTTCATCGTCCCAATCTGCAAAGAAGAAGGGGGTTGTTGCGGAGAGTACCGAAGCCTCGAGTCTTTCTCGACGATCCCAAAGTCCTGCAAAGGCGGCTGACCAGCCGAGTGACGCTAGGGCACCTGCGATCAAAGAGGTTTTGGGTAGCTCACCCGACCCTCTTTCGACTCAGAGTGGCAAGGTAAGAGTTCATCCTCAAGTAGTCACTAAGTTTCATTTTTGTTTATCAGGTGCACGTCAGTGCTCCCGATGGGAATAGCCCCTGAATATATGTTTGACTGTTTCCAGTCAGTCACAGACTCAAGTAATAGTCTTTTGGTCGTTTATTGTCTTCTACCTTGATTTTATCGGGTGCACGGCAGTGCTCCCGATGGCAGTTGCCCCCGAGTGTGTGTTTGACTGTTTGCAGTCAATTACAGACTCAAGTAGCGTTGCGTTGATTTCAACCGTCTCTTCTTGTAGGCTATCTTCGAGTCCTTGGCCGTTTTCGAGCGTCGCCTCGTAGTCGCTGAGGGGGAGTGCGTTGCTCTTTGTCAGGAGAGCGACCAGCTCCTTTAGAGTCTTCAGGCTTCGAACGGTTAGTTTCTTGATTTTTCCTCGAGCAAAGTTCTCTTCCTTAATGTATTCTGCCTTGTTTTCTAGATGAAGCTGACCGCGCCAATGCCGAGAAGACGACAGCTTATGAGCGGGCAAAAGATATCAAGAAGGTGATGGAGTCCACCCGAAAGGATGCCACGGATCGACTCGTGAAGTCCAAGGAGGACCTTGAGAAGCTGGAGGCCGCAGGCACGGCTCACGATGATGAGTTGAACGGTCCTCTTCGACCTGTGGCAGAGGCCTTGTCAGGTATTCCACTCGTCAGATTTCGCCTTATTCTTGACTTGCTTTTTTCCTTTTCCTGACTTCTTTGATTCGTTGTAGGTGCGCTCGGAGCTGCCTTCGTGGTTCCCGGGCAAGTCAGGATCGATGCGGTGATGGACGCTTGCCAGCGGCTGCAAGGACACAGGATGAAGGCCGCCTCTGTCGTTCGCGATGATGCGCAGCTGCTGTCCCTGCTGCACCAGCCACTGTTTGTGGGGAGGCATGTTCCCTCGACTCCAGAAGGACTTGTCCAAGCTTTCCTTGGCAAAGTGGATCCTCTCCACGACTATACCCTGGCTCAGACCGAGTGTGGCGTGAAGACGGCGATCCAATTTTCTTTGGCGAACAACATCCAAGGAGATTTGGAGAAGACGTACTCGGTGCCTCTCAGGGACGACGCGGGCAAAAAGGTAGCACTCAAATCTTTTGCCAATCGCGCTGAGAAGCTGGCCAAGATTCTATCGGACTTAGTATCTCACGGCTGTGGCACTAAAACTTCTGCAACTGGGGCAGCTTCTGGGAAATCTGTTGTCCCTTAGAGTGTACAACGGTGTTGGTTTGTTTCGTGGTCTTATAAAGAACCTTAAATTGTGCCTGGAATATTTTGTTTGTTTTCTGAATGCTGGGATTTGAAGTGTTTGGCAGCAGTTTCTCTTTGCTTTACTTCGTATTTTTCAGACCCCGGAACTAGAGATATACATACTGTTATGTGCTCCTAATCATGGACCCACAAGGGCTTCAGGGTTACCAGCCCCGGCCGCAACAAACAACGGAAGGCGGACCGGATTCATCGTAACCCAGGTCGGATCACCTTCGAACTACTACTCTCTGTGTCCATGCTAGTCATAACCAATTATGCATATCAAAGCGTCCACGGATCATCTGAAACGGAAGGAACGGGACCAAAGCTATACAGAGATGCTATGTGTCCATAAAGCGCAACAACAATCGAGGGTTACTGGGGTTACCAAGCCCCGGGACGAATCACATCGGAAGGCGTGCTCGGAAATGGATCATCGGCTCCACAACCCCTCGACTGCGAAAACTATGCAGGTATAACCAAAACTGTATAACAATCAGCTCGAAATCAACCACCGATCAAAGCAACACTCCAGATATGGAAGTTGTGTTAAACAGGTGTTACTAGAGTATAGCTTTACAAACATAGGTCACACGACCCAACATTACATCAGACAACGGAAGGCAAGTTATGTTTCTAACCAACAAGAACCAAAAAGGCCTAAGAGACCACAACATAAGGCGACAACCCAGCCCATAGATTCCAGGCTGCTACCTGGGAACCCAGAACTACTCGTTGATGTCCACGTTGAAACACCACCGAACTGAGGAACTCCACCTGATCCAAATTGAAGCAAACATGAGTACGGGAGGTACTCAACAAGACTTAGTTAACCTATTATATATCTGCTTCTTTTAGAAAGAGTTATGAAGGTTTTTTTGTGTAAAGCCATCTTTGTTTTCCAAGTTGAGGAAGGAATAGCACGTCTCATGGAATATTTTTGAAAAAAGATGAGAAACCTACTCAACTACTGATATCATCATCTTTTCATTCCACCGAATCATATCAACACCTCGTGCTTCAAAGATCACCATCTCCAGTTGTTCTAGTACCTCATGCTACAAGGTAACCCCTCTCGGCATCTCCAAGGAGGCATCCTTCATTCGTTATCAACAATTTTTAGTCATTCTGTTCAAGTTATCTATGATCACACAATCCGTCACCAAGTCGTCCTTAACCGTGGACACGGCTTTTCGAAAAGATTACACTGCAGGGGTGTACAACTTTAACCACACGTACCAACCAACTCTTAATGCCAGATCATTAGCACTAGTCCGGGAAGTGCCGGCAGATGGAGGTTGACCACGATCTTTCCCTTGGTTCTCCTATTCCATGAGTCACTCCGAGTAGAGATGGACAGCCAATAGGGAGTGGCCATCTCCTGCCGGGTCTCTATCGTTATGCGCAATGCTCGACGATTACCTACCCGTAGAGCGCCGATGCATCCCCACGTCCTAGTGTTGTAAATGTTTTAATATCCCCGCAAATCCAAATGGAAAGCCCAAACTAGGCGACTCATGGAACAAACTAGGAAAATTGAGACCGAGGGTAATCTAAGCCTCGTGTGGATTCACGCTCAGTCTTGGCTCGAAGCCGAGAACTCGCTCCTAGGGGCATGAATGAGACAAAAACAAAGGACCCTCTGTGGTCTCATCATCCACACCTTTAAATCATGTTAAACAAGTTCTCTTAACTTTCCATAACATCCTATCATACTAGATTCATTCGTAACTCTAATTCATCAACCAGATGGACCAGAGGTAATAAGCATGTATGACTAAGCACAGCATATTTCAGGCTTTGGCGATGAACACAAGCAATACTATAGCTGCTAGGTGTAGCGGATCAGAATAATTAGGCTATGCAATATATAGGAGAACTCTAACTACTAATACAAGATACATTGGAATCAAATGCAAGGTACGAGAATCAAAAGTCTTTCGAAATCATATATGGGCAGATAAGAGGTTATGCTTGCCATGCTTCAAGAAAACCAGATAAAGGCTTTGGGAATTAGTGCATGACTTGTCGTTTAGGATCAAGTATTCACCACTGGCATTGCTGACCGTCTCTTCGGAGTCGCATTCTACCGAGAAGGAAACACCGAAAAGAGGAACAACAATCAAACATGGCACCGATGCAATGCGCAACATGTATGCATGATCAAGTTAATGCACTTCGGTGAAACCCTAAACATGCTCGATGGTTTGCTAGGGTTTGTATGGCAAAATATGCAATTATGTTGAAACTAGCCCCGAAATCGACCTCGGAGGGTGTTTTGGGCGATTTTGGAAGTGAGTACAATTTTAATTGCTCAAATGGGTTTTGAAACACCATAACTAGGTTGCATTTATCATTTTGAGCAATTTGGTGTATAACTTGTAATATCTTGAATTTATTTAATAAAAACTTGTTCCGTTTTTAAATGATTTAAACAATATTAAATAATGGTCAAATTTCAATTTAATCAAACATGTGTGAAAATCACATAAACAGGTAGATTATATTTTTCTGAACATTTTGGTACCTTCCTTTTATTTTTCTAAGGTATAAAACAATAGTTATTGAATTAATAGAATTATTTCATTTCCTTTTATTATTAAACATTTCCGGAAATTAAGAAAATAGGATTTGTTACGTCACAGTGACGTCACGCTGACATCACACGAGGAGCTCTCATCTATTGAGCATGGAATCAATCGATTACGCGCGTGAATCCAAAATTAAACTACACCACGGAGAAGAGGGGACGACGGAGAACCGAGGGGTGGCGACGGAAGGACCAAATGGTCGCCAGAGCTTCGCTGCCGGCGAGCATCTGCGGTGGCGCTCGGTGGCCAGCAGCGACGGGGCAAACTAGAGGGGAAGGGGGTGAACTGAGGCCATGGGGAGGCTCACTGGAGCAAGGAGAGTGTGATGGCATTGACAGAGAGGCGCGGGGAAGCCAAAATCGTCGCCGGCGTCCGGACATCCCCGGCGGCCGTGGAGGAAACGGCGACAAAATTCACGCGCCTCGGGCCTTCCCAGCTTGCTTCAGTTGGCGGTGGAGGTGTACGGAGGATGGCGGGGACGATGATGACCACGTCGGGTCTCAGAAGTGGCCGGAGTGGCGACGACGAGCGGCGGCCGTCACGGTTAAGATAGGGTTTGCTCTTCCGGGACAGAGAAAGAGAGAGGAGGGGGTAGGGGGTTCTGCGAGGAGTGGCTTCGATCGGGACGCCTCTGGGACTTATCCGTAGCGAGGGAGAGCAGCAAGAGGTGGCAGGGGTGCTCCGGCGAGCTTCCTGCTTCACCTCCGGGCAGAGGTTGAAGACGACAAAAGGGACATTTCTAGGAAAATCCCTGGAGCTTTTGAAGAATTAGAGAACAGTCCTTTCCAATAGAAAACTGAATAGAAAACAAAGTTTTGAGGGCCTTTTTGTAAAGATAAAATTTGGCAAAAAAGATATTGGAAAGCCTTGTCAAATTTGCAAACTCACCATGTTTTGCTTTGACGAAAAAGAAATAGTTTTCAATTGAAAATTTTAAAAACCACATTAAGTAGTATTTGTGGAATTTTTCTCAACTTCCATTTAAATTAAAAAAATTAAATTGATTCAAATTTGTTTCATGCATGAATGACCTGATCACAACACCACAACCCTTTTCTCGCAAAATTTGGGATGTTACAAATCTACCCCCCCCCCCTACAAGAATCTCGTCTCGAGATTCCTGAAGGAGAGAGAAAGAAGGAACACCGGTTTTGAATGATCTTCTCGAACCGTACGGTTCTCTTCTTGAAGAGGTTGATCCGTAGCACTTGCAGAGATATCCAGCAGCTACACCTTAGGTAGGAGGAAAAAATCTTAGGAATTGACTTTCACGAAGATCGAGTACCTCATGGATAACTCATGACTGCAAGGTTTATAAAGAACTTTTTGAGTTCACATGCATCAAACACATCAAGATAACAGAGAGAATACGAGATGGTTTCAAGCTTGTGGGGAATGTTCTTGAAAGGATTTAGAATATGAACTTTGCACAAGACTTTAAATCCTTTTTTAGAAGAAAGGTTGAACAACTTATGACACCGAGGTTTCTTCAACAGAATATCAATATTGGAAAGGATTGTCTTGGATACCACGACGTAATATCCGTAGACGAGGAGAAACACGAGAAAACACTATAATCGTGTGTCGGAGAAAGTTTGATACATGATCATGCTCAATATTTGGAGTGGACACAGAAGATGAAGGAACTTTGAGCCATTCCAGGACAGCTTTCTTGAAATCTTTGTCAAAGATCATGAGGTTACTTCACAACAGAATATGGGTAACCAAAAGATGTTGGAATACCGTAGTTAAGGAGGGATTCTCGGTCACACCATAATGATGAGTAACCAATATGGATTGGAGAACCGGAAGGAATGATGAATCTCTTTCCGATGGTCGTTTGGACGTAGCAATATATCTACCACATGGTTAAGACTCTGGGGCTGAAGTAACTGACAGATTCACACAATGTGTAATATGAACAGTACTTCAAGTACAAACAACCGGAAAAGGAGGACTGATCAACAACAGTTACAAAACATCACGAGATGGTTCTCGTGATGAACTTGTTTCCACTAGAAGAAAGGTTTGGCGGATTGACAAAGAGACTTTGGAAGAATCAACTTCCAAATTATCCCGACTGTTCTAGATACCGGCAGCAAGCTCATGACAAGCCTTCTCCAGGTCATCAAATCAAATTTGGACTTCGGTTTGGAAGAACGGTGAGGCAACTTCTACAGTAAGTCGCACAAGAATCCTCGCGGAGAGTTGTTGTTCTTACGGATTCAATGAAATATGGCATTAGGCCTTCCAGCTAATTGTGTCAACCATAACAACCATGCTAGATTTTCAAATGGACCTAATTCATTACCCTTGAGGAAACACCAACCATCGTTGCTGCTTGAGATTCAGCTTTGGTTAGTGGGTTGATAACTCAGACTCGGTATGTGTGATTGAAGAAGTTGCACCGGTTACCAACGAGATACATCTACCAGATTCTCAAGATATAGACTACAATGTCAAGCTCACAAAGGATGAGCAAGATTGCGAAAGTCATGTATTAGCAACTTGTGAAAGAAGGTTGCACCTACATGGTTTACTTGCAATGAAACACATCGGAGTCCTTGTTAGGAAGACTATTACAAAGATAACGAAGTTCTTAAACCTCTTCCCTTTCACGGGTAATCAGTCAGTGGCTAGGTGTGGATGGGAACTTCTTCAAATAAATGGAGGTAACAACCTACCATCTCAAGAATAGTCCACACATGCATGACCGACTTGAGGTTATTCCTGAGGGAACAACAAAACTCTACTCCGATCCACGGCAACAACTTTCACCATAAGCACATGAACCGAAGTAAGTTACTTCGAACATCGAGAACACAAACTTCATGAGGACACAAAGATGGTTCTCAAAAGTTTCCAACATTAGTGCCAAGTGTTCAACTTGAACCTCTCACAACTTGGGGAAAATAGGAATGTCATCGATGGGCTCGACCACATGCTTATCAAAACACCCCAAGAAGAGGGATTTATATGATACAAGAACAAGGCAAATATTGGTTAGAGTAAAGGACATGAAGGTGTACTCGGGCAAAAAACCATGAGTGAAAACACCATAAAGATAGTCCTTGAATTTGAGCTTGATTGGACGATAGCCCAAATCAAATCAAGGGTAGGATGATGGCATGTCCATTAAGGAGATACTACCATGCTTCAACATAATGAAAACTAGACATCCCTTAACGAAGGATCAAGTTAGGCGGAGCTTTTGCCTTTCAACTCTCTAGGTTATTGTTTAAGCTCAACCACTAGTCCAGGGTTTCTAGCGTAGTTTGTTGGAGAAAGGAGTAGTTCAAATTACCCCTTTTTTAGACATCACGGTCAGGTGAAACCTGGTGATACTTCTGGAAAGACAACCAGAATATCACAACCTACCGAAGTGTCTCAGAGTTTGAAAAGATTCTTGCTCTTTAAAGCAAAATGTTATGGTTATGAGAGCTTCGGCATGAACCTAACTCTCTCACTGAAAATTTGCACTAAAATGAACTAGTTTGGTAACACAGTGAACTTTCTAGAGACTGGGTAACCAATAGTGCTAAGAACGATACAGATGTTTCATAAATTTTCAAACCAATTAAAATTGCCAAGAGTATCAGCTACACAAATCAATGCACATCCATCATTCTCAAGCATTCAATCTTGGAGGAAGGGGGAGTGAAGACGTCTAAGAGAATCACTTCATCAATAAGGCCATGAAACTAGTCACGACCTCTTGTTATAAAAGAGTGTGATACTCGAAGGTAGAACAGAAAAGAAGCTAATGAAACTTCTTTAGTATGCGAATTACAAAACTTTGACCTGGTCTTGTAGAGGAACGAGGTACTGGAGTTTGTTTCTCCTTATATTCCAAGGTGGAACTTTCTAATGGAACATAGAGCAAATATATTGGAAACTCCAATACACTTATGCAAATTGGTGTCCAAAACAACAGATAGGGATTTGAGAGCAACTGAAAGGTAGAGTCATGCTCAGCAGAAATCCTAAGATCATGTTGATTGCACAGGATAATACTCATTTGTAGAACCCATGCCAAAAACAAAGGTATAGCTGAATCAAGAACAAAGATGTGAGAATCATAAGAACACTCTTGTTGTGCTCCCTTTTTTATTCTGAGAGAAAACTCGTGTCTTTCGGAGTTGAGATTACCTAACCATCTTGAGGTAGAACATGTTCCTCAGGATCCAACGAAAAGGAACTTGGGTTAAAGGTCAGCATCCTGTACTAATGGCGTGAGCATCACATGGTTATAAAACCACATGATTCAACCCAACGCAATTCAACACATTTCAGGACCTTTGGTTCAAGTCCAAGGGTTAAAACATAGAGAAAGAAGTAACTACTATCTGAGTGCCTTAAAGGACACTAAGAGTAGCTATCATGAAGTATCTTTCAAAACACAAACATAGCTCCGGAAGTATTTGAGCAGGGGACAACAGACACATTCGAGATGAAAAGGAAATCTCGAGATTCTGGATTTGAGACTCTAGGACATGGAAGAATGTAGAATCCATACAACTCTGAGAGATTATGATGGAAAGGAATCTCCCAGTTTTGGATATAACGGAATATGGAACACACATGACTCTAGAAACTTTAACACTGGGTCAACTGGGGTAAAAGACGTCCTTTCTAGAGAAGGCACCTAGGTTTTTAGTGACTAGAACCTTTTCAAATCAAAATAGGTAAGGTGACCCAGAGTTAGAGCGATACCAGATAAAGAGTAAAAAGAATCCTAAAGAAATTTTCACAACTCATTCGAAGTTTCAAAATGGTTTTCACAAACACTAGACTCAACATCGACCAAGCAGTAAGGTTTTCCTATAGGTAGTCCTGCTCTGATACCATGACTTGTCAGACCCCAGACCCAGAGATATACATATTGTTATGTGCTCCTAGTCATGAGCGCACAAGGGCTTCAGGGTTACCAGCCCCCGCCGCAACAAACAACGACAGGTAGAACATATTCATCGGCACGCAGGCCGGATCACCTCCGTACTACTACTCCTTGTGTCCATGCTAGTCATACCAATTATGCATATCAAAGCGTCCACGGATCGTCTGAAACGGAAGGAACGGGCCCAAAGCTATACGGAGATGCTATGTGTCCAGAAAGTGCAACAACAATCGAGGGTTACTGGGGTTACCAAGCCCCAGGCCAAATCTCATCGGCAGGCATGCTCGGAAATGGACCATCGGCTCCACAAGCCCTTGACTGCCACAACTACGCAGGCATAGCCAAAACTGTATAACAATGAGCTCGAAACCAACAACCTATCAAAGCAGCACTCTATATATGGAAGTTGTGTTAAACAGGTGTTACTAGCTTATAGCTTTACAAACAGAGGTCACATGATCCAACATTACATCAGACAACGGAAGGCAAGTTATGTTGCTAACCAACAAGAACCAAAGAGGCCCAAGAGTCTGATGTTGTGTGTTGGGATACCCCAAGAGGAGGGTGTGATGAGCACAGCGGTAGGAAATTCCCATTAGTTAAGAAACAAGGTTATCAATCCAGTAGGAGGAAGAGGATCTCAGGAAGGTTGATGCCACTGACGGTTGTGCTGGCGCTTCACCGGTGTCAGCAATAACGTGGAACCTACACACAACACAACCAAAATACTTTGTCCCAATAGTATAGTGAGGTTGTCAATCTCACCGATCTTGCTAAAAACAAAGATTAGGCGTATAGTGTAGAAAATGATGTATGCTTGCAGTAAGTAAAGAAAGCAGGAAATTGTTGTGGTTTATTTAACAGTGTGAAAAATGGACCGGGGTTCATGTTCACTAGTGGTGTCTCTCCATAAAAGATAGTATGCTGGGTGAACAAATTACAGCTGGGAATTGACAAATAGAGGTTGCACCGTAGTGCACAATATAACATGATGATTACTATGATATTTAGTGCGGGTATTACAACAATATACATAGACCGAAATCCATCTGCATCTATGACTAATAATCCACCCTCAGGTTATCATCCGAGCCCCCTTAGGTATTAAGTTGCAAGCAACAGATAATTGCATTAAACAAAGTGTGTAATGTAAGCAATGATTACGCATGCGGGCATTCTCACCAATGTTTTCTCCCTAATGGCAACAACACATCCTCCCCCTTCACGTTTCTCTCACTCGAGAAAGGCGGTGAGGAGGCATGAACCCACTATCGAGCATAAATACTCCCTCTTGGAGTCACTAGCAACTACTTGGCCAGAGCAACCACTAGAAACGGAAAGCATGCACGATCACACATAGCATATGCAAATAAAGACTATAATCAGCTTGGAATAAGTTCAATATTCATCGGATCCCTGCAAACACAGCATATAGAATTACATAAGATCAATCTCGATCATGATAGGCATCTCACGAGATCTAAACATGGAGGCATATGAGGAGAAGACAACCATCTATCTATAGCTACGAACCCGTAGTCCAAGGATGAACTACTCACGCATCACTCCGGAGGCAGGCATGGTGATGTAGAAGCCTCCGGTGATGATCTCCTCTCTGACAGGGTGCCGGAAACAGCTTTAGAACCCCCCTGATCTAGGGTTGATAGTGACAGTAGCTGCGGAACTTTTCGGGGATTTTTGATAAGGTGTCTAGGGTTTTCCATCCGGGGGATTAAATAGGTGAAAGGGCAAAGGCGGTGGAGCTCCAGGGGCCCCACACCCATAGCTGGTGCGACCAAGGGGGGGCGCGCCACCCTATGGTGTGGCCCCCTGGTGCCCGTCTTCGACTCTTCTTCAGTGTTCTGGATGCTTCCGGGAAAAATAGGCACTTCGGGCTTTGTGGGGGTCAATTCCAAGAATGTTTCCAGAAAAAATTTTCTGAAACCAAAAACATCAGAAAACAGGGAACTAACACTTGGAATCTTATTAATAGGTTAGTCCCGGAAAACGTATAAAAATGCTACAAATAAGGGAGAAAACCAGTAGCAATTGGCATAATATGATCATGGAGCATCAGAAATTATAGATACGTTGGAGATGTATCAGAGGCTGCAACATAAGGCGATGTCCTAGCCCATAGATTACAGCCTGCTACCTAGGAACCAAGAACTACTCGTCGATGTCCATGTTGAAACAACACCGAACTGAGGAACTCCACCTGAACCAAGTTGAAGCAAACATGAGTACGGGAGGTACTCAACAAGACTTAGTTAACCTATTATATATCTTCTTCTTTCAGAAAGAGTTATGAAGGTTGTTTAGTGTAAAGCCATCTTTGTTTTCCAAGTTGAGGAAGGAATAGCACGTCTCATGGAATATTTTTGAAAACAGATGAGAAACCTACTCAACTACTGATATCATCATCTTTTCATTCCACCGAATCATATCAGCACCTCGTGCTTCAAAGATCACCATCTCCAGTTGTTCCGGTGCATCATGCTACAAGGTAACCCCTCTCGGCATCTCCGAGGAGGCATCCTTCATTCGTTATCAACAAGTTTTAGTCATTCTGTTCAAGTTATCTATGATCACACAATCCGTCACCAAGTCGTCCTTAACCGCGGACACGGCTTTTCGAAAAGATTTAACCCTGCAGGGGTGTACAACTTTAACCACAAGTACCAACAAACTCTTAATGCCAGATCATTAGCACCAGTCCGGGAAGTGCCGACAGATGGAGGTTGACCGCGATCTTTCCCTTGCTTCGCCTATTCTGTGAGTCTCTCCGAGTAGAGATGGACCGCCAATAGGGAGTGGCCATCTCCTGCCAGGTCTCTATCGTTGTGCGCAATGCTCGATGATTACCTACCCGCAGAGCACCGATACATCCCCACGTCCTAGTTTTGTAAATGATTTAATATTCCTGCAAATCCAAATGTAAAACCCGAACTAGGCGACTCATGGAACAAACTAGGAAAGTTGAGACCGAGGAGAATCTAAGCCCCATGTGGATGCACGCTCAGTCTTGGCTCCAAGACGAGACTCCCTCCTAGGGGCATGAATGAGACAAAAACCACAGACCCTCTATAGTCTCATCATCCACACCTTTAAATCATGTTAAACAAGTTCTCTTAACTTTCCGTAACATCCTATCATAGTAGATTCATTCGCAACTCTAATTCATCAACCGGATAGTAACATCCCAAATTTGCTAAATTAGGGTGTGTGGTGTTGTGTTCATCTCATACATGCATGAAAAATAAAATTAATCATGTTTGAACCAATTTAAATTGTGAATTTAAATGGTTTTGAGAAAATCCCACGAATGCTACTTAATGTGGGTTTCAAACATTTGAACTGAAAAATATTTCAATTTCACCAAACAAAAATATGGTATGGTTGGAAATTTGATAAGGTTTTCAAATCTTATTTTTGCCGAATTTTATGTTTACAAAAAAAGGCCCTGAAAACTTGGTTTTCTGTTCTGTTTTAAATGGAAAACAGCCTCTCTGTGATTTCAAAAATTGCTTAGGGGGTTATGGAGGAATAAAAAAAACTATCGTCTTCCTCCTCGTGACAGTAGGCCGGAAGGTAGCCGACGCCGCCGCACGCCACGTCATGCTTTCTCTCTTCCGAGGGGATAAGGGTGAGGAGAGTCCTCCCGTGCACCGCTCCTCCCTCCACTCGCGTCCTCCCTCTCTGTAGCCCTTCTACGACCCAAACCCTAACCATACCGCCGACGGTTGCCACGCCGCGCCGCTAACTCCAGCCACCATGGAGTGAGCCGAGACCACCAGGACCTCCGCCGTTCCTTCCTCTCTCTCCTAGAAAAGCCAAGTGTGCTGATACACCACGAATCATAGGGATCGACTACATCTTCCTCGCCTCCGGCCAAGCTCGCCGTGCTTGATTCCGGCGCCGTCAGGCCTTCCCTGGCTTCCCCGACACCTTCATCGAGCTCATGGTGAGCTGAGGGTCCTCAGGGACCCTTCCCTACACGTCTTTCCTCTCTGTATCCTCCTTTCACTGCCGTCCGCCAGCCGCCGGCGTGTCCACGGTCGCCGGAAAGGCTCCGGTTACCATACGGTCAGTTCGCCGCCACCGTTCGAATCCCCGTCCCTTCCTCTAGCTGTTGCGCCCGTCAATTCCACGAAACCCACAACGAGTTGATCAATTTCGAGTTCAACAGAGAAGATTGCCTCCGCATGATGTCACCATTGCGTCATGATGATGTCACAAAATGTTTTTCTTTTTTATTCCGGGAGGTGAATATTGCACTAACATGTGGGCCCTCTGCTGTTTAAATATTCCAGAAAATGATTTAAACTTGTAAAATTAATATCTCCTGAAATATTAATCAGAAAAATAAGATGAAAACATGGAAATGTTCAGAAAATTATTTGGAAACCAAATATGTCATTTTCAATCATGTTTGACAAAGTTGAAAAATGAGCATTATTTAATGTTTTTAAATCATTTAAAATAGAGAAAATAAGTTTTTAATCAATAAAATTAGAAAATTACAAGTTATATACCAAATTGCTCAAAATGACAAATGCAACCCATTTATGATGTTTTCAACCCCATTTGAACAATTAAAATGGTACTCACTTTCAGAATTGACCGCATTGCCCTCCGGTGTCTATTTCGGGGTAGTTTCTGCTAAACTGCATAACTGACATACGAACCCTAGCAACCCAACGAACATGTTTAGGGATTTATTTTAGTGCATTAACTTGCTCAGGCATACATGTTGTGAATTGCATCGATGTCATGTTTGATTGTTGTTCTTCTTTTCGGTGTTGTTCCCCCTCGGTAGAATACGACACCGAAGTGAAGGCCAGCAATGCCAATGGCGAATACTTGATCTTAACCGAGAAGTCAAGCACTTATTCCAGAAGATCTTTATCTGGTTTTATTATAACCAAGGCAAGCA
Organism: Alopecurus myosuroides; assembly: GCA_028641055.1. Lineage (NCBI taxonomy): Eukaryota > Viridiplantae > Streptophyta > Magnoliopsida > Poales > Poaceae > Alopecurus > Alopecurus myosuroides. The sequence continues at coordinate 182,005,012 of CM054060.1, read as the reverse complement.
TAACCTCTTATCTGCTCATATATGGTTTTCGAAGTGTTTTGAATGTCGTATATTGCATGTGGTTCAAAGTATTTATGGTCTTAGATAGAGTTCTCCTATACTTGTTGCATTGCCTCAATATCCTGATCCACTGCTCCTAGCAGCTATAGGTTTGTTTTTGCGCGCCTCGTTAAAGCATGTGAGTCTTGCTTAGCCATGCATAGTTGTGATCTGATCTATCCGGTTGATCAATCTGGTCAATGCGTAAATCTACTTTGTCAGGTTGTTGTGAATTGCTTTATCTTTGATAACTTGACTAAATAACGGCATCGATGTGAGGCCACAATGGGTTGTGGAGTTTTGTCTTGTTCAAGCCCGTAGGAGCGAGTTCTCGCCTTCGAATCCAAGACTGAGCGTGCAACCACACGCGGGGCCTAACAGAACGTGCTCGACCAACTAACTTGTTTGGCCACGTCCATGAGTCACGTAGTTTGAGCTTTCCATCTGTGTGTGAGTCAGAAAATGATTTGGAGGAAAACTTAGGGCGTGACCTGGACAAGTGATGGACGTACACAGATCTTGATCCCGACTCACAGAACAGGTGTCGTCAGGAGGTGGCCAACTCCGTGTTGACGGGGTGGCCCTGTTTGGGTTGACTCATCGATAGGGTCGAGCAAGGTAAAGGTTGTGGCCAACCACCCTCTGTCGGCACATCGTCGGAAGTGTGCCAATAGCTTGGCATTAAGAGTAGGATGGTATGTGTGGGTAAAGTGTACCCCCTTCAGGGATAAATCTCCTCGAGAAGTCGTGTCCACGGTTACGGACGACCTTGCAACGGATTTGGTAATCATAGATAACTTCAATGGAATGTCTAAAACTTGTTAACAATGAACGAAGGGTGCCTCCTCGGAGATTCTCACACCCCAATTTTAGCACACTTGTTTTCACACAAGGAATCCAATTTTTGGAGCCAACAAAAACTTTTATGTCCCTTGTGTAATCCCTCATGTTGTATTTGAGCTATGACTATCTATGCAAGCAAGCCTTTTTATTTAAAAACAAACCACTTGTTTCTGAGGTTCTGATCACTTTGAATTCTTTCCTATTTTTGTAATCCTTGTTACCCTAACTCAAAACCCATGTGGCAATGTTGAAAACAACTTACATTTGAATATTGAGTCAAGTGGAGCTAATAAAACAAATTAATCAAAGTGAAATCACAAATTTCTCAAATAAAAACAAGCTTGAAAAACAAGCCTAGTAAGGGTTTTGCACCCTTGTTTTTCATAATATAAAATTCCACATTGTGAGATTTTAAGTAATCAGTGTGATCTTGAATATATATACTACATTTTGGATGACCTAGATGAGAAATTGGAATCACAAAAACAATGTTTTGCTTGATGGTTTTATGCTAAGAAATAAGGCAGAAAAGTGCCATTTTGGAAAACAGTGCAAACCAACCAACCAGCACTTTTTCCACTTATTTTTCACCAAACAAATGTTACTAAAATTTAAATCTTTTTGCTGTTTTGAAAAGTACTAAAGATGCTTAACAGAACCATGCTTGGAATTTTTTTTTTTGAATAATTTTAAAAGCCTGAAAAACAACCCAACTTTCAGCTAACCACTCTGTTTTTCTTAACACTTAGCAAAATTTCAGTAACTGAAATTTTAACTGAATTTTTGTTTCAGAAACAGTGAACTCGAGCCTTTTTCAAATGCTTATATCTTTTAACTCAGTAATTCTTTTTGAGCACGGATTGGGGCTTCTAGAAGCTGGCCCCAACCACTCCCTGCTCTGCACCTCAACTTGCATTGAGTTTGACTAATGGGAGAGAGAGGGAGGTGACTTCAGGGAGGAGAGAAACGGGAGGGAGGGATGGGCGCCTGACAGGCTGCTCCCTATCCCGAGCCACAGTGGCGTTCTCCCGTGCAATTCGCGCCCTGGCACGATGCAAGTGGTCGTCGAGCACACCTCGTCGCGTTGGAACCTCCCACGGCCCCGGAGAAAGCAACCCTGGTCGTGCCAGAGCGTGCACGAGCTCGCCGCGGGCGCACGGACACGCCCGAGCATGCGCCGCCGTCGCCAGCTCTATATAAACCACCCCCGAGCCTCAAACCCAGTGCACCATCTCCCCCTCGACTCACTGTCACTCCCCAAACCCAGCCAATGTCCCCGAGCTGCTCGCGATAGCGTGAATCGCCGGATTTCTTCCGCGGCCACCGCGGCAGCACGAGGAAAAATACACCCTCCACAGACCACTGCAGCCTCCACCACTACCCTAGATGAACTCCCCTACCTCCGTAACCCCACCCTGAGCCACGCCACCTCCCCTCGTTTGCTGAGAAGTCGAAAACCTCGTCGGAGCCGCCACGGCACCCGAGTACATCGCCGTCGATTGGAGTGAACCCGCGCCGTTGCTGCTGTACATCTACACTGCATCGACCACGTGAGACTCCCCCGACCTCTTCCCTTGCCCCTGCAACCCCCTTAGGTGAGCTCCGTCCATCTCTCGCCGCCGTTTCTCGGTGAACCTCGCCGGAGAAATTTTAGAACGAGGAAGAGAGAGGAAGGCTGGTCGTGCGCCGTAGATCTTCAGATCTACGGACACGCTTAAACGGCGAAGCGGTACGCCCGTTCCCGCGCGTCGCGGAAGCGAGGCGGGCCGCCAGGCGCATTTGGGCCGCGCCCAGGGCGTTGACCAGCACACTGCGCTGTTTTTATTTCTTTTTCAAACTAACCAGAATATGGCTGTTTACTTTATTCGAAAATGAAAATGCTAAGCTCAACCATAAAATGTGCAAAAATTCACAGAGGTACCTGAACGAAATCTTGAACGATGGCAGCAAGCAGATCTGGTTTTGGTTGAACGATGAACAAATGAAAAATCATGAACTGAGGACTGTCAGTGAGAATTTTTAGGGCATAACTTTTTGATGGAATGTCTAAAATGAGCAAACTAAAATTCCTAGAGTAGATCTTGACTAGATCTACTAGTAGGGCTTGACCTCACCCCAAGGTGAGCTACCATTTTGAAACACCAGTAGCATGTTCTATGAATTTTAGGATTTATTTTATAGCACCTTTTGATGCAAATCCAATTGGATCTGTTAGATATTAGATAGATCTATGTATCCCTAGATTTGTGTAAATTTTTGAGCTATAGAATTAATTTGGTGACAGATCTAAGAAAATGCATGTTTCTGTTAAAAATAAAGTGAATAGTTTGATTTTGTAAATCATTGCTTGATTATGCCAATCTGTTTTCTAGCATGTAAAAGTGATATGTTGAGTGTTCTTAGATAGTTTTACTCACAGAAAGTCCATGATAAAAATCCATGCATGTTTAGTATTTGTTTGAGCATTAAAATGAGCATAGTAGAAATCTCTAGTTTTATTTCATGAAATACTTGTGTTGAAATTTTTTGCTAGATTTTTACCCTAGTTATAGGAATGCTTTTACTTAGATCCAGTACCATTTTGGTACTGTTATTTACTTGTTTCCTTCTCTGTAAGCTACTTTGAGTCCTTTAGAAATGCATGCATAGGTTTGATTATTATTGCTAGTGTTAATGGTTTGCACTAGAATGGCTAGTTGCATTTTTGCACTATGAATTATTTTGTTTACACAAGATGGACCAGAGGCATAACACCTCTCAAATGGCATGGAAAACCTAGTGGAACACCCACTGGTTCCATACCATTTGGTTGAAAAACAAACTAGCTCAACTATAGTAGTTGTGGTAGTAGTAGTGCATAATATTACTACTATTGATGCATGTTTGTGTGGGATATTTTTAGGAGCTTGTATATTATTTTTATGAGTGTTTTTGCTTGCTGTATGTTGTGTTTGAGTCAAGATGTTGGTTGGTAAGGTTCTGATAGGATGCTTTACTTTTCTTTACGACGATAGAAAACGATGAGGACATAGTCGGGACAGGAGGGTACTACTACCATTCTTGTTGCGAGCAAGACCCGGATCCTCAGTACCTCCAAGGCAAGCCATCCTTAAAGCTTGCTGTTATATTCCCAATATCTTTATGCATTCAAATACTTATGAAGTTTTCAAAACTTGTTTGCTAAAACTATTTTATTGAGTGAATACTATTACTACTATTATATATGTGTTATATATCACTTGCCATTAGTCAACTTGGTGTTACCAAGCCCTTAGCCACCATAAGGTATATAAATACCGTCTTAAACAATAATCTTGAGTCCCTAAGTGGACCACTTTAAAATGTGCTTTTGCAAAACAAAGATGGTTCTATGAGGAGATTATGGTGGAAAGGCGGGACCTTGTTCACCAAAGGAAAAACTGTGAAGGTGTTTTCAAATATTTTCAAAAGGCACATGACCTAGTCTTCGCTGGACAACCAAGATGTACTGCCACTCTACCCCTATATGGGTATGGGGCCTATCTAGATGCTTGAACTTGTTAGTGTATGTTTCATTCCAAAGTGCTATAGAGAAGCTGATTCTCTGAACCGAAGTGTCGCCAGGAGGGTGTAACGGGACATACAAAGTGAGGGATTAAGTTACCCCCCCGGAAGCGATAGCTGGGCCTCCTGACTAGGCAAGGCGGGACCTGATGCCGGGGAGACAACCCACCTGAAGGAATAATCATATACTAGCTTGTGTCAGAGTGGACAGTTAGGATCAACTCTCTGGTGCTTGCATATCGCTGTGTCGATCCATGGGTGGTCCATGGCAGAGTTTTGGATCTAGTGGAATGTGTACCACCTCTGCAGAGTAAAACTATTCAGAATAGCCGAGCCCTCGGATATGGGCAGTTGAAAGGCCATGTAGCTAGCATTGTGCTGAGTTTTCAAAAGATGTTTTCAAAATAGAAGTGTTGTACCCGGAAGGTACCGATGAAGTGTGGACATGTTGTTCCAAGAAGTTTTGCAAAGAAAAAAACTTTCTTCTGTAAAAACCAGTTTTACACAACCTCTTGTACATGCGATATCGACAAGAGAAAGCAAAATATCTTATTTTCTTCTGAAGTATCTTCTTCAACAAAGATACAGATTAATATGACTGCAACTATGATGTCATCTTACATGAACATCATTGGTAGCATGCCCTATGTATGGCCTACCTATCTACCATATAAGCATGATGCATTTGTAAGTGTATAAAGGATGTCTTGATGAGTACATTCAAACGTACTCATTTGGTTTCGCCCCTGGTATATACTTGCCAGACTTTGAGGAGGTACCACCTGAGGAGGAGTACGAGGAGGAGTACTATTCCGACGACTACGCGAACTAGGCCCGGCTCCCGGTCAGCAACCTGTTGGTGAAAGCTTGACATGGGCTATCCGCGTTTATCTTCCTCTGTTTAGATGTTGTAAGACTTTGCCTGTCCTGCGTGGCAGTGAATAAATCCTTGGTCATGTGACCATTGGCTTGTAAGACTGCTTTTATTCGTGTAATGGATATTGTATCTGTGTACCACTTTCGTATGTTGTTCACGACTGATCTTCCTGGGATCGTGAATGTATGCATATGAGGGGTTCTGAACCTTCCGGTTTGGGGCCTCTACAAAGTTGGTATCAGAGCTATCCTGACCCTAGGATCCCTTAGTTAGCATGGACGTCAACTAGTACTATATATATAATATACTCAAGTGATTAAAGTTTTAAAAGATTCTTATCCCCATCTTCCCTACTTTCTCAAACTATATTTACATTAAGATTACATCATGTTCGACCTTAAAATTGTGCACGCTTGGACACTAACTCAACCTTACTTAAAATTTTGTGTAGATGGATGTCGTGTACACGGAGGCTTGCCAGTTAGGACTGGCCAGGGACTTCCCTTTCCGCTTCGAGCGGCGACTCGTAGCGATGACCGAGCTGCTCGACCGCCCCGTTCCCGAGCTTCGGGGAGGGGTGATCACTGGGTCCCCCATAGAGGGGGAATGGTTGGTGGAGTGTGTGATACGCCCTCCACTGACTACTCCTACGGCGGGGCGTTCTTCATCGCCACCGTAGAGCGCTCCTGGCAGGAGGGTGCAGTACGCGTGATCCAGGAGGCCATAGCGCGCCTGGCTCACCTTCGAGACTACCGTTTCATAGGGACTGCCTATGAGTTCCTCGGGAGGAGGGACGAGACCGGCACACCTATGGCCGTGGCTCAGGACGTGACGGGTCTTGGCGCGCACCAGGACGATATGGAGATCCTACTCCACCGCACCCAGCATCGTCTTGACAACATGGGTATCTTGCAGCGCACCACCGCCTCCGAGTGCCGTCTCCTCTGTACCCATCTGGGGCAGACGATGCTCGACTTAGAGACCGCGACTGCGCGATCCCGTGCCTTGGAGAGGCAGTTACGGACCACCCGCCGGGCACGTGACCGTCTCCACACCAAGGTGGGATCCCTTCAGGAGGGCAACGCAACCCTGCGTGACCGCCTGAGGACCGCCAGGGAGGAGCTGGCCACTCGAGACTCCACACTCGAGGGATTAGAGGAGGAGAACTCCGAACTCCGCAGGGAGAACGAGGACCTCCTCGTTGACGACGACATCCTGTCCGACGCAGAGGGCATGGATATGAGCGCGCAGAGCTTGCAGGAGGACGACGACGCCGTTGAGGAGGAGGACCCAGAGGAGCTCCTCTTCGACGTCGACAGTTTTTAGCTAGTAGTAGCACCTCTTAGCTATAGAGAAGTGCTAGTTAGATGTACGCCGACCCCATAAGGAGAATCCCCCGATGTAGCTCTGAGGAGCGTAGTTGTGGTAGATGTCTGTTTGAGTGTTGTGCTATGTATGAACCCTATGCTTTTAGTATGATGTAGTCCTTATGTGCTATGTGCTATGAACTTGATGAATCGTTTCAACCCCAATAACAAACCACCAAACCAAATTAAAAACCCCCATCATAACAAACACTCATTTTTGTTGCTAACAAGATTTTAACATGCCTAAAACAAAAACTTAAGTCTTGCTGCATAGACTTACACATGTCTCAATAAACAGCATGGCGCCACGTCGGGAACCACCGCCACCACCCCCACCGACCGTGGAGGCACTGCTGTCACTTTTGATGGAGGACCGTCAGGCCACTAGAGCCGAGAGTGCCGCCACAGTTGCTGCCCGGCAGCAGTTGGCCGCTGCCAGTGCCAACAATAACAACCATGGCGATGACAACGGAAATGGCGGGCGATCAAAGCTGAAGGTGTTTCAGCAGACAAACCCTCCGGTGTTCACAAAGATTGTGGAACCCCTGGACGCTGACGACTGGCTTCGCACCATCGCCAACAATCTGAAGGTGGCAGGAGTCGACGAAGGTGACAAGGTGCTCTTTGCTACCCACTTTCTTGCTGGGCCAGCAAGGACATGGTGGGAGACCACCTGCGACACCGTCGCTCCTAACTATGTGTTCACCTGGGAGGACTTCTGCGTCCGTTTCCGCAAGTATCACATCCCTCAGCGAGTGATGAGCATCATGAAGGACAAGTTCCTGAAGCTGAAACAGGGAGGCATGTCTGTGTCCAAATACTGGGAAGAGTTTACTCTGCTAGCCCGGTATGCACCAGATGAGGTCAATACTGAAGCCAAGAAGAAGGAAAGGTTTCTGAATGGGCTGCACGATGAGTTGTAGTGTACCCTTGTGGTCATCCCCTTTGAGGATCTGGAGTCACTTGTAGATGCCGCAATGATGATGGAACACAAGAGGCAAAATGTCTTTGAAAACCGGAAAAGGAAGATGCAGTTCCAAGGAGGGCCAAGTGCACCCAGAAACCGCCCAACCCCTTATACCAGGACGCCACCCCACAGGGCGCATACCTTTGCGCCAAGGAACCACCATAACCACCATAGCCACAACAACCACCACAACAGCCACAACAACCACCACAACAACAACAACAACCGTGTGACCTACACACCCAAGCCTGGAGGCAGTGGGAATGGGAATGGGAATGGACACAAACCCAACCATGCTGCCAAGCCAACCCAAGGCACCAAACCTAGCTTAACCTGTTTCACCTGTGGCAAGGAAGGACACTTTGCACGGGAGTGCCCAACCAAGACGGCTGCACCAGCCCAGAACAGTGCTACCAAGATGACTCATGCTTCAGCCCCCAAGAAGAGGATAATGACCAAGGGATACCTGAATCACGTCACTGCAGAGGAAGTTCAGGATGCGCCAGACATGGTGATGGGTACGTTTCCTGTCAACTTTGTACCTGCCGCAGTATTGTTTGATTCGGGTGCATCGCATTCCTTTGTTACTGTGCCATTTGTTGAGAAGAGTGGTATGAAGCCTACCCGTATGCGTGACCCTATGTCAGTGCAAATACCTGGAAACAAAACCCAAGCCCACTTCATTTGCAATGAGGTACCCCTGGACATACAAGGGAAAACTTTTCATGCCAAACTCATAGTACTAGGATCCCAAGGGATAGAGGTGGTACTAGGCATGAATTGGATGACCAAGTACAAAGGTGTGATTGATTGCACCGGGAGGTCCATATCATTGACTGCCAGTGATGGGGAAAGAGTTGCCTTCACCGCAACCAAGTCAAGGTACAAGATCCACTGCCACACTGGTATAGCCACACCTGCACTTGAGGAAGTTCCGGTAGTATGTGAATACCCGGATGTGTTTCCTGATGAACTACCCGGTATGCCGCCTGATCGGGATATCGAGTTTGTGATTTAGTTGATACCCGGTACCGGACCTATAGCACAGAAACCGTACCGGATGAACCCGAAGGAGCTTGATGAGTTGAAGAAGCAGCTGGAGGACATGTTAAGGAAAGGTCTGGTTCGCCCTAGTGCATCACCATGGGGATCACCGGTCATTTTTGTGGACAAGCGGGACGGTTCCTCACGTCTATGTGTGGATTACCGTAAGTTGAATGATGTTACCATCAAGAACAAGTACCCGCTGCCCAAAATAGAAGATCTGTTTGACCAGCTAAATGGGGCAAGAATCTTCTCAAAGATCGATCTTCGTACTGGTTATCATCAGTTGAAGGTTCGTGAGACTAATATTCCAAAGACCGCCTTCACCACACGTTACGGGTTGTATGAGTACACCATAATGTCGTTCGGTCTAACCAATGCCCCCGCCTACTTCATGAATCTTATGAATAAGGTTTTCATGGAGTGCTTGGACAAGTTTGTCGTGGTTTTCATTGACGACATTCTTATTTACTCCAAGAGCGAAGCCGAACACGAAGAACATCTGAGGATTGTCCTCGGAACACTTCGACAGCATCAACTGTATGCTAAGTTCAGCAAGTGCCAATTCTGGTTGAAGGAAGTTGGATCTCTTGGACATGTAGTATCCGGAGGTGGAATCTCTGTTCACCCTGCTCTGGTTCAGTCTGTCGCTAATCGGGCTGCCCCGACTAATCAGACTGAAGTCAGATCTTTTCTGGGATTAGCCGAATATTATCGCAAGTTTGTTCAAGGATTTTCCAGTATAGCCAGACCACTCACACAGTTTCTCAAGAAGGATAGCAAGTTCATTTGGACGGACAAATGTGCTGAGAGTTTTCAAGAGCTGAAGAATCGATTGGTGACAGCCCCGGTACTCATCATGTCGGATGTCTCCAAGAGTTTCGATGTGTATTGTGATACTTCTAAGCTTGGACTTGGAAGTGTTCTCATGCAAGAAGGAAAGGTCATCTCATTCATCTCACGCCAGTTGAGACCTCATGAGATGAATTATCCTACCCATGACTTAGAGCTCGCTGCTGTTGTGCATGCTCTCAAATCATGGCGACATTTCCTTATCGAAAAAAAGGTGTGAAATCTATACGGATCATAAGAGTTTGAAGTATATCTTCACACAGTGTGAACTCAATATGAGGCAACACCGTTGGATAGAACTCATCAAGGATTATGATCTCAGTATCCACTATCACCCTGGAAAGGCAAATGTTGTTGCGGACGCTCTTAGTCGAGAGCCGGTCTCTCTGAATTCCATGATCCAGATCAGACAACCGGAGTTGTGGAAAGAACTTGACCAGCTTGGTATCGAGGTGGTCAGCTATGGCATGTTGGAAGCCATGGATGTTCAACCGACTCTAGTTGATCAAATCAAGGAAGCCCAGAAGGGCCAGAAGAGCATTGAAGGAATAAAAACCTGCATGGAGAAAGAAGAAGTTGCCGGTTTTACCATTGATTCTGATGGAGTCTTATGGTATAAAGGACGCATTTGTGTTCCGGCTGAATCTGAGTTCAAGCAAACCATCATGACTGAGGCTCATGACACTTTGTACTCTATTCACCCTGGAGGAACCAAAATGTATCAAGACTTGAAGGAAAGGTTTTGGTGGCACGGAATGAAACGGGATATTGCCTCGTTTATAGCCAAGTGCCATATTTGTCAGCAAGTGAGGCTGGACATCAGCGTCCTGCTGGCTTGTTACAGCCACTACAAGTTCCTGTTTGGAAATGGGATGAAGTTGGGATGGACTTTATTACTGGATTGCCGCGATCCAGTCGAGGAAATGATTCGATATGGGTAGTCGTCGACGGGCTCACCAAAGTTGCACACTTTATTCCTGTCAAGACCACATATCGGGGAGACCAGCTTGCTGGTCTCTATATTTCTCGGATAGTCAGTCTACACGGAGTTCCCAGCCGAATTGTGTCAGATCGAGGATCACAATTCACATCTCGATTCTGGAAAAAGTTACACGAAGCTTTGGGAACCAAGCTAGCCTTTAGCACAGCCTATCATCCACAGACTGATGGACAGACAAAGCGTGTGAACCAAATCTTGGAGGACATGCTCCGTGCTTGTGTTTTGTCCTATGGAGTTAAATGGGAGGACTGTCTGCCGTTCGCGGAGTTCTCCTACAATAACACCTATCAGTCAAGCCTACAGATGGCACCATTTGAAGCACTTTACGGTCGTAAATGCCGTACCCCTCTGAACTGGACTGAAACAGGAGACAGTCACATCTTTGGAGTTGATACTCTGAAGGCTGCAGAAGAGCAAGTGCATTTAATCCGTGACCGTCTTAAAGCCGCACAATCACGCCAGAAGAGTTATGCGGACACTAAGCATCGTGATGTCTCCTTCATTATCGGAGATTTCGTGTACCTTCGTGTCACGCCACTCAAAGGGATGCAGCATTTTCACGTCAAAGGAAAGCTCGCACCCCGATATATTGGCCCGTTTAAGATCCTAGCCCGTCGAGGAGAGGTATCTTATCAACTGGAGCTACCCCAGGAGCTGTCAGCCTTTCACGATGTTTTTCACGTGTCATTGCTCCGGAAGTGTCTTCAAGTACCTGAGCAGAATCTCACTTACGAAGACATTGACTTCAAGACCATTGACCTCAACGATGATTTGACCTACCGTGATCGACCCGTGCGGGTACTTGAGGAGAATGTTTGTGCTACCAGGAGGAATGCTTTCAAGTTCCTAAAGATTCAGTGGACGAATCATTCTGAGGAGGAAACAACCTGGGAGCGTGAAGATTTTATCAGGAAAGAATTCCCTGCTTTCCTCAAAGACTAAACCCGCGAATCTCGGGACGAGATTCTTTTAAGGGGGGAGGTCTATCACACCCCAATTTTAGGACACTTGTTTTCACACAAGGAATCCAATTTTTGGAGCCAACAGAAACTTTTATGTCCCTTGTGTAATCCCTCATGTTGTATTTGAGCTATGACTATCTATGCAAGCAAGCCGTTTTATTTAAAAACAAACCACTTGTTTTTGAGGTTCTGATCACTTTGAATTGTCTCCTATTTTTGTAATCCTTGTTACCCTAACTCAAAACCCATGTGGCAATGTTGAAAACAACTTACATTTGAATATTGAGTCAAGTGGAGCTAATAAAACAAATTAATCAAAGTGAAATCACAAATTTCTCAAATAAAAACAAGCTTGAAAAACAAGCCTAGTAAGGGTTTTGCACCCTTGTTTTTCATAATATAAAATTCCACATTGTGAGATTTGAAGTCATCAATGTGATCCTAAAAATATATAAAACATTTTGGATGACCTAGTTGAGAAATTGGAATCACAAAAACAATGTTTTGCTTGATGGTTTTATGCTAAGAAATAAGGCAGAAAAGTGCCATTTTGGAAAACAGTGCAAACCAACCAACCAGCACTTTTTCCACTTATATTTCACCAAACAAATGTTACTCAAATTTAAATATTTTTGCTGTTTTGAAAAGTACTAAAGATGCTTAACAGAACCATGCTTGGAAAACAAAATTTGAATAATTTTAAAAGCCTGAAAAACAACCCAACTTTCAGCTAACCACTATGTTTTTCTTAACACTTAGCAAAATTTCAGTAACTGAAATTTTAACTGAATTTTTGTTTCAGAAACAGTGAACTCGAGCCTTTTTCAAATGCTTATATCTTTTAACTCAGTAATTCTTTTTGAGCACGGATTGGGGCTTCTAGAAGCTGGCCCCAACCACTCCCTGCTCTGCACCTCAACTTGCATTCAGTTTGACTAATGGGAGAGAGAGGGAGGTGACTTCAGGGAGGAGAGAAACGGGAGGGAGGGATGGGCGCCTGATAGGCTGCTCCCTATCCCGAGCCACAGTGGCGTTCTCCCGTGCAATCCGCGCCCTGGCACGATGCAAGTGGTCGTCGAGCACACCTCGTCGCATTGGAACCTCCCACGGGCCCGGAGAAAGCAACCATGGCCGTGCTAGAGCGTGCACGAGCTCGCCGCGGGCGCATGGACCCGCCCGAGCGTGCGCCACCGTCGCCAGCTCTATATAAACCACCCCCGAGCCTCAAACCCAGTGCACCATCTCCCCCTCGACTCACTGTCACTCCCCAAACCCAGCCAATGTCCCCGAGCTGCTCGCGATAGCGTGAATCGCCGGATTTCTTCCGCGGCCACCACGGCAGCACGAGGAAAAATACACCCTCCACAGACCACTGCAGCCTCCACCACTACCCTAGACGAACTCCCCTACCTCCGTAACCCCACCCTGAGCCACGCCACCTCCCCTCGTTTACAGAGAAGCCGAAAACCTCGTCGGAGCCGCCGCGACACCCGAGCACGTCGGCGTCGATTGGAGTGAACCCGCGCCGTTGCTGCTGTACATCTACACTGCATCGACCACGCGAGACTCCCCCGACCTCTTCCCTTGGCCCTGCAACCCCCCTAGGTGAGCCCGTCCATCTCTCGCCGCCGTTTCTCGGTGAACCTCGCCGGAGAAATTTTAGAACGAGGAAGAGAGAGGAAGGCTGGCCGTGCACCGTAGATCTCCAGATCTACGGACACGCTTAAACGGCGAAGCGGTACGCCCGTTCCCGCGCGTCGCGGGAGCGAGGCGGGCCGCCAGGCGCAGTTGGGCCGCGCCCAGGGCGTTGACCAGCCCACTGTGCTGTTTTTATTTCTTTTTCAAACTAACCAGAATATGGCTGTTTACTTTATTCGAAAATGAAAATGTTAAGCTCAACCATAAAATGTGATAAAAATTCACAGAGGTACCTGAACGAAATCTTGAACGATGGCAGCAAGCAGATCTGGTTTTGGTTGAACGATGAACAAATGAAAAATCATGAACTGAGGACTGTCAGTGAGAATGTTTAGGGCATAACTTTTTGATGGAATGTCTAAAATGAGCAAACTAAAATTTCTAGTGTAGATCTTGACTAGATCTACCAGTAGGGATTGACCTCACTCCAAGGTGAGCTACCATTTTGAAATGGTATCCATTTTGGTAAAACACCAGTAGCATGTTCTATGAATTTTAGGATTTATTTTATAGCACCTTTTGATGCAAATCCAATTGGATCTGTTAGATATTAGGTAGATCTATGTATCCCTAGATTTTTGTAAATTTTTTAGCTCTAGAATTAATTTGGTGACAGATCTAAGAAAATGCATGTTTCTGTTAAAAATAAAGTGAATACTTTGATTTTATAAATCATTGCTTGATTATGCCAATCTGTTTTCTAGCATGTAAAAGTGATATGGTGAGTGTTCTTAGATAGTTTTACTCACAGAAAGTCCATAATAAAAATCCATACATGTTTAGTATTTGTTTGAGCATTAAAATGAGCATAGTAGAAATCTCTAGTTTTATTTCATGAAACTAGCAGGGTGGCCCTCCCAAATGCGAGGGCAACGTCTAAAAAGGCCAGGAAAATATCTTTCATATTTTTATGTCTTAAATAAAAAAATGTGAGCAACAGCATTAAAGGTAGTAAAATTGGCTTAATTTTCTTATGAAAATCAATATTTATAACTTCCGTAGTATGGATATATAGGTTTCCTGTCCATGTTTAATATGGCTAATCGTGGCTCTAAAGAATCTAAGTGTGTTTTGTATAGATGAAAAAAAAGTGTGTGTTGTTTTTCCTTCTTCTAATATTTCTCTGTCAGAAAATGAGAAGCAGGATTTAAAATTGAATAATTTTCGAAAATACATTTTGTGTCTTAGCGGACTAATTTTTTTTTATCTTAGGCGTCCAATATTTGTCCTTGGCTTAGACATGGGATTAGATACTTTATCTAACTTTTCTGTCTTATTGTGTTTTTTAAGGGTTAACTTTTCTGTCTTAATGTGTTTAACCGTGCAATGTACAGATGCTCTTGCAGAAAAAAGAAAACAATGTACATTTGGCTCGTGTCTTTTACCTGTTGAAAACATGTTATTGCAAGAATGATAGGATCGGCATGTACCCTAAACTTGCACCATGATAAATTTCTAGGAGTAGTATACTTCATTCTCTTTTGCAAAAAAATATAGTCCGATCCAGCTAGTCCTCGTTGGAGTATTCCAGCTTGTACTTAACCCTAAATGTTTAAATTGGATCTATAACTTCTGTATCGATTAGACCAGTATATATATTAAGAATAGATGTGTATTCCCAAATTCGAATTTGAAGTGAAAGCTCTATAGTCTTCCGATCATATGAACATGAACATTGGGAACTAAAGTAGGACGTGTAAGCAAAACAATTTGTGTCACGAGAAGAGCATCCGTGTATCTAGTAATATTGCTGCTTATTAAAATGAAAAAAAATCAACTCTGTGTGCATGTTTCACCAATCCGTCCCACCCTGATCTTAACAGTGTTGAAATATGTAGCAGGAACGGAAACAATTCACCAAGCACTCACCCTGCGGCTGGTCGGCCGGTCGACACATAGGCATGGATGTAGTGCGGCATTGGATTCTGTACTATCCCGATCCTATCCAATTGCGTGGAGAGCAAACTTTTAGGAATTAAAATCAATCAATGGGCGCGGTTCAAAAGAAAATCGATCAATTGGCGGCTAGTCAAAGATCAATCACCTTAAAACTGGAAGAAGACTCAGCCGGATATATTTCCCGATCGGAGGATACCATCAATGTTGTGTTGCATTAGGCCATGCTCATCGAGGTGCATCCTAGATTCGTAGTAGCATCTGACCAATCATGTATCAAGCTAGCCTGCTGCATCAAGCTTAATTCGTGGTTAGCTTTTCAAATCTGATCTGCTTTGCTTCGGTGCGATTTCTACCGGGTGATCTCGACATCTCTCCAGAAACAGTAAAGTCAATCCTGAAGTAACAAACAAAAAAGGAGGTTCGAAGTGACCCGTACTACCACAGGCGGCGAACATATTGACATCTTTATGATGGCCATGGACTTGCTACATGGAACAACATGCCGGAGGAAAAAATAGTGTAGGTTTGTGGTAAATATCCAATGTTTAGATGCATCTTCCAGGAGGTCTCGATGTGGCAGCTACATATAAAACGGTGAAGGGGTAAGACAAGTTTATTTCTGTTGTAATGGCAATGGTGGGTAATTTTCCAATCAAGTCTAATCTAATGGCTATAAATTATCATTATATCAAATAAACGTACGGATGTATCTGATTTTTCTGGGAATTTCTAGTGGATTTCTCTTTCTTCTGGTTAGCCCGTCATGTACTTTTAATATATAATAGATACTTGTGTTGAAATGCTTTGCTAGATTTTTACCCTAGTTATAGGAATGTTTTTACTTAGATCTAGTACCATTTTGGTACTATTATTTACTTGTTTCCTTCTCTGTAAGCTACATTGAGTCCTTTAGAAATGCATCCATAGGTTTGATTATTATTGCTAGTGTTAATGGTTTGCACTAGAATGGCTAGTTGCATTTTTGCACTATGAATTATTTTGTTTACACAAGATGGACTAGAGGCATAACACCTCTCAAATGGCATGGAAAACCTAGTGGAACACCCACTGTTTCCATACCATTTGGTTAAAAAACAAACTAGCTCAACTATAGTAGTTGTGGTAGTAGTAGTGCATAATATTACTACTATTGATGCATGTTTGTGTGGGATATTTTTAGGAGCTTGTATATTATTTTTATGAGTGTTTTTGCTTGCTGTATGTTGTGTTTGAGTCAAGATGTTGGTTGGTAAGGTTCTGATAGGATGCTTTACTTTTCTTTACGACGATAAAAAACGACGAGGACATATTCGGGACAGGAGGGTACTACTACCATTCTTGTTGCGAGCAAGACCCGGATCCTCAGTACCTCCAAGGCAAGCCATCCTTAAAGCTTGCTGTTATATTCCCAATATCTTTATGCATTCAAATACTTATGAAGTTTTCAAAACTTGTTTGCTAAAACTATTTTATTGAGTGAATACTATTACTACTATTATATATGTGTTATATATCACTTGCCATTAGTCAACTTGGTGTTACCAAGCCCTTAGCCACCATAGGTATATAAATACCGTCTTAAACAATAATCTTGAGTCCCTAAGTGGACCCCTTTAAAATGTGCTTTTGCAAAACAAAGATGGTTCTATGAGGAGATTATGGTGGAAAGGCGGGACCTTGTTCACCAAAGGAAAAACTGTGAAGGTGTTTTCAAATATTTTCAAAAGGCACATAACCTAGTCTTCGCTGGACAACCAAGATGTACTGCCACTCTACCCCTATATGGGTATGGGGCCTATCTAGATGCTTGAACTTGTTAGTGTATGTTTCATTCCAAAGTGCTATAGAGAAGCTGATTCTCTGAACCGAAGTGTCGCCAGGAGGGTGTAACGGGACATACAAAGTGAGGGATTAAGTTACCCCCCCCCCCCCGTAAGCGATAGCTGGGCCTCCTGACTAGGCAAGGCGGGACCTGATGCCGGGGAGACAACCCACCTGAAGGAATAAGCATATACTAGCTTGTGTCAGAGTGGACAGTTAGGATCAACTCTCTGGTGCTTGCATATCGCTGTGTCGATCCATGGGTGGTCCATGGCAGAGTTTTGGATCTAGTGGAATGTGTACCACCTCTGCAGAGTAAAACTATTCAGAATAGCCGAGCCCTCGGATATGGGCAGTTGAAAGGCCATGTAGCTAGCATTGTGCTGAGTTTTCAAAAGATGTTTTCAAAATAGAAGTGTTGTACCCGGAAGGTACCGATGAAGTGTGGACATGTTGTTCCATGAAGTTTTGCAAAGAAAAAAACTTTCTTTTGTAAAAACCAGTTTTACACAACCTCTTGTACATGCAATATCGACAAGAGAAAGCAAACTATCTTATTTTCTTCTGAAGTATCTTCTTCAACAAAGATACGGATTAATATGACTACAACTATGATGTCATCTTACATGAACATCATTGGTAGCAAGCCCTATGTATGGCCTACCTATCTACCATATAAGCATGATGCATTTGTAAGTGTATAAAGGATGTCTTGATGAGTACATTCAAACGTACTCATTTGGTTTCGCCCCTGGTATATACTTGCCAGACTTTGAGGAGGTACCACCTGAGGAGGAGTACAAGGAGGAGTACTATTCCGACGACTACGCGAACTAGGCCCGGCTCCCGGTCAGCAGCCTGTTGGTGAAAGCTTAACATGGGCTATCCGCGTTTATCTTCCGTTGTTTAGATGTTGTAAGACTTTGCCTGTCCTGCGTGGCAGTGAATAAATCCTTGGTCATGTGACCATTGGCTTGTAAGACTGCTTTTATTCGTGTAATGGATATTGTATCTGTGTACCACTTTCGTATGTTGTTCACGACTGATCTTCCTGGGATCGTGAATGTATGCATATGAGGGGTTCTGAACCTTCCGGTTTGGGGCCTCTACAGAGATGCCGAGCGGGGTGATCCTTGTAGCATGTGAGTTACTTGGAAAGGATGTTGGTGGATAAAAAGATGATGATTTTAGTAGTTGAGTAGTCTTCTCATCTGTTTTGAAAACACTCCATGAGTCGTGCTATTCTTCCTCGACTTGGAAAACAAAGATTGCTTTACGCAAAATAGCCTTGATAAAACCCTTTTCGAAATAACAGATATATAATAGGTTAACTAAGTATTGTTGAGTACCTCTCGTACTCAGGTTTGCTTAAATTTGGTTCAGGTGAAGATCTCACATCGGTGGTGATTCAACGTGGACATCGACGAGTAGTTTGGGGTTCCCATGTAGCAGCCTGGGATATATGGGCTGGGACATCGCCTTATGTTGCGGCCTCTGGGGCCTTTTTGGTTGTTGTTGACTAGCAACATAATTTGCCTTCCGTTGTCTGATGTAATGTTGGGTCATGTGACCTCTGTTTATACAGCTACTCCAGTAACACCTCTTTAATACAGCTTCCATGTCTAGAGTGCTGCTTTGATTGGTTGTTGGTTTCGAGCTCATTGTTATACAGTTTTTGTCAGACCCCGGACCCAGGGATATACATACTGTTATGTGCTCCTAGTCATGGACCCACAAGGGCTTCAGGGTTACCATCCCCAGCCGCAACAAACAACGGCAGGCAGACCAGATTCATCGGCACGCAGGCCGGATCACCACGGTCTACTACTCCTTGTATCCATGCTAGTCATAACAAAATATGCATAACCAAACGTCCACGAGTCGGATGAAACTGAAGGAACGAGACCAAAGCTATACAGAGCTGCTATGTGTCTAGAAAGTGCAACAACCATCGAGGGTTACAGGGGTTACCTCGCCCCAGGCCGAATGACATCGGCATGCGGGCTCGGACATGGATCATTGGCTCCACAACCCCTCGACTGCGACAACTATGCAGGCATAGCCAAAACTGTATAACAATGAGCTCGAAACCAACAACCGATCAAAGCAACACTCTAGACATAGAAGCTGTATTGAACATGTATAACTAGAGTATAGCTTTACAACCAGAGGTCACATGACTCAACATTACATCAGAAAACGGAAGGCAAACTATGTTGCTAATCAACAAGAACCAAAAAGGTCTAAGAGGCCGCAACATAAGGCGACGTCCCAGCCCATAGATTCCAGGCTGCTACCCGGGAACCCCAAACTACTTGTCGATGTCCATGCTGAAACACCACCGTTGTGAGATCTTCACCTGAACCAAATTTAAGAAAACCTGAGTACTGGAGGTACTCAACAAGACTTAGTTAACCTATTATATATCTTCTAGTTTCATAAAGGGTTTTATGAAGTTTTATTTGCGTAAAGCAATATTTGTTTTCCAAACTGAGGGAAGAAAAGCACGTCTCATGGAGTGTTTTCAAAACAGATTAGAGAGGACTCAACTCTTGTAAATCATCATCTTCTCAAACCACCAACTTCACTTCCCAGCATCTCACTTGGTACAAGAATCACCCCTTTCGGCATCTCCAAGGAGGCACCCTTCATTCATTGTCAACATGTTTTACGTCATGTTCAAGTTGTCTATGGTCTTTGCATTCACCAAGTCGTCCATAACCGTGGACATGGCTTTTCGAAAAGATTGCACTGCAGGGATGTACACTTTACCCACACGTACTAACCGACTCTTAATGCCACGCGGTAACGCTCTTCCCAAGGGAGTGCGGCAGAGGGTGGTTGGCCACGACCTTTACCTTGCCCAGCCATATCCATGAGTCAACCCAAGACAGGGCCACCCCGACAACAGGGTGTTGGCCATCCTCCTGACGGCAACTGTCTCTCTGAGGCGGGGTCATGATCCGTGTACGTCCATCACTTGGCCCCGGTCACGCCCTAGGCGGAGCATTTTGCCAAAACGTTTGAAAGTTTTATTTGCGTTGCCGAATGGAACTCTCAAACTACGTGACCCATGGATGTGGCCAAACAAGTTAGTTAGTCCAGAGCGGTTACTTAGCCCCGCGTGTGGTTGCACGCTAAGTCTTGGCTTCCGTCCGAAACCTTAATCCTAGGGGTGGCAAGTATAGGACGAACAAACACTTCCCAAGTGGCCTCCTATCCAAGCCTTAGTCAGGTTAAACACACATAGCTCATCTTTCCACGTTATCATGCCTTACTAGATTCATTCGCAACTCTGATTCATCAACCGGATGGAGCAGAGCTAAGCAAGTATATGAAACTAAGCATAGCATATATAAGGCTCTGGCAATGCGCACAAACAAATCTAGGTGGCTAGGAGCGGTGGATCAGGGTATTTAGGCTATGCAAAGTATAGGAGAACACTACCTACAGACACCAAATACTTTGGAACCGAATGCAAAGTACGAGAACCAAAAGTCGTTTGGAAAACACATATATGAGCAGATAAGAGGTTATGCTTGCCTTGCTTAACAGAAAACCATATAGATAGATCTTCTGGATAAGTGCTTGACTTGTCGGTTAAGATCAAGTATTCGTCACTTCAGTTGTTGATCTTCTTCTCGGGCAGCGTTCTACCGATAAGAAGCAGAAACCGGAAAATAAACAATCAACCCACGGCATCGATGAAATGCACAATATGTATGCGTGACAAAGTTAATTCACTTTGATAAAATACCTAAACAAGTTCAAGGGTTTGTTATGGTTCATATGATGGTTAAGCATTTTATCGGAAAACAGCCCGAAATGGACCCCGGAGGCACTTCGAGCAATTCTAAAAGTGAATACAATTTTAATTGCTCAATTGGGTTTAAAAACATCATAAATGGATTGCATTTATCATTTTGAGCATCTTGGTATATAACTTGTATTTTTTTATTTTATTGATTAAAATCTTATTTTCTTTATTTTAGATGATTTCATTGCATTTAAATAATGCCCAAAAATAAAGTTTGTCAAACATGTATGAAAGTGACATATTTAGGTTGAAATATTTTTCTGAACACAACCATGTATATTTCATATTTTTCTAAATTACAAAAGTGAAGTTATTAATTATTTATCTTTTAAATTATTTCTGTAATTATAAAAGGTGGGGCCCACGTGTCAATTCAAATATTCGTTTTAATTAAATTAAAACAACTCACAGGTGGCCCTGGGCTGAGGTCACGCTGACATCAGCGTGATGTCAGCGGGTGGCCGGCCGGTGGCAGTTGCGGTCGCCGGCGGCGAACCGCTGTGCCGCAACAAGCGTGCCCGGGCTTGTTCGATTCGCCTCGACGAGGCGCACGCGAAGGTGGCGGCGCTTCCCCGTTTGGGCCACCGGAGGTGAGCCGGCGAGCAGCGACGGCGGCGGCTGCCACGGGCTCCGGCCGAATCGATGATTCAGGCCACGGGAGGGGACGGGGAGGGTGCTAGGGTGGAGAGAAGCTCACCGGGAACTTGGGAGGGTGGTCGGGGAGGCCGGAGAAGGGCGAGCGCCGGCGAATCGGCCGCGGCGGCGCCCGACCGGAGTCGGGGAAGACCCGCGTAATACGGTGGCTCCCGGCCGTCCCGGGAAGCTCCGCTCGTCTGGGAGGTAGAGGGGAGCACGGGGAGCTCGGGGATGCCCTCGGTTTGCTCCGGGGTGAGCTCTAGCGCCGGCGGCAAGCGGATTCCGGTGAGGTTAGGGTTTGGTGCACGGGAGGACAGAGAGAGAGGGAGCTCGAGGGGAGGGTTCACTGCGAGGTGGGAGGGATCCAGACGGCGCCTGGGGTCTTCTGATCCTCGCGCGTGGCAATCAGGAGGTGGCAGGGGCCACCTCGCCGCCCTCGGTGTCCTTCTGGCCTTAGTGGAGGAAGAAAGAGAAAAGAAAAGAAAAAACGCAGATAACGCCCTGTTGTTTCCAGGAATTTACCAAGAGGTCCTTTTCCTTATAAAACAGCAAGAAAAAGTGAGTATTTCAGGGCCTTTTTTTTAAGCAAAAATTTCACAGAATAACTTTTGGAAAGCTCTTTAAATTTCCAACAAAACGATACCTTGTTTGGTTCATTTTGGAAAAAAAAATTAGAACAACTTTGTGGGTTGCTTGATTAAGTGATTTTTGTCAATTCACTTGTTATTTTCAAATGAAAAAATTTAACCAACATTTTCCATGCATGTAAGCCATGTACACAACACACAACACAACTTTATTACAAAGTAGGGCTGTTACAGTTTTGGCTATGCCTGCATATTTGTCCCAGTCGAGGGGTTGTGGAGCCGATGATCCATATCCAAGCACGCCTGCCGATGTGATTCGGCCTGGGGCTTGGTAACCCCAGTAACCCTCAATTGGTGTTGCATTTTCTGGACACATAGCATCTCTGTATAGCTTTGGTTTCGTTTCTTCAGTTTCATACGATTCATGGGCGCTTTGATATGCATAGTTGGTTATGAATAGCATGGACAAAAGGAGTAGTAGTACAGTGGTGATCCGGCCTGTGGCCGATGAATCCGGTCTGCCGGCCGTTGTTTGTTGCCGCCGGGGATGGTAACCCTGAAGCCCTTGTGGGTCCATGACTAGAAGCGCATAACAGTATGTATACCTTTGGGTCCGCGGTCGTGACAAATCATGGTATCAGAGCAGTACTGCCTGTAGGAAAACCTTACTGCTTGGTCGATGTTGAGTCTAGTGTTTGTGAAAACTACTTTGAAACTTCAAATGATTGTGAAAATCTCTTTAGGATTCTTTTTACTCCTTATCTGGTATCGCTCTAACTCTGGGTCACCTTACCTGTTTTGATTTGAAAAGGTTCTAGTCATTCAAAACCTAGGTGTCTTCTTTCGCAATGACGTCTTTTAGCCAAGTTGACCTAGTGTTAAAGTTTCTAGAGTCTTGTGTGTTCCATATTCCGTTATCTCTTAAACTGGGAGATTTCCTTTCCATCCTAATCTCTCAGATTTGTGTGGGTTCCACATACTCCTGTTCTAAAGTCTTAAATTCCGAAACCTCGGAATTTCCTTTTATTCTCGAATGTATTCTTTATCTCTTGCTCAAATTCTTCTGAAGCTATCGTTGTCCTTTGAAAGATAATTCGTGATTGCTATTTGTAGTGTCTTCAAGGCACTAAGATATTAGTTACTCCTTTCTTTGGGCTTTAACCCTTGTACTTGAACCGAAGGTCCCGAAATGTGCTGAGTTGTGGTGGGTTGAATCATGTGGTTTCTTGACCATGTAATGCTCATGCTACCAGTACAGGATGCTGACCTTTAACCTAAGTTCTGTTTCTTTGGATCCTGAAGAATCTGTTCTACCTCGGGATGGCTAGGTGATCTCAGCTCCAATAGCCATAGGTTTTCTCTAGGAATCAAAAGGATCACGACAAGAGTGTTCTTTATGATTGCCATATCCTTGTTCTTGACTCTGCTATACCAATCTTTAGCATATGGGTTTTACAAAAGAGTATTACCCTGTGCACTCCCCATGACCTCTGGATTCTCCGGAGCATGTCCTTAATCTTTACTTGCTTTCCTACCTTTGTCCATGGTTTGGGAACCAAGTTACATATGTGTGTTGGATTCTTCCAATGCATTTCCTCTTGTGTTCCGTCAGAACCTTCCACCTTGGAATGTCAGGAGAAACAAACTCTAGTACCTCGTTTATTTCTAGGACCAGGTCAAAGTTTTGTAATACGCAGATTAAAAAAGTTTCATCAGCTTCTGTTCTGTTCTACCTTGAGTATCACACTCTTACATATCAGGAGGCTATGTTCAATTTCATGGCTTTGTTGATGAAATGGTGCTATGTAACACCCGGGGTTTTCCCCAAATTAGAAATTGTTTGTTTGTTTTATTTATGGCATCATGCATTGCATCTCATTAACTACATTAATTTTCTTCACAAATTTCTATGTCACAAAATTGCACAAATTCTATGTTTTTTTTAGCTCCTCTTTTTTTTCCAAAACCTATCCTTTGCTTTTTCTCGAAACAAAAAAATATTAATAAGAACAAAGATTTTTTTTTTTTTGGAGCTGCCAGGCCCAAAGGGCCACGACCCAACTACACAACCCTCTCTGTCCAGTCCACCCTCACGTTCTTCTCCGTACGAACACACGAGGAGAGCCTAAACCTCTCCTCATGTCACTTTCACTACCACCACCGATCCCACGTGCTCCCCTCTCCCTTCCTCCCCTCCTCCATAAATCCCTCTCTCATATCCCTAAACGCTGGACTTTCTCCCTCCCTACCGTCGCCGCTCCCCCCTCTCTTCTTCCTCTCCTTCCTCTCTTTTTCTTTCCACCATGAACAAAACCATCCTACCGCCATGGCCGAAGATATGAACTCTCAAAGCCGAGGTTGTGGTCGCTGAGAAGGAAATCCGGTGCTAGGAATGGAACCTGGGTGCGATCCTCGCCGTCCCCATGAAGAACTGGAGCCGGAGGTGCTCTGGGTTGGTGACGCCAAGGTCGCGAATGTCGCTGCGCACATCTACGTCGTCAACGCAGCTGCACACGTCTACCTCGTCTACGCTCGGCGTCGACGTGCACGCCTAGGTCGCCTTCTTCTCCTCCGGCGACAACAGCCTCCCGGTGAGCCTCTCGTCCCTCGGGACCCTTCTCGGCATCCTCCCTTTTCTCTGGGTGCTCCGGCTTCGAGCGACACCATCGGACGCCAATGTTCCATCTCAGCACACCGTCTGTTCTGCAGTTTTGTTCAGAATTCAGTTTCGCCGCGAGCGAGGATATCTTTACCCGACGCAATATTGTATCACCAAGTTGCATAGGCCCTGATCCGCACCCCTGGGATCCTCGTCAGCGCCTGCGTGGCGCCAGGGCCCGCGATTCAGCCTCTCTGGCTAGAATGCCAGCCGGTGAAACTCCCCCGAGATCCGATATAGATCTAGAATTTTGCACTCCAGCCCCTGTCGTTCCCAGTTTGCTATCGGAGCCCTTCCACCTTCTGTTTCTTCACACACAGGTCCCTGTTTTTGGCAGAAAACACCCTGATATTCAAATGTTTATATCTTTTGGTGTACAACTCCAAATAATGCAAACTTTAAGTATATTTTTATCATACAATTGCAAGGAGTATTAATTTGTCATCCATGTTCATGTTTGCATCTTTCATCTTGCATTTTAGCAGTGTTATGCATGTTCACCCAAATAATAAACATAGAATATGTTTGGGTACTTAATTTAAATTGTGTCCTATTCCATTTAATCTTGTGTAGCTCACCTATGAATTATTTTCCATGCTAATCAACATTTAATTTAATGGTTAGCTAAAACAACTTAAACCTATAATTAATCGTTGGGATTCCGGTTCCGCTTAAATTGGTTTAGTTGCATCCCGCATGTCATGCATCCATATCTTGATCATGCTCGATCTTTTGCCGTAGTAGTAAGTATTGCATCTTTAGTTTTTTTAGTGCTTTGCTTCTTCGCGGATAGGACATTGAGATGATGTGAGCAAGGACAAGTTCTGCTATCTCTACAAGCTGGATTCTAGGAAAAGTTTACTCACTTGCTACCTATGGTTGCCATTCCTCACTGGTTACGGATCCTATCATATGTTTACCTTGCAGCCATGATATAGCCTCATCCCCCACCTCCTATGACATGTTTGTTTTCTTGTTTGCCTTGCGAGTCGTAGCGCATGCTTAGGTTCCTTGGCGAGTTTGGTTCTTTGTCACCTGACTAGTATGATAGGTTGGTTCAACTTAATTAAAAATGATCTTAATGCTTGGGGTAATAATAAAATTTGAATTCGAGTTAAAACACCGGCGGGAGGCCCCTCGAGGCTTTTGGTCCCTCTGTTGTCGCCTTAGGAAAAGGTTCTTGTCCGCTGATCCAAGAATGAGCACGCTAAGCACATCGTGGGAGAAATGGGACTCCCTGCAACCTATTAGCCCCGCTGCACTCTTGTACAGGATACCACAACTTAGTTTGGGATTTCCATTTGGCGTGCGCACATCACCAATTATGCAGGTGCTATGGAGACGATGTTGAGGATGATGATGGTATGTTACCGATGTGCATACAATTATATAGGTCTTGCGGTACGTGTGAACCGGCAGTTCCGGTTTGGTTTGACCCGTCTTGCAAGTAGTCGCAAACGGCTAGTTCCGCGTTGAAGCACCGGCCGGACTCTCGATGCGGTTCCAACCTAGCTAGGTGGCTCCCTGGACTCGTTTGTGGTGAGTTGAAGTGTTGTGCTGACAATCTCGCGACAGTTCGGTGCGTGTGGCTACAGTAGTGCATCCCTGCAGGGTTAAATCTTTTCGAGAAGGCGTATCGTCCGCGCTTATGTGACGATCTTGGAGAAAGTGCTGGCTTACAAGAGTCAGATAACTTACACCAAATGATAATTGTTAACCCGTGCGACAACAATGATTACTATTTCAACATGTGTGAGTTTTCCTCAGGTTACCTCCGGTCATTGGTTGAGGGGGGGTTAACCCTGGATGGGTATTGTTCTTCGTGAGAAGTTATAGTTGTTTCAATGCGCTCTCTCATCCCTTCCTAATAGACGAGAGTTGTAGCATGTCTCCATAGACTGCGTAGTGCCGCCCGTTGCCGCTTCATTTCAACAACCTCTTCCTTAGTACCCGAAGTAATTGTATCTTGTGATGACTGGTTGCCTTGGTATCTTGTGAGTATTTCTTGCTGCTTGTTGGTACATTAAAAGTACTAACCCCATGATTTGGGGTTGTATTCACCATGCAGTCAACAGGTTTGAAGTTTGACGATGTTAGCTTCGGAATCCCTCCGGCTTGGCCTGGGCAGGGATTGGACGCCATCAGTTATCTTCAGGACTCTTAGTCCAATTTGTATCTTATCCGTAGTCAGGGTACTGTTTCGTTTTCCGCTGTTATTTTGACCTTTGTATTGTATCAGTTGTATTCTTGACTCGTTGGAGTCGTGTTGTATATATCTTCTGTTGTTGTTGCGGATTGTTCGTGAACTGTTGTAATGGTATCAGAAATGACAACCTGGGATCAGATATTATGTGGATTCTGGCGGGAACGCTGAAATCCCCATAGTACCCGATTCAAGGGCGTCACAAATGGTATGAGAGCATGGTTCCGATTCCCATAGTTTTTTCGATATGAATGGTTATCGAAGCAGCAGATCCGCAAAGCCTGTAGGATAACCTCCCTAATGGTCGAGTTTCTAGAGTGTCAAAACTATTTTGCTAAACATACTTTGAAAAGATCTAAATAGGACTCATGTTTATTCCTTACCTTCATTTTATGTTCCTTCTTATCTTTCTATGTTTTGGTGTCTTCTTAATTACTATCTTTCAAAGATTAGGATTCTACGTGGATGGACGTTCTCTTAGCCTTATATCCTAATAGGTTCGATGCTTAGAAGATTCAGAAGACATTGTCATAACATGAGCAAGAACCCCTTGTTAGTGGTGTCGAGCCGAAGAATCTGGAGCCAGAAGAATTGACACTGGTGATGATCCTCATCTGATCGGTCGACTAATTCCTTTGTTCTCGTGGTTTCCTTCAACCGTTCTCATGGATTCCTTATCCTCTCAGAGCTACACCCTCTTTGTTTCGGTGTACCTTAATGGATATCCATCCCGTTCTAAACGATAAAATGAGAAGGATGAACATTGGTGAAACGGGAGGTACCCATGAACATGTGTTGTTCATGCCCATAGAACCATTGTGAAATCTTATCATTATGTCCTATCTTGTTGTCTGTGGTTCCACCTCTCAATCTATCATGTTGGTTGTTATCCGATCGTACTTTTGACCACCAATCCCTTTCCCTCCATGTTTTCTGATGGTTTAAAACATCAAAGACAATGACATCCTGCTCCCATTCAAACGAAGCTTTGCGAACACCTCCTGTCAAGATCTTCAGTCTGACATTCCGAGAGTTGGGTTGCACAATTCCCCTATTTAGGTACGGAGTTAATAGTCTCTGTGTTGGATGGATTGATCACCCTAACAACACCCTTATTATTTGTGATGACCCAGCACACCACTGCATGTGTAGTGCACAAGTCGGTGACATAATACTCACAGAAGGACTTATCCGTGAATATTACATCTCTCAGAGTGGTACAACAGAAACACAGCGGGTCCAAGCAAAGCTATAGGATACAAACTTCATTACAAAATCTTGAGAATCTCTTTGAAGAATCAAAGAAGATCTCACACAAATGAAACATCAGAAGAAGCAATTGGAAGATCCAAGCTGGAGAAGAACTCTAGCTCAGAACTAAATCCACTATGGCTGATGTTAGCCCTAATCTATGGCTTGATACAACTAAGTCCAAGAATGGACTCCACCTACACCTTGATAGCTTCTCCTCCATCAGCGCTATCGATGATGATGCTTCACGATGACGACTTCCATCAGGCTTCAACTCTAAGCAGGGGGTCAAACGGGAACGAATGAGTAACAAGCGTTACTCAGCAAGTTCGTGATATATAGGGGATAGTTTGATGCACTAACTACAGCTTTAGACTCAAAAGAGTCATAAGCTAATGCAAGGTTTTTGTAAATCTTTCTTCAAGAGGTTGCTTTTAATTCTGAAGACTATGCCTGCCAGATGTTCACAGGACTAGAACTTCATGGAGTTGCCTTTCATGCGGCGTTCGTAGCTCCTTCCCGGAACAAGGGGTAACACGTCACATCCTTTTACACTCTGCAGAGGTGCGTTACTTTACCCATGGACGACCAAGACCATTTTGCACAACCAGGTGTACATTCCTGTCCACTCCCACTCAGGTGTGGGGCCCGGTTGTTGGTCCAAGCCAAACCGTGCTTCTCCGCACAACACATGCCCACCCATTTCTGCCAGAAGGTTGAACGCCTGATTCCACCCCTCACGATGGATATCTACGCGCTCCTGGCAGACCATCATAGACCCGCAGAGTCCGTGGGAATTAAGGGATCCCACCCATGTGCATTTAGTCTCGCAAGACCTACAGCGTACGTCTCTGGCAGCCCGTTGACATGCGAACGAGAAAAGATCACAGCTGACTTACTCCCCCCATAGAAGACCCATGGTTAACACGAATTTACGATGCAAGAATCCTGACGGCAGGTGTGATTAATCCTAGGTAATACTTTCCCATGCAGATGGAACCTTCCTTTGACCTATTCATCTTACCATGGTTCCATCCGCCCACAAAACAGAACACTACCACTCGGGTAGTCATTGAATTAGTCATATTATTATAAAAATAGGATCTTGCATTCTTTTGAGACTAGGTGGTACTACGATAGAGTTTTTGCAATTAGTTTGTTATGAAGTACTGCAAAGGATATGAGCAAGTGATGAACTTGCCTGAGATTGAAATAACCATAATAATCAATGTCTTCGGAGTTCGAGGGTCGCGTCGAAAATCCCGACATCTGAAAGATAACAAAGTAGTCCTGGTAAGGACTACAGAAAACTCTGGCAAGATGATACATGCATAGTAATGAGATGCATCGTGAATTACCCTGGAAAACACCCCAGCTTACAAGTGTAAGCCACGTTTGGCACAATAACTTACTCACACATGTTTTAGGTGAAATGTTTCATTACCCTTGGTGATGTGGTTATTACTTCTTTTAGACTTACATGTGTTTCACTTTACTTAGCAAACAATTGTTATCATGTTTAAGTATAGGTGTTATTGCTTGGTTGGGTAATAAGACAAGGACACATGGAAATCAACTATTGAAAAGATAACAGTCACATTTTATTTTATATTGAATAGTGTAGAGCTAATGACATCAAATTGATTTGAAAACGAGGAACTACTACAACTAACTTTATCATCACATGCTTGCTAATGACTTGGTGATGATATGTTTAGTAGGTGTGAAAACGTGAGGGTTTTATTAATAAGGAAATTTATGAGGTGGTAATTGTTTATGGTTATAATGGAATATTATAGAATTCTGTTACACCTTAAGAAACAAGTTAATAAGTTAAACATAATGTTTTGGGTTTGACATATTTGAATTGAAAATGCTTTTCTCTTTAATTTTATATATCATTCAATGCTTTCTGATAATATTTGAATAAATTATTAGTTTAAAATGCATTAAATGACTAGGCAAATATTGCACACCTAAAAACTTGGTCAAATGACCTTGTAAACATCATGGATAAGTTTCATTTGTCATTTGAAGCATTTTGGTGTATAACTTGTATTTTTCTGATTTTATGAATTATTTATTATTTTTCTCAATTTAAATGATTTAATTTAATTAAAGAAAAGAATTAATTTTAAATTTTATTAAACATTTTTTTAAAGTTGATAAACAAATAGATTTTATTTTTCGAATCACTTTCATATTTTATTTATATTTTTCTGATTATTGTATTTAAAGTTATTGAATTATGAAGTTTTAATTAATTTCTGCCAGAATTCAAATTGACAGGTGGGTCACCTATCATATTCAGTTTTAAATCAAAAAGATAAAAGAAAAGGAAATATGACATCATGGTGACGTCATGACTATGTCAGCAATAGAGGAATTCGTCTCAGATGAATTCGAATTCGATGCTGGAGCTTAAATTGATGAAATTTAATCCGACCATTCGTGAGAGGGGTGCACAAGGAGCCATTTGATAGCGGAGGACCGACCAAATGGTCACCGCGTGACCGGCGACGAGCTCAAACGCGGCGGCGCTGCACGGATATCGACGGCCCGGTGATTTCGTTGACGAATCGCATAACGGGAAGCACACATACGTGCATGAGCTCACCAGGAAGATGCTGGTGAAGGTGATTGGGCACGGAGAGCTTCCGAGCGACGGCGAGCTTCCACGGCGGCCGGAGAGGAGAGCAAAGGGAACGACGAAATTCACGGGCTTCCGACCATCCCAGCAAACGAGGCTTCTGGAGGAGAAAGAGGAGGTCACGGCGCATCCATAGGTGGTCTCGATTCGTCCCGACGTGGCCGGAGTCGACGGCGCGCGGCGGCGGCCGAACGGCTAGGGTTTCGGGTTTTCTTCGGTTCAGAGGGAGAGAGAGCAGGCGAGAGGGTAAGGGGTGAGTGAGGAGGTAGAGGAGAGGTCCACGGCGTCCTCGGCTTTTATACGTACGGGAGGAGGCAGCTAGGAGGCGACACGGCGGTGGTGACGCGGCGGTGGCCGCCTCCGCCTTCTGTCTAGAAACGAAGAAGAAAGAAAGAAATGAAAATTCATGGAAAACCCCCTGGAAGTTTTTTACAAATTACCAAGAGGTCCTTCTGGTTAAAAGAATCCTTGTTTTCAGGGCCTTATTGTGATAAAAAAATTATTAAAAAATATATTTGAATTCTTCATCAAATTTTACATCTCACCAAGTTTTGTTTTGGTGAATTTTAAGAATATTTGTATTTTTTATTTAGGGTGCTAGATTAAGTGATTTTGTTATTTTCTCCTATTTTAATTTATGAAATGGCTTTAAATTATTTTAGGTATGATTATTATGATCACACACAACAACCATGTTATTAACAAGGTAGTATAACTTAATTGAATAATTTTAGATAAATTACTTTTAGAAAATAATTTGGTAACACTACTTAGTAGTGTTTTTATGTATGGTAATGAAATGCACCCAACTAGGGAATTTTATTCCATGACATACCAAATGCTTTTGAGTAAAAAATGGATGTGTTTTCTTTTATGGCTTTGTTATTTTTCCTAGTTGAAACTCTTAGCAAGTTTGGTCGACATTCTTATTAACTGTGTGTAAGCTCTATTTGATATAGTAGGTTCTTTATCTAGTGGAAAACATGTGTGGCTTTGGAATCTGTTTGTTTTTTTTTCCACTAGGTTCCAAGTATAGGTATTATTCCATGTTGTTTTTAGAAACAAGTGATCATTAGTATGTTTATGTGTATATGAATTTTTTTATCATCTGTTAGTCTTATCTATGAAAAGGATTTGGAAAACAAGGTATTAAGCTTGTTTTCATCTACCTCCACATATCAAGACATGTGGATGCAATGGCTTGATATTATTTCATACATGGTAATTATTTCCATTATAGATATTATAATGAATTCCTCGATCCTGATGGGCTTTACAAGGCATAGAAGTTATAGATCTTCTAAGACTACCTAATGCTTCACTGCATAATTTCTTATACTCCCTTACTGAGGCAGTGTTGCTTCTTGTGGTCTTTTGTTGCTTGATGTTCTTCTTTCTAGTTGCCACTTGTCTTCAGACATTGCCTTGGTCCTTTTCAAGTAATATCATCCCTTGATGGTCTCTTGACTTAAGAAATTCACAACTAGAGCTGATAGGATATAGGGACCTCAATAGCAATCTGTGACTCCTGATGAAATGAATTCATTTATTTCCATAACCATTTCATGCTTGTGGTGTATTCAGTTATGATGAAGATCAGCTTATTGAAACTCAGTTGTTTTAATGCTTACATGAATATTCTGTTGACAAGGTTGATCTGACCTTGTAATCAAATTATTCTTATATAACATCAAACACTTGGATTTCAACAGGTTGCTTGTTTTCTTCCTTATCTTGGTTTCTTCCTTACTTATAACTTGTATGTGTGGTTCAAGTTATAATGTGGTTTATTATTTTCTCCTTGTTATTCTATTCCTTTTATGGATCGTGGTTTTATATATAACAGAATGTAGGTGTATTTTATAGCACCAATTTTCCTTATGCATATAAGAAGAATTTGTTGACAAGTTTGCAAGGCTTTCCCTCAAATTACTTTTCATATACAAATAGCTGAGAGATACAAGGTTATCAAACCTTATGTTTATTTGTATATGACACTCAATTGTTAGAGCGTACAAAAGTGATTTGTTAACAAGATTGCAAACTTGTTACCAAACTACTTCTATATAACACCAACATTAGAATACCACATTGTTTCTAGATAGTTTAATAAGATTTGATCTTGGTGTATGATTTTCCAAATTCTTCAGGATAGATTGAGTTAACACTTATAAGAAAACCTAACGAATCCTTCTGTAGATCTTCTGTGGTAGTTCCTCCTTTCTTGTGGGTTGCTTCTCTTGCAGAATGATTCAGAGAATATTGGAAAACAAGATAATCTAGACAAAGTAGAAAGATCTTGTCTTAAACTTAGTTAAACTTTTATTCTTCTTTTGTAAATATAATACAGACATAGAGGTTGAATGATCATATGTAATGATTAGGGTTTAACAGTAGGTTAGGAAGATTTATATCTTCTTTTTAGGTACTTATTTTATGATCGATGAGATATGTACATATTCAATAAATATGTTAATACAATTATTATGTCCTTTCCCACTTGTGGGTTTGGAGTTAAGACTTGTGGGTATCATTTGTATTCTATTAAACCTTTGTTATTTACTTTTTTTTTGAAACTAACCTTTGTTATTTACTTGTGAAGGTTAACTTAGTAGTTACTAAATAATTTTAAACGATGTGGTGTGAATGGTTGATAACTTAAAAAGTTATTGTTTGAGAGGACATAACATTTCTGTTGATGAGATGGTTCAACTATGCATTACTCAATTATGAGAGTATGATCATCTGTTATGAGATTTAGATTCTCACCCCTTTTGAGTTCTAGATACCTAGTGAACTATCCCAATTCACTAATAGCTTGTGGTTAACGTTGTTGAGGGTTAGTGTTGGTCATAACTAATTCTGGTTTGTGTAACCAAATGATTTGGTTTCTTAAAACACTTGTTATAAAGATCACTCCAAATGTACTCTTGACTAGATGAACTAGTCCTATTTCATCATGTCAAGTGAAACATTGGTCACTTTGGTTCGTTTAAACTTTCGCGCCAAAATTTCCCGTACTTTTAGATGCATGCTTTGCAAATGCACATATTATATTTAGATCCTTATAACCCCCAAACACTGGGATGTTACAGTATCTCCCCCTTAATAAGAACTTCGTCCCGAAGTTCAGCCTCTCTCACGTAGAAATAGGTAGAGGGAACTTCTGTAGACCGTTGAATCTTCACAGCTGTTTTCTTGTGTTGACCTTGGCATGTGTAGCCTCGATTGTTCACCTTCCACTGTCTTGCATGATGATCTAAAACTTTGCATGTTATTATGACAACTCTGTTTTGTCACTAAACCTTCCTAATGGTCTCACGAAGAACACGTGGTATTTCCACCTCATAGTGGATACCAAGTTTCATTCTCCGATGAATAGGTATGGTTTCCTTCCTCTCACAGATTTCCGAAGAACATTTGGTATATCCACTGAGTGATGAATAACCAATAAGATTCTTCCGGTACACTGGATACTGCCTATGATTAGATTTCCATTTGGTTAAATCTAGTGGTCTCAAGAAAAATATTTCTCAATTAAACTTGTGCAACATAGTGTACATTGATTTAGACTCATCTATTTGGTGAAAATATCTTCGAGTTTCCTCGAGTTTTAACTTTTTCCTAGAGGTGACTAAACATATTCCATTGGTTACTTCCTATGGTCCTTCTACATCTTTGGTTTTTGACTTCTACGGGACAACTCTATAATTTGATTTACCAAACTTCTACATATTTCCTTCTAGGATATAACTACTCACGTGATTTTCTTCTCATCACTTGTGGTATATTTCCATGTGTTGATGAACTATCTCACCAACTCCAAACAGGATGTGGAATGTGGTCCATTCCCATCAGTGTCTTCATTGTCATCTTCCTTCTTGACTTTCTGGTCTTCTAGAGCTTTGGTGGTTACTTCCATCATCTGATATTTCAGACCGCTCTCATACTAATCCTATACCCTCTAGACCAGTAACATCAAGATAGAACTCAATGTTTGCACATGCATTTGCACATCAAGTTCCAACTTTATGTACATATCTAGTCAATCAAAGATCCAAATAAGAACCAATAAATCCCAAATGCAGTTATCACTCATGCATCAAAAGCCCGTGGAATAGAAGTACTTAGAGTAAAACATCTCAAGTACCAAGGCTCTTAAATGCTATACACTACAAGTAGGTATATAGTACCTTGTAATCCTATTCTACACAACCACTCTTTGCCTAGGTAATTACTCCAATTGCATGCCTTACTGTAATGGAATAAACCAAGACAAAATGATCCTATTGTAGTTGTTTTTCTAACTTGGTTCCATATAGGACTAAGTACCATGTCACTTGAATTACTTCATCTTGATTATGATCAGCTTCTCAAGGCATCTCTTGATCCTTCATGGTGTTGATCACATCGTAGTAGTAGTAATGTAGCTTCCATCAATGCTTATGCCTTCTCCTAGTTCTATTCTATACTATAATGATTAACCTCTAGACTTGATAACTAAGTATATGGTATATACCCCATATTTACCATGGCTTAATGACAGTTCAGGATTCCCAAACATTCCTTATTGTTGATTCTTATACTTTCTCTATACCATGTTCTACTCCATCCTATTCATTCATAGAAGGGGGTAGTCATCACTGTGACTTAATCATCTCTGACTATGTCAGAACTCTCTTTTTCTCAATAACAATGATACATGATAGACTTCTAACTATTCATACCTAGGTATTAAGAAAATAGATAAGTATCTTTACTCAGGTTGAGTAATAAGATTCTATACAAGTATGATCGTATCATTCTAAAGTGGATGATCATCATAGTTGTAGGAAATGTGGTTTAGATAAGACGGCTTCCTATAATCTTTACCAACCTACAGATCTCCTAAAAGGTTTTAAACCTAAGGTCGCTTCGCTGTGATACCATCTGTGGTGACCCAGCACACCACTGCATGTGTAGTGCGCAAGTCGGTGACATAATACTCACAGAAGGACTTATCCGTGAATATTACATCTCTCAGAGTGGTACAACAGAAACACAGCGGGTCCAAGCAAAGTCTATAGAATACAAACTTCATTACAAAATCTTGAGAATCTCTTTGAAGAATCAAAGAAGATCTGACACAAATGAAACATCAGAAGAAGCAATTCGAAGATCCAAGCTGGAGAAGAACTCTAGCTCAGAACTAAATCCACTATGGCTGATGTCAGCCCTAATCTATGGCTTGATACAACTAAGTCCAAGAATGGACTCCACCTAGCTTCTCCTTCATCAGTGTTGTCGATGACGATGCTTCATGATGACGACTTCCATCAGGCTTCAACTCTAAGCAGGGGGTCAAACGGGAACGAATGAGTAACGGGCGTTACTCAGCAAGTTCATGATATATAGGGGATAGTTTGATGCACTAACTACAGCTTTAGACTCAAAAGAGTCATAAGCTAATTCAAGGTTTTTGTAAATCTTTCTTCAAGAGGTTGCTTTTAATTCTGAAGACTATGCCCGCCAGATCTTCACAGGACTAGAACTTCATGGAGTTGCCTTTCATGTGGCGTTCGCAGCTCCTTCACGGAACAAGGGGTAACATGTCACATCCTTTTACACTCTGCAGAGGTGCGTTACTTTACCCATGGACGACCAAGACCATGTTGCACAACCAGGTGTATATTCCTGTCCACTCCCAGTCAGGTGTGGGGCCCGGTGATTGGTCCAAGCCAAACCGGGCTTCTCCGCACAACGCATGCCCACCCATTTCTGCCAGCAGGTTGAACACCTGATTCCACCCCTCACGATGGATATCTACGCGCCCCTGGTAGACCATCAAAGACCCGCAGAGTCCATGGGAATTAAGGGATCCCACCCATGTGCATGTAGTCTCGCAAGACCTACAGTGTACGTCTCTGGCAGCCCGTTGACATGCGAACGAGAAAAGATCACATCTCACTTACTCCCCCCATAGAAGACCCATGGTTAACGCGAATTTACGGTGCAAGAATCCTGACGGCAGTTGTGATTAATCATGGGTAATACTTTCCCATGCAGATGGAACCTTCCTTTGACCTATTCATCTTACCATGGTTCCATCCGCCCACCAAACAGAACACTACCACTCGGGTAGTCATTCAATTAGTCATATTATTATTAAAATAGGATCATGCATTCTTTTTAGACTAGGTAGTAATACGATAGAGTTTTTGCAATTAGTTTTATATGAAGTACTGCAAAGGATATGAGCAAGTGATGAACTTGCCTGAGATTGAAATAACCATAATAATCAATGTCTTCGGAGTTCGAGGGTCGCGTAGAAAATCCTGACATCTGAAAGATAACAAAGTAGTCCTGGTAAGGACTACAGAAAACTCTGGCAAGATGATACATGCATAGTAATGATATGCATCGTGAATTACCCTGGAAAACACCCCAGCTTACAAGTGTAAGCCACGTTTGGCACAATAACTTACTCACACATGTTTTAGGTGAAATGTTTCATTACCCTTGGTGATGTGGTTATTATTTCTTTTAGACTTACATGTGTTTCATTTTTACTTAGCAAACAATTGTTATCATGTTTAAGTATAGGTGTTATTGCTTGGTTGGGTAATAAGACAAGTACACATGGAAATCAACTATTGAAAAGATAACAGTCATATTTTATTATATATTGAATAGTGTAGAGCTAATGACATCAAATTGATTTGAAAACGAGGAACTACTACAACTAACTTTATCACCACATGCTTCTAATGACTTGGTGATGATATGTTTAGTAGGTGTGAAAACGTGAGGGTTCTATTAATAAGGAAAATTATCAGGTGGTAGTTGTTTATGGTTATAATGGAATATTATAGAATTCTGTTATACCTTAAGAAACAAGTTAAAAAGTTAAACATAATATTTTGGGTTTGAAATATTTGAATTGAAAATGCTTTTCTCTTTAATTTTATTCAATGCTTTCTGAAAATATTTGAATAAATTATTAGTTTAAAATGCATTAAATGACTAGGCAAATATTGCACACCTAAAAACTTGGTCAAATGACCTTGTGAACATCATGGATGAGTTCATTTGTCATTTAAAGCATTTTGGTATATAACTTGTATTTTTCTGATTTTATGAATTATTTATTATTTTTCTCAATTTTAAATGATTTAATTTAATTAAAGAAAATAATTAGTTTTAAATTTTATTAAACATTTTTTAAGTTGATAAACAAATAGATTTTATTTTTCTAATTATTGTATTTAAAGTTATTGAATTATGAACTTTTAATTAATTTCTGCCAAAATTCAAATTGACAGGTGGGTCCCACCTATCATATTCAGTTTTAAATCAAAAAGATAAAAGAAAAGGAAATATGACATCATGGTGACGTCATGACTATGTCAGCAACAGAGGAATTCGTCTCGGATGAGTTCGAATTCGATGCTGGAGCTTAAATTGATGAAATTTAATCCGACCATTCGTGGGAGGGGTGCACAAGGAGCCATTTGATAGCGGCGGACCGACCAAATGGTCACCGCATGACCGGCGACGAGCTCAAACACGGCGGCGTTGCACGGCTATCGACGACCCGGTGATTTCGTTGACGAATCGCATAACGGGAAGCACACATACGTGCATGAGCTCACTAGGAAGATGCTGGTGAAGGTGATTGGGCACAGAGAGCTTCCGACCAATGGCGAGCTTCCACGGCGGCCGGAGAGTAGAGAAAAGGGAACGACGAAATTCACGGGCTTCCGACCATCCCAGCAAACGAGGCTTCTGGAGGAGAAACAGGAGGTCACGGTGCATCCATAGGTGGTCTCGATTCGTCCCGGGGTGGCCGGAGTCGACGGCGCGCGGCGGCGGCCGAGCGGCTAGGGTTTCGGGTTTTCTTCGGTTCAGAGGGAGATAGAGAGAGCAGGCGAGTGCGAGGGTGAGGGGTGAGTGAAGAGGTAGAGGAGAGGTCCACGGCGTCCTCGGCTTTTATACGTATGCGAGGAGGCAGCTAGGAGGCGACACGGAGGTGATGACGCGGCAGTGGCCGCCTCCGCCTTCTGTCCGAAAATGAAGAAGAAAGAAAGAAATGAAACTTCATGGAAAACCCCTGGAAGTTTTTTACAATTTAGCAAGAGGTCCTTCTGGTTAAAAGAATCCTTGTTTTCAGGGCCTTATTGTGATAAAAAATTATTAAAAAAATATATTTGAATTCTTCATCAAATTTTACGTCTCACCAAGTTTTGTTTTGGTGAATTTGAAGAATATTTGTATTTTTTATTTAGGGTGCTAGATTAAGTGATTTTGTTGTTTTTTCCTATTTTAATTTATTAAATGGCTTTACATTATTTTAGGTATGATTATTATGATCACACACAACAACCATGTTGTTAACAAGGTAGTATAACTTAATTGAATAATTTTAGATACAATTACTTTTGGAAAATAATTTGGTAACACTACTTAGTAGTGTTTTTATGTATGGTAATGAAATGCACCCAAGTAGGGAATTTTATTCCATGACATACCAAATGCTTTTGAGTAAGAAATGGATGTGTTTTCTTTTATGGTTTTGTTATTTTTCCTAGTTGAAACTCTTAGCAAGTTTGGTCGACATTCCTATTAAGTGTGTGTAAGCTCTATTTGATATAGTAGGTTCTTTATCCAGTGGAAAACATGTGTGGCTTTGGAATATATTTGTTTGTTTTCCACTAGGTTCCCAGTATAGGTATTATTCCATGTTGTTTTTAGAAACAAGTGATCATTGGTATGTTTATGTGTAGATGAATTTTTGTTATCATCTGTTAGTCTTATCTATGAAAAGGATTTGGAAAACAAGGTATTAAGCTTGTTTTCATCTACCTCCACATATCAAGACATGTGGATGCAATGGCTTGATATTATTTCATACATGGTAATTATTTCCATTAAAGATATTATAATGAATTCCTCATTTCTGATGGGATTGACAAGGCATAGAAGTTATAGATCTTCTAAGACTACCTAATGCTTCACTGCATAATTTCTTATACTTCCTTACTGAGGCAGTGTTGCTTCTTGTGGTCTTTTGTTGCTTGATGTTCTTCTCTCTAGTTGCCACTTGTCTTCAGACATTGCCTTGGTCCTTTGCAAGTAATATCATCCCTTGATGGTCTCTTGACTTAAGAAATTCACCACTAGGGCTGATAGGATATAGGGACCTCAGTAGCAATCTGTGCCTCCTGATGAAATGAATTCATTTATTTCCATAACCATTTCATTCTTGTGGTGTATTGAGTTATGATGAAGATTAGCTTATTGAAACTCAGTTGTTTTGATGCTTACATGAATATTCTGTTCACAAGGTTGATCTGACCTTGTAATCAAATTATTCTTATATAACATCAAACACTTGGATTTCAACAGGTTGCTTGTTTTCTTCATTATCTTGGTTTATTCCTTACTTATAACTTGTATGTGTGGTTCAAGTTATAATGTGGTTTATTATTTTCTCCTTGTTATTCTATTCCTTTTATGGATCATGGTTTTATATATAACAGAATGTAGGTGTATTTTATAGCATCAATTTTCCTTATGCATATAACAAGAATTTGTTGACAAGTTTGCAAGGCTTGCCCTCAAATTACTTTTCATATACAAATAGCTGAGAGATACAAGGTTATCAAACCTTATGTTTATTTGTATATGACGCTCAATTGGTAGAGCCTACAAAAGTGATTTGTTAACAAGACTGCAAACTTGTTACCAAACTACTTCTATATAACACCAACAATAGAATACCACATTGTTTCTAGATAGTTTAACAAGAATTGATCTTGGTGTATGATTTTCCAAATTCTTCAGGATAGATTGAGTTAGCACTTCTAAGACAACCTAAAGAATCCTTCTGTAGATCTTCTTGTGGTAGTTCCTCCTTTCTTGTGGGTTGCTTCTCTTGCAGAATGATTCAGGGAAGATTGGAAACCAAGATAATCTAGACAAAGTAGGAAGATCTTGTTTTAGACTTAGTTAAACTTTTATTCCTCTTTTGTAAATATAACACAGACATAGAGGTTGAAAGATCATATTTAATGATTAGGGTTTAACAGTAGGTTAAGAAGATTTATATCTTCTTTTTAGGTACTTCTTTTATGATGGATGAGATATGTACATATTCGATAAATATGTTAATACAATTATTATGTCATTTCCCACTTGTGGGTTTGGAGTTAAGACTTGTGGGTGTCATTTGTATTCTATTGAACCTTTTTTATTTACTTGTGAAGGTTAACGTAGTAGTTACTAAATAATTTGAAAAGATGTGGTGTGAATGGTTGATAACTTAAAGAGTTATTGTTGAGAGGACATACCATCTCTGTTGATGAGATGGTTCAACTATGCATTACTCAATTATGAGAGTATGATCTTCTGTTATGAAATTTAGATTCTCACCCCTCTTTGATTTGTAGATACCTAGTGAATTATCCCAATTCACTAATAGCTTGTGGTTAAGGTTGTTGAGGGTTAGTGTTGGTCATAACCAATTCTGGTTTGTGTAACCAAATGATTTGGTTTCTTAAAACACTTGTTATAAAGATCAGTCCAAATATACTCTTGACTAGACGAACTAGTCCTATTTCATCATGTCAAGTGAATCATTGGTCACTTTAATTCGTTTAAACTTTCGTGCCAAAATTTCCCGTACTTTTAGATGCATGCTTTGCAAATGCACATATTATATTTAGATCCTTATAACCCCCAAACACGGGGATGTTACATTATTTGTTCTTGTACGTTCAATCGGTGGAACGTGTGTGACTCTCACTCCTTCCGGTGAAGTGAGAGGCGATTTTATCTTTTGATACCTCTTCTTCTAATTCTTTTATCCGGAGCCATCATGTCGTGGGATAATCACGGCAGATGTTACCGGGGGTAACTTAGATTGGGGCGAATCGACTCTGGTGTTTGGGAGAGGGTTTAGCTCAGATGCAATCATATTAGTCGGTGATCTAGGGTCTCGGGTGTGACGCCCCAAAATCGGGCACTATGCAGATTTCAGCATTCCCGCCTAATCCGCATAATAACCGATTCCAGTTTGCCATTAATGATAACATTACAATAGTTCACGAATAATCCACAATTACAACAGCATCAGAAAGATACAAGATGACTCAACGGGCCAGGGATTACAACTGATACAATACAAAGATCCAAATAACAGCGGAAGAAACAAACGTCCGTCTACGGACAAGA
Organism: Alopecurus myosuroides; assembly: GCA_028641055.1. Taxonomy (NCBI): domain Eukaryota; kingdom Viridiplantae; phylum Streptophyta; class Magnoliopsida; order Poales; family Poaceae; genus Alopecurus; species Alopecurus myosuroides. Next base: position 181,963,086 of record CM054060.1, on the reverse strand, counting down.
TCCAAATTGGACTAAGAGTCCTGAAGATAACCGAAGGCGTCCAATCCCTGCCCAGGCCGAGCCGGAGGGATTCCCAAGCTAACGTCGTCCAACTTCAAACCTGTTGACTGCAATTTGGAATTTGCAGCCACGAAAGAGATTCGTGGGTCAGTACGGTTAAGTACTGGCAAGGGGGACAAAGCCCATACTCACAAGAATACCGGCGTAGCCAATCATCACAAGATACAAATACTTTAGGATCAACGGAAAGGAAGGGGTTATGGCAAATAAGCGACAGCAGGCTGCACTAACCAACTACAGAGATTCTATTACTTCCAACTATCAGAAAGGAGATAAGATCGAGGGATAGTAACCAACTGAAAGATAACTTCAAACAAACCCATCCTGGATCTCGCCCCTTATCCGAAGAAGCAATCCGAGGATAACTCACACCGTGGTATTAAAGATGAGTCAAGTTTGTTGTGTGAATAACCTATTACTAGTCAAGTTATTAATCATTGGGTGAAACATGATTGATCATTATGTTGAAGTTGTCCTGAGTACTTGTAAGCCAGTACTTTCACCAAGTAATCCATAACCGCGGAAAACACGGCTTCTCGAGAAGATTTACCCTGCAGGGGTGCACCATAGTAACCACACTCATGAATATCCCGCCAGATGGAATGCCTCCCACCAAGCGGGGCACTCAACACAATCCAACCCTTCTTCGCATCAAGCCCAAAGCACCTTGGGCGCACGGCTAATCAAGCCCAGAAGAAAATGGACCATCATAGCACTCTAAGACCGTGTCCCCCTATATGCCGACTACGAAAGTTCCACCCGGGTACCAAGGGCTCGCAAGATCATGCATGCAGCAAATGGAAAACCCGAACTAAATGAGGCGATTTGGAAGAGATGCGAATCGGGTCAAACTGAGGGGGAGCCCATACTCCCCAAATGCGGGTAGTGCGCTCATCATGGATCAGTAGACAAGACCCTTTTCCTATTAGGGTCGACACTAGCAGGCCTCAAAACCACAAAGGGCCTCCTGCCGGTGCCTTATCATCAAATTATTATTATTATTACCATTAGCAATTAACAGGTTTGATTGATTAACATCGAGCCCCAGAACATAATTAAGTAATAACAGAAAGTAACGGGTAACAGACTCGAGCAAAACAACCTAAGCAAGATAGTAAGACACCGGCTCAAGCAAAGGTTATAGGAGGGGAGGTGAGGCAATGTCAGGGTTAAAGGATTCATGTGATAGGTTCGTAACAGAAACAATCTACTACTAAGGCTAGCAGAAAAGAACAACGGAAGTATCGGTAACAAGTGATGAAAGGCAGCCATATGGCAGCAAGTGAGTATACTTGCCTGAGATCCCGCAAGGTAGCAGAACTTGTCGTTGCTCACATCATCTCAACGTCCTATCCGGGAAGAAGCAATGAACCTCGAACAAACACCGGATGCAACAATTACTACTACGGCAAAAGATCCAGCATGATCAAGATATGGATGCATGTCATGTTTAATAGATGCACCAAAGTAACCTGATGGATATGATACACAAGTTTAAATGGATTCCATATGCAAAGATTGCATATGGCAAACCCATGCCTTATAGTTGAATTAATTGTTCTAACACTAGCATCATGTGTAAGTGAGTTAGAATGATGCATGCATGATGAAGAACAAGAAGGTAACAATATTAAATGCAAGTGGAAGGATGGTTAACAAGTTTAGAAAACATTTGTCAAGTTTGGAAATTATTGTTACTTAATGGTGTTAAGCAAGTAGGGGTTGTTATCATCAAGTTAAGTTGGTCAAACCAAACAACAAAGTTGATATTTGAAAAGGTTATCAGATTTTAGGTTGGATTACATGTTTCACATTTTGAAATTGGACTTTGGACTAATTATTTATGAATTAAACGATATTAAACAAGTTTTAATTGAATTAAACAAGTTTTAAATTGTTTAGGCAATTTTAATTATTCAAAACAGAAAACAAAATTTATATTTGAAAAGGTTATTTGAAATGGTATGGAAAACATATTTTATTTGCATTATTTGGAATTAGCATGAATTATTTATGAGTTATTGCAAATTACAATTGAATTATTTGAATTCAAATTTGAATTGCATTTTGAAAGTTCAAAACATAAAACAAATGGGATATTTGAAAAGTTCATGGAATTTTGGTTGGGATACATATAAAATTTGTGTAATTTGGATGTGTGGTTTGAAAATTAGGAGCATTTGAAGTTTTAGGCTTATTTGCAAAAGGTTAGGGACTGGTTTGTGAAGGAAAAGTGGAGGCAGGGGCCTCTCTGCAAGGATCCAGATCCAGATCTGGATCTGGTCCCTTTTTCACCGCGGCCAGAGCTAACCACGGTGACTGCCGCGCGGGCCCGAGGCCACGCGGGCGCTGACTGGGATGGGTATCACCCACGCAGCCACCGCGGTCGCTGACTAGCGGGACCGCCCCTGCGCGCGCGGGTCAAAAAGAAGGAAAAAGGGCCGCGCCCGTGGGAGTCGAACTCGCGATCGTTTGCTTCCGCGCGGCGCCCACTGCCGCTGCGCTACTCGCTCGCTTCTGAAGATTACCGTGTCTGACAGAGGAAGAGGTATATCTACGCCCGCTAACTGAAAACTTGAACAGAAACGGGATGCAGGTTCAGACAACACACGTACAGATGGCGATACAGAGGGAGAGGGCGATCAGGCGAGACTGGGGCTGCTGGTGCGTGCGTAGAGGTGCAGTGCGGGCTGGGCGTGCACCAGGCCCGAACGAAATAGGCCACCAGCATCGAATTGCTGCTGCTCGAAGGGTGTCTGACGAACGCGCACAACCAGGAACAGATAACGGGCGAAGAACATGAGGAAGAGGGCGGCGAATCGGAGCAGTACCTGGCGATGGAGTCTTCTGCGATCTTGGAGAAGGATGGGAGCGGGTTCCATTCCCGCAAGAAGAAAACCCTCGAGGTGATCAGAGCTGGGAAGGGGCGGTGGTGTTCTACGGTGGTGGTGAGGTGTTTCAGAAACGGAGGGTTCAGAGAAGGAAGAAAGCAGAGAGGAGAATGGCGGCGATGGAAGGGAAAGAGGAAGGAGTGGTGGCTAGGGTTTGGAGGGGGCAGAGGGTAGGTAGATATAGGGGAAGGAGCTTGGTACGGCAGCTCATCCATGGGGTGGGGATCGATCACACGGCTGTTCTTAGTTCGTACAGGATGACAGCGACATGAGGAAGAAAGACAGAAAAGATAGAGGGGTATGGGCCAGCAGGTTTGGTGGGCTTTGGGGAAAAAAATTGAGAGGATGGGGTTGGGCTGGTTCCCTCTCCTCTCTCTTAGGCTTTATTTTTTTCTATTAGTTGATTTTTTTTTTTGCAAAGAAGAAAAGAGAGAGAGAGAGAAGGGTTAGGGTTTTATTTTTGGGTTTATAAATACATTTGGTTATTTTGCAAAACAGCACACATAACAGTAATGTTAATCAAAAAGTTAAATTGTTGATTTGATTTCTATTTTGTTATTTGAATTCCAAAATAAGGTTGGGGTGTTTAGTTGATAGTTAGATTTTTATTATTTTGCAAAACAACAACAACAAGGTAGTTAAAAGGTAATTTCAACAACTTGAAAATAGTAATTGGATATTAATTGGTTAGGTGAATTTTCAAATAGGGTTTGGTCGGAAATTTGGAGTTAAACAAATTTTATTTAATAAGCCACAAGCAATTATACAACCTTATTGAAATTAGTTTGTTTGCCAAATTTTAATTTTTTCAAACCCATATTGAGATATGATAAATAAGATTGATTGGATTTGAATGCTTGGAATTTGCCATTAGGGTTTTTTTTTTAATAACAGGGAAATTTGTATTAACAAACAATTTGATTTAGAACAACTGCAAACTATTTGAAAACAAAGGAGTTGTTATAGTTTGCAATTGCTAACATGGAAATTTTGAGCAAGGTGTGAAAGTTTTAATTGATTTGAAATTTCCAGTTGTGATGCAAACATGGTGCAATGCAAATGTGATGCATATGATGCAAACAAAACAAACAGGTAACACCACAGGTGTTACATCGGGCTGCAATGTCACCGAAACTCCGATCTAGGGTTACAAGGACTAGCTCTCGAATACCTAGAATATGCCCTAGAAGCCGGTTTATATAAGACCCGGCTTCCTGACTTTCCTTAAAAGATACATGCGGGATCCTACTCGGGATCGATACACAACCCTTAATTTCCTACCGTAACACCCAAGTCATGAATCACACGGTTACGCCGCCTTTTAGACCTTCTGAACCTTTGGCCCGGGTCTCCTGCGCATCAATTGGCCCATTGGCAAGATCTGGCTTGGCATCACCACACGGGGTCTTGCGCAGCTTCCCTTTGGCCGGGTTCCGTCCCAGGTGCGGGCCTACCGGGTTATCATCTGTAACACCTGGGGTGTTACCCTAGATAGAAAGTTGGTTGTTGCATTGCATCATATGCATCACATTGCATTGCACCATGTTTGCATCAACTGAAAATTTCAAAAACAATTTAAACTTTCACCTTGTTTCAAAAATTTCCAACTTCAAACCATTAATTCAAGCAGTTATTCCAAATCATTTCCAATTTCAAACCAATCCTCAAAATCTTTAATCTTTGGAATCAATGAAATTCACCACTAATTTGAACTCATTAAACCACTTTTAAACCCTAAAGAAAACCCTTGAAAATACCTTGTTTTTCTACTATTAAATAATATTGGAAATTTCATTTAAATTGGTTTAATTTCTAAGACAACAAACAAACAATAAACTTTTGGAAAACAAAAACTGCCAAAAGGTTGATTTTCAACTAAGAAAATTAACCTATTTTTTATACCAAAAATTTCTTTAAACAAAACCTTGTTTTGTTACCAAATGCTTAACTACAAAAAAAAAAAAAAAAAAAAGGAGGAGAGGAGAGCAGCGCAGCAGCTAAGGCCCAGCCCGTTAACTTGGCCCGTTACCTCCCCCCAACCTCGCTGTCGCTGTCTTCTTCGTGACGACAGCAGTACGAACGCCGCTCCGTCGTTGATCCTCCACAGAAGCCCTCCGATGGCCGCCGTACTCATCCATTCTGTTCCATAAAAGCACCGCGGCACCCTCCTCCTGCCCTCAACCCTAGAACTCCATCGCGTCGCCGCCAACTCCCTTTCCTTCCCCCCCAAGCTCTCTGCTTTCTCTCTGAAGCTCGCCGCGCCTCTCTCTGAATGTCCGGCGAGCGCCGCCGCTACCCAACTCCACCGTCCAATTCAAGCCCGGGAACGAGTTCGTCCCACCTCCCTCTCTCTGTTGGACACTCTATCTTCCCCGGAGACGCTCGCATTCGTCGCCGCCGTCAACGACCTCGTCCCCGGCCACCGCGGCGTATTCTCTGAATCCCGGAGCGCCGTCGTCGCTGTGGTGCCCCTCGTGGTGTCCTGACCACGGGGATCGAACGGCCACAGCCTCCTCCTCGTTTTGGACACCGGAGCGAGCTCGGTGGTTCCTTGGATGCTCGCCGCCGTCTTCATCCGTGTCGACGTCTGTCACCTCGCCGACGGGAGCTTCTTCGTCGAGCCTCTGCACGGCGACAACGTTGGTGAGCGTCCGTGCTTCCCTCCTCCTCTCCTCGCTGTGACACCCGAGCACCTTTCTGCACACGCACGCAAGCAATCGCAGCGAGCACAACCACCGCGCCTCGTTTCCGATTATCGCCGGCGAGCAGCACTTGCTCTGTCAGTTTCGTCAGTAGAATTTCAGTCTTTGCGCGAAACTGTATCTTATCCTTCCTGCGTGGTGGTATCTGTCAAACACGCATCGCAGCGCAGTTGGTACTGCATCTAGTGCGCGCAGCGATCGGTTGCGGGTTCGAGCCCCCCCGCAAGCACAATCCTTTTTGGGTTATTTTGCCTCCGCGCGGTCGGCCCACCAGTCAGCGACGCCACTGCCACGCGTGCGCGCATGCGCCACGCTGGCCGCAGGGGCCACAGAGCAGAGGCTGAGGTTAGGTTACCCTCGGTACGAAAAGTTTCTGCGCAAAATTTCTGAATTTCCAAATTCATTTTAAATAGCAGAATTAGACCAAAACTTCAAAAGTCCATAACTTTAAATCTATGTATCCAATAAATAAAACCTTTATATGTTTTCTGTTCAGAATTTAACAAACTTTCCAAATAACTTATTTGTGTTCTGTTTTGAATTTTCAAAATGCAATTTAAATTCAAATTCAAATAATTCAAATGCCATTTGTAATAATTCATAAATAATTCATTGTTATTCCAAATAATGCAAATAAAATATGTTTTCCATACCATTTCATCTCACCTTTTCAAATATAATTTTTGTTTCCTGTTTTGAGTAATTAAAATTGTCTAAACCATTTAAATCTTGTTTAATGCAATTAAAAATTGTTTAATATTGTTTAATTCCTAATTAAATAATCCAAAGTCCAATTTCAAAATGTGAAACATGTAATCCAACTAAAATTTGATAACCTTTTCAAATATCAACTTTGTTATTTGTTTTGAACATTTTAAATGGTTGAAAACAACAAATACTTGTGTGTTCCCTTTAAGGCACCCAAAATTCCCTAAGTTAATAATAAAATTCTAAAATTGCTACACCCTATATTAAATTGTTTCTAATGTTGTTATTTTGCTGTTTCCCTTTTGCATGCATCATACTAAACCACTAGCACCTGTTGATTAGTTGGAAAACAAATAATTTAACCATGATTCATGGGCTTTTCCTATGCAACTCAAATTGCATATGGGTCCATTTAAATTTGTTTAACTTGTCAACTAGTTTATTTCTATGCATCAATTAAATTGTCATACATCCATATCTTGATCATGCTGGATCTTTTGCCGTAGTAGTAATTGTTGCATTCCGGTGTTTGTTCGAGGTTCGTTGCTTCTTCTCGGATAGGACGTTGAGATGATGTGAGCAACGACAAGTTCTGCTACCTTGCGGGATCTCAGGCAAGTATACTCACTTGCATGCCATATGGCTGCCTTTCATCACTTGTTACCGATTCTTTCCGTTGATTCTTTTCTGCTAGCCTTAGTGGTAGTTGTTTCTGTTACGAACCCATCACATGAATTCCTTAACCTTGATATTGCCTCACCTCCATACCTACAGCCATTGCTTGTGCCTGTTCTTATCTAGCATGCTTAGTGTTGCTTTAGCTCGAGCTCGTTGTCGGTTACTTCTTTTACTATCGTACTCTTTTATTATGTTCTGGGGGCTCGATGTTTAATCAATCAATTAATCATGCTAATGTTACTATTAATAATAAATTTGATGATAAGGCACCGGCAGGAGGCCCTTTGTGGTTTTGAGGCCTGCTAGTGTCGACCCTAATAGGAAAAGGGTCTTGTCTACTGATCCATGATGAGCGCACTACCCGCATTTGGGGAGTATGGGCTCCCCCTCAGTTTGACCCGATTCGCATCTCGTCCAAATCGCCTCATTTAGTTCGGGTTTTCCATTTGCTGCATGCATGATCTTGCGAGCCCTTGGTACCCGGGTGGAACTTTCGTAGTCGGCATATAGGGGGACACGGTCTTAGAGTGCTATGAGGGTCCATTTTCTTCTGGGCCCGAGTAGCCGTGCGCCCCAGGTTCTTTGGGCTTGATGCGAAGAAGGGTTGGATTGTGTTGAGTGCCCCGCTTGGTGGGAGGCATTCCATCTGGCGGGATATTCATGAGTGTGGTTACTTTGGTGCATCCCTGCAGGGTAAATCTTCTCGAGAAGCCGTGTTTTCCGCGGTTATGGATTACTTGGTGAAAGTACTGGCTAACAAGTACTCAGGACAACTTAAACATAATGATCAAACATGTTACACCCCATGATTAATAACTTGACTAGTAATAGGCTTATTGACACAATAATTTGAACCATCATTATTACAACTGGGTGAGTTATCCTCGGATTGCTTCTTTGGATAAGGGGTGAGATCCAGGATGGGTTTGTTTGGATTTACTTTCAGTTGGTTACAATCCTCGATCTTATCCCCTTTCTGATAGTTGAAAGTAACAGAATCTCTGTAGTTGGTTAGTGCAGCCTGCTGTCGCTTATTTGCAATAACCCCCTTCCTTTCCGTTGATCCTAAAGTATTTGTATCTTGTGATGACTGGCTACGCCGGTAACTTGTGAGTATGGGTTTTATCCCCCTTGCCAGTACTTAACCGTACTGACCCACGAATCTCTTTCGTGGCTGCAAATTCCAACTTGCAGTCAACAGGTTTGAGGTCTGACGACGTTAGCTTGGGAATCCCTCCGGCTTGGCCTGGGCAGGGATTGGACGCCTTCGGTTATCTTCAGGACTCCTAGTCCCATTTGGATCTTGTCCGTAGACGGACGTTTGTGTCTTCCGCTGTTATTTGGATCTTTTGTATTGTATCAGTTGTAACCCCGGCTCGTGTGAGTCATCTTGTATCTATCTGTTTCTGTTGTAATTGTGGATTAATCGTGAACTATTGTAATGTTATCATAAACGGCAACCTGGAATCGGTTATTATGCGGATTTGGCGGGAAAGCTGAAATCTGCATAGTGCCCGATCTCGGGGCGTCACAAATGGTATCAGAGCCTTGGTTCCGATTCCCGAGTTTGTTTCGATACGAATGGTTATCGAAGCAACGGGTCCGCAAAGCCTGTAGGATAACCTCGCTAACGGTCGTTGTTTCTAGAGTGTCAAAAACTATTTCTGCTAAACTATTTTGGAAAAACATCTCAATAGGATTCTTGTTTTCTCCTTACCTCTATTCTATTTCCCCTCCCATCTTATTTGTTTTGGAGTCTCCCCCTTGTCTATCTTTCAAAGTGTTAGGATCCTACGTGGGTGGACGTTTTCTGAGCCCTTCACCTAATAGGTTCGATCATCGGAAGATTCCTGGTGGAAGAACATCGTCGTCACTCCGAGCAAGAATCCCTTGTTAGTGGTGTCGAGCAGATCAACTGGAAGCACGAAGAATCGATAGTCGAACTTCTTTCCCCTCCCGGGTTAGCAGGTGGATTGCGAGGGCGCAATCCCTTGTTAGTGGTGTCGTCTGTAACACCTGGGGTGTTACCCTAGATAGAAAGTTGGTTGTTGCATTGCATCATATGCATCACATTGCATTGCACCATGTTTGCATCAACTGAAAATTTCAAAAACAATTTAAACTTTCACCTTGTTTCAAAAATTTCCAACTTCAAACCATTAATTCAAGCAGTTATTCCAAATCATTTCCAATTTCAAACCAATCCTCAAAATCTTTAATCTTTGGAATCAATGAAATTCACCACTAATTTGAACTCATTAAACCACTTTTAAACCCTAAAGAAAACCCTTGAAAATACCTTGTTTTTCTACTATTAAATAATATTGGAAATTTCATTTAAATTGGTTTAATTTCTAAGACAACAAACAAACAATAAACTTTTGGAAAACAAAAACTGCCAAAAGGTTGATTTTCAACTAAGAAAATTAACCTATTTTTTATACCAAAAATTTCTTTAAACAAAACCTTGTTTTGTTACCAAATGCTTAACTACAAAAAAAAAAAAAAAAAAAAAAAAGGAGGAGAGGAGAGCAGCGCAGCAGCTAAGGCCCAGCCCGTTAACTTGGCCCGTTACCTCCCCCCAACCTCGCTGTCGCTGTCTTCTTCGTGACGACAGCAGTACGAACGCCGCTCCGTCGTTGATCCTCCACAGAAGCCCTCCGATGGCCGCCGTACTCATCCATTCTGTTCCATAAAAGCACCGCGGCACCCTCCTCCTGCCCTCAACCCTAGAACTCCATCGCGTCGCCGCCAACTCCCTTTCCTTCCCCCCCAAGCTCTCTGCTTTCTCTCTGAAGCTCGCCGCGCCTCTCTCTGAATGTCCGGCGAGCACTGCCGCTACCCAACTCCACCGTCCAATTCAAGCCCGGGAACGAGTTCGTCCCACCTCCCTCTCTCTGTTGGACACTCTATCTTCCCCGGAGACGCTCGCATTCGTCGCCGCCGTCAACGACCTCGTCCCCGGCCACCGCGGCGTATTCTCTGAATCCCGGAGCGCCGTCGTCGCTGTGGTGCCCCTCGTGGTGTCCTGACCACGGGGATCGAACGGCCACAGCCTCCTCCTCGTTTTGGACACCGGAGCGAGCTCGGTGGTTCCTTGGATGCTCGCCGCCGTCTTCATCCGTGTCGACGTCTGTCACCTCGCCGACGGGAGCTTCTTCGTCGAGCCTCTGCACGGCGACAACGTTGGTGAGCGTCCGTGCTTCCCTCCTCCTCTCCTCGCTGTGACACCCGAGCACCTTTCTGCACACGCACGCAAGCAATCGCAGCGAGCACAACCACCGCGCCTCGTTTCCGATTATCGCCGGCGAGCAGCACTTGCTCTGTCAGTTTCGTCAGTAGAATTTCAGTCTTTGCGCGAAACTGTATCTTATCCTTCCTGCGTGGTGGTATCTGTCAAACACGCATCGCAGCGCAGTTGGTACTGCATCTAGTGCGCGCAGCGATCGGTTGCGGGTTCGAGCCCCCCCGCAAGCACAATCCTTTTTGGGTTATTTTGCCTCCGCGCGGTCGGCCCACCAGTCAGCGACGCCACTGCCACGCGTGCGCGCATGCGCCACGCTGGCCGCAGGGGCCACAGAGCAGAGGCTGAGGTTAGGTTACCCTCGGTACGAAAAGTTTCTGCGCAAAATTTCTGAATTTCCAAATTCATTTCAAATAGCAGAATTAGACCAAAACTTCAAAAGTCCATAACTTTAAATCTATGTATCCAATAAATAAAACCTTTATATGTTTTCTGTTCAGAATTTAACAAACTTTCCAAATAACTTATTTGTGTTCTGTTTTGAATTTTCAAAATGCAATTTAAATTCAAATTCAAATAATTCAAATGCCATTTGTAATAATTCATAAATAATTCATTGTTATTCCAAATAATGCAAATAAAATATGTTTTCCATACCATTTCATCTCACCTTTTCAAATATAATTTTTGTTTCCTGTTTTGAGTAATTAAAATTGTCTAAACCATTTAAATCTTGTTTAATGCAATTAAAAATTGTTTAATATTGTTTAATTCCTAATTAAATAATCCAAAGTCCAATTTCAAAATGTGAAACATGTAATCCAACTAAAATTTGATAACCTTTTCAAATATCAACTTTGTTATTTGTTTTGAACATTTTAAATGGTTGAAAACAACAAATACTTGTGTGTTCCCTTTAAGGCACCCAAAATTCCCTAAGTTAATAATAAAATTCTAAAATTGCTACACCCTATATTAAATTGTTTCTAATGTTGTTATTTTGCTGTTTCCCTTTTGCATGCATCATACTAAACCACTAGCACCTGTTGATTAGTTGGAAAACAAATAATTTAACCATGATTCATGGGCTTTTCCTATGCAACTCAAATTGCATATGGGTCCATTTAAATTTGTTTAACTTGTCAACTAGTTTATTTCTATGCATCAATTAAATTGTCATACATCCATATCTTGATCATGCTGGATCTTTTGCCGTAGTAGTAATTGTTGCATTCCGGTGTTTGTTCGAGGTTCGTTGCTTCTTCTCGGATAGGACGTTGAGATGATGTGAGCAACGACAAGTTCTGCTACCTTGCGGGATCTCAGGCAAGTATACTCACTTGCATGCCATATGGCTGCCTTTCATCACTTGTTACCGATTCTTTCCGTTGATTCTTTTCTGCTAGCCTTAGTGGTAGTTGTTTCTGTTACGAACCCATCACATGAATTCCTTAACCTTGATATTGCCTCACCTCCATACCTACAGCCATTGCTTGTGCCTGTTCTTATCTAGCATGCTTAGTGTTGCTTTAGCTCGAGCTCGTTGTCGGTTACTTCTTTTACTATCGTACTCTTTTATTATGTTCTGGGGGCTCGATGTTTAATCAATCAATTAATCATGCTAATGTTACTATTAATAATAAATTTGATGATAAGGCACCGGCAGGAGGCCCTTTGTGGTTTTGAGGCCTGCTAGTGTCGACCCTAATAGGAAAAGGGTCTTGTCTACTGATCCATGATGAGCGCACTACCCGCATTTGGGGAGTATGGGCTCCCCCTCAGTTTGACCCGATTCGCATCTCGTCCAAATCGCCTCATTTAGTTCGGGTTTTCCATTTGCTGCATGCATGATCTTGCGAGCCCTTGGTACCCGGGTGGAACTTTCGTAGTCGGCATATAGGGGGACACGGTCTTAGAGTGCTATGAGGGTCCATTTTCTTCTGGGCCCGAGTAGCCGTGCGCCCCAGGTTCTTTGGGCTTGATGCGAAGAAGGGTTGGATTGTGTTGAGTGCCCCGCTTGGTGGGAGGCATTCCATCTGGCGGGATATTCATGAGTGTGGTTACTTTGGTGCATCCCTGCAGGGTAAATCTTCTCGAGAAGCCGTGTTTTCCGCGGTTATGGATTACTTGGTGAAAGTACTGGCTAACAAGTACTCAGGACAACTTAAACATAATGATCAAACATGTTACACCCCATGATTAATAACTTGACTAGTAATAGGCTTATTGACACAATAATTTGAACCATCATTATTACAACTGGGTGAGTTATCCTCGGATTGCTTCTTTGGATAAGGGGTGAGATCCAGGATGGGTTTGTTTGGATTTACTTTCAGTTGGTTACAATCCTCGATCTTATCCCCTTTCTGATAGTTGAAAGTAACAGAATCTCTGTAGTTGGTTAGTGCAGCCTGCTGTCGCTTATTTGCAATAACCCCCTTCCTTTCCGTTGATCCTAAAGTATTTGTATCTTGTGATGACTGGCTACGCCGGTAACTTGTGAGTATGGGTTTTATCCCCCTTGCCAGTACTTAACCGTACTGACCCACGAATCTCTTTCGTGGCTGCAAATTCCAACTTGCAGTCAACAGGTTTGAGGTCTGACGACGTTAGCTTGGGAATCCCTCCGGCTTGGCCTGGGCAGGGATTGGACGCCTTCGGTTATCTTCAGGACTCCTAGTCCCATTTGGATCTTGTCCGTAGACGGACGTTTGTGTCTTCCGCTGTTATTTGGATCTTTTGTATTGTATCAGTTGTAACCCCGGCTCGTGTGAGTCATCTTGTATCTATCTGTTTCTGTTGTAATTGTGGATTAATCGTGAACTATTGTAATGTTATCATAAACGGCAACCTGGAATCGGTTATTATGCGGATTTGGCGGGAAAGCTGAAATCTGCATAGTGCCCGATCTCGGGGCGTCACATCATCCCCCCAACAGTAGTCCCCAGAATAGCTTGGGCGTCTTGGGACTAACCATGAAGCGCACGCTATTCCCTGCAAGACAATAAACATTTATATCCATGGAACTACGGGTTAGATTACTTTTATCATAGCCAGGCCTGCTCTTTTGGTGGTCCATATAATAACCCGATTTCCACTTGAGCCGGGTATCGCTCCTCGGGTCGAATTTCCAAAGGCACGTTGTATAACCCGGATATCACCTTCTCCTCCAGCCAGTCCGAGTGACAGTTTTCAAGTCTGGATCTTCTGGCGGGCTTGACTGACTCAGCCATTTTGCCATAATTCCAAGGATCCTTATCCCATAATTTACGGGCCGGGTCATATCCTCCCGCAAATCACTCTACTTACCGTTTGGTTTCTAGGGTTTCTCTGCGCCTATAAATAGGCCCAGGAGGGAAACCCTAAAATCCCAAACGCCAACACTCCACTCTCCTTCTTCCTCCTCCCGCTCGCCATCTGCGCCCAAGAGACCTAGGTCAAACGCTAGCCACCGGACCCGCGCGCGCCGTTGAACTCAATTGCCAGCCGTCGTTCCGCCTCGCTGTGTTGTACCGCCGTCCCACGCCTCCGTGCTCGCACCACCGCGCTCGCCGTATTCCGCCTCGAGGACCTCGCCGCGCCATTGGAGCTCGAGGCCAAGCCTCGAACGCCCGCCCGCACGCGCGCCGCCGTCACCTTCAAGGACCGGGCCGTCGCCGCCGCTGAGCACGCCGGACCTCGCTCCGCCGCCGCTTTCCGGTTAGTACCTTTAGATCTGGATGGCAGATTCGTTTTTTCTAAATCTTAGCTTTATGTTCATCGCGCGTATAGCCTCCATTTCTTTTTGCTTCCTTCATTCTTGGTTTTCAATTTTCTCCAGATCCATTTCCATGGCACCCAAGGTTGGTACTAAGTCCAAGGGAAAAACCCCGGCTCTGAAGCAGAAGCCGGGTCAGTCGATCTCAGCCCACTAGGCTAGGTCGACTGTCACCAAGGCAAAGTTGGAGGAACTGGCCGAGTCTGGGGTTCTCCCCGCAGAGTCGGAAATCTCCTGGAGAGCGCCAGGGGAAGAGACCCGGCCTTCACCCGGCTCAGGTGAAGTTGTCGTCTTTTTGGAACACGTGATCTGGGGTTTCCGCCCCCCGGGTCACCCTTTTTTCCGTGAAATCCTCCACCACTATAAACTCCGAGTTTTTGACATCGGCCCTAACTCGATTTTGAATATCTGCCACTTTATCGTTCTCTGTGAGGCCTATCTTTGCATCGCCCCCAATCTCGCCCTGTTTTTAGAGCTTTTTCAATGCAAGCCCTGCCGGGAGAGCACGGACGGACCCCTCCTCGTGTGTGGGGGGTGTCCATTCAGAGACGTAAAAACTCTCTGATGCCGACTCTCAGTCTTGACACTCACGTGAAGCACTGGCAGAAGACATTCTTTTACTGCCAAGATACATCCACACCCGGCGAAAAGACTTTGCCGGGTTTCTCCGTTGAGACCCTCTCGCTCAGCGACAACCTTAGCTCCTTGCCCCGAACGTCGACAGACAATCTATTCAACCTCTACTCCACAAGCTAGCCTTCCTCACAGCCCCCATGGTCTTTGTGGGATAAATTTAATTAAAACCTGGATTAGCTGTAGGATCCAGCCAAACAGCATCCGCCCCAAACTCATCTGCGAATATTCGGGCCACTTAACCGACTCTCTCCGATACTCGGAGAAATCATACCCGACCGCGGATATCAATAGGACCATGAAGAACTTATTGGCCGAGAAAGTAGACGTCATCAAGAGCATCTCTGGACTCGGCCCTTTCACTCGTTCAAACCCGGCTCCTCCAGTAAGAACCGGCTAACACCTTCTATTCCGACTATTATTTGAAACACACTCCTATTAACATTTAACTTGGCTGCTTTTTACCCAGGAAAACGACGTGTTTTGGAAGATCGTTACCCCGCCACCTTCTGAAAACTCGGAAGAAGAAGAAGAACCGAGTGATAGCGAGGAAGGTAATCCCGGGTCACCAGGCTAATGCTCTGTTAATCCATTAGAATGGAATTTTTCGTTTACCAATAACATGATATAAATTACCAGTACCGGCTGACAAGGATGGCTCTCAATCGGAGGAGAGCGAGGCTGAGCCCCAGGCCGAGTTAGGCCAAAACAGGAAACCCAGGGGGGTCACGTTCAAGGTGCCGTACTCCTCCATGACCACAGATCCATACTCGTACACCTGTATGTGCAAGCTTAACGAATATATAACCATTGTATCGTCTCTGAAGGACGTATATCCTCCGCCCAAGCGACGGGTAACCCGGAATTCTCCGAGTGACGAGCCCCTAAATCCCGGGATCCCTCAATCGCCCGTTCGCAGAGCCGGTACTCATTCCACTTATTCTGATAGTACTCCTCAAAAATTCCCATCTCCAAATCATCCTTTAGACGGAACAATCCGAGTCTCACTTTCTGAATCTCTGTCAGTGTCTTCCGGGTCAAGCAATGAGCTGCCCAGCGATTTTATCGTGAATACCGGGTAATTTTCATAACTTATGAATATCCCTATACTTTGCGTGCTTTTCCTCTATGGCACACTAACTCTTTGTTTTTCCTTTCTTAGAGCCCGGGTCACCCTTAGCGATCCGGTGGACACTCCCGCTGATGACCCCATGATGGAAGACCCGGTGAGCGCTGCCAACCCCCCACCCCCTGAAGAGCAAGGGCCGACTGACGCCACGAGCCCCAGAAACGGGTCTCCCCCTCACATGGCCCAGCCGGATGATCCTGAGGTCGAGTATATTGGGACCCGAAAGAGTGCTGCCGTCCCAAAGACCGCTACCGCCAGGTATGACCCGGAAGAGACGAAGGCGGCAGCCCAGCCCACTGGCTATGGCGCTAGTTCTTCCAGGTCGGCTCTCGGCGGCCAAAAGGTAGAAAAGCTTCTGGAGGAGTACCGGTCTTTGAAGACCACTGAGGAAGAGATAATCGAGTCTCTAGAGGCTGAGCACCAGGTTAGCCTTACCAACATTACCGATACGCTTATCCTAGCCCCCAAGTTCCGGGTGTTCTGCATGCAGTCACTCGGTACTCACTAATATACCGACTAACACTTATTTGTCGACTTCAGGCTTATGTTGCTCGCACTAATGAACTGTTGGCCAAGACCAATGAATTGCTGCAAGTGGAGGTAAAACTCTGAGAAGAGCTAGAAGCTAGCTTCAAGGATCTCACTAAGAGGCATAAAACACAGAGGAAGAAACTCCGGGCTGCTGATGAGCTTATCAAAGAACACTCGGCCTTCATTGGAAACATTTTTTATTCCCTCATTGCTAAGTCTAGGTTCTGTTTGCCGATTCATGTTATCCGAATTTTCCTACCCAGCAATGTTTTTGACTCGGTATCTGGGTATCTTTTTGTTCCGCGGGTCTGGCTGATGTTGCAAAGGTGAAAGATGACCAGCACAGGCTCAGAATACTGAAAACTGTTATCCGGCAATTCTCGGCGGGAACTAAGTGGGCTTTGGAATCTTTGAAGTTGTCGGGTGATTACTCGTGCGTTACCAAAATGCTCGAGGCATACTCGACTGTCCCTTCTTGGGTTGAGACCTGGAAACGCTCAGCCTGCCGAGTTGGAGTGGTACGTGCTCTTGCACTGGCCAAGGCCTATTACCCCAAGATCGAGCCATCAATGCTTGTGAGCGGGTTTCCCGAGCTGAAAGCTGATGGCTCCAAGTTCTCGGGGAAAGACCTCAAGGCTATCAATGTCCAGATCCGCCACTCGGCCAGCCTAATCGCCGATACTCTTGACGTGAGCAAGCTCACTCCCGCCTATGATGATGAGGACCAACCTGTTCCCATTGAAGACCCGGAGCCTTTTGATATCCTGACCCTTTTCAAGGCAGAACCTGCAAAGAAAAAGGCTGCAGCAGACCCCAGTTCTATGCCATCTTCCACGACTCCGGTTGTCCCTCCTCCATCACGCGCTGCTTCCGGGGGTGACCCGGACGCTGAGAAGGAGAAAGAGACGGAGGAACACGACGAAGACCCGGCTTCCAAGACCACTCCCGCTGACTCGGCTGAAGAAGCCGAGTAAAGTTATTATCCTGTTACCTGCAAACAATTATTCTCCCAATAGGCATTGTAATATGCCTTTCAAACTTGTTTATTTGATAGTGCGTCTGTGCACTTTTGATACTATTCCTCTGGTTTGTAATACACTTAAACTCCTGTGGTTTTGATGACCCTTCTGGTTATCAATTTGATATGCACTTTTCGACCTTGTGTTGGCATAACTTTTGCTTTTATACGTTTTTTGCGATAAATATTGATTCTTGGTTTTGGAATGGTGGAAAATTTTCTTCCAAGTCCCCAAGACCCGGACTTTGGGTCGAGGGTTTTTCGGCTTGGGAAACTTTCCTTCTCAAGTCCCCAAGACTCGGGTTTTGGGTCTTGAGAACCTTGGCTTAGAATTTTTTTCCCTTTCTCAAGTCCCCAAGTCCCCAAGACCCGGATTTGGGGTCTGGGAATTAATGGATTTAAGAAAACTTTTTGCTTTATCCAAGTCCTCAACCGTACTACTATCTTTTATACACTTTGAAGTTTATGCTTAATGTATTATGAATTTCCGGTTGTTGCCTTTATTCTGCATAACTTATGGTTTGGATGATCCTTTTGACCCTCTTTGTTGTAAGCCGGCTTTCGCGTGGATACTCAATGTTGCTATAACTCTATGAAAACAGGGTCAAGCATCATGAATGATTGATTTATAGGCTAGCAAAACATGCCACTTTGTTGTGAGTCACATCAAGCTTAAACAAGAAAGGCCAAGAAAAGTTTTGCTCTATTGTCCAGGTTATGAGATTGCAACTGTACTTATTGCAAGTAATCAGCCCGCATACCTTAATGGCATCATGGCCGGGTCTGAGTTTGTAACTGTGCTATTCAAGCAATCAGCCCCCAAGACCTAGATATATGCTATGCAATAGTAGGCCTTCCGCTCTACCAGCTTACAGATAACATGAGTAAAGGCAAAATGTGTGTAAACTTAGAGCTTATTTAAACTATATTTCTTACAGTTGAATAATTTAATTAACTAAACATAATATACTTACCTGATATAAATCATGATCAAACATAGAAAAGTATGCGAAGAACTAAAAAATACAGGATTTAACCATCTCTTTATTGATATAAAAAGGTTAGGTCAGCAAGCCGCCTCATTAAAAACCATCCAGTCCCCTTAGGTACCCTGGATAGGAAAAGAGTGCATCTAAAACCTGCTGCATGTTACATCGTGCAATACAACTTGCAAACCGAGTCTATGCTAAGTGTAGTAGGGACGCAGCTGAGCCACGTTACATGGTCTTTCCCGCTCTTGCATAGATGAAGTGGTATGGGCAGTGTCATTGACAGAATCCGACTCTTCCCTTGCATCTATCAGGTAGTATGATCCATTGTGCAGATTCCGGCTTATAATGAATGGACCCTCCCATGGGGGAGATAGCTTGTGCTTTCCTTCCTTGGATTGTACTAAGCGCAACACCAGTTCTCCTTCCTGGAAAACACGGGTTTTGACTCGGCGACTGTGATACCGCCTCAAGTCCTGCTGATATATAGCTGAATGCTCCAATGCTTGCTCCCTGTGTTCTTCTAACATGTCCACATCGTCTTGCCGGGTCTTCTCGTTTTCTACCTCAACGTAAGCCGCCACGCGGGGAGAGTCATGGATAATGTCACTCGGAAGGACTGCCTCTGCACCATAAACCATAAAAAACGGGGTCATCTGAGTAGATCTGTTAGGTGTAGTGTCAATTCCCCAAACTACAGAAGGTAACTCCTCAACCCATGCTCCAGCAGGTCGGAGACACGGGACTCGTAATCGTGGTTTCAATCCCCGAAGTAACTTCTGGTTTGCTCTCTCCACCTGCCCATTAGCTTGCAGGTGAGCCACAGAGGCCACATCAAGCCGGATACCATTGTTTCCACAAAACTTCTCCATCTCTCCTAAGGACATGTTGGTTCTGTTGTATGTGATTATGCTGTGGGGGTATCCAAATCAGTGTATGATCTTCTTCAAGAATTTCACAGCTGTGGCTGCCTTACAGTTTGTAGCAGGCATGACCTCAACTCATTTTGTAAACTTATCAATAGCCACCAGCGGTTGGGTCTTTTTGCATGGAGACATGTGGAAAGGACCTACCATGTTCATACCCCAAACAGCGAACGACCAAGTCAAGGGAATCATCCGTAACTCCATATCCGGCACATGAGTTTGCCGAGCATACCTTTGACATCCATTGCATCTTGCCACCAAGCGTTCTGCATATGCTATAGCCGTGAGCCAAAAGAACCCGTGCCGATATGCCTTAGCCACAAGGGATCTTGTGGAGGCATGATGTCCACAATCACCTTCATGAATCTCCTTCAATATTTGACGGCCTTCTTCTGGGGCTACGCAGCGTAGACAGACACCTGCAACACTTCTCTTATAAAGCTCTCCGTTAATGATAGAATAACCCTTTGCTCGTCTCAAGATTTGCCGGGCTAAAACTTCCTGTTGTGGTAACTCGCTCCGTAGCAGAAATGCTAGGAACGGCTCTGTCTACTCCGGGATAGCATGCACCGCGGCCACAAACTCCACATCCGGGTCTTGACTAGCTGCTTCTTCCCCTGACTAGGTTTTGACGGAAGGTTGCCATAACTCGTCCAAAAATACATTGGGCGGAACCAGCTCACGGCGAGAACCGAGTCTTGAGAGTGCGTCTGCGGCCTCGTTCTTTCGCCGATCAATGTGCTCCACCTGATACCCGGAAA
This sequence comes from Alopecurus myosuroides, assembly GCA_028641055.1. NCBI lineage: Eukaryota > Viridiplantae > Streptophyta > Magnoliopsida > Poales > Poaceae > Alopecurus > Alopecurus myosuroides. Next base: position 181,943,059 of record CM054060.1, on the reverse strand, counting down.
AAGACCCGGCTACCTTCTCCACCTCTCTGCGGTATGCTGCCATTGTTGCATCCTTTCTGTCCCATGTTCCCGAGACCTGCTGTACCACGAGATCCGAGTCTCCGTAGCACCTTATCTACTTGATGTTCATCTCCTTTGCTATTCTTAGTCCATGCAACAGGGCCTCATACTCGGCTACGTTGTTGGAGCAATCGAAGTGAATCTGCAATACATAACTCACCTTATCTCCTTTTGGCGACGTGAGCACAACACCATCTCCTGATCCTTCATATTGCTTGGAGCCATCAAAATGTATCACCCAGGATTCTGAACTTGGCACCACTAAGGGCATGCTTGTTTGGGTCCAGTCATTAACGAAGTCGACCAGAGCTTGAGACTTGATCGCAGAACGGGGCTCATAGTTGATGTGAAAGTCTCCCATCTCGATGGCCCACTTGGCCACCCTGCCTGTTGCGTCTGAATTTCTTATGATATCTGCCATTGGAATTGAACTTACCACCGTAATAGGGTGTTCCTGAAAGTATGGCTTCAACTTCCGGCTGGCCATGAATACCCCCAAAACTAGCTGTTGCCAGTGAGGGTATCGCTGCTATGCTTCTGATAAGACATCACTTACATAATAAACCGGTCGTTGCACCGGGTGATCCTTTCCATCCTCCTTGCGCTCAACCACAACCACTGCGCTAACTGCCCGAGGCCCGGTTGCAACATATAGCAACATAGGTTCCTTAGGACTCGGCGCAGCTAAAAACGACGCCTCAGATAATTGCTTTTTTAGAGACTCAAATGCCTCATCCGCCTCTTGATCCCATACGAACTTGTCTGTTTTCTTCAAGAGTCGGTATAGGGGTATCGCTTTTTCTCCGCCGAGAAATGAACCGGCTTAACGCTTCTACGCATCCTGAAAGCTTCTGAACATGTTTCAGCTCTTCCGTCTTTTTTAAGCTCTGGATGGCTTTGATCTTTTCCGGGTTAGCCTCAATCACTCGCTCAGAAATGATGAAACCGAGTAACTTCCCCGCCGGAACCCCAAACACGCACTTTGTTGGGTTAAGCTTGATCTGGTATCTCCTTAGGTTCTTGAATGTCTCTTTGAGGTCATCAATGAACGTTTCTGCCTTCCTTGTTTTGATCACCACATCATCAACATAAGCGTGGACATTGCGTCCAATCTCGTCCTCAAAGCACTTCTGAATACACCGCTGATATGTTGCACCTGCATTCTTCAATCCAAAGGTCATGGTTTTGTAGCAAAAGGCCCCAAAAGGGGTTATGAATGACGTTTTCTCCCAATCCTCCTTTTTGAGTTTTATCTGGTGATACCCGGAATAAGCATCCAGGAAACATAACAGGTCGCTTCCCGCCACCGCGTCTATGATCTGATCTATCCTTGGAAGGGCAAACGGATCTTTAGGGAAATGCTTGTTGAGACTCGTGTAATCTATGCACATTCTCCACTCATTGTTCTTTTTCAACACTAACCGGGTTTGCGAACCAGTCCGGGTGAAAGACTTCCATGATAAAGCCGACCGCTAGGAGCCGGGCTACCTCTGCTCCTATAGCCTTTCTCCTTTCTTCGTTCATTTTTCTCAAACCTTGCTTTACTGGCCAGGACTTGGGATCGACATGCAAACTATGCTTAGCGAGCTCAGTCGGGATACCCGGCATGTCGCTAGGTGTCCAAGCGAACACATCCTGATTCTCGCGAACGAACTTTATGAGTGCCTCTTCCTCCTTATTATCTAGGTTAGAACCTATAGCAAACTGTTTGGAAGAGTCGCCCTCAACAAAAGCCACCATCTTCGTATCTTGGGCTGCTTTAAACTTGGCTCTCTCGTCGTCCGTGTTCGGTTTCTTCAAAACTGTTCGATCTTCCGGGTCTACCTGAGACCGGTACTACCTGAGTTCTTCCTTCGCACAAGCTTGTTCTGCGAGTACCGCATCTCCCTCATCACACTCTGCTTCCACAGCCCTGTTCCCATGTATAGTAATGGTTTGTTTAGGACCCGGGATTTTTAGCTGTAGGTACACATAACACGGCCTAGCCATGAATTTGGCGTAAGCCGGCCTTCCGAACAGCGCATGATAAGGACTACGCAACTTCACCACCTCAAATGTGAGCCACTCTACTCTGTAATTGTCCTTTGATTCTCCAAAAGCAACCTCCAGTGTAATCTTTCCCTCAGGGCAGGCCGAATGTCCTGGCACAATTCCGTGGAAAACCGTGGAACTTTTCTGCAACTGAGACTCCTTGAGCCCCATACGTAAAAAGGTGTCCCAGTATAGGATATTGATGCTACTCCCACCATCCATCAAAACTTTCTTCAGTTCGTAGCCATTGACCTGCGGCGCTACCACCAAAGCTAACACACCCGGATGTTCTATTGCTTCCGGGTGATCTCTCCTGCTCCCTGTTACCTCGTGATCTGACCATCTCAGGTATCTTGGGACGCCCGAGGAAACCGAGTTTACCGCCCTTTTGAGAACCTTTCTCTCCCATTTGGAGGTCCCAGTGGTGTGAACATGATATTGCCCTAACTGCTTTCGATTAGCCTGAAAGCCACCCGCACCACCCTGGTTATTACCCGGATTGTGGCCTCCTGCATTGCCTGCGGGGGGTGATCCGTTGACCGGGTTTCCACCCAGAACCGGCCCTCCTCCCCGGCCTGCGCCTCGTAGGGCCTTCTGTATCTCCTCGTTTTTCCATCTCTGTAAGTCCACGCATTGCTCCAATGAATGATTAGCCGGCTTGCCATTCCTACTATGACGCGGGCAAGGCATCCTGAAGGCTACTATGTGGTTAGCAGGCCGTGGTGGTCCTTGATAATTGCCTCCTCCGTTGAAGTTTCCTCCGTTGAAGTTTCCATCTACTCTAGGCCTTGGGAACCCGGCCTCGGTATTGGCGACTAGCTCGGAGTTTCCCTCATATGGACGTTTATGCTGGTTGTTTCCGTTACCACCTCCATTGTTACCCGGCGTGGCACCGTTGCCGGATTTTCCATTACTGCTCATGTTAGCCTTCCCTTTCTTTTCCTCGATGTCCTCTTCCGTGGTGTCAGTGGAGGCATGCTTGTTGCACACATCCATCAACTCCCCCATAGTGATTTCCCACATATGTCTACTGGATTTCATGCGCACCAATTTTTGCACCAAAGGCGTGTATCTGCATGTCTTTGCCATAGCTTGTATCGCGTCTTTCGGTTGAATATCAGTGGAAGAATGAAGTATCTCCATGACCCGGCGTACCCAGCTGCGTGTCGATTCTCCTTTTCTTTGGATACACCTGTCTAAGTCGGCGACTGTGTATAGTTTTCTGCAAGTTCCATGAAAATGTTTGATGAAAGCCGATTTTAACTCACTCCACGAATTGATGGATTTTTCAGGCAGATTGTTGAACCATCATTTTGCTGCTCCTTCAGACATCATAAGATACATAAACTTGGCTTGGAGTTTTTCTGAAGCATTGCGAAGAGACATAGCCATCTCGTAACTGCTCAACCAAGTCTCAGGATCCATGGTTGGCTCATAATTGACAACTTTTCCCGGTTCTTTAAACATATCCGGGTATGGTTCAACTCTGATGGCATCTGACATGCACTTGGGCCCGGCTAAGTTTGTCAGTACCGGCCTTGCGTGTGAAACATGAGATTCGGCGGGCACTGCAGGGGGTACGCCGCCTGCTGGCCCTCGCGCCGCAGACCCGGCCATACGCCTCGCCCGAGAACTGTTGACAATTGCTTGCGCCACTGAGACCGCGGGAGCCGCTGGCCTGTGAGGAGGAGGCGGCATTTGCTGCTGCTCTGCCCTCCGCTGCGTCGAGCATGACTGAATATTCCTCGTATTTCCGGGTTGCCGGCTGACATACGGCGTCCCGTGTAAACCACTCCTGTTATCCGGGTAATTAACCTGCTGAGCCACCGCGGTTCGCAACATCTCTATAGCTCGCCGGGTCTCAATCGTTTGGGGAGATTCTCCTAATGGAATACGGTCGAGCGCCAGAGTCGCGGCGTACACGTTATCCATGGGATTATTGAAGTCACCCGGTGGGGTGTGAAATCGCGACGGTGGTGGCGCAGCATTGCCTCCAGTGGTCCCGGCGGGTAACGCGGGTAACCCGGCTGGTACGTTAGCCGGCTGTCCCCCGAGCGTCGCTCCTTGATACCCGGTTCCCTGATTCACAGCTGGGATTGGCTGATCTTGTGGAGTGATGAATAACGCGACCGGCTGTAAATTTCCGCCTGTTGCAGGTAATCTCGTCTGATGCCTTTGATTATACATCCTAGTTGTTTGAGCCTGAATACGATCCTCCAATTCTTCTAACTCACGCTGGCGTGCGGCCATCCCTTGCCTCTCGGCTTCCACATCTCTTCTTTGTTGCTCGAATGCACGGCGAGCTACATCCAGATCTCGGGCACGTGCTGCTGCGTTTTTTGGGGTTATCACCGTTGCCAATACTGTGGGATCCAAGACTAGGTTATTGCTGAACAGAGCCGGGTTAAGTGGGTGTGAAGTTCCTGCACCTGCTGTTCTGTTCGCCATGAATCCGAACGTGTCTCTGAGATGAGCATTTTCCCATGTCTCGCTGGTAACCGATGCCGGCCCACCATCAACCCGTGCTATAATTGGGTTTCCGTTAGCCGGTGCTTGTTGCTGGGCCAGCGCTTGCGTCGCACCAGTCGCGGCTGCCGACACATCACCCTGATTAAGATTTATTGCAGGGGCTCTGTAGACCGCGACTCGGCGCGCAGTGCCTGGTGAAGACTCGTACTCTTCCTCTTCGTCGCTATCTTCTTCATACCAATCTTCGAGCAGATGCAAGATATATTCGGTATCGTCTTCTCCAATAGCCCGGCCACGCGGGGTCCATACCGGCTCCTCCGGCTGTTCCCTCTTCGTGGTGGGTTCCTTCTCCGGCTCTGCTGTCCCGACCGACTCTTCCCGTACGATTGAACATAGGTAGCGTCCCCTGACACAGAATCATACACTAGTAGGAGAAAGCCTATTAGTGACGAACATAATTGTGGTACCGCTGGCTAAGCACGGTTCGCCAGCGGGAACTCGCTAGTGGTAGCGGATTACCGCTGGCGAAGCGTTCTTCGCCAGCGGTAGGTAGAGGTACTGCTGGCGAACATCCCATTTGTTTGCCAGCGCTATGTTCGGCGGGAGTAAATACGAAGCTTACCACTGGCGAAGCAAACGAGTAGTGCGCCAGTTTTATTACATGTAGATTTTTTTTAAAAATCATACGAAGCGGCCGACTAGCGCCACCGGCTTGGGCTCGGAGAGCAGGGGAGAGCGCCGCCGCCGGGAAGGACTCGCATTCCGGCGCCTGGCCGTGGAGGACACAGCCGCGAGCACCTCGGCCGCGTCGTCGTCGCACACGGACGCCTTTGTAACATCCCAAGGATGAAAAATAGCCTTTAGAATGTTTTGCTCTCTGTTATTTTATGTTTTGCATCATGGCATCATGTTGATTGCATTTGTTTTGCTTGTTTTCCTTTTGTTTTCCAACTGTTTTCATTTGTTTTCCTTTGTTTTCTATTTGAATTTCAAACCAAAATTCAAACCTTTTGTTTCATCCTTGTGATGTTACAATTTCCAAAAGGATATTTCAAATCAAAACAATCAATTGTTTCCATTAAAGTGAGATTCCAAGTTGTTGTTTTGTTTCTATCAAAAATTTATTTAATATCAAACCCTTTTCAAATTCAATTATGATTTTCTTCCAAACAGCAACTCTGTTGAAAATTATAAAAATTGCAAACCATTCAATCAGTTGTTCCCATTAAATCCCTAAGGGTCAACTATTTAAAAATTGTGGTTTTAATAGTTCAACTAATCCAATTGTTATTTCAAATTCAAATCAAATCAATCCTATTTATCACATTTCAATATGGGTTTAAATATTACAATTTTGCAAACCAATTAAATTCAATAATGTTTGTATAATTGATTGAACTTATTAAATACAATTTGTTTATTTCCCAAAACTCCAACCCAAACACTATTTGAGAATGACCTAACAATTTAATATCACAGTAATAATTCAAGTTGTTGAAAGTATTTTTTTACTGCCTTGTTGTTGTTTTGCAAATTAATAACATTCAATTATCAACTCAAAAAAAAACCCAAACTCTATTGGTACAATTCAACTACAAACTTTAAATCAAATTAAATTTTCAAATTGTGAAATAATGTTAACTCTTGCTTTAATTGCTGTTTTGGAAAATTAACACAAATAAGTCCTAAGGGAAAACCCTAACCCTTTTCTCTCTCTCTCCCTTTTATCCTTTACAAAAAAAAGAAATCAAAGGGAAAAAAAGTAGCAAAGGAGAGAGGCAGCCCACCCCCCCTTTCCCTTTTCTCCCCCCAAGCCCATCTCTTTTCTGGCCCAGTACCTTTTCCTTGTCGTCTTCCTCCTCCCACGTCACCCTCCTGTACGAACAGCAGCAGAACCGATCGATCACCTCCTCCCCCCTCCAGATCACTGCCGTACCGAGCTCCTCTCTACCATAAAACCACCTACCCTCTGCCAAACCCTAGACCCCTCTCCTCTAGCCCTAGCGCCGCCGTTTCTCCTCTCTTCTCCCCCCCGATTCCCTTCTGTTCTGAAACCCAAGCATTGAACCACCTCACTGCCTCCTCATAGCGGCAACACCACGGTCACCTCGAGGACTTGCCGTCCCCGGGAATGGAACTGGCTCTCCTCCCGCTCCAAGATTGCTGTAGGCATCATCGGCCGTTACTGCCCGAGCCGCCGCCGCCGTGAAGTTTCTGCCGCCGGCCAAGCTTCTGCCGCTGCACCTCTGTCCGCCCCGACCGCCTCCCTGTACGCTCGGTGAGGCCTCGATCCCCTCCTTCTTCCCTCGTCTCTCCTCCCCCTTTGAACCGCAATCCACCACCCCACACAGCGCCTCCACCACGGCGCCCCCCACCGGCGATCGCCCTGCCGTCGCTGCCCCGGTGACTTACCTGCTGCGTGCGTTAACTGAAGAACGTTCAGTTCAGAAAGAAACCCGCAGCCACACCTCTTACCCCCCCGAGTCCCCTTCTATCAGCAATCGATCGCTCCACCCCACTGGCAGAGACACCCAGCGCGCAAGCCTCGGATCCCGGGATCAACTCCCCGCACCCCACCTTTTCTGCCACTATTTTTCGATTTGTTCAGATGAAGGTTCTGAATGATAACCCCACTGCGAACTGTTCCCTGTCAACACGCAGAGAAGCACCCCACTGGTTCTGTCCCCCCAGCGCAAGCAGGAGGTGGGGGGTTCGATTCCCCCCTCCCACATTAAACCCAAAACCTTTTCTCCTTTTTGTTTTGTCACAGAAACTTCCAGTAATCACAACCAAGCCCCTATATCTTTAATTCTAGCCCCTGGAAAATATTTTCTAAGTCCCTAATAAGTTAAAAATGGCAGATTTACCCCAAATCTTGTAAATTGCATAAGAAAATAATTTTAACTCCAATTTTAACTTTTTAAATATGTTTTCTGTCCCAAATTAAATGTTCTATCCAAATATAAAATTTGTTTACTGTTTTGAATATTTTAAATTGGTGCAATATTTGAATTCTTGTTTAAATCACTTAAACTTGCAAAATTCATAACTTGTTCATAAAAATTCCAAATTCAACAAACTAAATATGTTTTCCAATCAACTTTTCATGTACTTTCCAAATATGAATTTTGTTTGCTGTTTTGAATAATTTAAATTGCTGAAAACAACTGTTTCTTATTTATTGCATTTAAAATTGCCAAAATCATAACTTGCTCATTTTAAATCCAATTTCAAAAAATGAAATATGTACTCCATGCAAAATTAAACCACCTTTTCAAATATAAAATTTGTTTCATGTTTTGAATAATTAAAATTGGTTAAATAATTTAAACCTTGTTTAATTCATTTAATATTGCTAAATTCATAACTTGATCAAAACAAATTCTTTTGGGACATATAAAATATGTTTTCAAACCATCAAAGCATAACCTTTTCAAATATGAACTTCACTCAATGTTTTGCACAAATAAAAACTCAAATAAGTTCATGTTTGAATTAAAATCATTTAATTCTTGCTTAAACTTGTTTAATTCATAAATAATTTATTTGAAATCCTTTTGCAACAAGTGAAACATGTAATCCACCCAAAATCTTGTGTTCTTTTCAAATATAAACTTTGTTATCTATTTTGAACAATTTAACTTGATGAAAACAACAAATGCTTGTGTGACACCTTTAAGTAACCAAAATTCCAAAACTTAATAAATGAATTTCCAAACTTGTTAAACCTTATTTCCATTTGGTTCTATTGTTGTTATTTTGTTGTTTTCCTCATCCATGCATCATGCTAATCAACTTTCACAAGATGATTAGTTGTAAAACAATTAATTCAACCATAAATCATGGGCTTTTCATATGCAACCCAGTTGCATGTGGGTCCATTTAATCATGTTGTTACCACATCAACTAGTTTATTTTGATGCATCAAATAAATGGTCATGCATCATCCCATGTTTGTGCACTATGCCATGTTATTGATTGCTTATCTTTCTGCGTTGTCTGTTTGCTTCTTCTCGGATAAACGACGACGTTGAGACCGACGATACTTACGACACCCCTTCTAAGGAGTTAGCTCAGTACCAGGCTACTGGGTTTGCAGGCAAGTTATCACTCACATGAACCATCGTGTTCCTTTCAACATTGGATACCGATACTTTCCGTTGTCTATTCTGCTAGCCCTATGAATAGTTGTTTCTGTTACGAACCTATCACATGTATCCTTTAGCCCTGATATTGCCTCACCTCCATACCTATAACCATTGCTTGTTGCCCGTGTCTTACTAGCATGCTTAGGTTGTTTTGCTCGAGTCTGTTACCCGTTACTTTCTGTTGCTATTTCTATTACGTTCTGGGGGCTCGATGTTTAATCAATCAATCATGCTAATGTTATTGTTAAATAATAATTTGATGATAAGGCACCGGCAGGAGGCCCAGGGTGGTTTTGAGGCCTGCTAGTGTCGACCCTAATAGGAAAAGGGTCTTGTCTACTGATCCATGATGAGCGCACTAACCGCATGTGGGAAGCGAGTATGGGCGCCCCCCTCAATTTGATTCGATTCGCATCTCGTCCAAATCGCCACACGTAGTTCGGGCTTTCCATTTGCTGCATGCATGATCTTGCGAGCCCAGGCCAGGGTGGAACTTTTTTAGTCGGCATTTAGGGCGGCGTGATCTTCCAGTGCTATGAGGGTCCCCTTTTCTTCGTGGGGCTCGATTAGCCGCGCACGCACAGCACGTGGTGCTTTGGGCTTGATGCGAAGAAGAGTTGAGTTGTGTTGAGTACCTCGCTTGGTGGGTTTGATTCCCGTCTGGCGGGTTATTCTTACGTGTACGGCCAAATTGGTGCACCCCTGCAGGGATAAATCTTCTCGAGAAGCCGTGTTTTCCGCGGTTATGGACTACTTGGTGAAAGTACTGGCTAACAAGTACTCAGGACAACTTAAACCTAATGATTAACAACCTTACACCCAATGATTAACAACTTGACTAATAATAGGCTTATTGACACAATAATTTGAACCATCTTTAATCCAACTGTGTGAGTTATCCTCGGATTGCTTCTTTGGATAAGGGGCGAGATCCAGGATGGGTTTGTTTGAGGTTAGTTGATAGGTTGGTTACGATACTCGATCTTATCTCCTTGCTGTTAGCCGGAAGTGGTAGTAACTCTGTAGTTGTTTAGAGCAGCCAGTTGCAGCATCTTTTATATCCCCTTCCTTCCGTTAAACCCAAAGCATCTGTGCTTGGTGTTGACGGGCTACACTTTGGTGAACTGTGAGTCTTGCTTGCCAGTACGTTTATGTACTGACCCCTTTGGGGCTGTGGTTTCCGCAGACCTACGTTTCGAGGATCTACATGGTGGCTACTACGTGGAGTATGACGAGACTGCTGACGAGTAGATAGCGGACCCGGGCAGGATCCGAGACTTCGTGGATGGGCTCCGTCTGTTCGTTTCCGGCCTCTTAGGCCTATCTGGTTCTTGTCTGTACTCAGACATTTTGGATGCTTCCGCTGTGATGTAATGATGATATGTTGGGGCATGTGCCCTCTGGATGATTGTATTTGCTATCTCTGCTCTAGTGAGAGCCATTTGCAACTTATTTCAATATTTTGTGTCGTAGAGATCTGTTGTGATATCACTTGTTCCAATGCCGTTGACGTACCATGTGTGTATGTTTTGAAGTACGTCAATGGAAGTATCCTGATTTCTATGGGATAGTTTACGTCGACGCTGAATGGATAGGGGTTGGTTGTCACACATACGTGTGTTGGCCTACTCGTAAGAGGACGCGGGTGCCGGTAAGCCCCGTAATCCAATCTACTACTGTTCAACGGAACGGCGAGTATCCTTTAGAAGTCCGGGTGCGACAAATGGTATCAGAGCCTGTCTGCCTGTAGGATCCCTTTTTACTGGTCGCAGTTGAGTCTAGAAACTATTTTGTAGCTATATAGGAAAAATGAAACGTGAGAGTAGGAGTTATGTTCTTTTTCTTCTTTCCCCACCCACCCTCCCTTTTCTGGTAAGGAAGTGCAACGTTGTTTTCCCTTCTCATCTAAACTTTCAAGTTAGGATTTCACGAATTCTGGTTTCTCTAGGATGGTTATATCTACTAGACCATAGGAATGGAGGTGGTTGTGACATGATTTATCATGTTGCCTACTCATGATTGAGAACGGAGGCGTGTAAGCCCCGGAAGCAAATCCTCTATTCCTTAAGCAGTAGATATTGATCCTTTAGAAGCCCGGATGGGTTTTCCGTAGTACCTCAGGAGTGTTTTGGTCTCGTTTTCCCGGTGTTGCTTCGTTATCCTGTTCTTCTCAACATCCTTTTCGTCCGTTGAAATCTTGTTGTTGTTTTCCACTTCAATTCTTCTACCGATGTCTAATCAAAACTTCCCAAATATCAAGTCTATCTGGCCAGAAAGGTTGTTGTTGTTGTTGTTGTTGTTGTTGTTGTTGTTGATTCCAGGCTATGAGAGCTGGCATTCCTATCACCTGGGGTTGTTTCGAGGAAGCATTCCTGAATCACCACATTCCAGATAGTCTATTCCCCAAATGAATCAAGTTCTATCCAGCTATACACCCTCAATACAAAACCTCTCCCTTTACTTGAAAATGTTCCGGTGGTTTGTGAATTCCCTGACATCTTTCCAGAAGAGTTGCCAGGATTACCTATCGTTTTGAACTTCCAGAAAAAAAAACTATCCAAGGTGCACGATGTGTTTCACGTGTCACAGCTCAAGAGGATCTTCGCAAGAAGTATCCGGACCTTTTCTTTTCTCAGTAGGAATCTCGGGGCGCGATTCCTTCAAGGGGGGGGCGTTTTGTAACATCCCAAGGATGAAAAATAGCCTTTAGAATGTTTTGCTCTCTGTTATTTTATGTTTTGCATCATGGCATCATGTTGATTGCATTTGTTTTGCTTGTTTTCCTTTTGTTTTCCAACTGTTTTCATTTGTTTTCCTTTGTTTTCTATTTGAATTTCAAACCAAAATTCGAACCTTTTGTTTCATCCTTGTGATGTTACAATTTCCAAAAGGATATTTCAAATCAAAACAATCAATTGTTTCCATTAAAGTTAGATTCCAAGCTGTTGTTTTGTTTCTATCAAAAATTTATTTAATATCAAACCCTTTTCAAATTCAATTATGATTTTCTTCCAAACAGCAACTCTGTTGAAAATTATAAAAATTGCAAACCATTCAATCAGTTGTTCCCATTAAATCCCTAAGGGTCAACTATTTAAAAATTGTGGTTTTAATAGTTCAACTAATCCAATTGTTATTTCAAATTCAAATCAAATCAATCCTATTTATCACATTTCAATATGGGTTTAAATATTACAATTTTGCAAACCAATTAAATTTAATAATGTTTGTATAATTGATTGAACTTATTAAATACAATTTGTTTATTTCCCAAAACTCCAACCCAAACACTATTTGAGAATCACCTAACAATTTAATATCACAGTAATAATTCAAGTTGTTGAAAGTATTTTTTTACTGCCTTGTTGTTGTTTTGCAAATTAATAACATTCAATTATCAACTCAAAAAAAAACCCAAACTCTATTGGGACAATTCAACTACAAACTTTAAATCAAATTAAATTTTCAAATTGTGAAATAATGTTAACTCTTGCTTTAATTGTTGTTTTGGAAAATTAACACAAATAAGTCCTAAGGGAAAACCCTAACCCTTTTCTCTCTCTCTCCCTTTTATCCTTTACAAAAAAAAATCAAAGGGAAAAAAAGTAGCAAAGGAGAGAGGCAGCCCACCCCCCTTTCCCTTTTCTCCCCCCAAGCCCATCTCTTTTCTGGCCCAGTACCTTTTCCTTGTCTTCTTCCTCCTCCCACGTCACCCTCCTGTACGAACAGCAGCAGAACCGATCGATCACCTCCTCCCCCCTCCAGATCACTGCCGTACCGAGCTCCTCTCTACCATAAAACCACCTACCCTCTGCCAAACCCTAGACCCCTCTCCTCTAGCCCTAGCGCCGCCGTTGCTCCTCTCTTCTCCCCCCCGATTCCCTTCTGTTCTGAAACCCAAGCATTGAACCACCTCACTGCCTCCTCATAGCGGCAACACCACGGTCACCTCGAGGACTTGCCGTCCCCGGGAATGGAACCGGCTCTCCTCCCGCTCCAAGATTCCTGTAGGCATCATCGGCCGTTACTGCCCGAGCCGCCGCCGCCGTGAAGTTTCTGTCGCCGGCCAAGCTTCTGCCGCTGCACCTCTGTCTGCCCCGACCGCCTCCCTGTACGCTCGGTGAGGCCTCGATCCCCTCCTTCTTCCCTCGTCTCTCCTCCCCCTTTGAACCGCAATCCACCACCCCACACAGCGCCTCCACCACGGCGCCCCCCACCAGGGATCGCCCTGCCGTCGCTGCCCATGTGACTTACCTGCTGCGTGCGTTAACTGAAGAACGTTCAGTTCAGAAAGAAACCCGCAGCCACACCTCTTACCCCCCCCCCGAGTCCCCTTCTATCAGCAATCGATCGCTCCACCCCACTGGCAGAGACACCCAGCGCGCAAGCCTCAGATCCCGGGATCAACTCCCCGCACCCCACCTTTTCTGCCACTATTTTTCGATTTGTTCAGATGAAGTTTCTGAATGATAACCCCACTGCGAACTGTTCCCTGTCAACACGCAGAGAAGCACCCCACTGGTTCTGTCCCCCCATCGCAAGCAGGAGGTGGGGGGTTCGATTCCCCCCTCCCACATTAAACCCAAAACCTTTTCTCCTTTTTGTTTTGTCACAGAAACTTCCAGTAATCACAACCAAGCCCCTGTATCTTTAATTCTAGCCCCTGGAAAATATTTTCTAAGTCCCTAATAAGTTAAAAATGGCAGATTTACCCCAAATCTTGTAAATTGCATAAGAAAATCATTTTAACTCCAATTTTAACTTTTTAAATATGTTTTATGTCCCAAATTAAATGTTCTATCCAAATATAAAATTTGTTTACTGTTTTGAATATTTAAATTGGTGCAATATTTGAATTCTTGTTTAAATCACTTAAAATTGCAAAATTCATAACTTGTTCATAAAAATTCCAAATTCAACAAACTAAATATGTTTTCCAATCAACTTTTCATGTAATTTCCAAATATAAATTTTGTTTGCTGTTTTGAATAATTTAAATTGCTGAAAACAACTGTTTCTTATTTATTGCATTTAAAATTGCCAAAATCATAACTTGCTCATTTTAAATCCAATTTCAACAAATGAAATATGTACTCCATGCAAAATTAAACCACCTTTTCAAATATAAAATTTGTTTCATGTTTTGAATAATTAAAATTGGTTAAATAATTTAAACCTTGTTTAATTCATTTAATATTGCTAAATTCATAACTTGATCAAAACAAATTCTTTTGGGACATATAAAATATGTTTTCAAACCATCAAAGCATAACCTTTTCAAATATGAACTTCACTCAATGTTTTGCACAAATAAAACCTCAAATAAGTTCATGTTTGAATTAAAATCATTTAATTCTTGCTTAAACTTGTTTAATTCATAAATAATTTATTTGAAATCCTTTTGCAACAAGTGAAACATGTAATCCACCCAAAATCTTGTGTTCTTTTCAAATATAAACTTTGTTATCTATTTTGAACAATTTAACTTGATGAAAACAACAAATGCTTGTGTGACACCTTTAAGTAACCAAAATTCCAAAACTTAATAAATGAATTTCCAAACTTGTTAAACCTTATTTCCATTTGGTTCTATTGTTGTTATTTTGTTGTTTTCCTCATCCATGCATAATGCTAATCAACTTTCACAAGATGATTAGTTGTAAAACAATTAATTCAACCATTAATCATGGGCTTTTCATATGCAACCCAGTTGCATGTGGGTCCATTTAATCATGGTGTTACCACATCAACTAGTTTATTTTCATGCATCAAATAAATGGTCATGCATCATCCCATGTTTGTGCACTATGCCATGTTATTGATTGCTTATCTTTCCGCGTTGTCTGTTTGCTTCTTCTCGGATAAACGACGACGTTGAGACCGACGATACTTACGACACCCCTTCTAAGGAGTTAGCTCAGTACCAGGCTACTGGGTTTGCAGGCAAGTTATCACTCACATGAACCATCGTATTCCTTTCAACATTGGATACCGATACTTTTTGTTGTCTATTCTGCTAGCCCTATGAATAGTTGTTTCTGTTACGAACCTATCACATGTATCCTTTAGCCCTGATATTGCCTCACCTCCATACCTATAACCATTGCTTGTTGCCCGTGTCTTACTAGCATGCTTAGGTTGTTTTGCTCGAGTCTGTTACCCGTTACTTTCTGTTGCTATTTCTATTACGTTCTGGGGGCTCGATGTTTAATCAATCAATCATGCTAATGTTATTGTTAAATAATAATTTGATGATAAGGCACCGGCAGGAGGCCCAGGGTGGTTTTGAGGCCTGCTAGTGTCGACCCTAATAGGAAAAGGGTCTTGTCTACTAATCCATGATGAGCGCACTAACCGCATGTGGGAAGCGAGTATGGGCGCCCCCCTCAATTTGATTCGATTCGCATCTCGTCCAAATCGCCACACGTAGTTCGGGCTTTCCATTTGCTGCATGCATGATCTTGCGAGCCCAGGCCAGGGTGGAACTTTTGTAGTCGGCATTTAGGGCGGCGTGATCTTCCAGTGCTATGAGGGTCCCCTTTTCTTCGTGGGGCTCGATTAGCCGCGCACGCACATCACGTGGTGCTTTGGGCTTGATCCGAAGAAGAGTTGAGTTGTGTTGAGTACCTCACTTGGTGGGTTTGATTCCCGTCTGGCGGGTTATTCTTACGTGTACGGCCAAATTGGTGCACCCCTGCAGGGATAAATCTTCTCGAGAAGCCGTGTTTTCCGCGGTTATGGACTACTTGGTGAAAGTACTGGCTAAAAAGTACTCAAGACAACTTAAACCTAATGATTAACAACCTTACACCCAATGATTAACAACTTGACTAATAATAGCCTTATTGACACAATAATTTGAACCATCTTTAATCCAACTGTGTGAGTTATCCTCGGATTGCTTCTTTGGATAAGGGGCGAGATCCAGGATGGGTTTGTTTGAGGTTAGTTGATAGGTTGGTTACGATACTCGATCTTATCTCCTTGCTGTTAGCCGGAAGTGGTAGTAACTCTGTAGTTGTTTAGAGCAGCCAGTTGCAGCATCTTTCATATCCCCTTCCTTCCGTTGAACCCAAAGCATCTGTGCTTGGTGCTGACGGGCTACACTTTGGTGAACTGTGAGTCTTGCTTGCCAGTACGTTTATGTACTGACCCCTTTGGGGCTGTGGTTTCCGCAGACCTACGTTTCGAGGATCTACATGGTGGCTACTACGTGGAGTATGACGAGACTGCTGACGAGTAGATAGCGGACCCGGGCAGGATCCGAGACTTCGTGGATGGGCTCCGTCTGTTCGTTTCCGGCCTCTTAGGCCTATCTGGTTCTTGTCTGTACTCAGACATTTTGGATGCTTCCGCTGTGATGTAATGATGATATGTTGGGGCATGTGCCCTCTGGATGATTGTATTTGCTATCTCTGCTCTAGTGAGAGCCATTTGCAACTTATTTCAATCTTTTGTGTCGTAGAGATCTGTTGTGATATCACTTGTTCCAATGCCGTTGACGTACCATGTGTGTATGTTTTGAAGTACGTCAATGGAAGTATCCTGATTTCTATGGGATAGTTTACGTCGACGCTTAACGGATAGGGGTTGGTTGTCACACATACGTGTGTTGGCCTACTCGTAAGAGGACGCGGGTGCCGGTAAGCCCCGTAATCCAATCTACTACTGTTCAACGGAACGGCGAGTATCCTTTAGAAGTCCGGGTGCGACAGCCTTGGCGTGGGCAACCACTCAGCGGCGTTGGCGCGCACAAGTCCTGGTTGGGACGTGGCGCATGGCGTGGTTGGGACGAGGTCGCTGCGCCGTGATTCCCCGTGATTTCGTTGGGGAGCGCACACGGTCCAGAGTCCTAGGGCGGCGATGATGGCCAACAGGAGCGGCGCGGCTGCAGGGCTCGACCCGAGCAGCCCTAGCGCGGGGGTGGCGGCGGGGGAGGAGGACGCGGTGGGAGGAGGACGGGGGAGGAGGACGCGCCGAGGTCCGGGGACGGGGCGCTGCGGTACGTCGGCGGGCAGATGCGGCTCATCTCCGTGCCCCGCACCGCCTCCTTCGGGGAGCCCATGCGGAAGGTGGAGGCGGCCGACGAGAGCGCCGCCGCCAACGCTGCAACCGGCGGGGTGCTCGTCAAGTACCAGCTCCCGGGGGAGGACCTCGACTCGCTCATTTCGATCTCCTCCGTGGAGGACTACGAGAACATGCTGGACGAGTATGAGAAGCTAGCCGTCGCCGCGCCCGACGGCTACGCCAAGCTCCGCGCGCATCTTCCTCTTCCCGGCCTCCGGGAGCGAGGCGTCCGGCTCCGGCTCGCACCTCGCCGCCGCCGTCGTCGACGAGTCGCAGGAGGCGCTGCGTGCGGTTGTGTGCGTTCTGTGTGTGTGCGTGAGAAAAGGGATAAGGAGAGAGAGCGAGGAGGGAAGTGTGTGCCTTGGGAAACGCTGCATGCGGTTGTGTGCGTGTACGTGTTGCCAGTTGCCTTGTAACATCCCAAGTATGAAAACACCCCTAGAATGTTTGCTTCTTGTTTAATTATTGTTTTGCATCATGGCATCTTAATCATTGCATTTGTTTTCCATTTGTTTGCATCTGTTTTCCTTTGTTTTACCAGTTGAAATTCAAACAATATTCAAACCTTTGTTTCATACTTGTTATGTTACAACTTTTTTCCAAATAAAAAGTTCAAATAAAACATCATTTTGTTTCTATGAAAATGGAAAACTCAAACTAGTGATTTATTCCTTTTGATATTTCACTTAAATTCAATTTGCTTTCAATTTCAATTGCAAATTACAAACAGAAAAACTTTGAAATTTATGGAAATTACCAAAACAATCCAATCACTTGTTTCAATTAAAAACTTGAATTTAAAATTTTAAGTTGATCAAGTTAAGTTAATCAATTAATATTACAATTCCATCAAATTTCAAACAAATTTTAAACAGCCACATAATTTAAATATTTTTGGGAATCAAAAACTTACAATTTGTTGCTGTTAAAAGAATCAAGCAATACCAATTTTCTCCTACATTTTTCTAACATCAAACCTTTACTTTCTTCCTATTTCTAACTCAGCAAAAAAAAAGTAACAAACGAAATATTAAAAGAAAAAAAAACGCACAGGAGAGGGGGAGAGGCAGGCCCAGCCCACCCAGGCTGCAGCCCGTTACCTTCTCCCCCGACCTCCTTACAAGTGACGTCGTTCATGGTGACAGCGACATGCTGCTCCACCCCATCCCCCTCCCTCCTATATCTACTCCTCACCCGGTGCAAAAACCCTAACCCTAACCCTAGCCGCACCCTCTCCCTTCTCTCCCCATCTCCGCCGCCATCGAGAGGAGAAACGCCACCGTCTTCCCTCTGCCACGGCCGCCGCTCGCCGGAACACGGCGCCGCCGCCTCCGTCTCCCTCCGGCCGCGCAGAGGGCACCCCTACGAAGAGGGTAATCTCCTCTTTCCATTCTGCCACTCACCCGCTCGATCTCCTTGCTGTTTGCACCGTGATCTTCTATGCCATCGCTGCCTGTTCGTGCTTGTTTTCCCGTCAGAGAAGAACATCTGCAGGTGTTCGTTTGCAAGTTCAGTTAACGCAGTAGGGTTGGTACAAAAACCAATCGATCCCTATCCATCAAACCAGCCGCAGCGGCCTGTTGGTAGCGCACGCTACGCGCGCAGCAGCTCGCGAGATCGAATCCCCAGCCCCCCACCTTTTCTGTTCCTTATTTTTCGAATTATTCAGTGCAATTGCTGAACCTTAAGCCCCCTGCTAGCGTTTGTCTGTCAACAAAGCCGCACCACCGCAGTGGTTGGTGTCCACTGCGTGCTAGCAGGAGGGCAGGGGTTCGAATCCCCCCTGCATCGAAAACCAATCTTTTTTTCTTTCTTATTTTCCTAGATCCAGATCCTCCAATTTACTCACAAGTCCCTGTTACTTTTATCTAGGTCCCTGTAATTTTTTCTTTCCAAGTCCCTGCAACTTTTTTCTAGGTCCATAGTTATTTCTATCACCCATAAATATGCTTAAACTTGGTAATTTAATAACTTTTGTTTGGAAACTCCAATTGCAAAACTTTAAGCATGTAAACCACTCCATTTTAAATTCTCTACCCAAATATAAAATTTGTTTACTGTTTTGAATATTTTAAATTGGTGAAATATTTGAATTCTTGTTTAATTCATTTAAATTTGCAAATTTCATAACTTGAGCATAAAAATTCCAAACTCAACAAATAAAATATGTTTTCCATCCCATTTTTCATGTACTTTGCAAATATAAACTTTGTTTCATGTTTTGAATAATTATAATTGGTTAAATAATTTAAACCTTGTTTAAATCATTTAAAATTGCTAAATTCATAACTTGCTCAACTTAAATTATTTTTGAACATATGAAATATGTTTTCAAACTAGAAAAGTATAAAATTTTCAAATATGAAATTGGTTTAATGTTTTGAACAAATAAAATTCAAATAATATTCCTACTTGAATTTAATTCATTTAAATCTTGTTTGACTTGTTTAATTCATAAATAATTCATCTTAATTCCTTTTTCAATAATTGAAACATGTATTCCACCTAAAATTGTGTGTACTTTCCAAATATGAATTTTGTTATTTGTTTTGAACAATTAAAATTGATGAAAACAACAAATGCTTGTGTAACACCTTTAAGGAACCAAAATTCCTTAACTTAATAACTAAAATTCCAAACTTGGTAAACCTTATTTCAAATTGTTTCTATTGTTGTTATTTTGTTGTTTTCCTCATCCATGCATCATGCTAATCCACTTTCACCTGTTGATTAGTTGTAAAACAATTATTCCAACCTTAATTGATGGGCTTTTCATATGCAACTCAAATTGCATGTGGGTCCATTTAATCATGTTATTACCATGTCAACTAGTTTATTTTGATGCATCAATTAAATGGTCATGCATCATCCCATGATTGTGCATTATGCCATGTTATTGATTGTTTGTCTCTTTGCGTTGTTTGTTTGCTTCTTCTCGAATAGACGACGACGTTGAGACAGACGAGCTTTACGACACCCCTTCTGAGGATCTAGCCCAGTACCAGGCTACTGAGTTTGCAGGCAAGTATTCACTCACATGAACCACTGTGTTCCTTTCAACATTGGTTACCGATACTTTCCGTTGTCTATTCTGCTAGCCCTATGAATAGTTGCTTCTGTTACGAACCTATCACCTGTTATCCTTTACCCTGATATAGCCTCACCTCCACACCTATAACCCCTTTGCTTGTTGCCCGTGTCTTACTAGCATGCTTAGGGTTGTTTTGCTCAAGTCTGTTACCCGTTACTTTCTGTTGCTATATTTCTATCATGTTCTGGGGCTCAATGTTAAACAACAACCTGTTAATTTTGAGGTAATAATAATTTTGCTGATAAGGCACCGGCAGGAGGCCCGGCGTGGTTTTGAGGCCTGCTAGTGTCGCCCCTAATTAGGAAAAGGGTCTTGTCTACTGATCCATGATGAGCGCACTAACCGCATGTGGGAAGCGTGTATGGGCGCCCCCCTCAATTTGATTCGATTCGCATCTCGTCCAAATCGCCTCATTTAGTTCGGGTTTTCCATTTGCCGCATGCATATGCAGGTGCGAACCCTTGGTACCAGGGTGGAACTTTTGTAGCCGGCATTTAGGGAGACACGTTCTTAGAGTGCTATGAGGGTCCCCTTTTCTTCGTGGGGCTTGATTAGCCGTGCGCTCACTGCACGGGGTTCTTTGGGCTTGATGCGAAGAAGAGTTGAGTTGTGTTGAGTGCCCCGCTTGGTGGGAGGCATTCCATCTGGCGGGTTATTCTTACGTGTACGGCCAAATTGGTGCACCCCTGCAGGGATAAATCTTCTCGAGAAGCCGTGTTTTCCGCGGTTATGGTTGACTTGGTGAAAGTACTGGCTAACAAGTACTCAGAACAACTTACACCTAACTAATGATAACTTGACTAGTAATAGGCTTATTGACACAACAACTTGAACCATCACTAATCCAACGGTGTGAGTTATCCTCGGATTGCTTCTTTGGATAAGGGGCGAGATCCAGGATGGGTTTGATTGGAGTTAGTTATAGTTGGTTACGATACGCTATCTTACCTCCTTTCTGTTAGCCGGAAGTTGTAGTACGTTTCTGTAGTTGGTCAGTGCAGCCAGCCGCCGCATCTTTTGTATCACCCTTTCTTCCGTTGAACCCAAAGCATCTGTGCTTGCTGTTGACGGGTTACACCTTGGTGAACTGTGAGTCTTGCTTGCCAGTACGTTTATGTACTGACCCCTTTGGGGCTGTGGTTTCCGCAGACTACGCCTACGAGGATCCCCGTGACGGCTACTACGTGGAGTTTGACGAGGCTGCTGACGAGTAGATAGCGGACCCGGGCAGGATCCGAGACATCGTGGATGGGCTCCGTCTTTTCGTTTTCCCGGCTTCTTAAGCCTATTTGGATTTTGTCTGTACTCAGACCCTTTGAATGCTTCCGCTCAGATGTAATGATGATATGTTGGGACATGTGTCCTCAGGATGATTGTATTTGCTATCTCTGCTCTAGTGAGAGCTATTTGCAACTTATTTCTATTTATTTGTGTCTTAGAGATATGTTGTGCTATCATTCTGTTAAACGCCGTTGACGTACCATGTGTGTATGGTATGAAGTACGTCAATGGTAGTATCTTGATTTCTATGGGATGGTTTACGTAGACGATGAACAGTAGGGGTTGGTTGTCACACATACGTGTGTTGGCCTACTCGTAAGAGATGCGGGTGCCGGTAAGCCCCGTAATCCAATCAACTACTGTTCAACGGAACTGCGAGTATCCTTTAGAAGTCCGGGTGCGACATGCCTGCATGTGTGTACTGATCGATGGACCAAGTCACCAAGAGATAAGGAGAGAGAGGGAGTAGCTAGGGTCCAGCCCGCGCGTACGTGTGTGCTGCTACTGCTGGCAAAGAAAAGCAACGATTTCTCAGCGGTAAGATATGTACTACTGGCGCACATACAATCTTGTTAGCCAGCGGTAGTTAGTGCCACTGGATTGCTGCTACCATTGGCGAACATCATTGCCGCTGCGCCAACGATATGCTACTTACCGCTGGCGAACATGTTTTCTGCTTCGCCAGCGGTAATAGCACTGGCCAACACGAAAACGTGTTCGCCAGCGCTAAGCTGGTGGCTATAAGCCTTTTCATACTAGAGATACTCATTATTGTCAAAAGCAAAACCAGACGCACGTACCATACCGACGAAGACGTTGACCCGGCCGATCGTGATAACAGATCCGGTTTCCAGCTGATTCGACTCTGGCCCCCAGCCAAAGTCGTCTATGATCTTCTCTCCTTCGGGGTTGGTGACGATCTCGCCGATGATGAGGTTCTTCATGCTTTCCCGAGCTTCTCCCATGACGTAAACACCTTTGGACGTAGGCCCCACGGTGGGCGCCAACTGTCATGGGATAATCACGGCAGATGTTACCGGGGGTAACTTAGATTGGGGCGAATCGACTCTGGTGTTTGGGAGAGGGTTTAGCTCGGATGCAATCATATTAGTCGGTGATCTAGGGTCTCGGGCTGCAATGTCGCCGAAACTCCGATCTAGGGTTACACGGACTAGCTCTCGAATACCTAGAATATGCCCTATAAGCCGGTTTATATAAGACCCGGCTTCCTGACTTTCCTTACAAGATACATGCGGGATCCTACTCGGGATCCATACAACACCCTTAATTTCCTACCGTAACACCCAAGTCATGAATCACATGGTTACGCCGCCTTTTAGACCTTCTGAACCTTTGGGCCGGGTCTCCTGCGCATTCACCTTAAGAACAAAGATTTTTTTTTTTTTGGAGCTGCCAGGCCCAAAGGGCCACGACCCAACTACACAACCCTCTCTGTCCAGTCCACCCTCACGTTCTTCTCCGTACGAACACACGAGGAGAGCCTAAACCTCTCCTCCTGTCACTTTCACTACCACCACCGATCCCACGTGCTCCCTTCTCCCTTCCTCCCCTCCTCCATAAATCCCTCCCTCATATCCCTAAACCCTAGCCTTTCTCCCTCCCTGCCGTTGCCGCTCCCCCCTCTCTTCTTCCTCTCCTTCCTCTCTTTTTCTTTCCACCACGAACAAAACCATCCTACCCCCATGGCCGAAGATATGAACTCTCAAAGCCGAGGCTGTGGTCGCTGAGAAGGAAATCCGGTGCTAGGAATGGAACCTGGGTGCGATACTCGCCGTCCCCATGAAGAACCGGAGCCAGAGGTTCTCTGGGTTGGTGACGCCAAAGTCGCCAATGTCACTGCGCACATCTTCGTCGTCAACGCAGCTGCACACCTCTACCTCGTCTACGCTCGGCGTCGACGTGCACGCCTAGGTCGCCTTCTTCTCCTCCGGCGACAACAGCCTCCCGGTGAGCCTCTCGTCCCTGGGGACCCTTCTCTGCATCCTCCCTTTTCTCTGGGTGCTCCGCCTTCAAGAGACACCATCGGACGCCATTGTTCCATCTCAGGCTCAGCACACCGTCTGTTCTTCGGTTTTGTTCAGAATTCAGTTTCGCTGCGGCCGAGGATATCTTCACCAGACGCCATATTGTATCACCAACTCGAGCATAGCCCAGTGGCTTAGGCCCTGATCCGTACCCTTGGGATCCCAGCTTCGAATCCTACCTGTGGAAAGGCCTCCTTTTTTCGACTTTTACCGCACGAGATCCTCGTCAGCGCCTGCGTGGCGTCATGGCCCGCGATTCAGCCTCTCTGGCTAGAATGCCAGCCGGTGAAACTCCCCCGAGATCCGATCTGGATCTAGAATTTTGCACTCCAGCCCCTGTTGTTCCTAGTTTGCTACCGGAGCACTTCCACCTTCTGTTTCTTCACACACAGGTCCCTCTTTTTGGCAGAAAACACCCTAATATTCAAATGTTTATATCTTTTGGTTTACAACTCCAAATAATGCAAACTTTAAGTATATTTTTATCATAAAATTGCAAGGAATATTAATTTTTCATCCATGTTCATGTATCCATCTTTCATCTTGCATTTTAGTAGTGTTATGCATGTTCACCCAAATAATAAACATGGAATATGGTTGGGTACTTAATTTAAATTGTGCCATATTCCATTTAATCTTGTGTAGATCACCTATGAATTGTTTTCCATGCTAATCAACATTTAATTTGATGGTTACCTAAAACAACTTAAACCTATAATTAATCGTTGGGATTCCGGTTCTGCTTAAATTGGTTTAGTTGCATCCTGCATGTCATGCATCCATATCTTGATCGTGCTGGATCTTTTTCCCTAGTAGTAAGTGTTGCATCTTTAGTTTTTTAAGTGCTTTGCTTCTTCGCGGATAGGACGTTGAGATGATGTGAGCAACCACAAGTTCTGCTATCTCTACAAGCTGGATTCCAGGCAAACTTTACTCACTTGCTACCTATGGCTGTCATTCCTCACTGGTTACGGATGCTTTCCGTTGTCTTTATTATAGACTTATGATTCGATTCTTGTGTCTCGATCCTATCATATGTTTACCTTGCAGCCATGATATAGCCTCATCCCCCACCTCGTATGACATGTTTGTTTTCTTGTTTGCCTTGCGAGTCGTAGCGCATGCTTAGGTTGCTTGGCGAGTTTGGTTCTTTGTCACCTGACTAGTATGATAGGTTGGTTCAACTTAATTAAAAATGATCTTAATGCTTGGGGTAATAATAAAATTTGAATTCGAGTTAAGACAACGGCGGGAGGCCCCTCGAGGCTTTTGGTCCCTCTGGTGTCGCCTTAGGAAAAGGTTCTTGTCCGATGATCCAAGAATGAGCGCGCTAACCACATCGTGAGAGAAATGGGACTCCCCGCAACCTATTAGCCCTGCTGCACTCTTGTCTAGGATGCCACAACTTAGTTTGGGATTTCCATTTGGCGTGCGCACATCACCAATTATGCAGGTGCTATGGAGACGATGTTGAGGATGATGATGGTATGTTACCGATGTGCGTACAATTATATAGGTCTTGCGATACGTGCGAACGGGCAGTTCCGGTTTGGTTTGACCCGTCTTGCACATAGTCGCAAACGGATAGGTCCGCGTTGAAGCACCGGCCGGACTCTCGATGCGGTTCCAACCTAGCTAGGTGGCTCCCTGGACTCATTTGTGGGAAGGTGAAGTATTGTGCTGACAGTCTCGCGACAGTTTGGTGCGTGTGGCTACAGTAGTGCATCCCTACAGGGTTAAATCTTTTCGACAAGGCGTATCGTCCGCGCTTATGTGACGATCTTGGAGAAAGTGCTGGCTTACAAGAGTCAGATAACTTACACCTAATCATATCTTTTAACCCGTGCGATAACAATGATTACTATTTCAACATATGTGAGTTTTCCTCGGGTTACCTTCGGTCATTGGTTGAGGGGGGGGTTAACCCTGGATGGGTATTGTTCTTGGTGAGTAGTTATAGTTGTTTCAATGCGTTCTCTCATCCCTTCCTAATAGACGAGAGTTGTAGCGTGACTCCATAGACTGCGTTGTGCCGCCCGCTGTCGCTTCATTACAACAACCTCTTCCTTAGTACCCAAAGTAATTGTATCTTCTGATGACTGGTTGCCTTGGTATCTTGTGAGTATTGCTTGCCGCTTGTTGGTACATTCAAAGTACTAACCCCATGATTCGGGGCTGTATTCACCATGCAGTCAACAGGTTTGAAGTTTGACGATGTTAGCTTGGGAATCCCTCCGGCTTGGCCTGGGCAGGGATTGGACGCCATCAGTTATCTTCGGGACTCTTATTCCAATTTGTATCTTATCCGTAGTTGGGTACTGTTTTGTTTTCCGCTGTTATTTGGATCTTTAGATTGTATCAGTTGTATTCTTGACTCGTTGGAGTCGTGTTGTATATATCTTCTGTTGTTGTTGCGGATTATTCATGAACTGTTGTAATGGTATCAGAAATGACAACCCGGGATCAGATATTATGTGGATTCTGGCGGGAACGCTGAAATCCCCATAGTACCCGATTCAGGGGCGTCACATGCTCTTACACGTTTTTACTCACCCTTCCTCCAAGATTGAATGCTTGAGAATGTTGGGTGTGTATTGATGTTTGTATTAGTTATTCTTAGCAATTCCTATTGTTTTGGAAAAATCTAAGAAACATCTGTATCCCTCTTAGCACTATTGATCAACGGGTCTCCACTTAAATTTGACCGTGTTGCCAAATCCACATTCTTGGTCAGAGAGTTAGGTTCATTCCGAAGCTCTCAAGATCATACTAGTTGCCTTGAAAAGCAAGATCCCTTTCATACTCTGAGACATACCGGTAGGTTGTGATATTTTGGTTATCTTTCTAGAAGTATCATCAGGTTTGTTAGTAATTTGAACTACTCCTTTCCCCAAGAAACTTTGCTGGATAACCGGAACTGGTTCGTTGAGCTTAGAAAATAACTTGGAGAGTTGAAAGACAAGATCTCTTCCTAACTTGTTCATTCGCAATGGGATGTCTAGTTCTCATCTTGTTGAAGCATGATAGTATTTTCTTAGTGGACATGCTATCATTCTACACTTGATTTTATTTGGGCTATAGTCAAACCAAGATCACATCCAAGGACTATCTTGATGGTGTTTTTCACTCATGGTGTTTTGCCGAGTACACCTTCATGTCCTCTGGTCTGACCAATATTTTTCCTTGTTCATGTATCATATGAATCCCTCTTCTTGAAGTAACCTGATAAATCTGTTGTTGAGCTCATCGATGACATTTCTTATCATCCAAGTTGCAAGAGGTTCATGTTGAAGAATTGGCACCAATGTTGGAAACTTTCGAGAACCAACTTAGTGTCATCATGAAATTTGTGTTCTAGAGGCTCAAAGTGGCTTACTCTAGTCCATGTGCTTATGGTGAAAGTTGTTGCCATGGATTCGAGTAAAGTTTTCTTGTTCCCTCGAGAATAATCCCAAGTCGGTCATATATGTGTGGACTGTTCTTGAGATGGTGGGATGTTACCTCCATTTATTTGAGGAAGTTTGAATCCACACCAAGCCACTGACTAATTGTTCGCAAAAGAGAAGAAGTCCAAGAACTTCGTTATCTTTGTAATCATCTCCCTAACAAGGACTCTGATGTGTTTTTCGCAAGTAAACCCTGTAGGTGCAACCATCTTTTGCATGTTGCCAACACATGAGGTTTGTAATCTCGTTCATCTTTCTGAGCTTGACATAATAGTCCATATCTTGAGAATCTAGTAAATGTATCTTGTTGGTAACCGGTGCAACCTATTTGATCAAACATACCGAGTCTGAGTTATTTTCACACTAACCAGAGCTGAATCTCAAGCAACAACGATGGTTGGTGTTTCCTCAAGGGTTTTGACTTAGATCCTTTCGAAAATCCGCCATGGTTGATGTTGTGGTTAACACAATTAGCTGGAAGACCTAATTTCATATCTCTTTGAATCCGTAAGAACAGGAACTCTCTGTGAGAATTCTTGTGTGGCTCATTCTAACAAGTTTCCCTTTGTGTTCTTCCAAACCGGAGTTCTACATTCACTTGATTACCTATAGAAGGATTGCATAAGCCTAATATTGGTATCTAGAACATCTAGGAGAACCTGGAAGTTGATTCTTCCAATGTCTCTCTGTCAATCCTCCAAACCTTTGTTTTAATGGAAACAAGTTCATCATGAGAACCATCTCGTGGTGTTTCGTAACCGCCATTGATCAATTCCCTGTTTCAATTTGTCGGTAATTGAAGTTCTATTCATCTCACACATTGTGTGAATTTGTCAGTCACTTCAGCCATGGGGTCTTAACCATGTGGTAGATGTATTGCTACGTTCAAACCACAATAGGAAAGAGATTCCTTATTCTTTTCGGTGTTCCAACCCCCATTGGTTAACCATCCTCATGGTGTGACCAAGACTTCCTCTTTAACTACGGTGTTCCAACATCATTTGGTTACTCATCTTCTGTCGTGAAGTAACATCCCGATCCCTAACAAGGATTTCAAGAAAACTGTTATGGAATGGTTGAAAGTTCCTTCATCTTCTGTGTCCACCCCGAAGAGTGAACATGATCCTATATCAAATTTTCTCCGACGCACGATTACAGTGTTTTCTCGTGTTTTCCCTCGTCTATCCAAGACCATCCTCTCTATCTCGGTATTCTGTTCGAAGAAACCTCTATGTCACAAGTTGTTCAACCTTTCTTTTTCAAATGGATTTAAAGTCTTGTGCAAAGCTCATATTCTAAGTCCTTTCAAGAACCATCATCCACAAACTTGAAACCTTCTCCTATTTCATCTGTTATCTTGATGTGTTTCATGCATGTTAACTCAAACAGTTCTTTACGAACATTTCTGTCATGAGTTATCAACGAGATACTCGATCCTTGTGAAGATGAATTCCTAAGAGTTTTCCCTCCTACCTAAGGTGTAGCCGCTGGTTATCTTCGCAAGTTCTACGGATCAACCTCTTCAAGAAGAGAACCGTAAGGTTCGAGAAGATCATTCAAATTTGGTGTTCCTTCTTTCGTTCTCCTTCGGGAATCTCGGGACGAGATTCTTGTAAGGGGGTAGATTTGTAACATCCCAAATTTGCTAAATTAGGGTGTGTGGTATTGTGTTCATATCATACATGCATGAAACAAAAATTTAATCATGTTTGTACAAATTTAAATGGTTTTGAGAAAATCCCACAAATGCTACTTAATGTGGGTTTCAAAAATTTGAACTGAAAAATATTTCAATTTCACCAAACAATAATATGGTGTGGTTGGAAATTTGATAAGGTTTTCAAATCTTATTTTTGCCAAATTTTATGTTTATAAAAAGGCCCTCAAAACTTGGTTTTCTGTTCTATTTTAAATGGAAAAGGGCCCCTCTGTGATTTCCAAAATTTCTCAGGGGGTTATGGAGGAAAAAAAACCCTGTCGTCTTCCTCCTCGTGACAGTAGACCAGAAGGTCGCTGACGCCGCCGCACGCCACGTCCTGGTTGCTCTCTTCCGAGGGGATAAGGGTGAGGAGAGTCCTCCCGTGTACTGCTCCTCCCTCAACTCGCGTCCTCCCTCTCTGTAACCCCTCCACGACCCAAACCCTAACCATACCGCCGACGGTTGCCAGGCCGCGCCGCTAACTCCGGCCATCGTGGAGTGAACCAAGACCACCAGGAGCTTTGTCGTTCCTTCCTCTCTCTCCTACAAAAGCCAAGTGTGTTGGAACACCACGAATCGTCGAGATCGACTACGTCTTCCTCGCCTCCGGCCAAGCTCGCCGTGCTCGATTCCGGTGCCGTCGGGCCTTCCCCGGCTTCCCCGGCACCTTCATCGAGCTCATGGTGAGCTGAGGGTCCTCAGGGACCCTTCCCTTCGCGTCTTCCCTCTCTGTATCCTCCTTTCACCGCCATCCGCCAGCCGCCGACGTGTCCATGGTCGCCGGCAAGGCTCCGGTGACCATACGATCAGTCCGCCGCGACCTTTCGAATCCTCGTCCCTTCCTCTAGCTGTTGCGCCCGCCAATTCCACGAAACACACAACGAGTTGATCAATTTCTAGTTCAACAGAGAAGATTGCCTCCGCATGATGTCACCATTGCGTCACAATGATGTCATAAAACGTTTTTCTTTTTATTCTGGGAGGTGAATATTGCACTGACACGTGGGCCCTCTACTGTTTAAATATTCCAGAAAATGATTTAAACTTGTAAAATTAATATCTCCTGAAATATTAATCAGAAAAATAAGATGAAAACATGGAAATGTTCAAAAAATTATTTTAAATCCAAATATGTCATTTTTCAATCATGTTTGACAAAGTTGAAAAATGAGCATGATTAATGTTTTTTAAATCATTTAAAATAGAGAAAATAAGTTTTTTATCAATAAAATTAGAAAATTACAAGTTATATACCGAATTGCTCAAAATGACAAATGCAACCCATTTATGATATTTTCAAACCCATTTGAACAATTAAAATGGTACTCGCTTTCAGAATTGCCCGAATTGCCCTCCGGGTTTATTTCAAGATAGTTTCCGCTAAACTGCATAATTGACATACCACCCTAGCAACCCAATGAACATGTTTAGGGCTTTATTTTAGTGCATTAACTTGATCATGCATACATGTTGTGAATTGCATCGATGCCATGTTTGATTGTTGTTCTTCTTTTCGGTGTTGTTCCCCCTCGGTAGAACCCGACTCCGAAGTGAAGGCCAGCAATGCGAATAGCGAATACTTGATCTTAACCGACAAGTCAAGCACTTATTCCAGAAGATCTTTATCTGGTTTTCTTATAACCAAGGCAAGCATAACCTCTTATCTGCTCATATATGGTTTTCAAAGTGTTTTGAATCTTGTATATTGCATGCGGATCAAAGTATTTATGGTCTTAGATAGAGTTCTCCTATACTTGTTGCATTGCCTCAATATCCTGATCCACTGCTCCTAGCATCTATAGGTTTGTTTGAGCGCGCCTCGTTAAAGCCTGTGAGTCTTTCTTAGCCATGCCTAGTTGTGATCTGATCCATCCGGTTGATGAATCTGGTCAATGCGTAAATCTACTTTGTCAGGTGGTTGTGAATTGGTTTATCTTTGATAACTTGACTAAATAACGGCATGGATGTGAGGCACAATGGGTTGTGGCGTTTTGTCCTATTCATGCCCATAAGAGCGAGTTCTCGCCTTCCAAGCCTAGACTGAGCGTGCAACCACACGCGGGGCCTAACAGACCGCGCTCGACCAACTAACTTGTTTGGCCATGTCCATGAGTCACGTAGTTTGAGATTTCCATCTGCGTGTGACTCAGAAAATGATTTGGAGAAAACTTAGGGCGTTACCGGAACAAGTGATGGATGTACACGGATCTTGATACTGACTCACAGAACAAGTGCCGTCAGGAGGTGGCCAACTCCCTCTTGACGGGGTGGCCCTGTTTGGGTTGACTCATAGATAGGGTCGAGCAAGGTAAAGGTCGTGGCCAACCACCCTCTGCCGGCACATCGTCGGAAGTGTGCCAATAGCTTGGCATTAAGAGTCGGATGGTACGTGTGGGTAGAATTTACCCCCTACAGGGATAAATATCCTCGAGAAGTCGTGTCCACGGTTACAGATGACTTGGAAACGGATTCGGTGATCATAGATAACTTCAATGGAATGTCTAAAACTTGTTAACAATGAATGAAGGGTGCCTCCTCGGAGATGCCGAGATGGGTGATCCTTGTAGCATGTGAGTTACTGGGAAAGGATGTTGGTGGATAAAAAGATGATGATTTCAGTAGTTGAGTAGTCTTCTCATCTGTTTTGAAAACACTCCATGAGACGTGCTATTCTTCCTCGACATGGAAAACAAATATTGCTTTACGCAAAATAGTCTTCATAAAACCCTTTTCGAAATAGCAGATATATAATAGGTTAACTAAGTCTTGTTGAGTACTTCCCATACTCAGGTTTTCTTAAATTTGTTTCAGGTGAAGATCTCACATCGGTGGTGATTCAACGTAGACATCGAAGAGTAGTTTGGGGCTCCCAGGTAGCAGCCTGGGATCTATGGGGTGGGACATCACCTTATGTTGCGGCCTCTTAGGACTTTTTGGTTCTTGTTGACTAGCAACATAATTTTCCTTCCGTTGTATGATGTAATGTTGGGTCGTGTGACCTCTGTTTGTACAGCTACTCTAGTAACACCTCTTTAATACAACTTCCATGTCTAGAGTGTTGCTTCGATCGGTTGTTGGTTTCGAGCTCATTGTTATACAGTTTTGGCTATGCTTGCATAGTTGTCGCAGTCGAGGGGTTGTGGAGCCGATGATCCATATCCGAGCACGCCTGCCGATGTGATTCGGCCTGGGGCTTGGTAACCCCGGTAACCCTCGATTGTTGTTGCACTTTCTGGACACATAGTATCTTTGTATAGCTTTGGTTTCGTTTCTTCAGTTTCATACGATTCGTGGACGCCTTGATATGCATAGTTGGTTATGACTAGCATGGACACAAGGAGTAGTAGTACCTTGGTGATCCCGCCTGCGTGCCGATGAATCCGGTTTGCCTGTCGTTGTTTGTTGCGGCCGGGGCTGGTAAGCCTAAAGGCCTTGTGGGTCCCTGACTAGGAGCGAATAACAGTATGTATACCTTTGGGTCCGGGGTCGTGACACGGATGGAGCAGAGGTAACAAGCATGTATGACTAAGCACGACATATTTTAGGCTTTGTCGATGAACACAAGCAAACCTATAGCTGCTCGGAGTAGTGGATCAGAATATTTAGGCTATGCAATATGTAGGAGAACTCTAACTACTGACACAAGATACATTGGAATCGAATGCAAGGTACGAGAATCAAAAGTCTTTCGAAATCATATATGGGCAGATAAGAGGTTATACTTGCCTTGCTTCAAGAAAACCAGATAAAGGCTTCAGGAATAAGTGCTTGACTTGTCGGTTAGGATCAAGTATTCACCACTAGCATTGCTGGCCTTCTCTTCAGAGTCGCATTCTACCGAGAAGGAAACACCAAACAGAGGAACAACAATCAAACATGGCATCGATGCAATGCGCAACATGTATGCATGCTCAAGTTAATGCACTTCGGTGAAACCCTAAGCATGCTCGATGGTTTGTTAGGGTTTCTATGGCAAATATGCAATTTTGTTGAAATTAGCCCGAAATGGACCTCAGAGGGAGTTTCGGGCAATTCTGGATGTGAGTACAGTTTTAATTGCTCAAATGGGTTTGGAAACACCATAACTAAGTTGCATTTGTGATTTTGAGCAATTTGGTGGATAAATTGGAATATCTTGAATTTATTGAATAAAAACTTATTTTTCCATTTTTTAATGATTTAAACAATATTAAATAATGGTCAAAATTCAATTTAATCAAACATGTGTTAAAATTACATAAACAGGTAGATTATATTTTTTTCCGAACATTTTGGTACCTTCCTTTTATTTTCCTGAGGTATAAAACAATAGTTATTGAATTATTAGAATTAATTGATTTCCTGTTATTATTAAACATTTCTGCAAATTAAGAAAATAGGATTTGTGACGTCACGCTGACATCACGCGGAGGAGCTCTCGCTGGTTGAGCATGGAATTGATCGATTCCGCGCGTGAATCCAACAATAAACTACACCACATGGAAGAGGGGACGACAGCGAACCAAGGGGTGTCGGCGGAAGGACCAAATGGTCGCCGGAGCTTCGCTGCCGGCGAGCATCTGCGGCGGCGCTCGGTGGCCAGGGGCGACGGGGCAAACTAGAGGGGGAGGGGGCAAACTGAGCCCATGGGGAGGCTCACCGGAGCAAAGATAGTGTGATGGCATTGATGGAGAGGCGCGGGGAAGCCGAAATCGTCGCCGGCGTCCGGACATCCGCGGTGGCCGTGGAGGAAACGGCGGAGAAATTCACGCGCCGCGGGCCTTCCCGGCTTGCTTCAGTTGACGGCGGAGGTGAACGGAGGATGGCGGGGACGATGATGACCACGTCGGGTCTCAGAATTGGCCGGTGTGGCAACGACGAGCGACGTCCGTCACGGTTAGGTTAGGGTTTGCTCTTCCGGGACAGAGAATAAGAGAGAGGACGGGGTAGGGGGTTTTGCGAGGAGTGGCTTCGATCGGGACGCCTCTGGGCCTTATCCGTAGCGAGGGAGAGCAGCAGGAGGTGGCAGGGGTGCTTCGGCGAGCTGCCTGCTTCGCCTCCTAGCGGAGGTTGAAGACGACAAAAGGGACATTTCTATGAAAACCCCTGGAGCTTTTGAAGAATTATAGAAAAGTCCTTTCCTATAGAAAACTGAATAGAAAACAAAGTTTTGAGGGCCTTTTTGTAAAGATAAAATTTGGCAAAAATGATACTTGAAAACATTGGCAAATTTGCAAAGTCACCATGTGTTGCTTTGATGAAATAGAAATAGTTTTCAATTGAAATTTTTTAAAAACCACATTAAGTAGTATTTGTGGAATGTTTCTAAACTTCCATTTAAATTCAAAAAACTAAATTGCTTCAAATTTGTTTCATGCATGAATGACCTGAGCACAACACCACAACCCTTTGTTAGCAAAATTTGGGATGTTACAGTATTCTCCCGATGGGAGTAGCCCTGTGCACTCGAGAGTATTTTTTTGATGTATTCGTCGAGTAACCCTCAGCTATGTGACTCAACTCCTTGCATGTTCTTTGTCCTATGCAGGTTGTCAAATATGGCGATCGATCGGCGAGTGCTCATGTACCGTTGGAAGCGCCTTTGCTGACAGATACAAGAATTATTGCTTCTCTCCGTGGCCGTATTGCGGATGGTGAACGAAAGCTGAAGGACTTGCAAGGTGTGGCGGATGTTGCCAAGTCCATGCAAAAGTTTGCTGCTGAACGCGAGCAGTTCGTCATTGAGGAATTGGCCAGTGTTGCGAAGAGTTTGTTATGTAAGTTCCACAAGCCCCTGAGTCAGTTTGGTGTAATGTGCTGTATGCTTACATTTTCCGTGTTTGTGCAGTTTTCGATCCTGATGCAGCATCTGAAGGTCAATGGGTGAATAACAAGATATCTTGCGAGTCCAGCAGTTCAAATCCTCATGCGTGCAATGTCGCACCCTGATTTCTAGGGGATACTCACCGTACGAACTGGATAGCATAGGCTTGGATTATGGGGCATAACTGCTCCCACGTCCCAGCTTCCTGGTAGGCATGCGCTTATGCGCGACAACACAAGCCCTGCTATTCCATCGTCGATGTAAACTATCCACTAGAGATCAAAGGCACTTCCGTCGACGTACTTCAAACCATACACACATGGTACGTCAACGGCGTTTAACAAGTGATATCACAACAGATCTCTACGACACAAAAGATTGAAATAAGTTGCAAATGGCTCTCATTAGAGCGGAGATAGCAAATACAATCATTCAGAGGACACATGTCCCAACATTACATCAGTACAATACAGCGGAAGCATTCAACATGTCTAAGTACAGACAAGAACCAAATAGGCCTAAGAGGCCGGAAACAAACAGACGGAGCCCATCCACGAAGTCTCGGATCCTGCCCGGGTCCGCTATCTACTCGTCAGCAGTCTCGTCATACTCCACGTAGTAGCCACCATGTAGATCCTCGGAAACGTCGTCTGCGTAAACCACAGCCCCAAAGGGGTCAGTACATAAACGTACTGGCAAGCAAGACTCACAGTTCACCAAAGTGTAACCCGTCAACACCAAGCACAGATGCTTTGGGTTCAACGGAAGGAAAGGGATATAAAAGATGCTGCAACTGGCTGCGCTAACCAACTACAGAGATTCTACCACTTCCGGCTAGCAGAAAGGAGATAAGATCGAGGATTGTAACCAACTGAAAGATAACTTCAAACAAACCCATCCTGGATCTCGCCCCTTATCCAAAGAAGCAATCCGAGGATAACTCACACAGTTGTATTAAAGGTGAATCAAATTATTATGTCATCAACCTATTACTAGTCAAATTATTAATCATGGGGTGTAACATGTTTGATCATTATGTTTAAGTTGTCCTGAGTACTTGTTAGCCAGTACTTTCACCAAGTAATCCATAACCGCGGAAAACACGGCTTCTCGAGAAGATTATCCCTGCAGGGTTGCACCAATTTGGCCGTACACTCATGAATAACCCGCCAGATGGAAAGGCCCTTCCACCAAGCGGGGTACTCAACACAACCAACCATTCTTCGCATCAAGCCCAAAGAACCTTGGGCGCACGGCTAATCAAGCCCAGAAGAAAATGGACCATCATAGCACTCTAAGACCGTGTCCCCCTATATGCCGACTACAAAAGTTCCACCCTGCGCTGGGCTCGCAAAAACATGCATGCGGCAAATGGAAAACACGAACTAAATGAGGCGATTTGGACGAGATGCGAATCAGGTCAAGTTGAGGGGGGCGCCCATACTCGCTTCCCAAATGCGGGTAGTGCGCTCATCATGGATCAGTAGACAAGACCCTTTTCCTATTAGGGTCGACACTAGCAGGCTCCAAAACCTCTCATGGGCCTCCTGCCGGTGCCTTATCATCAAATTTATTATTAATAGTAACATTAGCATGATTGATTGATTAAACATCGAGCCCCCACAACGTAATAGAAATAGTAAAAGAAAGTAACGGGTAACAGACTCGAGCAAAACAACCTAAGCATGCTAGTAAGACACTGGCTCAACCAAGGGGTGATAGGAGTGGAGGTGAGGCAATATCAAGGTTAAGGGATTCATGTGATGGGTTCGTAACAGAAACAACTACTACTAAGGCTAGCAGAAAGGAACAACGGAAAGTATCGGTAATCAATGTTGAAAGGAACACGATGGTTCATGTGAGTGATAACTTGCCTGCAAAACCCAGTAGCCTGGTACTGAGCTAACTCCTTAGAAGGGGTGTCGTAAGTATCTTCGGTCTCAACGTCATCGTTTATCCGAGAAGAAGCAAACAGACAATGCAGAAAAGGTAGACAATCAATACATGGCATAGGTGCACAAACATGGGATGATGCATGTCATGTTAATAGATGCATCAAAGTAACCTACTTGACAAGTAACACAATTTAATTGGATCCATATGCAATGAGAATTGCATATGGATGCAAATGCTTTAGGTTGAAGCAATGATCTACATTTGATTAACAAGTGTAAGTAGTTAAACATGATGCATGCATGATGAAGAACAAGAAGATAACAATATTAAATGCACTTGAAATGATAGTTAACCATTTTAGAAAACATTAATAAGGTTTGGCAATTATTGTTACTTAATGGTGTTAAACAAGTAGTGGTTGTTTTCACCAAGTTAAAGTGTGCAAAACAAATAACAAAGTTGATATTGGAAAAGGTTATCAAATTTTAGTTGGATTACATGTTTCACATTTTGAAATTGGACTTTGGATTATTTAATTATGAATTAAACAATATTAAACAATTTTTAATTGAATTAAACAAGATTTAAATTGTTTAGGCAATTTAAATTATTCAAACCAGGAAACAAATTTTATATTTGGAAAGATGAGTTGAAATGGTATGGAAAACATATTTTATTTGCATTATTTGGAAATAGGATGAATTATTTATGACTTATTACAAATTGCATTTGAATTATTCAAATTTGAAATTTAAATGCATTTTTGAAAATTCAAAACAGAACACAAGTTGAATATTTGGAAAGATTATAAAATTTGGATCAGAATACATATAAAGTTTGTGTTTATTGGATTTATAAAACAAAAGATATGGAATTTAGAAGTTTATAATCAAATCTGGTATTTTAAAAAAAGGTTTTGGATTAAACGGAAATTCGCGCCGCACTTTTTCTACCACACTGGTCTCTACCCACGGTCGCTGCCGCGTGGGCTAGAGGGGCCAGCGTGGCGCACACGCTCGCGTGGCAGAGGCAGTCGCCGACGGGTGGGGCCAGGCGCGTGGAAGAAAAATTGCAAAAGGGTTTGCGCCCGCGGGGTCTCGAACCCGCGTGCTGGCCTCGCGCGCGGGCAGCTGCTACCACTGCGCTGTGGAAGAGATCGTTGACAGAAGGGAACAGGCTAACGTTTTAAGGGATGGCTGCGGCGTAACTGAACCAAAGTTCAGTTGGACTGAACTTCGTCAGGCAATCGACTGGCGACTGAAACAGGTGGGTTCAGAGACGGTGTAACGGCGGTACGACTCGCCGGCGGACGGCCACCGTGCGCGGGCTGGCTCGCTGCGGGCAGGTGCGTGGTGTGAGCATGCGACAGGAGAGGGGAAGGGAAGAGGAGCGGCTCACCTGGTGGCGTCGGGGAAGCAGCAGCAGATGAGGATGGTGGCGTTCGGGTGTGGTTGCCGGCGGCGGCGATCTGGTCATCCTCAGGCTCCACCCTGGTGTCGATGATGAAGGTGGAACCGAGGCGTATCCATTCCCGTGGCTAGCACGCCCTGATAGCCACCGGAGACGGCGAGCGGCGGCGGGTTTCAGAAGGTGCAGAAGACGGATTCAGAGCAGAGAGCGGACAGCGAGCGGTGAGAGGAAAATTTCGGTGGCGGCTGTGGAAGGGATATGGCGAGAGGGGCGCTAGGGCACGGGAGGTAGGTAGATATAGGGTCTAGAGATTGTACGGCGAGCCATCGGGAGGGCAGAAGGTGATCGAGCGGCTCCGATGGAGACGTACAGGATGACGTGAGGAAGATGACAGTGACAGGGAAGGGGTATTGGGCCAAAGGGTAACTGGGCTGGGCTGCAGATAGGTTAGCTGCTGCCTCCTCTGCTTTGCTTTTTATTTTTATTTTACTGTTTTTTTTTGTAGCATATGCTTTAGGAAGAAAACCTTAGGGTTTAGATTAGAGAAAAATTTGAAAAATTTAGGATAAGTTCCTTAGGCCAAATGCAACCACTTGGCAATTTTCATTTTTCAAAATTTTAACATTTGGTTGCTTTTTGAAATTAGAACCAAATTTGAGTGAAATGGTTAATTTTAATAAACATTAATAAAACCATTAATTAAATAGGGTAACCCCTATTGTAAATAGGCAATTTTGAACTAGTTTCATTTGGTAGCAACCTAAATTCAAAATGGTTCTGTTTGGGTGCTTGCATTTGAATTTTAAAGTGTGTTTGAGAATGAATAAATGATTTAAAACCATTATTTTCCCAAATGATCACTATGGAAAACATGGAACCAAAAGATTGTTATTGTTGGTGATTTTTATTCAAAAAGTTGTAACAGAACAAGTATGAAAACAACCATTTGAAATTGTTTGACTTTCATGGTGAAAACAAAGAATAAAAGATGCAACACAACAGAAACAAATGCAACAATATGATGACATGATGCAATTCTTAAATAAACAAGAAATCAAACATTCTATGGGGTAGTTTTCATACTTGGGCTGTTACAAAACGCCCCCCCTTGAAGGAATCGCGCCCCGAGATTCCTACTGAGAAAAGAGAAGGTCCGGAAACTTCTTGGGTAGACGTCAGGGAATTTGGAAACCACCGGAACATTTTCAAGTAAAAGGGGAGAGATTTTGCACCAAGGGTGTATAGCTGGATAGAATTTGATGCATTTGGAGAATAGATTATCTGGCTAGAATGGTTGAACAGGGTTATTGACATCAATTGAACACCAAGAATGGTATCAATGTCAGAATCATCAACATGAGAGTAACGAGGAATATGTGGCCTCCCATTAGAATTGGAGTGTTCTTACTTATCTTGGAAGTCAACATTTGAGATCCCGGAGAGTGAACGGTGATTTGATTGCTTAGTGGAACCAGAATTGGGTTGTGTGTTGTGGTAAAGATTGTTGACACAAAGGAATGTGATGCTCCGGTATGAAACAACACTTTAACTGGAATTGAGTTTAGCAGATGAACGGGGAAACTTTGATTAGACGCCGGTAGAAGTTTTGAATTGGAAAACAACAACAAGATTTCAACGGACGAAAAGGATGTTGAGAAGAACAGGATAATGAAGCAACTCCGGGAAAACGAGAACAAAACTCCTGAGGTACTACGGAAAAACCCATCCGGGCTTCTAAAGGATCAATATCTACTGCTTAAGGAATAGAGGATCTGCTTCCGGGGCCTATTTGCCACCGTTCTCAATCGTGAGTAGGCAACATGATAAATCATGTCACAACCACCTCCATTCCTATGGTCTAGTAGATATAACCATCCTAGAGAAACCAGAATTCGTGAAATCCTAACTTGAAAGTTCAGATGAGAAGGGAAAACACGTTGCACTTCCTTACCAGAAAAGGGAGGGAGGGTGGGGAAAAGAAGAAAAAGAACAGAATTCCTACTCTCACGTTTCATTTTTCCTATATAGCTACAAAATAGTTTCTAGACTCAACTGCGACCAGTAAAAAGGGATCCTACAGGCAGACAGGCTCTGATACCATTTGTCGCACCCTGATTTCTAGGGGATACTCACCGTACGAACTAGATAGCATAGGTTTGGATTATGGGGCATAACTGCTCCCACGTCCCAGCTTCCTGGTAGGCCTGCGCTTATGCGCGACAACACAAGCCCTGCTATTCCATCGTCGATGTAAACTATCCACTAGAGATCAAAGGCACTTCCGTCGACGTACTTCAAACCATACACACATGGTACGTCAACGGCGTTTAACAAGTGATATCACAACAGATCTCTACGACACAAAAGATTGAAATAAGTTGCAAATGGCTCTCATTAGAGCGGAGATAGCAAATACAATCATTCAGAGGACACATGTCCCAACATTACATCAGTACAATACAGCGGAAGCATTCAACATGTCTGAGTACAGACAAGAACCAAATAGGCCTAAGAGGCCGGAAACAAACAGACGGAGCCCATCCACGAAGTCTCGGATCCTGCCCGGGTCCGCTATCTACTCGTCAGCAGTCTCGTCATACTCCACGTAGTAGCCACCATGTAGATCCTCGGAAACGTCGTCTGCGTAAACCACAGCCCCAAAGGGGTCAGTACATAAACGTACTGGCAAGCAAGACTCACAGTTCACCAAAGTGTAACCCGTCAACACCAAGCACAGATGCTTTGGGTTCAACGGAAGGAAAGGGATATAAAAGATGCTGCAACTGGCTGCGCTAACCAACTACAGAGATTCTACCACTTCCGGCTAGCAGAAAGGAGATAAGATCGAGGATTGTAACCAACTGAAAGATAACTTCAAACAAACCCATCCTGGATCTCGCCCCTTATCCAAAGAAGCAATCCGAGGATAACTCACACAGTTGTATTAAAGGTGAATCAAATTATTATGTCATCAACCTATTACTAGTCAAATTATTAATCATGGGGTGTAACATGTTTGATCATTATGTTTAAGTTGTCCTGAGTACTTGTTAGCCAGTACTTTCACCAAGTAATCCATAACCGCGGAAAACACGGCTTCTCGAGAAGATTATCCTGCAGGGTTGCACCAATTTGGCCGTACACTCATGAATAACCCGCCAGATGGAAAGGCCCTTCCACCAAGCGGGGTACTCAACACAACCAACCATTCTTCGCATCAAGCCCAAAGAACCTTGGGCGCACGGCTAATCAAGCCCAGAAGAAAATGGACCATCATAGCACTCTAAGACCGTGTCCCCCTATATGCCGACTACAAAAGTTCCACCCTGCGCTGGGCTCGCAAAAACATGCATGCGGCAAATGGAAAACACGAACTAAATGAGGCGATTTGGACGAGATGCGAATCAGGTCAAGTTGAGGGGG
This sequence comes from Alopecurus myosuroides, assembly GCA_028641055.1. Taxonomy (NCBI): domain Eukaryota; kingdom Viridiplantae; phylum Streptophyta; class Magnoliopsida; order Poales; family Poaceae; genus Alopecurus; species Alopecurus myosuroides. The sequence continues at coordinate 181,902,190 of CM054060.1, read as the reverse complement.
GCGCCCATACTCGCTTCCCAAATGCGGGTAGTGCGCTCATCATGGATCAGTAGACAAGACCCTTTTCCTATTAGGGTCGACACTAGCAGGCTCCAAAACCTCTCATGGGCCTCCTGCCGGTGCCTTATCATCAAATTTATTATTAATAGTAACATTAGCATGATTGATTGATTAAACATCGAGCCCCCACAACGTAATAGAAATAGTAACAGAAAGTAACGGGTAACAGACTCGAGCAAAACAACCTAAGCATGCTAGTAAGACACTGGCTCAACCAAGGGGTGATAGGAGTGGAGGTGAGGCAATATCAAGGTTAAGGGATTCATGTGATGGGTTCGTAACAGAAACAACTACTACTAAGGCTAGCAGAAAGGAACAACGGAAAGTATCGGTAATCAATGTTGAAAGGAACACGATGGTTCATGTGAGTGATAACTTGCCTGCAAAACCCAGTAGCCTGGTACTGAGCTAACTCCTTAGAAGGGGTGTCGTAAGTATCTTCGGTCTCAACGTCGTCGTTTATCCGAGAAGAAGCAAACAGACAATGCAGAAAAGGTAGACAATCAATACATGGCATAGGTGCACAAACATGGGATGATGCATGTCATGTTAATAGATGCATCAAAGTAACCTACTTGACAAGTAACACAATTTAATTGGATCCATATGCAATGAGAATTGCATATGGATGCAAATGCTTTAGGTTGAAGCAATGATCTACATTTGATTAACAAGTGTAAGTAGTTAAACATGATGCATGCATGATGAAGAACAAGAAGATAACAATATTAAATGCACTTGAAATGATAGTTAACCATTTTAGAAAACATTAATAAGGTTTGGCAATTATTGTTACTTAATGGTGTTAAACAAGTAGTGGTTGTTTTCACCAAGTTAAAGTGTGCAAAACAAATAACAAAGTTGATATTGGAAAAGGTTATCAAATTTTAGTTGGATTACATGTTTCACATTTTGAAATTGGACTTTGGATTATTTAATTATGAATTAAACAATATTAAACAATTTTTAATTGAATTAAACAAGATTTAAATTGTTTAGGCAATTTAAATTATTCAAACCAGGAAACAAATTTTATATTTGGAAAGATGAGTTGAAATGGTATGGAAAACATATTTTATTTGCATTATTTGGAAATAGGATGAATTATTTATGACTTATTACAAATTGCATTTGAATTATTCAAATTTGAAATTTAAATGCATTTTTGAAAATTCAAAACAGAACACAAGTTGAATATTTGGAAAGATTATAAAATTTGGATCAGAATACATATAAAGTTTGTGTTTATTGGATTTATAAAACAAAAGATATGGAATTTAGAAGTTTATAATCAAATCTGGTATTTTAAAAAAAGGTTTTGGATTAAACGGAAATTCGCGCCGCACTTTTTCTACCACACTGGTCTCTACCCACGGTCGCTGCCGCGTGGGCCAGAGGGGCCAGCGTGGCGCACACGCTCGCGTGGCAGAGGCAGTCGCCGACGGGTGGGGCCAGGCGCGTGGAAGAAAAATTGCAAAAGGGTTTGCGCCCGCGGGGTCTCGAACCCGCGTGCTGGCCTCGCGCGCGGGCAGCTGCTACCACTGCGCTGTGGAAGAGATCGTTGACAGAAGGGAACAGGCTAACGTTTTAAGGGATGGCTGCGGCGTAACTGAACCAAAGTTCAGTTGGACTGAACTTCGTCAGGCAATCGACTGGCGACTGAAACAGGTGGGTTCAGAGACGGTGTAACGGCGGTACGACTCGCCGGCGGACGGCCACCGTGCGCGGGCTGGCTCGCTGCGGGCAGGTGCGTGGTGTGAGCATGCGACAGGAGAGGGGAAGGGAAGAGGAGCGGCTCACCTGGTGGCGTCGGGGAAGCAGCAGCAGATGAGGATGGTGGCGTTCGGGTGTGGTTGCCGGCGGCGGAAAACGGACGGCGGCGGCGATCTGGTCATCCTCAGGCTCCACCCTGGTGTCGATGATGAAGGTGGAACCGAGGCGTATCCATTCCCGTGGCTAGCACGCCCTGATAGCCACCGGAGACGGCGAGCGGCGGCGGGTTTCAGAAGGTGCAGAAGACGGATTCAGAGCAGAGAGCGGACAGCGAGCGGTGAGAGGAAAATTTCGGCGGCGGCTGTGGAAGGGATATGGCGAGAGGGGTGCTAGGGCACGGGAGGTAGGTAGATATAGGGTCTAGAGATTGTACGGCGAGCCATCGGGAGGGCAGAAGGTGATCGAGCGGCTCCGATGGAGACGTACAGGATGACGTGAGGAAGATGACAGTGACAGGGAAGGGGTATTGGGCCAAAGGGTAACTGGGCTGGGCTACAGATAGGTTAGCTGCTGCCTCCTCTGCTTTGCTTTTTATTTTTATTTTACTGTTTTTTTTTGTAGCATATGCTTTAGGAAGAAAACCTTAGGGTTTAGATTAGAGAAAAATTTGAAAAATTTAGGATAAGTTCCTTAGGCCAAATGCAACCACTTGGCAATTTTCATTTTTCAAAATTTTAACATTTGGTTGCTTTTTGAAATTAGAACCAAATTTGAGTGAAATGGTTAATTTTAATAAACATTAATAAAACCATTAATTAAATAGGGTAACCCCTATTGTAAATAGGCAATTTTGAACTAGTTTCATTTGGTAGCAACCTAAATTCAAAATGGTTCTGTTTTGGTGCTTGCATTTGAATTTTAAAGTGTGTTTGAGAATGAATAAATGATTTAAAACCATTATTTTCCCAAATGATCACTATGGAAAACATGGAACCAAAAGATTGTTATTGTTGGTGATTTTTATTCAAAAAGTTGTAACAGAACAAGTATGAAAACAACCATTTGAAATTGTTTGACTTTCATGGTGAAAACAAAGAATAACAGATGCAACACAACAGAAACAAATGCAACAATATGATGACATGATGCAATTCTTAAATAAACAAGAAATCAAACATTCTATGGGGTAGTTTTCATACTTGGGCTGTTACATGCAACTTCTGGTCCGATTGAAGCAGAGGTTTCATCTTGGCGACTTTAGAATATCGAGCGAGTCAAGTGCAGATTTTCGTCGAATCGTGACAAGAAGCTCTTACTTTGGTTCATCGAACCTTTTATCCCTTTGGGACTGTTCCTGATCGACTGAACGCACTACTGATTATCGAGTGGAAGATGTTCACGAGTGTGTGCATCATCAGATTGTCTGCGGAGCTCAAGTTGTACTTGCGTTTGTGCGGCTGTGGCACCCGGAGGTGAACTTCAATTCTATAATGCAGCTACCTGTCACCTGAGGGGTTCCTGTAGATTTTAGTCCTCATTACAAGGTCGTGCGCCCAGCTTCTGAGCGAATTGTTTACCTGAATGCTTTCGAGACAGAGCGATTGCTCCAGGAAGGTGCTAGTCGACAGTAGTTTGATTGGAAGGTGTTTGTACCTTGTATTTTGTGTTTTGTTGAAGGTGTGTACCATGTGACCTTGTAAATATTTGTTTATTTGTAGTTGTTATGGTGAAGTTTATGCTAGTTTGGCGCAGCCCCCGTGCATTGGGGTGTGACCTCTTTTAGCATGTGCTTGATTGGTCAATAACTGGAGTATGCAGTCGAAGAAATCTTTATTGCTATGGCTAAGGAGCCATGTGTTTGCTCGAATTACATCGTGGCTGGAACAGTCTTACTTGCGACTAAAGTACTCTCCTAAGGATAGAATTTTTGCAGGTGCGCTACGTTCCATGGGTTGGAGTAGATACCCCCCGTTGTTGGGTTCTTCAAGCGATAGGCCCCTCCTGGGATAACTTCGTGTATAATGAAGGATCCTTCCCATGGTGGCTCGAGCTTATGGTAACTTTCTTGCTTGAGTCGCAACGCCAGGTCGCCTACCACGAAGGATCTGCTGCGGATGCGGCGACTTTGGAGGATGCGTAGCGCTTGCTGGTAGATGGCGGATCTTGCGAGTGTGACGTCCCTAGCTTCGTCCAGTGCTTCCATGTCTTCAGCGAGTGCTTCGTTGGCGGCTTCTTCATGTAGGTGACGACTTGTGGAGCACTGAATCGCACATATTCGGTTAGGACCGCCTCGGCGCCATAAACCATGAAGAATGGCGTGTAATTTGTTGACCTGTTTGGGGTTGTTCTCAGGCTCCATAGGACAGATGGTAGTTCCTCAGCCCAATGCCCGGCTGTTGCATCTAGTCTGGCGAGTAGTCTTGTCGTGGTGAGGTAAAGACAGATGCCATGGGATGGCTTAAGATATGGGGCTCATGGACACTGTGAGTATCCGGGGAGGGATTGCACACCAAGATGGTGCGCTCACTACACTGCAAACACAAGGATCTACCCAGGTTCAGGGCCCTCGTGTGGAGGCAAAACCCCTACCCCTGCTAATCTATCTCAATATCAATGGGTAACCGAAATACAAAGTGGTTCCTCAAGCTCTCTGAGCTAGAGGAAGAAGAAGGTCTCTCTGGCTCTCTTTCTCTCTAAGGGGGAAATGTCTACTGGTTGCATCGTCCCTCGCGCGGGAGGGGTGCGGCAACATTATATACTGGTGGCCATTGACAGGGCGTACAGGGTTAGGCGGAGAACATTGTGCCGTAGCGCACGCCCGCTGACACGGTGCTAAAAGTTGCCTCATTTGTATCTGCTGCGGTGTCCTCTCCCCCTTGTCAGAGACAGGACGTGGCCTCCACCATACCCTACACTGTGCCCATGTACGCTTCTACATCATTCGTCTTGTAAGTTGAACCGCACGCCTACTATCCCGTGATCTTTAGGATTGCACCTACTCCATTGACCTTGGTCCGGGATAACTGGTTCTTCACTTAAACCGGATTCTCCAAGTGCAACTCGGATAACCCGGGGGAATATCTGCCTGCAAAGTATCACTCCTAGTACCTCTTACCGAGATAGCTCCATCCCGGCAACCCGCAACTCGGTCCGGGTATGGATCTCTGTCAATAGTATCTCGGTATCCACTCCCTGGATACCATTTCATACCAAGCTTGGCCCTACCCAGGGGTAGCCCCCCCGACATTAGTCCCCGAAGCTGGTATGGTCTAGTGAACTCAGATGATGGGCCGCACCAGCTTAAAACATAACACTACACATCATTTGACCGAGATACCTCTTATCTCGGTTCACTTTGAACCTCAACCTCGGATGATAGGGATATCCCTAAGGATTATGTTATCACAAGCTTGGATGGAGAGTTGATAGAAGACCACATGATCATGGTGAAAACAATCATTCAAGATGGTGAAAACAAGATTACAATAGTGAAAACAATGAAGCAAGATGGTGAAAACAATAAATAACAATTGTTATTCCATGAAAACAATTGTTATTCATCAAGACAAGGGATAGGTGCCTCCACCAAGTCAAATGCGCCATAAGAAATCCTATTTCAAGTAGGTTTGGTTTGTATACCAATTGGGCCGAATTCCTTTGTGTGTGGAATCGGTTTGTATCCATATTTGCGAGTCCTAGTCCTAGTAGGAGTCCTAGTCCTAGTAGGGGGAGGCTTGATTGCGCAAGGAGCCTTGTGGCCGCACCCTCCACCTATTTATAGTCTCCACCTGCGTGTGGATTAAGGGAGAGAACAATTTAGACAACAGAAACCCTAGCCTTGAGATTGTATTGCTGCTAAGCATTCATCTTGAAGTATTACCAAGTCAACGTTTGCGTGATATCTTGCTATTCCATTGGGAATTAGGGGGATACAGGACCACTTGTGATCATTGATTGCTTGTGTAAGAGTGTGTAGTTGAGAATATCCAAAGGGCTTGATTGTTGTTGCATTGGCAACAAGGGTCATCCAAGTGAGAGGTCTCAGTGTAGCACTAGTTATCCACATATATCAGAAAATACAAAAAGAGAGAGAGAAGCTCATTGAGAAGATTGGGCCACCCCATATCATCTTGGTATCAGATTCTCCAGGTTTACTCGGTGAGCAAAGTTATCCCTAGTTTTAGTTGTTTTTATTCCTATCCAGAAAAAGCCACACAAAAATAGTTGTTTAGATCATTGCCAGAGCCTAGATCAACACCAATTTGCATCTACCTAGTTGCTGCTTTTTGTTGATTTGTGTTCTTGTTTTTCTGTCTTTAGTTTTCATGTTTTAGGGTTCATCTAGTTTCCTTGTGTTTCTATCCGAAAATCCCCACCAAAAATATTCTGGATCTTGTTACTCCTTGGAATTTTTAGACCTACAGCTTGTTTACAAGTTGATCTAGTTCCTAGGGTTCATAAGGTTGCATTGTTGCGGTTGATACTTTGATCCATATCATACTTGCAATCCTAGTTGCTATCAAGTTCCTGCCGTGGCACGATTTTGATTCAAATCGCTGCCGTGGTCACTTTCATACCGCAGCTCGGATTCCCTCGTGCGCGCTTACCAAATCGCTTGCGGGTAACGAATTTTCCTTACCGCACGCAGTCCACCACCCACCCGCACTCGGTTTCCCACCCCCGATCGGATTCGCCTGCCGCGAGCGCCAAAACAGCGCAAAACGCTGCCGCCGCTGCCGCCACTTCCGCGCCCACCTCGATTCGGTAACGAGTTCGCCTTACCCGCGCCCATATTTTCCTTACCGCGCGCCCACCCGCAAACCCACCGCAACACCACCTGCACACACGCGCGCGCGCCCTGCCGTGAGCGCGTTTTCAGCCGAAATCGCTGTCGTACGGCACGAAATTGCTGCTTTTGCTGTCGTGGGCTAAAACTTCTGCCGTGAGCCGTTTCACATCAATTTTTTTCTTAGTTTTTCTTTTGTTTTACCCCTGTTATCTCTAGGTATCTGTTCTGATCTTTGATAAGCCATAGCTACAGCCTTTCTACAGCACACTTTAGGTACCAAAACCCATAAGACTAGCTGTTTAATTGCTCTAACAGGCTGCTCATTTGATCAAATCTGTCCACTGTTTTTATTTTCCATCTACTTATTGCTCCTAGTTGATTCAAAGGCCATTGAAAAATCAAAAAAATAGAGAAAAAGGAAAAAGTATAAAAAAAATAGAAAGAAAGAAAAAGCAAAAGAGGCCGAGCTACATATCACTAGTGGAAGCTATTTCATATTGGAAATTTTGTGGACATCTTGAGCAATCTTGTGCCTGTTTCATTGAGTATTTGCTAGTGTCTTTCTAGTGCTTGCAAAATCTCTACCATATATTTGCTAAGCCACAATTGTCTCCAAGTGTGAGTGTGTTTCCTTTAGTTATTTTTATCACACTGAGCAGTGCATTGGAGTTGTTATTTTGGTGTTGTTAGGAATCCCAACCAAGCCCCACCAAATACCTTGTTTTGCATTGTAACACTTGAGAGCCTGGGTATTCTCTTCTCACACTTGACACAGTTTTCATTGGTAATTGTTGGTAAGTTGATCCTTATTCGCTTTGGAACAGTAAGTGAACCTTTCTTTGCTGGTTTGAGTGAGTTTGAGAGGCACCACAACCCATTGATTATTTATTCACTAACCCATTAATCATAAGTTTTGCTAGTTAATCTTCTGTGCAGGGTGACAAGGAGGAAGCTGATTTGATGCCCAAAACAAAGACTGCTGATGATACATGTACATGGGCAGATTTTAATCTCTTTAGAGGAGCAGTTGCTAGTCGGATTGAGCAAAGAGTTGAGAAGAAGATTGAAGAATATGATCAAGTTCTCAGAAAAGATTTGAAATTGCTTATTGAAGAAGCTATGACTAATGTTACAAGGGAAGTTGCAAATATCTCCACACAATTACAAAGGGTTAATCTTGGTGGTAATCATGAAGATGGCCGAGCCATTGCTTATGGAGGCCGTGGCAATTTTCCACCTAGAAGGATACCATTGGAGGATAATAGAGAGGAGGATGGCCTTGGGAAACCAAAATTCTTTGTGCCTACTCTCACATGTGATAATGATGATGCTGAGGAGTTCTTGATGTGGGAATTGAAGATAGAAAAGCTATGGAGATTGCATAATTACACTGATGAGAGGAAAATCAAGTTAGCATCTTCTGGATTTTATGGTTATGCTCTCTTGTGGTGGGATGGCATCATAAGATTGAGGGGAACACAAAATCAACCAGAAATTACTACTTGGGCTGAGATGAAACAACTTATGACAGACTGTTTGTTCCAACAAATTATTTGAGGACTCTCTATGACAAGTTGCAAAATTTGAAACAAGGAACAAATTCAGTGGATCAATATTACAAGGAGATGGAATTAATGCTACAAAGAGCTCGGGTTGTTGAAGCAAAAGAGCAAACAATGCAAAGATTTCTTTCAGGATTATCTTATCAAATTAGATGCATTGTGAGGCATGTTCAATATAGCAATATGACAGAATTGTTGCATCAAGCAAGGGAGGCAGAAAAGAGGTTGGCCGAGGAGGTTACTATGGCCCCAAGGAGGATTTGGCCATCAAGATCTTCTTCCTTTTCACCTCCAACACCTCCAATTGCACAACCAGCAGCTAGTACATCATCCAAACCCGAGACAAGCATCACTAATACAAAGAAAACACCACAACCAGCAGCTAGTGGAAGTGGTTCTACTCAATCAACAGCTAGACATAGAGACATGACATGCCATACTTGTGGAGGAAGAGGGAACTTCAAGAGAGATTGTCCTAACAAGAAAATTATGGTGATCAATGCTAATGATGAGTATGAGAGTGGAGACGATGCTAATCCTAATGGAGAGGATACATATGATGATGATGATGATGGTCCACTTAATGCTTATGCTACAAATTATCCAACCATTGTTTGCACCAAGGATTTGAGTGTTATTCCTAGCAATGATGAGAGTCAAAGATGCAATTTATTTGAAACCAAGGCAATTGTTGGACCCATTATGGCTTGCAAGGTGATTATTGATGGAGGAAGTTGTAGAAATCTAGAAAGCAAGGAGTTATGTGCAAAGCTAAGGTTGAATTACAATCCACACCCACACCCATATTATATTCAATGGTTAAGTAACAAGGAAGAAATCAAGGTATGCCATATGGTGAGAGTGGATTTTCAAATTAGACCATACAAAGATACAATTGAATGTGATGTGGTTCCCATGACATTTTGTCACTTATTATTTGGAAGACCTTGGCAATTTGACAAGAAGGTTAGACATATGGGGAGAGCAAACACATATCACTTGAATTGGAATAATAAGGATATTATTTTGAGGCCTATGACACCACAACAGATTGTGAATGAATCAAGACAGAAAATAGAGGTAAATCTAGAGAAGGAGAGTGAAAAAACAAAATCTTTGGAGGAAGACAAGTCTAGGCCGAGTGGAAAGAGACTTTTAACTAATGACATGATTTCTCTTCCTAGTGTTGTTTCTTGTGTACAGGTTGCTATTGAAGAAAGGGAGCACAAAGAAACATCACAATCATCTCACATATTGGAGGATTATGCCACGGATACAAGTGTTCTTGCTTGTGATATGAAGGTTATTTTTGAAGAAAGGGAGCTACAACCTTCAAATTCACAAGATATTCATGAGATCATACCTACTACATATGAGGAGGTTAGTATTGATAAGGGTATTGATTTCGGGTTAGTAAAAACAAGTAGTGAATTATGTGATAATTTACAACCATATAATACTATGATAAATTCGAAATTTCATAATGTGGTTCTTATTACACATAAAGAAGTACTTGCTAAGATACCATCTAGTGACATTATATATTATCACATGTTAAATGAACCAATTGATGTGCAAGGTGCTATGAAAAAATTTGGTTATGATGATTTTAGCACATATGATAATAGTTTCAAAATTAATTTGATTGGTGACTATAATTTGAGTAAGATTTTCATGGTACATTACATATGTATTACTTATGATACTGTGGCCGAATTATATGATATGTTACCTCGGGATGAATTACAAATTTTTACATATGGGCATAATATTACACATATGTTTGGTTTACCACAATATTCACTGGATACATGTGCTATTCAAATAAACTTCACTTATATCTGCAATTATGATTGCTATGGATTGAAAAGCTATGACTTTTATGTATTGTTTTCATACAAATTTCGTGATCACAATTCATATGCACTATATTATGTTTTACTAACGACTAATGAGTGCCATTATAGATACATATATTGTGCATACACTTTGTGCTTTTTGTTTTTGCCAGTTTCAGGTTATAACAAGACGAGGACGTCTTGTCTTGAAGAAAGGGAGGATGATAGGGATATCCCTAAGGATTATGTTATCACAAGCTTGGATGGAGAGTTGATAGAAGACCACATGATCATAGTGAAAACAATCATTCAAGATGGTGAAAACACGATTACAATGGTGAAAACAATGAAGCAAGATGGTGAAAACAATAAATAACAATTGTTATTCCATGAAAACAATTGTTATTCATCAAGACAAGGGGATAGGCGCCTCCACCAAGTCAAATGCGCCATAATAAATCCTATTTCAAGTAGGTTTGGTTTGTATACCAATTGGGCCGAATTCCTTTGTGTGTGGAATCGGTTTGTATCCATATTTGTGAGTCCTAGTCCTAGTAGGAGTCCTAGTCCTAGTAGGGGGAGGCTTGCTTGCGCAAGGAGCCTTGTGGCCGCATCCTCCACCTATTTATAGTCTCCACCTGCGTGTGGATTAAGGGAGAGAACAATTTAGACAACAGAAACCCTAGCCTTGAGATTGTATTGCTGCTAAGCATTCATCTTGAAGTATTACCAAGTCAAAGTTTGCGTGATATCTTGCTATTCCATTGCGAATTAGGGGGATACAGGACCACTTGTGATCATTGATTGCTTGTGCAATAGTGTGTAGTTGAGAATATCCAAAGGGCTTGATTGTTGTTGCATTGGCAACAAGGGTCATCCAAGTGAGAGGTCTCAGTGTAGCACTAGTTATCCACATATATCAGAAAATACAAGAAGAGAGAGAGAAGCTCATTGAGAAGATTGGGCCACCCCATATCATCGGATTCAATCCGCAATTGTCATCCTGAATTTCCATAGAAAGCCGAGATGCTTGCACCGGGATGAAGTTTACCGAGTTCCCGGCACTTAGCCACTTTTCTTGTGAACTCCTCCAGTGCGAGGCGAAACCGCCTCATTTCCTGCGCGTAGTGGACGCACCACGTGGTGAAGAACTGTTGTGCATGTCGCCTCGTTCCTCACGAACTGCCGCGCACGCGCCACACCCACGCCTCGCCCTGGTCACTTGGCCCCACCTGCAGTCACATTGCCGCAGCGCACTTGAGTGCACCCTGCGGAGAACGCGGGATTTACTACGCAAGCATGCACGATGGTTCCGCTTCGTGCATTACTGCGTGCGCAGTAACCGCACCGGTTACCGCTAATTGTGCCACGATTAATCCCACGTAGTTATTTCCTCTAGGGGTAAATACCTACGCGACTCCTCCTTTCTCGTTTACTTGCCATTTGCCCCCATCTTTGTCTCCTCCACTTCGCACACGCCCACAGAACACTCTGCTCCGCCGCATGCACCCGAGCTTCCGCCTCCTTTCCACGTGCACCGCCGCGCTCACGCACTTCTCTGCGCAGATCTACGCGTCGTTGCCGGACTCTGCACCTTTTCCTCCGAGCCCAAACCCGAGCACGCCCACGATGTTCGTCTTCCGCATCGCCGCCGTTCTCCTTTGTCCTCTTCGCCCCGAGCACCTCCTTGAGCCCACAAATCGCCCGGAATCGCCGGATCTCTCACGCTGCAACATGGAGCTCGAAGCCGTGGAGGAGCTTGTGGCACCGAAATCCGCACGCTCCACGTAGGTCGGGTCCCACGTCACGGCCTCGGACATTACATGGCTGATAGAGACCCGGAGGATCCCGGCCGATGTCGAGTGCATGCCACCGGGCGACGAGATCGATCTGCTCCCGTTGTATTTCTTGCTCATTTTGAACGCGGCTTCGGCCTTCCCCTTTACAACTTCATGGTCAATTTCTTTAAGAAATTTGATCTCCAACCTCACCACCTTCCGGCGAATGCCATCACCACTCTCTCCTCTTTCATTTCTTTCTCGGAAGGCTATCTCGGCTTGTACCCCATTGTCAATATGTGGAGCAAGTACTTTCGATTCCAGAAGAAGGTTGTTCCGAACCCGGAGAACCCGGGCTGGCCAAAGCCATGGTGGTTCCGCGCCAAGGCTCCAAGTTCCGGCGAATCCGGGGTCTCGAATCCTACCAGATGTGGCAGTGCACCTTCTTCTATGTCAAGAACACCACCAAGGTGAATCTTATCGGCCTCCCGCTCTTCCACAACAGCCCTCCTACCGAGATGGTCAACTAGGACCACGACCCCCGAGATACCAACTACGAAGTCAATCTCGTCCACCAACACCTTCAGCAGCTCATCCGAGATGGACTCTGGGCGGATGATCTACTGGCCACCTTCGCGAGCCGCCGGGTTCTGCCAGTTCAGCTGCAGAAGTACAAGATCTCCCACATGAGCGGGCACCGGGATCCGACCCGTATTACCACGATCGAGCTCACCAAGAAAGAGGCTGTTACCCGGGTGAAGGCGATCGCGCGGACTCACATCAGAGGGGATTGGGAATGGGGCTTTGAGCCCTATAGCAGAGCGCGCCCGACACACGCTGTAAGTATCCCGGCGCCTACCGAGTACATTTGTTCCGGAATGCTCCGAGATGGTTCATCCTAAAATTACATTGTCTTTCTTTTTCATTCTTTGTGATTCGCATATGTAGAGATTTGTCCGCCAGCAGGATGAGGACGGCGTGAACCCGACTGCCAACTAGGGGGAGGACCGGACAGAAGATGACGTGCAGGACTTCGATGATGAAGACAACCTGCCGATCCCGGACGCCGCGGGAGATCTTGGTGCCAGTAACATGGGATCCAAGATGGAGAACATGGAGGCTCTGGAACGTTCGGAGCCGGTTTTAGAGCAGCAGCAGCAGCAAGATCCACCGCAGCAACAAGTTCCACCCCCAGCAGCACCCCAAGCACAACCAGCAGCCCCCGAAGTACAGCCAGCAGCGCCACAGGCGCAAACGCCAACTCCTCCAGTGCCGCAGCCGCCACTGGCCCAGCCAGCACCAACACCAGTGTCGTAGCCGCCCGTGGCTACGCCAGCATCCCCAATTCTTCTGGCCCAGCCGAATCGTGCCCCTGTGACGTCGCAGAGTAGCTCCGCACCTAGTACTGGGAAGGGGTTATCTGCGCCATCCCGTCTGAAGAAAGCATTTGTGCCATTGAAGAAGTCCAGAACCGGGCAGAAGAAGGTCGGCACGCTGACCACCAATCCAGAGACGCAAATTGTCCCGCACAAGGGGCTTGGAGTTGCCCAGCCCAACCCGGACCAGGTTCTTGATCATATCGGTTACATCCCCGATACACACGCCGGGAACAAGCTAGGCCCACTGGATCACTACCGCATAGACTGGAACCAAGCCGATATCGGCATGGTAACAATCCAAGTGGCAGCCTCCTCGAGCATGGTTGCGCACAAGATGCACGCGTTACAATCTGCAGCCCGAGACACCGAGATAACTGCTTGAGTAAGTGATTTTTCTGTATTTTCCATCTTTCCGAGTTCATTCCTTGCAAAGCCAAGATAAACATGCACCATCCAGTCCCAAGATTCAGGACGAGTAGGCACCACTTTACCAAGTTGAGGATCCTCGGGTCGAATCTTCACTGTCTCACTAACCATTCTGTTTCTTTTCAAGTTTGCACCGAGACTCATACCAAGTTGTACCAGAGACTGCTCTGGACCCACCAGGATCTTAGTGAGCATAACCAGCATCTGCAGGAGCAGCTGGGAGGAAAAGGTATCATTTTTATGCTCGAGATATCGTATGTGCTTTATACTGCACCGGTTTACGAACTCATGTTCTTTTTATCTCGCACAGCTGTGATGGAGCAGCAACTGGTTGACTCGATCACCAAGATCTCTGCCCTGGAAAGTGATTTGCTTTTTCTTTACTTTGCGTTTTGTACTTAAGCATCCCCTTGCTATGCTAATGCAGGTGAACATAAAATTTTCGCCGAAAAGCACCACGACTGCACCACACTTGCAAAATCGGCGTAGACCAAGATCTCGGCCCTTGAGAGTAAGTTTCTCCTTTTCATCCTTGGTTTCTATACATGAGCCTGATTTCTTGCTAACCGGATTGTTTTTGTGCAGATGAGCATAAACTCTTTGCTAAAAAGCATCAGGACTGTCTCACTCTGGCCGAGACGGCGCTTCAGCTTGCTGACTATGAGGCTAAGTTAAAGAATGAACTCCAGACCGAGAAGGTCGAGGAAACTCGGCTAAAAGAAGAGCTCGCCGAAATCCGGAACCTCAAGGAGCAGCACATCGAGACCGAGGCCAAGGCCAATTCTCTGCAGCCCCAGTTGGACAAGATGTACTCGGATTCAGACAAATGGCTGACACAACTTAGCAAGCTGAACCTGGAGCTAAAAAGTAAGCACAATTTTCTTCTCTAGCTTTTTTTGGATCCAAACCACCGTACTAATGCTGACTAACTCGTAAAACTTATCTCTCAGGAATCTTTCCCCTCTCGGAATGTGGCGCGGAGAAGGCTATCCAAAAGGCTCGAGAAAGAAGAGCTGAAGCTGGGGAGACTCTCTCAGAGGTGGCCTCCGCTGAGGACTTCTTGGCGGCCATTAAAGCCCGAGTTACGCCGCTCAAAGCTGTTGGTTCTGATCTTCTGTCAAGTGCCATCCGGGTGTACAGGGCCTTCTGGCCGGGTACGGAGGTCCTAACGGCAATTGAAGAGCTGGCCAAGTGCCTCAAGAAGACCAAGGACTGGCTCAGGGAGTGGCGTGCTTCTGCTGCACGGGCTGGTGCGGATGAGGTCTTGCAGTTTGTGCTATCTTGGTATGAGTCCATCGATATCGAAGTGCTCAAGACTATGCGCACTAATCCAAGTGGTCCATGGATGAGGGACATGTCCAGCGTCGTATGGAAAACGCATTCCGGCTCGCCTCCTATGCCAACACCAATGGCTTCATCGAGGGTCCTCGTGAGCTAGAGACCGAGGACGAGGAAGAAGAGGAATCCAAGGATGAGGGCTCCGAGGCTGAGGAAGAAGTTGACGAGGTAATCGAGGTCGAGACCGATCCGGCCTTGAACACCGGACCAGCAGCCCCTACCGAGATCCCCACCAAGAACAGGGCCGCGACCGAGACAACCACCGCCGAGATAGCTTCTACCGAGACGACCACCAAGCCCATCGTTCCGGTAGGGACCAATGCTGCTCCTACTCCCTCGGTTGTTGCCTGATCATTCCCTCAAAACAATTTTTAAATTCGTTAGATCCCCGGGATGCCAGATCGCTTATGCTTTTGGCAAACTTTAAATTTACTTTGGTTTGTGCGAGACTTGCTAGATGCCATATCGCTTTAATTCGAGTCCCCGAGTTTGTTTTCTCGTGCACTCGGTTTTTTTTTCTTCTGTGCTCTTGCCTACCACTTGTGGTTTTTTGACATTCGAGTCACAAGATTTTGAAAACCAAGTTTATAGTACTTGCAACTCCAAGATAGGAACTAAAACTTTTCAACACTTAGCCAAAAAAGGAAGTACAAACAAATTATGCCGGTTTGCTAATTTTTTCTTTCCTTAGCCGTTTGTCATGTGTTCATTGACCCTTTGATTTTTATCTTGCTTGACATGAAGCTGGGTTTTGGACAACAGCAGAGTCGAAGAGTTGGCTCTTAGGTTTAGACACAGTACTAAGCCAACATAGGAAATATCGACACACAAGTACACACAAACAGGGTTAGGCACAGGCAGTCCCCGGGTTCCTCCGCGGGGTGCCAACATTTTATAACTCGGTGGAGAAGCACATACATTGCATTTTTAAGAATGAAAACAACGAAGGAGAGCTACATTCCAGGGGCACTTAGATTCTTCTCCGGATTTGTCCATCTTGTTCTTCTCCTGTTCCTGGGCATCAATCAGATAGGATGCATCATTGTGCAGAGCCTTGCTCACAATGAATGGCCATTCCCATGGAGGGGAAAGCTTGTGCATCCCAGCTGTGCGTTGCACAAGCCAAAGCACTAAATCTCCTTCTGGGAACACTCATGGATTCACTTTCCAGCTATGATAGCGTGTCAGATTCTATTGATATATAGATGATTTCGACACAGTTAATTCTCTTGCTTCTTCTAGAAAATCAACATCGTCTTCTCGGTCTTGTTTTGCCTCTGCCTCTGTACAGAGGGTCACTCTCGGCGAGTCATGTTCTATGTCGGCTTGCAACACCGCCTCTGTTCCATATACGAGGAAGAATGGCGTGTAGCCGGTAGATCCTTTAGGGGTAGTCCTTAGACTCCACAACACCGTTGGTAGCTCATCCAGCCAACAACCCGGGATTCGCTGTAATGGCTCAATCAACCAAGGTTTTATCCCGGACAGAACCATACCATTGGCTCTTAACTTGCCCATTTGATTCCAGATGCGCGACCGACGCAATGTCTAGTTGGATCCTCTTTTTCTTGCAGAACCGAGCAAAAGCTCCCTCGGCAAGACTGGTTCCATTATCCGAGATGATCCCATGCGGATAACCATATATCAGGATTATGTCCTTCAGGAAATATACAGCCATGTGCCCATCACACTTTCGGATTGGCTTCACCTCAATCAACTTGGTAAATTTGTCCACCATTACCAGCATGTGAGTCATGTTACCTCGGGCTGGCTTGAAAGGCCCCACCATATCCAAGCACCATACTACAAATGGCCAAGTGATAGGGATTGTCTTGAGTTCTGACGTCGGCATATGGATCTTGTTGGCATATCTCTGGCACCAATTACACTTCCTCACTATATCTTCTGCTTGCTGCAAGGCAGTGAGCCAAAATAATCCATGCCGGAATGCCCTTTTCAGTAGAGCCCGAGATGAGGCGTGGTGTCCACATTCTCCTTGATGTATCTCCCGGAGAATTTTTTCTCCCTCTTTTGGTTCGACACAGCGCTGGAGCACTCCTGTGGTACTTCTCTTGTGCAGTTCCTTGTTGATGATGGTGTAGCCCTTGGATCTTCTCTGTCTTTGCCTGGCCAAGATCTCATCAGTCGGCAGAGTACCATCCATCAGGTAGGACATTATCGGTTGGGCCCATCCGGGTATCGATCGAAGAGGAAAGACATGCTCATCAATCTCCATAGCCTCAGCCGACATGGAAGACTCCGACATAAGAACGATTCCCTGAGTCCCCGGGTTCTGAAAGGCAGTCCCCAGGTTAAGGGAGGCAGTCCCCGAGATGAAGAAGGCAGTCCCCGAGTTGAGGAGGGCAGTCCCCGAGTTGAGGAGGGAGTACCAAATTCTGTGCGATCAGGGACGTTTTGAGCGGAATGTTTTGACAACGTCGCGTGTTTCCATCGCGGATGGCTGAAAAGTGGAGTTTTCTCTCGACGTATTGGTTTGGTCCGTCGCAGACTGGTTATGCCCGACTTTTTGCTACTTTTACGTCGCGGATTTTTGTCTCCGGCCAAGTAGCCCACTAAGAGCCCAGTTGCCTTTGACGAAACTGGCTTGGTCATGTAGAACATCGCGAATTTTCATCGGACCACACATCCTGCCATGTTTGACTGCTTTGACCGGCAACGACCACGCTCTCTCACGGTTGCTCCTAACGTTTTTTTGCACGGGCCCAGCTGTCAGTCTAGTCTGACCTTTTTGTTGGATAATATGCCATTTCCTCCAAACATAAGAATTCACATAATCTTCCAAATCATCACAAAAATAACAAGCCTATTTTCTGAAACAAATCACAAGTCACCACAATTAATGATTAACAATCGTACTTAGAATAGAGACAACAAGGAGATTTATAATAACTAGAATTAGCACCAGTTCACATCAGCATCACAAAGGTTACCTGCCATCATCACAACAGGCTCACATCATAAGCTAAATAGTTTCATGTCATCGATAGGGTTCACATCACAACTGGTGCACCTCAGCATTTAAACAGGTGCACATCATAAACTAAATAGTTTCTCATCGATACGGTTCACGTCACTTTTTCCTACAGATCCATCCATTCCAAAGGCATATCCACAGGTTCCACGTCACTTTTCCTAGTCACCAATCCATTCCAAAGGCACATCCACAGGTTCCACGTCACTTTTCCTAGTCATCGATCCATACCAAAGGCACATCCACAGGTTCCACGTCACTTTTCCTATTGATCCATCCAATCCGAAGCCACAACCACATGTTCGCAAACCGTACAAAAATAGGCATCATACATGTTGAGCACATCATCAACTACAAGGCCAACCATCAGCACAGTCTAATCGTCAGCACATGCAACAAACAGATAAAACAGTAATAGTGAGCCTCATTGCCAACCATGGTACATACAAATGACACGCAATAATTCTAACAGATGTGCCTACTATAGTAAAATGAGGCACAACTGAACTTGTTCTGCATGCTATTTGCTATAGTAGCCAAACTGCTAGACACATTGCTGCATATTAATCATCCGCATAGATAGTTTAATTATTGGCACACGTATAAAGCACAGATGTTTAGAAATGGAAAACAAGAAATGTAGCCTCATACTAATATGCACAAAACAAATTTCATTAGATCATCGAACATTTTACCAAAGAAGATGCAGAACCAATTTGGTTGTACACAACACTAGGTAAAATGCTCGATGATCTCAACAAGATTGAGTGCACAGTTTAATCATTGGCACACGTATAAAGCACATATATTTAGCAATGGAAAACAAGAAAAGTAGCCTCATACTAATAAGCACAAAACAAAATTAATGATATCGTAGAACATTTTACCAAGGAAGATGCTGAACCAATGTGGTTGTACACAACACTAGGTAAAATGCTCGATGATCTCAACAAGATCGAGTGCACAGTTTCATCAGTGGCACATGTATCAAGCACAGATGTTTAGCAATGGAAAACAAGAAATTAGCCTCATACTAATAAGCATAAAAAAATTATGACATCATCGAACATTTTACCAAGGAAGATGCAGAACCAATGTGGTTGTACACAAGACTAGGTAAAATGCTCGATGATCTCATCAAGATCGAGTGCACAGTTTAATCATTGGCACATGTATCAAGCACATATGTTTAGCAATGGAAAACAAGAAAAGTAGCCCCATACTAATAAGCACAAAACAAAATTAATGAGATTATTGAACATTTTACCAAGCAAGATGAAGAACCAATGTGGTTGTACACAACACTAGGTAAAATGCTCGATGATCTCAACAAGATCGAGTGCATAGTTTAATCATTGGCACATGTATCAAGCACAAATGTTTAGCAATGGAAAACAAGAAAAGTAGCCTCATACTAATAAGGACAATACAAAATTAATGAGATCATTGAATATTTTACCAAGGAAGATGCAGAACCAATGTGGTTGTACACAACACTAGGTAAAATGCTCGATGATCTCAACAAGATCGAGTGCACAGTTTAATCATTGAGACATGTATCAAGCACAAATGTTTAGCAATGGAAAACAAGAAAAGTAGTCTCATACTAATAAGCACAAAACAAAATTAATGAGATCATCGAACACTTAACAAGGAAGATGCAGAACTAATGTGGTTGTACACAACACTAGGTAAATGCTCGATGATCTCATCAAGATCGAGTGCACAGTTTAATCATTGGCACATGTATCAAGCACAGATGTTTAGCAATGGAAAACAAGAAAAGTAGCCTCATACTAAAATGCACAAAACAAAATCAACGAGATTATCGAACACTTACCAAGGAAGATGCAGAACCAATGTGGTTGTACACAAGACTAGGTAAAATGCTCGATGATCTCATCAAGATCGAGTGCACAGTTTAATCATTGGCACATGTATCAAGCACATATGTTTAGCAATGGAAAACAAGAAAAGTAGCCCCATACTAATAAGCACAATAAAAAATTAATGAGATCATTGAACATTTTACCAAGCAAGATGAAGAACCAATGTCTTTGTACACAACACTAGGTAAAATGCTCGATGATCTCAACAAGATCGAGTGCATAGTTTAATCATTGGCACATGTATCAAGCACATATGTTTAGCAATGGAAAACAAGAAAATTAGCCTCATACTAATAAGCAAAAAACAAAATTAATGAGATCATTGAATATTTTACCAAGGAAGATGCAGAACCAATGTGGTTGTACACAACACTAGGTAAAATGCTCGATGATCTCAACAAGATCGAGTGCACAGTTTAATCATTGACACATGTATCAAGCACAGATGTTTAGCAATGGAAAACAAGAAAAGTATCCTCATACTAATAAGCACAAAACAAAATTAATGATATCTCGAACACTTAACAAGGAAGATGCAGAACCAATGTGGTTGTACACAACACTAGGTAAATGCTCGATGATCTCATCAAGATCGAGTGCACAATTTAATCATCGACACATGTATCAAGCACAAATGTTTAGCAATGGAAAACAATAAAACTAGCCTCATACTAAAATGCACAAAACAAAATCAACGAGATTATCGAACACTTACCAAGGAAGATGCAGAACCAATGTGGTTGTACACAACACTAGCTAAATGCTAATAATCTCATCCAGATCGAGTGCACAGTTTAATCATTAGCACATGTATCAAGCACAGACAGATAAAACAATAACAGTGAGCCTCATTGGAAAGCATAGCAGGTTGAAATCATCTAATTAAAGAGGAAAGTTATTTACCTCAGTTGAGGAAAACAACAGAAGAAATAAAGCCATCTCTTGTGTTGTAGAAGGTGAATACGCACATAGCACCCTCCTTGATTCCAGCTAAATTGACGACCTTTGACCAGTCCGTTGTCATCTCGGCACCATTTGTCTTTCCCTTGATGAACATAACATCTTGAGCATCGGAATTGTTGGTGCATATGGCAGGAAGTCGATCCATTGGCGTAAACCCGTTGAGGTAGGCCTGGCTGAACATAATTGAGAAGTACTGGATAAGAAGTATATAGTTAGCTGTTGACTAAGATTAATGTGCATAGGAAGAGTAAAAGAATAAGATGTTTACCATCTTGGCCTTCCCAGGAAAGACATTAGACTTTATCATCCTACAGACGTAGTGAGGTATAGATGTCTGTGGTCCAGCAACTTGGCTTCAGAGATGCGCGACTTGGTCTTCAGTCATTTCCACCTCGTTTGCAAAAAAAACAGTGCTCGTCATAGTCTTGAGTCCCTTGGATTTTGGGACCTATAATGCAAGAAATATATTAATCCTGGCTAATTTGTAGGTGCATAAGAGAGTAATAAAACATTTTGGTGACATGTCACCTCTACGAGTGACCTTCCTTCACTGACTAGATCCTCCCGAGTTGGACTTTTACCAACTCCATCAACCAGAATGCCACGGGACTCCAGAAAGAGACGATACTCTAGATCTATTTCAACTGGTGCCTCCATCCAGTTACGAGTTTCATAAGGAGACATGGTGCAGAAGCTACAACCTCGACTAGAGTGCTACAGCCAAATATGAAAAGAAGAAAAATCAAACAAGTAGCTACGAGGGCGAAAGGAGATACTAATTTATATGGTAGAATTTACCTTCGTTGTCTGAAGAACAGGGGACCTTGCGAGCTCCGAGGCCTTGTTCAGGTGATCTCCATCTGGGTGGGGGAAGCGATCTTCGAGATACCTGTGACGGTAGAGTGAGCTAAATCCATGGCTGGCGGTGACCTAAAACATGTCAACGACGATGGCCGCCGGCATCTAACCTACATCTGCAGACATCTAACCTAGATCCACCATCATCTAACCTGGATCAAATCGTTTGGTTGAGGATGGGGAAGGGAGGCAACCAGCACTTACAAGTCATTGGTTGGGCGAAGTGGAGGCACTGGGTGTTTTTGGGGGGGGGGGGCAGAGTGATCCCTTTCAGTGGAGAAGTAGACGAGTGGGCGAGGGAGCGCGGCGGCCTGTGACGCTGACGAGTGGGACCCCGTGTGAGGCTGTTTCGGTGAAGATTTAGCGCGCGTGCGGCTGTGACGCTGAGGAGTGGGACCCCGTGTGAGACCGTTTCAGTTTTTAGCGCGCGCGCGGCTGTTAGCGGTCGTAATTTAGGCGTGCAGATGTTAGCTTTAGATGTGAATTGTTTAAAATTGAGGGTCTATGTGTTAATTAGGGTACAAAGGGCTATAGCTGCCAATTGTGGCATGTTGTCCCATAAATTGAAGGTTTTTCAAATGTAAATACTTGCTAATACTAAAAAGGTTGCATTCTTACCATTAGTTCTTTATTTTCTACTAATTAAATGAAGAATTAAAAACCATTGATCCATCAGATCAACGAGTTTTTAGAAAGGATTGGCTTATTGGGCATGATCGAATACTAAATGGACATGACACATCCACTTATTACTAAGTTATACCAAATAAGTATTTAGGCATCCTAAAAACATGATCGGCTGAAGCAACATAGTATGGAAGTACTACATATATAGTACTTAAATTCTTACACACACGAGGAATTCTTCTACAATATTAATAAAGTTCTTACATATACTATTTCTCGAAACCAGAACGTTAGCTAGTAGCACAACTATTCAAATTAAGTTCATCAGGACACCATTGCAGCATTCGGCACAAGCGACATCATTACTGCCTCCTCCAAGGATTCTTGTCCTGGTGATTGGGGATCAGATGAGGATGCACGAGCCCTAAGCGGATATTGCGCGCGAGCAACTTCTTTAGGAACATACTATATGCAGCGGGCCCGCGGTTTTCCGAGCCACGTCCAATGCCGCTGGCATGCTGGATCATGCTAACGATGCTCGTGTCAATGTTCCTGCAGCAGAAGGGCCAGAACAGCATGCCATCACGACGACGGTACCTAATCTGTCCATTCTGCAGCTTCCTAAGAACATGTCTGCTCTTAGCATCGCGGGATTCCTTGTCAGATGAAATGTCGTCATCAGATTGCTTCAAATTAGCAATGAAACAAAAGTTAGCACCACACTCTAATTATAGGTCATTTTAAAAATGCATGTACTAACACTAGTTTAAATCAAATAACCATGACATTGATAAACTAATGACATCAATCTCTGCTTAAATAGCATACACGAATTTAAGAAGAACATAAATGGTACCACATATATGCAGTTAGTTAATGGACTTAATATGTAATAACAAGCCTAGAATTTAAGCCCACATTTGAATGGGAGAATAGAACTTGTAGATAGACAAAATGAAATCAAAATCATGTATAGCTAATTCCTAACTTGCATATACCAATCGCTCTATTCTACAAGCTCTAGAATCTAGGAGCTAAAATCATTAGTGGACGCGAGAATAGATTAAAGCCCGGGCAAACAGTTAGTTACAAGGCTTAATGTGTATTTTTTCTATTAAATAAACTTCAACTACGCTGTTCCGACCGCTAGGTAATAGGGGGCGTTGGGTTCGCAGTTGCAGATGTAGAATACCAGTCTACAGATACAACTACAAACCCGAGAATCCCTAACTTGCTTGAGTGTCTCTACAAAACATTGGATCTTCAATACTAAACTAGGGCTAGATATATCTGTTTAGGGAAGCACCTCAGAGTCCTCGTCGGACACGACCTCCTCGAACGCCGGTACCTCCCCCATGGGGTCCCCCAGATCGGATAGGTTAGGGAGTCCCGACGCTTCCACCGCCGGAGGAGGCGATGACAGCGAACCGCCATGGCCCGCCGCACCTACGGTGACGACAGCAGATGTCGCGTCGGCGTTATTCCTATGCATTGGATCCGTCCATGAGGTCCAACCAAAATGGTGGGCCGCACCTTCGCTCCGGCAGCAGATGATGCGACGGCGTCCTCCATTCGTCGCAGAACCGCCTCAAGGTTGTGTGCTCTGCAGTTTGGATAGAAGGAGGGAGGCATTGGGGCCGGAGCAAATTGGGGTTTTTGCTAGTTTTGGGGCCGAATGGTGGGGGAAGGAGGCCATGGAAGAATGAGGTGCATATATACTGAGTGCCATTTCGAGGGCCATTGGCCCTGCTGACGTGTGCGCATGCAAAATTCCGCATGGCTCTCCCGTGGGCTGACTTTGTCAAACACAGAGTGATGTGACATTTAGTCACTGTCAAACGGGGCCACAACGAGTCAGGGCCACTTATAAGTGGAAAAAATTCAGCCAAACCAAGCCAACAAATTGCTCTCTTCACGTGTACGTGAGCGGTGTACGCAGCCATGGTGTGAGTGCAGTGTAATTACCGGTTTAATTGTGGTAATTTGCGAGGGAGGTCAAGCACTCTGTCTCGTTTTCAGTTTTCATTTAGTTTCCCGCTTGTTCATCTACTCGCCTGGGCTCACACGCCTTCGTTCCATACGCGCCTTTTCGATACGTGTAAATTTAGGCAGTTGCCATTTGCGCTCCTTCCGTTTATCATATTTCGCCACTCTTCTTCCAAACCCATCGAACCCATCATCCCACGGCGGAGAGTTGCCATGGATGATCGCATACCAACCACGGAGGTTCTCGACATCCCTGTCCACGGCGGCACTGTGCTGCAGGTGATTTACACCAACGAGGGAACATGTCTTGGAGACTGCCCTGGCCAATTTTGAGCAATGGCTTCAGCCTGAAAGGCACAAGTTCTTGGGCCTCGACCTTGAGTACACACGTGGCCATGCTTACAAACCCCATGCCATCGCCGTCGTGCAAATCGCCATGCGCAAACACGTCCTCGTGTACCACTGGTGCAGGTCGCCGCAAACAAATCATGGACGCGAGTTGCTGCAAGATTTCTTTTCAACCAAGAAGATCACGTTCGCAAGCGTGGACACGATGGGCGACAAGAAGGATCTTGCCCAATAAGGCTTATTTCTGCCACAACAGCACCACCATGACATCCAGATGGAATTCGGGTTACCTAGAATTGAGATGGATACTCTAGCAGGAAATATCATAGACAATTTGTACCTCAAGATGAAGTCTGGATTCCCACCAGACCTGCACAAATATTGGGAATGGAAGATGGCTCCAACAAGCCTCAACTATGCAGCGGTGGACGGATATGTCAGCTACGAGCTATACAGAAGAATCCGACACACGAAAAACAGTTTAGGTCCAACATGGCAGGAGAAGATCCACCCCTAGTGCAAGAGCGAAGATAGAGCTTGACACCGCCGCCGCGGCAACGAGGGCACAAGCAAAAGGATACGCAGGAAGAAGTTGTTTAAGTGTTTTTAGCGCTTGATAATAAGTGTTCTTATTTGTGTTCGGGTTTGTGTGCGGGAAAAATATGTTTGTTTTACATATTAATGTAATTTTGTGCAATATGTAGCACCTGCAATTTGTTTCCATGATTTATAGATGAAATACATTCCTGCTGTTTTTTTTGCATGAATTAACATTAATTGGTCAAACATTAGCAGCCTTAGATTCAACTCAAATTCAACAACAGACTCGAACATTTTCAAACTGACTAGAGATCAAACTGACATATTACAACAGATAATATTCGCAACATAAGTCAAACATTTTCAAACTGGCTAGAGATCAAACTGACATATTAGAACAGATAATAGTCGCAAAATAAGTCAAACATTTTCAAACTGACTAGAGATGCACGATACAACACACAAATCAGACTCCCAGCAGATAGCAGCTGCAACATAAGCCAAATGATATCTTTAGATAGCAGTTCAAACAGTAGCTCAATCTTCTTCAGTCAGCAGATCATTCTCCTCCGGCAGATCCGTTGGCGTTGTGCCCACCGAAACAGTGGCCACCGTCCCTCACCTGAGGAGGGCCACTGCCATCCACACACCCACCGAAGAATGGGAAATGGTGCGTGCGTGTGGTGTCGCCCTCGTCATCGTCCCACAGTGAAGTGTCCGAGACGAATGGGCCATGGTCCAAGACCTCCGAGACATGGATAAGGACAGTGTGCTCCAATGTCCTCATCGAGGTCGGGGTCCGCACTGTGGCTAGCATGTACGGCTCTAGCACCTCCACAATCTTGGTCTTCCGTACTGCGCTCGGCTGCTTCATCCAGGCCTCCACTGACAGGAACCAGCTGTCCACTGGGACATGCATCTGCACCAGATCACCGCCAAGATGGTTGACGAACTGCCCCACCGCAACGGGCTCCCATGCCTCCCGCAGGAACTGCTCAAAGGTGAGCTTCGTTAGATACGGTAGCTCATATCGCTCGGTGCCACTACCACGACACCAGCGAATAAATGTGCGCGGCGCTCCACCGGCGATGACGTGCCAGGACAGATGTAACACGACGGTGCAGTCCTCCTCGGAACGGAATCGAATGAGAAAGTCCACCGGCGGCGCGCTAACATCCACCCTCACCTGCCTACGGGTGACGACGCATTGCGCGACCAGCGCAGCCAGGACTTCCTCGGACGACAAAGGAGGGATACGCCCTCCCATGGTGACCTCGACCGTGCAACCGTGCCACTTCTCCTCGAGCTTCTCCATTGCACGCGAGGGGGCGAGCATGCAACGGCCTTGAGTCGGTCGTAGTGCGGGCTACCCAGTCCGGAACATCTCCTCCGGGAACATGCGACGGGCAGCCATCAACGAAGGAGACAGCGAATAGTCGCGCGTGATCTATGGATTCGGTAGGGAAGAATGCGGAATTTGGGGTTCGATCCTGTTTCAGTCTGCGGGCTGGGCAGATGAGCAAATGGGTTATTTGGGGTTCAATCCTGTTTTAGTCTCAGTTTGACCCTTTTTTCAATACAAAATCTGCAGTAGGCACTACCAAATTCCGTGCGATCCGGAATGTTTTGAGCAGAACGCTTTGATAACGTCGAGCGTTTCCGTCATGAATGGTTGAAAAGAGTAGTTTGCTCTCGACGTATTTGTTTGGTCCGTCGCAGACTGGTTTTGCTCGACTTTTTGCTACTTGTACGTCGCGGATTTTCGTCTCCGGCCCAGTAGCCCACTAAGAGCCCAGTTGCCTTTGACGAAACTGGCTTGGTCACGTAGAACGTCGCGAATTTCCATCGGACCACACATCCTGCCATGTTTGACTGCTTTGACCGGCAACGACCGCGCTCTCTCACTGTTGTTCCTAACGTTTTTTTGCACGGGTTCAGCTGTCAGTTCACCAGTTCACACCAGCATCACAAAGGTTACCCGCCATCATCACAACAAGGAGATTTATAATAACTAGAATTAACACAAGTTCACACCAGCATCACAAAGGTTACCCGCCATCATCACAACAAGCTCACATCATTAACTAAATAGTTTCATGTCATCGATAGGGTTCACATCAGAACAGGTGCACCTCAGCATCTAAACAGGTGCACATCATAAACTAAATAGTTTCTCATCGATACGGTTCACATCACTTTTTCCTACTGATCCATCCATTCCAAAGGCACATCCACAGGTTCCGCGTCACTTTTCCTAGTCACCAATCCATTCCAAAGGCACATCCACAGGTTCCACGTCACTTTTCAGCGTTCTCAATCCTCTCCAAAGGCGCATGCACATGTTCCACATCACTTCTCCCATTGATCCATCCATTCTGAAGACACAACCACAGGTTCGCAAACCATACAAAAAAAAGGCATCATACATGTTTAGCACATCATCAAATACAAGGCCAACCATCAGCACAGTCTAATCATCGGCACATGCAGCAAAACAAATAAAAGTGTAATAGTGAGCCCCATTGCCAACCATGGTACATACAAATGACACGCAATAATTCTGACAGATTACCTACTATAGTAAAATGAGGCACAACTGAACTTGTTCTTGCTATTTGCTATAGTAGCCAAACTGCTAGACACATTGTTGCATATTAATCATTGGCAGAGACAGTTTAATCATTGGCACACGTATAAAGCACAAATTTTTAGCAATGGAAAGCAAGAAAAGTAGCCTCATACTAATAAGCACAAAACAAAATTAATGAGATCATCGAACATTTACCAAGGAAGATGCAGAACCAATGTGGCTGTACACAACACTAGGTAAATGCTCGATGATCTCATCAAGATCGAGTGCGCACTTTAATCATTCGCATATGTATCAAGCACAGATGTTTAGCAATGGAAAAAAAGAAAAGTAGCCTCATACTAATAAGCACAAAACAAAATTAATGAGATCGTAGAACATTTTACCAAGGAAGATGCAGAACCAATGTGGTTGTACACAACACTAGGTAAAATGCTCGATGATCTCAACAAGATCGAGTGCACAGTTTAATCATTGGCACACGTATAAAGCACATATGTTTAGCAATGGAAAACAAGAAAAGTAGCCTCATACTAATAAGCACAAAACAAAATTAATGAGATCATCGAACATTTTACCAAGGAAGGTGCAGAACCAATGTGGTTGTACACAACACTAGGTAAAATGCTCAATGATCTCATCAAGATCGAGTGCACAGTTTAATCATTTGCACATGTATCAAGCACATATGTTTAGCAATGGAAAACAAGAAAAATAGCCCCATACTAATAAGCACAAAACAAAATTAATGAGATCATTGAACATTTTACCAAGCAAGATGAAGAATTAATGTGGTTGTACACAACACTAGGTAAAATGCTCGATGATCTCAACAAGATCGAGTGCGTAGTTTAATAATTGTCACATGTATCAAGCTCAGATGTTTAGCAATGGAAACTAAGAAAAGTAGCCTCATACTAATAAGCACAAAACAAAATTAGTGAGATCATTGAATATTTTACCAAGGAAGATGCAGAACCAATGTGGTTGTACACAACACTAGGTAAAATGCTCGATGATCTCATCAAGATCGAGTGCACAGTTTAATCATTGGCACATATATCAAGCACAGATGTTTAGCAATGGAAAACAAGAAAAGTAGCCACATACTAACAAGCACAAAATAAAATTAATTAGATCGTAGAACATTTACCTCCCGAGTTGGAATTTTACCAACTCCATTAACCAGAATGCCACGCGCCTCCATCCAGTTACGAGTTTCTAAGGATAAGGAGACATGGTGTAGAAGCTACAGCCTCGACTAGAGTGCTACAGCCAAATATGAAAAGAAGAAAAATCAAACAAGTAGCTACGAAGGCGAAAGGAGATACTAATTTATATGCTATTATTTACCTTGGGGATCTGAAGAACAGGGGGCCTTGCAGGCGCCAAGGCCTTGTTCAGGTGGATCTCCATCTGGGTGGGGGAAGCGATCTTCAAGATACCTGTGATGGTAGCGTGAGCTAAATCCATGGCTGGTGGTGACCTAAAATACGCCAACGACGATGGCCCCCGGCATCTAACCTACACTCTTGGATTCCCAATATTCCCTCACTCTCTGTGTTATGGCTTCACAGACGTCAGATACTCTCTCGTGGGTTCCAAGACAACTCATAGCCCGGATCTGACGGAGAATGGGGGGATATTTCCAATAGGCGCGCCCTACCATTATCTTGGATGTTCCTTGGGCCTAACCTAACACAACCAAGAAATTAGTTCCACTTTTCTACCCCCTTCCGGCTCACGTAGAGGGTCCATAACAGCCGTTCCGTCCTTTTTTCTCCAACGGGCCTAGGGTTTATCCGGAGAGGAGCTCTAGAGCATCTTATTCCCACCCAAGCCTAGGGTATGTCATATACCATGTGTGTTATAGTGTGACATGGGACTTGGATTCCCAAGATTGCCTCAATCTCCGTGTTATGGCTTCACCGGCGTCAGATTCTCTCTTGTGGGTTCCAGGATATACCCAGAGCCCGAAACTCCCGGATGTGACTGGACGGGGGGATTCTTTCCAAGACGTGGGCTCTACCCTTGTATTGGGTGTTCTTTGGGCCTAACCTAACACAACCAAGAAATTAGTCCACTTTGCTACCCCTTTCCGGCTCACGTAGAGGGGCCAGGACGATCGATAGTTCCGTCCTTTTCTTAGCGGGACTACGGTATCTCTGGAGAGGAGCTTCAGAGCATCTGAATACCACCCAAGCCTACGGTATGCCATACCGTGCATGTGTCTTATAGTGTGGCATGTGTCTTCATTGACCAAGATTCTGTCAATCTTTGTGTTATGCCTTCGTCACCGGCGTCGGATTCTCTCTCGCGGGTTCCAGAGCTACTAAGAGCCCGAAACTCCTGGATCTGACGAAACGGGGGGAATCTTGACAAGAGGTGGGTCCTACATTGTATTGGGTGTTACTTTTTCCTAACCTAACACTGTCAAGAAATTAGTTCCACTTCGCTACCCCCTTTCGGCTCACGTAGAGGGGCCAGATCAGCAGTTTCGTCCTTTTCTCCAACGGGCCTAGGGTATCTCCGGAGAGGAGCTCCAGAGCGTCTTAATCCCACCCAACCTAGGGTATCACATAACATGTTTGTTAGAATGCGGAATGGTCTTGGATGCACAATATGCCCTCACTCTTTGTGCTAGGGCTTCACCGGTGTGAGATTCGATCTCTCTAGTTGTTGGTGACTACTCAGGGACCGAAACTCCCGGATCTGACGGAACGGGGGGTCTTTCCAAGAGGTGGGGCCTATCATTGTCTTGGTTGTTCCTTGGTACTAAACAACACAACCAAGCAATTAGTTCCACTTTGCTACCTCCTTCCGGCTCACGTAGAGGGTCCAGGACGGCAGTTCCGTCCTTTTTTCCAGCGGGCCTAGGTTTTCTCCGGAGAGGAGCTCCGGAGCGTCTGAATTCCACCCAAGCCTAGGGTATGCCATACCATGTGTGTTAGAGTGTGGAATGCATGGGTCCTGGATGCCCAATATTTCCTCACTCTTTGTGTTATGGCTTCACTGGCGTGAGATTCTCTCTAGTTGTTGCATGACTACTCAGGGACCGAAACTCCTGGATCTGACGGAACGGGGGGATCTTGCCAAGAGGTGGGCCCTACCATTGTATTGGTTCTTCCCTTGGGCCTAACCCAATAGAACCAAGCAATTAGTTATCCTTTTTCTACCCCCTTCTGGCTCACTAGAGGGTCCAGAACGACAGTTCCGTCCTTTTTCCAGCAGGCCTAGGGTGTCCCCGGAGAGGAGCTCCGGAGCGTCTGAATCCCACCCAAGCCTAGGGTATTCCATACCATGTGTGTTAGAGTGTGGCATCGGTCTTGTATGCCCAATATTCCCTCACTCTCTGTGTTATGGCTTCACCGGCGTCGGATTCTAGCTCGTGGGTTCCAAGACTACTAATAGCCCGAAACTCCCGGATCTGACGGAGAACAGGAGGGTGTTGCCAATAGGTGGGCCCTACCATTTTATTTGGTCTTTCTTGGTCCTAACCTAACACAACCAAGCAATCAGTTCCACTTTGCTACCCCCCTTCCGGCTCACGTAGAGGGGCCAGAACGACAGTTCTGCCCTTTTCTCCGGCGGGCCTATGGTTTCTCCACCCAAACCAAGGGTTTGTCATACCATGTGTGTTAGAGTGTGGCATGCGCCTTGGATGACCAAGATTTGCTCACTCTTTTTTTAGGGCTTCACCGACGGTAGATTCTTTCTAATGGGTTCCAAGATACTGAGAGCCCGAAACTCCTGAATCTAACTGGACGGCGGGGGGGATATTTCCAAGATTTGGGCCCTACCATTGTCTTGGGTGTTCTTTCGGCCTAACCTAACACAACAAAGCAATTAGTTCCACTTTGCTACCCCTTTCCGTCTCACGTAGAGGGTCTATAACGACAATTCCGTCCTTTTCTTTAGCGGCCCTAGGGTTTCTCCGGAGAGGAGCTTCAGAGCGTATGAATCCCACCCAAGCCTAGGGTATTCAATACCATGTGTCTTATAGTTTGCATGTGTCTTAGATGCCCAAGATTGCCTCAATCTTTGTGTTATGGCTTCACTAGCGTCGGATTGTCGCTCGCGGGTTCTAGGGCTACTCAAAGCACGAAACTCCCGGATCTGACGGAACAGGGGGAATCTTGCCAAGAGGTTGGACCTACATTGTCTTGGGTGTTCCTTGGGACTAACCTAACACAACCAAACAATTGGTTCCACTTTGCTACCCCCTTCCGGCTCACGTAGAGGGGGCTAGACCAGTAGTTCTGTCCTTTTCTCCAACGGGCCTAGGGTTTCTCCGGAGAGGAGCTCCAAAGTGTCTTAATCCCACCCAAGCATAGGGTATCACATAACATGTTTTTTAGAGTGTGGAATGGGTCTTGTATGCCCAAGATCCCCTCATTCTTTGTGTTAGGGCTTCACCGGTGTTAGATTCTCTCTCGCGGGTTCCAGGGCTACTCATAGCCCGAAACTTCAGGATCTGACGGAACAGGGGGAATCTTGCCAAGGGGTGGGCCCTACCATTATATTGGGTGTTACTTGGGCCTAACCTAACATAACCAAGAAATTAGTTCCGCTTTGCTACCCCTTTCCGCTCACGCCGAGGGGCCAGGTCGGCAGTTCTGTGCTTTTCTTCAACGGGCCTAGGGTTTCTCTAGAGAGGAGCTCCGGAGCGTCTTAATCCCACCCAAGCCTAGGGTATCACATAACATGTTTTTTAGAGTGTGTAATGGGTCTTGTATGCAAAGGATTTTCTCACTCTTTGTGTTAGGGTTTTACCGGCGTCAGATTCTCTCTAGTTTGTTGCAGGACTACTCAGGGACCGAAACTCCTGGATCTGACGGAACAGGGGGATCTTTCCAAGAGGTGGCCCCTACCATTGTCTTGGTTATTTCTTGGGCCTAAACCAACACAACCAAGAAATTTGTTACACCTTGCTACCCCTTTCGGCTCACGTAGAGGGTACATAACGACAGTTCCATCCTTTTTTCCAGTGGGCCTAGGGTTTCTCCGGAGAGGAGCTCCGGAGCGTCTGAATCCCACCCAAGCCGAGCGTATGCCATACCATGTGTCTTAGAGTGTGGCATAGGTCCTGGATTCCCAATATTCCCTCACTCTGTGTGTTATGGCTTCACCGGCGTTGGATTCTCTCTCGTGGGTTCCAGGACTACTCATATAGCCCGAAACTCCCAGATCTGACGGAGAACTGGGGGAATCTTGCCTAGAGGTGGGCCCTACCATTGTCGTGGGTGTTCCTTGGGCCTAACCTAACACAACCAAGCAATTAGTTCCACTTTGCTACCACCTTCCGGCTCACGTAGAGGGGCAAGATTGACAGTTCCGTCTTTTTCCCTAGCGGGGCTAGGGTTTCTCCGGAGAGAGGTTCCGGAGCGTCTGAATACCACCCAAACCAAGGGTTTGCCACACCATGTGTGTTAGATTGTGTCATGTGCCTTGGATGCCTAAGATCACCTTACTCTTTGTGTTAGGGCTTCACCGACGTCAGATTCTCTCTAATGTGTTCGAGGACTACTCAGAGCCCGAAACTCCCGGATCTGAATGAACGGGGGGAATGTTGCCAAGAGGTAGGACCTACATTGTCTTGGGTGTTCCTTGGGCCTAACCTAACACAACCAAGCAATTAGTTCCACTTTGATACCCCCTTCCGGCTCACGTAGAGGGGCTAGATCGGCAGTTCCGTCCTTTTCTCCAACGGGCCTAGGGTTTCTCCGGAGAGGATCTACAGAGCGTCTTAATCCCACTCAAGCCTAGGGTATCACATAACATGTATGTTAGAGTGTGGCATGTGTCTTGGATGACCAAGATTCCCTCACTCTTTGTGTTAGGGCTTCACCGGCGTTAGATTCTCGATCTCTCGCGGGTTCTAGGGGCTACTACTCATAGCCTGAAACTGCTGGATCTGACAAAACGGGGGGAATCTTGCCAAGAGGTGGACCCTACCATTGTATTGGGTGTTCCTTGGGCCTAATTATCCTAACAGAACCAAACAATTAGTTCCGCTTTGCTACCCCCATCCGGCTCACGAAGAGGGGCTAAATCGGCAGTTCCGTCCTTTTCTCCAACGGCCTAGGGTTTCTCCAGAGAGGAGCTCGGGAGCGTCTTAATACCACCCAAGCCTATGGTATCACATAACATGTTTGTTAGAGTGTTGCATGGGTCTTGGATGCACAAGATTCCCTCACTCTTTGTGTTAGGGCTTCACCGGCGTCAGATTCTCTCTCGCAGGTTCAAGGACTACTTAGAGCTTGAAACTCCCCCTTCGGACAAACCCGAGGGAATACTATGAGAACATGTGCTAGATATTAGTTTTACATATACCTGTAGCCTACCCTAACATGACCAAACAAAATATACCATTAGGACACCCCCTTCCGACGCCGGTGGAAAGGGTAGACGAACAAGTTGACTTTTCGGTCAACATGCTAGAGTTTCGCTAAAGTGGGGTTCCGGAGCATAGGAATCCCTAAAAACCTAGATGGGGTCCAATCATGTCTATACAAGTGTGTTTGGAGGCGGAGAGAGATCCAAGATCCTAATATGAGGTGTGATCGGTTTCACCGACATCACTTGTACAAACGAAGGGTTCTTCCACTTCTTCTCGAAACTCCCCCTTCAGACGAACCTGAGCGAATGTCTTATCAGAACTAGTGGTAGATATTAGTTCTCCATGTACCTATGGACTACCCTAACACAACCAACCAAAATATCCCATGGGGACACCCCCCCCTTCCGACGTCGGTGGAAGGGTTAGACGAAAAAGTTGACTTTGAGCATGAGGAGCCTACCACGGGCAAACTAAATATACAATTGGGACACCCCCTTCCGAGCTGAAATTTAGGGAGTTTCAATCAAACTTGAGTCAAAATAAAGATAATACATTCACACTGAAGGGACCTTAATTAAGATAATAATAATTACAGTCAATAAAAGCCTAAACTAGGTGGTGGCACTCCTCAGACCCGCAGTTCGGGCAGGTTCCCGGCTGTGCAAGTGCCCAGCTGCAAATGAGGCAGTTGCATGGGAGGAAGAAGGCCTTTGCTGGCGGGGTGGCAGGTTCCGGCGGTGCCAAGGGGCGCCACTATGTCTCGAGCGAGTCCTCTTCCTCCTCCTACTCGTCGGAACACTCCGTGTCACTAGAATGCACGCTGCTGTCGATGATGTAGGAGTGGAGCCTCCCTAAGTACTCCAGCTCCACTTGCTCGTCCCAGTACAACAAAGACATGGCGTCCTGGGGGTCATGATGCCTTGTCTGCGACGGTATGTTATCATATCACTAGTTGATGTAGTCGACCCGTGCCTGGCCGGAGAGACGCGGCCCCACCAGGACGAAGATGGTGTTGGTCGTCCAACCTTTCGGGAGGCGTAAAGCAGCCGACACGGGAGTGTTCGTGCGGATAAGTGCGCGCGCGTCCTCCTCCGTCAGCAGATTATCGTCATATGGAGGCGCGTGGGCACCCGCAGCTCGTTGTCCGGCCGCGTCGCATCGGCGTTGGTGCATAGTGGAGGCCGAGAGAAGCTAATGGATGAGTGGACTTTTGGAGTGGAGGAGGAGAGAAGCTAATGGAGGAGTGGACTTTAGGAGTGCAGGAGGAGAGATGCTCGGCCCCTTAAAATTTCATGTCTCAGTGCATGGGAAAGAAGGGACGTCACCACAGTTCTGTCTACATGTGTGCTGAGCCTGCTTTGGGGCTAGCTAGCTGTTGCACACCATGCCTGCAAACTTTCGGCGAGCTAGCTGCATGCCTCGCGAGACGTACACTCTTTGCCTCTGTGCGCTACGTGTTGTGCCTGCATGACCCGTCGCGTCTTGATCTTAATGCGTGTCTGCGCGCGTGCCCGACCATGTGCATGCACGCCCATGCCTCGCTTCTGTTGTTGCACACACAAACGGCTAGCTGTGGACCGCTGGGTCGAAGTCGGCGCCGGCCGTTTGTGTGTGCTCGTTGTCATCGCTGCGCTTGGACAGCAAATTCAATGGTAAATGCCGGCCTCGGCACCAATTAATGTTGTTTGGTGATCCGCCGGTCGGCCTCTCCCTGCCTCTATATTACCCGATCAGTGCATTTGGAGGGCCTCTGCAAAACGCACACCCTTCATCAACACGTCTCGAATAGATAGCTTGTGCAAAACACAAGTGCTAGGTCAGCTTTGTTCTCTCTGCGCGCGCCATGGCCTGGACGACCATCGAGCTGATCGGGGAAGAACCGCTCGAGGACGCACACCAAGTGACCTCTCCGACATGGTGCAGTTCTTCGCCGCTGGTGGAAATATCTCTGCTTGGAGCGTTGCACACATCGTGCTTGGCGCAAAGTACGCCGATCGGCGGATTTTCATCATCGACCACGGAAAGGATGGTGGCGGGGTCTACGCCAGGCTTTGGGAGAATGGCTCGGGAGCTAATCTGCACGGCGGCCTCTACTGGCTGAACGACACCCTGGTGTGCTGCGTCCAGGTCAACCTTTTGCTCCTCTGGAACGAGTCCGTCCCACTGGTGCGTCTGGTTGTTCGTGTCCTTCATCGCGGCAACTAGTGTGCTTATAGAGCATATGTGTAACCTGCTACGTCGTCGACTCGTCGTGTTTTACTTGTCGACACGTATGTGTGTGTGCTGTGATTGTATTTTGCTACTCTATAATTAAGTTAATAGTATGTGTTGTGTTGCAAGTACTTAGTTATCTGTAGTTCTTTAGTTACAGTTTGTTTCGCATAGAACCGTTCTGCATATTCTAACGCATTTTATGCCCGACGACCTCAACTCCAAAATTATTTCATAATACTTCTTTATTTCCTCACAAGGCCCCTTTAGTAAATTATTGCATAAATGGTCAATTTGTTTAAGCCACCCATCAGGTCCCTTTAGTAAATTATTGCATAAATGGTCAATTTGTTTAAGCCACCCATCACTATCCAACGGCTAGCATAGTTTCCCGCACTTCCGTCAAAATTTCGCGTCCCTCCGCAAATTTGGCGCCAGGATAGCCCACTCAAAAAATTTCGCGCAAGAATATTACTTCTTAGCCCTCCCGCACACAACGGTCAAAATTTATCGCGGAGGGCATTTCTATAATCATTTTGAAACTCTCCCTTATCCCCTCGGCCCTCGCCCAAAGAATCGACTACTCCCCCTTCTCCTCTCCAGTCCCCGTCCTCCCAGACCAGATCCCACCCCTCTTAACACATCGCCGTATAGATCGCTTGCCAGATCTCCAACGTTTCCTTCGAGATCCCCCACCCAGCCCAGGTCACCGTCCAGGAACACCACCTTGCCGTCATGCTCACCGGTCTGCCACATCGTCACCAACCTCGCCGTCGTGTGCTCCCTGGTGTGCCACCTCGCCATCGTCCTCACCGGTCTGCCACATCGTCACCAACCTCACCTTCGTGTTCTCACTGGTCTGCCACCTCGTCTCCAACCTCGCCTTCGTGTGCTCACTGGTGTGCCACCTCGCCATTAACCTCGCCGTACGTCCAGATCTGCCACCTCGTCTCCAACCTCGCAGCAACTTCACCGTCAATGTCTGCAACCACGCCGAGACGGGTAAAGGTTGAAGGCGAGAAATGCAGTAAGATTGATGGTTCTTCATATGTTCGATGCAATTAATCTTAATTAGTTGTCTGTTTAATTGTATGCTTGATTCTTCTTATGTTCGATGCAATTAATCTCTCTAAATTGTTTGATCGATGCTTCTTAATTATCGTGCTAATGTTTGATGTAATAAATCTCTCTAAACTGTTTCTCTGTTTAGTTGTGTGATTGATGGTTCCTTATATCCGTCTTTGTTATTGGCTTTGCATTTATAACTTTGTATAGTGGTAAATAGAGGCTTGTCCATGTGTTAATTCTGACAAATATGTAGCGGAAATGGATGTGTTGCCCTCCTGATGCTCCTTTCTTTAATTATTTGCTTTCGTAGTAGAAAAGACTGCATGGTTTCTTTTAATGGAAATCGTTAGGGGGACCTTCTTGCTAATCTTGCATAAAAATAAAAATATAAGTATCCAGCTTTGTTTTTCTACGGTAAAATCTTGCTTATTTCCAGCCTGTATACTATTAGGTGTAAGCTCAATTTGCTTATGATCCTATCAGTCTTAGTTATGAATCTACGATCAGAATTTATATTACTTACACTGGACTGTTCTTACAGGATGAGTACCTTATTTTTTGATGATGTATTAGTTTCTTACCTAGTGTTTATATTTGGAGTTTACTTTGAGTTATTTATTCATGTTAGGATCACCCCATGGAAGAAGAGCATGCCAGAACTATTATGGCAAACAGTGCAAGGATGCATCAACTAGGTGTAAAGTCTTTAGCAAGTATTCTTTCATGTCCTACTGTATTCACACCCAAAATATCAAGAAGGAATACTCTGGATCTGAGTACACTCCTGAGAATGATGTTGAAGAGGAATCAGATTCCAGTGAAGGAGACTGGTCATGTCAATCCCTATTCAGTGAGGACAATGAGTTGCAGGATATTCCCTAATTCGGCAGCTCAACATTCTTCCATGATATCACAACAACTAGGGTGTAATGCTTAAAACTCTTTAAGTAATAAAAACTCCCTTTAGTTAAAAAACAACAACTAGGGCACATCTTACTTATCTTGTGTTGAATAGTTTGATTACTGTCATGTCATATATTTTGTGCTACTTCTTCTATTCCATACCTTAAGATGTTTTGGCAAGCTAATTAAGGCTGTGGTTGTCATTTTAACATGGTTTCCATCTATGCTCCTGACATGCTTGACATCTGCTAGGTCATTTGTCATTATAGACACGCTTGTTTGATTGTCATCTGCTATTTTTTAAATATTTTCTGTACATTGCTGCCATATGTTAGTTTCATTTATTTTCTGTACATTGCTGGTCACCTGCTAGTTTCATCTGTTTTTTGTACATACTTACATCTATTTTGTTTGCATGCTTGATAGGCAAGCAAGAAAAGGATGATGTCGACACCAGCTTCAGAGGATGAGGATGATACTTTAGGTGCCATGCTGGATCGTGGAAAGCATACTTTGTCGAAGAAATCTCGTGTGGAAACAGGTATTCAAAGTCTGAACACCAAGTGCAAACTGATGTTGAGAGAGGGGGGCACGCCAATATGCGCAGCACAATTGCTGATTTGAGGGCGGCGAATGCAGAATCTGAGTGAATGAGGCTCCAGTTTGCATTTGAAATGGAAGAAATGCGGAAGGAACAACACGAGCTAAAAACGTGCCAACAAGAAGGAGTTGCCCTGCTTGAGCAGTTAGCTCAGCGCATATGTGGTAATTGAAACTATGGTCGTGTTGCTGAAAGCTGAATTTCTGTATGTTGGTTTGCTTTTATGTAAAATAAACCACTAGTGTTGCAATTTCAGTATTTGATGCCTGCTATGTGGTTTGCTTTTCTGTATATGGAACATGGAAAGGTCAATTCGAACGATTATTTAAGCACCCATCTCGCACGAAAAAACGTCGTAGTATCGTAACTTAAAAACAGACACGGATTAGGTGTCGTATGCCATGGCCACGTGTCGTTTTGCGGTTGGACAGTTCCACAACAAAAATGAAAACGTCGAGAAAAAGGTGCTATGTGGCACCGTACGCATGGTCCACTTGTCGTTTTATGACTGGGTAGTTCCACACCAAAACAGAAACGTCGCGGAAAAGGCGCCACGTGACACCACGCACTTGGGCCATGTGGCGTCATTTTGGTCAGAAAACAAATAAGTCACCGCGTAGCCCACGACGACCGGAGATCGTCGCCGAAAAAACGTGCCGACGTATTATTGTTCCACGTGGCGTCATCTCGCTGCGTCATCTCATACCACGACGCTAGCAAGTTCGTCGCAGATGGCGTCCACATGGCTTCACATGATTGGTCGATGCCGCTACAACTAAAATCGTCGTGAACGGGATCGGCGGTTATGACGTCATGAACGGATTGGTGATGTCATAAACGGGGCCTCAACAGAATCTATTTTTGATGGAAAAAAACGTTGCGATCATAATCACGTAAGCTGCCAAACTGTGACGTCTGGTGATTACGCTAACGGCCGTCAGTTAATCCTTTCCCACGTGTCAGCCGCAGCGATGAAAAACAACGTTGCCGCTTAATGGGCCGGGACCGGACGACCCAGATGCTCGCGACAATAATCTGAATGTTGCGGATATCGTCAATGTTCTCCCGTTCAAATTAACGTTGCAGAATTGTCTATGACAGTCAATCAGGGACGTTCTCACTCCGTCGAGCAAACCGTCGCGGATTTCCATTAGCGACGGTTTGGAGCCCATCCGTGATGGTATTGAAACGTCACAGACCGCGCGGAATTTGGTAGTGAGGGGCTCCAATTCTTGTTATAACATGTGCTAGATTTTAGTTTTCTATGTATGTACGACATGCCCCAACAAAGTGAGGAAATAAATCCATCGGTCTACCCCCTTCCGATGCCGGTGGAATGGGTAAATGGAAAAGTTTCGGTCAACACATGCCAGAGTTTCGTTGAAGAGGGGGCTCCGGAGTAGGAATCCTTACTAAGCCTATATGGAGTAAAATCATGTCCATACAAGTGTGCTGGAAGGTGAAGAGAGGCAATATCCAAACCCGAGGTGTGACCAGTTTCACCCGCATTGCTTGCTATATATGTAGGAAGGATCTATACGTACACCTCAACCCCCTCCACCTTCGGACGATCCCGAGGGAATACTATAACAACTCCGGACCTTCTGAATCCCACCCAAAATAAGGGTTTGCCATACCATGTTTGTTAGAGTGTGGCATGAGCCTTGGATGCCCAAGATTCCCTCACTCTTTGTGTTAGGGCTCACCGGCGTCGGATTCTCTCTAATGGGTTCGAGGACTACTCAGAGCCTAAAACTCCCGGTTCTGACGGAACGAGGGGAATGTTGCCAATAGGTGGGCCCTACCATTGTCTTGGGTGTTCCTTGGGCCTAATCGAACACATCCGAGCTATTAGTTCCACTTTGCTACCACCTTTCCGGCTCATGTAGAGGGGCCAGAACGACCGTTCCGTCCTTTTCTCCAACGGGCCTAGGGTTTCTCCAGAGAGAGGCTCCGGAGCGTGTGAATCCCACCCAAACCTGGGGTATGCCATATAAGATGTGTTAGAGTGTGGCATGGGTCTTGGATGCCCAATATTACCTCACTCTCTGTGTTATGGCTTCGCCGGCGTCGGATTCTTTCTCGCGGGTTCTAGGGCTACTCAGAGCCCGAAAGTCCCGGATCTGACGTAACAGGGGAAACTTGCCAACAGGTGGACCCCAACGTTGTCTTGGGTGTTCCTTGGGCCTAACGTAACACACCCAACCAAGTATTCCCACTTTGTTACCCCCTTCCGGCTCATGTAGAGGGCCAGATCGGCAGTTCCATCCTAGGGGCCTAGGGTTTCTCCAGAGATGAGCTCTAGAGCGTCTTAATACCACCCAAGCCAAGGGTATCACGTAACATATTTGTTATAGTGTGTGCCATGGGTCTTTGAAGCCCAAGATTCCCTCACTCTTTATGTTAGGGATTCACCGGCGTCAGATTCTCTCTAGTTGTTGTAGGACTACTCACAGACCAAAACTCCCAGATCTGACGGAGAATGGGGGGGAGAGATCTTGCCAAGAGGTGGGCCCTACCATTGTCTTGGGTGTTCCTTGGGCGTAACCTAACACAACCAAGCAATTATTTACACTTTGATACCCCCTTCAGGCTCACGTAGAGGGTCCAGAATGGCAGTTTTGTCCTTTTTTTCAACGGGCCTATGGTTTCTCCGGAGAGGATCTCTAGAGCGTCATAATCCCACCCAAGCCTAGGGTATGCCATACCATGTGTTTTAGAGTGTGGCATGGGTCCTGGATTCCCAATATTCCCTCACGCTCAGTGTTATGGCTTCACCGGCGTCGGATTCTCTCTTGTGGGTTCGAGGACTACTCACAGCCCGAAACTCCCGGATCTGACAGAACGGAGGGAATCTTGCCAAGAGGTGAGCCCTACTATTGTCTTGGTTGTTCCTTGGGCCTAACCTAAAACAAACGAGCAATTATTTCTACTTTTCTACACCCTTCTGTCTCACGTAGAGGGTCTAGAACAACAGTTCCGTCCTTTTTTCTCCAACGGGCCTAGGGTTTCTCCGGAGAGGAGCTCTGGAGCATCTGATTCCCACCCAAGCCTAGGGTATTCCATACCATGTGTGTTAGAGTGTGGCATGGGTCATTGATGCCCAATATTCCCTCACTCTCTGTGTTATGGCTTCACCGGTGTCGGATTCTATCTCGTGGGTTCCAGGACTACTCATAGCCCGAAACTGCCGGATCTGACGGAGAGCCAAGATGTGGGCCCTACCATTGTCTTGGGTGTTCTTTGGGCCTAACCTAAAACAACCAAGAAATTAGTTCCACTTTGCTACCCCTTTCCGGCTCACGTAGAGGGTCCATAACGACAGTTCCGTCCTTTTCTTTAGCGGGCCTAGGATATCTCTAGAGAGGAGATTCGGAGCGTTTGTATCCCACCCAAGCCTAGGGTATGCTATACCATGTGTCTTATAGTGTGTCATGTGTCTTCGATGACCAATATTGCCTCAATCTTTGTGTTATGGCTTCACTGGCGTCAGATTCTCTCTCACGGGTTCCAGGGCTACTCAGAGCCGGAAACTCCTAGATCTGACGGAACGGGGGGAATATTTCCAAGAGGTTGTCCCTACATTGTATTGTATGTTTCTTGGTCCTAAACTAACACAGTCAAGAAATTATTTCCACTTTGCTACCCCTTCCAGCTTACGTAGAGGGGCCAGATCAGCAGTTTTGTCCTTTTCTCCAACGGGCCTAGGTTTTCTTCGGAGAGGAACTCATGTGCGTGTTCATCCCACTCAATCCTAGGGTACCACATAACATGTTTGTTAGTGTGTGGCATGGTTCTTGGATGCCCAAGATTCCCTCACTCTTTGTGTTGGGGCTTCACCGGCGTCAGATTCTCTCTCGCCGGTTCCAGGGCTACTCAGAGCCCGAACTCCCGGATCTGACGGAACAGAGGGAATCTTGCCAAGAGGTGGGCCCTACCATAGTATTGGGTGTTTATTGGGCCTAAACTAACAGAACCAATCAATTAGTTCCGCCTTTCTACCCCTTCCGGCTCACGTAGAGGGGCTAGATCGACATTTCTGTCCTTTTCTCCAACGGGCCTAGGGTATTTCTGGAGAGGAGCTCCAGAGCGTCTTAATCCCACCCAAGTCTAGGGTATCACATAACATGTTTTTTAGTGTGTGGAATGGGTCTTGGATGCACAATATTCTCTCACTCTTTGTGTTAGGGCTTCACCGGCATGAGATTCGATCTCTCTAGTTGTTGCATGACTACTTAGGGACCAAAACTCCCAGATCTAACAGACGGGGGGGTCTTGCTAAGAGTTGGCCCTACCATTGTATTGGTAGTTCCTTGGGACTAAACCAACATAGCCAAGCAATTAGTTACACTTTGCTACCCCCTTCGGCTCACGTAGAGGGTCCAGAACGGCAGTTCCGTCCTTTTTTTCCAGCGGGCCTGGGGTTTCTCCGGAGAGGAGCTCCGGAGCATCTGAATCCCACCCAATCCTAGGGTATGCCATACCATGTGTGTTAGAGTGTATCATGGGTCCTGGATGCCCAATATTCCCTCACTCTTTGTGTTAGGGCTTCACTGGTGTGAGATTC
Organism: Alopecurus myosuroides; assembly: GCA_028641055.1. Taxonomy (NCBI): domain Eukaryota; kingdom Viridiplantae; phylum Streptophyta; class Magnoliopsida; order Poales; family Poaceae; genus Alopecurus; species Alopecurus myosuroides. The sequence continues at coordinate 181,858,824 of CM054060.1, read as the reverse complement.
TCTCTAGTCGTTGCATGACTACTCAGGGACCGAAACTTCTGGATCTGACGGAACGGGGGGATATTGCCAAGAGGTGGGCCTACCATTGTATTTGTTGTTCCTTGGAACTAACCGAACACAACCAAGCTGTAACATCCCAGGATTTTGAAAATTTTGAAAAATTTAAAACCCTCATGCATTCATGATCATCATAACATACTTGCACTTGATTGCATAAAAATTTGGATTTTATTTGCTAAAGACAAATTTTAGGTGTTATTACCTATTAAACCCCCTTTTGAATTTAAACATTTTCTTTCAAAAGAATGTATTTTACTTTTGGGAATAACAGTACCAAAATGTTCCTTATTTCCTAAGCTTTTCAAACATATTTTTATGTATTTTTCTGTTTTGTTTTGGTTGGGTTTTGATAGGTTTTTGAATCATTTCATTAAAGAAAAAAAAGGAAACAGAAAGAAAAAAAACAAAACCCAGCGCAGCCCTCTCTTTATCTCTCACCCAGCCCAGCCCACTCGCCCCTCCGCTTTCTCCCGCACGCGCAGCGCTGCCCTAGCGGGCCGAGCCCACCTAGAGGTCCAGAAGGAAACCCACCAGCCCGCTCTCCCTTCCCTCGCTGACACCCCGGCCCCACGGTGACGTAACGTACGACGTCAGCCTCCTTCTACCTCCAGTCCAAGAAAATGAACTCGTATCGGACCCGATCTCCTCCCCGATTGCGTACGCAGGAGGGCACCAAATTGATTCGCGTGACCCCCTATTTATACCCGCAGATCTCCTCTACGTTTCCCCTCTCGAACATCTCACGATCGCACCGCCAGGCCGGCGAGATTGCTCGTCGGAGCAGCTCGGTTCCGGCACCGTTCTGTCCCATCTCCGGCACGGTGAGCCAGTACCGAACCACCTCGACAACCCCTTCCCCTTCCCCTCCCTCCATCTCACCCCCTAAGCCAAATCTCTACGTGTTTTGGACGCAGGTTTCTCCGTGCCGCGCGAGACCGTGCATCGCCGGCGAGCCGAGCCACTTCCACTGCACCGCGCCGTCGCAGGAGATCCCCATTGAGCACGCCGTCCACACCAGCGAGATTCCCGTGGCAAGGAGCGCATGTATCTTCCTCCGCCAGACCCGTAGACGCACCGGAGGCCTGTCTTCACCGAAATTTTGACGGTCTATGCCACCGCGTCACCATCTCCGGCGTCATCCACAGCTCCCGCCGGTGAGCCCTCCTCGCCATCTAATTTTAACCGTCCGATCTGATTCTAGGGCCAGGATTAGATCTCCAACCAAACAGGTAACATTGCATCGCGCGCGTCCATCGTCACTTAGATCCAACGGGCGTGAACCACGATCCGCGCCGAAGCGGTACGTACCAATCAGGAGGCTCCGTTCTTTGTCCCCCGGATCGGTCATCTTTTTTTATTAAAACAAAATAAAACATAATTGGTTTAAAACTTGTAAAATTCATATCTCGAGTTCTATAAATCCTTTTTCGATGATTTTGGACTTTTTGAAATCAGCACAATATGTAGATTAATATAGGATATTCAAATTTCAAATTTTAATCGTGAACTCACATGTTATTTGTAGATCTATGTTAATCACTATTTTTGGCATAACTTTTAATCTATAAAGCCTTTTTAGGTGAAATCAATTGCTATAGTTTTGCTTTAATGTCATCTATCCATTAGATGCGTTGGAAAAATAATTTGTGCAACTTTGTAACAGAAACTCTATTAATGTTGCTAATTGCATATATTAAAACCCTAGCAATACTAATTATTGTAATTTGATAATAAATTTGTTTTTCATACATCTTAACCATGTTATTAACATCAGATAACATAATGGTTGGTAATTATTGCTAGTTGTGAATTTTGTGCATTAATTTGATCATGGCATAATATGCATACATGTTTTTGTATTGTTTTCTATGTTATGATTGTGTTGTATGTTTATGTGTGGCTTGTTTTGATTGTACTAGGTTGTGAAGAGGAGCAAGTCTACTCTCGTTGCTGTTATTCTTGTTGTGATTGTTCATCCTATTGCCAAGGCAAGTGACACACCATCAAATCTCCCATATTTTACTATGCATTATTAGTGTTTTTGAGTAGCATGCATGATAGGAAATTTTACTAAGTTATTATTATGCTATGCAAAATCCCAAGTAGTGTGTAGCCATCCTTTAGACTTGTTATTTTGGAAACCTATACTTAGTAGATGCTTAGCCTTGCTACAAATTTGTTTTACTCAATGTTGTGGAAAAATTCTAAGTATAAACTCCCAATGAAACACCTGGGTGGATTTTGGATGTGATTGGATTATGTTGAGTGGCTCCCTAGGGCCATATCAATGGTGTTTATCACCGAAGGAGTACACTTGTGGATGGCCACCCAGGAACAAAGAGATTCCTAAGTCCCTCTAAGTTTAGTAGCTTCCCGTGCAGCCCTTTGACATATGGGCTCTGTCTTGATCAACTAAGTTGTGAGAGTTCAACCCCTGCTCGACATGAAGATGTAGCAGAATTATAGGTGGAACGGGTCTTGGTGGTTGGGTTGAATTCTTGCTTCTGAAAGATCTCGTCTCAATTCTCTCCTTTCCTTGATGCACTCCGGGTGTATAGGATGTTTGGACTAATTGAAGACAAAGGGTGAAAGTGCACAACCTCTGCAGAGTTAGAAACTATGATCATAGCCGTGTTCCCGGAAAGGACAACTTCGAGCAGCTGGACAAGGATGGACAGAAGAATCTCAACACCGTTTTGAAGAAGTAAAATTTGGCTAAGGAAATATTAGTTGTGGTGCTCATGGGTGTGTCCCATGGTGCCAATCTCTGAAAGAAAACTCTTTTTTCAAAAGTGTTAGGGAAAAACTTGCTATCTGCAAAATAGCCTAAACTCCACCAAGCCAGATATGCATGTAGTTTAGACTTGCCATTTTATATCCACCATAGTGTCATTTGCCAGTACATTGTTTGTACTGAATCTCCTTCGGGGGCTGCATATTCCAACGTGCAGGAAATTCTGAGGATGAAGTTTGATTAAGTGCTTGGACTCGAGTCTACACCCAACATGTAATGCCTGTGGCGCATGATTCAAGATGGAGGCTCATTGCTACTTTATTTCTGCTGTTTAGAACTCTGAGTTTTTGCTAGTCTTTCAAGACTATGCACTTTGTAATAAAGCCATACTAGGCTATTCTGAATCCTTTATAATAATTTTTGATACTTCTGCAAAGATACAATTACATTTTGTTCTGTGGTGCTAGCATTGATCCAGGGACTAGCACTTAACACAGTAGTTCTCATATTATTAAATGTGAGGACGCTACAAAATGGTATCAGAGCAAAGTGTTGCCTGTAGGTTCGAGCCCTTAGGTTTGGAAAACCCTTTTGATCAAAATCTATTAACTCCTTTGAGTATTTTTGGATCCTAGCGGCATGGTGAGATGAAGCGGCCCGGACCAACGTTACATGTCCACGTACATGAGACGGGTTCCCTGATTGGCTTGCGGGTGCCAGTCTCTCTCACTATAGTGAATATCCAAATTTCAAAAAGTTGTTAATGAGCAAATGATCACCATGAAAGAAGACTTAATATTTTCTAAGTACCTCTACTCATCTCCTATCTAGTACCTCCTTACCTTATGCTTCTATGGCCTATGTTTTCCCCTACACTTCAAAACTCAAAGATGATGGAACTTCAACTTCGCAATCACCGAGGACTACCAACTCAAAGATGAAGAGCTGCAACTTCACCACCACCAAGGACTTCAAGGACCCTAGGATTGACCATTTATTCTACTCTAACATAGCTAGAACAACTCTTCTTCTAGTACTTCTACCTTTGTTCAATCTTCTAATGCCTTATCCCCTGACAGATGACCAACCTCTTTGAATCAATCAAGAAGGGCCCGTTGATGACCATGACTCTAGATTGTGAGACTGAATTCCCAAAGGCATTGAAGAACCTAATGACAAAATTAGGATTTGGAGGAGCAGCACTCTACAAAGGTTTTCCCTTCATTGAAGATGGCCAAGAGTATTGGTGGGTTCAACTTCACCTATACAGAAGCAAGGAGTATGACCATAAGATAGAAGGGGACTACATCTTCACCAACCCACAACAATACACATCATTCTTCGAGTCAGCTAGATGCGCTGCATGGGAGGCAATCACAGAACTTGGGGAAAGACTTACGTGGAGACTTTATCACACTCAGAAGGATCTTCAAGAAGCTGAAGAAGAGATCAACGCCCTTGAGAAGGAGCTGAAGATGTACAAGAACATAGAGATCATTGTGAAGAGTTATGATCCATCCCAGTAGTTGACCACCATGGCAGAAGGCGTTAGCTAGAGTTTTTGTTAGAGTATTGACCTGTCAACTTGTGATATGGCAATAATAGAGTGTTTTGGCTTGCAATTAAGTTGTTCCGCTTAAGTTTTTCAAAAACTAAGTCCAAATTTCGAATTTGGTTAAGAGATAAAATATTTTAAGTTGTTATTTTCCATTGATTGTTTGTCTTGTTGTATTGTGCATGGGTAGGAAAATTTTCTCCTCATAGCTCTATCTATCTTTTCCTCATCTATGCTAAAAACCCACAGATGCCTCCTCGTCGCGACCCCAACAACAACAACAACAATGAGGACAACAACAACAATGATGCCCTACAGCAGATGCTCACTTCCCAAGCCCAACTTCTACAAATGATGACTCAGTTTGTAGCAGCAATGAACAACAACAACAACAACAATCCCCCACCACCACCCCCAATGGATAGACTTACCAGATTTCTGAGACTTAGGCCTAACAAGTTCTCCTATGCTACTGATCCTATTGAGGCAGACGACTGGCTTCGTTCAATCAACAAGGACTTAGTAACTTGTGAGTGCAATGATGCGGAGAAGGTGAGATTCACCGCACATCTGTTAGAAGGACCTGCTGCAATGTGGTGGGAAACTTACCAAGTGACTCATCCACTAGAAGGCATGACTTGGGATGATTTCAAGGAGGGATTCCGCAATGCACATATCTCATCTGGGATAATGAACCTCAAGAAGGAGGAGTTTCGTAGTTTAAAGCAGGGAGGTAGAACTTTAAAGGAGTATATGGATGATTTCCATTCTTTATCAAGGTATGCACCAGAGGACATTGACACAGATGCCAAGAGGAAGGATAGGTTCCTCAATGGACTTAAAGGAGAACTGAAGATACCTTTGTCTGTAGCATATGCCCCAAATTATCAAGCTCTGCTGGATCAAGCCATTACCTTGGATAACAACATGACGAAGGAGGAAAACAGGAAGAGGAAGTACAGTAATGGTGGGAAACACCACTCTGGACCCTCATATAAGAGGCACACATCCAATGGAGGACACAATTTCCATAAACATGAGAACCATCACAATGGTGGGAATGGACACACTCATAATGGTCATGATCATGTTGAAGGACTCAAGGAAACCAATGGTAACAACAATGGTCACTCAAATGGCAATGGACACCACAACCACAATCATGAGAAGAAGAAGGATCTTAGTCAAGTGATGTGTTTCAAGTGCAGAAACAAGGGACATTATGCAACTGATTGCCCAGAGCAGAAGACTGCAGAAGCTGCCAAGCCCAACCCATTCAAGAAGGGGCATGTGAATCATATCAACATGGATCTTGTGAATGGTAACCCTTAACTCATTTTTTTTTCCATCACATGTTCCATTACCTCAACTGCATGGTGGAATTTCAATCTCAAGGATATTGTTTTAAGGGGGATAGCCCACCTCATAACCTTTCCAACCTAATTGCTAGCCTTCCCGAATCTCGGGACGAGATTCCTTTTAAGGGGGGTAGTCTGTAACATCCCAAGATTTTGAAAATTTTGAAAAATTTAAAACCCTCATGCATTCATGATCATGATAACATACTTGCACTTGATTGCATAAAAATTTGGATTTTATTTGCTAAAGACAAATTTTAGGTGTTATTACCTATTAAACCCCCTTTTGAATTTAAACATTTTTTTTCAAAAGAAAGTATTTTACTTTTGGGAATAACAGTACCAAAATGTTCCTTATTTCCTAAGCTTTTCAAAACATATTTTTATGTATTTTTCTGTTTTGTTTTGGTTGGGTTTTGATAGGTTTTTGAATCATTTCATTAAAGAAAAAAAAGGAAACAGAAAGAAAAAAAAAACAAAACCCAGCGCAGCCCTCTCTTTATCTCTCACCCAGCCCAGCCCACTCGCCCCTCCGCTTTCTCCCGCACGCGCAGCGCTGCCCTAGCGGGCCGAGCCCACCTAGAGGTCCAGAAGGAAACCCACCAGCCCGCTCTCCCTTCCCTCGCTGACACCCCGGCCCCACGGTGACGTAACGTACGACGTCAGCCTCCTTCTACCTCCAGTCCAAGAAAATGAACTCGTATCGGACCCGATCTCCTCCCCGATTGCGTACGCAGGAGGGCACCAAATTGATCCGCGTGACCCCCTATTTATACCCGCAGATCTCCTCTACGTTTCCCCTCTCGAACATCTCACGATCGCACCGCCAGGCTGGCGAGATTGCTCGTCGGAGCAGCTCGGTTCCGGCACCGTTCTGTCCCATCTCCAGCACGGTGAGCCAGTACCGAACCACCTCGACAACCCCTTCCCCTTCCCCTCCCTCCATCTCACCCCCTAAGCCGAATCTCTACGTGTTTTGGACGCAGGTTTCTCCGTGCCGCGCGAGACCGTGCATCGCCGGCGAGCCGAGCCACTTCCACTGCACCGCGCCGTCGCAGGAGATCCCCATTGAGCACGCCGTCCACACCAGCGAGATTCCCGTGGCAAGGAGCGCATGTATCTTCCTCCGCCAGACCCATAGACGCACCGGAGGCCTGTCTTCACCGAAATTTTGACGGTCTATGCCACCGCGTCACCATCTCCGGCGTCATCCACAGCTCCCGCCGGTGAGCCCTCCTCGCCATCTAATTTTAACCGTCCGATCTGATTCTAGGGCCAGGATTAGATCTCCAACCAAACAGGTAACATTGCATCGCGCGCGTCCATCATCACTTAGATCCAACGGGCGTGAACCACGATCCGCGCCAAAGCGGTACGGACCAATCAGGAGGCTCCGTTCTTTGTCCCCCGGATCGGTCATCTTTTTTTATTAAAACAAAATAAAACATAATTGGTTTAAAACTTGTAAAATTCATATCTCGAGTTCTATAAATCCTTTTTCGATGATTTTGGACTTTTTGAAATCAGCACAATATGTAGATTAATATAGGATATTCAAATTTCAAATTTTAATCGTGAACTCGCATGTTATTTGTAGATCTATGTTAATCACTATTTTTGGCATAACTTTTAATCTATAAAGCCTTTTTAGGTGAAATCAATTGCTATAGTTTTGTTTTAATGTCATCTATCCATTAGATGCGTTGGAAAAATAATTTGTGCAACTTTGTAACAGAAACTCTATTAATTTTGCTAATTGCATATATTAAAACCCTAGCAATACTAATTATTGTAATTTGATAATAAATTTGTTTTTCATACATCTTAACCATGTTATTAACATCAGATAACATAATGGTTGGTAATTATTGCTAGTTGTGAATTTTTTGCATTAATTTGATCATGGCATAACATGCATACATGTTTTTGTATTGTTTTCTATGTTATGATTGTGTTGTATGTTTATGTGTGGCTTGTTTTGATTGTACTAGGTTGTGAAGAGGAGAAAGTCTACTCTCGTTGCTGTTATTCTTGTTGTGATTGTTCATCCTATTGCCAAGGCAAGTGACACACCATCAAATCTCCCATATTTTACTATGCATTATTAGTGTTTTTGAGTAGCATGCATGATAGGAAATTTTACTAAGTTATTATTATGCTATGCAAAATCCCAAGTAGTGTGTAGCCATCCTTTAGACTTGTTATTTTGGAAACCTATACTTAGTAGATGCTTAGCCTTGCTACAAATTTGTTTTACTCAATGTTGTGGAAAAATTCTAAGTATAAACTCCCAATGAAACACCTGGGTGGATTTTGGATGTGATTGGATTATGTTGAGTGGCTCCCTAGGGCCATATCAATGGTGTTTATCACCGAAGGAGTACACTTGTGGATGGCCACCCAGGAACAAAGAGATTCCTAAGTCCCTCTAAGTTTAGTAGCTTCCCGTGCAGCCCTTTGACATATGGGCTCTGTCTTGATCAACTAAGTTGTGAGAGTTCAACCCCTGCTCGACATGAAGATGTAGCAGAATTATAGGTGGAACGGGTCTTGGTGGTTGGGTTGAATTCTTGCTTCTGAAAGATCTCGTCTCAATTCTCTCCTTTCCTTGATGCACTCCGGGTGTATAGGATGTTTGGACTAATTGAAGACAAAGGGTGAAAGTGCACAACCTCTGCAGAGTTAGAAACTATGATCATAGCCGTGTTCCCGGAAAGGACAACTTCGAGCAGCTGGACAAGGATGGACAGAAGAATCTCAACACCGTTTTGAAGAAGTAAAATTTGGCTAAGGAAATATTAGTTGTGGTGCTCATGGGTGTGTCCCGTGGTTCCAGTCTCTGAAAGAAAACTCTTTTTCAAAAGTGTTAGGGAAAAACTTGCTATCTGCAAAATAGCCTAAACTCCACCAAGCCAGATATGCATGTAGTTTAGACTTGCCATTTTATATCCACCATAGTGTCATTTGCCAGTACATTGTTTGTACTGAATCTCCTTCGGGGGCTGCATATTCCAACGTGCAGGAAATTCTGAGGATGAAGTTTGATTAAGTGCTTGGACTCGAGTCTACACCCAACATGTAATGCCGGTGGCGCATGATTGAAGATGGAGGCTCATTGCTACTTTATTTCTGCTGTTTAGAACTCTGAGTTTTTGCTAGTCTTTCAAGACTATGCACTTTGTAATAAAGCCATACTAGGCTATTCTGAATCCTTTATAATAATTTTTGATACTTCTGCAAAGATACAATTACATTTTGTTCTGTGGTGCTAGCATTGATCCTGGGACTAGCACTTAACACAGTAGTTCTCATATTATTAAATGTGAGGACGCTACACAAGCAATTAGTTACACTTCTCTACCCCCTTCCGGTTCACGTAGAGGGTCTAGAACGGCAATTCCGTCCTTTTTCCAGCGGGCCTAGGGTTTCTCCGGAGAGGAGATCCAGAGCATATGAATTCCACCCAAGCTTAGGGTATGCCATACCATTTGTGTTAGAGTGTGGCATGGTTCTTGGATGTCCAATATTCCCTCACTCTCTGTGTTATGGCTTCACCGGTGTCAGATTCTATCCCGTGGGTTCCATGACTACTCATAGCCCGAAACTCCCGGATCTGACGGAGAACGGGGGGAATGTTGCCTATAGGTGGGCCCTAACATTTTCTTTGGTGTATCTTGGGCCTAACCTAACACATCCAAGCAATCAGTTCCACTTTGCTACCCCCTTCCGGCTCACGTAGAGGGGCCACAACGGCACTTCCGTCCTTTTCTCCAGTGGGCCTACGGTTTCTCCGGAGAGGGGTTCCAGAGCTATTGAATCCCACCCAAACCAAGGATTTCCATAGCATGTGTGTTAGATTGTGTCATGCGCCTTGGATGCCCAAGATTCCCTTACTCTTTGTGTTAGGGCTTCACAGACGTTAGATTCTCTCTAATGGGTTCCAAGATACTGAGAGCCCGAAACTCCCGAATCATACTGGACGGGGGGAATATTGCCAACATGTGGGCCCTACCATTGTCTTGGGTGTTCTTTGGGCCTAACCTAACACAACCAACACTACTAGGAAAACAACTATAGGAGAAATCATACTCGTGACGCACAACATGCTCGGTGCGTCACGCCTATGTACCCGTGGCGCACCACACACCAGTGGGCCTCGGTGCGTCACGCCTAAGGGCATAGCCATGACGCACCATCCAGACGGTGTGCCACGGCTATAGGTGGGTGCTGGGCGGCCCGGGGCCTAAGGGCATAGCCGTGGGCAAAGAGAGCCGTGACGCACCATATGTTTGGTGCGCCACGGGTATTGCAATAGGCGTGGTGCACCAAACATATGGCGCGTCATGGCTATGGCTTCCACCGAAATTTTCCCTCCACACCCCCCCGGGACTGCCTTTCTAGTTTTGTCATGGAAGAGTTCCATGTCTAAAAATCATCAAAAAATAAATTCCTTATAGATGCACGAAGACTTTAAGGTATACTTTTTATCAAATTTTGAAATATGAATTTCGACTTTCTCAGCAGAAGTTCGTTAAAAAAAGTAAAATGAGCATAACTTTTGCATACGATGTCGGAATTTAAAGTTCAATATACCAACGGAAACTAGAGAAAAAAAGTTATTTGAGACAGAAGCTTTTTTCCTACAAAATAAAAAAAATATAGGCGTGACGCACCACATGTTTGGTGCGCCACGCCTAAGTCTTGGCGGAATTTTTGAATTTCGAACCCGGGAGAGACCCCCACCTATATATACTCCCCTTCCTCCTCCTTCCTCCACTCTTCTGCATTCTTTCTCTTCCTTCTTCTCCTTTCCCCTCTCATTTCTTCTTTCTCTTCCTTCCCATTCCTCCACTCTCCATTCTATCTTCTTTCTCTCTTCTCCTTCTCCCGTCCTCCTCCTACCACCGCCACCACCACTAGCACCTCCACCTCACATCTACTCCGGCGACCACCTCCTCGTCTCCACTCCGGTGACCACCATCCCTACTCCGGCGACCTCCTCTCCGGCGGCCTCCTCCACTACCACGGCCACCTCTACTCCGGAGACTTCCTCTCCGGCGACCTCCTCCACTACCGCGGACACCTCCTCCACTACCGCGGCCACCTCCTCTCCGACGGACACCTCCACTCCGGCGACCACCCTCCACTCTGGCCTCCTCTCTGTTTTCGTTTTTCAAATTTCAAATTTTTGGGCGGCCAGATCCAGATCTGTCCCGCCTTTCACCAAGCATGTGGTGCATCATAGGTAACTAAAGATAGCCGTGATGCACCAAACAGGCGGTGCACCACGGGTAAACGAGATAGCCGTGATGCACCAAAATGTGGTGCATCACGGATATTTTAATAGGCGTGACGTGATAGGCATGGCGCACCATGGTGCGTCACTGCTATGCAATTTTGGCGCGCCACGCATTAGTCTTTTCCTAGTATTTCAAGCAATTTGTTCCACTTTGCTACCACTTTCCGTCTCACGTAGAGGGTCCATAACGACAGTTTCGTCCTTTTCCTTAGCGGGACTAGGGTATCTCCGGAGAGGAGCTTCGGAGCGTCTGAATCCCACCCAAGCCTAGGGTATGCCATACCATGTGTCTTATAGTGTGGCATGTGTCTTCGATGCCCAAGAGTGCCTCAATCTTTGTGTTATGTCTTCACCAGCGTCGGATTCTCTCTCGTAGGTTCTAGGGCTACTCAAAGCACGAAACTCCCGGATCTGACGGAACGGGGGAAATCTTGCCAAGAGGTGGGCCCTACATTGTCTTGGGTGTTCCTTGGGACTACCCTAACACAACCAAACAATTGGTTCAACTTTGCTACCCCCTTCCGGCTCACGTAGAGGGGGCCAGATCGGTAATTCCGTCCTTTTCTCCAACGGGCCTAGGGTTTCTCCGGAGAGGAGCTCCGAGGCGTCTTAATCCCACCCAAGCCTAGGGTATCACATAACATGTTTGTTAGATTGTGGAATGGGTCTTGGATGCCCAAGATCCCCTCACTCTTTGTGTTACGGCTTCACTGGCGTTAGATTCTCTCTCGCGGGTTCCAGGGCAACTCATAGCCCGAAACTTCCGGATCTGACGGAAAAGGGGGAATCTTGCCAAAAGGTGGGACCTAACATTATATTGGGTGTTACTACGGCCTAAACTAACAGAACCAAGCAATTAGTTCCGCTTTGCAACCCCCATCCGGCTCACGTAGAGGGGCCAGGTCGGCTGTTCCGTCCTTTTCTCCAATGGGCCTAGGGTTTCTACGGAGAGGAGCTCCGGAGCGTCTTAATCCCACCCAAGCCTAGGGTATCAAATAACATGTTTTTAGAGTGTGGATCGGGTCTTGTACTCACAAGATTCCCTCACTCTTTGTGTTAGGGCTTCACCAGCGTCAAATTCTCTCTCTCGGGTTCGAGGACTACTCAGAGCCCGAAACTCCCGGATCCAACGGAACGGGGGGAATCTTGCCAAGAGGTGGGCCCTAACATTTTCTTGGTGTTCCTTGGGCCTAACCTAACACAACCAAGAAATCAGTTCCACTTTGTTATCCCTTTCTGGCTCACGTAGAGGGGCCAGAACGGTAGATTCGTGTTTTTCTCCAACGGGGCTAGGGTTTTTCCGGAGAGGGGTTCTGGAGCATCTGAATCCCACCAAAACCAAGGGTTTGCCATACCATGTGTGTTAGAGTGTGGATGGGCCTTGGATGCCCAAGTTTTCCTCACTTTTTGTGTTAGGGCTTCACCGGCGTCAGATTCTCTCTCGCACGTTCCAAGACTACTTAGAGCTTGAAATTCCCCTTCGGACAAAACCGAGGGAATACTATGAGAACATGTGGTAGATATTAGTTTTCCATATACCTATAGCCTACCCTAACACGACCAAACAAAATATTCCATTAGGACACCCCCTTCCGATGCCGGTGGAAAGGGTAGACGAACAAGTTGACTTTTCGATCAACATGCCAGAGTTTCGCTGAAGCGGTGGCTCCGCAGCATAGGAAACCCTACAAAACCTAGCTGGGGTCCAATCATGTCTATACAAGTGTGTTTTGAGGCAGAGAGAGATCCAAGATCCTAATAAGAGGTGTGACTGCAACATCCCAAGTTTGCTAAATTAGGGTGTGTGGTGTTGTGTTCATCTCATACATGCATGAAACAAAAAAATTAACCATGTTTGAAACAAATTAAATTGTTAATTTAAATGGAGTTGAGAAAATACCACAAATACTACTTAATGTGGGTCTTAAAATTTTGAACTGAAAAATATTTCAAAAACACCAAAGCAAAACTTGGTTTGGTTGGAAATTTTGCAAGGTTTCCAAAAAGTATTTTTGCCAAATTTTCTGCTTACAAAAAGGGTCTCAAATTTCAGTTTTATATTCTGTTTTATAATGGAAAAGGACTAATCTGTAAAATTCAGAAATTCAAGGGGGTTTTCAAAAATTTCCTTTTGTCTCCTTTCTCGTGATAGTAGGAGCAGCTCGCTCTCTCCATGGCCGCCATCGATCTCCCCTCCTCATCTCCTGCCGCTGATGCTCCCGGGGATAAGGTAGAGAACGACGACGTGGCCCTCACTTCTCCTCACCCTCTACCCACTCGCTCGTTGTGCTCTCTCTCTCTCTGTGAACCCGAAACCCTAACCGAACCTTAGCTCGTCGGCCGCCGGCCCGCGCTGCCGCAACACGCTGTCCCGCGATGAACCAAGCGCACATCTAGCTCTGTCGTCCTCCTCTTGTCCTCCTCGTCAAGTATCGGAAGCGGGGATGGCCCCAATCGAGCGAATCGGGCCTTTCCTCTTCGTCTCCGGCCGAGTTCCTCCGCGGCCGATTTTTGGCCGTGCGTCCCTGCCAACCCTCACCAAGCACATCCCCAGCACCACGGTGAGCTCGGCTACCTCCCAGCATCCTCCTTTCTTCCTTCCTTGGCCGGAATTGTCGAAACCGCCGGAACCCGTGGCCGCCGCCACCATTGCTCGTCGTTGGCGCGTTTCCGGTGCCAATTAGAGGGTGGCGCCGCCACCTATCAGTCGCCCGCATCGTGGGGAGTCCAGAGTGCCCCCTTGCGATCCCTCCCGCGCAGCCAAACGTCGCCAGTGAGCTCCACTGTGCCCTGCCGAAAGTCGCTGACGTCACGGTGACTCCATGGTGACGTCACCATGGGGCCCTCCTGTCAGCCGGTTTTCTTTATTAGAAAATAAACAGAAAATGTTTAAATTGACACGTGGGCCCCCTACTGTTTAAATATTCAAGAAAATGATTTAAACTTGTAAAATGAATATGTCCTAAAATATTAGTCAGAAAAATAAAATGAAAACATGGAAATGTTCAAAAAAATGTAATCTACCTGTTTATGTCATTTTCACACATGTTTGACAAAGTTGATAATTGAGCATTACGTGAATTTTCTTAATTCATTTAAAAATGGAAAAATAAGTTTTTATTCAATAAAATTAGAAAATTAAAAGTTATATACCAAATTGCTCAAAATGACAAATGCAATCTATTTATGATGTTTTCAAACCCATTTGAGCAATTAAAAGTGTACTCACTTCCAGAATTGCCAGAAGTGCGCCTCCGGGGTCTATTTCGGGATAAATTCAGTAAAAATGCTTAACTGTCATATGAACCCTAGCAACCCAACAAACATGTTTGGGGCTTTATTTCAGTGCATTATCTTGCTCATGCATACATGTTGTGCATTGCATCGATGCCATGTGTTGATTGTTGTTTTTCTTGTTTCGGTGTTTGTTCCCCCTCGGTAGAACGTGACTCCGAAGAGAAGGCCAGCAACTCCAATGGAGAATACTTGATCTTAACCGACAAGTCAAGCACTTATTCCTGAAGCCTTTATTATGCTTTCTTATAACTAAGGTAAGCATAACCTCTTATCTGCTCATATACGTTTTCCATCAACATTTGATTCTCGTACTTTACATTCGATTCCAAAGTTTTGATGCTACTAGATATAGTTCACCTATATACTGCATTGCCTCAATATCCTGATCCACTGCCCCTAGCCGCCAAAGATTTTCTTGTGTGCATCGCCAGAGCCTCATATCTACTTCGCTTAGCTTTACATGTTTGTTTATCTCTGCTCCATCCAGTTGATTAATCAGAGCTGCGATAACCTAGTATGATATGATGACATGGTAAGATGAGAATTATGTCGTTAACTTGACTAAGGCTTGGATGGGATGCCACTTGGGTCGTGGTTCTTTGTCCTGTACTTGCCAACCCTAAGATTAAGGTCTCGCCGCGGAAACCAAGACTGAGCGTGCAACCACACGCAGGGCCTAACAGACCGCGCTTGACTAACTAACTTGTTTGGTTATATCCATGAGTCACGTAATTTGGGAGTTCCATCTGCGTGTGAGTCAAAAACCTTTCGGAGGTGTTTAGGGCGTGACCGGGACAAGTGATGGACGTACACGGATCTTGATCTCGACTCACAGAACAGGTGCCGTCAGGAGGTGGCCAATTCCTTGTTGATGGGGTGGCCCTGTTTGGGTTGACTCATGGATAGGGCTCGACAAGGTAAAGGTCCTGGCCAACCACCCTCTGCCGCGCTCCCAAGGAGCGTACATGTGGTGTTAAGAGTCGGATGGTACGTGTGGGTAAAGTGTACCACCCTCCAGGGATAAATCTTTCGGAAAGCCGTGTCCACGGTTAAGGACTACTTGGTGGAAGACACGAGGTCATAGATCACTTGAACGTGGCGTAAAAGATGTTGCAATGATTGAAGGGTGCCTCCTCAGAGATGCCGAGAGGGGTGATCCTTGTAGCATGAGATGCTGGGAAATGATGCCGGTGGATTGAGAAGATGATGAGTACAGTAGTTGAGTTTCTCATCTGTTTTGAAAACCTTCTTTGAGCCGTGTTGTTCTACATCGATTTCGGGAAATAAATCTTGCTTTACGCAAAACAACCTTCATAAAACCCTTTATGAAACTAGCATATATATAATAGGTTAATTAAGTCTTGTTGAGTACCTCTCGTACTCAGGTTTGCTTAAATTTGGTTCAGGTGAAGATATCACATCGGTGGTGATTCAGCGTGGACATCGACGAGTAGTTTGGGGTTCCCAGGTAGCAGCCTGGAATCTATGGGCTGTGATGTCGCCTTATGTTGCAGCTTCTTAGGCATTTTTGGTTCTTGTTGACTAGCAACATAATTTTCCTTTCGTTGTCTAATGTAATGTTGGGTCGTGAGACCTCTGTTTGTACAGCTACTATAGTAATACATGTTTAATACGAGCTTTCATGTCTAGAGTGCTGCTTTGATCGGTTGTTGGTTTCGAGCTCATTGTTATATAGTTTTGGCTATGCCTGCATTGTTGTCGCAGACGAGGGGTTGTGGAGCCGATGATCCATTTCCGAGCACGCCTGCCGATGTGATTCGGCCAGGGGCTTGATAACGCTAGTAACCCTCGATTGTTGTTGCACTTTCTGGACAAAGAATTTATGTATAGCTTTGGTCCCGTTCCTTCAGTTTCATACGATTCGCGGATGCTTTGATATGCATAGTTGGTTATGACTAGCATGGACACAAGGAGTAGTAGCACCATGGTGATCCGGCCTGCGTGCCGATGAATCCGGTCGGCGTGCCGATGAATCCGGTCTGCCTGCCGTTGTTTTTTGCGGCCGGGGCTGGTAACTCTGAAGACCTTGTGGGTCCATGACTAGGAGCGCATAACTGTATGTATACCTTTGGGTCCGGGGTCGTGACAAGTCATGCTATCAGAGCAGGACTGCCTGTAGGAAAACCTTACTGCTTGGTCGATATTGAGTATAGTGTTTGTGAAAACTGTTTTGAAACTTCAAATGAGTTGTGAAAACCTTCTTAGGATTCTTTTTACTCCTTACCTGGTATCGCTCTAACTCTGGGTCCCCTTATATGTTTTGGTTTGAAAAGGTTTTGCTATCCCATCCAGTCATTCAAAACCAGATGCCTTCTTTGGCAAGGACGTTGTTAACCAAGTTGACCTAGTGTTGGGTTTCTTGAGTCGTGTGTGTTCCAAAGTCCGTTATTTCTTCAACTGGGAGATTTCCTTTCCATCCTAGTCTCTCAGAGTTGTGTGGATTCCACAGTCTTACATGTTCCAAAGTTTCAAATCCTGAACCTCGAGATCTTCTTTTCATCTCGAATGTATCTTTTGTCCTTTGCTCAAATTCTTTCGCACTTATGTTTGTCTTTTGAAAGATACCTCGTGATTTCTATACGTAGTGTCCTTCAAGGCACTCAGATAGTAGTTACTCCTTCCTTTGAGTTTTCAACCTTGGACTTGAACCGAAGGTCCCAAAATGTGCTGAATTGCAGTGGGTTGGATCGTGTGGTTTCTTAACTATCTAATGCTCACTCTATCAGTGCAGGATGCTGGCCTTTAACCCAAGCTCCATTATGTTGGTCTTGAGGATTCCATTTCACCTTAGGGTGGCTAGGCAATCCCAAATCTCATTGCCATAGGCTTTCTCCTGGAACCGAAAAGGGACCACAACCAGGGTGTTCCTTATGATTCCCATATCTTTGTCTTTAACTCAGTTATACTTCTCTTTTTTAGCATGGGTTTTACAAATGCGTATTACCCTGTGCATTCACCGTGATCTCTGGATTTTCCGGAGCATGTTCTTAATCTTTAGTTCCTTTCCTGTCCATGGTTTGGAAACCAAGTTGCTTATGTGTGTTGGATTCTTCCAATGTATTTGCTCTTGTGTTCCGTCTAAACATTCCACCTTGGGATGTCAGGAGAAAAAAACTCCAGTACCTCGTTCATCTCTAGGACCAGGTCAAAGTTTTGTAATTCGCAGACTAAAGAAGTTACATTACCTTCTGTTCTTCTCTACCTTCGAGTATCACACTCTTTTGCATCAAGAGGTTGTGTTGAGTTTCATGACCTTATTGATTAAGTGATGCTCTTACACGTCCTCACTCCCCCTTCCTCCAAGCTTGAATGCTTGAGAATGGTTGGTGTGTGCATTGAGGTGTGTATAGATATTCTTAGCAACCCTTATTGCTTCGAAAAATCTAAGGAAACATTTGTATCCTTCTTAGCACTACTTGTCACCCGGTCCCTATTTGAAGTTGACTGTGTCACCAAATTCGTTCAATCCGGTGCACATTCTTGGTCGGTGAGTTAGGCTCACACCAAAGCTCTCAAGACCATAACGGTTGCTCTGAAAAGCAAGATTCCTTTCAAACTCTAAGACATACGGGTGGGTTGTGATATTCTGGATGTCTTTCAAGAAGTATCACCAGGTTTTTCACCTGACCGTGATGTCTAAATAAGGGGTAATTGGAGGTACTCCTTTATCCAAAAAACTGTGCTGGATACCCTCGACTAATTGGTTGAGCTTAAACAATAACTTGGAGAGTTGAAAGACAGGAGCTCAGCCTAAATTGTTCCTTTGCAATGGGATGTCTAGTTCTCATGCTGTTGAAGGAGGATAGTACCTCCTTTGCGGAAATGCTATCACTCTACCTTGATTTGATTTGGGCTATCGCAAGATCAAGTCCAGATTCAAGGACTATCTTGATGGTGTTTTCACTTATGGTGTTTTGCCTAAGTACACCTTCATGTCCCTTGGTCTGACCAATATTCTGTCTTGTTCATATATCATATGAATCCCTCTTCTTGGGGTGTTCTGATAAGAGTGTTGTTGAACCCAACGATGACATCCTTGTTTTCCCCATGCTTAATGAGGTTCATGTTAAACAATTGGCATTAATGTTGGAAACTTTCCAGAACCATGTTTGTGTCATCACGAAGATTGTGTTATCAATATTCGAAGTAACTTACCCCGGTTCATGTGATTATGGCGAAGGTTGTTGCCATGGATCCGAGTAAAGTTTCCTTGTTCCTTCGGGAATGACTCCATGTCGGTCTTGTATGTGTGGATTGTTCTTGAGATGGTAGGTCGTTACCTCCATTCCTTGAAGAAGTTTGCATCCACACCAATCCACAGACTGATTGTTCGTAAAAGAGAAGAAGTCCAAGATCTTCATGATCTTTGCTATCATCTTCCCAACAATGACTTCGTTGTGTTCCTCCGCAAGTAAACCATGTAGATGCAAACGTATTTCGCAAGTTTCTAATACACGAGTTACGCAATCTTGCTTATCCTTTTTGAGCTAGACATTGTTGTCCATATCTTGAGAATCTAGTAAATGTATCTCAATTGTAACTGGTGCAATTCCGTTGATCAAACATACCGAGTCTGAGTTACTGTCCCACTAACCATAGTTGAATCTCAAGCAACAATGATGGTTGGTGTTTTCCTCAAGGGTATTGAAGTAGGTCTTTTCAGAATCCGGCATGGTTGATGTTGTGGTTGACACAATTAGCCAGAAGGCCTAATGTCATATCTCTTTGAATCTGTAAGAACAACCACTCTCCATGAGAATTCTTGTGTGGATCATTCTAAAAAGTTTTTTCTCCCGTTTCTTCCAAAACAGAGTTCTACATTCACTTGATGACCTATAGAAGGCTTGCCATGAGCCTGTTGTTAGTATCTCGAACATCAAAGAGAACTTGGAAGTTGTTCTGTTCAACGTCTACTTGTTGATCCTCCAAACATTCCTTCTAGTTGGAACAAGTTTATCATGAGAGCATCTCTTGGTGTTTCGTAACCGCCAATGATCAGATCCTTTTTCAAGTTGTTGGTACTTGAATTTCTGTTCATCTCACACATTGTGTGAATTTGTCAGTCACTTCAGCCATGGGATCTTAACCATGTGATAGATGTATTGCTACGTCTAACCACAATAGGAAAGAGATTCCTTATTCCTCTCGGTGTTCCAATCACCGTTGGTTACCCATCCTTATGATGTGACCAAGAATTCCTCCTTAACCACGGTGTTCCAACATCCTTTGGTTACTCATCCTCTTTCGTGAACTAATATCCCGATCCCTAGCAAGGATTTCAAGAAAACTGTTATGGAATGGCCGAAAGTTCCTTCATCTTTGGTGTCCACTCCAAATATTGAACATGATCATGTATCAAATTTTCTCCGACGCACGATTACAGTGTTTTCTCGCGTTCTCCCTCGTCTACGGATATTACATTGTGATATTCAATACCATCCTTCCCATCTTGGTATTCTACTTCGAAGAAACCTCGATGTCATAAGTTGTTCAACATTTCATTTCCAAAAGGATTTAAAGTCTTGTGCAAAGCTCATATTCTAAATCCTTTCAAGACCAATCGTCCGCAAACTAGAAACCTTCCCCTATTCCCTCCGTTATCTTGATGTGTTTCATGCACGATAACACAGCAGTTCTTTATGAACATTCCTGTCATGAGTTAGCCATGAGATACTCGATCTTTGTGAAGATCAGTTCCTAAGAGTGTTCCCTACCTAAGGTGTATCCGCTAAATATCTTCGCAAGTGCTACAGATCAACCTCTTCGAGAAGAGAACCGTAAGGTTCAAGAAGATCGTTCAAAACCGGTGTTCCTACTTTCTTCTCCTTCAGGAATCTCGGGACGAGATTCTTGGAAGGGGTGTAGATTTTTAACATCCCAAGTTTGCTAAATTAGGGTGTGTGGTGTTGTGTTCATCTCATACATGCATTAAACAAAAAAATTAATCATGTTTGAAACAAATTAAATTTTTAATTTAAATGGAGTTGAGAAAATACCAAAAATACTACTTAATGTCGGTTTCAAAATTTTGAACTGAAAAATATTTCAAAAACACTAAAGCAAAACATGGTTTGGTTGGAAATTTTGCAAGGTTTCCAAAAATTATTTTTGCCAAATTTTCTATTTACAAAAAGGTCCTCAAATTTCAGTTTACTATTTTGTTTTATAATGGAAAATGACCAATCAGTAAAATTCAGAAATTCTAGGGGGTTTTCGAAAATTTCCTTTTGTCTCCTTCCTCGTCTCAGTAGGAGCAGCGCGCTGTCTCCATGGCCGCCGTCGATCTCCCCTCCTCGTCTTTTGCCGCTGATGCTCCCGGGGATAAGGTAGAGAACGACGTCGTCGCCCTCACTTCTCCTCACCCTCTCCCAACTCGCTCGCTGTGCTCTCTCTCTCTCTGTGAACCCGAAACCCTAACCGAACCTAGCTCGTCGGCCGTCGGTCCGCGCTATCGCTACACGCTGCCCCGCGATGAACCGAGCGCACCGCTAGCTCCGCCGTCCTCCCCTTGTCCTCCTCGTCAAGTATCGAAAGACGGGATAGCCCCAATCGAGAGAATCAAGCCTTTCCTCTTCGTCTCCGGCCGAGCTCCACCGCGGCCGATTTTTCGTCGTGCGTCCCTGCCAACCCTCACCGAGCACATCCCCAGCACCACGGTGTGCTCGGCTACCTCCCAGCATCCTTCTTGCTTCCTTCCGTGGCCGGAACCGTCCAAACCGCCGGAACCCGTGGCCACCGCCGCCATTGCTCTTCGCCGGCGCGTCTCTGGTGCCAATTAGACGGTGGCGCCGTCACCTATCGGTCGCCTGCGTCGTGGGGAGTCCAGAGCGCCCCCTTGCGATCCCTCCCGCGCAGCCAAACATCGCCGGCAAGCTCTACTGTGCCCTGCCGGAAGTCGCTGACGTCACCTTGGGGCCCTCATGTCAGCCGGTTTTCTTTATTAGAAAATAAACAGAAAATGTTTAAATTGACACATGGGCCCTCTACTGTTTAAATATTCCAGAAAATGATTTAAACTTGTAAATTGAATATCCCTGAAATATTAATCAGAAAAATAAAATGAAAACATGGAAATGTTCAGGAAAATGTAATCTACCTGTTTATGTCATTTTCACACATGTTTGACAAAGTTGAAAATTGAGCATTATTTGAATTTGTTTAATTCATTTAAAAATGGAAAAATAAGTTTATATTCAATAAAACTAGAAAATTAAAAGTTATATAGAAAATTGCTCAAAATGACAAATGCAATCTATTTATGATGTTTTCAAACCCATTTGAGCAATTAAAATTGTACTCACTTCCAGAATTGCCCGAAGTGCCCCTTCGGGGTCTATTTCGGGATAAATTCAGTAAAAATGCTTAACTGTCATATGAACCCTAGCAACCCAACAAACATGTTTAGGGATTTATTTCAGTGCATTAACTTGCTCATGCATACATGTTGTGCATTGCATCGATGCCATGTGTTGATTGTTGTTTTCTTGTTTCGGTGTTTGTTGCCCCTCGGTAGAGCGTGACTCTGAAGGGAAGGCCAGCAACTCCAATGGCGAATACTTGATCTTAACCGACAAGTCAAGCGCTTATTCATGAAGTCTTTATCTGGTTTTCTTATAATCAAGGAAAGCATAATGTCTTATCTGCTCATATATGTTTTCCAACAACATTTGATTCTCGTACTTTGCATTCGATTCCAAAGTATTTGATGCTAGTAGATATAGTTCAACTATATACTGCATTGCCTCAATATCCTGATCCAATGCTCCTAGCCGCCATAGATTTGCGTGTGCGCATCGCGAGAGCCTCATATCTGCTCCACTTAGCTTTACATGTTTGTTTACCTCTGCTCCATCCGGTTGATGAATCAGAGCTGCCATAACCTAGTATGATATGATGACGTGTTAAGATGAGCATTATGTTGTTAACTTGACTAAGGCTGGATGGGAGGCCACTTGGGTAGTGGTTCTTTGTCCTGCACTTGCCAACCCTAAGATTAAGGTCTTACCGCAGAAACCAAGACTGAGCGTGCAACCACACGCGAGGCCTAACTGACCGTGCTCGACTAACTAACTTGTTTGGTTCTATCCATGAGTCACGTAGTTTGGGAGTTCCATCTGCGTGTGAGTCAAAAACCTTTTGGGGGTGTTTAGGGCGTGACAGGGACAAGTGATGGACGTACACGGATCTTGATCTCGACTCACAGAACAGGCGCCGTCAGGAGGTGGCAAATTCCCTGTTGACGGGGTGGACCTGTTTGGGTTGACTCATGGATAGGGCTCGACAAGGTAAAGGTCGTGGCCAGTTACCCTCTGACGCACTCCCAAGGAGCGTACATGTGGCGTTAAGAGTCGGATGGTACGTGTGGGTAAAGTGTACCACCCTGCAGGGATAAATCTTTCGGAAAGCCGTGTCCACGGTTGAGGATGACTTGGTGGAAGACACGAGGTCATAGATAACTTGAACGTGACGTAAAAGATGTTGACAATGATTGAAGGGTGCCTCCTCGGAGATGCCGAGAGGGGTGATCCTTGGAGCATGAGATGCTGGGAAATGATGTCGGTGGATTGAGAAGATGATGAGTACAGTAGTTGAGTTTCTCATCTGTTTTGAAAACCTTCTTTGAGACATGCTATTCTTCCTCGATTTTGGGAAATAAATGTTTCTTTACGCAAAACAACCTTCATAAAACCCTCTGTGAAACTAGCAGATATATAATAGGTTAACTAAGTCTTATTGAGTACCTCCTGTACTCGGGTTTGCTTAAATTTGGTTCAGGTGAAGATCTCAAATCGGTGATTCAACATGGACATCGACGAGTAGTTTGGGGTTCCCAGGTCGTAGCCTGGAATCTATGGGTTGGGACGTCGCCTTATGTTGCGGCCTCTTAGGCCTTTTGGGTTCCTGTTGACTAGCAACATAATCTGCCTTCCGTTGTCTGATGTAATGTTGGGTCGTGAGACCTCTGTTTGTACAGCTACTCTAGTAACACCTATTTAATACATCTTTCATGTCTGGAGTGCTGCTTTGATCGGTTGTTGGTTTCGAGCTCATTGTTTATACAGTTGTGTCTGTGCCTGCATAGTTTTCGCTGTCGAGGGGTTGTGGAGCCGATGATCCATTTCCAAGCACGCCTGCCGATGTGATTCGGCCTTGGGCTTGGTAACCATAGTAACGCTCGATTGTTGTTGCACATTCTGGACACATAGCATTTCTGTATAGCTTTGGTCCCGTTCCTTCAGTTTCATACGATTCGTGGACGCTTTGATATGCATAGTTGGTTATGACTAGCATGGACACAAGGAGTAGTAGCACCATGGTGATCCGGCCTGCGTGCCGATGAATCCGGTCTGCCTGCCGTTGTTTGTTGCGGCCGGGGCTGGTAACCCTGAAGCCCTTGTGGGTCCATGACTAGGAGCGCATAACAGTATGTATACCTTTGGGTGTGGAGTCGTGATAGTGTAACATCTACCTTTTTGTAACAAAGTGGTTGTGTGTTTGTGTGTTTGTGCTTATGATCATGTCATGCATGCATTTTAAACCCCTAGTGGTATTTAAAACAGGTGCACTAAAATTAAATAACGAGGTTTATTAAAATCACTTAAAAGTGCCACACTAAAATGATGGTTTGAAATGGTACAATTTTGCAAAACAAAAATATGGTGAGGTTTTCCTTGTTGTAAGGAGCCCAAAAATAATTTTTTACCAATTTTTGTTCTTATAGAAAAGTCCTCAAAATGTGTTTAAGTTGCTGTTTTAAAGGAGCAGGGACCTCTTTGCAGTTTCTGACTTTTCAGGGGGGTTTTCGGAAAACATCTTTTGTCATCTTCTTCCTCATGACAGTAGACAGTAGCTCCATGATTCCACCCTTCCAAGCCACCTCCTGCTTCCCCCTCGGGGATAAGGGCGAGGAGAAGGAGCCCCGCACGCCTCCACTCCCCCTCACTCGGCCCTCATCCTCTATCCCTCTGCCTCTCACCGCGGAAAACGACGAAACCCGAAACCCTACCGCGGGCCTCCGCCGCTCGACGCCGGCGATAGGGCCTACCCCGGCCCTCCCCGAGCAGCTCCCCGGCTCCGCCATCTCCCCCTCCTTCTCCTCGAGCTCGTGGAGCCCCCAAGGATCCCCGTGGGACCTCAATTTCTCGCCGGAACCCGGCACGGCCGCCGCCGGATTTCTCCTCGTCGCCGGCGATTGCCGCCTTGCCCTGCGTCCCCGACTAGCTCGTTGAGCTCGTGGTGAGCATGCGAACCCCCTGGCGCCCTCCTCCTCCTCCCTCCCCCTCCGGTTCTCTCCCTCGCCGCCAACCGCCGTCCGCCGCCGTGCACGAGCTCGCCGGCGCGAGCTCCGGCGACCAACCGGTCAGCCGAGCGCACCCCCAGCTCCCCCTCGTTGTGCTCTACCCCGTGATGCAGCTGGATTCCAAAACCCCGCACCAATTCGATGAATTTCAGAGCATCTGTGCCAATTTGGCCTAGGATGATGTCACTGTTACATCGTGCTTGCGTCACCAGGCAGTTTCCCTGTTATTTCTTTTAAATGAAAATGTTCTGACACGTGGCCCCACTGCTGTTTGAAATTTCAGAAAAATAATAAAATTGTAAATGCAATATCTTCTGTTTGGTACATCATAAAAATCTGTTCAATATACCAATTTGTTCAGAAAAATGTAACCTACATGTTCATATCATTTGCACACATTTTTGACAAAGTTGAATTTTGAGCATTATTTAAATCATTTAAAATAAAGAAAATAAGTTTTTATTCAAGAAAATTAGAAAATTACAAGTTATATGTCAAAATGCTTAGAATGACAAATGCAACCTAGTTATGGTGTTCTCAACCCTATTTGAGCACTTTAACTTGTCGCACCTCTAGGTTTTGCCTGAATCGGCCTCCGAGGTCCACTTCGGGACTAATTTCACCGAAACTGTTTTCTTAACATATTAGCAACCCATGAACCATGTTTAGGGCTTCTCTTTAATGCATTCAAATGTTCATGCATACATATTGAGCATTGCATTGATGCTTGTTTTGAGTGTTGTTTCCTTTCTTTCCGGTGTTTGCTCTTATCGGTAGACCTCAAATCCGGAGAGAAGTTCAACACCCCTGTTGCCGAATACTTGGTCTAAACAACCAAGTTAAGCACTTATTCCTGAAGGTTTCTCTGGTTTTCTTGAAGCAAGGCAAGCATAACCTCTTATCTGCCCATATATGTTTTCGAAATGTCTTCCTTCTCGTACGATGCATACCTTTGCAAAGTATCTTGAGTCATTAGATAGTGTTGTCCTACTTATCTGCATAAACCCAGATATCATGATTCAATGCTCCTAGCAGACATAGGACTTGTTTGTGTGTATCGCCAAAGCCTCAAATATGCCATGCTTAGTCATACATGTCTGTTGATCTCTGCTCCATCCGGTTGATGAATCAGAGTTACGAAATGAATCTAGTATGATAGGATGACGTGGTAAGGTTTGAGATGTGTGGTTAATATGATAAAAGGCTTGGATGAGTTGCCACATGGGATGTGGTGATTTTCCTCGTTCATGCCCCTAGGAGCGAGTTCTCGCCTTTGAAGCCAAGACTGATCGTGCAACCACACGGGGATTGGATTCCCCTCGGTTTCAACTTGTCTAGTTTGTTCCATGAGTTGCCTAGTTCGGGCGTTCCATTTGGATTTGCGGGGATATTAAAACGTTTTCAAAACTAGGACGTGGTGGTGTACCGGCGCTCTGCGGGTAGGTAACCGTCGAGCATTGCGCACAACGATAGAGACCCGGCAGGAGATGGCCACTCCCTATTGGCGGTCCATCTCTACTCGGAGCGACTCATGGAATAGGCGAAGCTAGGGAAAGATCATGGTCAGCCACCCTCTGCCGGCACATCGTCGGAATTGTGCCAATAGCTTGGCATTAAGAGTCGGTTGATACGTGTGGGTAAAGTTGTACACCCCTGCAGGGTTTAACCTTTTCGAAAAGCCGTGTCGGCGGTTAAGGACAACTTGGTGACGGATCCTGAGATCATAGATAACTTGAACATGACGTAAAAGATGTTTACAATGAATGTTTAGTTTTAAGAGGTGGTTCCAGTTATCGGTGCTGAAGATGATGCTTCGAAGGTTCTGAAGGCAATACCCGAGGAAAGGGTTTTCTTTTAAAAGATTTGTGAAAAACTTCTCTATCTCCCTCTATTCGAAACAAAGTTGGCTTTATGCAAAACAACCTTCATAAACCCTTTATGAACAAGCAGATATATAATAGGTTAGTTAAGTCTTGTTGAGTACCTCCCGTACTCATGTTTGCTTCAATTTGGTTCAGGTGGAGTTCCATACCTTTGGTGGTGTTTCAGCGTGGACATCGACGGATAGTTTGGGGTTTCCCAGGTAGCAGCCTGGAATCTATGGGCTGGGACGTCGCCTTATGTTGCGGCCTCTTAGGCCTTTTTGGTTCTTGTTGAATAGCAACATAATTTTCTTTCCGTTGTCTGATATAATGTTGGGTCGTCTGACCTCTGTTTGTAAGCTATACCCTAGTAGTACTTGCTTAATCAAGCTTCATGTTTAGGGTACTGCTTTGATCGGTTGTTGGTTTCGAGCTCATTGTTATACAGTTTTGGCTATGCCTGCATAGTTGTCGCAGTCGAGGGGTTGTGGAGCCGATGATCCATGTCCGAGCCCGCCTGTCGATTTGATTGGCCTGGGGCGAGGTAACCCCCGTAACCCTCGATTGTTGTTGCACTTTCTGGACACATAGCAGCTCTGTATAGCTTTGGTCCCGTTTCCTTCAGTTTCATCTGACTCGTGGACGCTTTGATGTACATAGTTGGTTATGACTAGCATGGATACAAGGAGTAGTAGACTGGGGATCCGGACTACGTGCCGATGAATCCGGTCTGCCTGCCGTTGTTTGTTGCGGCCGGGGCTGGTAACCCTGAAGCCCTTGTGAGTTCATGGCTAGGAGCACATAACAGTGTGTATATCTCTGGGTCCGGTCTGACAGATAGTGACCAGTTTCACCGACATCACTTGTACAGAGGAAGGGTTCTTCGACAACATCTCGATACTCCCCCTTCAGACGAACCTGAGCGAATGTCTTATCAGAACTAGTGGTAGATATTAGTTCTCCATGTACCTATGGCCTACCCTAACACAACCAAAAAATATCCCATTGGGACACCCCCTTCCGACGCCGGTGGAAGGGGTAGACGAAAAAGTTGACTTTGAGCATGAGAAGCCCTACCACAAGCAAACTAATTATACAATTGGGACACCCCCTTCGGAGCTGAAATTTAGGAAGTTTCAATCAAACTTGAGTCAAAATAAAGATAATACATTCACAATAAAGGGAAATTAATTAAGAAAATAATAATTACAGTCAATAAAAGCCTAAACTAGGTGGTGGCACTCCTCAGACCCGCAGTTTGGCAGGTTCCCGGCTGTGCAAGTGCCTAGCTGCAAATGGGGAAGTTACATGGGAGGAAGAAGGAGTTTGATGGCGGGGCAGCAGGTTCCGGCGGGGCAAAGGGGCGCCACTCTATCTCAGGCGAGTCCTCTTCCTCCTCCTCCTCCTCCTCGGAATACTCCGTGTCGCTGGAGTGCACGTTGTTGTCGATGCGGTAGGAGTGGAGCCGCCCTAATTGCTCCATCTCCACTTGCTTGTCCCAGTACAACAAAGACATGGCGTCATGGGGTCATGATGCCTTGACTGCCATGACATGTTCTCGTAGCACTGGTTGATGTAGTCGACCCGTGCCTAGCTGGAGAGATGCGGCGCCACCGGGACGAAAATGGCGTTGGTCTTCCAACCTTCCGGGAGGCGTAAAGCAGATGGCACGGGAGTGTTCGTGCGGATAAGTGCGCGCGCGTCCTCCTCCGTCAGTAGATTATCGAAAGATGGAGGCGCGTGGGCACCCGCAGGGTTATGGGGAGCTCCGCGTTGCGTCGGTGTTGGTTCATAGTGGAGGCCGAGAGAAGCTAATGGAGGAGTGGACTTTAGGAGTGCAGGAGGAGAGATGCTCGGCCCCTTAAAATTTATCTCTGGCCAAAATAGCTCTCCACGGTACGTGCATTAATGTCTCAGTGCATGGGAAAGACGGGACGTCACCACAGTTCTGTCTACATGCGTGCTGAGCCTGCTTTGGGGCTAGCTAGCTGTTGCACGCCATGCCTGCAAACTTTGGGCAAGCTAGCTGCATGCCACGCGAGACGTGCACTCTTTGCCTCCGTGCGCTGCGTGATGTGCCTCTGTGTCCCGTCGCCTCTTGATCTTAATGCGTGCCTGCGCGCTTTCCCGGCCATGTGCATGTCTGCCCATGCCTCGCTTCTGTTGTTGCATGCGTTGCCGGCTAGCTGTGGACTGCTGGGTCGAAGTCGGCGTCGGCCGTATGCATACTGTCCCGTGCTGCATGTGTTGCTCCGCTCCTGCATGACCCGGCCGTTTGTGTGTGCTCGTTGTCATCGCTGCGCCCGGAAAGCTAATTCAATGGTAATCCGCCGGTCGGGCTCTCCCCGCCGCTATATTACCCGATCGGTGCATTTGGAGGGCCTCTGCAAAACGCACCCCCTTCATCATCACGTCTCGAATAGATAGCTTGTGCAAAACAAAAGAGCTAGGTCAGCTTTGTGCTCTCTGCGCGCGCCATGGCCTGGACGAACATCGAGCTGGTCGGGGAGGAACCGCTCGAGGACGCACACCAAGTGGAGTACGTCCGCCCCGACGGCTATGACCTCTCCGACGTGGTGCAGTTTTTCACCGCTGGCAGAAATATCTCTACTTAGAGCGTCGCGCACATCGTGCTTGGCGCAAAGTACGCCGATCGGAGGATGTTCATCACCGACCACAACAAGGATGTTGGCGGGGTCTACGCCAGGCTTTGGGAGCATGGCTCAGGAGAAAATCTGCACGGCGGCCTCTACTGGCTCAACGACACCCTGGTGTGCTACGTCCAGGTCAACCCTTTGCTCCTCTAGAACGAGTCTGTCCCACTCATGCGTCTGGTTGTTCGTGTCCTTCATCGCAGCAACTAGTGTGCTTATAGAGCATATGTGTAACCTGCTACGTCGTCGACTCGTCGTGTTTTACTTGTCGACACGTCTGTGTGTGCTGTGATTGTGTTTTGCTACTCTATAATTAAGTTAATAGTATGTGTTGTGTTGCAAGTACTCAGTTATCTGTAGTTCTTTAGTTACTGTTGGTTTCACATAGAACCGTTCTGCATATTCTAACGCGTTTTATGCCCGACGACCTCAACTCCAAAATTATTTAATAATACTTCTTTACTTCCTCACAAGGTACCTTTAGTAAATTATTGCATAAATGGTCAATTTGTTTAAGCCACCCATCTGCATCTGACGGCTAGCATAGTTTCCCGCACTTCCGCAAAAATTTCGTGTCCCTCCAAAAATTTTGCGCCAGGACAGCCCACTCAAATTTTTCCGCGCAAGAATATTACTTCTCAGCCTTGCCACACACAACGGTCAACCTTTATCGCGGAGGGAATTTTTGTAATCATTTTGAAACCCTTCCTTATCCCCTCGGCCCTCGCCCAAAGAGTCGACTCCTCCCCCTTCTCCCCTCCAATCCACATCCTCCTAGACCAGATCCCACCCCTCTTACACATCACCGTATAGCTCTTTTGCCAGATCTCCGACGTTGCCGTCGAGATCCCCCACCTCGTCCAGGTCACCGTCTAGGAACACCACCTCGCCATCGTGCTCACCGGTCTGCCACATCGTCACCAACCTCGCCGTCGTGTGCTCCCTAGTGTGCCACCTCTCCGTCGTGCTCACCGGTCTGCCACATCGTCACCAACCTCGCCTTCGTGTGCTCGCTGGTGTGCCACCTCTCCATTAACCTCGCTGTACGTCCAGATCTGCCACCTCGTCTCCAACCTCGCCGCAACTTCACCGTCAATGTCTGCAACCACGCCGAGATGGGTAAAGGTTGAAGGTGAGAAATGCAGTAAGATTGATGGTTCTTCATATGTTCGATGCAATTAATATTTCTGAATTAGTTGTCTGTTTAATTGTATGCTTCATCCTTCTTATGTTTGATGCAATTAATCTCTCTAAATTGTTTGATCGATGCTTCTTAGTTATCCATCTAATGTTTGATGTAATAAATCTCTCTAAATTGTTTCTCTATTTAGTTGTATGATTGATGGTTCCTTATATCTGTCTTTGTTATTGGCTTTCCATTTATAACTTTGTATAGTGGTAAACGGAGGCTTGTCCATGTGTTAATTATGACAAATCTCTGGATCTGAGTACACTCCTAAGGATGATGTTGAAGGGGAGTCAGATTCCAGTGAAGGAGACTGGACATGCCAATCCCTATTCAGTGAGGACAATGAGTTCCAGGTTATTCCCTAATTTGGCAGCTCAACATTCTTCCATGATATCGCAACAACTAGGGTGTAATGCTTAAAACTCTTTAAATAATAAAAACTCCCTTTTGTTAAAAAAAACAACAACTAGAGCGTAGCTTACTTATCTTGTGTTGAACAATTTGATTACTGTTGTGTCATATATTTTGATCTACTTCATCTATTCCATACCATAAGACGTTTTGGGAAGCTAATTAAGGCTATGGTTGTCATTTCAACATGGTTTCCATCTATGCTCCTTACATGCTTGATATCTGCTAGGTCATTGGTCATTAGAGACACGCTTGTTTGATTGTCATGTGCTATTTTTCAAATATTTTATGTACATTGCTGGCCATCTATTAGTTACATCTATTTTCTGTACATTTATGGTCACCTGCTAGTTTCATCTGTTTTCTATACATACTTACATCTATTTTCTTTGCATGCTTGATAGACAAGCAAGAAAAGGATGACGTCAACATCAGCTTCAGAGGATGAGGATGATACTTTAGGTGTCATGTTGGATCGTGTAAAGCATACTTTGTCGAAGAAATCTCGTGTGGAAACAGGTATTTCAAAGTCTGAACTTGAAGTGCAAACTGATGTTGAGAGAGGGGGCATGCCAATATGCGCAGCACAATTGATGATTTGAGGGCGGCGCATGCAAAATCTGAGCGAATGAGGCTCCGGTTTGCATTTGAAGTGGAAGAAATGCGGAAGGAACAAGACGAGCTAAAAACGTGTTAACAAGAAGGAGTTGCCCTGCTTGAGCAGTTAGCTCAGCGCATATGTGGTAATTGAAACTATGGTCGTGTTGCTGAAAACTGAATTTCTGTATGTTGGTTTGCTTTTCTGTAAAATAAACCACTAGTGTTTGAATTTCTGTATTCGATGCCTGCTATATGGTTTGCTTTTCTGCATATGGAACATGAAAAGGTCAATTCGAACGATGATTTAAGCACCCATCTGGCACAAAAAAAAACTTCGTAGAATCGTAACGTAAAAAGAGACCCGAATTAGGACACATGGTGCCGTATGCCATGCCCACGTGTCGTTTTACGGTTGGATAGTTCCACAACGAAAATAAAAACACCGCGGAAAGGTTTCCACGTGGCACCGTACACATGGTCCACGTGTCGTTTTACGACTGGGCAGTTCCACAACGAAACAGAAAACGTCGCGGAAAACGGTGCCACGTGGCACCGTGCATTTGGTCCATATGGCGTTGCTATGAGTCGGAAAAAAATACCTCACCACATAGCCCACGATGACCGGAGATCGTCCCCGAAAAAAACCACGTGGCAACGTACGATTGTTCCAGGTGGCGTCATCTTGTTGCGTCATCTCATACCACGATGCTAGCAAGTTCGTCGCAGATGGCATCCACATGGTTTCACCTGATTGGTCGAGGCCGCGACAAGAAAAAAAGTCGTGAAAGGGATCGGCGGTTAGGACGTCATGAACGGATTGGTGATGTCATAAACGGGGCCTTAACAGAATCAATTTTTGACGGAAAAAATGTTGCGATCGTAATGACGTAAGCTGCGTGTAGTGTGACGTTAGCTGATTACGCTAACGACTGTTAGTTAATCCTTTGCAACGTGTTAGCCGACAGCGACGAAAAAGAACGTTGCCGCTTAATGGGTCGGGACCGGACAGCCCAGATGCTCGCGACGATTTTCTGAACTTTGCGGATAGCCTCAACGTTCTCCCGTTCAAATTAATGTCGCACAATCGTCTGTGACAGTCGATCAGGGACGTTCTCACTTTGTCGTGTAAACCGTCGCGGATTTCCTTTAGCGACGGTTTGGAGCTCATCCGCAACATTATTGAAACGTCCCAGACCGTGCAGAATTTGGTAGTGAGGGCAGTCCCCGAGTTCTCCATTATGCACCCCACATCTACCTGCATTGGGACAACTTCAGGTTCCGGATTGGCGGGGACAAATATTGAATCTGAGTCAGGCGAGGGCTTGTTGGATGGCTTCCGGAGATGTTCCAGAGAAATTCCTGTC
Organism: Alopecurus myosuroides; assembly: GCA_028641055.1. Taxonomy (NCBI): domain Eukaryota; kingdom Viridiplantae; phylum Streptophyta; class Magnoliopsida; order Poales; family Poaceae; genus Alopecurus; species Alopecurus myosuroides. Next base: position 181,826,120 of record CM054060.1, on the reverse strand, counting down.
GGGATGGCCTGCTGAGATGATCCCAACTGGGACAGTGCATCAGCAGCTTCATTTTCAGCTTGGTTTATATGGTGAAATTCACACCCGTCAAATTAGCCGGAGATATTCTGGACATGGAACAGATATGATGCCATGTTGGCATCCAATGCGCCTCAAGTACCATATTCTTGCTAAACCACTAGGTCCGAATCACCATAACACACTATCCGGCGAATGCCAATCTTCTTGGACACTTTCATTCCATGGACTAAGGCCTCATACCCGGCCACATTATTGGATGACGCAAAGTGGATTTATAGGACATATTTTAGCTGATCATTCTTGGTGAGGTAAGCACAACACTGGAACCGATACCTTCTTTCACCTTGGAGCCATCAAAGTGAATTCTCCAGAAATTGGATTCCGGCAGTAGGGGCTCATATTGCATCTCGGCCCAATCAACAAAGAAATCCGCCAGTGCCTGAGACTTGACAGTCTCTCTTATCGCATACAATGGGGTGTAAGCAGCCAACTCAATGGCCCATTTGGCTACTCGGCCACTAGCATCCTTATTTCCCATGATCTCCGAGATGGGTGCGGTGCTCACCACCTTCATGGGGTGCTCCTGGAAATAGTGCTTGAGCTTCTTGGCCGCCATATAGACGTCGTAATTCATCTTCTAGTAGTGGGGGTAATTTTGCTTCGAGTTGGAGATCACCTCACTTAGATACTATACCAGCCTCTACACAGATTTTCCTTCTTCTTCTCGTTCCACTACTACCACCACACTGACAACTCATTTGGTAGCTGCAATATATGGCAAAATGGGCTCTTTGGGCAATGGAGATGCCAATATGGGAGCAGTATCCAACATGCTTTTCAGATATCGGAAGGCCGCATCAGCCTGCGGAGTTGAGACAAACTTGTCACTCTTTTTCATCAACTGGTACAGAGGTAAGACTTTCTCCCACATTCTCCCAATGAACCGGCTAAAGTATGCCAGGCAGCCAGTGAATCTTTGCACATCCTTCAGGGATCTCGGCAATGACATGCTCTCAATTGCTCTTATCTTTGAGGGGTTGGCCTCGATACCTCGGCTAGACACAAGGAAACCGAGTAACTTTCCTGCCGGAACGCTGAAAGTGCACTTGGTCGGATTCAGCTTCAACCGTTACTTCCGAAGGTTTCGAATGTTTCTCGGATATCATCTAGGAGAGTGTGCTTCTCCTTGGTTTTGATGACTATATCATCCACATATACCTGCAAATTTTTGCCAATCTGCTCATGCAAACATTTCGGCATACATCTCTGGTATGTGGCACCAACATTTCTCAAACCAAAACACATGACATGATAGCAATAAGCCCCGTATGGGGTAATAAAGGCACTCTTTATTTGATCAGCTGGGATTAGAGGTACCTGGTGGAAACCATAATAAGCATATATGAATGACAACAGCTCACACCCGGCCGTGGAATCGATCACTTGATCTATCTTGGCAGCGGGAATGGATCTTTTGGACACGCCTTGTTCAGGTTCGTGTAATCGATACACATGCACCACACTACGGCAACCATCGGGCCCTCCTTCTTCTTCACTACCAGGACCGGGTTAGCCAACCAGTCTGGGTACAACACCTCCATGATGAGTCCACTTGCCAATAGCCTTGTGATCTCGTCACCTATGGCTTTTGTTCTCTCTGCCGCAAAGCGCCACATAGCCTGCTTCCCCGGCTTAGCATTCGGTCTCACATGCAAGGAGTGCTCAACCAGCTCTCTCGGGAGACCTGACAGGTCCTGATTTGACCATGCAGAGACATCCCGATTGTCACGGAAGAAGTGGATGATCTCGCTTTCCTATTTCTCTCCCAAACCGGCACCAATGATGGCCTCACTCTCGGGAAACTCCGGGTCGATCTTCACCTTCTTTATCTCCTTGGAGGCTTGGAATGTGGCGCTCTGGTGAGGGTTAGACATCTCGGGCATGCCGAGTTGAGTTGCTTGAGCCATAGCCACCACCTCATGTATCTTCTTCTCCGCAGCGATGACCAGGGACTCGGCCAACCGATATCCGGCCGAGGCACACTCTAGAGAACGCTTGTAATCACCCGAGATGGTGATGATGCCATTGGGACCAGGAAGCTGCGTCTTCAGATAGGCCACATGAGTTGATACCATGAACTTGGACAGTGTTGGCCTGCCGAGTAGAGCATGATAAGGACTCTAAAGATCCACCACCTCGAACTGCAAGCTCTCGATGCGGCCGTTATCTTGGGTACCGAATAAGACATCAACCCACACTTTGCCCATAGGCGCAAAAATACTACCGGCACAATACCATGGAAGGTAGTCCAGCTAGGCTTAAGCATGTTCTCGGTCAGGCCCAATTTCACCATGATATCTCGGTACATTATGTTTATACTGCTCTCATTGTCAATGAGAACCTTGGTGAACTTGACATTGATCTCGGGGCCCATGAATGTCGGGTCCAGCACTAGAGCATCACCACCCGGGTTAGGCATGATCCGGAGGTTATCCGCCTGATACCAAGTGATCTCCTGGTCAGACCAATATATGTATTCCGGCACAACCGGCATCAGAACATTGACCTCCATCGCGCGCCTGCGCATGCTCTGCTTGTCACCTGGTTCAGTGATAAACACCATGTAGCTCTCATGGTGCTCTCGGTAATCGTTCCGGCCTGTGCCACCGACATGGTTGTTGTAGTTGTTGTGGTCGTTGTTGTTGTTGTAGTAGTTGTTGTTGTTGGCTCCCTGGGCCACTTGATTCACGTTCTCGGGGCTCCTCTAGTTCTCTGCAGGCCTCAGGTTCACTCCAACAGGCTGAACATTTGCACCCGAGAGTGAAAGAGGTGGAGGAGGAGGCAAGGCACTGAAACCCTCACTCTTGATCCGGTCGTACCAGCTGCACTGCCAGGTAGTGTGGTTAGCCGAGTGTGGTAGCTGCACGGCCCATCCCTCATCATCTCGAAGGTGAACCTTTGTTGACCATCCCATGCCTTCTTCTGGCCCACCCATGGCTTCTTGTTTCTTTGGTTCTGCCCCCACTAAGGCCCATAGTTCTTCTGTCGCTGGCTGTTGCCGGCATCGGGGTGATCCAGATCAACTGCAGCAACTTGGTTAGACCCATATCGGAAGTCATGCCTGTCATGTCTTCTCTTGCACCGGAAATCATGGCGATCCATCTGCCTAGAGGAACCGGTACCATCATTGTCGGGATACCTCCTACTCGGTTCAACTGATGTAAGAAGAGGTTGTGTCGGATCTCCTAGTGCATACATGTCGGCAATCTTGATTGTCTCGGACAAAGTGCTTGGCATCTCCCTCTGCAATTTCTGCCAAAGCATGGTACCATGTCGGCACCCTTGGGCAAACCATGCAATAGCCTATGACTCAATCATACCTTCACAAGTGTTCCTCAAAGTACTCCAGCGGGTCAAGTACTCTCGGTCAGTCTCATCTTCTCCCTGCTTGCTCATGGAGAGATTCTGAGGGCAATTTGGCCTCCGGTATGTGCTAGTGAAGTTGCTGATGGAGGCTTCCGAGAAGTCCTGCCAGCAATCAATGATATCTGTCGGCAAGTTGTTCAGCCAGATCCTAGCTGGGCCCTCCAATATCTGAGGCACATATCTCACCTCCCATCGGCGATTACCACCAGCAATGTGCACAACACTGACGTAAGCATTCAGCCAGTCTTCGGCTTGGTGCTGCTGTCATAAGTTTTTTTTCCCCCGAGCCAGCTGGAAGTTGGCAACAGCCGGCTCCCTCATGATCCGGGGACCAAAGCAAAGTGGTCCCGGAGGGCCTTGCTCTTCCATCGTTTCAGATAGATAGATTCTGTTAAGCTTATAACGGGCATCATTCGGTGGCAGCACTCGGGTAGCCATCTCTCTCCATTGCCTAGTAGCCATCATCATGTTGGTTGTTTGCGGGAACATTTCCCCGCTGCTGGACAACTCGACCGGCACCGGGCTGCTGCTGAGCCGGGTTAGGTGCTGGATACCGAGATGGGGCATTCGGGTCGGGATTGTTCCCGGCCTACTGAACTTGAGCTGCACCTTGCCCACCTTGGCCGAGATGACCCTGAGCTGCGTGTCCCTGACCGGCATTGCCCTATACAGCTAACTATTTTTTTTGCCTCAGCCAGGTCATAGACTTGCAGCTATTTGTGCTTTCCGGAGTTCACACTCCTTGCACGTCCTCCGTGGAGATGCAGCGAAGAAGACTGTACACCGGATTTACCACCTCTGGAATGAACAACCTGTGAAGTAGCCACACCCGGATTTGCTTTCCGGAAAGCTTAATTTTTCCTAGCAACTGTGCGGACAAGTTCATTAACGTGGTCTTGCTGCCTAGTGCGAGCTTCACCAGATAAGCTCGGCAACTCGGCAGCTACTGCCTCTGTAGCTCTAAGGTTCTTACCAGGAGAGCTATACCTGGGTTTTCCAGCAGAAACAATACTAGCAGTTCTACTAGTTCTAGCATTTCCATCCTTAGCCTACTCGGCATTGAGGCCTTTGCCTCTGTTCCGCACATCATGTACGTGACTAGGATTATTTCCAATAGGGGTAAAACCATGGGCCAGGTTATAATCACGGAGATCTCGGTCGAACTCCTCCCTGGCCTTGGACATCTCGACAACATCCCTCAGCATGGCCTGCCGCTACTCCTCTAGCTGCGCCTGTGCCAGCACCGGATCCGCACCTGCAGCCACTGGCACAGTCAGTTTCTCAATGACGTCCTGGAAGGGAGCCGGCCTTGGGGTCGAAGTGGATGGATCCATGTAACCCAGTTGATTCTCGGCCTTCTCCAGTGGCTTGCGAGTCGGCCGAGTCGACTTCCCAACAGTCTCGGCGACATCGGCCATGCTCTTTCCGGATGCACGAGCCAGCCTAGTCCTCATCACCTCCATCCTGCCTGTGAAGCGATCGATACGCTGGCCACGGACGGTGCAAACAAAAGGAGGATCCGCAACAACGAGCACCCCCTCTGGGTACCCGCGGATGACCTCGGTGGCGACGTAGACCAGATGCGCTCCAAAACTGATGACAGAGCCGCCTGCGGGCACGGGCCTGCCACCACAATCGCCTGCGTTGTCGATGACGAAATCGAGCGAGCCAAATCTTTGGAAAAGGCCACAAACTACACGCTCGCCCGAAGGAAGTGAAGATCCAGTCCGGATAGAAACCCCAGCCAGGGCTGTTGCTGGCCCCACGGTGAGCGCCAGCTGTCGTGGTGAGGTAAAGACTGATGCCATGGGATGGCTTAAGATACGGGGCCGATGGACACAATGGGTATCCGGGGAGGGATTGCACACCAAGATGGTGCGCTCACTACACTGCAAACACAAGGATCTACCCAGGTTCAGGGCCCTTGTGTGGAGGTAAAACCCCTACTCCTGCTTGTTTGTCTGAATATCAATGGGTAACCGAAATACAATGTGGTTCCTCAAGCTCTCTGAGCTAGAGGAAGAACAAGCTCTCTCTGGCTCTCTTTCTTTCTAAGGGGGAAAATGTCTACTGGTTGCATCGTCCCTCGCGCAGGAGGGGTGCGACCACCTTATATACCGCTGGCCACTGACAGGGCGTACATGGTTAGGCGGAGAACACGGTGCCATAGCGCACGCCCGCTGACACGGTTCCGAATGTCGCCTACTCCGTATCCGCTGTGGTGTCCTGTCCCCCTTGTCAGAGACAGGATGTGGCCTCCCCCATACCCTGCACTGTGCCCATTTATGCTTCTACATCATTCGTCATGTAAGTTGAACCGCACACCTACTCTCCCGTGATCTTCGAGATTGCACCTACTACATTGACCTTGGTCCGAGATAACTGGTTCTTCACGTAACCCAGATTCTCCAACTCCAACTCGGATAACCCGGGGAATATCTGCCTGCAAAGTATCACTCCTAGTACCTCTTACCAAGATAGCTCCATCTCGGTAACCCACACCTTGGTCCACGTACGGATCTCGGTATCCACTCCCTGGATACCAATTCATACCAAGCTTGGCGCTAACCTGGGGTAGCCCCCAACAAGTCTCTTCTTCGGGCCAGTCGAAACTAATCCGCTGGATCGTTTGACTTGGCCGTTGGTCTAGGGGTGGGCCACCTAGGCGAAACTGAGAGTTATCCCCTTTTCTTTGCAGAAATCTTGAGTTTTCTTGCTGTGAAATTGGTTCTGTTGTCCGTGATAATGTTGTGGGGGACACCAAATCTGCAAACAATGGAATCGAGGAACTTGACGGCGCACTTTGCGCGTTAAGATGAGACTGGGACGACCTCTATCCACTTGGTAAACTTGTCGACTGCGACCAGCAGTTGGGTATATCCTCCGGGTGTCGCCTTGCGTAATGGTCCCACCATGTCCAGCCCCCATTGAGCAAAGGGCCAGAACAGAGAGATCATTTGGAGCTCTATGGCTGGTGCATGTGGCTTGGGTGCCAATCTCTGGCAAGCGTCGCATCTCTCGACCAGCTCCTTGGCGTCTCGGGCTGCCGTGAGCCAGTAGAATCCTGCTCGAAAGGCCTTGCCCAGGATGGCTCTCCAACTTGCATGGTGTCCACAGTTTCCTTGGTGTATGTATCGGAGTAACTCTTTTCTGTCTTCGGGTGCGATGCACATCTGAAGGACGCCCGATATGCTTCGCTTGTGGAGCTCGCCTTTTAACACCCGAAAGGATTTACTGCACTTACAATTTTCCTTGCTTCAAAGACGTCTTTAGGGAGCTGCTTTCTGAGCAAGTAGTCGAGATACTTGTGCATACAGACTGGCTCGACTAGGAAGACTTGTCGCCAGATGTGATGGACCAGGGCGATGAGGGTGTTTTGTTGACTTGCTGCGGGTACCTCTATAGGCTTCTTGACCTTGAATGACCTTTTATTGATTTTCTCGAAGTAAATTCCTAGAGGGGATGAGGCATTTGTTGATCCGATGTTCGCCAGTCTGTCAGCCTCTTGGTTGCTTGAGCGTGTAATGTGCTTTAGTTTTGTGACGCCCCAGGTTCGGGCACTATGCAGATTTCAGCATTCCCGCCAAAATCCACATAATAACCGATTCCAGGTTGCCACTTGTGATAACATTACAACATTTCACGAATAATCCACAACAACAACAGAAAAGAGATATACAAGATGACTCAAACGAGCGAGGGATACAACTGATACAATACAAAGATCCAAATAACAGCAGAAGAAACAACATAGCGTCCGTCTACGGACAAGATACAAATTGGACTAAGAGTCCTGAAGATAACCGAGAGCGTCCAATCCCTGCCCAGGCCAAGCCAGAGGGATTCCCAAGCTAACGTCGTCAGACTTCAAACCTGTTGACTGCAATGTTGAATATGCAGCCACGAAAAAGATTCGTGGGTCAATACGGTTAAGTACTGGCAAGTGGATAAACCATACTCACAAGGTACCGGCGTAGCCAGTCATCACAAGATACAAATACTTTGGGATCAACGGAAAGGAAAGGATTATTGCAAATAAGCGGCAGCGGGCTGCACTAACCAACTACAGGGACTCACTACAACATCCGGCTAAAAGAGGGGGATAAGATAGCGTATCGTAACCAACTACAACTACTCACCAAACAAACCCATCCAATGTTACCCCCTACTAAGGAAGCAACCCAAGGATACTCACACTGTTGGATTAAGAATGGATCAAGTTATTGTGTCAATAAGACTATTACTAGTCAAGTTATCATTAGTTAGGTGTAAGTTGTTCTGAGTACTTGTTAGCCAGTACTTTCACTAAGTCAACCATAACCGCGGAAAACACGGCTTCTCGAGAAGATTTAACCCTGCAGGGATGCACCAATTTGGCCGTACACGTAAGAATAACCCTCCAGACGGGGGATCAACCCACCAAGCGAGGTACTCAACACAACCCAACTCTGCTTCGCATCAAGCCCAAAGCACCACGTGCTGTGCGTGCGCGGCTAATCGAGCCCCCACGAAGAAAAGGGGGACCCTCATAGCACTGGAAGACCACGCCGCCCTAAATGCCGACTACAAAAGTTCCACCCTGGCCTCGGGTTCGTACCTGCATATGCATGCATCAAATGGAAAACCCGAACTAAGTGTGGCGATTTGGACGAGATGCGAATCGAATCAAGTTGAGGGGGGCGCCCATACTCGCTTCCCACATGCGGTTAGTGCGCTCATCATGGATCAGTAGACAAGACCCTTTTCCTAATTAGGGTCGACACTAGCAGGCTTCCAAACCACGCCGGGCCTCCTGCCGGTGCCTTATCATCAAATTATTATTACCCAAAACATTAACATGTTGTTGATTGAAATGAAACCCAACTATCAACTAAACAGGTGATACGAAAGGAACAACAAGACTTGAGCGCAAACAACACTAAGCATGCAACTACGACACGAGGGCCAACAGGGTAAAACAACAGTTAATAGGAAGTGGAAGGAAGGCTATATCATGGCTGCAAGCTAAACATATAATAGGATCGAGACACAAGCATCGAATCATAGGGCTAGCATAAGAACAACGGAAAGAATCGGTAACAAGTGATGAAAGGCATCCATTTGGCAGCAAGTGAGTATACTTGCCTGAGATCCAGCAAGTAGAGGTACATCCACAGAACTTGTCGTTGCCCACATCATCTCAACGTCCTATCCGGAAAGAAGCAACGAACCTCGAACAAACACCGGATGCAACAATTACTACTACGGCAAAAGATCCAGCATGATCAAGATATGGATGCATGACAATTTAATGGATGCACAGAAATAAACTAGTTGACATGATAAACATGTTTAAATGGACCCATATGCAATTTTGTGTTGCATATGAAAAGCCCATGAATTATGGTTGAAACAATTGTTTTACAACTAACCAATAGGTGAAAGTGGTTTAGCATGATGCATGGATGATGAAAACAGAAAAATAACAACAATAGAACCAATTGGAAATAAGGTTTACCCATTATGAAATTCACTTATTAAGTTTTGGAATTTTTGGTTACTTAAAGGTGTCACACAAGCAATTGTTATTTTCATCAAGTTAAATTGTTCGAAATAGATAACAAATTCATATTTGATTTAGAACACAAAATTTTAGGTGGATTACATGTTTCAATTATTGAAAAAGGAATTACAATGATTTAATTATGAATTAAACAAGATTAAACAAGTTTTAATTGAATTTAATTCAAGTTTGAATATTAATTAAATTTTATTTGTTCAAAACATAAATTCAAATTCATCATTGAAAAGGTTATGTTTTTCTGGTTTGAAAACATATTCTATAAGTTCAAAAATAATTTAATTTGAGCAAGTTATTTATTTAGCAATTTTAAATGAATCAAACAAGGTTTAAATTATTTAACCACTTTTAATTATTGAAAACAGGAAACAAAGTTTATATTTAAAAAGGTGGTTCAATTTGGCATGGAAAACATATTTTATTTGTTGGAAAACAATTTCAAATGATTTAATTAAGCATGTTACCAATTTAATTGCATTAAATAAGAGATGGAACAATTGTTCAATTTAAATGTGGCAAACCAGAAAACAAAGTTGATCTCCAAGTGTGGCATGTGATTTTGGATGAGATTCACGTTTTGAGTATTTAATTTGGAGCAACCATTTGAAAGTTATTAATTATGCCATTTAGTTTGTCATTTTTAAGAATTATTAAATAACATTAATTTTAATTGCCCAAAATGCAAAACAAAGTTGATAAACAGAAAGTACATTGAATTTTGACTGAAAAACATATTTGATTTGTGTTATTTGAATTAGGTATGAATTAATTATGGAATTAACCAAAATTAAGAGGATTTGTTTGAATTTGAAATTTGGATGTATTTGAAATAATCAAAACAGAAAACAAAAAGCATATTTGAAGAGTTCATGAAATTTTGATTGGGGTACATATAAAATTTGTGTCATTTGGGTTTGTGGTTTGAAAGTTATGAGCATGAAGTTTTAGGGTTTATTTTGCAAAAGGCAGGGATGTGATTGTGAGGAAAAAACAGTAGAGAGGGGCTCCGGTGTAAAAAACGGTAAGGCCAGGGGCCTGGACGCAAGATCCCAGATCCAGATCTGGATCTGGGCGAGTTGTACCCACATGCGGTCTAACCGCAGTGGCTGGCCGGCGGGCCCTAGCGCCACGCGGGTGCTGACGAGGCGCGGGTGTGCAGTGCGTGACCCGTAAGGTCCATGACCAGTGGGCCTGGTCACGCGGTTATTTCCGCGAAAAAGGATGGCGCGGGGGGGGGGGGGGAATCGAACCCTAGCCCCCTGGGCGCGCAACGATGGGCGTTGCCACTGCGGTACTGTCACGGTTGTGATGGTACCGATGACTGACGAAAGAAGAGTTAGTTCGACGCCTGTTAACTGAAACTCGACGGAGAGGTCATTATCTGAACCTGACGGAAGTAACAACGGCGATCGCCGGCAGCAAACACGATGGCGCACGACGGCGGCGCATCCAGAGCACAACGGGAGGAGGGTAAGAGGATGGTGGAGGTGTGGCTCACCTCGAGGGGTCCGAGTGCGCAGAGATATCGTGACGAGGCGGTGGTCGATCGGGGACGGCATGGTTCAGTCCGCGTCGAGGGCGTGCTCGCCGGCGGCCGTCCGTGGAGGCAAACGCTCGTCCGCGGTGTTGCAGAGGTAGCGGCCAACGCGGCAGCTCCGTTCCCGCGGTCGGCAACCCGCGGCACCTACCCCTTCCCCGGCGCCGTGTCGATTTCCTTCTCCGGCCGGAAGCTCGGTGGTTGCAGAGGGATATACAGAGAGTGAGGGAGGTGGAGAAGATGGGAAGAGGGCGGCGGCAGATAGGAAGCTAGGGTTAGCGAGTAGGGGTGGAGGTTAGGTTTTAAGGGTGGCATCGAGCTCGTACGGCCAGCCATCGGAGAGGGGGGGGAGAGATCATATGGTGGCTATGCGATCGTACTGATGACGACATGTCGAGGAAGAAGACGACAAGTTTGAAGGGGTATCGGGCCCAAAGGTGGGCTTGGGGGGTGAGCTGAGGGAAATAAAACAGATGGGCTGGCTGCATCCCTCCATTTTTTTTTCTGATTTTCCATTTCTCTTTTTTTTTGTAAAGGATGAAAAGGAGGGAGGGATAGAAATAGGGTTTTTTGGGGGGGTTTATTTTATGAAACATTTTTATTAATTTTCAAAACAGAAAATAAAACCAAATGTTAGCATTGGTTCAAGACTTTGAATTATTAATTGGATTTTTTAAATTGTGCTTTGAATTTCCATTAGTATTCATAAGGAGTTGATTTGTAAACAATTTCTTATTCAATGACTCATCAATTTTGAAAACATTTGTTGAATTTACTTGTTTGCAAAACTTTAATGTTTTTAACCACATTTTGATCATGTCAGATAAGAAGGAATTGATTTGAAATTTAATTGCCATTAGGAGGTTTGATAAAAGGAAATATTTTATTAACAAGCAATTTGATTAAAACAACTTCAAATTATTGAAAAACAATTGAGTGGTTTAGTTTGCAATTTTGAAATTGGAAATTTTGAACATGTATGAAAGTTTAAAGTGGTTTTGAATTTTGAGTTGTTTTTGAAAACAGAATGCAATGCTCATGTGATGCAGGTGATGCAAGCAAAAGGAAACAAACAACTTCCTAGTTAGGGTAACACCCCAGGTGTTATAGACGACACCACTAACAAGGGATTGCACCCTCGCAATCCACCTGCTAACCCGGGAGGGGAAAGAAGTTCGACTATCGATTCTTCGTGCTTCCAGTTGATCTCCTCGACACCACTAACAAGGGATTCTTGCTCAGAGTGATGACGATGTTCTTCCACCAGGAATCTTCCGATGATCGATCCTATTAGGTTAAAGGCTCAGAAAACGTCCACCCACGTAGGATCCTAACACTTGAAAGACAGACAAGAGGCGAGACTCCAAAACAAATAAGATGGGAGGGGAAATAGAATAAGGATAAGGAGAAAACAAGAATCCTATTAAGATGTTTTCCAAAATAGTTTAGCAGAAATAGTTTTTGACATTCTAGAAACAACGACCGTTAGCGAGGTTATCCTACAGGCTTTGCGGACCCGTTGCTTCGATAACCATTCGTATCGAAACAATCTCGGGAATCGGAACCAAGGCTCTGATACCATTTGTGACGCCCCAGGTTCGGGCACTATGCAGATTTCAGCATTCCCGCCAAAATCCACATAATAACCGATTCCAGGTTGCCACTTGTGATAACATTACAACAGTTCACGAATAATCCACAACAACAACAGAAAAGAGATATACAAGATGACTCAAACGAGCCAGGGATACAACTGATACAATACAAAGATCCAAATAACAGCGGAAGAAACAACATAGCGTCCGGCTACGGACAAGATACAAATTGGACTAAGAGTCCTGAAGATAACCAAGAGCGTCCAATCCCTGCCTAGGCCAAGCCGGAGGGATTCCCAAGCTAACGTCGTCAGACTTCAAACCTGTTGACTGCAATGTTGACTATGCAGCCACGAAAAAGATTCGTGGATCAGTACGGTGAAGTACTGGCAAGTGGATAAACCATACTCACAAGGTACCGGCGTAGCCAGTCATCACAAGATACAAATACTTTGGGATCAACGGAAAGGAAAGGATTATTGCAAATAAGCGGCAGCGGGCTGCACTAACCAACTACAGGGACTCACTACAACATCCGGCTAAAAGAGGGGGATAAGATAGCGTATCGTAACCAACTACAACTACTCACCAAACAAACCCATCCAATGTTACCCCCTACTAAGGAAGCAACCCAAGGATACTCACACTGTTGGATTAAGAATGGATCAAGTTATTGTGTCAATAAGACTATTACTAGTCAAGTTATCATTAGTTAGGTGTAAGTTGTTCTGAGTACTTGTTAGCCAGTACTTTCACCAAGTCAACCATAACCGCGGAAAACACGGCTTCTCGAGAAGATTTAACCCTGCAGGGATGCACCAATTTGGCCGTACACGTAAGAATAACCCGCCAGACGGGGGATCAACCCACCAAGCGAGGTACTCAACACAACCCAACTCTGCTTTGCATCAAGCCCAAAGCACCACGTGCTGTGCGTGCGCGGCTAATCGAGCCACCACGAAGAAAAGGGGGACCCTCATAGCACTGGAAGACAACGCCGCCCTAAATGCCGACTACAAAAGTTCCACCCTGGCCTCGGGTTCGCACCTGCATATGCATGCATCAAATGGAAAACCCGAACTAAGTGTGGCGATTTGGACGAGATGTGAATCGAATCAAGTTGAGGGGGGCGCCCATACTCGCTTCCCACATGCGGTTAGTGCGCTCATCATGGATCACTAGACAAGACCCTTTTCCTAATTAGGGTCGACACTAGCAGGCTTCCAAACCACGCCGGGCCTCCTGCCGGTGCCTTATCATCAAATTATTATTACCCAAAACATTAACATGTTGTTGATTGAAATGAAACCCAACTATCAACTAAACAGGTGATACGAAAGGAACAACAAGACTTGAGCGCAAACAACACTAAGCATGCAACTACGACACGAGGGCCAACAGGGTAAACAAACAACAGTTAATAGGAAGTGGAAGGAAGGCTATATCATGGCTGCAAGGTAAACATATAATAGGATCGAGATACAAGCATCGAATCATAGGGCTAGCATAAGAACAACGGAAAGAATCGGTAACAAGTGATGAAAGGCAGCCATTTGGCAGCAAGTGAGTATACTTGCCTGAGATCCAGCAAGTAGAGGTACATCCACATAACTTGTCGTTGCTCACATCATCTCAACGTCCTATCCGGAAAGAAGCAACGAACCTCGAACAAACACCGGATGCAACAATTACTACTACGGCAAAAGATCCAGCATGATCAAGATATGGATGCATGACAATTTAATGGATGCACAGAAATAAACTAGTTGACATGATAAACATGTTTAAATGGACCCATATGCAATTTTGAGTTGCATATGAAAAGCCCATGAATTATGGTTGAAACAATTTTTTTACAACTAACCAATAGGTGAAAGTGGTTTAGCATGATGCATGGATGATGAAAACAGAAAAATAACAACAATAGAACCAATTAGAAATAAGGTTTACCCATTATGAAATTCACTTATTAAGTTTTGGAATTTTTGGTTACTTAAAGGTGTCACACAAGCAATTGTTATTTTCATCAAGTTAAATTGTTCCAAACAGATAACAAAGTTCATATTTGATTTAGAACACAAAATTTTAGGTGGATTACATGTTTCAATTATTGAAAAAGGAATTACAATGATTTAATTATGAATTAAACAAGATTAAACAAGTTTTAATTGAATTTAATTCAAGTTTGAATATTAATTGAATTTTATTTGTTCAAAACATAAATTCAAATTCATCATTGAAAAGGTTATGTTTTTCTAGTTTGAAAACATATTCTATAAGTTCAAAAATAATTTAATTTGAGCAAGTTATTTATTTAGCAATTTTAAATGAATCAAACAAGGTTTAAATTATTTAACCACTTTTAATTATTCAAAACAGGAAACAAAGTTTATATTTGAAAAGGTGGTTCAATTTGGCATGGAAAACATATTTTATTTGTTGGAAAACAATTTCAAATGATTTAATTAAGCATGTTACCAATTTAATTGCATTAAATAAGAGATGGAACAATTATTCAATTTAAATGTGGCAAACCAGAAAACAAAGTTGATCTGCAAGTGTGGCATGTGATTTTGGATGAGATTCATGTTTTGAGTATTTAATTTGGGGCAACCATTTGAAAGTTATTAATTATGCCATTTAGTTTGTCATTTTTAAGAATTATTAAATAACATTAATTTTAATTGCCCAAAATGCAAAACAAAGTTGATAAACAGAAAGTACATTGAATTTTGACTGAAAAACATATTTGATTTGTGTTATTTGAATTAGGTATGAATTAATTATGGAATTAACCAAAATTAAGAGGATTTGTTTGAATTTGAAATTTGGATGTATTTGAAATAATCAAAACAGAAAACAAAAAACATATTTGAAGAGTTCATGAAATTTTGATTGGGGTACATATAAAATTTGTGTCATTTGGGTTTGTGGTTTGAAAGTTATGAGCATGAAGTTTTAGGGTTTATTTTGCAAAAGGCAGGGATGTGGTTGTGAGGAAAAAACAGTAGAGAGGGGCTCCGGTGTAAAAAACGGTAAGGCCAGGGGCCTGGACGCAAGATCCCAGATCCAGATCTGGATCTGGGCGAGTTGTACCCACATGCGGTCTAACCGCAGTGGCTGGCCGGCGGGCCCTAGCGCCACGCGGGTGCTGACGAGGCGCGGGTGTGCAGTGCGTGGCCCGTAAGGTCCATGACCAGTGGGACTGGTCACGCGGTTATTTCCGCGAAAAAGGATGGCGCGGGGGGGGGGAATCGAACCCAAGCCCCCCTGGGCGCGCAACGATGGGCGTTGCCACTGCGGTACTGTCACGGTTGTGATGGTACCGATGACTGACGAAAGAAGAGTTAGTTCGACGCCTGTTAACTGAAACTCGACAGAGATGTCATTATCTGAACCTAACGGAAGTAACAACGGCGATCACCGGCAGCAAACACGATGGCGCACGACGGCGGCGCATCCAGAGCACAACGGGAGGAGGGTAAGAGGATGGTGGAGGTGTGGCTCACCTCGAGGGGTCCGAGCGCGCAGAGATATCGTGACGAGGCGGTGGTCGATCGGGGACGGCATGGTTCAGTCCGCGTCGAGGGCGTGCTCGCCGGCAGCCGTCTGTGGAGGCAAACGCTCGTCCGCGGTGTTGCAGAGGTAGCGGCCAACGCGGCAGCTCCGTTCCTGCGGTCGGCAACCCGCGGCACCTACCCCTTCCCCGGCGCCGTGTCGATTTCCTTCTCCGGCCGGCAGCTCGGTGGTTGCAGAGGGATATACAGAGAGTGAGGGAGGTGGAGAAGATGGGAAGAGGGCGGCGGCAGATAGGAAGCTAGGGTTAGCGAGTAGGGGTGGAGGTTAGGTTTTAAGGGTGGCCTCGAGCTCGTACGGCCAGCCATCGGAGAGGGGGGGGAGAGATCATACGGTGGCGATGCGATCGTACTGATGACGACATGTCGAGGAAGAAGACGACAAGTTTGAAGGGGTATCGGGCCCAAAGGTGGGCTTGGGGGGTGAGCTGAGGGAAATAAAACAGATGGGCTGGCTGCATCCCTCCATTTTTTTTTTCTGATTTTCCATTTCTCTTTTTTTTTGTAAAGGATGAAAAGGAGGGAGGGATAGAAATAGGGTTTTTTTGGGGGGGTTTATTTTATGAAACTTTTTTATTAATTTTCAAAACAGAAAATAAAAGCAAATGTTAGCATTGGTTCAAGACTTTGAATTATTAATTGGATTTTTAAATTGTGCTTTGAATTTCCATTAGTATTCATAAGGAGTTGATTTGTAAACAATTTCTTATTCAATGACTCATCAATTTTGAAAACATTTGTTGAATTTACTTGTTTGCAAAACTTTAATGTTTTTAACCACATTTTGATCATGTCAGATAAGAAGGAATTGATTTGAAATTTAATTTCCATTAGGAGGTTTGATAAAAGGGAAGATTTTATTAACAAGCAATTTGATTAAAACAACTTCAAATTATTGAAAAACAATTGAGTGGTTTAGTTTGCAATTTTGAAATTGGAAATTTTGAACATGTATGAAAGTTTAAAGTGGTTTTCAATTTTGAGTTGTTTTTGAAAATAGAATGCAATGCTCATGTGATGCAAGTGATGCAAGCAAAAGGAAACAAACAACTTCCTAGTTAGGGTAACACCCCAGGTGTTACAAGTTTGCATCCTTTGAAGCTTCCCTCGAGCAGGCTATACATATCGCGATAAGCGACCATGTTATCCGTGAATGCATAGCATTCCTTCATTGTTTGATGTACAACGAGGTTGGAGTCTCCGTGGATCATCAATCTAGTGGCGCCACAGGTAAACGCCATCTTCATGCCGTGCAGGAGTGCCTCATACTCGGTGTCATTGTTGGATGATGGGTCGTCGAGGGGGAAGTCAAGTCGCAGGACGTACTGGAGTTTATCACCTCTTGGTGATATGAGGATAACACAGGCTCTTGCTTCTTCTTTCCTTTTTGACCCGTCGAAGTACATTATCCAGGAACTCGAGTATTCTGGAGGTCCTGGAGTTTGTAGTTTCGTCCACTCCGAGAGGAACTCTGGGACTACTTGTGACTTGAGGGTGTTTCGTCCTGTATACACTATGTGGTAGGCGCCGAGCTCTATTCTCCACTTGGCGATCCTTCAAGATTACATGGGGTTGTTCATGGTTGTACCGGGTGATGCGTCGTTTAGCACCGTGACGGTATGCTCCTGGAAGTAATGCTTGAGTTTTCTAGCTATGAAGACCACTCCATACGCGAGATTCTGGTAATGGTGGTAGCATTGTTTGCACAGTGAGAATACCTCGCTGAGGTAGTAGATTGATCTCTATACGCCGTGCATCTTCCCTTCCTATGGTCGCTCAACCTCAATTATTGTACTGACAACTTGATTAGTTGCGGCTAGGTATAGGTACAAAGGTTCTCCTTCTTGAGGCGTCGCTAGAACACTCCTGCTCTGTAACGCTGTTTTGAGATCGACGAACGCCTTCTTTGCTTCTATAGTCGACTCGAACTTATTTGTTTTCTTCAACAATTTGTAGAAAGGGAGGGCCTGCTCGCCTAATCTTGCGATGAATCTGCCAAGGGCTGCCAATCGCCCTACCAACTATTGCACGCCCAAGTATGAAAAATAGCCATTAGAATGTTTGCTCTCTGTTATTTTATGTTTTGCATCATGACATCATGTTCATTGCATTTGTTTTGCTTGTTTTCCTTTTGTTTTCCTCTGTTTTCATTTGTTTTCCAATTGTTTTCCTTTGTTTTCCTTTGTTTTCTATTTGAATTTCAAACCAATATCAAACCTTTTGTTTCATACTTGTGATGTTACAATTTCCAAAAGATTATTCAAAATAAAACAATTGTTTGTTTCCATTAAAATTGTGATTTCAAAACTGTTGATTTGTTTCTAATCAATAATTCATCTAATACCAAAAACATTTGAAATTCCAAACCAACACCCAAATAATTGTTCATACTTGTTATGTTACAACTTTCCAATTAAAAGGTTCAAATAAAACTTCCAATTGTTTCCATGAAAAATAAAAAGCTCAACTAATTATTTGTTCTTTAATATTCCACTTAATCCAATCTGTTTTTCAAATTCAATCACATTCACTAACAGCACCCAATTTCAAATTATGACAATTACCAAAACCACTCTAATCATTTGTTCTAATTAAACAATAAGGTTCACCCTATTAAAAATCTTGTTTTCAATAATAATCACTTAATAATCAAATTCATCCAAATATTGAATTAAATTCCAAACCACATTTTTTATTTTTGATCATTTGAAAAACAGAACTTGCTAGCTGTTGCTATCACTTAAATAAACAATCTAATTTTTTTTCCTAAATTTTTCTACCCCAAAACCCTTTCCGTTCCTTCCTATTTCTCTTGCAGCAAAAAAAAATAATAAAAAGCAAACAAAAAAAGAGAAAAACGCAGGAGAGGGGGAGAGGCAGGCCCAGCCCAAGTCGCTGCAGCCCGTTTCCATCTCCCCCTACCTCCGTACGATTCGATGACGACAGCCATGGACAGCACGTGCTGCTCCACCCCACCCCTCCCTCCTATTTCTACTCCCCATCCCTCAGAAACCCTAACCCTAAACCTAGCCGCCCCTCCTCCCTCCTGTCTCCCACCTCTCCGCCGCCATCGAGGAGCTCGCCGCCTCCGTTTCTTCTACCACCACCGCCGGCCGCCGGAGCTCGCCGCCGACATCTCCGCCAGCCCCCGGCCGTGCCGCGGCCACCCCTGCGAAGAGGGTACTCTCCTCTTTCCATTTTTTCCCTAACCCCTCTCGATTCCTCTCTGTTTATGCATCAATTCCTTCCATGCAATTCGCCTTGGTTGCTCTGTTTGGTTGACAGAGAGAACACCTGTATGTGTTCGTTTGAGTTTCAGTTAGCACCGATTGGTGGTGTTCAAAAACAACTGACCCCGTATGCAATCAAACGACCGCAGCAGACCAACTGGTACTGCCTCTCCTCGCGCACCCAGAGATCCCAGGCTCGAGTCCCAGCCCCCACCCCTTTTTCTGCTTATTTTCCGATTGGTTTCGGTGCAGGTTCTGAACCTTAACCCCGCTCGCCCCCTTAACTGTCAACCAAACCAGCAGCAGCGCAACTGGTTGCTGTCCTTGCACAGCAAGCAGAGGTGCTGGGTTCGACCCCCAAGCCACACCCTTTTTGTTTCAGTTTTTTTTTTCTTTTTCTGCCCAACTTTCAGAAACTCAGATCTGAGCACTTAACTCTAAAATCAATATAAAATTGAATATTACTCCAATTTGAATGATTCAAAATCCTGTGGATTCATAATTTTGTGATCCTTCTATTAATGTCAAGTTTGCAACATGTTTCTGTAACAATTTTTGCACTAAATAATTAATTACTGAAAATGCAATAAAATTTGGAAACTTTGGAATTTCATAACTTTAGTTCTGCTCATCCAATTTAATCAAACTTGGGCTCTAAAAATTTGTCTTAACAAACTCTACACATTGGTATTTTATTTGGTCACAATTGAAATAATTTTGAGCATGTTTCCCTCTGTTTACTAAAAATGGCAGAATAAGAATGATTATGGAAAATTGCATAATAAATTCAATAATAACCCAAAAATTATGTTTAATAGCTCAAAATGTTCAGTGAAACATTTCCTACATGTTTTCAACCTTTTCAATGCAATTTGTTTACTGTTTTGAATATTTTTAATTGGTGAAATATTTGAAAACTTGCTTAATTCACTTAATTTTGCAAAATTCATAACTTGGGCATCAAAATTCCAAATTCAACAAACTAAATATGTTTTCCACTCAATTTTTCATGTACTTTCCAAATATCAACTTTGTTTGCTGTTTTGAATACTTTAAATTGCTGAAAACAACTGTTTCTTAATTATTGCATTTAAAATTGCCAAAATAATACCTTGCTCATTTTAAATCCAATTTCAACAAATGAAATATGTTTTCCATGCAAAATTAAACCACCTTTTCAAATATAAAATTTGTTTCATGTTTTGAATAATTAAAATTGGTTAAATAATTTAAACCTTGTTTAAAACATTTAATATTGCTAAATTCATAACTTGGTCAAATTAAATTCTTTTTGAACATATAAAATATGTTTTCAAACCATAAAAGTATAAACTTTTCAAATATGAATCTCATTTAATGTTTTGAAAAAATAAAAATCCTAATAAGTTCATGTTTGAATTAAATTCATTTAATTCTTGCTTAAACTTGTTTAATTCATAAATAATTTATTTGAAATCCTTTTTCAACAAGTGAAACATGTAATCCACCTAAAATTGTGTGTTCTTTTCAAATATGAACTTTGGTATCTATTTTGAAAAATTTGGATTGGTGAAAACAACAAATACTTGTGTAACACCTTTAAGTAACCAAAATTCCAAAACTTAATAAACAAATTTCCCAACTGGGTAAACCTTATTTCCATTTGGTTCTATTGTTGTTATTTTTCTGTTTTCCTCATCCATGAATCATACTAATCCACTTTCACCTGTCGGTTAGTTGTAAAACAATTATTTAAACCATAATTCATGGGCTTTTCATATGCAACTCAAATTGCATGTGGGTCCATTTAATCATGTTGTTACCATGTCAGCTAGTTTATTTTGATGCATCAATTAAATGGTCATGCATCATCCCATGATTGTGCATTATGCCATGTTATTGATTGTTTGTCTCTCTGCGTTTTTTGTTTGCTTCTTCCCGGATATACGACGACGTTGAGACCGACGATACTTACGACACCCCTTCTAAGGATCTAGCTCAGTACCAGGCTGCTGAGCTTGCAGGCAAGTATTCACTCACATGAACCATTGTGTTCCTTTTCAACATTGGTTACCGATACTTTCCGTTGTCTATTCTGCTAGCCCTATGAATCGTTGCTTCTGTTCGATCCCATCACATGTTATCCTTTAACCCTGATATTGCCTCCCCTCCACTCCCATAACCCCGTTGTTTGAGCCCGTGTCTTACTAGCATGCTTAGGGTTGTTTTGCTCGAGTCTGTTACCCGTTACTTTCTGTTACTATATTCTATTATGTTCTGGGGCTCGATGTTAAACAATCAACCTGTTAATGTTTGGTTAATAATAATTTGCTGATAAGGCACCGGCAGGAGGCCCGGCGTGGTTTTGAAGCCTGCTAGTGTCGACCCTAATTAGGAAAAGGGTCTTGTCTACTGATCCATGATGAGCGCACTAACCGCATGTGGGAAGCGAGTATGGGCGCCCCCCTCAATTTGATTCGATTCGCATCTCGTCCAAATCGCCTCATTTAGTTCGGGTTTTCCATTTGCCGCATGCATATTGCAGGTGCGAACCCTTGGCGCCAGGGTGGAACTTGTGTAGTCGGCATTTAGGGAGACACGTTCTTAGAGTGCTATGAGGGTCCCCTTTTCTTCGTGGGGCTTGATTAGCCGTGCGCTCACTGCACGGGGTTCTTTGGGCTTGATGCAAAGAAGGGTTGAGTTGTGTTGAGTGCCCCGCTTGGTGGAAAGGCCATTCCATCTGGCGGGTTATTCTTACGTGTACGGCCAAATTGGTGCATCCCTGCAGGGTTAAATCTTCTCGAGAAGCCGTGTTTTCCGCGGTTATGGATTACTTGGTGAAAGTACTGGCTAACAAGTACTCAGAACAACTTACACCGAACTAATGATAACCTGACTAGTAATAGTCTTATTGACACAACAACTTGATCCATCATTAATCCAACTGTGTGAGTTATCCTCGGATTGCTTCTTTGGATAAGGAGCGAGATCCAGGATGGGTTTGTTTGGTGGTTAGTTATAGTTGGTTACGATATGCTATCTTATCCCTTTTCTGATAGCCGGAAGTTATAGCAACTCTGTAGTTGGTTAGAGCAGCCAGTTGCAGCATCTTTTATATCCCCTTCCTTCCGTTGAACCCAAAGCATCTGTGCTTGGTGTTGTAGGGTTACACTTTGTTGAACTGTGAGTCTTGCTTGCCAGTACGTTTATGTACTGACCCCTTTGGGGCTGTGGCTTCCGCAGACTACGTTTCCGAGGATCCCCATGGTGGCTACTCCGTGGAGTTTGACGAGACTGCTGACGAGTAGATAGCGGACCCGGGCAGGATCCGAGACTTCGTGGATGGGCTCCGTCTTTTCGTTTCCGGCCTCTTAGGCCTATTTGGTTCTTGTCTGTACTCAGACATGTTGAATGCTTCCGCTGTGTTGTAATGATGAATTGTTGGGACATGTGTCCTCTGGATGATTGTATTTGCTATCTCTGCTCTAGTGAGAGCTATTTGCAACTTATTTCAATCTTTTGTGTCGTAGAGATCTGTTGTGATATCAATTGTTCAAATGCCGTTGATGTACCATGTGTGTATGTTTTGAAGTACGTCAACGGAAGTATCTGGATTTCTACGGGATGGTTTGCGCAGACGATGAATAGTAAGAGAATGGTTGTCACACGTTTACGTTTTGGCCTGCTCATATTGAGATGCGGGTGCCGGTATGCCCCGTAAGCCATTTATCTACTATTTAACGGACTGTGAGTACCCCCTAGAAGTCCGGGTGCGACATTCGGTTCCTTCATCGTCAGAATGGCCTGAATTTTCTCCGGCTTAGCCTCTATTCCTCGGGCTGAGACCAAATAGCCGAGCAGTTGGCCTGCGGGTACGTCAAAGACACACTTTGTCGGGTTGAGCTTGATTTTATATGCATTGAGAGCATCGAAAGTTTCTTTATGTCCTCGAGGAGTGTGTCCTTGATTGGAGCCTTGACGCCCTCGTTGGTAAACCCCAAGAGAAAGGTTGTGAAGAGTGTAGCAGCAAGTTTTCCCTCAGAAAAGAAACCAAGGTTGAATTGACCAGTAGGAGGAAGGAGTAACTTCAGAAGGTGAAGCAGCTGAGATGGCAGGGCGCACTATCAGTTCAACGTGTTATTTATCTTTCTTGGAGAGACACCACTAGTGAACTATGGACCCCGGTCCTTTTTGTTCATACTGATAAAACACCTACTGCTTTCATAGTGCTCTCATACTGTTCCTACTAGTTTCCACACCATATGGTTAACCTCTTTGTGTTCAACAAAACCGGTGAGATTGACAACCTCACTTCTTCGTTGGGACAGAGTGATTTTATTTTGTTGTGTAGCTTCCACGTTGTTGTGTGGTGAACAAATTACAGCTGGGCAATCAACAGAAATGAAGGCTGCACCGTAGTGCATATGCAAGACATAAAGATTACTATGTGATTCATTCGAGCATTACAACAAGATACATAGACCGTTATCCAACTGCATCTATGACTAAAAATCCACCCTTCGAATAGCATCCGAACAAACGTTGGGTATTAAGTTGCAAGCAACAGATAATCGCCGTAAGAAAAGTGTGTCACGTAAACGATAACATCATCCTTAGATAAAGCATTGTTGTTTTTCTCCCTAATGGCAACAGGATGTCCTCCATTCGTCACGTTTCTGTCACTCGAGCACAGATGAAAAGGAGGCATGAACCCACTATCGAGCATAAATACTCCCTCTTGATGTTACTAGCATCTACTTGGCCAGAGCATCTACTAATAATGGAGAGCATGCAAGATCATAAATAACATATGCATGAAGATAACATGATACATTGATAATCAAAAGACATAGCATTCAACATTCATTAGATCCCAGCAAACACAACATGTAGCATTACATAAAGATGATCTTGATCATGTTAGGAAGCTCACAAGATCTAAACATGAGGTACAAAGTGCAGAGAACAACCATCTAGCTACTGCTATGGACCCATAGTCTAGGGATGAACTATTCACGCATCACTTTGGAGGAGGGCATGGTGGTGTAGACCCCTCCGGTGATGATTCCCCCTCCGGCAGGGTGCCGGGGAGAGCTCCAGAACCCTCCCGATCTCGGGATGATGGTGACGGCGGCCTCGGGTGTTTCTAGGGTAAACGTGGGATCCTTCTAGGGTTTACATCTCGGGGGGATTAAATAGGCGAAAGGGCAAAGGCAGTGGAGGCTCAGGGGACCCACACCACTCCCTGGCGCGGCCAAGGGGGGCGCGCCACCCTATGGTGTGGGCCCCCTGAGGTCCCCCTCCGGGTTTCTTCAGGACTTCGTGGAACCTCCGGGGTTTCTAAGACTTCCGGGCTTCGAATTTTCCAATTCCGAGAATATTTCCGGAAAAACTTTTTTGAAACTAAAAACATCAGAAAACAGGGAATTGGCTCTATGGCATCTTGTCAATAGGTCAGTCCGAAAAATCGATAAAAATGACCTAAAGTGTATAACAAACATGTGGGAAACAATAAGAAAACAACATGGACCATCAGAAATTAAGGATATGTTTATGACGTATCAACATCCCCAAGCTTAGTTCCTACTCGTCCTCGAGTAGGTAAACGATAAAAACACAATAATTTCTAAGGTGACATGCTACCAACATAAACTTGATCATCAATAATGTAAAATCATAAGTAAGCCGAGATCATAGAACTTCAACACAAGAATGATAAATAAAACTTCAATAATAAAGCATAGCAATCACTTTGCATCATGGGAAGTAACTCAAATAAAAGATCATGAATAACAATGCAAAGAAAGATATACGTTTGTTTCAAGTATAAAGAAAGCATGTCAAAGTGATATTTCGCTAGTCTTTAAAAATGGGGAAAAACATAAATGCCAGGACACCTTCAAAGTTCATGAGGAAGATTAGAACAAAGAATTAGAGAACTAGCAATAACACATCATGAATCAATTAATAATGTTTCTGGGACAAATGCAAATAAAACTCAGAATGGCAAAAATGCTCTCTCAACTGTGCATAAATTTAGAAGATGGAGACTCAACATGAAAGTAAAAGAAAGGCCCTTCGCAGAGGGAAGCATGGATCACTCATGTTCTAGAGCTTTTATTTTATCAAACAGAGGTATAAAAACTTGACACTCCTCCCATCCATCTTACACAAACCATGGCTAACTGAATCCTCGGGTGCCTGCCAACAATCACATACCGTGGAGGAGTGTCTATATTTTAATAGAGGTGTATGCTTATGTCAACGAATGGTAAACAGAAAATATAGTACGTCACAAGCCAACTAGACTTCACAAGAGCGGCTCCCATAGAAGGACGCATCTGGGTAGAAGGTATTCTCTCTTTCTCTTTTGTTTACACAATTATGCTTTGACTGATAAATCTGGGGTAAAAATACTGAAGAAAATTTGTGTTATTAATTTGGGGCCGGGCACCCTGCTGCCAGCTTTTCTACCATTGGATAAGCGGATGAAGCCACTAGTCTAGGGTGTGAAAGTCCAATCAACAAGCGAGATAAAGATTCTCTATTTACGACCTCATGAGCTAAAACAAGATCACAAAACATGAGTAATTTTTAAAGTTTTAAAGGTAACAGATGAGAAATTTAGTTTGGAGTGGCGGTTAAATACCACATGTAGGTATGTATGGTGGACACAATGGGAAAATTTTTGTTTTAGGGAGTTGGATGCACGATTAGAGATCATACTCAGTACAGGTGGAGGCTAGCAAAAGACTGGGAGCGAAAAATCAAGAGAGCATAAGAGCCATAATCATGCATAGCGACATAAGCACCATTAATCAAAGCATACGTGGTACCACAAGTTCCATAACTAAATGATCATGGAGGCTATTCGTGACTGGTTCATAGTCATAAACATGGTGTGAGCATGCGCCAAGTTAACCAAATAAAACATTCAAAGGAGAACACCACAAATTTATGCTTCAATATGAAAAGAACAACTCATGATTATTTCAATGACACATTAAACACTCTCAGCTATTTGAGGCTAATAATTCTACTCAATAACCAAAAGGCTTTAAAACTAAAATAACATCTAGCATGATATGAAAAATTTCTAGCCACAGTCTATACAAGCTTCTACTTGCACCGTTAAAAATTCTACCTCAAGCAGCAGTTTCTTTTCCCAACAAGCACCATACAAATCATGCTTTAACAAAAACTCTCTAAATGCTACCACAAGAAAACATGAGACGACTCACATAACACTACTAAAACAAACAGCTCTGAATAAGAGATGCAATGAAAGCAAGAGCTAAATAGGAATTCTTGCAGGAGCTAGAAGAAAAACTAAGAATACTAGCATAACAAGTATTCAAATGAAAAAGCGGAGCATGTCTCTCTCCCAAAAAAAGAATGTTAGGATCCAACTATATTATTGAAGCAAGGAAAACAAAAGAAAACAAAGTAAACCGAAAGAAAAACAAACAAACGCTCCAAGTAAACTTCATATGATGTGACCGAATAAAAATATAGTTTCACCAGAAGTGACCTGCTAGGTAGTTGATGAAGAAGGGGATTCCCAAGGCATCCCCAAGCTTAGATGCTTGATTCCTCTAAAAATATTCTTGGATGAACCACGGGGGCATCCCCAAGCTTTTACCTTGCACTCTTCTTGATCACATATATCACCTCTTCTCTCGACCCTTGAAAACTTCCTTCACACCATACTCAAACAGTAATTCGCATTAGAGGGTTAGTGCAACAAATAAAAATACATTGGTTATGTATGGAACAAGTGATATTGAGACTTTTAAATATTAGCTACACACACTGATGTTTCGTGAAGCAAAAAAATCCACTTGACATCGGAAAAGAGCAAAAGCAAGAAATGGCAGAATATATCAAAACCAGAACTGTCTGTAAAGACGAATATTTTCGGGGCACTTACGTTGCTCAGATCGAAAAAATTGAAGAATAAAAAAGTTGCGGAATTAGCTGAGAAATAAGCACACAAAAATTCAGATGATTCTGAGCTTCCATGATTTTATACGATTGTTTACGGTGGACAGCAGAAACCTGTTTCCTACACAGAAATCCGAAAACCAACTCCAACTCTCGTCAGAAACCTTACTTGTCACTACTAAAACATGAAAAGAAAGATACAAAGGAGTTTCGACTGAAGTATACCATTCCTTGACTCAAATAAAACAGAGAAAAACAAAGAAAAACATAAAACCATGGGTTTTCTCCCAAGAAGTGCTTTTCTTTAACGCCTTTTAGCTAGGCCCAGAAAAGTGGAATCAAGTGTTTTCAAGTGAAGAAGATGCTCACATAAGAAATATGAATTAGGTAAAACAGAGAACCAATAAGAAATTATAAAAACAAATTTAAGTCTAACCCACTTACTATTCATAGGAATCTTGTAAAGAAATAAATTAAAGAAGCTCAAACTAGAAATCATGGGAAGGTAGAACAAGAGCAACTTCAAAACTTTAAACAAAAAGAGAGGTGTTTTAGTAACATAAAAATTCCTACAACCATATTGTCCTCTCTCATAATAATTTTTAGTAGCATCATGCACAAACTCAACAACATAATTATCACATAAAGCATGTTTGTCATTGTCTAAAAGCACACAATTTATATCAAGCTCAAAAATAGTGAGATCACAATTAAAAATCAGCTCCTCTTTTTTCCCACTTTTAGCAATAGCAAAACAAGATAATTGGTCACTCTTAAAAGGTATAGGACACATTATAGCAATCCTATTTTCGGTAGCATTATAATTTATAACATCAAATAACATAGGACCATCATAAGGAGCATTATCATAAGATTTATCCAAGTAGCATGGATTATCATAAATAATAGTAGCAATATCATTCTCACATGTTCCATTCATAGTAGTATCAAGGTCATAAGTATAGAAAGTATCAATTTTCAAAAAATAATGTATGGGTTAAAGAGTTTCTATAATTGGGAGGTAGACATGGGTAGCTCCATTCTTCCTCCTCTTTATCATCACTCTCCTCTTTTTCATCCAATGAGCTTCCAGATTCAGCAATTTGTTCTTCCATAGATTCCTGCAATGCATTAGTCTCTCCCTTTGGGGGAGAGGATTGATTAAGATATTGAATTATGTAGTAATTACAATCCTTGTAATTATCAAAGCAATATTCAAGTATATCATAAATCTCATATTTATAAGGTGTATCATCCATATTTTCAACCAAATAAGCAATTTCGAATGCACCCTTCCATGCAATAAATTCCTCAATTTGTTCCACATCATCAAAGTCATAATTTCCCTTAAGATAAGAAGATATGGTAACATTATCATTATACTCACATTGAAAAGGGAGGTGTTTATACCTCCTACAGCAGCAAGATTTATCAAAGCAATAAGTAACATTATAAGTAGAGCACAAGTTTTTAGCATAGTCATGCAATTTATTAATTTTCTCCCATAAGTGTATTCCATATTGTGACTAGCGGTGTTCCTTTGTTGTTCATCCATGAACCCACCTTGCCAATAAGATCTAGTTTCAAAGACATCAACCATTGTTAGCAAGCGTGATAAAGCAAAAATAACAACTGGAATAAGAACAATTTTTTTGTGTTTTTGATAAAGAGAAGAAAACAAGACAAAATCAAATAAACTAAGTAAACAAAAACAAAGTAAAGAGATTGGAAGTGAGAGACTCCCCTTGCAGAAATTCTCTTCCTCCCCAGCAACGGCGCCAGAAAACTTGATGGGAGCCTTGACGCCCTCGTTGGTAAACCCCAAGAGAAAGTTTGTGGAGAGTGTAGCAGCAAGTTTTCCCTCAAAAGAAAAACCCAAAGTTGAATCGACCATTAGAAGGAAGGAGTAACTTCAGAAGGTGAAGCAGCTGGGATGGCAGGGCGCACTACCGGTTCACCAGCAACGTGGAACCTACACAACAAAATCAAATCACTCTGTCCCAACGAAGCAGTGAGGTTGTCAATCTCACCGGTTTTGCTGAACACAAAGAGGTTAAACATATGGTGTGGAAAACAGTAGGAACAATACGAGAGAAGTATTAAAGACGTAGGTGTTTTATCAGTATGAGGAAAAAGGACCGGGGTCCACAGTTCACTCGTGGTGTCTCTCTGAGAAAGATAAATAACATGTATGGTGAACAAATTACGGCTATGCAATTGACAGAAATGAAGGTTGCACCGTAGTGCATATGTAAGACATAAAGATTACTATGTGATTCATGCGGGCATTACAACAAGATACATAGACCGTTATCCAACTGCATCCATGACTAAAAATCCACCCTTCGAATATCATCCGAACAAACGTTGGGTATTAAGTTTCAAGCAACAGATAATCACACTAAGCAAAGTGTGTCATGTAAAAAATAACATCATCCTTAGACAAAGCATTGTTGTTTTCTCCCTAATGGCAACAACACATCCTCCATTTGTCACGTTTTTGTCACTCGAGCACAGATGAAAAGGAGGCATGAACCCACTATCGAGCATAACGGAGAGCATGCAAGATCATAAATAACATATGCATGAAGATAACATGATAGATTGATAATCATAAGATATAGCATTCAACATTCATCAGATCCCAACAAACACAACATGTAGGATTACATAAAGATGATCTTGATCATGTTAGGCAGCTCACAAGACCTAAACATGAGGTACAAAGTGGAGAGAACAACCATCTAAATACTGCTATGGAACCGTAGTCTAGGGATGAACTACTCACGCATCACTTCGGAGGATGGCATGGTGGTGTAGACCCCTCCGGTGATGATTTCCCCCTTCGGCAGGGTGCCGGGGAGAGCTCTAGAACCCTCCCGATCTCGGGATGACGGTGACGGCGGCCTCGGGTGTTTCTAGGGTTTATGTCTCGGGGGATTAAATAGGC
Source organism: Alopecurus myosuroides (assembly GCA_028641055.1). Taxonomy (NCBI): domain Eukaryota; kingdom Viridiplantae; phylum Streptophyta; class Magnoliopsida; order Poales; family Poaceae; genus Alopecurus; species Alopecurus myosuroides. The sequence continues at coordinate 181,796,303 of CM054060.1, read as the reverse complement.
GAAAGGGCAAAGGCGGTGGAGGCTCAGGAGCCCCACACCACCCGCTGGCACGGCCAAGGGGGGGCGTGCCACCCTATGGTGTGCCCCCTGAGGCCCCCGTCTTGGTCACTTCGGGACTCTGTGGAACCTCCGGGATTTCTTAGTCTTCCGGGCTTTGAATTTTCCAATTCCGAATATATTTCCAGAACAACTTTTCTGAAACTAAAAACAGCAAAAAACAGGGAACTGGCTCTGTGGCATCTTGTCAATAGGTTAGTCAGGAAAATTGATAAAAATGACATAAAGTGTATAGAAAACATGTGGGAAACAATAAGAAAACAACATGGAACATCAGAAATTAAGGATAAATTTATGACGTATCAGTCCTCCACTCGAGTGTTGATGACGATGTCATCGATGTACACTTGTATGTTCTTTTCAATGAGCTTGGCGAGGCGTCTTTTCATGCAGTGCTGGTATGGGGTGCCTGCGTTTTTTAGCCCGAAGGGCATGGTCGCGTAGCAGTATACACCATGTGGTGTGATGAATGCTGTTTTTTTTTTGTCTTCCTGCTTCATCATGATCTGGTTATAGCCTGAGTAGGCGTCCAGGAAGGAGAGACGTTGACAGCCTGCAGTGGAGTCGATGATCTGATCGATCCACGGGAGCGGGAAGTTATCCTTGGGGTAGTGTTTGTTCAGCGACATGTAGTCGATGCACACGCGAAGGAGGTATGTGTTTTTCTTCAGTACCAGCACCGGGTTTGCTAACCAGGTCGAAATCATGATCTCCCTGGTGAACTTTGCGGCTATTTATCGATTCACTTCTTCTCCGAGAGCATGCTGCTTAGGCTCGGAGAAGCGCCGAGTGGTTTGCTTGACTAGTTTTTCATCCTTGAACACTCCTACTGAGTGCTCGGCAAACTCCCTGGGAATCCCTGGCATATCCGATGGCTGCCAGACGATAATTTCCATGTACTCACGGAGGACCTCGACGAGCACGCTTCCCTATGCGGGTGAGAGGGTGGTTGACACCATCGACGTATTTCCAGAATCTGTCGGGTGGACTTGATGCTTTCGAGTGTCGCTGCTTGGGCTAAACTCAAGTTCTGGAGCGTTTCTTTTGGTTAGTGGCATCATGGAGTTATCCGTGGTTTTTGCCAGCTCTTCCAACTCCTCCTTCATTCCGAAAGATTTTGCGATCTCGTGGAACTCATTGTCTCACTTGTCAGATTTCTGGAAGTCGCCGTTTATGGTGATTGTGCCATATTCTCCTGGTAGTTTCAGCTGGAGGTAGGCGTAGTAAGGTATTGCCATGAATCTCGCGAACGCTGTTCGGCCAAGAATGGCATGGTACTGTGATGTCCAGTTGACTACCTCGAAGTCGAGGAACTCCTGCATGTAGTTGCTTCGGTCCCCGAGTACGACTTCCAGGGTTGTTGTTCCGAGTGGCCGGACAGCTTTTCGCGGTACTGTCCCGTGGAAGGATGTTTCTGACTCTGCGAGTCCCTCGAGGTTCCTATTCATCTTATGGACTGTGTCCGCATATATGATCTTTATCCCACTGCCTTCGTCCATGAATATTATGGCTAGGTCATAGTTGCCTATTTGCATCTGGATTACAAGTGTTACGCGCCCTGGTTGATACAACCGTGGAGGATGGTCCTCTCTGGAGAAGGTGATCGGGTGCTCGGACATCTTCACGTACTCGGTTTTGGACGATGGGGCTTGTACTGCCATGTTGACATAGCGGGTGTTGGTTGATACGTCTCAAACGTACCTATAATTTTTGATGCTCCATGCTTGTTTTCTACCCAATACCTTTATGTTTTCACATGTTTTCCTTCGTTTTCCGGACGTTTTCATGGACTAACCTATTGAAAAGATGCCATAGAGCCAGTTCTTGTTTTCTGCTGTTTTTTATTCCAGAAAAGTTATTCTGGAAATATTCTCGGAATTGGACGAAACAAAAGCCAAAATCTCAGAATTCCCGGACGGCCAAGGAAGTCCAAAGGAGACCCAGAGGGGGAGCCTGGATCCCCCACACCATGCCTTGGAGCGGGTGGCCCCCGGCCGCGCCTGGAGGTGGTGTGGGCCCCTCGGGCCCCCACAGCCATCGCCCTTTCGCCTATAAAGTCCCCCGAGGCATAAACCCTAAAGATATCGGCCCCCTTCCATGAAAAGTTCTGTAGCTCCGTCGCCGGCCGCCGCCAAGTTTCGGGGGACATAAATCTTTGTTTCGGCACCCAGCTGGGACGAGGAAGTGCCCCCGGAGCCATCTCCATTGACTCCACTACCATCTTCATTGCCGTTGTTGTCTCCTATGATGAGTAGGGAGTAGTGCTCCCCCGGGGTTGTGGGCTCTACCAGTAGCTATGTGTTTCATCTCTCTCCCCCATGGTATGATCTTTATGTGATCATGAGCTTTGTACTCTAGTTGAATAAGTAGATGTTACTCTTCATTTGTTATGCTACTCAAGTGGTTTTGTTATGAGATCTTTGTAAACACTTTCATCACGGTGTAAGGTGACAGTGTGTGCACCCTGTGGTTTACCATGATATTTATATTTTGTGTTGGAAAACCCTATCAAATTGTGGCGTTTGTTTAGTACTAATCTCGGGCACTCATAGTGATAGTGTCGGGTGCCCTAGAGAGGGCATATAGACTTGAGGAGTTATATTACAGCCCTACGCATGGATTGGTGTTTGTTATCCGACCGGAGATTGGTTCGGAGTAGCATATTTAAGAGATGATATTTATGCATTCAATTATCTTATCATTGTTGAGAGTGTCCACTAGTGAAAGTATGATCCCTAGGCCTTGTTTCTAAGCATTGAAACCTCGTTTACAATGAGTTATGCTACATGTTTGCTTGCTGTCATTTTTATTTCAGGTTGCTATTGTCACTTATAATCATTTATATTACTTGTATTTCATTATCTCTTCACCGAACTAGTGCACCTATACAACTGAAAATTGTATTAGGTGTGTTGGGGACACAAGAGACTTCTTGTGTCGTTATTGTAGGGTTCCTTGAGAGGGATATCTTTGACCTCTTCTGTAACATCCCTGATTTTTGGGAATTGCAAAATCACAAAAAATTGATTTTTTTTGTTTTCATGTTATGCAAGTCACCAAAAACCAAATGAGATGCAAGAAACAAAAGGAAACAATAAATATGTCAATGAAATTGGAATTAAGAATCCATTATACCTCTATACCATAAACCCTAGACCTTATTCAAACAAATTGTATTTATTCAATAATTACTATCTTTCTTTAGCAAACCCTATCCTACAAAATGTTTTCCAATAAATTATTTTGATATGAAAATGAATGACACTTTCGAAAACAACATTTTTAATAATGGTAACTCTCTGAAATTTTATTTAGCAATAATATTGTTAATTTGATATTTCCTGTTTTAAAATGGCATTAATTTGCGATTAGAATACCACTCATATCCTAAAAGTATAAAACAAAAATGAGGTGAAATAAATTTCAAAAATAGTATTTGACATGTTTAATATCTCTGAAATTTTATTTAATCAAAAACCTCATTTATTATTTTTCTAATTTAAAAATGGTATTAAGTACTATTAGTGAATTATATATTTTTTCAAATTTCAAAAATTAAAATGTGTCCAAAATTGTTTTCAAACATTCCGAGTTGAAAGAAATTTCATTTCAAGATTTCAGAAATTTACTTGAGGCTAAAAGGGTTTATAAATCAAAAATTACAAAATAGTAAAGAAAATAGGGGTTAAAAAAATTGCTGACATCAGCTTAGGTCACCCCGTCTTCAACGTTCAGAAACAAATGAACGCCCGTTTCGGGTGTAAATTGCACGCATGAATTCCGAGAGTTTAAGACCATAATTCTCTGCGTCGTTTCCTCCTCCTTATAGCCCATTGCCCCCTCTCCGATTCCCCCTCTTTTTCCACTCGAAACTATGCCCGAGGCCGTCACGATTCTTCACTCGAGTAGTCCCGGGCCGCCGCCGTATTTCTCCATTCCAGCCGCAGCAGGAGGTGTCTGGCCCCCGTCTTTCCCACCCTCTCCTTACCCTTGTCCCCGTGCAACTTCTGAGCTGGTTGCTCGATTTTTTCTACAGGGAAATCATCCACGCCGTGCACGCCCGAAGGCCGCCGGAGTCGCGCTGTCTCCTTCCACGGTTCGTCGTTGCCTGAATGTCGTAAAGAGCTCGACCAGGTCACCATGATTCTCACTGTGCCCCTAGGAAGCTCGTCGTGGTCTTTCTTGAGGCCGGGAGCCTCTGCATCGCCGCCGCCATGAAGATCAGTGCGTCTCCGCCACGACGGTGCCATTTCTGGCATCATTCCGGCAGCCCACCGGCAAGGTGAGATCCCGATCCATCCCGGGCCCTTAGATCTTGATCCTGTGGCTAGAATAAAAACAGAATGTAGAAAAGCCCCTGCATCTTAGATCCATCATAACTTTTGATCCACTTAGCCAAATTTAGTAATCTTAGACTTTTTGAAATCATCACAACATGTATAAACTTTTGACTCTGGTCAAATTTAAAATTGACCATTTAAAAATTGTTCAAATTCAAATATGCGTATTTGATGAAATTTGACATAATTCAAATTCTGTAAATCCAATTTAGGCAAACCAAATTTCTTTGGGTTCCTTAGAATGTGTACTAACAGTACCCACTGCCCAAAATCCTATTTTATTTATTTTTGAAGTATTTTAGATGGCCCTTTGGGTAATTAGACATAATATAAATTCTATAAATAATTAGAAAATGTTTTCTCAAGCAAAGTTGCTCTATTTGGTAAACTTGAACCAGAGGCATCATTGACTAACCATTTTGGACACCCTTAGACAATGACCATGTGTTTTTGACAAAAAACCCAACATAGGTGATTCATCCATTTTACCATGTCTTATAATTTGTTTCCATCCTTTATTCTTTGATGTTATAGCTATTTGGAGCCAAGACCAAGTCTAAGTCCTTGTAACAACCCAATTATTGGAAGACAGGAAAAACTTGTTTTCAATAACCCAAAAATCAGGGCCAACAAAAACTTTTTGATATGTTTGACTAATGCTTGTGTTTCTTTTCTGTTTGCTTGTTGATTGTGTTTTTGTTTTAGTTTGTTAACAGCTAGCACTAAAACCAATGATCTTAAATTTCTTAAAACACAACCCTTGTGATCTCGTCATGAAAAGAAGGCTTATCATCTTTATCCAGCACACTCTTGTAACAGCCCAATTTTTGGAAGACAGGAAAAACTTGTTTTCAATAACCCAAAAATCAGGGCCAACAAAAACTTTTTCATATGTTTGACTAATGCATGTGTTTCTTTTCTGTTTGCTTGTTGATTGTGTTTTTGTTTGAGTTTGTTAACAACTAACATTAAAACCAATGATCGTAACTTTCTTAAAACACAACCCTTGTGATCAAGTCATGACAAGAAAGCTTATTATCTTCATCCATAACACTCTTTTGGCAAAAACCTTTTGAAAATGTTTTGATTTTAGAAGAAACCCAAAGGCCAAGTTTTGAGAAAACAAAAGATAATTTCCAAAACTATATGAAAAGTATTTTGGAGCTAATAATCTCCAACCTATTTTCAACCAAGATGTTTTGGAAAGTATTTCAAAAACTCCTTCTCACTTCCTTCTTTTGCAAGAACAATAGGAGGGGACTATGTTACCCCTGTGTTTTACCTCAGTTATGTTCTTTTGGAAATAACAACTTTTGAGCTGAACCTCTTTACAAAATCCTCTTGTCATGGTATGTCTTGATCACTACCTCTATTTAACACTTGATAGAACATCCTAACAATTAAATTGGAGAACTCAGTTGCTTGAATAATCATGTGTTTCTTGTTATTTTATCTGCTTGTTGTGTGATTTTACCTTGTGTTTGATTGGAAGTGTTTATTTATGTTTGTTGATGAATGTGTGTTGTTTTATGTAAATAAAACCTAGTAATAACAAGACCAAGCATCACTATAATACTCCATCACATGTCAATATCATCTTCTGTTCTCTTAAAAATCTCCAACTTTGGAGACATGTTTCTATGTCAAATCTCGATCTACTTATCAATGCAACTTCATGGATATCATGTTTAATTTATATACCATCCATCCAAGTTGTTATTCTGGATATTCAAACCCTTTGGTATCATCTATCAAAGTCCTTTAGAAGGCATCCCTAAATACTGATCATATTCCTGTTATCTTGATGCACTTTCTTTGTGTTACTCAAAATTAATCCTTATTGTTTTCAAGCCCAATAAACCTACCCTTGTCATCTTCATGACTTATATATCACCTCTATATGGTCCATTTATTTTCCAATGGCCATTTAATTGTTCTTCCCACATGGTTTTTATCTTATTAAATAAACCCTTGTTTTCACCCTTTTCCACTTGGAGCCTCAAATATTTTCAAAAGAGTTGATTATTAAAAATAACTTTTGAGACCTATATTTTGTACTCTCTCATCCCAACTCAAAATATTTTCTTTAAAAGCATTTTACTATTTGTTATTTTCCATTTTCCAAAAGGCCATAAATGTACTTTAAAATATTTTGTGAAGAAAAGTATTTCCTAAAATCTTGGAAAAATTACCCAACATGCCTATGGACAGGTGGGACTTATTTGTGAAAAAACATTTGAAAGTTGTGTTGAAAATTTTGGAGAAAACGTTTAAAAACAGTTTCTGCCATTTTTGAATTCCCAACATTTTGTGAAAGAAATATTTTCTGAAAACCTTGAGACCACCACCCCTAGACTCCATTTTTTTTCCTCTATCCATTGGACTCAATCTTGCATACATGTTCTATGCAAATTATTTGTGAAAACAATCAAAAACCACTTCTAGTTATTCTGGACATGGTTGAGTTCTTGCATGTCCTGGCCAATAATTGAACTCTATCTACCTCTCTCCTGTTCTGAGAGATGAAAAACTCCCTCCCCAACCTCCTAGACCTGGTCTAGCTGTTTCTATACCTCTCCCTCAAGTCCACCAACTAATGGACAAGGATGGTGCTCATCCCTCCATCTCACTCCACCTTCTCTGTCCAAGCCAGAAGCAACCCGTGCGCCTCAAGGTCTCTCTCCCACTCGTGATCCTCCCTGGAAAAGCCCCTTCCTTTCCCCTTGTCCCTTTCCTCCATTGCTATGAGCTGGCCATGGTGCTCTGGGCGCCCTCGCCACGTCTCTCGCGTTCCAACGCTTGGGCGGCATGCCAAGCTTTGCGGCCTCGTCTACCAGCTGCACGACCGCTCCACGATCACACCAGTGCCTCTCACTTTCCCCAGCTCTCTCTCCTCTCTCTCAAGGCCCTGTCGAACACCTGTGGGTGCCCCTTGTCCCCTCTCAAATCTGCTCGCCTTGAAGCTCCTCAATCAAATACCTCTCGCCTTGAGGACCTCCTGACCTCAGTGACTCTCCCTGAAACTCTCTCAGCACCTCATTGCGCTCGAGCAAGCGAGCCCGTGTCGACCATGGTCGCAGAGCGCCGTGCTCTGTGGATACACCTCCCCGATCCATCCCCTTGCACCCCACCTTGTCCACCCACCTCCTCTCCCTCCTAATCGAACCCCTATCCGGAAAACCCCCTCTAATTCTTCCTTGTTCGCCGGAATCGAACCGGAGCAATCCGCTGACCACTACCGTCGAGCCGTGGCCAGCTCATAGCAATGGAGGAAAGGGACAAGGGAGGAAGATTCTCCCTTTTTCTTCTCCCCTATTTCCCTTGGGTACTCGCAACGCTCGTGCCCCTCCTAATTTTTACTTTCACTCACTGCAGGGTCGTCGCCATCCACGACCTTGCTCGGTCGCCGCCACCATCCATCGGGGTTCCATTTGGGGACTCCCCTTTCGAACGTTGAGGACACGATGAGCTTGGAGGCGTCTCCGTGATCCTCCTGGTGCAAGGCTAGGTCAAAAGCGACCTCTGGATCTATCTACGGCGGAACTCCGGCGAACCTCCGCCTCGGGTCGCCGTACCCTCTATTTCCACCGCCCATTTCTGGTCGCCGCCGACGGAGGGTGATATGGTCTCCTCGCAAGCGTCGGATCTGCATCCAACAGGTGTCTTTGAACCCATGACCTTTTGATCTCTGCCGGCGATCCGTGATCGGCCGATCGCGTACCGCTTCGGCAGCGCGCGCTGGCCAGCCGGCCGGCCTGCCTTGCGCGGCCCATCCTCCTCGCAGATCTGGCCCGTCTGACTTTTCTGCAGGTTGTTTTATTCTTTTCCCTATAGCTCTATTCCTATCTGTTTCCTTTAATTCGAAATAACAAATTTTAATATGTGAATCTAGCCAAACTAAAAATCACAGTTATAGCTATACAAATTCTTAACCATCTCCAACTTGCAGATCTAGTTTTTGTGTTGTATTTTAGGAGAAATAAAATAAGTGGCAGAAGCACTCATTAACACCTTTTATTTAATAACTTGAGTTTTATGTCTCCAAAACATGCAAACTCGACTGTTCTGAGTAGCCCTTGAAAATTTCTATCTGTGGCAGTTGGCCTTGTGTTGACTTGAGTTGTGGTGTGAAAATGACATGCATGTTAGTTTTAGGTCAGAGAGCACTTCTGTGAATTATTTAATTTTATTGGTGATTGTTTTTCAGGTGTATCCAATTGTGTTGGTTTGCTAGTGACTAGGAGCACCTAATACTAGATTTTCATTATTTTATGAGTTAAAGAATAGGTTTGGTGCATTATTTAGTGTTTTGCCCTTTTCTGCATATTATTGCTATGCCTTTATTAAAATTGTGTGTTATATTGTTCTGATATAAAATTGATTCCTAGCATGTGTAGGGTATTAATTCATGTTTAAGATGTGTCTTGAGTGTTTCACTAGCATGATAGGGTTTGTATGTGAAAACCATGCTTGTTATAGTTTAAATCTCATAGGGTTGTTTTCCTAATAATAATAGGTTAAATTATGTTATTCTTCATATTGGTATAATGAATTGAATAAATGATTTAGTATTGTTTTCCATAGCATAGCTACTGTTATTCTAGCATATTGTTATGTTATGTTAGTTTTTAGATGATTTTCTGCCATAAGTTGTTATTTGCATGCTTAATTTTTGAGGCATTGATTAGGTTGTTATTTTGATATCACTAGAATATCTAGGTGTTGTTTTCTATGTTATTTGCATGCTATCTTATAAATCCATCAAGTTAGAATAAATCTTGTTTAATAATATCTTATGGTTATGCATGTATGCGTGTCTAAATAGCCCCTTTTGCATCTCTAGTTTTAGTGGTCATTTTGCCCCATGATTATTTTCATGTAATGAATGATGCCATGATATGTTTGGTATTTTTTTGTCTCTGTTATTACGTTGCTTAGCTACTGGTTATATTATTTCTCCATGTTTAGAAAAGCATGTGTTGTAATAGGCTTGTAGCATTGCTTGTTACTATTTTCCTGTGCATGTGTAGTTGTTTCTAGATTGTTTTCTTGATATTTTGTTCATCCTCATGAATGACCAGAGAGTCATTTAACCTTAATTGGGCATGATATGAGAGTGGCACACCCACTGAACTCATGCCATATTGGTTGAGGATCCATAGCATCTATTCTAGTGTTATTCATGTGGGTTGTATGTGCATGTTTTGCTTGATGGTGTGCACCCTAGTAATATTGTTTGTGAGTGTACTTGTTTGATGAAATGCTTGTTGTATGTTTACTTTGTGTCAAGTGCTTGCCTTTGTTTGGTTCTGATTGGGTGTTTTCCTTTTTGAGTTTACGACGTTAGATAACGAAGACGGTATTATTCTCCGGAGAGGTTTTTATTGAAACTCTTGTTTATTTCAAGAGCAAGACCAAGTGCCAAGGAAAGCCACTCTAAATGATGGATGTTGTTTTACTTATCATTATCTATCATGCATGCTTTACTTCTGAAGTTTTACAAAAGTTGATTCAAAAACTATTTCCTCAAGTGGACTACACCACTATCTATTTTTTTATGTGCCTAATATGCAATATCCACTATATAATCTTGGTGTTACCAAGCCCTTTAGACATTTTAGTATCATCATTTAATAAACTTAAGTCCCCTAGTAGACATTTTTAACTTGATGTTTTTGGAAAGAAAAAGCTTGGAAAAACCCCGAGGAAAGGCGGGACCTTGTCCGAGGGAGGTTGGTGAAGAAGGAAATGTTTTTCGACTTGTTTTTACAAAAAGGACACATAACCTAGTCTTCGCCGGACAACCAAGCCGTGCTGCCACATTACCCCAATATGGGAACGGGGTCTAGCTAAAAGCTTGTCGGTGTTAGTCTGTGTCTACCTCAATGTGCTATAGGGGTTAGACTCCCCCGAACCGAATTGTCACTAGAAAGGAAAACATGGGACATTCAGAGTATGGGGATTAAGTTCACCACCGGTTGCAACAGTTGGGTCTCCTGTCATGGCGGTGTGTTGTCAGGGGAAACCGGATTGATAAGGCTGACTCACTCGATGCCGGGGAGAACAAACCCAGTTGAAGAGGTAGCCATTTACTAGCGCTTACATAGTGGATAGTTAGGACCAGTTATCTGATGTTTGCATACTGTCTTGGACAGTCCGTGGTTGTTCACGGCGTGTCGTGGGATAATCACGGCAGACGTTACCGGGGGTAACTTATCTTGGGGCAAGACGACTCTGGTGTTTGGGAGAGGGTTTAGCTCAAGGGAAAACATGATGATATGTGATCTGGTAGCCGGCGATCAAGTCGCCGAGTCTCCGATCTAGATATATTAACTCAACTCCCGTATTACACTGGATACTCGATACCTAGCGATATTGCTCTAACTCTTGGATCTTCCTAAACCTAACCCAGGGACCGGCTTATAAAGCATCCGGACCTCCTGGCCTGCTCTCCAAGGCGTACCCTGAATACTACCCGGACACTGCCTACAAAACCCTAAACTTCCTTACCGGCACCCACAGTCCGGGTTACCAGGCCTACGATATTGGGCCTTCTAGAAGCTCCTTTATCCTTAGCCGGGTCTCGCGCAGCGTCCTTTGGGCCGAGTTACACCTTGGCATTGGCCTACCGGGTTATCATCCCTCCATCAGTAGTCCCCAGAATAGCTTGGGCTTCACGGGATTCTCCTTGAAGCGCACGCTATTCCCTGCAAAAATATCAACATTCAAGTTCATAGAGGCCGGATTAGATTGCTTTGATAAACAGCTAGGCCTAACTCCATGGTGGCCATATAGTAACCCGGCTTTCTCCAAGTCTATCGCTTATTTCTCCCGGTCAGTGCCCTGATAATGATGCCAAAGATCCGGCTTACTTCACTTATCTAACCGATCCAAGAATCACGGGAAAGATTTGCCTCACGTCTGTTCCGGATATCCCGTCTAGCACTTAATGCATATCCAGGAAAATCCGGCGGATATCCTTTATCCCGAAATTTCTTGTTATCGCCCGTTGGTCTAGGTTTATCCGTCCGCACGTTATAAATAGGCACCTATGGGATAACCTAACCCTAACGGTCCATTTCTTCTCCCTCTCCTTCACTCCCGCACCCAAGCTCACGGAGCGCCGCCACGGAGTCCTTGCGCACGCCGCCGGAACCAATCCACCGCCGGTTACGTTCCACCACGGCTCGTCCCGCGCCGCCGCCAACCTCCGCCGCCGCGCCCTCGAGCAGCTCGCCGGCAGTCGCAAAGGGTCATTCAAATTGCGCTATTTGCCGTCGCGGCGCTCTACTTCAACCCCATCCGGTAAGCTCCTTGCTCCCTTTGATTTAGCTTTGCAATTTCTCGAATCGACCCAGATTGGATCTTGGTCTTTCGCGGGCCATTTTTTGCCCTGCGCCGGATTAGGCCACCTAGACCCATACTAGTTCATCCAATGGCTTGAATATAGGCTCCACTTCATTCTCATATTACTTGTAGTCGCTAATTTCACCACGAATCTGAAAATGAAATCTCCAATCTAGGCTCGGGCCGCCCAAATTTTCCGCAACAGACTTTGACACTCGGCAGACCCTTTTCTTCCGGTTCATTCATCTGCATTAGATACATGGGCAACCACCCTTCTTCCACGTATGCTTACCAATATGTAAGTACCCCATAATTTCTGTTCTCATACTTAATACTCGGACAATCCATAACTTTCGCTCTTCTCAATGATACCCGGATGATTCTTAGTTTCTTTGTCTAGCTGATACCGCTTGCCTATACTCGGATAATTCGTGATTTCCGAATCTTATGCTTTGTACGTTTGTCTTGTGCTTCGCAGGCTGAACCCATGGCTCCCAAGAAGCAAGGGAAACAGCAGGCCAAAGCCCGGATGACTCAATCGATCTCCGCCAACTGGGCGCGATCCACGGTTACCAAGGCCAAGCTGGAAGAGCTTGCCGAGTTAGGGATCCTCCCCCCCAGAAGGACATCCACTGGAGGGTGCCGGGTGATGAGACCCGGCTCACGCCTGCTGATGACGAGGTAATTTGCTTCGTCGAACATGTGACCCGGGGGTTTCGCCCTCCGGGTCACCCCTTCTTCCGTGAAGTTCTGAGCCATTATGGCCTCCGGGTATTCGACATAGGGCCTAACTCTATGTTGAATATAACCCATTTTATCGTTCTTTCCGAGTCATACTTGTGCACTCCGCCAAGTTTGGCTCTCTTTATCGAACTCTTTCAGTGCAAGCCGTGCCGCGAAAGCGGTGACAGCGCACTTCTTGCTTGCGGCGGGGTCTCTATCCAACACCACAAGAATTCTCCTATGCCAACCCTTACTCTCAATTCCCATGTCAAACATTGGCAACTTTCCTACTTTTACTGCCAAGACACTTCCCCACCCGGCGAGATGAAACTGCCGGGTTATTCGGAGGGTCTCCTCGATATCTCTGAAAACTTCAACGCCTTCACCCCTGACTCGGACAGGGAGGCAATCCAACCCCTCCTTACAAAAATATCCGTCCTTTCCACCCAAGGTCTCCTTGGGCTCAATTTGGTTAAGACATGGGTGGATTTCCGGATCCAGCCTAATTCCATCCGCACCAAGCTGATGTGCGAATACTCGGGGCACGTCAGTGACGCGCTCCGATACTCCTCCAAGAATTATCCATCTTGTGACACCAACAAGACCATCAAGAGCTTCTTGACGGAAAAGTTGGAGGTGATCAAGAACATCGCCGGGTTACCGGCGTTCACCCGGGAAAATCCGGCTCCAGCGGGAAGACCGATACTCGTAAATTTATTCCCACTCCTTGACTTGATACAGCTGTTAGTTCTCACTACCATGTTCTTATCTCAGGCTGATGACGCCTTCTGGAACGTCGAGACCTCCCCTTCTTCCGGAGACCCGGAAGAAGATGAAGAGCCGGCTGACAATGACGAAGGTATTTATCCGAGTCGTGAATCAGCTTTACTTGCATCATTTTCCTCACTCGTCTAACTTTTTCCCTCGATACATACTCGGCTTACAGGGTTGGAGGACGAAGAGGACAAGGACGAGGAGGACCCGGAGGCCACCGAGTCCGATCAAGAAATAACAGTCGGGACCAAACGGAAGGCCAGAGGGGTGGTATCCAAGGTTCCTTTCTCCTATATGTCCTCCAAACCCTACTCCTTTGATAACATGCGCAAACTTAACCATCAATTATCAAACTCATCATACTTGAAGGACCCTCTTCCGGCAAAGCGTAGAAAGACCCGGAGTTCCCCGGGTGACGATCCCCTCAACCCGGGCATCTCCACCTCACCAGTCCACCGCGCCGGTACTCCTCCGCCTCATTCTTCCAACTCCCCTCAGCGTCACCCTTCCCCCAACCATCCACGGGCCGGGCAGTTCCGGGTTCCGCTATCGGTTCCTGTAACAGCTTCATCTGCTTCCAGCAGCGAGCTCCCACCAGATTTCACCATAAACGCCGGGTAAGTCTTCACTATATGATATCCTTATATACTTGATAATTTTCATCCACTGTCGCTAACTATCTCTTTTCTTTTTTCTTTAGTGCCCAAGCCACACTTAGTGACTTGGAGAACATGGGGACGGATAACCGGGAGACGGATGAGCCGGCTGATGATATGGACGCCGCGACTGGCGGCGATGTTGAAGGCAATCAAGAACAAGGCCCCTTTGTTGACCCAGCTCACCAGGCAGCCGGGTCTCCAAAGTCGTCCGAAGAGGCAGTGGACGAGGAGATTGAGATCCTGGACACAAGGGTGAGTTCTCCAAACCCGGACACCCAGACAGTCCGGGTATCAACCCCAAAGTCGGGGAAAGTTCACCCGCCACGCGATCAAGCAGCCGGCTCTTCCGGTGTCAGGCCTAAAGACATGACGTTCTCCCAGATGCTTGATGCCCTGCACACCTTGAGGGCCGATGAAGAAAATATCTTAGAAGCTTTGATAGCTAAACATGAGGTAAATCCGAGCAATATTGCCTGTATCATTATCTAGTCCCCAAGTTCCGAGTGAATTTATTGATAATTTGCTTGGAACTTTGTGGTATAACCGACTGATAGCTTGCTTTTTATCCGGCTAATCCTTCCTTGTGTCCACACAGGCCTTCGTTACCCAATCTGAGAAAGCATTGGCGAAGGCCACCAAGCTTGCTGAGAAGGAGGCGGCTCTGCGCGAGTCGGCTGAAGCTGAAGCTAGGAGGAGCGGGAAGATCACAAGGAAGTATAGAAGGAGGGCTCATGCAGCAGAAGATAAGCTGACGACGCTTTCTGTTCAAATCGCTGATACATATCGTGCTTTGACCGGTATAATTCTTAACTTAATAATCATGATCCGGGTTCTCATTCTGATAAATAGTCGGGTTTCCTTATTCGTTGAGTTTTTTTTTTTGCAGGTCCGGATGAAGTAATCCCGGACGAAGATGACATTGCCAAGTTGAAAACCATCAAGAGCACTATCCGGCAGCTCTGTGCCGGAACCAAGTGGATTCTTGAAGAACTGCGATGGCCGGGTGTTGGGCACGGCAACCTGAAGAAACTGCTGGACGCATGCTCCACTATTCCCGAGTGGATTTGGCATTGGAAGCGCTCGTCCTGCCGGGTTGGAGTAACCCGGGGGCTTGCGCTGGCTAAAGCCTATTTTCCTAAGCTCGAGCCGGCCAAGCTTATGGGCGGGTTTCCGGAATTTAATTACGATGGATCCAAGTTCTCCCCGAAGAATTTCAAGGCCATCCAGAAGGAAGTCCGTCACCCGGCCAGCATGATTGCCGATGGTTTGGACCTTAGTGTCATTATTCCAGCATATGATTCTGACGACAAGGCTATCAAGTCGGATCTTCCCAAGCCATACGATATGCTGGCCCGATGGAAGGCGGAGGCTGCCCAGTTGAGAGAGGAGGCCGCGAAGAAGAAGGCTGAGGCCGATTCTGCGCCTGCTACCTCCACACCAATCGTCCCTCCTCCTGCACGGGCTGGCACTAGTACTGATCCGGATGTTGCTGCTACCAAGAGTACTGAAGGGCAAGCCAAGGAACAAGACCCAGCTGGCAAGGGAAAGGGGAAGATGGATGCCTCAGTCCCGGATGCCGAGTGATACTTGCTATCTGCTGTCATTTCGTATGCGTCAGTCGGCCAATGGGCCCTTTGAACAATTATTTTTGACGGTGCGCATGTGCACCTTTGATACTAGTATCGAGAGTTGTAATGCACTTTAATGCCTTGATATACTTCGTGGCCCTTCTGGCCTTTGGATGGTTTTGATATTTATCTGCCTTTAAGCTTATTTACTCTTGATACTCCGACTTACTTTATGGTTCCTTTTGTGAGACTCGGTTTCCGGGTCTCGTGGGTTTTGACGGGTGAACTTTTCTCTAAGTCCCCAAGTCCCCAAGACTCGGATTTTTGGGTTTTTGTGCTTAATAGCTAGATAACTTGCCTCCTTTTTTTTTCAAAATCCCCAGTCCCCAAGGCCCGGAATTCCGAGTCTGGGGTGTGAGGTTTCTCAAAGAAAACAAATTGTTTCTGCTAAGCCCAAAACCTAGAGCCGTTCCACATAGGTGTTGAAGTTATGCTTGATAGACGTTGAGTTTCCGGTTATTAACCCTGTACTCTGCATAACTTGTGGTTTAGATGACCCTTTTGACTCTCTTGTACTGTAAGCCGGCTTTCGCGTGGATACCATGTTGTTACATCTGTATGAAAACAGGGTCAGGCAAGTCCCATTGGGCATCATGGCTGATTGTAATCGTAAGCGAGCAAATCATGCCACTTTAGTGCGAGTCACATCGATCTTAAGTAAGAAAAGTCAAGAAATTTGGCTCCTTTGTCCGGTTATAAGATTGCAGCCGTACTCGTTTGCGAGTAATCGGCCCTTATAACTCATAGGCATCATGGCCGGGTCTTTGAGTTTGTAACTGTGCTATTCAAGCAATCAGCCCCCAAGACCTAAATATATGCAACATACTAAAGAAATTAATGCACTTAAGAAAACGAGAAATAATACTTACCTGGAAGAAAAAGAAAAACATATCAGAGGAATGAAACTTGATAAAACATGTGAAGAAGATATATTGCTTAACCATCTCTTTATTGATATGAGAAAGTTAGGTCAGCAAGCCGCCTCATTAAAAACCCTCCAGTCCCCTTAGGTACCCTGGATAGGAAAAGAGTGCGTCTGAAACCTGCTGCCTGTTACATCGTTTAATTATTCTTGGGGATCTAGCCCGAGCTAGTGTAATCAATACACATTCTCCACTCGTTGGTCTTTTTCCTTATGAGTACCGGGTTTGCTAACCAACCCGAGGTGGGTACTTCCATGATACAGCCGGCTATAAGTGGCCGTGCAATTTCTTCTCCTATGGCATATTGTTTGGAGGGATCACCCTCGATGAAAGCCACCATCTTTGTGTCATGTGCTGCCTTGAACTTTGCTCTTTCGTCCTCAGTATTCGGTATTTTTAACGCTGTTCCGTCATCCGGGTCTACTTGAGACCGGTAATACTTGAGTTCCTCTTTTCTGCAAGCTTGTTCGGCCATTGCCGCATCTCCTTCATCACACTCAGCCGCTATATCCCGGCTCCCGTGTATGGTGATGGTCTGCTTGGGACCCGAGATTTTTAGCTGTAGATACACATAACACGGCCTAGCCATGAACTTAGCATAAGCCGGCCTTCCGAATAGCGCGTGATAAGGACTGCGCAACTTAACCACCTCGAAATTGAGCCATTCAACCCGGAAATTGTCCTTCGATTCTCCGAAAGCTACCTCCAATGCTATTTTTCCCTCGGGCACGCTGAGTGACCCGGCACTATCCCGTGAAAAACCGTTGAACTCTTTTGCAGCTGAGACTCCTTGAGACCCATGCGTAGAAAGGTTTCCCAATACAAGATATTGATGCTACTTCCACCATCCATTAGGACCTTTTTCAGCTCATAACCATTAACCTGTGGTGCCACCACCAATGCTAAGACTCCCGGGTGTTCTATCCTTTCCGGGTGATCTCTTCTGCTCCATGTTACGTCCTGCTCTAACCATCTCAGGTATCTCGGGACAGCCGAAGAAACTGAGTTTACTGCTTGTTTCAGTATCTTTTTGTCCTTGTTAGAAATTCCTGTGGTATGCACGTTATATTGTCCCAATTGCTTGGGGTTGGCTTGAAAACCTCCAGCTCCCCCTTGGTTTTACCCAGATTTCCGCCTGCCGGGTTACCGGCTTGGGGTGGGCCGTTGCCCGGGTTTCCACCTGGACCCGGTCCTCCTCCCCGACCTGCACCTCGCATGGCCTTGTTTATCTCCTCATTCTTCCATCTCTATAGGTCCGCGCACTGCTCCAATGAGTGGTTAGCCGGCGTACCGTTCCTGCTGTGCTTTGGGTACGCCATTCTGAAGATATCCCAATTGTTACCCGGCCTCGGCGGTCCTTGATAATTTCCTCCGTTATGGTTTCCAGTATTGAAATTTCCTTCTGCCCTAGGTCTCGAAGACCCGGCTTCTGTGCTAGCGACGAACTCGGAGCCTCCCTCAAACGGACGCTTGTTCTGGTTGTTCCCATTGTTACCTCCATTGTTACCCGGCGTTGATCCATTGCCGGTTCTTCCACTATTATTTGTATTTTCTTTTGGTTTCTTGTCATCGACATCCTCTTCTGTAGTATCCGTTGCAGCGTGTTTATTGCATGCATCGATTAGCTCTCCCATCGTAACCTCTGAAGCATTTCGACTAGATTTCATGCGTGTTAACTTTTGCACTAAAGGTATGTACTTGCACGTCTTCGCCATAGCTTGTAGCGCATCTTTGGGCTGAATATCCGTAGATGAGTGTAGTATCTCCATAACCCGTCGCACCCAGCTGCGCGCCGATTCTCCTTTCTTTTGTACACATCGCTCTAAGTCGTCAATAGTAAATAGCTTTCTGCACGTTCCATGAAAATGTTTGATAAATGCGGTTTTTAACTCTTCCCACGACTTGATAGATCCCTCTGGTAGATTATTGAACCATAATTTTGATGCTCCTTCTGACATCATTAAGTACATGAACTTGGCTTGAAGATTTTCAGTTGCGTTGCGAATCGACATGGCCATCTCATAGCTGCTCAACCATGTTTCCGGATCCATAGTCGGCTCATAATTCACCACTTTCCCGGTTCCTTGAATTTATCCGGGTAAGGCTCAGCCCTGATGTTGTCCGACAGGCACTTAGGCCCAGCGAGATTCGTCGGAACTGGCCTCACTCGGGAAACGTGTGATCCTGCGGGAGGTGCGGTTGGGCGCGGTACGGCTGGTGGCCCGTGCACTACAGACCCGGCCGCGGCCCTCCTGGCTCTGGAGCTATCCACGATAGCTTATGCTGCTGATGCTGCTGGTACTGCTTGAACGCGGGGAAGGGGCGGCATTTGCTGCTGCTCCGCCCTCCGTCGTGCTGAACTTGTCTGAATATTGCCGGTATTAGCTCGTTGTTGGCTGACATATGGTGTCCCATGCATCCCGCTTCTGTGATCCGGGTAATTAACTTGCTGTGCTACTGCCGTATGCAATAACATGATCGCCCGTCGGGTCTGCTCCGCATGGGGTGACTCTCTTACGGGGATCTGATTCAATGCTAACGTTGCAACATACACATTGTCCATGGGGTTGTTGTAATGACCTGCTGGCGTGCGAAATCGTGATGGTGGTGGTGGTGGTAAAGTATTTCCGGCAGTGGCTCCAGTCTGCAATGTGGGTAACCCGGCTTGTATTTTTGCCGGCTGTGCTCCTCCAGTTGCAGGTTGTTGTACGGTTCCTTGGTTTGCCGCTGAAATCGGTTGATTCTGAGGTGTGATAAATAGGTTGGTCGGGTTTATAACTCCACCTGTTGCTGGTAACATGGTTTGGTGCCTTTGACGCACCCTGGTTGTCTCTTCTCGGAGCCGGGTTTCCAATGCATCCAGCTCGCGTTGGCGGGTGGCCATCCCCTGCCTTTCTGCTTCTAGTTGCCTTCTATGTTGCTCTAATGCACGGCGGGCTACGTCCAGATCTCTGACACGTTCCGCCGCGTTTTCCGGAGTAGTAACTGTAGCTAAAACGGTTGGATCTAGAATCAAGTTGTTGTTGAATAGGGCCGGGTGTTGCGGGTTTGAAGGACCCGCCCCTGGCGTTCGGTTTGCCAGATATCCAAACATGTTTGGCTGCAACTCACTGTCCTCCGCGTGACTGGTAACTGATGCTGCTTCTCCGTCAACCCGGGTGAGAACCGGGTTTCCGTCAACCGGATCTTGCTGCTGGGCCAGTGTTTGTGCTACTCCGACTGTGGCCGCGGTCACGTTCCCATGATTAAGATTGGTCGCAGGAGCCGTGTAAACCGCAACCTGGCGCACAATGCTTGGCGCGGATTCGTGCACTTCCTCTTCGCTGCTATTTTCCTCATACCGGTTCTCCAGCAGATGCAGGATGGATTCGGTATCATCTTCTCTCATGACCTGGCCACGCGGGGTCCACGCCTGCTCCTCCGGTTGTTCCCTCTTCGTGGGGGGCTCTTCTGTCGGATCTACCGTCCCGACCGACTCTTCTCCATCTGATTGAGCGTAGGTGGCCTCCCCTGACACAGAATCAAATTCGAAATCGTCAGGGATTGAACCGGACGTACGTACCATGCCGACGAAGACGTTGATTTGGCCGATTGTCACGACAGATCCGGATTCGAGCAGATCCGACTCTGGCCCCCAGCCGGAATCGTCCACCATCTTCTCTCCTTCGGGGTCGGTGTAGATCTTGCCGATGACAAGGTTCTCCATGTTCTTCCGAGCTTCTCCCGTGATGTAAACACCCTTGGACATAGGCCCCACGGTGGGTGCCAACTGTCGTGGGATAATCACGGCAGACGTTACCGGGGGTAACTTATCTTGGGGCAAGACGACACTGGTGTTTGGGAGAGGGTTTAGCTCAAGGGAAAACATGATGATATGCGATCTGGTAGCCGGCGATCAAGTCGCCGAGTCTCCGATCTAGATATATTAACTCAACTCTCGTATTACACTGGATACTCGATACCTAGCGATATTGCTCTAACTCTTGGATCTTCCTAAACCTAACCCAGGGACCGGCTTATAAAGCATCCGGACCTCCTGGCCTGCTCTCCAAGGCGTACCCTGAATCCTACCCGGACACTGCCTACAAAACCCTAAACTTCCTTACCGGAACCCACAGTCCGGGTTACCAGGCCTACGATCTTGGGCCTTCTAGAAGCTCCTTTATCCTTAGCCGGGTCTCGCGCAGCGTCCTTTGGGCCGGGTTACACCTTGGCATTGGCCTACCGGGTTATCATCCCTCCATCACGGCGGATGTACTGGATCTTGTGGATTGTGTACACCTCTGCAGAGTAAAACTATTCGGAATAGTCGCATCCTCGGATATGGACAGTTGAATGGCCATGTAGCTATCATTATGTCAATGTTTTCGAAAAGCTGGAAAAGTGTTCTGGAATTTGTACCTGGGAGGTACGTGGCAAGGGAAAGACTGTACCTTTGAGGTACTGGAAAAATGATGTTTTTGAAGTTGTGATCTCCCAAGAAGTTTTGCAAGGAGAAATGCTTTCTTTAGTGAGAACGCTTTATCAAAACCTTGTGGACATGCTATATCTACAAGAGAAATAAAATATCTTTTGAAGTATCTTCTTCAACAACGAAAAATAAAACTTGTGCAACCATGATATGTCTTCAATTCATCATGGCTAGATGAACCTTAATTACAGCCTTCCTACCACCTATATATATATATATATATATATATGCATACTTGCATGTTTAGCTTTCATTTGGGGTGTCTTGCGAGTACATTCCAATGTACTCACAATGGTTTCGTCCCTGGCTATTGTCTTAGCCAGACTTTGAGGAGAAACCTGGAGGACCTGAAGAAGATGGTTTCGCTGACGACTGTGCGATCTAGGAACGTCTCCGAGTCAGTAGCCTGTAGGTAGTCAAGGCATGACTTGGTTTTACCACGAGTGTGTTTTGTAGACTTCCGATGTTCTTGTGTGTGTTCCTGTCATGCGTGGCAGTTGTTTTTCAACTGTGTCATGTGACCAGTTGTGTAAGCCGTGTATTCTTGTAGTGGATGTTGCAATCTGCAATGCCAATTCGAGTATGTTGTTCATGACTAACTGATCATGGGATCGTGAATGTATGCATACTGGAGGTCTCGGACTGCTAGTCTGGGGTCCCCACAACTCTTTTGGCAAAAACCTTTTTGAAAATGTTTTTATTTTTGAAGAAACCCAAAGGCCAAGTTTTGAGAAAACAAAAGATAATTTCCAAAACTATATGAAAAGTATTTTGGATCTAATCAGCTCCAACCTGTTTTCAACCAAGATGTTTTTGCAAGTATTTCAAAAACTCCTTCTCACTTCCTTCTTTTGCAAAAATAATAAGAGGGGACTATCTTACCCCTATGTTTTACCTCAATTATACTCTGTTGGAAATAACAACTTTTGATCTGAATCTCTTTACAAAATCATTTGTCATGGTATGTCTTGATCACTACCTATAATTAACACTTGAGAAAATATCCTGAAAATTAAATAGAAGAACTCAGTTGCTTGAGTTATCTTATGTGTCTTGTTATTTTATCTGCTTGTTGTGTGATTTTATCTTGTGTTTGCTTGGAAGTATTTATTTCTGTTTGTTGATATTTGTGTGTTGTTTTAAAGAGAATAAAACCTAGTAATAACAAGATCAAACATCAATTTCATATTCCATCATAATTATGTTACATCTTTGTTTTTCTCTTAAAGACTTCCAACTTTGGAGACATGTTTCTATGGAAAATCCTGAGCTAATCATGAATGCACCATCATACATCTCATTGTCTATATGTATGTTTGTATGGATATTGAAACTCTTTGGTATCATCTTTCAAAGTCCTTTTGAAGACGTCCCCAAAATATTGATCATATCTCCTTTATTATGAAGCACTTTGTCCATGTTACTCCAAATCACTCCTTATTGTTTTCAGGCCCAATGAACCTACCCTTGTCATATCCATGACCTATACATCACCTCCATATAGTCCATTTATTTTCCAATGGCCATTTAATTATTCTTCTCTCATGGTTTTTAGCCTATTAAAGAAACACCTATTTTCACACTTTTCCACTTGGTGCCTCAAATATTTTCAAAAGAGTTGCTTGTTAAAAATCACTTTTGAGACCTATATTACATACTCTCTCATCCCAGCTCAAAAATATTTGTTTTAAAAGAATTTTACTATTTATTATTTTCCATTTTCCAAAAGACCAGAAATGGACTTTAAAATATTTTGTGAAGAAAAGTATTTCCTAAAATCTTGGAAAAATTACCCAACATGCCTATGGTGATGTGGGACTTATTTATGGAAAACAATTTGCAAGTTGTGTTGAAAATTTTGGAGAAAACATTTAAAAACTGTTTCTTCCCTTTTTGAATTTCCAAAACTTTGTGAAAGAAATATTTTAAGAAAACCTTGAGACCACCACCCCTAGACTCCATTTTTCATCCTCTATACAAGGGACATGATTTTTCACCTATGTTCCATTCAACATTCTGGTGAAAACAAGCAAAAACCACTTCTGTTATTCCTGGACACTGTTGAGAGCATGCTTGTTCTGGTCATCCCTCTCTCTCTCCCTTCCTCTCTCCTGCACCTGGCCAGTGGCTTTTAATACCTCAACACCCTAGACATGGTCTACTTACTCCTTTACCTTCCTATCACAGCCACCAACAAATGGACAAGGGAGTGATCACCACCCCATTTTCTCATCCACCACCACAGTGCACCACAGTGCACCACAGGGAGAAACCTTGCGCCAGCAGCCTCCTATAGCCTCCTGTGACTCCCTGGCGAGAGCCCTCCCTCTCTACTTGTCCTCTTCATCCTACCCGTGAGCTGGCCATGGCTCCCAGGATGCGCTCGCCACGTCCCTCGTGTTCTGACACCTGGGGCGCATGCCCGAGCTCAAGACCACTTCAACCAGCTCTACAAGCCTTCCAGAAACCTACTCATGATCCTCATTTGCCCTAGGTCGATGTCCTTCTCACTCTAATCTCCGTCGAACACCTGCGGGTGGAAGTGGGGAGCTCCGTTTTCCACTCGTCTCGGACCTCCTCCTCCCTTTCCCTCTAGACAGGAGGAGACTCTCTCCGTGGCATATCCTCTGCGCAGGTTCCTTCCAGCTGAGCTTGGCGTGGACAGTGCTCCTCCCGGTCCGCCATGGATGCAGATCACCGAGCTCGTCTCCAGATCGATACAAAGGGCCTCTGCCTCTATTGTTTCCTCCTTTGTACAGGATTCGCCCCCAATCTCATATCTCTCGCATTAATTTTGCTTCCTGTCCATCGAAGGGAAGGCGCCATCCCCGACCCTGCTCAGCCGATGCTGGACCCCGTGGAGACCCGACGCAGATACTTTCCCTGCATGTGTGACTGGGGGCGTGTAGTTCACTTCGCCTCCCGCTTCCGATTGGTGCAGGTCTCGCTTCCGGGGAAGGTCCGTAACCACCTACGGCGAAACTCCGGCGACTGCTCCGTCGCTCCTTCTATTTCCGCCGCCAAGGAATGGTCGTCGCCGGCCGCAGACGACGTGGCTCCATCCCGAGCGTCAGATCCCTATCCGACGGGAGCTTACCCCTTCGCCCAGCGTCTCGTTGATGGGCGGGCCAGACGCAGCCCAACTTCGCGTTTGAATCCTTCCCGCGCGGGAGAGCGCCTAGCAGGTTCGCCCAGCGAGCAGATCTGGCCTATTTCTTCTCTAAAGGTTGTTCTTTTTCATTTTCCCTGTAGATCCAGATCTGTCTATTTACTTTAATTCAAAATAAAATATTAACAAGTGAATCTTGCCAAACTAAAAATCACAGTGATAGATCTACTTTTTCGTAACCATATCCAACTTGCAGATCTAGTTTTTGAGCTGTATTTTAGGAGAAATAAAATAAATGGCAGAGGCACTCATTAACACCTTTATTTAATAACTTGAGTTTTATGGATCTAAAACTTGCAAACTCAACTGTTCTGAGTAGCCCTTGAAAATGTCCAGCTGTGGCAGTTGGCCTTGTGTTGCCTTGAGTGGTGGTATGAAAATGACATGCAAGTTAGTTTTAGGACAGAGAGCACTTCTGTGAATTGTTTAATTTTATTGATGATGTTTTGATGTGAACCCACTTGTGTTGGTGTGCTAGTGACTAGGGGCACCTTATACTAGATTTTCGAGATTTTAGGAGTTATAGAATAGGCTTGGTGGATTATTTAGTAAATAGCCCTTTTCTGTCTATTATTGCTATGCCTTTATAAAATTGTGTGTTATCTTGATTCTGTTATTTGATTCCTAGCATGTGTAGGTTATTAATACATGATTGATATGTGTTTTGAGTGTGACACTATCATGTTAGGACTTGTGTGTCAAAAACCATGGTTTTTAGGATTTTATTCTCATAGGATATTTTCCTAGTAATAATAGCTTAAATTATGTTATTTTTCATATTGGTTTGATGACTTGAATAAATACTTTAGTATTGTTTCCCATAGCATAGCTACTGTTATTCTAGCATATTATACTTGCTTGCATGCTTGAGTGAGCTCTAGATCAAATTTTCATGCTATGTTAGTTGTATATGATCTTCTGCCATAAGTTGATGTTTGCATGCTTAATTTTTGAGGCATTGATTAGATTGTTATTTTGACATTACTAGCATGTCTAGGTGTTTTTTTCTCTGTTATTTGGATGTTATCTTACAGATCCATCTTGTTAGAGTAAATCATGTTTGATGATCTATTACTGTTATGCATGTATGCATGTCTAAATGGCCCCTTTTGCATCTCTAGTTTTAGTGGTCTTTTTGCTCCATGATTATTTTCTTGTATGGAGTGATGCCATGACATGTTCGGTATTGTTTTGTCTCTGTTGTTAGGTTGTTTAGCTACTGGTTATATTATTTATCCATGTTTAGAAAAGCATGTGTTACTATGGGCTTGTAGTATTGCTTGTTAATCTTTTCCTATGCATGTGTATGTGTTCCTAGGTTGTTTTCATGTTATTTTGTTCATCCTCATGAATTACCAGAGAGCCATTTAACCTTATTTGGGCATGATATGAGAGTGGCACACCCACTGAACTCATGCCATTTTGGTTGAGGATCCATAGCAAATGTTCCAGTATTATTCATGTGAGTTGTCTGTGTATGTTTTGCTGGTTGGTGTGCACCCTAGTAATATTTTTTGTGAGTGTACTTGTTTGATGAAATGCTTGCTATATGTTTACTTTTTCCAAGTGCTTGCCTTTGTTTGGTTCTAATTGGGTGTTTTCCTTTTTGAGGTTACGGCGTTAGATAACGGAGACGGTATTATTTCCCGGAGAGGTTTTTATTGTAACTCTTGTTTATTTCAAGAGCAAGACCAAGACCAGTGCCAAGGCAAGCCTCTTTAAATGCTTGCTATTGTTTTACTTATCATTATCTATCATGCATGTTTTACTTTTGAAGTTTAATAAAGTTTGATTCAAAAACTATTCTTTTAAGTGGACTATGCCACTATCTATTTCAGGTTCTATTTTGCTATATCCACTTTATAATCTTGGTGTTACCAAGCCCTTTAGATATTTTAGTATCCTCACTTCATTCACGTAAGTCCCCTAGTGGACTTTTTAACTTGATGATTTAGGAAAGCAAAAGCTTGGAAAACCCCGAGGAAAGGTGGGACCTTGTCCGAGGGAGGTTTATGAAGAAGGAAATGTTTTTGACTTGTTTTTCCCAAAAATGACACATAACCTAGTCTTCGCCGGACAACCAAGCCGTGCTGCCACATTACCCCAATATGGGCACGGGGTCTAACTAAAAACTTGTCGGTGTTAGTCCGTGTCTACCTCAATTTGCTATAGGGGTTTGAGTCCCCCGAACCGAATTGTCGCCTGAAAGGAAAACATGGGACATTCAGAGTGTGGGGATTAAGTTCTCCATCGGTTGCAACAGTTGGGTCTCCTGTCATACGGCGGTGTGTTGTCAGGGGAAACTGAATCGATACGGCTGACTCACTCGGTGCCGGGGAGAACAAACCCAGTTGAAGAGGTAGCCATTTACTAGCGCTTCCATAGTGGATAGTTAGGACCAGTTATTTGATGTTTGCATACTGTCTTGGACAGTCTGTGGTTGTTCATGGTGGATGTACTGGATCTTGTGGATTGTGTACACCTCTGCAGAGTAAAACTATTCATAATAGCCGCGTCCTCGGATATGGACAGTTGAATGGCCATGTAGCTAGCATTGTGTCAGTGTTTTCAAAAATCTGGAAAGTGTTTTGGAATTGTACCTCGGAGGTACGTGGAAAGGGGATGATTGTACCTTTGAGGTACCGGTAAATGATGATCTTGAAGATGTGATCTTCCAAGAAGTTTTGCAAAGAAAAACTTTCTTTTATTTAGAATGCTTTATCAAAACCTTGTGGGCATGCAATATCTACAAGAGAAATAAAATATCTTTTGAAGTATCTTCTTCAACAAAAACAACTTAAACTTGTGCAACCATGATCTGTCTTCAATTCATCATGGCTAGTTGAACCTTAATTAAAGCCTTCCTACCACCTATATATATGCACACTTGCATGTTTAGTTTTCATTTGGGGTGTCTTGCGAGCACATTCCAATGTACTCGCAGTGGTTTCCTCCCTGGCTATTGTCTTAGCCAGACTTTGAGTAGAAACCCGGAGCACCTGAAAAAGATGGTGTCGCTGACGGCTGTGCGAACTAGGAACGTCTCCGAGTCAGTAGCCTGTAGGTAGTCAAGGCGTGACTTGGTATTACCACGAGTGTGTTTTTGAAAACTTCCGCTGTTTTTAGTGTGTGTTCCTTCCCTGCGTGGCAGTTGTTTTCAACTGAGTCATGTGACTAGTTGTGTAAGCTATGTATTCGTGTAGTGGATGTTGTAATCTGCAATGCCAGCTCGAGTATGTTCTTCACGACAAACTAATCTTGGGATCATGAATGTATGCATACAGGAGGTCTCGGACTGCTAGTCTGGGGTCCCCACAGAGTTGGTATCAGAGCCATCTTGACTTTAGGAGACCTTAGTTTAGCATGGACGTCAGATAGGAAATAAAAATAATTTGGTAAAAACTATATTACTGCCTAAAATGATTTCCTTCTGAAGACCTCAACATCAGAGTGAATGCTACACTAATACTGAAGACCTGTTACAACCTCCAGCACTGAAGTGATCTCACCGTCAAGTCTTTTTCAACCCAAAACAAGATGAAGGGAATCCTCGAGATCAGACGACCCTGCCAAGTATCAAGCTCAAAAACTACAATCTACAACGATTTTAACAACATGAAGGCTTCAACCACTCTGGTTGACTCAGACCCATAGGATTTGTTAGGTTTTGCTCAGTTGTTTTGATTGAGCTACCCGTTCTTCATCGATCCTAGACGGTTGCTGGTGCTTAAAGTACATGGTTTGCTTTTGACTGAGTGATGCTTGCTAAATTAATTGTGTTTGTTGGATTGCCTTGCTCTGTTCTTATTGAGTAGTTTTTCCACAACTCTGTTTATCAGTATGAAAAACTTGCCTCTTTAATCTTTTTGCACCTGTGTTTCAACGTCTTAACAAGTTAGTGCACCCACATCCCTCTGTTTTTTCCCAACACCCCAGAAGCATAAGAAGAATCATTTCAGAGCTACAATTTTCACTGGAACTTCAAAGGGATACCTGATTCGAGGGATACCATTGCACCTGACAAAGGAAAGTTTCAGAAAGTAACACCTACTCCGGTGTAGAAACTAACATTGCCTAGCCCTCGCTGGCTGGAACCTGGTCTGACGGTGAGCCAGTCTCACCTGACACCGAGCACCGAGTCAGGCGACGGCGGAGCCCCTTGAGTCTTCCTGGCCTTTTGCAACCAGCTTGGACCTCCACAACCTCAGCCACCGGCGCCACCCGCTCGTTCTTCTTCCACCACGGTCTCACTCCTGGCGCCAGACCACCAGTCGTAGATGCCCCAGACGATGCAGACCACAGCTACCACGATCACAGTGACCCATCCCACCAGGCCACAGCTGAAGAACAACACGATGACGAAGTGCTCCAGGGGATTTGCTCGCTCTAGCAGGGTGACGTACTCCTTGAATAAATCATCGATGAGCTGAGAAATGAAACCCATTGTGTGGTGCGATTTAGTGAACCTCGACGACTCCTTTTATAGCAGCAGGAGCAGAGCCCTCTCCTCCATTGAGCACTACGCGGGAAAATCCGAAGAATCCAGTTGTAGTGCTTGCAAATGGCGTGAAATCACCGAGGCATCCCTCCACCAAGTGGCCGAAGAATCGACATGTCGCACTCACAGCAGTCTTATCGCGGGGTGTCAGCCCACCATAGCTCACAGTGTGCGGGACGCCTTGATGCCAAGGGTGTCCGCACAAGGAGAGAAGGCCAGGTAAGAAGAAGAAGAAGAAGAAGAAGAAGAAGAAGAGAAGAGAGAAGGGCATCGACTGCCAAGTGGGCCTGGTCCCACACGTCGGTGAATGACTCCAGAAAAACTCCGGGTGTACCAAGCTTCTAAATCTCTTTCAAATCGTGAGAAAAATCTTGACAAGATCACTAGTTGTTTGTAGATTCTACCCTACACAACTAGGTCTCTGTGACCCCCCCCCCCCTTTGTGAGTATCCAGTCTTATCTTCATACTTGGAGCAAAATTTTGGTTTTCTTAAAACCTGAGAAAAATTAAAAATTTGGTTAAAACGATTTTTGTGTTTGTTGTTTGATAAGAAAACCCTCTTCCTTGTTTTCCCTTGCGAATCTCGAGGACGAGATTCATTTTAAGGGGGGAAGACAGGAAAAACTTGTTTTCAATAACCCATAAATCAGGGCCAACAAAAACTTTTTCATATGTTTGACTAATTCTTGTGTTTCTTTTCTGTTTGCTTGTTGATTGTGTTTTTGTTTTTGTTTGTTAACAGCTAGCATTAAAACCAATGATCATAACTTTATTAAAACACA
This sequence comes from Alopecurus myosuroides, assembly GCA_028641055.1. Classification (NCBI taxonomy): domain Eukaryota; kingdom Viridiplantae; phylum Streptophyta; class Magnoliopsida; order Poales; family Poaceae; genus Alopecurus; species Alopecurus myosuroides. Next base: position 181,766,931 of record CM054060.1, on the reverse strand, counting down.
ACCCTTGTGATCAAGTCAAGACAAGAAAGCTTATCATCTTCATCCATCACACTCTTTTGGCAAAAACCTTTTTGAAAATGTTTTGATTTTTGAAGAAACCCGAAGGCCAAGTTTTGAGAAAACAAAAGATAATTTCCAAAACTATATAAAAAGTATTTTGGATCTAATTAGCTCCAACTGTTTTCAAGTATTTCAAAAACTCCTTCTCACTTCCTTCTTTTCCAAAAAACAATAAGAGGGGACTACGTTACCCCTGTGTTTTACCTCAATTATACTCTGTTGGAAATAACAACTTTTGAGCTGAACCTCTTTACAAAATCCTCTTGTCATGGTATGTCTTGATCACTACCTATAATTAACACTTGAGAAAATATCCTGAAAATTAAATTGAAGAACTCAGTTGCTTGAGTGATCTTATGTGTCTTGTTATTTTATCTGCTTGTTGTGTGATTTTATCTTCTGTTTTCTTGGAAGTATTTATTTCTGTTTGTTGATGTTTGTGTGTTATTTTAAAGAGAATAAAACCTAGTAATAACAATATCAAACATCAACATCATATTCCATCATAATTATGTTACATCTTTGTTTTTCTCTTAAAGACTTCCAACTTTGGAGACATGTTTCTATGGAAAATCCTGAGCTAATCATCAATGCACCATCATACATATCATTGTCTATATGTATGCTATCCATAAAAAATGTTATTTTGGATATTGAAACTCTGTGGTATTATCTTTCAAAGTCCTTTTGAAGGCATCCCCAAAATAATGATCATATCTCCTTTATTATGAAGCACTTTGTCCATCTTACTCCAAATCACTCCTTATTGTTATCAGGCCCAATGAACCTACCCTTGTCATCTCCATGACCTATACATCACCTCCATATGGTCCATTTATTTTCCAATGGCCATTTAATTATTCTTCTCTCCTGGTTTTTAGCTTATTAAATAAACACCTGTTTTCACACTTTTCCACTTGGTGCCTCAAATATTTTCAAAAGAGTTGCTTGTTAAAAATAACTTTTGAGACCTATATTATTTACTCTCTCATCCCAGCTCGAAAATATTTTTTTTAAAAGCATTTTACTATTTATTATTTTCCATTTTCCAAAAGTCCAGAAATGGACTTGAAAATATTTTGTGAAGAAAAGTATTTCCTAAAATCTTGGAAAAATTACCCAACATGCCTATGCTGATGTGGGACTTATTTATAGGAAAAAAATTGCCAGTTGTGTTGAAACTTTTGGAGAGAACATTAAAACTATTTCTGCCCTTTTTGAATTTCCAAAATTTTGTGAAAGAAATATTTTTAGAAAAACCTTGAGACCACCACCCCTAGACTCTATTTTTCATGCTCTATCCAAGGGACATGATTTTTCACTTATGTTCCATTCAACATTCTGGTGAAAACAAGCAAAAACAAATTCTGTTATTCCTGGACACTATTGAGAGCAAGCTTGTTCTGGTCATCCCTCTCTCTCTCCCTTCCTCTCTCCTGCACCTGGACAGTGGCTTTTAATCCCTCAACACCCTAGACATGGTCTACCTACTCCTTTCCCTTCCTATCACAGCCACCAACAAATGGAAAAGGGAGTGATCACCACCCCATTTTCTCATCCACCACAACAGTGCACCACAGGGAGAAACCTTGCGCCAACAGCCTCCTATAGCCTCCCGTGACTCCATGGCGAGAGCCCTCCCTCTCTAGTTGTCCTCTTCCTCCTACCCGTGAGCTGGCCATGGCGCCTAGGACGCGCTCGCAACGTCCCTCGCGTTCCGACACCTGGGGCACATGCCCGAGCTCAAGACCACGTCAACCAGCTCCACAAACCTTCCAGAAACCTACCCATGATACTCATTTGCCCCAGCTCGATCTCCTTCTCCCTCTAATCGCCGTTGAACACCTGTGGGTGGAAGTGGGGAGCTCCATTTTCCACTCGTCTCGGTCCCCCTCCTCCCTTTCCCTCTCGACAGGAGGAGACTCTATCTGTGGTTTATCCTCCGCGCAGGTTCCTTCCAGCTGAGCTCGGTGTGGACAGTGCTCCTCCCGGTCCGCCATGGATGCAGCTCTCCGAGCTCGTCTCCAGCTCGATACAGAGGGCCTGTGCCTCTCTTGTTTCCTCATTTGTACTGGATTCACCCCCAATCTCATATCTCCCGCATTAATTTTGCTTCCTATCCATCGCAGGGACGGCTCCCTCCCCGACCCCGCTCAGCCGCCGCCGGACCCCGTGGAGACCCGACGCAGATGTTTTCCCTGCATGTGTGACTGGGGGCGTGTAGTTCGCGTCACCTCCCGCTTCCGATTGGTGCAGGTCTCGCTTCCGGGGAAGGTTCATAGCCACCTACGGCGAAACTCCAGCGACCGCTCCGCCGCTCCATCTATTTCCGCCGCCAGGGAATGGTCGTCGCCGGCAGCATACGACAAGGCTCCATCCCGAGCGTCAGATCCCGATCTGGCGGGAGCTTACCCCTTCGCCCAGCGTCTCGTTGATGGGCGGGCCAGAACGTGGCCCAACTTCGTGTTTGAATTCTTCCCGCGCAGGAGAGCGCCCAGCAGGCCGGCCCAGCGAGCAGATCTGGCTTGTTTCTTCTCTGAAGGTTGTTCTTTTACTTTTTCCATGCAGATCAAGAGATGTATGTTTACTTTAATTCAAAAAAAAGTTAACAAGTGAATCTTGCCAAACTAAAAATCAAAGTGATAGATCTACTTTTTCTTAACCATATACAACTTGCAGATCTACTTTTTGAGTTGTATTTTAGGAGAAATAAAATAAATGGCAGAGGCACTCATTAACACCTTTTATTTAATAACTTGAGTTTTATGGATCCAAAACTTGCAAACTCAACTGTTCTGACTAGCCCTTGAAAACTTCCATATGTGGCAGTTGGTCTTGTGTTGCCTTGAGTTGTGGTATGAAAATGACATGCAAGTTAGTTTTAGGCCAGAGAGCACTTCTGTGAATTGTTTAATTTTATTGATGATGATTTTTTATGTGAATACACTCGTGTTGGTGTGCTAGTGACTAGGGGCACCTTATACTAGATTTTCATGATTTTAGGAGTTCAGAATAGACTTGGTGGATTATTTAGTAAATAGCCCTTTTCTGTCTATTATTGATATGCCTTTACTAAATTGTGTGTTATCTTGTTTCTGTTATAAAATTGATTCCTAGCATGTGTAGGTTATTAATACATGATTGATATGTGTTTTGAGTGTGACACTATCATGTTAGGACTTGTGTGTGAAAAACCATGGTTGTTAGGATTTTATTCTCATAGGATATTTTCCTAGTAATAATAGGTTAAATTGTGTGATTTTTCATATTGGTTTGATGACTTGAATAAATGTTGTAGTATTGTTTCCCATAGCATAGCTACTGTTATTCTATCATATTATACTTTCTTGCATGCTTGAGTGAGCTCTAGATCAAATTGTCATGCTATGTTACTTTTAGATGATCTTCTGCCATAAGTTGTTGTTTGCATGCTTAATTTTTTAGGCATTGATTAGATTGTTATTTTGACATTACTAGCATGTATAGGTGTTTTTTTCTCTGTTATTTGGATGCTATCTTACAGATCCATCTTGTTAGAATAAATCATGTTTGATGATCTATTATTGTTATGCATGTATGCATGTCTAAATGGCCCCTTTTGCATCTCTACTTTCAGTGGTCTTTTTGCTCCTTGATTATTTTCTTGTATGGAGTGATGCCATAAAATGTTTGGTATTGTTTTGTCTCTGTTATTAGGTTGTTTATCTACTGGTTATATTAATTCTCCATGTTTAGAAAAGCATGTTTACTATGGGCTTCCAGTATTTCTTGTTAATCTTTTCATATGCATGTGTATGTGTTCCTAGGTTGTTTTCATGTTATTTTGTTCATCCTCATGAGTGACCAGAGAGCCATTTAACCTTATTTGGGCATGATATGAGAGTTTCACACCCACTGAACTCTTGCCATTTTGGTTGAGGATCCATAGCATTTGTTCCAGTATTATTCATGTGAGTTGTCTGTGCATGTTTTGCTCGTTGGTGTGCACCCTAGTAATATTTTTTGTGAGTGTACTTGTTTGATGAAATGCTTGTTGTATGTTTACTTTTCCCAAGTGCTTTCCTTTGTTTGGTTCTGATTGGGTGTTTTCCTTTTTGAGGTTACGACGTTAGATAACGGAGACGGTATTATTTCCCGGAGAGGTTTTTATTGTAACTCTTGTTTATTTCAAGAGCAAGACCAAGACCATGGCCAAGGCAAGCCACTCTAAATGCTTGCTGTTGTTTTACTTATCATTATCTATCATGCATGTTTTACTTTTGAAGTTTTACAAAAGTTTGATTCAAAAACTATTCTTTTAAGTGGACTATGCCACTATCTATTTCAGGTTTCTATTTTGCTATATCCACTTTATAATCTTGGTGTTACCAAGCCCTTTAGATATTTTAGTATCCCCACTTCATTCACTTAAGTCCCCTAGTGGACATTTTAACTTGATGTTTTTGGAAAGCAAATGCTTGGAAAAACCCCGAGGAAAGGTGGGACCTTGTCCGAGGGAGGTTTATAAAGAAGGAAGAGCCCGAAACTCCCAGATCTGACGAAACTGGGGGAATCTTGCCAAGAGGAGGGACCTACCATTTTCTTGGGTGTTCTCTGGGCCTAACCTAACAAAACCAAGTAGTTGGTTCCACTTTGCTACCCCATTCCGCCTAACGTAGAGGGGCCAGAACGGCAGTTCCATATTTTCGCCCAGCGTATGACATACCATGTGTGTTAGAGTGTGTCATGGGTCTTGGATGCCCAAGATTCCCTCGCTCTCTTTGTTAGGTCGTGCTTCACCGGCGTCAGATTCTCTTCGCATGTTCGAGGACTACTTAGAGACCGAAACTCCTGGATTTAATGCAACTGGGGAAATCTTTCCAAGAGGTTGGCGTACCATTGTCTTGGGTGTTCCTTGGGCCTAACCTAACAAAAGCAAGAAATTGGTTCCAATATTCGCCCATCCGGGCTATGGTTTCTCCGGGGGGGGCTCCGGATCGTCTGAATGCCACGAAATCCCATGGTATGACATATCGTGTGTATTAGAGTGTGGAATGGGTCTTGGACGCCCAAGATTCCCTCAGTCTCTTTGGTATGGCTTCACCGGCGTCAGATTCTCTCTAGCGGGTTCCATCACTATACTTAGAGCCCGAAATTCCCGGATATGGCAGAACGGGGGAAATATTGCCAATAGGTGGGACCTAACATTGTCTTGGGTGTTCCTTGGTCCTAACCTAACACAACCAAGCAACTAGTTCCACTTTGCTACCCCTTCCGGCTCATCAGGAGGGTCCAGAACGGCAGTTCCATCCTTTTTCTCCTACGAGCATAGGGCTTCTCCGGAGAGGGGCTCAAGAGCGTATGAATCCCACCCAAGCCTAGGGTATGCTATACCATGTGTGTTAGAGTGTGGCATGGGTCAACAAATCAATGTTTGGAAATTGGGGGCTTTGGAGTGTCGAAATCCTACGTAAGCCATGGTGGATCCCTAATAATATTTTATAAATGGGTGGTGATAGGTGGGAAGGGCCAATATCCTAGTCATAGGTGTGACCGGTTTCACCGACATCACATAGGAAGGTTATGCATTACCTAGGGGGGAACCATCGATGCTCCCCTTCAGGGGAATTGCAGGGAATCTTGTTACAAGTAGATCTAGATTTGGGTTATCCGTGTAACTATGGCCTAACTTAACAGAACCATGCAAAAAAGAACAGTGGTCTACCCCCTTTTCGACACCGGTGATAGGTATAGACAAAAAAGTTGACTAGCATCCAACGGCTAGCAAAGTTTAAGCCACCTATCAACATGTAGTAGTATTCCACATAATTGACCCTTTTCAGGATTTTAGGTCAAATACTTTCGGGATTTATTTACAATCTTTAGTACTAAATAATTGCATAAATGCTCAATTTTCGTAAGCCACCCATCAGCATCGGGACGGCTAGCAAAGTTTCCCGCAGTTCCACCAAAATTTTGCGTCGCTCCGAAAAATTCGCGCCAGGACAGCCCGCCCAAATTTTTTCGTGCAAGGATATTTTACTTCTCAGCCCTCCCGCACACAACTGGCAACCTTTAGCCTGGAGGGCATTTCTGTAATCGTTCTAAAACCCTGCCTTATCCCCTCGATCGACCCTCTCGCCAAAAGAGAAAGCCACTACTTCAAAATATCCACTCCCCCTTGTCCTCCCAAAACATATCCTCTGTTCCCCCGTTCTCACACCTCGCCGTATACTTGCCAGAACTCCCTCGTCGCCGTCGACATCGCCCTCCAGATCTGCCACATCACCGGCCTTTTCACTGTCCAGATCCGCCACCTCGCCGTTGTGGTTGTTTGTCTGTTACATCGTCTCCAACCTTGTCGTACGTTATCTTCCCCCTCGCCGCCGTACTCGCCGGTCAGCCACCTTGAAGCGGTGTTCGCCGATCAGCCACCGACCTTGCCGTACATACAGATCTGCCACCTCGTCTCCAACCTCGCCGCAACATCACCGTCAATGTCTGCAAGCACGCTGAAACGAGTGAAGATTGAAGGCGAGAAAGGAAACAAGACAGAAGGCCCTGAAGCCGCAGGCAACTATTATTTCTAAATTGCTTATCTATTTAACTGTATGTTTGATGATTCCTTATTATCCTGCTTAGGTTCGATGCAGTTAATCTTTCTAAATTGGTTGTCTGTTTAATCGAATGTTCGATGCTTCATTATTATCCTAATTATACTGCTAATGTTTGATGCAATAAATTTCTCTAAACGGTTTCTTGTAACGGAAATAGGAAGGGGGGCCTTCTTGCTTGGTAAAACTTTGCTCATTTGCAGCAATCTAGCTTGTATACTACGTATTAGGTTTAAGGTCACTTTGCTTGTGATCCTATCAGTCTTAGTTAGGATCAGAAATTATATTACTTGCATTGGACTGTTCTTACAAGATGAGTGCCTTAATTTTTGATGATGTATTAGGTTCTTATGAAGTGTTATATTTGTTGTTTACTTTGAGTTCTTTATTCATGTTAGGATCGCCACTACACCCTATTGAAGAAGAGCGTGCCAGAACTATCATGGCAAACAATGCAAAGATGCATGAACTGCGCGTAAAGCCAGCAAGTTTTCTTTCATGTCCTACTGTACCCCCCCCCCCCCAAAAGACCAGGAAGAAAGACTCTGGATCTCAGTACATGCATGTGTATGATGTTGAAGAGGTATCAGATGCCACTGAAGCATACGTGTCATATCAATCACTATCCAGCGTGAACAATGAGCTGGAGGTTATTCCCTAACCCGGTAGCTCAACATTCTTTCATGATATCGCAACAACTAGGGTGCAACTTTCTTATCTTGTGTTGAACTGTTTGATCAATGTGGCGCCATATATTTTGTGCTACTTCCTCTATTCCATACTATAAGACGTTTTGGCAAGCTAATTAAGGTCGTGAAATCCTCTTATAGCAATTAAGGCTGTCGTTGTCATTTCAACATGGTTTCCATCTATCTTACTCACATGCTTGACACCTGCTATTCCATCTATGCTTCTCATCTGCTAGTTCATTACACACACAGTTGGTTGATTATAATCTGCTACTAGTTTTCATCAATTTTTTGTACAAGCTTGTCATCTGCTATTTTCATCTATCTTCCTCACATGCTTGACACCTTCTATTTCATCTATGCTTCTCATCTGCTAGTTCATTACACACACCGTTGTTTGACTATAATCTGCTAGTTTTCATCAATTTTTTGTACATGCTTGTCATCTGCTAGTTTCATCTATGCTATGTACATTCTTGTCATCTGTTATTTTCATCTATTTTCTTTGCATGCTTGATAGGCAAGCAAGAAAAGGGTGATGTCTCGATCTGCTTCAGAGGATGAGGATGAGTATGATAGTGAAGTTGTCATGCTGAAGAGTGGAAAGCATACTTTCTCAAAGAAGGCTTGTGTGGGATCAAGTCTTTCAAAGTCTAAGCTTGAACCGCAGCTTGATGTGAATGTGCGCAGAACAATTGCTTATATGAGGATGGCGAAAGGAGAATCCGAGCAACTGAGGCTGAAGTTTGTAGTTGATATGGAAGACATTCGGAAGCAACAAGATGGGCTAAAGAAATCTCAACGAAGGAGTTGCCCTACTTGAGATGCTGGCTGAGCACATGCGTGGTCCTTGAAACTGTGGTTCTGTATGTTGGTTTGATATTGTGTGAGAAAAACTAAGTATTTGATGCCAGTATGTGGTTTGATTTTTTTCCTGTGTGCAATTGGCAATTATAACGATGATGTAACCACGCAAATAGCACCAAAACCGACATCGTAGTAACGTAACGTAAAAGTCCGTCAAGCCAAATACCGACATGTGGCGATGTATGCCCAGCCACGTGTCCTCCTATGAGTGGGCGATTAGACGACGTAAATATAACGTCCCCCGCACGGTGATGACATCACCCAAATCCGAGACGGGAAAAAACGTCATGGAAAAAGACGTTGCGTGGCACCATTTGGTTGGTGCACGTGCCACGAGTTTAGCGACGGAAAAAACGTCGCTGGGTAGCCCACTACGAGAAGATTTCGTCCCAGAAAAAGGCGACGTGGCGCTATTTTGTTTCCAAGTGGCGTATTTTGATTGGTCCACATAGTATCGCCTGATTGGTCGAGACTCGCGACGAAAAAAATCGTCGCTGGGTAGCCTGGGACGAACTGATTTCGTCCCAGAAGAAGGCAACATGGCACCATTTTGTTTCCATGTGGCGTATTTCGATTGGTCCACATGGTTTCGCCTCATTGGTCAAGACTCGTTACGTATAAAAGACGTTCCCACGTTTGCTGCGTTAGCTGATTACGATAACGGCCGTTAGAACCTCGTTTGCCACGTGTCGCCTCATAGCGACGAAATAACAACGATGATGCTGATTGGGCCTAGTCCAGATGACCCAACTGGTGGCGACAATTTTAGGTTCATATAAATGTCGCAGACTCGTCCCTGACAGTCGATCCGATACGTTTTCATTCCGTCGCGTAAAACGTACCGGGTTGCCCTTAGCGACGGTTTGGAGCTCATTCGCAATGTTATTGAAACTTCCCAGACTGCGCGGAATTTGGTAGTGAGAATGCACTCACACGCCACAAATGATTGTTTCCAGCTGGAGAGGATGAGGGGTGACCGCCTCATGAGGGGTAGCTAGGAGGGATACTCTCGAGGCGGCGGCTAGCGCAGTCCTGGGCCAGGTGGAGGTTGCGCTGGAGGGAGATGGGAGGAGCGTGGCCCGAACCACCACAATGGGTACGACAACTACTACACGTGCGGCTACAACGACGGTGGTTACCAGCCGCCCAATCAGCATCCACCACCGCAGAAGCAGCGCCCGCACCTGCAACGTCCCAACCCATCCCCCGCCTCAGGTGAATGTTGTCACACAGCAACACGCTGAGGGCAACCAGGATCATGGTGCCGAACACTAGGGGCTACCAAGAGCCCATGGGCTAAATAGCCTATATCCTTGGTGGAGCACACACTCCTCTCCCCAAACGCCACTTCAAGAAGATCTCGTGCGAGATCAACGCTGTCCACTCGGGCACAACCGCGGCGAAGCTACTCAAGTGGTCAGACCACAAAGTCTCCTTCGACATCAGCGACCATCCCAAGTCCACAAGGTCTGTGGGAACCCTGCCCCTGGTCTGCACCCTCACCATCAACAACTTCGCCGTCAACAAGACCCTGCTTGATGGGGTGCGGGCCTCAACGTCATCTCGGTGCCCACGTTCGAACGGCTCCAGGTGCCTTACGAGCATCTAGCCCCCACGAGGCCATTCATCGGTGTCCCAGATGGCACCACGGTCGCACTAGGACAGGTGCGCCTCGCCGTCACGCTCGGCACATGCCAGAACTACCGCACCGAGACCCTCGTTTTTGAGGTAGCGCACATCGCCCTCCCCTACACCGCCATCCTCGGGTACCCAGCTCTCACTAAGTTGATGGCTATGACGCACCACGTGTACAACCTCGTCAAGCTGCCTAGGCCTATCGGGACCATCACCATCCATGGGGAGGTGGAGGATGCGACGCGCTCCGTCGAGCGGGCCTACAAGGAGGTAGCGACCTCACACCCGGCCTACGAAGACGACGTCGTACATCTCCATGAGGCTCCCAATAAGAGGATGCTAACCTCTCAAGAGATAGAAGTCACAATCAAGACCCCCCCTAGAGCGCTGGAGGCTCGGGGGCTGCCGTCATGAAGACCCCTAGAGCGCTTGAGGCTTGGGGGCTGGCAGTGCTCTCCATGCGAGCGTGCCTTCTTGCTAGGGAGGAGCGCTCACCACTTGCTTGCTCCACGGCCCCCACTAGGCTGTGGAGACGTACCCACGAGGGGACCCCATGATGCCACGGTAAAAATGATGCCAGGACCTCTCTTCGTGAGGGTCTCATGGAGTTCTCGCCAGATGAGCCACAAGGTCGCGGGAGCTTCTACCCATGCAAGTGGGAACTCCGCTCCGACGGGGAAAACTTTTGTTACTCAAGGGCGCCACAAGGCCACTACATCCTTGAGTTGTGCACCTAAACTCGTGCGAGTATCAGCCCCATGACGATAGGAGTCCCATGTTCGCACAGTGACGTCAAGTGCTTCTTGGGTGACCACAAGGTCACGACATCCCCAAATGTTTTGTAAGAGAACAATGCCTCACCCTAGCAGTAAAATCCAGTTGCTTTCCCAAGCAATGACATCTCTTTTGCTTGTCGGCATGCTTTCATTTTGGCATCCAACAAGATCAGACACATTCATTTCAGCATGCATACCTTCCTCTCCAAAGAGGCGCACGAGTGTCCTTTTCCTCTCGAGAGCATCCCACGAGCAGGGGCTGGAACGGTGTATGTGTACGGGTCGCTACTGCACCCAAACACCTTGTCACGTCCCTTGGCATGGTTCTGCTTGCGAGATGCTCATGAAGGAACAGCCAAACGCGCACCTCTCCAAGGAGCATAAACTACACGTAGCCTCAGACCCGAGGAACAAGCGCCCAGCCATCACGCGGAGTCTGGAGAAATCCTCCACAAGGAGCAGCAATAGACTGATACGTCCATTTTGCATCATTGTTTTATGTTGTTATTTTATGTTATTCATTGATATATTTCATGTTATGATGCATTACTTATGTTATTTCATCTTATTTTGCATGTTTCATAATTTTTGGAGAATAAACACCGAGATCAGAAATATGATGGAAAACTACCATCAAAGTACCTTATTTCAGAAGATCGGAAGAAAAGGGGGGATACCGGAGACCTGGCCCACCTCTGGTCGCCCCCTTTCGCGTACTTGACCCCCAAGAAACCCTAAGCCCCAAAACATCATCGAAGAAATATTCCGTCGATGCCTCGGGGTGGAAAACTGTCGAAGAGAGCTCGTATGTCCTAAACAGAATAGCTCTCAAAGGTTCGAACATTGGGGCCTTAACACGCTTCCATATGAGGCCTCGAGAGGGAACCTTCAGCACGAGAACAATGGCGACACAGAGAGTTTACCCAGGTTCGGGCCACCAGTGTGGTGTAAAAGCCTACTCCTACTTGTCTCATGGATTGCACTGCGGTGGTTATAGTAAAAAGGCGAGCTTGTGCTCGGAACAGACTACTCGGGCTCTACGATGGTTTGAGCTCCCTTTGTCCAAGGGCCGGCGGTGCCCTTCTTATACTGGCATTTGGACCTCCTTCCCGCTCATTTGACAGGAAAGGGCTACCACAAAGTGTCAAAGGTAGGTGCGTCCAGTACTTATGCACCTCTTGTGTAACATCCCAATTTTTTTCTACCAAAGTGTGTGGTGTGTGTTCATCTCATACATGCATCAAACAAAAATTTAAATCATGTTTGAACCAATTTAAAATTTGGAATTTAAACGGTTTGAGAAAATCCCACAAAAAGTACTTAAAATGGGTTCCAAAATCTTGTACTGAAAAATATTTCAAACACATCAAAGCAAAACATGGTTTTGTTGGAAATTTCATGAGCTTTCCAAAATGTATTTTTGCCAATTTTTATGTTCACAAAAAGGTCCCCAAAACATCTGTTTTCAGTTCTGTTTTATAAAAGAAAAGGACCTATGTGTAAGTCACAGGAAATCATAGGGGGTTTTCCGAAGATCGTCTTTTGTCTTCTTCAACCTCATGACAGTAGGCGAGATGGTCGTCGACGGCGCCCTCGCCACGCACCTGCTTGCCCCCTCGTCGCATGGATAGGTTCTGGAGGAAGCCCACGACCTCCTCCGACTCCCTATCCTCCCCGTTCTCTATCCCTCCCTCTCTGTTTCTGCCGCGCGGGACGAAACCCTAGTCACCGGCCGCCGGTGGTTGCCGCCGACTCCGGCCACCCCGGGCCAAATTGAAGCCACCCCTAGAACCGCCGTGGTCTCCTCTTGCTCCCTGAAGAGTCTCGTTTGGCGGGGTGACCCCAAGCGCACGAATCGGCCTTCCTCCTTCAACTCCGGCCGGCGGCCACCTTCAACGTTTCCGGCCAACCTCGACCGGGCCTGGCCTCACCGAGCCTCTTCCCACGCTCCTGGTGAGCTCGTCCACCTTGTGGTGGTCTCCGGTTTGTTTTTAGTCGTCGTTTCCGAGCTTGTCGCCGTGCACCGCCGCTAGCCGCCGCGGACATGGACGCCGGCGAGCGCTCCGGCTACCTTTTGGTCAGCCGAGGCCACCCTAGCATCCCCTTGATCATCTCCACCCCTTGGTGGATTTCGTTTTTGGTATAATCTCGTGCATCGACGGATTGAATCGCAGTTGAGAAGGATTGGCCACGGGATGACGTCCTAGTAACGTCATGCCTACGTCATATGCCCATTTTTCTGTTTTTCTTTTGAACAAAAATCAACTGACACGTGGGCCCCACCTCTTTTATAATTACAGAAAAATAATTAAGTTGAATAATGAATAACTTCTTTTCTATTAGTCACAAAAATAAAGTAAAAATATGGTTTTCATCAAAAAAAGATGCTCTATCCAAAAATGTCATTTCCACATATATTTGACAAAGTTGAATTTTGGCCTTTATTTAATACTGTTTAATCATTTAAAAATAGAAAAATAAGTTTTTATCCAATAAAATTAGAAAATTAAAAGTTATATACCATTTTTGCTCAAAATGACAAATGCAACCTGTTTATGATGTTTTCAACCTCATTTGAGCACTTCAACTTGCACTCACCTTCATCATCGCCCGAAACCCCCTCCGGGGTCTATTTCGGGATAAATTCAGTAAAACTGCATATTTGACATACGAACCCTAGCAACCCTGTCTACATGCTTAGGGCTTTATTTCAGTGCATTAACTTGCTCATGCATACATATTGCGCATTGCATCGATGCATGGTTGATTGTTCTTCTTTGTTTCGGTGTTATTCCCCCTCGATAGAATCCGACTCCGAAGAGAAGGACAGTCGTTCCATGACGAATACTTGATCTTAACCGACAAGTCAAGCACTTATTCCTGAAGACTTTATCTGGTTTTCTTATAACCAAGGCAAGCATAACCTCTTATCTGCTCATATATGATTTCAAAGTGATTTGAATCTCGTACATTGCATTCGGTTCCAAACTATTTGATGTCAGTAGATAGAGTTCTCCTATATACTGCATAACCTAGATATCCTGATCCACTTCACCTAGCAGCTATAGGTTTGTTTGTGCGCGCTTCGCTAAACCTTGTGAGTCTTGCTTAGCCATGCCTAGTTGATGAATCTGGTTAATGCGTGAATCTACTATGTCAGGTTTTTATGATTTGAATTACCTTTGATAACTTGACTAATCACGGCATGGATGTGAGGCCACAATGGGTTGTGGCGTTTTGTCCTGTTCATGCCCCTAGGAGCGAGTTCTCGCCTTCGAGTCAAGACTGAGCGTACAGCCACACGTGGGCCGATGAACCCCGCCCGGCTAACTAACTTGTTTAACCTTATCCATGAGCCACGTAGTTTGAGCTTTCCATCTGCGTGTGTGTCGGAAAATGTTTTGGAGAAAACTAGGTCGTGACCGGGACAAGTGATGGACGTACACGGATCTTGATCCCGACTCACAGAACAGGTGCCGTCAGGAGGTGGCCAACTCCCTGTTGACGGGGTGGCCCTGTTTGGGTTGACTCATGGATATGGTTCGATAAGGTAAAGGCTGGGAATCGACTACCCTCTGCCGGCACTTCCCGGGCTAGTGCTAATCATGTGGCACTAAGAGTCGGTTGGTACGTGTGGGTAAAGTTGTACACCCCTGCAGGGTTAAATCTTTTCGAAAAGCCGTGTCTGCGGTTAAAGACGACTTGGTGACGGATTCTGTGATCATAGATAACTTAAACGAAATGACTAAAACTTGCTGATAACGATTGAAGGATGCCTCCTCGGAGATGCCGAGAGGGGTTACCTTGTAGCATGAGATAGCGTGGAACAACTGGAGGAGGTGATCTTTGAAGCACGAGGTGCTGAAATGTTTTGGTGGATTAAAAGATGATGATATCAGTAGTTGAGTAGTTTTCTCATCTGTTTTCAAAATACTCCATGAGACGTGCTGTTTCTTCCTCAACTTGGAAAACAAAGATGGCTTTACGCAAATAACCTTCATAAAACCTTTCTGAAGTTAGCAGATATATAATAGGTTAACTAAGTCTTGTTGAGTACATCCCGTACTCAGGTTTGCTTAATTTTGGTTCAGGATAAGATCTCACATCGGTGGTGATTCAACGTGGACATCGACGAGTAGTTTGGGGTTCCCAGGTAGCAGCCTGGAATCTATGGGCTGGGACGTCGCCTTATGTTGCGGCCTCTTAGGCCTTTTTGGTTCTTGTTGACTAGCAACATAATTCGCCTTCCGTTGTCTGATGTAATGTTGGGTCGTGTGACCTCTGTTTGTAAGCTATACTCTAGTATTACTTGCTTAATAAAGCTTCATGTTTAGAGTACTGCTTTGATCGGTTGTTGGTTTCGAGCTCATTGTTATACAGTTTTGGCTATGCCTGCATAGTTGTCGCAGTCGAGGGGTTGTGCAGCCGATGATCCATGTCCGAGCCCGCCTGTCGATGTGATCGGCCTGGGGCGAGGTAACCCCAGTAACCCTCGATTGTTGTTGCACTTTCTGGACACATAGCATCTCTGTATAGCTTTGGTCCCGTTTCCTTCAGTTTCATTCGATTCGTGGACGCTTTGATATGCATAGTTGGTTATGACTAGCATGGATACAAGGAGTAGTAGAATGGGGATCCGGACTACGTGCCGATGAATCCAGTCTGCCTGCCGTTGTTTGTTGCGGCCGGGGCTGGTAACCCTGAAGCCCTTGTGAGTCCATGGCTAGGAGCACATAACAGTATGTATATCTCTGGGTCCGGGGTCGTGACAAGTCTTGGTATCAGAGCAGGACTGCCTGTAGGAAAACCTTATTGCTTGGTCGATGTTGAGTCTAGTGTTTGTGAAAACTATCTTGAAACCCCAAATGGTTTGTGAAAAATCTTCTTAGGATTCTTTTTACTCCTTATCTGGTATCGCTCCAAATCTGGGTCACCTTACCTGTTTTGATTTGAAAAGGTTTTGCTATTTCTTCTAGTCATTCAAAACCTAGGTGCCTTCTCTGGCAATGACGTTTTTACCCAAGTTGACCTAGTGTTAACGTTTCTAGAGTCGTGTGTGTTCCCTGTTCCGTTATCTCTCATTTCAAATGGGAGATTTCCTTCCATTCATAATCTCTCGAAGTTGTATGGATTCCACATCCCTACATGTTTCAAAGTTCTAAATCCTGAATTTCGAGATTTCCTTTTCATCTCGTATGTATTCGTTATCCTCTGCTCAAATTCTTCCGTAGTTATGTTTTCTTTCGAAAAATACTTCGTGATTGCTATTCATAGTGTCCTTCAAGGCACTAAGATAGTAGTTATTTCTTTCTCTTGGTTTCTAACCTTGGATTTGAACCGAAGGTCCCGGAATGTGCTGAATTGTGGTGAGTTGAGTCATGTGGTTTCATAACCATGTGATGCTCACGCTATCAGTACAGGATGCTGACCTTTAACCTAAGTTCTGTTTCGTTGAATCCTGATGAATCTGTTCTACCTCAGGATGGCTAGGTAATCTCAGCTCCAATAGCCATAGGTTTTCTCTAGGAATCAAAAGGATCACGACAAGAGTGTTCTTATGATTCTCATATCCTTGTTCTTGATTCAGCTATATCTCTCCTTTAGCACGGGTTTTACAACTGAGTACTACCCTGTGCAATCAACGTGATTGTAACATCCAAGTATGAAAACCCCTAGTTGTTTACTTCTTGTTTTATTTAAAGCAATGCATCATGTCATCATCCCCATATTTATTTCTGTTTGCATTGTTTTCTTAATAAAAGGCCAACTCAATCAACTTCTGTTTTCACACTTGTCTGTTACTTTCTTTCAAATAAAGATTTGCAAACCCAAAAACATAACCATTTTTGAATTCATGTTGTTACCAAATCAAACTATTTCAACATTGCCTAATTACCTTAGGGGTACCCTATTTAAAATTTTGGGTTTTGTTAATGATCTTTAATATTAAAAATATCACCTAAATTTGGTTCAAATTTCAAAAGCCATCAAACATTTAAATTTTTTAAAATAAAAGTTGCCACATGTTAGTTTTTGACCTAAGGAGCTTCTCCAATTTTTTTCCAAATTTTTCCATCAACCAAACCTATTCTTTTCTTACCAATTCAATTTCAGCAGGAAAAAAAAAACACAAACCGAAATAATAAAAAAAAAAAAGGAAAAAAAACGTTCAGGAGGGGGAGAAGGCCCAGCCCACAAGGGGCAGCCCGCTCGGTCTCCTCCTACCTCCGTACGGAGGATGACGTCCCATGGAGGACAGCGACCTGCCCCTCCTCCTCAACCACCTGATGGAAACCCCACCTCCTTTATATCCTCCTCTCCCTCCCGCATCTAAACCCTAACCCTAGACGCTCCTCTTCCCTCCTATCTCCCCCAGCCGCCGCCACCTCGAGGAGATCCTCCTCTGTACTGGTGCCACGGCCACCGCTCGCCGGCGCTCGGCGCCGCCGCCTCCGCCACCCTCCGGTCGCGCCGAGGACGTCCCTGCGAGGAGGGTGAGCCCACCTCTCCATTCCCACTCCTACTTCCTCGTTTCCCTGATGTTTGGGTCACCAATTTCTTGCTGGAAGTTCGCCATATTGCTCTGTTAATGAACGTAACCAGCGCTGCTCCTGTTCGTGGCCTGCAGGTTCAGATACCAGTCGTTTGCCAGGCTCAAAACCAACCCGCACCCTCATCCAATCAAACCAGCGCAGCCGTCCCACTGGTTTGCAGCCGCGCGCAGCGAACCCTCACATCCCAGGTTCGATTCCCATCCCCACCCCTTTTCCTGCACCTTTTCTTGTTTTATTTCGGTACAGCCAGTACCAACAGCTTATCCCCATCCGAGATGCAATCCCACCAACACAGCACATCTAGCCGAATAGTTCTGTTCCTTGCTTGCAACCAGGAGGTGAGGGGATCGAGTCCCCTCTCTCCCAAATAAAACAAAGTTTTATTTTTACAATGGTTTGGTACTGGAACGTTTAGCAAATCACACATAGGCCCCTGGCCCTTATTTCTAGCCCCTGGAAAAATTTTCCTAAGTCCCTAGATGCATTAAAATGGCAGATTGCACCCTATAATTCTAAAATGCATAACAAATTCATTTTAACTCCAATTTTCACTTTTTAAATATGTTTTCTGTCCAAAATTAAATGCTCTATCCAAATATAAAATTTGTTTACTGTTTTGAATATTTTAAATTGGTGCAAAATTTGAAAACTTGTCAAATTCACTTAAACTTGCAAAATTCATAACTTGTTCATAAAAATTCCAAATTCCACAAACTAAATATGTTTTCCAATCAACTTTTCATGTACTTTCCAAATATAAATTTTGTTTTCTGGTTTGAATAATTTAAATTGCCTAAACAATTTAAATCTTGATTAATGCAATTAAAAATTGTTTAATATTGTTTAATTCATAATTAAATAATCCAAAGTCCAATTTCAAAATGTGAAACATGTAATCCAACTAAAATTTGATAACCTTTTTCAAATATCAACTTTGTTATTTGTTTTGCACCTTTTAACTTGATGAAAACAATCACTACTTGTTTAACACCATTAAGTAACAAAATTTCCAAACTTGGTAAATGTTTTCTAAAAATGGTTAACTATCATTCCAATTGCATTTAAATTGTTATCTTCTTGTTATTCATCATGCATGCATCATGCTAACTCACCAACACCTGATGCTTAGTGTTAGAACAATTAATTCAACTCTAAGGCATGGGTTTGCCATATGCAATCTTTGCATATGGAATCCATTTAAACTTGGGTATCATATCCACTAGTTTATTTTGGTGCATCTATTAAACATGACATGCATCATCCCAATGTTTGTGCACATATGCCATGTATTGATTGTCGTCTTCCTTCGTTGTTGTTTTTGCTTCTTCTCGCTTAGACGACGACGTTGGTACCGACGAGCCTTACGACACCACTACCCAGGACCTAGCCCAGTACCCGGCTGCTGAGCTTCCAGGCAAGTTATCACTCACATGAATCATCGAGTTTCTCTTCCACACTTGTTGTCGATACTATCCTTTTGTCTACTATTGCTAGTCCTATGTATCGTTGCTATTCTTCGAACCCATCACATGATTCCCTGAACCAATGATATTGCCTCACCTCCATACCTACAGCCTTTGCTTGTGCCTGTTCTTATCTAGCATGATTAGGGTTGCTTTTGCTCGAGCCTGTTGTCGGTTACTTCTTTTATTATCGTGCTATTATTATCTGTTACCGTTCCGGGGGCTAGAATGTTAATCAATCAATCCTGTCAATGCTGCTATTAATAATAACTTGATGATAAGGCACCGGCAGGAGGCCCTTTGTGGTTTTAAGGCCTGCTAGTGTCGACCCTAATAGGAAAAGGGTCTTGTCTACTGATCCATGATGAGCGCACTACCCGCATGTGGGAAGCGAGTATGGGCGCCCCCCTCAACTTGACTCGATTCGCATCTCGTCCAAATCGCCGTACTAGTTCGGGCTTTCCATTTGCTGCATCATATGCAGGTACGAACCCGAGGCCAGGGTGGAACTTTTGTAGTCGGCATTTAGGGCGGCGTGGTCTTCCAGTGCTATGAGGGTCCTCCTTTTCTTCGGGGGGCTCGATTAGCCGCGCACGCACAGCACGCGGTGCTTTGGGCTTGATGCGAAGAACAGTTGGTTGTGTTGAGTGTCTCGCTTGGTGGGTTTGATTCCCATCTGGCGGGATATTCTTACGTGTACGGTTACTATGGTGCACCCCTGCAGGGATAAATCTTCTCGAGAAGCCGTGTTTTCCGCGGTTATGGATTACTTGGTGAAAGTACTGGCTAACAAGTACTCAGGACAACTTCAATATAATGATCAATCATGTTTCACCCAATGATTAGTAACTTGACTAGTAATAGGTTATTCACACAATAACTTGATTCACCTTAATACAACCGCGTGAGTTATCCTCGGATTGCTTCATCGGATAAGGGGCGAGATCCAGGATGGGTTTGTTTGAAGTTATCTTTCAGTTGGTTACAATTCCTCGATCTTATCTTTTCTATTAGCCGGACACAAGTAGTTATCTCTGTAGTTGGTTAGAGCAGCCCGCTGCAGCTTTTATAATACCTATCTTCTTCCGTTGATCCCAAGCATCCCTGCTTGTGTTGACGAGTAACTCCTTGATGAAGTGTGAGTCTTGCTTGCCAGTACTTGGATGTACTGACCCCGTTGGGGCTGTGGTTTACGTAGAGTACGACTACGGCTACGATGATCACCAGGATGGCTACTTTGTGGAGTTTGACGACACTGCAGACGAGTAGTTGGCTGGACCCCGGGCAGGATCCAGGACCTACGTGGATGGGCTTCGTTTTTCGTTATTTTCTCCGGCTTCTTAAGCCTTGGATTTGTCTGTACTCAGACCCATCTGATTGCTTCCGCTGATGTAATGGATGATATGTTGGGACATGTGTCCTCTGGATGAGTGTTTTGCTATCTCTGCCTTAGTGAAGGCTATTCGCAAACTTATTTCCATCTTTTGTGTCTTAGAGGCATGTTGTGTTATCCTTTGTTCAAAGCTGTTGACGTACCGTGCGTGCTTGATATGAAGTACGTCGACAGTAGTGCCTATGACTCCTAATGGATAGTTTACGTCGACGGTGGAATAGCAGGGCTTGTGTTGTCGCGCTTAAGCGCAGGCCTACCAGGAAGCTGGGACGTGGGAGCAGTTATGCCCCATAATCCAAGCACCTGCTATCCAGTTCTTACGATGAGTATCCCTTAGAAGCCAGGGTGCGACAAATGGTATCAGAGCCTGTCTGCCTGTAGGATCCCTTTTTACTGGTCGTAGTTGAGTCTAGAAACTATTTTGTAGCTATACAGGAAAAATGAGACGTGAGAGTAGGAATTCTGCCATTTTTCTTCTTTCCCCACCCACCCACCCTTTTCTGGTAAGGGAGTGCAACGTTGTTTTCTGTTCTCACCTAAACTTTCAAGTTAGGATTTCACGTGTTTTGGGTTCTCCTTAGTACCTCAGGTTTTGGTCTCGTTTTCCCGATGTTGCTTCGATATCCTGTTCTTTTAAAGAACCTATCATCCATTGAATCTTGTTGTTGTTTTCCACTTCCTTTTTCTCTTACCGGCGCCTAATCAAAACCTTCCAAATCATCTGCAGATGGGTCTCAGCTACTACCCGCAGGTGGTTCGCATGACCCGTTGCGAGAGCACCGCCGGTTATCCGGAGATGCTGAGGGACATGGTTACCTACCTGGGGTTCCGTTGGGCACCAGAGTACCAGGTCTACGAGCACCAGCGCGAGTTCGAGCAGACTTTCTACCGAGCCATCGTCTACATTCTGTCGGATGATGGCAGGAGCGTTGTCCACCGCTACGAGGCAGTAGGTTCCACAGTGGATATGGCTGTGCAGCAGGCCGCTTACGTGAGTCTCACCGTCCTCCGTGCTGACTACTGGGGGTTTGACGATTCTATCTATCGTCACATCCCCCGTGGTTACATCACGTCGGCGGGAGTTCACTTCACTCTCCACCGCAACCTGGATACCTACGAGGATAATAGCTCCAGGCTGCACACCACTGCCCAGTTCGTGAGGCACAGTGACGCCGTTGCTTCCACACTTGCTCAGGAGTTGGCCTCAGTCAGGGAGCAGCTCTACCTCGCGTTGACGCGTCTGGCGACGTACACCACAGACTTCGTTGGAGACGAGCGCTTTGCGCGTTTCCAGCAGACACTGGGTTTTCCTCTGCCAGATGCTGGAGGTTACGAGCCGATCAGAGGCCCACTTCTCGACCTCGGAGCTGGTTACACAGGGATTCCCCGCTATGGAGCACAGGGAGACGACGCTTTCTACTTCACCACCCCGAGAGTTGCTCTCAGAGCAGTTCCTATCTACAGGGATCGTCGTGATACCTACTTCCGTGTGCACACTCCTCCTCGCCGTCCTCTTCGTCGTACCACTCGCCGTACTCGCCGCCGTCCTGCGTGATGAGCATGGGAGTACCGATGTATCCGTTACTAGCTGTGTCTAGTTTATCCTTTCGTTTTCGAACCATGTATTGGTCTGTTGGATATTCTGATGTATTTGAACTCATGATGTACCTGTTGGTTATCTATTCATGCGTCGGAATAATCTCTCTTTCGGTTGCTGAGTTTATCCCTTCCTATTGTTGTGCTAAAATGCATTTCTGTTCAGGATGCCTCCAACAAGGAACACGCCTGAGCCACCGCCGATCGCTGAGCTCTTGACTCAGATGACTCAGGTCATGGCTCAGATGGTCCAGGTTCAGAACCACCAGAACCACCACCACCAGACTGCTCCAAGGGTCACCATCAAGGACTTCCTCAGTGTGGGCCCTAAGGCTTTCGTGGCAACACGCGAGCCTCTGGATGCTGATGACTGGATCCGTGACGTAGCAAGAGCCCTGGAGATTGCTCATGTTGCGGAAGAGGACAAGGTCAACTATGCTGCTTACCTACTGAAGGGTCAGGCAGCCTCGTGGTGGGAGAACTACCAGGCCATGAGAGCTGGCTATCCTATCACTTGGGGTTGCTTCAAGGATGCCTTCCTGAAGTACCACATCCCCGATGGTCTCATGGAGAGGATGCGTGAAGAGTTTTGCTCGCTGAAGCAAGGCAAGCTCGACGTCATCGGCTACCAGAACGAGTTCAATCGCCTCGCTCGGTATGCTGGAGACGAGGTGTCTACTGAGACCAAGAAGATGGCAAGGTTCCACCGAGGTTTTAACCCGGAACTGAAGTACGCTCTCACAAACATCCAGTGCAAGGACTTCGTCGAGCTCGTGAACACCGCGCTCAATGAGGAGAATGGGCGCAAGGCGTTCGAAGAGTCGCGCAAGCACACGCGTGAGGGTGGTTCCTCCTCCAACATGACCACCCCTCCGCAGAAGCGCCGCATCTGGGTGCCAAACAGTGCTGTCACTAGGGCTCCAAATGCCCAAGCTTCTCCAGGCTTTGGTCCCCGCCCACCCAACCCAGCTCAGATGCATGGGCAGAGGTTTGCAATGGCGCAGCCAAGGCCAGATCCTCCGCGTGTCGTCACTTGCTTCAAGTGCAAGGAGACTGGGCACTACGCAGATAAGTGCACTCAGAGGATGCTGCCTTCTCCACCACCTCGCCCCAACACCAACCAGGCGATGGTCCGCGCTCCTCCGCATAAGGCCTTCAACACCAACAACAGGCCTGTTGGGAGGACCGCAAGGGTGAACCACGTCAAGGTTGACACAGCTGAGGAATCTGCCGACGTTGTTCTCGGTACATTACCCGTAAACTCTAACCCAGCTAAAGTGTTGTTTGATACCGGAGCATCGCATTCGTTCGTGTCAAAGATCTTTGCTACAGCAGTTAAACTACCTTTTGTTGGTTTGGGTTCCCCGCTAGTAGTAAACTCCCCTGGAGCAACTATGCAAACTTCCAAGATCAGTCATGAGAATCAGATCTTAATTGGAGGTCACATATTCCTTGCTTCCCCATCCTGCTTGGAAATTCTGACATTGATGTCATCCTTGGCATGGATTGGTTGAAGGCCAATAAAGCTACGATTGACTGTGCTAAGAAGTCAATAACTCTGTTCCACCCTTCCGGCCAGATAGTCTATTCCCCAAGTGAATCAAGTTCTGTTCAGCTGTTCAACCTAGATGCAAAACCTCTTCCTGCAATTGAGAATGTTCCGGTGGTTTGTGAATTCCCTGACGTCTTTCCAGAAGAGTTGCCAGGGATGCCTCCGGACAGAGCAGTTGAGTTCGTGATCGAGCTTGAACCAGGTACTGCTCCAATCTCTAAGCATCCATACAAGATAGCTCCTCCTGAACTGAAGTTGTTGAAGGAGCAAATCGATATGTATATGGAGAAAGGTTACATTCAGCCTAGTTCCTCCGCTTGGGGTTGCCCAACTCTGTTCGTAGCCAAGAAGGACCAAACTAAGAGACTCGTGGTTGACTATCGTCCTCTCAACAAGAAAACTATCAAGAACAAGTATCCAATTCCTCGTATCGATGATCTTTTTGATCAACTTGCTGGAGCCTCAATATTCTCAAAGTTGGACTTGAGGATGGGTTACCATCAAATAAAGATCAGAAAGGAAGATATTCCTAAGACAGCTTTCACCACTCGTTACGGTCTATATGAATACACCGTAATGTCCTTTGGTCTCACCAATGCACCGGCGACCTTCTCTCGACTGATGAATTCTGTCTTCCATGAATACCTCGACAAGTTCGTTGTGGTATATCTTGATGATATCCTAGTATACTCAAAATCCGAGAAAGAGCATGAAGAACATCTTCGCCTCACTCTCCTGAAACTCCGCGAGCATCGTCTATATGCCAAATACTCCAAATGTGAGTTCTGGATTCCAGAAGTGGCCTATCTTGGTCATATCATCTCTGCCAAGGGCATAGCCATTGATCCTGAAAAGGTTAAGGCAATTGTTGATTGGAAACCTCCTAGGACGGTGAAGCAAGTCAGAAGTTTTCTTGGCTTGGCTAGCTATTGCCGTCGTTTCGTCGAAAACTTCTCCAAGATTGCAAAACCTCTCACTGATCTCACCAAGAAGGACAAGAAGTTCGTTTGGTCTCCACAGTGTGAGGAAAGTTTCAATCTCCTCAAAACTAAACTCACTTCTACTCCAGTTCTGGTTGGTCCAGATACCACCAAACCTTTCCAGATATTCTGTGATGCTTCTCTCCAAGGCCTAGGTGCAGTTCTTATGCAAGAACGTCAAGTTGTGGCTTATGCTTCACGTCAGTTGAACCCACATGAGCAAAACTATCCCACTCATGATCTTGAACTTGCAGCAGTTGTGTTTGCCCTCAAGAAATGGAGACAATACTTGTTGGGTAACAAAACTGAGATCTTTTCCGATCATAAGAGTCTGAAATACATCTTCACTCAGCCAGATCTGAACCTCAGGCAAAGGAGATGGATTGAGAAGATTAAAGACTTTGATCTCACCATTTCTTACACTCCAGGCAAGGCTAATGTTATGGCCGATGCTCTCAGTCGCAAATCCTATTGCAATAATCTCATGATCATGGAAAGCCAACCTCCACTTCATGAAGAATTCCAGAAGCTGAACCTTGGTCTTGTTCCTGAAGGATACCTTGCTAGCTTGACAGCCAGTCCAACTCTCGAGGACAAGATTCGTTCTGAACAGTTTCGTGATGCTGAAATCAAGAAGATGGTAGAGCAAATCAAAGAGGGCAGTGATAAGTTCAAGTCCTTCTCTATTGATGACAAAGGAACTGTGTTTTTTGAAGGACGCATTGCAGTTCCTCAGGTTCAAAGTCTCAAGGATATCATTCTCAAGGAGGCTCATGAAACTCCCCTATCCATTCACCCTGGAAGTACAAAGATGTACCAGGATCTCAAGACTCTGTATTGGTGGCCTCGCATGAAACGTGAAATTGCTCAATACGTTTCTGAATGCGACGTTTGTCAACGTGTTAAGGCAGTCCATCAGAAGACAGCAGGTCTACTCCAACCTCTGAAAATTCCTGAGTGGAAGTGGGACATGATTGAAATGGACTTCGTTACTGGGTTTCCAAAGTCCAAAAAGGGCAACGATGCAATCTTCGTTGTTATTGATCGTCTCACTAAAGTAGCTCATTTCTTCGCTGTCAAGGAGACTATCTCAGCTAGCCAGTTAGCAGAGCTCTATACAGCAAAGATTGTTCCCCTTCATGGTGTTCCATTGGAAATAAGCTCAGACCGTGGAAGTATCTTCACTTCTCATTTCTGGAAGAGTTTCCAAGATGCATTGGGCACTAAACTTCTGTTCAGCACAGCTTACCACCCTCAGTCTCAAGGGCAAGTCGAAAGAGTCAATCAGATTCTCGAGGATATGCTCAGAGCATGTGGTCTCTCCTTTGGCATGAAATGGGAGGATTGCCTTCCATATGCTGAATTCTCCTACAACAACAGCTACCAGGCAAGCCTAGGCATGGCACCATTTGAGGCATTGTATGGCCGCAGATGCAGGAGTCCAATCAATTGGTCTGGAGCTGGTGAACGTTCACTCCTAGGACCTGACATTGTTAAGGAAGCCGAGGAGAAAGTTCGTATCATTCGTGACAATCTCAAGATTGCTCAGTCTCGTCAGAAGAGCTATTATGATAGCAAGCACAGGGATATGATCTATGCACCTGGTGACAAGGCATATCTCTGTGTAACTCCCCTCAGAGGTACTCATCGTTTTGGTGTGAAAGGAAAGCTTGCACCAAGATACATTGGTCCTTTCAACATTCTCTCGAGGCGTGCAGAAAATGCTTATCGTCTTGAAACTTCCAGAAAAACTATCCAAGGTGCACGATGTGTTCCACGTGTCACAACTCAAGAAGTGCTTCAAGGATCCAGATCGTGCAGTTGATCATGATTCTATCGAACTGCAAGATGATCTATCTTATGAGGAGCACCCTATTCGTATTCTCGATGAGATCGAGCGTAAGACTCGCAACAAGAGCACCAAGTTCTTGAAAGTCCAATGGTCACATCATTCCGATAAAGAGGCAACGTGGGAGACCGAAGAGGATCTTCGCAAGAAGTATCCGGACCTTTTCATTTCTCAGTAGGGAATCTCGGGGCGCGATTCCTTCAAGGGGGGGCGTTTTGTAACATCCAAGTATGAAAACCCCTAGTTGTTTACTTCTTGTTTTATTTAAAGCAATGCATCATGTCATCATCCCCATATTTATTTCTGTTTGCATTGTTTTCTTAATAAAAGGCCAACTCAATCAACTTCTGTTTTCACACTTGTCTGTTACTTTCTTTCAAATAAAGATTTGCAAACCCAAAAACATAACCATTTTTGAATTCATGTTGTTACCAAATCAAACTATTTCAACATTGCCTAATTACCTTAGGGGTACCCTATTTAAAATTTTGGGTTTTGTTAATGATCTTTAATATTAAAAATATCACCTAAATTTGGTTCAAATTTCAAAAGCCATCAAACATTTAAATTTTTTAAAATAAAAGTTGCCACATGTTAGTTTTTGACCTAAGGAGCTTCTCCAATTTTTTTCCAAATTTTTCCATCAACCAAACCTATTCTTTTCTTACCAATTCAATTTCAGCGGGAAAAAAAAAACACAAACCGAAATAATAATAAAAAAAAGGAAAAAAAACGTTCAGGAGGGGGAGAAGGCCCAGCCCACAAGGGGCAGCCCGCTCGATCTCCTCCTACCTCCGTACGGAGGATGACGTCCCATGGAGGACAGCGACCTGCCCCTCCTCCTCAACCACCCGATGGAAACCCCACCTCCTTTATATCCTCCTCTCCCTCCCGCATCTAAACCCTAACCCTAGACGCTCCTCTTCCCTCCTATCTCCCCCAGCCGCCGCCACCTCGAGGAGATCCTCCTCTGTACTGGTGCCACGGCCACCGCTCGTCGGCGCTCGGCGCCGCCGCCTCCGCCACCCTCCGGCCGCGCCGAGGACGTCCCTGCGAGGAGGGTGAGCCCACCTCTCCATTCCCACTCCTACTTCCTCGTTTCCCTGATGTTTGGGTCACCAATTTCTTGCTGGAAGTTCGCCATATTGCTCTGTTCATGAACGTAACCAGCGCTGCTCCTGTTCGTGGCCTGCAGGTTCAGATACCAGTCGTTTGCCAGGCTCAAAACCAACCCGCACCCTCATCCAATCAAACCAGCGCAGCCGTCCCACTGGTTTGCAGCCGCGCGCAGCGAACCCTCACATCCCAGGTTCGATTCCCATCCCCACCCCTTTTCATGCACCTTTTCTTGTTTTATTTCGGTACAGCCAGTACCAACAGCTTATCCCCATCCGAGATGCAATCCCACCAACACAGCACATCTAGCCGAATGGTTCTGTTCCTTGCTTGCAACCAGGAGGTGAGGGGATCGAGTCCCCTCTCTCCCAAATAAAACAAAGTTTTATTTTTACAATGGTTTGGTACTGGAACGTTTAGCAAATCACACATAGGCCCCTGGCCCTTATTTCTAGCCCCTGGAAAATTTTTCCTAAGTCCCTAGATGCATTAAAATGGCAGATTGCACCCTATAATTCTAAAATGCATAAGAAATTCATTTTAACTCCAATTTTCACTTTTTAAATATGTTTTCTGTCCAAAATTAAATGCTCTATCCAAATATAAAATTTGTTTACTGTTTTGAATATTTTAAATTGGTGCAAAATTTGAAAACTTGTCAAATTCACTTAAACTTGCAAAATTCATAACTTGTTCATAAAAATTCCAAATTCCACAAACTAAATATGTTTTCCAATCAACTTTTCATGTACTTTCCAAATATAAATTTTGTTTTCTGGTTTGAATAATTTAAATTGCCTAAACAATTTAAATCTTGATTAATGCAATTAAAAATTGTTTAATATTGTTTAATTCATAATTAAATAATCCAAAGTCCAATTTCAAAATGTGAAACATGTAATCCAACTAAAATTTGATAACCTTTTCAAATATCAACTTTGTTATTTGTTTTGCACCTTTTAACTTGATGAAAACAATCACTACTTGTTTAACACCATTAAGTAACAAAATTTCCAAACTTGGTAAATGTTTTCTAAAAATGGTTAACTATCATTCCAATTGCATTTAAATTGTTATCTTCTTGTTATTCATCATGCATGCATCATGCTAACTCACCAACACCTGATGCTTAGTGTTAGAACAATTAATTCAACTCTAAGGCATGGGTTTGCCATATGCAATCTTTGCATATGGAATCCATTTAAACTTGGGTATCATATCCACTAGTTTATTTTGGTGCATCTATTAAACATGACATGCATCATCCCAATGTTTGTGCACATATGCCATGTATTGATTGCCGTCTTCCTTCGTTGTTGTTTTTGCTTCTTCTCGCTTAGACGACGACGTTGGTACCGACGAGCCTTACGACACCACTACCCAGGACCTAGCCCAGTACCCGGCTGCTGAGCTTCCAGGCAAGTTATCACTCACATGAATCATCGAGTTTCTCTTCCACACTTGTTGTCGATACTATCCTTTTGTCTACTATTGCTAGTCCTATGTATCGTTGCTATTCTCCGAACCCATCACATGATTCCCTGAACCAATGATATTGCCTCACCTCCATACCTACAGCCTTTGCTTGTGCCTGTTCTTATCTAGCATGCTTAGGGTTGCTTTTGCTCGAGCCTGTTGTCGGTTACTTCTTTTATTATCGTGCTATTATTATCTGTTACCGTTCCGGGGGCTCGAATGTTAATCAATCAATCCTGTCAATGCTGCTATTAATAATAACTTGATGATAAGGCACCGGCAGGAGGCCCTTTGTGGTTTTGAGGCCTGCTAGTGTCGACCCTAATAGGAAAAGGGTCTTGTCTACTGATCCATGATGAGCGCACTACCCGCATGTGGGAAGCGAGTATGGGCGCCCCCCTCAACTTGACTCGATTCGCATCTCGTCCAAATCGCCGTACTAGTTCGGGCTTTCCATTTGCGGCATCATATGCAGGTACGAACCCGAGGCCAGGGTGGAACTTTTGTAGTCGGCATTTAGGGCGGTGTGGTCTTCCAGTGCTATGAGGGTCCTCCTTTTCTTCGGGGGGCTCGATTAGCCGCGCACGCACAGCACGCGGTGCTTTGGGCTTGATGCGAAGAACAGTTGGTTGTGTTGAGTGTCTCGCTTGGTGGGTTTGATTCCCATCTGGCGGGATATTCTTACGTGTACGGTTACTATGGTGCACCCCTGCAGGGATAAATCTTCTCGAGAAGCCGTGTTTTCCGCGGTTATGGATTACTTGGTGAAAGTACTGGCTAACAAGTACTCAGGACAACTTCAATATAATGATCAATCATGTTTCACCCAATGATTAGTAACTTGACTAGTAATAGGTTATTCACACAATAACTTGATTCACCTTAATACAACCGCGTGAGTTATCCTCGGATTGCTTCTTCGGATAAGGGGCGAGATCCAGGATGGGTTTGTTTGAAGTTATCTTTCAGTTGGTTACAATTCCTCGATCTTATCTTTTCTATTAGCCGGACACAAGTAGTTATCTCTGTAGTTGGTTAGAGCAGCCCGCTGCAGCTTTTATAATACCTATCTTCTTCCGTTGATCCCAAGCATCCCTGCTTGTGTTGACGAGTAACTCCTTGATGAAGTGTGAGTCTTGCTTGCCAGTACTTGGATGTACTGACCCCGTTGGGGCTGTGGTTTACGCAGAGTACGACTACGGCTACGATGATCACCAGGATGGCTACTTTGTGGAGTTTGACGACACTGTAGACGAGTAGTTGGCTGGACCCCGGGCAGGATCCAGGACCTACGTGGATGGGCTTCGTTTTTCGTTATTTTCTCCGGCTTCTTAAGCCTTGGATTTGTCTGTACTCAGACCCATCTGATTGCTTCCGCTGATGTAATGGATGATATGTTGGGACATGTGTCCTCTGGATGAGTGTTTTGCTATCTCTGCCTTAGTGAAGGCTATTCGCAAACTTATTTCCATCTTTTGTGTCTTAGAGGCATGTTGTGTTATCCTTTGTTCAAAGCTGTTGACGTACCGTGCGTGCTTGATATGAAGTACGTCGACAGGAGTGCCTATGACTCCTAATGGATAGTTTACGTCGACGGTGGAATAGCAGGGCTTGTGTTGTCGCGCTTAAGCGCAGGCCTACCAGGAAGCTGGGACGTGGGAGCAGTTATGCCCCATAATCCAAGCACCTGCTATCCAGTTCGTACGATGAGTATCCCTTAGAAGCCAGGGTGCGACAGTGATCATAGGAATTCTCCTTAACATGTTTCTACCTTCAAGTTGCTCTTGAATCTCCATCCGTTGTTTTGGACACCAAGTTGCATATGGGTGTTGGATTCCTCCAATACATTTGCTCTTGGTTTCCGTCAGAACATTCCACCTTGGGATGTCAGGAGAAACAAACTCCAGTACCTCGTTCATCTCCAGGACCAGGTCAAAGTTTTGTAATCCACAGAATAAAGAAGTTTCATCAGCTTCCATTCTGTTCAGTTCCACCTTCGAGTATCGTTTTCTTTAGTATTAAGAGGTCTTGTTAAGTTTCATGGCCTTATTGATGAAGTGATGCTCTTACACATCTTCACTTCCCCTTCCTCTAAGCTTGAATGCTGGAGAATAAGGGGTATGTGCATTGGTGTGTGTTAGATATTCCTACCAATTCTTGTTGCTTCAAAAAAAAATCTAAGAAAACATCTGTATCCTTCTTAGCACTATTGGTCACCTGGTCTCTGTTTGAAGTTGACCGTGTTACCAAATCCGTCCATTCCGGTGCATATCCTCGGTCAGAGAGTTAGGTTCATGCCAAAGCTCTCCAGACCACATCAGTTGCTTTGAAAAGCAAACCTCATTTCGAACTCCAAGACATACCGGTAGGTTGTGATATTCTGGTTGTCTTTCTAGAAGTATCACCAGGTTTTTACCTGACCGTGATGTCTAAACAAGGGGTAGTTTGAACCACTCCTTTCTCCAAGGAACCCTGCTGGATGTCCTGGACTAGTTGGTTGAGCTTAATCACTAACTTGGAGAGTTGAAAGACAAAAGCTCCGCCTAACTTGATCCTTCGTTACTGTATGTCCACTTTCCTTCGCGTTGAAGCATGATAGTATCTCCTGAATGGACATGCTATCTTTCCACCCTTGATTTGATTTGGGCTATCGTCAAATCGAGAAAAGATCCCAGGACTATCCTGATGGTGTTTTCACTCATAGTGTTTTGCCCGAGTACACCTTCATGTTCTTCAGTCTGACCAATATTTGCCTTGTTCATATATCATATGAATCTCTCTTCTTGGAGTGTGTTGATAAGTGTGTTTTCGAGCCCATCGATGACATTCCTATTTACCCAAGTTGCAAGAGGTTCATGTTGAACACTTGGCATTAATTTTGGAAACTCTCGAGAACCATCTTTGTTTCATTACGAAGATTGTATCCTGGATGTTTGAGGTGACTCTATCAGGTTCATGTGCATATGGTGAAAGTTGTCGCCATGGATCCGAGTAAAGTTTTCTTGTTTCTTCGGGAATAATCCTAAGTCGGTCATGCATGTGTGGACTATTCTTGATATGGTGGATTGTTACCTCCATCTACTTGAAGAAGTTTGCACCCACACCAAGCCACTGATTGACTACCCGTGAAAGATAAGAAGTTTAAGAACTTCATTATCTCTGTATCGTCTTTCCCACAAGGACTCTGATGTGTTTCATTGCAAGTAAACCATGTAGGTGCAGCCGTCTTTCTCAAGTTGCTAATACATGAGTTTTGCAATCTCGCTCATCTTCTTGAGCTTGGCATCGTAGTCTATACCTTGAGAATCCAGTAAATGTATCTCGTTGATAACCGGTGCAAACTCTTCGCTCAAACATACCGAGTCTAAGTTATCAATCCACTAACCAGAGCTGAATCTCAAGCAGCAACGATGGTTGGTGTTTCCTCAAGAGTATTGAATTAGGTCTTTTCAAACCCCGGCATGGTTGATGTTGTGGTTGACACAACTAGCCGGAAGGCCTAATGTCATATCTCTTTGAGTCCGTAAGAACAACCACTCTCTGTGAGAATATTTGTGTGGCTCGTTCTCAACAAGTTTTCCTCCTCGTTCTTCCAAACCGGAGTTTTATATTCACTTGATGACCTATTGAAGGCTTGTTAAGAGTCTGATGTCGGTATCTAAAACATCAAGGAAAACCTGGAAGGTTATCTTCCCAATATCTCTCCGTTGAACGTCCCAAACCTTTGTTTCAGTGGAAACAAGTTCATCAGGAGAACATCTCTTGGTGTTCTGTAACCACCCTTGTTCAGTTTCCTTCCTCAATTTGTTTGTACTTGAAGTTCTGTTTTTCTCACACATTGTGTGAATTTGTCAGTTACTTCAGCCATGGGATCTTAACCATGTGGTAGAGGTATTTCTATGTCTAAACCACAACAGGAAAGAGATTCCTTATTCCTTCCGGTGTTTCAACCCTCATTGGTTACCAATCCTTATGGTGTGATCAAGAATTCCTCCTTTGTTATGGTGTTTCCACATCTTTCGGTTACTCATCTTCTGTTGTGAAGTAACATTCCGATCTTTTATAAAGTTTTCGACAAACTTTAGCGGAATGGAAGTTTCGTTATCTTCTGTGTCCACTCCGAAGAGTGAACATGATCTTGTATCGAATTTTCTCTGACACACGATTCCAGTGTTTTCTCGAGTTCTCCCTCGTCTACGGATATTACATTGTGGTATCCAAGACTATCCTTTCCATCTTGGTTTTCTGTTTGAAGAAACCTTGATGTCATCAGTTGTCCAACCTTCTTCTTCCAAAAGGATTTAAAGTCTTGTGCAAAACTCATATTCTAAATCCTTTCAAGAACCATCGTCCATAAACTTGAAACCTTCTCATATTCCCTCCGTTACCTTGATGTGTTTCATGTCTGTTAACTCAACAGTTCTTCATGAACATTCCTGTCGTGAGTTACCCATGAGATACTCGATCTTCGTAAAGATCAATTCCTAAGAATTTTCCCTCCTACCTAAGGTGTATCCGCTGGAGATCTTCGCAAGTGCTACGGATCAATCTCTTCAAGAAGAGAACCGTAAGGTTCAAGAAGATCGTTCAAAACCGGTGTTCTTCTTTCTTCTCCTTCGGGAATCTCGGGACGAGATTCTTGTAAGGGGGGTAGATTTGTAACATCCCAATTTTTTTCTACCAAAGTGTGTGGTGTGTGTTCATCTCATACATGCATCAAACAAAAATTTAAATCATGTTTGAACCAATTTAAAATTTGGAATTTAAACGGTTTGAGAAAATCCCACAAAAAGTACTTAAAATGGGTTCCAAAATCTTGTACTGAAAAATATTTCAAACACATCAAAGCAAAACATGGTTTTGTTGGAAATTTCATGAGCTTTCCAAAATGTATTTTTGCCAATTTTTATGTTCACAAAAAGGTCCCCAAAACATCTGTTTTCAGTTCTGTTTTATAAAAGAAAAGGACCTATGTGTAAGTCACAGGAAATCACAGGGGGTTTTCCGAAGATCGTCTTTTGTCTTCTTCAATCTCATGACAGTAGGCGAGATGGTCGTCGACGGCGCCCTCGCCATGCACCTGCTTGCCCCCTCGTCGCGTGGATAGGTTCTGGAGGAAGCCCACGACCTCCTCCCACTCCCTATCCTCCCCGTTCTCTATCCCTCCCTCTCTGTTTCTGCCGCGCGGGACGAAACCCTAGTCACCGGCCGCCGGTGGTTGCCGCCGACTCCGGCCACCCCGGGCCAAATTGAAGCCACCCCTAGAACCGCCGTGGTCTCCTCTTGCTCCCTGAAGAGTCTCGTTTGGCGGGGTGACCCCAAGCGCACGAATCGGCCTTCCTCCTTCAACTCCGGCCGGCGTCCACCTTCAACGTTTCCGGCCAACCTCGACCGGGCCTGGCCTCACCGAGCCTCTTCCCACGCTCCTGGTGAGCTCGTCCACCTTGTGGTGGTCTCCGGTTTGTTTTTAGTCGTCGTTTCCGAGCTTGTCGCCGTGCACCGCCGCTAGCCGCCGCGGACATGGACGCCGGCGAGCGCTGCGGCTACCTTTTGGTCAGCCGAGGCCACCCCTAGCATCCCCTTGATCATCTCCACCCCTTGGTGGATTTCGTTTTTGGTATAACCTCGTGCATCGACGGATTGAATCGCAGTTGAGAAGGATTGGCCACGGGATGACGTCCTAGTAACGTCATGCCTACGTCATATGCCCATTTTTCTGTTTTTATTTTGAACAAAAATCAACTGACACGTGGGCCCCACCTCTTTTATAATTACAGAAAAAGAATTAAGTTGAATAATGAATAACTTCTTTTCTGTTAGTCACAAAAATAAAGTAAAAATATGGTTTTCATCAGAAAAAGAGGCTCTATCCAAAAATGTCATTTCCACATATATTTGACTAAGTTGAATTTTGGCCTTTATTTAATACTGTTTAATCATTTAAAAATAGAAAAATAAGTTTTTATCCAATAAAATTAGAAAATTAAAAGTTATATACCGTTTTTGCTCAAAATGACAAATGCAACCTGTTTGTGATGTTTTCAACCTCATTTGAGCACTTCAACTTGCACTCACCTTCATCATC
The DNA here is from genome assembly GCA_028641055.1 of Alopecurus myosuroides. Lineage (NCBI taxonomy): Eukaryota > Viridiplantae > Streptophyta > Magnoliopsida > Poales > Poaceae > Alopecurus > Alopecurus myosuroides. The sequence goes on along the minus strand of CM054060.1, from coordinate 181,732,247 downwards.
GCCCGAAACCCCCTCCGGGGTCTATTTCGGGATAAATTCAGTAAAATTGCATATTTGACATACGAACCCTAGCAACCCTGTCTACATGCTTAGGGCTTTATTTCAGTGCATTAACTTGCTCATGCATACATATTGTGCATTGCATCGATGCCATGGTTGATTGTTCTTCTTTGTTTCGGTGTTATTCCCCCTCGATAGAATCCGACTCCGAAGAGAAGGACAGCCGTTCCATGACGAATACTTGATCTTAACCGACAAGTCAAGCACTTATTCCTGAAGACTTTATCTGGTTTTCTTATAACCAAGGCAAGCATAACCTCTTATCTGCTCATATATGATTTCAAAGTGATTTGAATCTCGTACATTGCATTCGGTTCCAAACTATTTGATGTCAGTAGATAGAGTTCTCCTATATACTGCATAACCTAAATATCCTGATCCACTTCACCTAGCAGCTATAGGTTTGTTTGTGCGCGCTTCGCTAAACCTTGTGAGTCTTGCTTAGCCATGCCTAGTTGATGAATCTGGTTAATGCGTGAATCTACTATGTCAGGTTTTTATGATTTGAATTACCTTTGATAACTTGACTAATCAGGGCATGGATGTGAGGCCACAATGGGTTGTGGCGTTTTGTCCTGTTCATGCCCCTAGGAGCGAGTTCTCGCCTTCGAGCCAAGACTGAGCGTACAGCCACACGTGGGCCGATGAACCCCGCCCGGCTAACTAACTTGTTTAACCTTATCCATGAGCCACGTAGTTTGAGCTTTCCATCTGCGTGTGTGTCGGAAAATGTTTTGGAGAAAACTAGGTCGTGACCGGGACAAGTGATGGACGTACACGGATCTTGATCCCGACTCACAGAACAGGTGCCGTCAGGAGATGGCCAACTCCCTGTTGACGGGGTGGCCCTGTTTGGGTTGACTCATGGATATGGTTCGATAAGGTAAAGGCTGGGAATCGACTACCCTCTGCCGGCACTTCCCGGGCTAGTGCTAATCATGTGGCACTAAGAGTCGGTTGGTACGTGTGGGTAAAGTTGTACACCCCTGCAGGGTTAAATCTTTTCGAAAAGCCGTGTCTGCGGTTAAAGACGACTTGGTGACGGATTCTGTGATCATAGATAACTTAAACGAAATGACTAAAACTTGTTGATAACGATTGAAGGATGCCTCCTCGGAGATGCCGAGAGGGGTTACCTTGTAGCATGAGATAGCGTGGAACAACTGGAGGAGGTGATCTTTGAAGCACGAGGTGCTGAAATGTTTTGGTGGATTAAAAGATGATGATATCAGTAGTTGAGTAGTTTTCTCATCTGTTTTCAAAATACTCCATGAGACGTGCTGTTTCTTCCTCAACTTGGAAAACAAAGATGGCTTTACGCAAATAACCTTCATAAAACCTTTCTGAAGTTAGCAGATATATAATAGGTTAACTAAGTCTTGTCGAGTACCTCCCGTACTCAGATTTGCTTAATTTTGGTTCAGGAGAAGATCTCACATCGGTGGTGATTCAACGTGGACATCGACGAGTAGTTTGGGGTTCCCAGGTAGCAGCCTGGAATCTATGGGCTGGGACGTCGCCTTATGTTGCGGCCTCTTAGGCCTTTTTGGTTCTTGTTGACTAGCAACATAATTCGCCTTCCGTTGTCTGATGTAATGTTGGGTCGTGTGACCTCTGTTTGTAAGCTATACTCTAGTATTACTTGCTTAATAAAGCTTCATGTTTAGAGTACTGCTTTGATCGGTTGTTGGTTTCGAGCTCATTGTTATACAGTTTTGGCTATGCCTGCATAGTTGTCGCAGTCGAGGGGTTGTGGAGCCGATGATCCATGTCCGAGCCCGCCTGTCGATGTGATCGGCCTGGGGCGAGGTAACCCCAGTAACCCTCGATTGTTGTTGCACTTTCTGGACACATAGCATCTCTGTATAGCTTTGGTCCCGTTTCCTTCAGTTTCATTCGATTCGTGGACGCTTTGATATGCATAGTTGGTTATGACTAGCATGGATACAAGGAGTAGTAGACTGGGGATCCGGACTACGTGCCGATGAATTCAGTCTGCCTGCCGTTGTTTGTTGCGGCCGGGGCTGGTAACCTTGAAGCCCTTGTGAGTCCATGGCTAGGAGCACATAACAGTATGTATATCTCTGGGTCCGGGGTCGTGACATCTTGTGTGGTCCTGGTTGCTGGGGGACAGCTCCACCATCCATGGCGTCACGATGGGGGAGCCCAATGACACCATCTTCATCTTGTAGCATGGTCTTGGTCTTCTTGCACCAAAGGGGCAATCTTTGGGAACCTCTTTGGCCGCCGCAGTTGTCCCCCCCGACCTTTGTACACCTGAATATCAGTTGGGGACAAATGGACTCTGCGGCGCCTCCGTCACCGCTCAGAGGAGCGGTCGTCGGAGGCATGTGGGCTGCCTCCTCTTGAAGGGATATACCCAAGGAGGGGGCAAAGGCTAAGTAGAGCCCCTCTCTAGGGAAAGATCTCCAGCGGGCCAGGCCCACCTGGCGGGTGGGCCTGGGAAAGAGGGCTTCGCTTGGTGTGGATAGATCACTCGGTTTCGGTGCTGCACACTGGGCTAGGCCGCAGCAGTTGCCTTAGGGTACCCTCGTACCCAGAGGCCCGACAGTAGCCCCTGGGCCTGCAGGGCACACGTGTCCGCAGGGTGCGAGGAGACGCGGGGCCAACTGCTGCGGGCCAGACCTTTGCACGTGTCCACGACCCACAACCTTCCCGAGGCAACGGCTCTCTGCGACGTGGGGGGCCTCGCTCATAAAGGTCGTGGATTTGTCGAGGCTCCATTCTCCCTCTTCTCCTTCCGCCGCCTGGAAACCACTCATTGTCCAGATCCCCATTTTCCTTTGAGATCTTCCTCCTGAGATGGCCGGCAAGGCAGCTGCTCCCGCTACGAAGGGCAAGCAAGTTGTCGCGACAAAAGCTTCATCGTCCCGGCCGCACGTGATTCTGGAGCCGTCTCGTATCCACTCGGGGACTTCGCTGGAGAGGGTGCGCCCGATGGTGGCCTCCTCCACCAACGAGCATGGGTCCACCTTGATCTTTGCTGGGTCGGCTCGACTCAACTCCCTCCCTGTGACCGCCTATGCCTTCTTCTTCCAGACCCTCTTCGCCGGCCTAATTCCTCCTTTCTCCACCTTCTTTCTGGACGTCTTGGATTGGTACCAAATCCACGCTCTTCACCTTCACCCCAACTCTGTTCTGACCTTCTCCATCTTCGTGTTCTGGTGCGAGGCTTTCCTTGGCATCAGGACCTCGGTGGCCTCTTCAGCATCCGCATGACGGGCCGAGGTCGTTGCGCTAGGTGCGCCTCCTTCCGCATTAGTCTGGGAAGGAGAGCTCTGTTCCCCCTACTAGACCATCAGAAGAAGGTGGATGACATCGTCAGCCGCTAGGTGTTCATGGATGTTGGTGCCTCCGCGGTTCTTCTTGAGGTGCCCACTGGTAGGCCCAGGAAGCACGTCGGCTGGGCCCAGGAAGTCCTTGAGTGTCCGGACATGGCTCCCCTAGTGTAGAGGATGGAGGAGCAGCACGAGAGCGGGCTTGAGGCGCCCATGCTTGTCTGCAAATTCATTCGCCAGAGGGTGGCGCCTCTTCAAGAGCACGAACGCCTCATGTGCTACTAGGGCCACACAGAGGACAGTATGAGGCTCAGCAGCTCCCTCCTCGAGGGCAGGGAGCTCGAGATAATGATGTAGACCCTCCTCGACAGGGACACCATGCCGCCTCATCTACCCTCCGTAGTTCCTCTTTATAGCCTTGAAGAAGCGGGGCGTGACGCGGTGATCGGGGCCATGCCTCGCTTTGATAGGTAGGGACTCCTGGCCGAGGGCGAGACGTCCCGCCAAAAGAATCCATTTCTCCCTTGTCTCCCTGGGGAGAGCGATGCGGAGCCAGCTGAGACGGAGGACTCCGCCCCGACTGAGCCGGCTCCCGGGCGTGTGTCGAAGAAGCGCCCTCTTGAGGAGATCACGTCCGCCCCGGCACCGGGGACGGGCAGCGAGTCGTCGGCGGACTCGAGCACTCCCTCTCCGCCTCCCGCACGCTCGGTGACTCCCAACGTGGCAGCAAGCATGGAGGGGCCACGAACCACGAAGGTTGATGCAGGCGCGGGAGGATCTTCGACGGCCAAGGCTGCCGTGACGCGCCCCCGTGGTAGGAAACACGTTCCCCGAGCTTGGGAGTGCCGGGGAGAGTAAGTCACTAGTTATGTTGCTCCTCCTTTCTTCGAGCAGTGTCGGAGCTAACTTCGTTCTTGCCGTAGATCCATGAATAGAGTGAGGGTGTCAGAGCCGCCCAGCCCTCAATCCTCAGGAGGGGCAGTCTGCCCTATCGCTCCCGATGAGAGGTGGGTCCCCCCATGTTCTCAGGCAACTGAGGAACTTGCGAGCCCTTGTGTTTCCTCGCCGGGCAGCAAGGCGGGGACTGGGGCGCCACTCGGCGAGCCTTCTGCTGATGATGCCCCGTGGCCTGAGCCAGGCATCCTTATCGAGGACGACCCCGTGGCTCGTTCAGCGTCGCCTCCAACCGCCGCCGCTGGCTCGGGGACAACCTCAGAGGCCCCGATTGATGTGGGCGGGGCAACCTCTGTCATATGGGCCGCTGGGAAGGAGAGGCTGCCCCCACAGATCGGGAAGCGGGCGCAACACTTTTCTTTCTCGCTAGCGCGGAGGGTGTTGAGCTCTTCCTCCGTCCCCTTCCGCGGCGCGTCGCAGCAGGACTTCAATGACTCGGTGGAGAGGTGGCTTCGGGACACCCCTCCCAAGGGGCCGGATGGCTCCTTCCTCCCTGACGACTTCTTCCGTGATCTATTGGTGGAGGATCGTTGGTCCGCCCGCATTCACTCTGGTGCTCCCGCCGAGCTTTACTCAAAGGGCCACCTGCTCGATATCGCCAAGGACGTTGTAGAGGCGCTCCGAGTCAGGGCGAGGTCGCACTCCCATCTCCTCATTAAGGAGAGTGAAGGCCTGGAGAATCTAGGCGCCTGGTTCCGCCAGGTGATGTTCACCTGCCACGAGAGAGAGAATGCGGCGTGGGTGGTGCGTTGTCAGATGTACAGCAAGGCCAAACGCAAGTGCGAGGCCTGTACTCGCGAGGCGGAGGGCTTCACGAGGAGGCCAAGCGCATGCTGGACGCCGCCAGGGATTTACAGGCTCGGCTCCACTTTGAGCAGCAGGAGCACCGCTCAGTGGTGGAAAATTGGAACCTTGGTGGCGCGGAGCGAGAGAAGGCCCTTGTCCTACGCGAGGAAGCTCTTGTGCGCCGCGAGGCGGCCGTCTCTCCCCGCGAATCCGCCGCTTTCCTCAGGGAGGAAAATGTCCATGGCCTCGAGGAGGACGTCAAGAAACACAGGGCGGAGATCACCCGCCTTGTGGGTGAGGTGAGCGAGGAGTGGGAGTGCCTCGAGAAGCTGGAGAGGGACCTGAAAGAGGGACAAGAGAGGCAACGGCAACAGGTAGATAAGGAGATCCAGGCGGGATGTGAAGCGTACCGTAAGGATCTCGAAGCAGGCCTGGCTGGGAAGCAGCCACCTGTGGAGGTTGTGGCCGAGTGAGCGCTACCCTCGGAGGTTGATAGGCTCTCAGCTGAGCTTGGTCGGCTCCGCGCACAGCTTGCCGAGGAGAGGAGTGCTAGGGAGCGCGCTGTTTTGGCATATGCGGAGTTCTTGTCAGATTTTGTTCGCCCGGCGAAAGCGGTTGGCCCCCCTCGCGGAGGGGGTGCCTCAGAGGGTGGAGCCAGCTGCGCCGGCACTAGAGCTTCATTGTCAACTAGAGGGGTTGTTCCAGCACGCTGTTCTATCGTCCTAGGTGGTTAGTGAACGACTGGATCTTGAGCTGCCTCCTCCCCCCCCCCGCCAGGTACGACGCCGTGCGTGCTCTTCACTTCTTCACCGGCCTGCTGGACTCACTGTTGGAGGACACCCAGAGTGTGGACGTGATCCTGGACGCGGGGTGCCGCCAGCTTCTGTCGGAGGCTGCGACACACTTGTTCTCCAGGCTCTTGGTGGTTCAGTCGGGCTTCAAGCTGAGCACTCTGGCGGGGGAGGTTCCCCCTACTGTGCTGCCTCTCTCTCTACCCTTGTGAGGGAAGATGTTGCTGCCTTCGTGAAGGCCTTCATGCCAATTGCTCCTGCTGACAAAGCCCCAGCTCCTCGCGCTGGAACCGAAGGTCCGTCTGCTTAGTGTCCTTCTGCGTTTGCCTATGAACTATTTTAAGTGTCTTGTAAGGATAAATTCTGCACATTGTTGCCTATCGTACTCCTAAATTTTATTCTGCTTTCGCGAATACTTAGCTTTTCCATGGTGATGTCCTTCGAGACACTTTGTTTGTGTCCTTCGTGGTGATCCTCCAACTGCTCCCTACAGAGGATACTCCTGAGCTTCGTGTGTGGGTTTGTGTGCTGGCGCTTGTCCCTTGGAGTAAGATTGTCACCGCTACCTGCAGTTTGTGCCTCTAGAGAGGTGCGCACTTGGTTGTTCCTTCGTGAGCATCTCGCAAGGATAAATGCCAAGGGACTTGGCAAAGTGTTTGTGTACGGTAGCGACCCGCTCACATACATTGTTCCAACCCCCGCTCGTGGGAAGCTTTCGAGAGGAAAAAGGCCTTCGCGCGCCTCTCTGGAGAGTGGAAGGATGCATGCTTGGATGAATGCACATGATGTTTTGATGGAAGCAAGATGCAGGCATGCCAGCATGCAAGGAGGGATTGTGTTGTGAAAGCAACAAGATTTTACTGCTAGGGTGAGGCATTGTTCTTTTACAAAACGCTTGGGGATGTCGTGACCTTATGGTCCCCCAAGAGGCACTTGATGTCACCGTGCGGACACGGGACTCCCATCGTCATGGGGCTGATACTCGCGCAAGTTAAGGTGCATATCTTGAGGATGTAGCGGCCTTGTGGCGCCCTCGAGTAACAAAAGATTTCCCTGTCGGAGTGAGGCTCCCCCTTGTGTGGGTAGAAGCTCCCGCGGCCTTGTGGTCCGCCTGGCGAGAGCTCCATGAGACCCTCACGGAGAAGGGTCCTGGCGTCGTTTTTACTGTGTCGTCACGGGGACCTCTCGAGGGTGTGTCTCCATGGCCTTGTGGGGGCCATGGAACGAGCATGTGGTGAGCGCTCCTCCCTAAGAGAGAGGCGTGCTCGCATGGAGAGCACTGGCAGCCCCCGAGCCTCCAGCGCTCTCGAGGGTCTTCTAGGTGGTAGCCCCTCAGCCTCCAGTGCTCTGGGGGGTCTTCTGGGTGGCTGCTCCTTCGCGAGTAGCGAGAAGCCTCTTCTTGGGAGCCTCGTCGAGGTGTCCCACTTCGTCTTCATCGGCTGGGTGGGAGATGGCAACTCCTCGTAGGCTCGCTCGAGTGAGCGCGTCGCCTCCTCCACCTCTCCATGGAAGGTGATGGTGCCAGCAGGCCCAGATAGCTTCGCGAGGTTGTACACATGGTGCATCATGATCATGAACTTCGCGAGAGCTAGGTACCCGAGGATGGCATTGTAGGTGAGAACAATGTGCGCGACGTCAAAGTCGAGAGTCTCGGTGCGGTAGTTTTGGCGAGTGTCGAGCGTGACAGCGAGGCGCACCTGTCCCAGGGGGGACCGTGGTGCCATCGGTGACGCTGGTGAACGGCCTCGTGGGGGCGAGGTGCTCGTAGGGAACCTGCAGCTGCTCGAATGTAGGCACCAAGATGACGTTGAGGCCTGCACCCCTGTCGAGCAATGTCTTGTTGACGGTGATGTTGTTGATGATGGGGGTGCAGACCAGGGGCAGGATCCCCACGGTCGTTGTGCACTTGGGATGGTCGTTGATGTCAAAGGAGACCTTGTGGTCAGACCACTTGAGTAACTTCGCTGCGGTTGTGCCAGAGTGGATATCGGTGATCTCGTGCGACATCTTTTCAAGTGGCGATTGGAGAGTGAAGCTTGTGCTCCGCCAAGAATGCACGCCATGTAGCCCGTTGGTTCTTGGTAGCCCCCGCAGTATTCGTCGCCCCGCCCCTGGTTTCCCTCAATGTGTGGCTGCGTGGCAGCGTTCACCTGAGGCGCGGGTGGTTGGGACGCTGGAGCTGCTGCGGGGGTGGCTGATGCATGGGCGGATGGTAGCCACCGTTGTTGTAGCTGCCCGTGTTGTATTTGTCATACCCATTGTACTGGTTCGGGCCGCGCTCCTCCCATCTCCCTCCAGCGGCGCCTCCCCTCGCCCAGGACTGCGCCAGCCGCTGCCTCGAGAGTAGCCCTCCTGGCCACCCCTCATGAGGCGATCTCCCCGCATCCTCTCCAGCTCGAAGCAGTCCCTTGTGGCGTGTGAGTGCATGTGGTGAAACTCACAGTACGGGTGGGTATCTGCCACAGGTGCAGCATCGTTGCGGCCTTGCTTACGTTCTGGCTCAGCAGCTAGAATGGCCGAAGCTTTCTGTTTGGCGTCCGCATCGTCGCATTGAGCCTTTGTCTTTGTCTTGGGAGCCACCGGCTTGGATTCATCGGCAGGCACGTTGTGCCTGAAGAGGCGTCCCTCCTCAGCCTTAGCGCACCTGTCGGCCATGTCCACGAGCTCGACAGCGGAGGTGAGGTCGTCCCTGATGTCGTGCTCTTCGAGCATGCGCTCGTTTGTGACCCCTTCCCTAAAGGCGGAGATGACATTTGCGTCCTCGATGCAGGCGATCTTTTTGCGTGTTTTCCTGAACTGCTGAAGGTACTGGCAAAGTGTTTTGCCGGGCTGCTGGCGTATGCCGTGGAGGTCGTTGTAGGAGAGGGGGCGCTCGTAGGAGCCCTTGAATTTGGCGACTAAGTGGAGGCACAACTCCTCGAACGACCCAATGGAGCCCTCTTGCAGATTCATGAGCCAGACGAGGGCTGGGCCCTTGAGGACCGTGGGCAACCAGTTTGCCATGCACTTGTCGTCCCCCTTTGCAGCTCCTACGCTGAGGAAGTAGAGCTGCAGGAAGTCGAGGGGAGGAGTAGTGTCGTCGTAGCGAGATGGCAGCATGGGGTTGAACTTCGGCGACCAGGAGACCGTGCGAAGCTGCTTGGTGAACGCGAGGGCGCCGTCGATGTAGACCGTTGCGCGCGCGTCGAGGTCCGCCAGGCGGTTGGCACGACCGGTCCTAGCGAGTGATGACCCACAAGTATAGGGGATTGCAACAGTCTTCGAGGGAAGTAAAACCCAAATTTATCGATTCAACACAAGGGGAGCAAAAGAATATTTATATGCCTTAACAACTGAGTTGTCAATTTAGCTGCACCTGAAAATAGACTTGCCCCCAACAATTTATCAGTGGTAACAGTTTTATGGCAGCAGTAGAAATAAAATAACAGCAGTAGTAAAATACTAACAGCAGTTGCAATCGCGGAAAACAAAAGTATTGGAAGTACCTTAGGCATAGAGGGAATGGATGGACGGGCTTTGCATGGATAACATAGGTCATGTAATAATAATAATGTGGGCATTCCAGATAATAATTTAAAGCATCAAACATGTAGGCAAACCATAGGCATGTGTTCCAATATAGTCATACGTGCTCGCAATGAGAAACTTGCAAAACATCTTTTGTCCTACCAGCCCGTGGCAGCAGGGCCTCTAGGGAAACTACTGGTAATTAAGGTGCTGCTTTTAATAAATCACCGGAGCAAAGCATTAACACTCCGTGAACACACGTGATCCTCACATCACAACCATCCCCTCCAGTTGTCCCAATTTCTGTCACTTTGGGGCCTCGGGTTCTGGACGATGACATGTGTAAAACAACTTGCAGATATGATCAAGAAACTACATTATACTCATGAAACAATAGCATGTTCAGATCTGAAATCATGGCACTTGGGCCCTAGTGACAAGCATTAAGCATAACAAGTTGCAACAACGGTAGAAAACACTAACAATGGATACTAGGCAATATGCCCTAACAATCTGGCATTATTACATGATCAATCTCATCTAATCCCTTACATCCCTCTCAGCCTACAGAGGTGTTTACTCACACATGGATGGTGGAATCATGGATGGTTGATGGAGAAGAGGTGGCAGTGTCGAGGGCGATGATCTCCTTTGAATCCCCATCCCAGCAGGGCGCCAGAACATGAACTTCTGATCCCCGAATCGAGGTTTGGGGTGGCGGCGATGCTCTGTTGTGTTCCTGTGGAATATGACGAACCCCCTGTTGTTTTAGAGTTTAAGGCGGTATGTAGTCGAAAGGGGAGTCCGAGGGGGTCCCGAGGTGCGCCACACCACCAGAAGGCGCGGCCAAGTGGGTGCGCGCCGGGGGGTGGTGTGGCCCCCTCCTGGCCCCTCTCCTGGCCCCCTTCTGGCTCCCGGGGTCTTCCGGTGTTTTAAGACCAATGGGGTCTTTTCTGGGCATTTTCCCGAAAGTTGATTTTTTGTGCACAAAAACGAGACACCAAGGTAATTCTGCTGACAATAGCGTTAGCCCGTGTTAGTGGTATCCAAAACTCACATGTTTAGAGGAAAACAATAAGAAAAGTGTTCGGAAAAGGAGATACGTTTTGGACGTATCAACTCCCCCCAAGCTTAGCTTATTGCGTGTCCTCAAGAAATTCAGTGACAACTGAGTGCGATAAAAGACTTTTACGAACACATTTGTTTCATATGATGTAAATATACTCACTACATAATCAAGTGTTGAGGCAATTCATAATAAGATATATGGAAAATAAAAGTCACCCAGCAGTTATGCAAACCATGAAGACATGCCAACAAACTAATAATAGACAACATGAAGTACTTCAATTTACAAGATTGCAATGCTCATAATAGGGTACGCTAAAGTGTACTCGCTTGCCCTTAATAGTGGAGAAAAACATAAATGCCAGGGCACCTCGAAGTTCAAATGAAGACTAGAAATATAGATATCAAATATACAAGCATCAAGGTTATACCACTATCAACCGTGTTTTGGGACAAGCACATTACAATAAGAATAACAGCCATGCTCTCAAGAAGGTGCATAAAGTGAGAAGGTGAAGACTCAACATAAAAATAAAAGATACACAGAGGGAAGCAGGGATTAACTCATGTGCTAGAGATTTTTATTTTATTAAACAGAGGTATTGCAAACATTTGTGAGAGAGGTGTATGCTTATGTCAACGAATGGTAAACAGACAATACAGTATGTCACAAGCCAACTAGACTTCACAAGAACGGCTCCCATAGAAGGACGCATCTAGGTAGAAGGTCATCCCTCTTTCTCTTTTATTTACACAACTATGCTTTGACTGATAAATCCGGGGCAAAACGAGTGAAGAAATTTTTTTGTATTAATTTGGGGCTGGGCTCCCCGCTGTCGGCTCTTCTATCATTTGATAAGCGGATGAAGCCACCAGTCCAGGGCGTGAAATCCGATCAACAGGTGAGATAAAGATTCTCTATTTTGTGAGCCAACAAAAAACAATTATGCACTTATGTAATCCAAAATTATGTGATGAACAATGAGTATCTATGAAATGCAAGCAAGCCTTTGGTTAAAATCATTTATCAATTTTTCCTGATGTTTTCTGATTGTTTCTGTATTGGTTTCTATATGATGCTTTGGATATTTTTTCATCCAAATTCTTGTGACAATGTTGCTTTAAACTTAATAATAATTTTTGGCTTTGTTTGAATCAATAAAACAAATTGGCAAAAGAATATTTATATGTTTCCTTTTAATTTTTCTATAGAAACTTGTTTCTGAAAAACTAGCCAAGTAGTTGTTTTTAGCTCATGTTATCTATATGCTAGGGAATCATATTTTATGTTTTCTTGGCATAAATGTGTTCTATAATATGTGGAATAAAAATGTGTGAGCTTGGTTTGAAATTTGGTTTGAGAAAACAATCAAATGCTTGATGGTTTTTGTGTTAAGAAAATAAGGCAGAAAAGTGTTTTTTGGAAAACAGAGAAAAACAGGAACTAGCTGTTTTCCCACCTTGTTTTCAGGGCCCATTTGAATTTCAAATTTGTTTTCATTAGTTGTTTCTGAAAGTAAATATCTTGCTTAACAAACCCATGCTTGGAAAACAAATTTTGGAAGTGGTTTGGTTCTTGAAAACAGAACCAACTTTTTCTTAATCATGTGTGTTTCCAACACTTAGCCAAATCGACTAAGTCATTTTGACTGAAACTGAAAATTCAGAAAAATGGAACCAACTTTAGATGTTTATAACTTTTGTTTGGAGTGGAGTTAGGAAGTGCCACTTGGACCTTCTAGAAGCCCATTGTTTCCTTAAGAAATCCCTAGCCTTGGATGCCCGAGAGATTGACCAGAGAGGAAAGGGAAGGGTTGGGTTCAGAGGTGAAAAGGGAGGGGGAGTGGCATGGGCTGTTGACAGAAACGCCACTGTGCGGAGCACTGTCGCCATGCCCGTGCTCTGTCACCCTCACACGCCCGTTGGGGGCTTTGACTTGCCCCTAGACTACCCCCTGGACACGCCCAAAGGGCGGGAGGCACGACATGGGGCGCCGGGAGCACGCCCCCGAGCCCATTTCTGCCACCCCGAGCACGCCCTCGTGCACACACCCGTGGCTTCGTAGCTATAAAGACACCGGCACGCCCTCGCCTCGTCAGCATGCTCACCACACTCCACCCTCACACCCCCAGACGCAGAGCATGCACGCCATGGGCTCGTTGTGAGCCCAGAGCGCCCGTAGACACCGTTGGCCACCGCGGAGTGCAAACACAGGTCGGGCATGTCGTGGGCGCTCCCACCCCTCTCCCTTGCCTCCGTTGCACTTTCCCTTGTCCGTAGACCCCCTCTGACGCTACCCGTGCCCTCTCGTTTGCAGGAACACCGGGGAGCTCGCCGGATCCGCCGCAGACCCGCAGAAGCGCGCCGTCGACTGGAGCCGTCCCAAGCCGCAACGCCACCGCCCCTACACCACATCGAGCACATGACACCACCCCAGCTGTCGTGGGATAATCACGGCAGATGTTACCTGGGGTAACTGATCTTGGGGCAAGTCGACACAGGTATTTGGGAGAGGGTTTAGCTCGAGGGAGAACATGGCGAAAGCAATCTAAGAACCGGAAAACAACTCGCCGGCTCTCGATATGATTATACTGGATACTCGATAACAGGTGTTACAACTATGACTTGAATCTCTGGCGAACTAAACTTAGGGGCCGGTTTATAAAGCACCTGTACACCCCTAACTTGCCCTCCAAGGCACATCTTGAGTCCTACTCGAACTCCACATATAAAGCCTAACTTTCCTTATCGCAACCCACAAGCCGGGTCACGAATCTCACAAGCCTTTGGGCCTTCTAGTAACCTCTTTACACCTATCCGAGTATTGCTCAGCTCTCCTCGGGCCGGATTATACCTTGAAGTGGGCCTACCGGGTTACTATCCCCCCATCAGTAGTCCCCAGGATAGCGCGGGCTTCACAGATCCATTCTTGAAGTGCTCGCTATTCCCTTTTCAGATTTGAACCCTAAAATATTAAGGCCCTACTCTCGATAAGGATCCCTGATATCTCGGGATAAATCGCGTTCCCCCTGTTAATGGAACATTTTACCTCGTCCCGAACACCCGCAACACCAAATCTGTGCGGATAATTATTGCTCCGTAACTTCCGGCTTTCCAGCCGCGGGCGAGCTCGCCACCTCCCTTATAAATATCAGCCGACGGCAACCCTAAGTCATTCATCTTGCTTCACCATCCCTTTTCTCCACGCTCCCCCACAATTTCTGCCACCAGGCTCGCACGCTTCAAGAAAGATAAGGCCACCTCCGGCCGCACTCGTCCTCAAGATATCCAACACCGCCATTAAGCACCGTTGTCACACCCGCGCTTCCTCATCGAGGGCCGTGACGCAACACTCAAGCCGCGCCACGCACCTCCCTCACTTCGGACCTCAACTCCTTTGGTAAGCCTTCCTCAACCATTCAATTGAAACTCGCAGTCTTTTCAATCTGATCGAGATTGGATCTGGGTCAACCCGTAAACTAATTTTCCGATATCATCAAATTGAACCGCTTCGATAGACCTTAGTTCCTTTAGTCACCTGATATGTAGCCGCAACTCATCCCCGCGCACTTATCGGCCATCCAACTTTGCACAAGATTGCTCGCAAGCTTTTCGATCTAGATCCATTCCACCTTGTTATTTCCGCCTGTCGCATTAACACCCGGAAAATCCTCTTTTTCCAGCTAATCCTTCCACAATAAAGGTATGGGCAACCATCCATGTTCACCCAATTCACCTGAACGCGTAAGTAATTAGCAATTTACTCAACCTTATCTAACACCCGGAAAAATCTTCTGCATTTAATATCGTAGTGCATTATCCGGGTTTCATTTTAGCCTTCAACGCCTTGACGTCTCCAAACTCAAATGACTTGATGTTCCGAATCTCACTCCATACATTTCCTGCCCCTTGCAGGTCAACTCCATGGCTCCTAAAAGACAAGGAAGACACCCGGCTTCTGCAAAGGCCTCTCAAACCACTTCTGCCAACTGGGGTCGGTCTTCAACGACAAAGGCCAAACTAGATGGGATGGCCGAGTTAGGAATCCTTCCTTCTCAGAAGGAAATACACTGGAGGGCTCCTGGCGATGAGACCCGTCCCACTCCTATCGGGAACGAGGTAATTTGCTTTACCGAGCATGTGACCCGGGGATTCCGTCCTCCGGGTCACCCTTTTTTCCGGGAAGTCTTGAGCCACTACGGCCTCCGGGTGTTCGACATAGGGCCTAACTCTATGCTGAACATCACCCACTTCATAGTTTTGTCCGAGTCGTACTTATGCACTCCACCAAACCTTGTTCTTTTTACCGAATTATTCCAATGCGAACCATGCTATGAGAGCGGTAACGAAACACTTCTTACCTGCGGCGGGGTATCCATCCAGCGCCGCAAACACTCATTGATGCCACCTCTCAACCTGAACCCCAACGCCAAAAACTGGCAATTATCCTTCTTTTATTGCCACGACACTTCTCCGGATGGTGAGAGGAAACTACCGGGTTATTCGGAGAGCCTTCTCGAGCCCTCCGAGTCTTTTAGTGCTTTTGCTCCTGACCCTGATAGGGAAGCGATTCAGCCCCTTCTGGCCAAACTAGCGGCCCTCTCAGCCCATGGCCTTCTCGGATTTAACTTGGTAAAGACTTGGGTGGAGTTCCGGGTTCAGCCCAACTCCATTCGCTCAAAGTCGCTGCACGAATACTCCGGTCACATCACAGATTCCCTCCGCTATTCCACCAAAAGCTTCCCTGCCGGTAACACCAACAAGACCATCAAGGGCTTCCTGATGGAGAGACTAGATGTTATAAAGAGCACTGCCGGGTTACCCCCGTTTACTCGGGAAAACCCCGCCCCAGCGGTAAGACCTGACTCCTTTTTCTCATTTCAGTACTTTCATCCGTTATAATCTCTAACCACCACTTGTGTTTATTTGTTCACAGGATGACGATCCCTTCTGGAAAGTTGAAAACCCCCCTCCTTCTCAAGACCCTGAAGAGGAAACCGAGTCCATTGATGATGATGAGGGTACTCTCCCATACCCTTTACACCTGCCTTTCGTCTGTGTTATTTTTCTTATCTGATACTTACTCGGCTTTCAGGGTCGGGGGATGAAGAGGAGGAAGAAGAGAATGACCCGGAAGCCACCGAGTCTGACCAGGAGCCCCCAGTCGGAAACAAAAGGAAGGCTAGAGGGGTAGTTGAAAAGGTTCCCTTCTCTTCTATGTCTCGTGCGCCTTACTCCTTTGCTGCTATGCATGAACTTAACGAGCGATTATCACATTCATCCTTCTTGAAGGACCCTCTCCCGACTAAACGCAGGGTGACCCGGAATTCTCCGGGGGATGATCCCCTTAACCCGGGTATCTCCACTTCACCCACTCATCGAGCCAGTACCCCTCCAGCTCAACCTTCTCAATCTCCTCAACGTCATCCGTCTCCCAATCATCCACTTGCCGGGCAACTTCGCGTGCCACAGCCAGTGCTCTTGCCGACGTCATCCGCCTCCAGCGGCGAGCTTCCCCCGGACTATGCCGTGAACACTGGGTAAACTACCTTTACTTACATTTTCTCATACTGGCTACCTTTCTTTTTTCCGTATATTCCATTGATCAATGTCTCCCTTCTTTTCTTCAGTGCCACAGTTACGCTGAGCGACCCGGATATCCCTGAATCAGAAGAACAGGGAGAAGAGAAGCCGGGTGATGATATGGACGTTGAGGTTGAGGACGAGGCCGAGGACGGAAATGGAGAAGATCCTTTTAAGGACCCAATTCTACCAAAGACTGCCTCCCCCCAGCCCTCTGAAGAAGTGGACGAAGACATCATTGTGGAGACCAAGTCGGGCTCTCCTATCCCGGACGTTCAAACAATCCGGGTTTCGACCCCCAAACCCGGAACAACTCCTCCACAAGAGGGCCAATCCTCTGGCCCTTCTCAACTTCGCCCTGAAGATATGACCTTTGCTCAAATGCTAGATGCCCTTCATACCTTGAAGGGAGACGAAGAAAACATACTAGATGCCTTAATAACCAAGCACGAGGTAATCCCGACTAATCATCAATTGTTTCCATGCCTAGTCCCCAAGTTCCGAGTAAATTACTAGGTAACTTGCTTGGAACTTTGCGTAATGTTTCTGGCTGATCCCTCTTCATGCTTCTTTACAGGACTATGTTTCACAGTTGGAGAAGAAGCTGGCCAAGTCCACCAAGCGTATTGGAAAAGAAACGGCCCTTCGTGAAGCTGCTGAGACTGAGGCCCGCAGGTGCCAAAAGATGACGAAAAAGTACAGGAAGAGAGCTCACAGGGCTAAGGAGAAACTTACAACTCTTTCTGCTCAAATTGCTGATGTTCACCGTACTGCGACTGGTAAGATTTTTGAATCTCACCTTTTTATGACTCGGATTGCCAACTGCGCTTGCGTGCCTACTATCTTTGCTCCTTTTGCCTTTTTTAGCAGGCCCACGTGATACTGCCCCCGAAGAAGATGATGCTGCCAAGCTTAAAACCATCAAGAATACTCTTCGCCAACTTTGCGGCGGAGTTAGCTGGATACTTGATGAGTTGCGACTGCCGGATGTCAAGCCAGATAATATGAAGAGATTACTGGAATTCTGCTCCACGATCCCCGAGTGGATTTGGCACTGGAAACGGTCCTCCTGCCGATTCGGGGTAACCCGGGGGCTCGCACTGGCTAAAGCCTACGCTCCCAAGCTACAACTTGCCAAACTTATGAGTGGATTTCCGGAATTCAACTTGGATGGGTCCAAGTTTTTGCCAAAGGACTTCAAGGCTATTCAGAAAGAAGTCCGCCACCCGGCTAGCGTTATTGCTGACAGCTTAGAGATTGATGAGATTCTCCCTGCTTATGATGCTAATGACAAGGTTGTTAAGGCGAACCGCCCCCAGCCATTCGATATGCTTGCCCGTTGGAAGGAGCAGGCGATCAAGGTGAAGGAAGAGGCCGCTAAGAAGACCGGGGCCGACTCTGCTCCTGCAACTTCTGCTGCACAACCCGGGACTGCTGCTGACCCGAGTGGCGCCGCAACTACGGGTGGCGACAAGGGCAAGGCCAAGATGGATCCTGCAGCTTGAAGTAATGCCTATCATTCCACATACGTCAGCCGGCAAAGCATCATTAAAACAGCTTTACTATTCGTTTAAGCAGAGCGCCTGTGCTCTTTTGATACTTTATGGTTTTTGTAACACTTTATTTAAACTCCCGATGCACTTTGCGCCCCTCTGCGCTTTTGATGAATATGTCTTTGCATTTGTTTTGTTCTTGATATCCGCTTGCTTTATTCTCGATACCTTATACTATTTTTTTTTTATACTTTCCTTAGCAAGACCCGTCCTCCAGGTGTTGTCGTCTAGGGATCGGTTTTACACCTGAATCCCTAAGCTCCTAGGACCCGGATGCGCGGCTCGTTTTAATCTCATCGGCTGGATGATGCTGTTTCTTCCTTAGGGCTCATAAGTCCCCAGCCCGGGTTTCCGCGTCTAGGATGCATGATTGTTTTCTTTCAAGGAAATGACTCGCCTGTCACTGAATGCCCAAGACTTCGGGACAGTTTTTATGAGGTTTGAAGTTATGCTTGATAATTGTTGAGTTTCCGGCTATCGGCCTTATACTCTGCATAACTTGTGGTTTAGATGACCCTTTCGACTATCTTGTACTATAAGCCGGCTTTCGCGTGGATACCATGTTGTTACATCAATACGAAAACGGGGTCAAGCAAGTCCCGTTTGGGTCTCATGACCGACATTTAATCGTAAGCGAACGAATCATGCCACTTCGTTGCGAGTCACATCGAGCTTAAGTAAGAATAGCCGAGAAATTTGGACTTCTTTGTCCGGTTATAAGATTGTAGCCGCACTCGTTTTTTCGAGTGACGGCCCCTATAACTCATTGGCATCAAGGCCGGGTCTTTTTTGAGTTCACAGCTGTGCTTGTATGAGCAACCAGCCCTCAAGACCTGAATATTCACATTGTATAAATAACACTTGCTTCTTTTCTTGATAATCCCTTTTTATTTGATATGAAAAAATTAGGCCAGCAAGCCGCCTCATTAAAAACCCATCCAGTCCCCAAGGGTGCCCTGGACAGGAAAAGAGTGCGTCTGGAACCTGCTGCCTGTTACATCTTTTTCTGCTAAGTATAGTACGGACGTAGCTGAGCCACGTTCCACGGTCTATCTCTTTCTTGCATAGGTGCAGTTGTGTGAGCAGTATCGTTGAGTGTGGTCGATTCTTCTCTTGCATCTATCAAGTAATATGACCCATTATGCAGGCTCCGGCTTACGATGAAGGGTCCTTCCCATGGTGGCGATAGTTTGTGTCTTCCCTCGTTTGTCTGAACCAAGCGCAAGACCAAGTCTCCCTCCTGAAAGACCCGGCTTTTCACCCGCCGACTATGATATCTTCGCAAGTCCTGCTGGTATATGGCTGATCTTTCCAAGGCTTGCTCCCTTTGTTCTTCTAACATATCCACGGCGTCTTGCCGGGTTTTCTCGTTCTCTACTTCCACATAAGCTGCCACCCTTGGTGAATCATGAATGATGTCGCTTGGTAATACCGCTTCTGCGCCGTAGACCATGAAAAAAGGTGTCATCTGGGTGGATCGGTTGGGTGTAGTGTTAATACCCCAGACCACGGAAGGAAGCTCTTCAACCCATGCCCCAGCGGCCCTGATACAGGGAACCCTCAGTCTTGGCTTCAATCCACGAAGTAGTTCTTGGTTCGCCCTCTCAACTTGCCCGTTGGCTTGCGGATGTGCTACTGATGCTACATCAAGCCTGATTCCATTGCTGCCACAAAATTTTTCCATCTCTCCAAGGGACATGTTAGTTCCATTGTCGGTAATTATGCTGTGGGGGTACCCGAACCGGTATATAATTCTTTTCAGGAATTTGACTGCTGTGGCCGCTTCGCAATTGGTGACCGGCATAACCTCCACCCATTTGGTAAACTTATCAACAGCAACTAAAAGGTGCGTCTTCTTGCAAGGTGACATATGGAAGGGCCCGACCATGTCCATACCCCAAACAGCGAATGGCCAAGTTAATGGAATGGTCCGTAACTCCATAGCCGGCACATGAGTTTGACGAGCGTACCTTTGACATCCGTCGCACCTTGCCACTATCCGCTCCGCGTCTGCTAGAGCTGTGAGCCAGAAGAACCCATGTCGATAGGCCTTGGCCACAAGAGACCTTGTGGACGCGTGATGCCCGCAATCACCTTCATGGATCTCCTTAAGAATCTGTCGGCCTTCTTCTGGTGTCACACAGCGCAAAAAGACTCCTGCCGCGCTTCTCTTGTACAACTCTCCATTGATAATAGCGTATCCTTTTGCCCGCCTCAGGATTTGTCTTGCTAGTACCTCCTGTTCTGGTAGTTCGCCTCGTGATAAGTATGCCAGATATGGCTCCGTCCATTCGGGGACGCCGTGTATCGTAGCCACGAGCTCCACGTCCGGGTCTCGATTTGCTAATTCTTCTTCAGACTCGGATTTAACTGACGGCCGCCATAGCTCGTCCACGAAAACATTAGGTGGAACCGGCTCCCTGCGCGAGCCGAGTCTAGCGAGTGCGTCCGCCGCCTCGTTCTTTCTTCTGTCTATGTGCTCCACTTCATACCCGGAGAAAGACCCGGCAACCCTATCAACCTCCCTGCGATACGCTGCCATAGTGGCGTCCTTCCTATCCCAGGTTCCTGACACCTGCTGCACCACGAGATCTGAGTCCCCAAAGCATCGTATTCTTCTAATGTTCATCTCCTTGGCTACCTTCAAGCCATGTAACAGAGCCTCATACTCGGCCACATTGTTTGAGCAATCAAAATGAATCTGTAGCACATAACTTAGTTTGTCCCCCTTGGGCGATGTCAGCACTACTCCGGCTCCTGACCCCTCGTACTGCTTTGATCCATCGAAGTGCATGGTCCATGACTCGGAACTTGGAACTGCGGTAACCATTCCAGTGTGCGTCCAGTCGTTAACGAAATCAGCCAAGGCCTGGGACTTGATTGCCGATCTGGGCTCGTAGCTTATATGATAATCTCCCATCTCTATTGCCCATTTGGCTATTCTGCCCGTTGCATCCGAGTTCCTGATGATATCCGACATCGGTATTGAACTAACCACTGTTATGGGATGTTCTTGGAAATATGGCTTCAACTTCCGGCTGGCCATAAAGACCCCAAACACCAATTTTTGCCAATGCGGGTAACGCTGCTTCGCTTCCGATAACACTTCACTGACATAGTAAACCGGCCTCTGGACCGGGTAACCTTTCCCATCTTCTTTGCGTTCCACGACAACCACTGCACTGACGGCTCGGGGGCCGGCTGCCACGTATAATAACATAGGTTCTTTAGGACCCGGCGCCGCTAGTACTGGTGCTTCAGATAACTGCTTCTTTAGTGCTTCTAACGCCTCATCTGCCTCCTGATCCCATACGAACTTATCTGATTTTCGCAAAAGCCGGTACAGGGGTATTGCCTTTTCTCCAAGCCTGGATATGAACCGGCTCAGGGCTGCCACGCACCCCGTGAGTTTTTGAACGTGCTTCAAATTTTCCGGTTTCTTCAAATTCTGTATGGCCTTGATTTTATCCGGGTTTGCCTCGATTCCTCTCTCGGAGACTATAAAGCCAAGTAACTTCCCGGCCGGGACTCCGAATACACACTTCGTTGGGTTAAGCTTCATCTGATACCTCCTCACGTTTTTAAACGTTTCTTTTAAATCATCAATAAATGTCTCTGCCTTCCGGGTCTTGATAACCACATCATCCACATATGCGTGCACGTTACGCCCAATTTGATCCTCGAAGCACTTATGAATACACCGTTGATAAGTTGCGCCCGCATTTTTCAACCCAAACGTCATGGTTTTGTAGCAAAAGGCCCCAAAAGGGGTTATAAACGAGGTTTTCTCCCAATCCTCCCTTTTGAGTTTAATCTGGTGGTACCCCGAATATGCGTCCAAGAAACATAGCAAGTCGCTTCCGGCTACCGCGTCTATGATCTGGTCTATCCTTGGCAGCGCGAACGGATCCTTTGGGCAATGCTTGTTAAGGCTCGTGAAATCGATGCACATCCTCCATTCATTTGTCTTTTTCATCACTAGAACCGGATTCGCTAACCAGTCCGGGTGAAATACTTCCATGATAAAGCCTGCGGTTAATAGTCGTGCGATTTCCTCACCTATAGCTCTTCTCCTTTCCTCGTTCATTTTTCTCAAACCTTGCTTCACAGGCCTGGCCCTAGGATCCACATGCAAACTGTGCTCTGCCAACTCGGTAGGGATACCCGGCATGTCGCTGGGTGTCCAGGCGAACACATCCGCATTTGAGCGTATAAATTCCACTAAGGCCTTTTCTTGTGCGTCTTCCAAATTGGACCCTATAGTGAACTGCTTGGTGGGGTCTCCTTCCACAAAATCTACTTTCTTGGTGTCTTGAGCCGCCTTAAATTTCACTCTTTCGTCTTCAGAATCTGGTCTTCTCAATGCCGTGCCATCTTCCGGATCCACCTGAGACCGGTAATACTTAAGCTCTTCCTTTCTGCAGGCTTGCTCGGCCATCACCGAATCTCCCTCATCACACTCTGCTGCTATATCTCGGCTTCCATGGATAGTGATGGTCCGCTTGGGGCCTGGAATTTTTAACTGCAAATATACGTAGCACGGCCTAGCCATGAATTTAGCGTAAGCCGGCCTTCCGAACAGAGCGTGGTAGGGGCTATGCAGCTTGACCACTTCAAACGTAAGCCACTCCACCCGATAGTTATCTACCGATTCTCCAAAGACTACTTCCAAGGCAATTTTCCCTTCGGGGCGTGCCGAATGACCCGGCACGATCCCATGGAACACCGTCGAACTTTTTTGTAGCTGAGACTCCTTGAGGTTCATGCGCAAGAAGGTTTCCCAATATAGGATGTTGATGCTGCTCCCTCCGTCCATCAATACCTTTTTCAATTCGTAACCATTGACCTGTGGCGAAACCACTAACGCCAAAGTTCCGGGGTGCTCTACTCCTTCTGGATGATCTCTTCTGCTCCATGTTACCTCTTGCTCTGCCCACCTCAAGTATTCCGGAGTGGCCGGGGAGGATAGATTCGCTTTTTGTTTTAACGCCTTTTTGTCCCTGCTGGAAGTTCCTGTAACATGCACATGATATTGTCCTTTCAAATTGAATGTACGTACCACGCCGATGAAGATACTGATTTGGCCGATTGACACCACGGATCCAGATTCGCAGCGATCCGGGTCCAACTCCCACCCGGAACTGTCCACTATTCTTTCTCCTTCGCCATTGGATAATCACGGCAGATGTTACCTGGGATAATAACCGTGCCATTGCCCCACGCAACCCCTAGGTGAGCTAACCGTGGCCTCGTCGTCGTTCAGTTTTTGCGATCGCACGGGGGAGAGAGAAGAGAGAGGGAGGAGGGAGATGACCGTGCGCCGCTGATCGTGGGATCAACGGCCATGTTTGAACCGCGAAACTGTACGCGCTCCGCACGCGTTTGCGGAAGCGAGCTGGGCCGCAAGGCCTTAGCGGGCCGCGCGCATGGAAGATAAACCAGCTCACACATAATTTCTTTTCCATTTTAAAAATTAACAGAAACATGCACTTTACTTTAATCGTGTTAAAAATAGCAAAACTCAAAAATAAAATCAACAAAAATTCCCAGCGGTATATCTACTAAATCCTGAACGCATGAAACTTGTAGATCTACTTTTGGATCATTATTTTGCATGCGATAAATCTTGTGCTACACACTGTCTGTTAGAGTAAAAATAGGATAACTTTTTGTATGTGTGTTCTTTTTGTGCAAAATAAATTTTTTGAGTAGCACTTGACTAGATCTATATGTAGGTCTTGACCTCACATCAAGGTGGGCCACCATTTGGAAATGCCATCCATTTTGGTATTTGACCAGTAGCCTATTCTAGGATTTTTAGAAGTTGTTTCAAAATACTTTTTGAGGTGAATCCAACTGGATCTGTTAGTGTATGCATAGATCTATGTTATCCTAGATTTGTGTGATTTTTAGAGCTCTAGAATTATTTTGGCAACAGATCTAAGTTTTTGCACTTTTCTGTTAGAAATAGAATGTGTAGAAATATTTTAGAATAATTGCTTGCTAGTTGTTATTTTGTTTTCTAACATGTTTAAATGTTGTTCTTAGTGTTAAAAGTCTATTTAATCACAGATCTAGAATGTTAGAAAGTGTGTGCATGATTGGAAAAAGATGTGGAAACTAGTTATGCATAGTATTGTTTTCTAGTTTTTATTTTAATGAATCTTGTGATGCAAGTATAGCTAGTTTTATTCCGTAAGTTTTTAGTGATGTTTTGTTGGGTCCAGTACCATTTCGGTACTGATTAGAAGAAGTTGTTTTCCCCTCTTTTAGGTTGCACTTTATTTCTTAGAGATGCATGTGTAGTTGTGAGTGCTTATTTGTTCATAGTATATTATTCTCAATAAGTTCAATAGTTGTAATTTTGTTTGGTGGAAAACTTGTTTTCCACAAGTAGGACCAAAGGCTTAGGAGCTCTTTAATGTCATGGAAAACCTAGTGGAACACCCACTGGTTCCATTTCATTTTGGTGAGCAATGCCATCTCTCAACCATAGTAGTAGTAGAAGTTAATATCGTTATTTTGGGTGTATGCTGGTGGATTGTTGCCTTGCAAACTTGTGTGTTATTTTTGTTGTGGATTGCTTGCTATATGGTTCGGTTTGGTATCATTGCTTGCTTGGTTTGTGTGTCGTTATTTATTTTGCGACGATAGAAAACGAGGAATAGATAGTTGGTGCGGGAGGATATTACTATCACTCATGTTGCTACCACGAGCAAGACCCTCAACTCCACCAAGGCAAGCCATCCTTAAAGCTTGCTGTTATACCACTTATCATTATATATCATGCATGTTTTACTTCTGAATTTTTACAAAAAAACTTGATTACCAAAACTATTTTTGAGTGGCTATTATTACTATTAATATTATAGAGGTATACTATCACATTGCCATTAGTCAACTTGGTGGTACCAAGCCTTTAGCCACCATAAGGTATATAAATACAGCCTAAGATAATAATCTTGAGTCCCTAAGTGGACACTTTAAAAATGTGCTTTTTCAAATAAATGACTTATGAAAAGTCCACGGTGAAAAGGCGGGACCTTGTTCATCGGGGGAGTGAAAGAGTGTGTTTTCAAAGATGTTTACAAAATACACATAACCTAGTCTTCACTGGACAACCAAGAAGTACTGCCACTCTACCCCAACATGGGTACGGGGCCTATCTAGATACTTGTTCTTGTTAGTGTGTGTCCTATCCCAAAGTGCTATAGAGAGGATGATACTCTGAACCGAAATGTCGCCAGGATGGAGAAATGGGACATACACCATGAAGGATTAAGTTCTCCTCCGGGTGAGACAATTGGGTCTCCTGCTATGGCGATGTGTGACATGGTGCCAGGGAGAACAAACCCAGTTGAAGGGATAGCCATATACTAGCTTGATCGGAGTGGACAGTTAGGATCATTCTTCTGATGCTTGCATATCGCTTTATCGATCCATGGGTAGTTCATGGCACATGATTGGATCTTGTGGAAATGTTTAAACCTCTGCAGAGTAAAACTATTCTGAATAGCCGAGCCCTCGGATATGGGAAGTTGAAAGGCCATGTAGCTAGCATTGTGTCATTTTTCAAAAGGATGTTTTGAAAACGAAGGACTTGTACCTAAGAGGTACCGATGAAGAAAGCTGGAGTTATTTTCCTAGGAGTTTTGCAAATAAAACTTTCTTTTATAAAACAAGTTTTATAAAACCTCTTGTACATGCGATGTCGGATATATACCAACTAGGGGTATATCATATGGTAGTCTAAAGTGCCGGATTACCAGGGTGGCCTAAATGGTGATGGGCTATGGTCCGTTAGGCGGCCATGTAAGCTGATGCACAGAAGCCGGATTCTAGAAGAACCCGGATCACGGCCCACGTTATCTGGCTTGGAGTAGAAGGCGGATTCCTTACTTTCCAAGTTAGAGAGTTACCGTAGTCTTCTAGGTTTCCTATTCTGTATGCCCTAATCCGGCTATTATATAAAGCCGGACGGGAGATATGATAGATAGACAAGAAGCTAAAGGCTAACTCGCCGAGAGGTTGATCCTTGACGAGCAGCCAATAGAACCTCACATTGTACTCTGTATCTCCAGGCTTTAGTCCTGAATAATGAGTTTGCAGGAGTAGGAACGTCGCATTACTGCGTCGTACAGAACCTGGGTAAAAACCCTGTGTCATTGTCCTTTGCACAACCACGTCCCCCCACGTCTCTATCGGTAGTCTCATGGCACCCCCGTCTATGAAATCTACCACGATGTCTCGACATTTGGCGCCCACCGTGGGGCTGGGACGTCAGGCGTTAAGTTTTGATCTGGGATACTCGGCGGGATCGGCAGTTCCATAACTGTTGGAAGCTTGGAGTTCGACAACGACGTTGGGCGCTTCCTCGACAACGGATCTTACATACCGGTGCAAAATCATCTGGTAAGTGCCTGCGTATTACCGATTGGATCTGCAAATATATTTATCGGATTAACCGCAGAGGCCATGGGGTTTTGCGGTGGAAGTAAATTTATCCCACCCGCCCTATACCCAGTCGAAGATGACTACGATACCGGGTTTTGCTCAGATCGCCGACATACAAGTGAATCACACTTTATCGGCATGGTGCAATCCGAGATCGCCGAAAACACGGATGAAAGTAATCCCGTGCAAGAGGCAGAAAACAACACTCCCACAACAGAGGTGGAAGATCCGACATCCGTCAGCATCACGACGAACTCGGAAGCTGACTCAGTACTAGCCGCCATTGAGGCGAGATTAGAGTCGGAAACCGGATCGGATCACTTCGACACCGAAGACGAAGATGAAGACGCTTTTGAAAGAAAGGTCAAATCCTTCCAAGAGGGATTCCACGAAGTACTGATGGCAAAACCGACTGAAAACACGGATGCCGACAGTCAGGAAAGCCCTAGAACTCCTCCGCCAGAGGAAGAGAGAGAAGGAGGAGAAACCTCTCCGAAATTCCCCGATGTCAAAGAATTGATAGAGGAAGAACCAATCAAAAAACCTCCCTCTTCCAAGAAAAGGCACAAAACTGCTAAAAAGCTCCAATATAAACTCCGGAAGAAGAAATTGGCTGATCCAGCCAATGAAAGCCCGGAAGTCGGAGACGCAAGCGGTGTGAAACCTTCGGAGAAGAAAACAAAAGAAATCCGTGTTCCGCCAATGACAGAACAAGAAGAACAGGAGTTACTCCAAACACCAGTGGGATTGCATGAACCCCCTGAAGTGCTAGAAGCCAGGAGACAAGCTCTCCAGAGGCAACAGCAACATCTATTCAGAACTCGTGAACACCTCGAAAAAACCCAGGATGACATCAAACTCATGAAGGAAGAAATCGAGGAATATGAGAGAAAGAATAGATCTGGAATTAAACCTACAAGGTTACCCGGAATTGTAAGACCGGAAGTACTGCCGCCAAAAGAAAGGTTTCATAACCCATCATGGCAAAAGTAGGTAAACGGAAAACATGCCAGAGGCGAACCAATATACAAAACCGCAGCAGGGAATGCGGAAGCAGCGTTCGCCATCCTCAGCAATGATTTGTACTCCAATGGAGAAAAACTTCAAGGGGTGTATGCTTTCTTAGGAAAAGCATTGCAACAACAACAGCGAGGGCAGCAGCGATCAGGGAAGTTGCATGACGACTCGGCCCTATGTAAAACAGCTACATGCGCCGCTGGAGCACCTGGACCGGAAGAACCTAGAGATTCAAGCAACTCAAAAGAGAAGAAAGGAGATCCGAGAAAAGACAAGAAAAATCCTGACAACAAGGATGAAGCGTCTAGAAATGGATCCCATCTCCCGAAAGACGGACTTAATCCTCGCGATCGGGAAGAAAAACTCTGGAATGACGGGAAAGCAATGCCGCCTCCAAGACGCCCAGCTGAAAAAGCTGGAAGGCAGGATATAACTCACAGGCGTGAGAGATCCCGGACACCCCCCAGAAATAAGGAAAGAAACAGGAGTAGAACTCCACCTTATCCAAAGGGGCAAGATCTCGGAAGAAATAGAGAGAATCCCGGAAAAGCGCGTTCTCGCCACAATTGAAAAGAAAGGAGCAGATCCCCTTCTGTCCATTCAGCCGGCAGGTACTCCGCACACATGGATAGAGCGGAAAGAGACGAGTTATACTTTGGACCTAAGTGCTTCATAGATAGGATCCGAAGGATAACCCTACATGCTGGCTTTGCCAAAGTTGGACCAACATACCAAAAATATACCGGTAGTACAAACCCGGATACCTGGCTCTCAGACTATCATACAGCCGTCCAAATCAACAATGGGACAGACTTGGAAGTTGTAAAGTTTCTTCCCCTAATGTTGCTGGATGGAGCCAGAGATTGGATCAATGGATTACCCTCCAGAACTATCGACAGCTGGGATGATATGGCTCGAGTATTTACTCAGCATTTCGGGGAACCTACAAACGCCCGAATAGCATCAACCAGCTAAACTGTTGCACCCAATTTGAGGACGAACCATACGTGGATTTCATCACAAGATGGACGGCAATGAAGAATAGTTGCTCTGGAGTAACTGACGTTCAAGCAATGCATGCTTTCGTCAATGGCCTAAAACCCGGACTTGTACCGTTCATGATTGGCTCCAAAAAGCACAAAGATCTCGGATCTATGCTTACAACTGCGAACGAACACGCTGCAGCCGAGGACGACATCAGGGCAAGAGGAGGCAATATCAATACACTGATACAGGCCAAAAAGAACCCTCGCCCTGAGAAAAAAGGAACTCCAGATGCAACACAAAAACCCAAAGAAGTAAACATAGCCTTTGGAAGGGAAAATGGCAATAGGTGGAAACGACGCAGTACCGAGCCGATAAACTACACTAAAGAAGAGTGGGAGAAAATAAAGTCGGAAAACTGTGTCCACCACTCGCAATTTGGGAAGCCCACTCATACTAACGCACAATGTCGCTTGAATAAACATATGAAAGGCAGTGCAGGATCCGGAAACAAAGGGAAGAATTCCAAGAGGAAGGTTTCCAAGCAAAAGCCAGAAACTGAGAAAGAAGACAGTGAATCGGACACTGACGAAAAAATCCAGGAACAACTGCAAAAAGGCGAGCCTAAGTTTCCGAGAGTTGATGGAGAATGCAACCTAACTTTTCTGGCAACTCCCTCAGCAAAGATGGCAAAGAGAACGCTTTGAGAAATAAACACGGTTGTCCCTACAACCCCGAAATTCTTGAAGTACTCAAACACACCAATTACCTGGGATCAGTCTAATCATCCCGGCAATATCCCTGAACCCGGCACACAAGCTCTAATCGTAAGTCCTATTCTTCAAAACATTAGGCTAAAAAGAGTGCTGATGGATGGAGGATCAAGCATTAACATAATGTACCTGGACACGCTGAATCATCTGAAAATTTCCGAGACCCAGCTCAATCACAGCAACATACGTTTTAACGGCATCGTCCCTGGTAGACAAGCACGATCCCTAGGAGAAATTTCCCTAGATGTAACCTTTGGAGACAAAGATCACTTCCAGCAGGAAAAAGTATCCTTCGAGGTTGTGCCGTTCGAAAGCGTGTATCACGCGATACTCGGACGTCCAGCTTTCGCCAAATTCATGGCAAGATCATGTTATATCTATAACAAGCTGAAGATGACAGGACCCAAAGTAGGAGTAATCACCATATCTGGAGACTTCAAATTGGCAAATGAGCTAGAAAAATAAAACGCCCTTTGCGCTGAAAAAGTCATAGCAAAGGAAGAGTTGAAAGAGCTGACAAAAGAGGTATCGCCGACAGAAATACCGGCAGGAAAAGAAAGCCGGAAGCCAGTAGATAGCTTCAAGGCTTCCGAGAATACAAGACAGGTAATCCTATATCCCAAAGATCCGACAAAATTTGTCGTAGTGGGAACTGGGATGACCAACAAATAGGAAGGCAAGCTCATCAAGTTCCTCCGTGAGAACTGGGATATTTTCGCTTGGTGTCCAGCGGACATGCCAGGCGTACCCAGGGAGCTTGCTGAGCATCAACTCAAGGTAATTCCAGGATCGAAACCCGTCAAACAAGGTCTCCGTCGATTTGACGGAAGAAGACAGAAGGCTATTGGCAAGGAGATCATCCGGCTTTTAGCAGCAGATTTTATCCGGGAAGTTATACATACTGAATGGTCTGCAAACCCAGTATTAGTCCCGAAGAAAAACACTACTGCCCTTAGAATGTGTATAGATTACACCGGCCTGAACAAACTGTGTCCAAAAGATAGGTTTGCGTTACCACGAATCGATCAAATAATAGATGCCACTGCAGGCTCTGAGCTTTTGTGCTTTTTGGATGCATATTCCGGGTATCATCAAATACGCATGAATAAGGAGGATCAAATCAAAACGTCATTCATAACCCCTTATGGGACGTACTATTACATAACTATTCCATTTGGCCTGAAGAACGCAGGTGCAACCTACCAGCGTTGCATGCAACGGTGTTTGCATAGTCAGATTGGCAAAAATGTCCATGTTTACATGGACGACAGTGCTGTCGTTACCAAGGAAAAAGAAACACTCCTTGAGGATTTGCAAGAAACCTTCGAAAATTTGCGCACTTATAAAATGAAGTTAAATCCATTAAAGTGCGTATTCGGGGTTCCCTCAGGAAAACTTCTAGGTTTTATCGTTTCTCATAGAGGAATAGAAGTAAAACCGGAAAAGATCAAAGCAATCCTAAACGTCGCCAAGCCTACGTGCGTAAAAGATGTACAAAGATTGACGGGTTCCGCTGCAGCCGTGAGCAGGTTTATTAGCCGGCTGGGGGATAAAGCCTTGCCACTATACAAATTGTTGAAGAAATCCGACAAATTTGAATGGACAGAGGAGGCAGATGCAGCGGTAACCCAGTTGAAGGAAACTTTGATGAAAGCTTCGATTTTGGCATCCCCAAAAGAGGAAGAACCTATGTTATTGTACCTTACGGCTACCAATTGGGTTATTAGTGCAGTAATCGTTGTGGAAAGGAAGAAAGACCAACAAAGCATACCAGACCAGCATCCGTTATATTACATAAGTGAAGTTTTCTCCGAGTCCAAACAAAGGTATCCACACTATCAAAAACTGGCATATGGCGTATTTTTCGCATCTAGAAAACTTCGCCATTACTTCCAAGGACATTCCATAACAGTGGTATGCAAAGTGCCACTAGGGGATATAATAAACAATGCGGAGGCAACAGGCCGAGTAGCCAAATGGGGCATCGAGCTAGCAGCATTCGACATTAAGTACCAGCCTAGGACGGCAATAAAATCCCAGGTTCTGGCAGATTTTGTCGCCGACTGGACGGAAGCAATGGAAAAAACACCAATGCCGGAGTCCGAGTACTGGATCATGCACTTTGACGGATCCAAGATGAAGGAGGGCGTTGGAGCTGGTGTAGTTCTAAAATCCCCTAAAGGAGATACAATGGAGTATGTATTACAAATACACTTCAACGCCAGTAATAACGTGGAAGAATATGAAGCTTTGCTTCACGGCTTGCATATTGCAAAGGAAATAGGCGTCAAACGCATCCTATGCTATGGCGACTCAGATTTGGTACATCACCAGCTCAACCAAACTTGGGACGCCAAAAGCCCTATAATGGCCGAATATCGGAGAACGGTGGACGAGTTTGCCATCTGTTTCTTTGGATTCGAAGTACTCCATGTTAAACGGGAGGAAAATTGGAACGCGGACGCATTAGCCCGCATGGGGTCAGAAAGGGTCAAAACCCTACCACCAGGGGTTTTCGTCCAACATTTGTACGAACCATCGATAAAAGGTGGAGATGTTGATTATCCTCTGGCTTCCGAGTCAATTGAAGTCATGCTCGTTAACCCGGATTGGAGAATCCCATATTTAAACTTCTTAGTTGATTAGAAGTACCCGGATGGAGCAGACGAAGTCTTGCAAAGACAAATTCAGCGTCGATGCAAAGGGTACACGGTAATTAATAATTGCCTGTATAAACGCAGCACTACAGGAATTTTTCTGCGATGTATTTCACCAGAGGAAGGACGAGAAATTCTGCAAGAAATCCATGCAGGAGATTGCGGACATCATGCTCAATCAAAAAGCATAGTCAAAAAAGCATTCCGCGCCGGGTTTTTCTGGCTAACAGCCAAGACGGACGCTGAGCACATAGTAAACACATGTGCAGGGTGTCAATATTACGCCAAGCAGACAAATATGCCGGCCCAAGCACTCAAAACTATCCCCATTACATGGCCGTTTGCGGTCTGGGGGCTAGATATGATGGGGCCATTCAAAACTGCCAGAGGCGGACTTACGCATCTACTCGTTGTAGTGGATAAATACACCAAGTGGGTGGAGGCCAAACCCATCAAAAAGCATGACGGTGTGACTGCCAGAAATTTCATCATTGACATAGTCATGAGATACGGCGTTCCACACAGCATAATAACCGATAACGGGACAAATTTATCTATTAGAGAGTTGGCAAAATATTGCCGACAAACGGGAATTCGCCTAGATCTTGCATCTGTGGCACACCCGCAATACAATGGTCAGGTTGAAAGAATGAATAGCTCAATCTTACAAGGGATACGCCCAAGACTCGAATCTTCTCTTCATAGAGCAGCTGGAGCATGGGTATAAGAGTTACCTTCCGTGCTTTGGAGTATCCGAACAACACCAAATAGGTCAACTGGGCAAACCCCGTTTTTCCTAGTTTATGGTGCGGAAGCAATTCTCCCAACGGACATGCTCCATGACAGCCCAAGAGTGCAGGATTTCGATGAATCAGAAGCCGAAAATGCACGACAGGATGTTGTCGATTTCTTAGAAGAAGAACGAGAACTTGTGCTTCAAAGATCCGCAATCTATCAGCAAGGTTTACGATGTTATCATAGTCGGAAAATCAGGCATCGTTCTTTTAAAGAAGGTGACCTAGTGCTAAGATTGGTGCAGCAAAGAAAGCACAAACTGGCCCCAGTATGGGAAGGACCATTTTTCATCAGTAAAGCCATGAAGAATGGATCGTATTATCTTGTAGACATTCGCGATATGGAAAATGATCCCGAGAAGCCGAATCGCAAAAGAAAGAGAAAGATAGATGATGAACTAGGGGAGACAAAGAGGCCCTGGAGTATCCAGCAGTTACGTGCCTTCTATACTTAGTTCAATTTCTATGTAAGCTGGTCATGAAATAAAGTTGTCGGAATTCTTACATAAATGTTTTTACAAGTTTATTATAGTACAAAGCATGATTCCGTCTCATCTATTTCCCAATGATCTCACAAAATACTCAATGTTAACCCGAATTGTGCATGCGTGCTCGGCGTTTAAAAACTGAATGATTTTCAGCCTACTAAAGGTTAAAGGAAACTCGGATTGTGCCTGCGTGCCCAAGTTTCATTCAAAAAATTCCTTACTTTTCTCTAAGCATTATCTGATTGTTTATGTGCTGGGTCACTGGAGCTAGTAAGTAAAAATTCCTTTAGTATGATCCATGTTTCCAAGTTTAAACTGATTGGTTATACCCAGTAACTTGGCGTGAAGATTACAGTACTACTGAGCCATTTCAAACGCTAAGGACAGTTAAAGCACACAAACCAGAGAACTTGGAAGATAAAGGAATATAAAACCCGGAAAACTTGCAAAGGATTTCATAAATGTTAACTGCAAAGCGTGGAGTACTTGTTTATACAAAAGAATAGAAGCATTACAATATAAATTACATTGCAAAGTGCAGTAATGCTCCTATTTCCTATTTCCACCATCCAGGACAAGGAGAATTCTTCAAGCATCCGAGTCTTCCTCGCTGCTGTCATCCTCGGGGGCTGCTGGAATTTCTTCTTCCGGATAGGTGATGGAGATGTTCACCATGGAGGCGATCTTGGTGGCCTGAGCCTTGATCTCGTCAAAGATGGTGGTCCGCTGGGTCTCCGTATATCCAACAGGGATACCGGACGCCACGCGCCAAGATTTGGCACTGGGATAATGCATACGCATAAGGCCTAAGGCCATGCGTGCACCACCCCGTGCTGCGGAGCGCAAGGTGGATTCCTTGGACTCCGCCACCTCCAGGATAGCTTCCGGAAGTTTTTCAACTTCTGAGAACTCCCCAGTTCTTGTGGGAAGGTACTTGTTGACCAGTTGCATGCCTGCAGCTCGGATCGCAGTGAACACCTTCCCGAAAGCTCAGATTTTCTCAATCCGAGTAAGATCTGGGTCGTCTCCTGTTTTTTCAAGACAAAATAACCAAAGAGTTAGCGAAAAAACAGAGAAAAAAGTTAAGACATGGAAAATCCGGTAAAAGTTGATAACTTACCGAGAATCTTGTCCATCTCGGAGCCTTCCTCCAGGCGCAGGTTCAAGGCGTTCTCCAAATCTTGGATAGTTGCCTTGTCCTTGTCCGCTTGCTGGGAGGCCTTGGATTGAGTAATTCCAAGAGCCATATTGTTGGCTTCCAGATCTTTTTGAGCCTTCATAAGTTCCTTATGAAGGTCCATATTCTCCCGACGGAGATTCTCGGCATTGCCATCATCTTCAGCTATTTTCTTGGCTTTCGCCAAGGCAGCTGAAAAGCAAGGAAAAATATCCGAGATAAGAAAACTCGGAAAAGTACTTAGCAAAAATTATGGACAAGGAACTACAGAGAACTAGAAGTTACCTGTTGTTTCCTTCAGCGCTAGCTGAGATGATGCCAGCTCCGTTTCCTTAACTTCAAGAATAGAGAGAAGGCTTCTAACCTCCTTATTCTTGACAGATAGCTTGTTGAAAACTTCCATATTTATGGTTTCAGCGGTTTGCTGAAATAAGGAAATGAACCAGAACGCTTAAGTTAGAAACAAGCATGATAAAGATAAAAAGCATTAAGTGAAAATCATACATTCGACTTATTGCTTGGGGGCTAGAGATAATACCTGGCTCATCCGCTGTAAACCTGCCAAGTTTGCAGTGAACTCTATTGCGTAGTCGGCAAAAAGAGTTCCAACTGTGCTAAGGCCCTCATTGATATCTTTGAAGTCCTTATCAAAGGTGGGAATCTCCTCCTCAGTTATTCGAGAAGGACCTCCCACCTCAGGGACCGCCCTTTCCCTCGTGTCCGTTTCCGGCACAATGGGCTGGCTGGTCTGGGACTCGGTGTTGGGGACTGCAGCATGCTCTTTTGTTGTTGCAATTGGTGTAGTTGGAGCGGTAGCAGGAGAAGGGTCTGGGCCTCTGCTGGCCACAGCCTTATGCCTCTTCAGCTTTTTCGGCTTCAGAGTAGAGGGAGGCAGGCTAAAAAGGATAAAAACCCGGAAAGTTAAACTCCGAGGTAAAGGAACAAAATTCCGACAAAGTAGAACAAACCGAGATGTTCAAACCTGGAGGTGACGACGGGGACCCCGTCAAGATCAATGACTTCCTGGGAAGCGGAAATCTCCTTGCGCTTACGTCCACCGGCAAAGGCGGAGCGCAATGCCTCCAGATCGGCATCGGAAGCAAGTTCCGACTCAGGAAGTTCGGCAATCTGTCAAGAAGACAAAAAATGAGTTGAAAGCATGAAAACCAAGTAAACGACAAGGAGTTAAACCCAAAAGGCGAAAAATGTACCTTGGGAGCCGGATTCTCGGCCGTATACATTGGCCGGTTTTCTTCGTATTGGTCGCGGGATGCGACCAATTGATTTACGCGTTTCCGTAAATCTTTTGCCGACCAAACCTTGTCGGTTGTCCGCATCGCATCGCCATCTCCCGAATATTCGCAGAGGAGGCGAGCGCCGTGATTCGCCAAAGGCTGAATCCGGCTTTCCAACTAGCAAAGGACTGTGTCCATGCCGGTTAGAGGCGGATCAGAGGCGACGAGCTTTGCGATGTGCCGCTTGATCCTGAGGAGATCCGGCGGCAGGGTTTGAACTGCTTCAGTTCCCCAATTTTCTTGGGGAACAGCGGTGGTATTCAAGAAAGGTGGAACCCCGGTGGTTTTCCCAGGAAAGGGAACATCGGGATGATAAAAGAAGGAACCCGTCCAAAATTTGACGGGTTCCGATGTTTTAATCTTGGGGAACCAATCCTCCCTAAATCTCCGAAGAGTGAAGGAAATGGTCCCACAAGTTGGGAGTGCGCCCTCCGAAGAGTTCCGCTTAACCCCAAAACAATAAAGCCAGAATCTAACCTAGGTGCTATACCTAGATAACCCTCGAAAAGGGCCTGAAATCCGGCTAAATAAAGGATGGAGTTGGGTGGCAGGTTATGGGGTTGGATGTTATAGTGGGCGAGAATTTGGAGGAAGAAGGCGAATGGTGCAAGACCCATACCTCTCTGAAGGTGGGAGGAGAGAAGGACGCGTTCCTCGTCCTTTGGCATGGCCTCGGTATCCTCCTCCGGGAGCCGCCATTTTCCCTTCAGTACGAGTCCCTCCTTCTCCATTGTCGGAAGGAGGGATGGTGGAATACTGCTGGCACTCCAGTTGCCGGCAGTTTCTGCCTCTTCTTCAGCTCCGGCGGCGGCGGACGCAGCGGCCTCCGCGGCCGTGAGCTTATCTCCGACGAGCGCGATTTTCTCCTCCACCGTCTCGGGCGCGAACGATGGGGGAGGCGCGGAGGAAGATCCCGCAAGATCCGCGGAGGCGAGAGGTATTTCCTCGCCTTCTGCGCCGTCGGAGACCTTCGCCGGCTCGTCGCCGGAGGCTTGCACTGGCGAGTCCAGTTGCGGGTCCATCGTGGCGATTATCTCGTCTATGTCTTTTGCGACGGTGCGGGCCGGGGAGGATGACGGAGATGCCATTGAGTGGTGGCGCTTGGTCGCTCCGATGAGGTCCTGGGTGCTTCGTGCGCTCGGGAAGGGCTCTACGAGAACTTTGGCGCTGGAGTGGTGCTGGGAAGTGCGAGCGGAAGGTTTCTGAGGAGGACGAAGACGACTATTTATAGCCGGAATCTCGTCACAATGCGTGCTAACGGCTCTTTTGACCGTTGGATGATCAACGCGTGTCACTCGCCGGAAATTCCGGGAAATGAAACGACGGGTGATTATTGATATCGCCTCGTTTCCCGCGAGAATCTGTCAGAGATATGTTTCTGGGTTTCCCACCTGTAACCCAAACGTCCCTTACGTCGGCAAGATTAAAGCGCTGACATAGGAAGTTCCTTCTCCGCGAAGATTCGTGGGAGAAAAGCCGGATTTTCCAGATTCCGAGTTTTTGCGTTGTAACATCCTTTGAGGAGAAAAAGAAGAATCAAGACTGCAGGCCGATATTTCTTGGAAAATATGCATTTGGCGAAACACGGCGAATCCGAGTCTTAATCCTTCTTGGGGGCTACTGTCGGATATATACCAACTAGGGGTATATCAGATGGTAGTCTAAAGTGCCGGATTACCAGGGTGGCCTAAATGGTGATGGGCTATGGTCCGTTAGGCGGCCCAGTAAGCTGATGCACAGAAGCCGGATTCTAGAAGAACCCGGATCACGGCCCACGTGATCTGGCTTGGAGTAGAAGGCGGATTCCTTACTTTCCAAGTTAGAGAGTTACCGTAGTCTTCTAGGTTTCCTATTCTGTATGCCCTAATCCGGCTATTATATAAAGCCGAACGGGAGATATGATAGATAGACAAGAAGCTAAAGGCTAACTCGCCGAGAGGTTGATCCTTGACGAGCAGCCAATAGAACCTCACATTGTACTCTGTATCTCCAGGCTCTAGTCCTGAATAGTGAGTTTGCAGGAGTAGGAACGTCGCATTACTGCGCTGTACCGAACCTGGGTAAAAACCCTGTGTCATTGTCCTTCGCACAACCACGTCCCCCCACGTCTCTATCGGTAGTCTCATGGCACCCCCGTCTATGAAATCTACCACGATGTCTCGACATGCGATATCTACAAGAGAAAGAAAATTATAATATTTTTTTTTGAAGTATCATCTTCAACAAAGATATAGGGATGTTAAAGCAACCATGATGTTATCTTACATACACCATGGGTAGTGAGCCCTATGTATAGCGTACCTATCCACCATATAAGTATACTTGCATTTGTAATTTTATAAAGGATGACTTGCAGAGTACATTCAAATGTACTCATATTGGTTTCTCCCCTGGCTATTTACTTGGCCAGACTTTGAGGAGATGCCACCTGAGGAGGAGTACTTTTCTGACGACTATGCGAACTAGGCCCGGCTCCCGGTCAGCAGCCTGTTGGTGAAGGCATGACATGGGCTATCTACGTTATGTTATGTTTCCGTTGTGTGTTTTAAGACTTTGCATGTCATGTGTGGCAGCTATTAAGACTTGGTCATGTGACCATTGCTTGTAAGACTCTATTATATTCGTGTAATGGATAATGTATATGTGTACCAACTATGTATGTTGTTCACGACTGAATTCCTAGGATCGTGAATGTATGCATATGAGGGGTTCTAGACCATCCGGTTTGGGGCCTCTACAAAGTTGGTATCAGAGCTATCCTGACCTTAGGAAACCTTAGTTAGCATGGACGTTAACTAGTACTCTGAAAATCTATAATATACTTAAGTGAATAAGTTTCAAAATATTCTTATATCAATCTTCCCTATTTTACCAAACTCTACTTACATTAAGTTATATCATGTTCCAATCTAAAATTTTGCACACTTGGGTCTAACTTAAGCTTACTTAAAATTTTGTGTAGATAGAAGTGGTGTTCACCGAGGCTTGCCAGTTGGGGATGGCGAGAGACGTGGCCTTCCTTTTTGAGCAGACGCCCGTAGAGATGACAGAGCTTATCGATCGTCCGCTTCCCGAGCTACAGGGAGGGATGATCTTCCGTTCTCCTATTGAGGGAGACTGGTTCATCGAGTGTACTATTCGTCCTCAGCTGACCACTCCTTCAGCAGAGACGTTCGTCTTCACCGTCGTTGAGCGCTCCTGGCAGGAGGGCGCAGTTAGGGTGATCCAGGAGGCCATTGCATGCCTGGCTCATCTGAGAGACTACCAGTACCTGGGTACTCGCTTTGAGTTTCTCGGGAGGAGAGACGAGACTGGCACACCTGTTGCTATGACGCAGGATCTTGATGGTATGGATCCTCACCTGGAGGACATGGATATCTTACTGCACCGCACTCAGCGTCGACTGGATGACATGAGCATTCTGCAGCAGACCATAGTTGCGGAGTGCCTACTTCTAGTTACCTACCTGGGTAAGGTGACGACTGACCTCGACACAGCGCCCGCCTAGACCCGAGCCTTGGAGGGGCAGCTGCGGACCACTCGTCTGGCCCGTGCCTGTCTCACCACCAAGGTGGAGGCACTTCAGGATGGCAACGCGATTCTGTGTGGGCGACTGACGACCGCGAGAGAGGACCTAGCTACTCGGGACTCCACACTCGAGGAGCTGGAGGAGGAGAACACCGAGCTCCGCAGGGAGAACAAGGATCTACTAGTCGATGATGACATTCTATCAGATGATGATGGAATGGATATGAGCGAGCAGAGCAGGAAGGAGGACAGCATGCCGCCTCGCCGGGAACCACCACCACCACCCCCGCCGTCGATGGAGGTAATGTTGGCACTGATGATGGAGGACCGCCAGGCCACTAGAGCCGAGAGTGCTGCCACGATTGCTGCCCTGCAGCAGTTGGCCGCTGCCAGCGCCAATAACAACAACAATAGCATCATGACGATGGCAACGGTAATGGTGGACGCTCGAAGCTGAAGGTGTTCTGGCAGACCAACCCTCCAGTTTTCACCAAGATCGTGGAACCACTAGACGCTGACGATTGGCTTCGCACCATCGCCAACAATCTGGAAGTGGCATCAGTGGAAGACAATGACAAGATGTTGTTTGCCACTCACTTTCTTGCTGGACCAACAAGGACTTGGTGGGAGACTACCCGCGCCACTGCCGACGCTGGCCACGTTTTCACTTGGGAAGACTTCTCTGTCCGGTTCTGCAAATATCACATCCCTCAGGGTGTGATGAACATCATGAAGGACAAGTTTCTGAAACTGCGGCAGGGAGGGATGACTGTGTCAAAGTAATGGGAGGAATTCACTCAGTTGTCCTGGTATGCACCTGATGAAGTTAACACTAAAGCCAAGAAGAAGGAGAGATTCTTGAATGGGTTGCAAGATGAGTTGCAGTGCACCCTAGTGGTCATACCATTCCTGGATCTGGAACCACTCGCGGATGTCGCGATGATGATGGAGCACAAGAGGCAGAATGCCTTTGACAACAGAAAGAGGAAGATACAGTACCAAGGTGGACCTAGTGCACCCATAAACCGCCCCACACCCTATGCCATGCCACCACCACCACATAGGGCGCCTGCTTATGCGCCAAGACCCAACCATAACAACCACAACCACCACCATGGCCACAACAACCACAACAACCAAAACAACAACAACAACAACAACAACCGTGCACCCTATGCACCCAAGCCAGGAGGCAATGGGAATGAAAATGGAAACAAATCCAACCATGCTGCCAAGCCAAACCAGAACCAGAAGCCTGTTGGAGGATGCTTTGTTTGTGTGAAAGAAGGACACTTTGCTCGTGAATGCCCAAGCAAGAGTACTCCCCCATCTCAGAACAATGCTACCAAGATGACAAACGCACTTGTGGCCAAGAGCAGAATGTGACCAGAGGACACCTGAATCATACCACTGCTGAGGAGGTTCAAGACACACCTAATATGGTGATGGGTACATTTCCTATCAACTCCGTACCTGCTGAAGTACTATTTGATTCTGGTGCATCGCATTCCTTTATTACTATGCCATTTGTTGAAAAGAGTGGAATGAAACACACACATATGCAAAACCCTATGTTAGTACAAATACCGGGAGCTAGTACCAAGACCAACCGTGTATGCAAGGAAATACCCGTGGACATACAAGGGAAAACTTTTCATGCCGATCCGATAGTACTGGGATCCCAAGGGATAGAAGTAGTATTGGGTATGAATTGGATGACCAAGTATAGTGGTGTGATTGATTGCACCAACAAGTCCATATCATTGACCGCCAGTGATGGAGATAAAGTTGCTTACACCGCAACCAAGTCTGCCTCCAAGACACACTACCACACTCGTATAGCCACACCTGCACTTGAGGAAGTTTCGGTTGTATGTGAATACCCAGATGTGTTTCCTGAGGAGTTACCCGGTATGCCGCCTGATCGGGATATCGACTTTGTCATTAAGTTAATACCAGGCACTGGACCAATAGCACAGAAGCCTTACCGGATGAATCCGAAGGAGTTAGATGAGTTGAAGAAGCAGCTGGATGACAAGCTAAGGAAAGGTTTGATTCGCCCTAGTGCATCACCATGCGGATCACCTGTCATTTTTTTGTGGACAAACGGGACGGTTCCTCGCGTCTATGTGCGGATTACCGTAAGTTGAATGATATGACCATCAAGAACAAATACTCGTTGCCCAAAATTGAAGACTTGTTTGACCAGCTAAATGGGGCAAGAATTTTCTCAAAGATCGATCTTTGTACTGGTTATCATCAGTTGAAGGTTCGTGAGACCGATATTCGAAAGACCGCATTCACCACATGTTATGGATTGTACGAGTACATCGTGATGTCCTTTGGTCTAACAAATGCCCCGCCTACTTCATGAATTTTATGAATAAGGTTTTCATGGAATGCCTGGACAAGTTTGTCATGGTTTTCATTGACGACATTCTTATTTATTCCAAGAGTGAGGAAGAACACGAAGAACATCTGAGAACTGTCCTCAAAACACTTCGACAGCATCAACTGTATGCTAAGTTCAGTATGTGCCAATTCTGGTTGAAGGAAGTCGGATTTCTTGGACACGTAGTATCTAGAGATGGAATCTCTGTTGGCCCTGCTCCGGTTCAGTCTGTTGCAAATCGGGCTACCCCGACTGATTAGACTGAAGTCAGATCATTTCTGGGATTAGCCGGATATTATCGCAAGTTTGTTCAAGGATTCTCAAGTATAGCCAGACCACACACTCAGTTTCTCAAGAAGGATAGTAAGTTCGTTTGGATAGACAAATGTACTGAGAGTCTTCAGGGGTTGAGGAATCGACTGGTGTCAGCCCTGGTACTCATTATGACGGATGTCACTAAGAGTTTCGATGTGTATTGCGATGCTTCTAAGCTTGGTCTTGGAAGTGTTCTCATGCAAGAAGGGAAAGTCATCTCATTTAGCTCACGCCAGTTGAGACCACATGAGTTGAATTATCCTATTCATGACTTGGAGCTTGCTGCCGTGGTGCTTGCTCTCAAGGCATGGCGACATTTTCTTATTAGGAAGAGGTGTGAAATCTATACGGATCATAAGAGTTTGAAGTATATCTTTACACGGCGTGAACTCAATATGAGGCAACGCCGTTGGATAGAGCTCATCAAAGACTATGATCTTATTATCCACTATCACCCTGGAAAGGCAAATGTTGTTGCGGATGCTCTTAGTCGAGAGCCGGCCTCTCTGAATGCTATGATTCAGATCAGACAACCGGAGTTGTGGAAAGAACTTGACCAGCTTGGTATCGAGGTGGTTGGCTATGGCATGTTGGAAGCCATGGAAGTTAAACCAACTCTAGTGGATCAAATAAAAGAAGCTCAGAAGGGCCAGAAGAATATTGAGGGAATTAAAGCCCGCATGGAGAAAGAAGAAGTTGTCGGTTTTACCACTGATTCTGATGGAGTCTTATGATATGAAGGATGCATTTGTGTTCCGACTGAATCTGAGATGAAGCAAACTATCATGACTGAGGCTCATGACACTTTATACTCTATTCACCCTGGAGGAACAAAAATGTATCATGATTTGAAGGAGAAGTTTTGGTGGCACGGAATGAAGCGAGATATTTCCTCGTTGTGCCATATTTGTCAACAAGTTAAGGCTGGACATCAGCGTCCCGCTGGTTTGTTACAGCCATTGCAAGTGCCTGTTTGGAAATGTGATGAAGTTGGGATGGACTTCATTACTGGACTACCTAGGTCAAGTCGAGTAAATGATTCGATATGGGTAGTCGTTGACAGGCTCACCAAAGTTGCACACTTTATACCTGTCAATACCACATATCGTGGAGACCAACTTGCTGACCTCTACATTTCTCGAATAGTCAGCCTACATGGAATTCCCATCAGGATTGTGTCAGATCGAGGATCATAGTTCACATCTCGATTCTGGAAGAAGTTACACGAAGCTTTGGGAACCAAGCTAGCCTTTAGCACAATCTAACATCCACAGACTGATGGACAGACAGAGCGTGTGAACCAGATATTGGAGGACATGCTTCGTGCCTGTGTTTTGTCCTATGGAGTTAAGTGGGAAGATTGCCTGCCGTTTGTGGAATTTTCCTACAACAACAGCTATTAGTCAGGCGTGCAGATGGCACCTTTTGAAGCCCTGTATGGACGGAAGTGTCGCACACCTCTGAACTGGATTGAAACAGGCGACAGTCAAATATTTGGAGTTGACACTCTAAAAGCTGCAGAGGAGCAAGTGCAATTAATCCGTGACCGTCTTAAAGCCTCACAATCACGCCAGAAGAATTATGCAGACACGAAGCGTCGCGACGTCTCTTTCACAATTGGAGATTTCGTGTATCTGCGCGTTACACCGCTCAAAGGGATGCACCGTTTCCATGTCAAAGGGAAGCTTGCACCCCGGTATATTGGCCCGTTTAAGATCCTAGCCCGTCGTGGAGAGGTATCTTATCAACTCGAACTGCCTGAAGAGTTGTCAGCCTTTCATGATACTTTTCATGTGCCATTGCTATGGAAGTGTCTTCATGTATGTGAGATGAATCTCACCTACCAAGACGTAGACTTCAAGACCATTGACATAAATGATGACTTGACCTACCGTGATCGACCCCTACGATTACTTGAGGAGAATGTTCGTGCTACCAGGAGAAACGCTTTCAAGTTCCTTAAGATTAAGTGGACGAATCATTCAGAGGAGGAAGCAACCTGGGAGCGTGAAGATTATATCAGGAAGGAGTTCCCTAGATTCCTTAAGGACTAGACCCGCGAATCTCGGGGCAAGATTCTTTTAAGGGGGGAGATCTGTCACACCCCGGTTTTAGGGTCACATGTAACAATGAGAGAATCCATTTTTGTGAGCCAACAAAAAAAAATTATGCACTTATGTAATCCAACATTATGTAATTAACCATGATTATCTATGAAATGCAAGCAAGCCTTTGGTTAAAATCATTTATCAATTTTTCCTGATGTTTTTTATTGTTTCTGTATTTGGTTTCTATATGATGCTTTGGATATTTTTTTTCATCCAAATTCTTGTGACAATGTTGCTTTCAACTTAATGATAATTTTTGGCTTTGTTTGAATCAAGAAAACAAATTGGCAAAAATAATATTTAGATGTTTCCTATTAAGTTTTCTATAGAAACTTGTTTCTGAAAAACTAGCCAAGTAGTTGTTTTTAGCTCATGTTATCTATATGCTAGGGAATCATATTTGATGTTTTCTTGGCATAAATGTGTTCTCTAATATATGGAATACAAATGTGTGAGATTGGTTTGAAATTTGGTTTGAGAAAACAATCAAATGCTTGATGGTTTTT
Organism: Alopecurus myosuroides; assembly: GCA_028641055.1. Lineage (NCBI taxonomy): Eukaryota > Viridiplantae > Streptophyta > Magnoliopsida > Poales > Poaceae > Alopecurus > Alopecurus myosuroides. The sequence continues at coordinate 181,688,158 of CM054060.1, read as the reverse complement.
GTGTTAAGAAAAGAAGGCAGAAAAGTGTTTTCTGGAAAACAGAGAAAAACAGGAACTAGCAGTTTTCCCACCTTGTTTTGAGGGCCCATTTGAATTTCAAATTTGTTTTCATTTGTTGTTTCTGAAGGTACATATCTTTCTTAACAAACCCATGCTTGTAAAACAAATTTTGGAAGTGGTTTGGTTCGTGAAAACAGAACCAACTTTTGCTTAATCATGTCTGTTTCCAACACTTAGCCAAATCGACCAAGTCATTTTGACTGAAACTGAAAATTCAGAAAAAACAGAAAAATGCAACCAACTTTAGATCTGTATAACTTTTGTTTGGAGTGGAGTTAGGCAGTGCCACTTGGACCTTCTAGAAGCCCATTGGTTCCTTAATAAATCCCTAGCCTTGGATGCCCGAGAGATTGACCAGAGAGGAGAGGGAAGCGTTGGGTTCAGAGGTGAAAAGGGAGGGGGAGTGGCATGGGCTGCTGATAGAAACGCCACTGTGCGGGGCACTGTCGCCATTCCCGTGCTCTGTCACCCTCACACGCCCGTTGGGGGCTTTGACTTGCCCCTCGACTACCCCCTGGACACGCCCAAAGGGCGGGAGGCACGGCATGGGCGCCGGGAGCACGCCCCCGAGCCCATTTCTGCCACCCCGAGCACGCCCTAGTGCACACACCCGTGGCACCGTGGCTATAAAGCCATGGGCACGCCATCGCCTCGCCAGCACGCTCACCACACTCCACCCTCACACCCCCAGACGCATAGCACGCACGCCCTGGGCTCCCTGTGAGCCCAGAGCGCTGATGCACCCAAAATGCATCTACTTTTCCAAGCACTTTGCATCGTATTTCTCTCCGGAGTCCCCCCATAGTTGAATAAATCTGCAGAATCTGACGTTGTTTTTAGCAAAAGTCTTCTTTCCGTCTATTTTCGCAGGACTTTTCACAGGGGACGAAAACCACATAATTTTTTATGGAAAGGAAGGGGAATGAGCACCAGATGGGGCAGGGGGGCCACCCGAGGGCCAAAAGGGGGCCCCACACGAGGCCAGATTCCTTGGCCGCGTGGGGTCACCCTTTTTGGGCCTAGATGGCCCACTCCGGCTAGTTCTTCGACGTACCCCTCCATATATACGAGAAACTGACGGGTTTCGAAGGGGAGGGCTGTTCGCGAAACGGAGCTCCGCCGCCACCACGATCTTCGATTTTGGAGTCAGATTGATCCGGGATTTCACCCCCGGAGGTGGAATTCGAGGGGCTTCGTCACCACCAACATCACCACCATCATCTCCATCAACCATGAGCTCCATCACCCCCTCCATGTGTGAGTAGTTGTTGTAGGCATGTGACGTGTGAGGGGTTTTGGATGAGATTGATCATGTAATTGCTACCCGATATGCGGGATCTAGGGGTTTGTCTTGAGAATTCTTATGTCTTATGTTGATGCACTATTGCTAGGCTTAATGCTTGTTACTAGGGCCCAAGTGGCATGATTTCAGTACTGAACTTACATTGCTACATCATATATTTGAGTTTGGTATCTATCTGCAATGTGTATTACCTGCTATTATGTTGAACCTGCGAACCCTAAAGTGACAGCTAGGGAAAACAAGGGGGATATGTTCTAGTTTGAGGATTATGTGTGTTCATGGAGTGTTAATGCGTTGGTCCGGGCTATTCGAAAGGGTAGACCTTAATTACCTGTAGTTCCAAATTGGCCCCGGTGAAATGGGCAGGTAGGACAATAGGCTTTGTGCAAATTCTCTTGGTTAGTACGCACAATAATTTACGGAACACACACCTACATAAAACTGAGATAGAGAAAGTCCCCGCTTCTAGCAAAACATTATTACATGATCAATCTTATCCGTGCAACACCCCGCTGTCACCTCATGCCTGCGTTTTAGTCTCTGGTTTACTTTCACTCTTTTCCGGTGAAAACTGGGAAAACACTTGCTCTCCATTTACTTTCTGTTTGTTTACTTTCACTGCATTATTACACTCACCACTCTCGCTGCAAGTTTGTTGATACACAGGTGTGGTTGGGAGTGACGTCCCAATTGCTAAAGTCTCACTGGTATTCTTGTGTTCCCACTGAGTCGAACTACAAATTTGGGTAATACTTCCCATCGAAGACTACGATTGATCTCCTGCACTTGGGAGCCATCAAGCGCCCGTAGACGCCGCCGGCCACCGCGGAGTGCAAAGACAGGTGGGGCACGCCGTGGGCACTCCCACCCCTCTCTCTTCCTCCATTGCACTCCCCACTTTCTGTAGACCCCCTCTGACGCTACCCATGCCCTCTCTCTTGCGGGAACACCGGGGAGCTCGCCGGAGCCGCCGCGGACCCGCAGCAGCGCGCCGTCGACTAGAGCCATCCCAAGCCGCAACGCCACCGCCCCTGCACCGCATCGAGCACGTGACACCTCCCCAGCACCGCGCCATCGCCCCACGCAACCCCTAGGTGAGCTAACCGTAAACTCGTCGCCATTCAGTTTTTCCAATCGCACGGGGAGAGAGAGAACAGAGTTGGGGGAGGGAGATGACCGTGCGCCGTTGATCGTGAGATCAACGGCCACGTTTGAACCACGAAATGGTACGCCGCCGTGCGCGCTCGCAGAAGCGAGCTAGGCCGCAAGGCCTTAGCGGGCCGCGCACACGAAAGAAAAACCAGCCCGCACATAATTTCTTTTCCATTTTCAAAATTAACAGAAACATGCACTCTACTTCAATCGTGTTAAAAATAGCAAAACTCGGAAATAAAATAAAAAAATTCCCTAGTGGTAGATCTACTAAATCTTGAATGCATGCAACTTATAGATCTACTTTTGGTCATTATTTTGCCTGTGATAAATCTTGTGCTACACACTGTCTATTAGAGTAAAAATAGGACAACTTTTTGTATGTGTGTTTGTGACGCCCCGTGATCAGGCACTATGCAGATTTCAGCATTCCCGCCAAAATCCACATAATAACCGATTCCAGGTTGCCACTTGTGATAACATTACAACAGTTCACGAATATCCACAACGACAACAGAAAGTTATATACAAGAGGACTCAAACGAGCCAAGGATACAACTGATACAATACAAAGATCCAAATAACAGCGGAAGAAACAACATAGCGTCCGACTACGGACAAGATACAAATTGGACTAAGAGTCCTGAAGATAACCGAGAGCGTCCAATCCCTGCCCAGGCCAAGCCGGAGGGATTCCCAAGCTAACGTCGTCAGACTTCAAACCTGTTGACTGCAATTTTGAATATGCAGCCACGAAAGAGATTCGTGGGTCAGTACGGTTAAGTACTGGCAAGTGGATAAACCATACTCACAAGATACCGGCGTAGCCAGTCATCACAAGATACCAAATACTTTGGGTTCAACGGAAAGGAAAGGATTATTGCAAATAAGCGGCAGCGGGCTGCACTAACTAACTACAGAGACTCGATACAACATCCGGCTAGAAGAGGGGGATAAGATAGCGTATCGTAACCAACTACCACTATCCTCAAACAAACCCATCCTGGATCTCGCCCCTTATCCAAAGAAGCAATCCGAGGATAACTCACACGGTTGGATTAATGATGGTTCAAGTTATTGTGTCAATATGACTATTACTAGTCAAGTTATCATTAGTTAGGTGTAAGTTGTTCTGAGTACTTGTTAGCCAGTACTTTCACCAAGTTAACCATAACCGCGGAAAACACGGCTTCTCGAGAAGATTTAACCCTGCAGGGATGCACCAATTTGGCCGTACACGTAAGAATAACCCGCCAGACGGGGATCAAACCCACCAAGCGAGGTACTCAACACAACCCAACTCTTCTTCGCATCAAGCCCAAAGAACCCCGTGCAATTGAGCGCACGGCTAATCACGCCCCACGAAGAAAAGGGGACCCTCATAGCACTCTAAGAACGTGTCTCCCTAAATGCCGACTACAAAAGTTCCACCCTGGCCTGGGTTCGCAAGATCATGCATGCGACAAATGGAAAACCCGAACTAAATGAGGCGATTTGGACGAGATGCGAATCGAATCAAATTGAGGGGGGCGCCCATACACGCTTCCCACATGCGGTTAGTGCGCTCATCATGGATCAGTAGACAAGACCCTTTTCCTAATTAGGGTCGACACTAGCAGGCTTCAAAACCACGACGGGCCTCCTGCCGGTGCCTTATCATCAAATTATTATTACCCAAAACGTTAACATGTTGTTGATTGAATTGGAACCCAACTATCAAACTAAACAGGTGATAAGACGGACAACGAGACTTGAGCGCAAACAACACTAAGCATGCAACTACGACACGAAGGCCAACAAGGTAAACAAACAACAGTTAATAGGAAGTGGAAGGAAGGCTATATCATGGCTGCAAGGTAAACATATAATAGGATCGTGACACAAGCATCGAATCAACAGGCTAGAATAAGAACAACAGAAAGAATCGGTAACAAGTGATGAAAGGCAGCCATTTGGCAGCAAGTGAGTATACTTGCCTGAGATCCAGCAAGTAGAGGTACATCCACAGAACTTGTCGTTGCTCACATCACCTCAACGTCCTATCCGGGAAGAAGCAACGAACCTCGAACAAACACCGGATGCAACAATTACTTCTATGGCAAAAGATCCAGCATAATCCTATTTTATATGCATGGCATGGCAAGATGCAACTGGGGAAACAACTGAAGCAATTTAATCGGAATCGGAGTCCAGAGAAATAGGAATTGGTTCAAGTTGTTTAGCTACCCATCAAGTTAAATGTTGTTTAGCACGGAAAATAGTAAATAGGTGAGTTAAGCAATATTAAATGGAATAGGGCAACAATTGAATTAAATACCCCAACACATTCCATATTTATTTATTAGGTGAACATACATAACACTACTACAAATGCAACATGCAAGGTGCAAACATGAACATGGATGGCATGAACAGATTAAGTGCATTTTTCTGGTATGAAAACATATTTTATTTGTTGGATTTGGAATTAAAATGAGCAAGTTATCAAATTAGCAATTTTAATGCATTAATTAAGAAATAGTTGTTTTCAGCAATTTAAATTATTCAAAACAGAAAACAAAGTTGATATTTGCAAAGTTTAGAGAATTTTGATTGGAAAACATATTTTACTTTTCAAATTTGGAGCTAAAATGAATTAGTTATGGGTTATGCAATTAAATCAATTTAAATTGAGCCGGAAGCCCAACATTTAATTTAGGAGGTTCACATTATTTAATTACCCATCAAGATTAAATGTGGTTTAACATGGTGAGATAAAATAAGGATGAGCTATGCAATGTTAAATGGAACCGGAACAATATTTAATTATCCCAACTCATTCCATAGTTAATTATTAGATGATATTACTATACCCCGAACCCACAAGATGCAATGCAACATGATGATATGATATTTATAACATAGATTGCATGTTGTAGAAAATAGGGCGTATAGTTATAGGGGATTTAGGGTTTGGGTTCGCACGTCGGAAAGAGGGTCTTCGGATTCGAAGGTAGCGTCTTCGGACGTAGACGAAGTAGCCGACGTCGAGGAAATAGTGGAAGTAGTCGTTCTCGTTTTGTAGATGAAGTAGTCGTGGTCGAACCATAACATCATTGGCTTCGTGGTCGGTGGACGACTTGACAATTTCGATAGTCGAGGTTCACGACACGCACAACGGCGGCCAACACAAACGAATACGGAGAGCGGTGGGAGATCTTTTTGGTGGTCGATCTTCGGGGTCGATGGCGATCTTGGCACGGTCGTACTTGGAGGTGTAGGAACCGTAGCCGAAGTAGTCGTTCTTGTCGTCGGGTAGCCGTGGTCGAGGCTCGTATCGTAGAACTTGGCAGCGGAAACATGCGGAGAAGAACCGGTGACGCACACGGTGCAAAATCACCAACGGGTGCATGACGTTGCGGAAAAAGTCGAGGGACACGAACGCCTTGACCGTGACAACATAGCACTGCCATGAACGGGTGCCCGCGAGGCAACATGCCGCTCACATGAATTCTATCAAACACCATGCGGGCGTCATGGACGGAGCGAGTAGGGGCCGTGGAAGACGAGCTGCTGGCGCGGAGATGACGACGGAGACGGTGCCCGATGCGTCCTTGTCGAGGACGCGGAAGGCGTCGCGGAGCGGGCGGTCGAATGGCTCCGGGCGGAGGTGGGCGCGCATGAGTTCGAGGAAGCGCGGGAAATCGAAGGGCGCCGTCAGCTTCTCCTGGGCGGTGATGTCGCGGAGCTGCGCCTGCGTGGGGTTCCCACCCAGGGAGCGCATGAGGACGCCGAGATCCGAGGGCGCGATGCGGCCGTCGCCGTCCGTGTCGAAGAGGGAAAAGGCCTCCCGCATCGACGCCACCTGCTCCTCGCTCAGCTCCTTGCCGGCCATCGCCGCCGGTGAGGGGCAGGGGCTCGGAACTGGCCGGCGCGGGAGCTTCAACAGAGACGGTTGGGTGACGGAGGCTGGGCCGCAGTTCGGCGATTGGCCGATGGCGGAAGCTCTGCGGTTGGTGGCGGCGGGAGCTCCGCGATTCGGCGAGACGGCGGCCAGGGAGGCAGGGAAGAGGAGCGGAGGGGGAGAGGGCGACGGGATCGAGCTGGGTTCGGTGATGGCCATCGAGGCCAGGGAGAGCTGGCGGCGCGTGAGGTTGGGGATCGATGGGTTCGATCCCCTTCTGGTCGCGTGCGTTGCGTGCGTGGGTCTGTGTGTGGTGTGCGTGTGTTGTGTGCGCCTGGGGTGTGCGTGTGTGCTTAGGGTTTGGGGTAGGCTAAATGCTAGGCCGGTTTGGCTTGGCCAGCCCAACGTTTCTTTTTTTTTCATTTGTAATTTATTATTTTCAGAAACAACAAAAATGGATTTAGGGAATAATAGAGGAGCTCAAACAAAATGGAATTTTCTGCAATTTAGTTGATTTGAAATTTGTGAAGGAAAATAGATGTTTCAAAATAAGATGCAATGCACGATGCCATGATGCGAAAAACGAAACAAACAAACAATTTCTATTTGGGGGGGGGAACCCCCGGGTGTTACAGCCGACACCACTAACAAGGGGATTGCGCCCTCGCAATCCACTCCAAGCCGGTAAGAAAGAAGAGATGGTTATACTATCGAGTAGTCGTGCTCCATGTCGATCTTCTCGACACCACTAACAAGAGAATCTTGCTCGGATTGATGACGATGTTCTTCCACCAGGAATCTTCCGATGATCGAACCTATTAGGTTACTAGTTGAATGCCCGTGCGTTGCTACGGGTCATTAAACCTTTTTTCCCACTGCATGCATGTATACATAAAAGCACATAAATATGTCTAACATTTCAATGCCAACACCCTACAACTTACCGAAAGGACATAGTTGGGGCACTCCTCTTTCTCCATCTCTATCCATTGCCATTGCAGTGGTACAAAAAGGAAGCACAATACATATGATTTTTCCTTTATATTTTTTTGGATTACTTACCAACACTACATGAAAATAAGATGCCAATAATATCTACACTAACAGATGATACATGTTTTTAGCACGAAAGAGACCATCACTCAAAACCAGAAAAGAGTAGGAGAGGCACACGTACAACATCAGTTGATATGCAAGTAATGATGTTCATCAAAGATAGTCAACAGGTATGACTTTTCATGAAAATATTATGTTAGAGGACAAACCAATCCACTTAAAAAAATGCATGGTACTTATTTGTACAAATATTTTATAATCCGAGCACAAAATGTCACCAAAATGTCATGACATCTCTCCTCACTGCTACCGTATTGTATGGACAACATGTCCATGGACAGAGTTGAGTGGCCATGGGACGTACGTGGATCCCATTAGCAGTAAGACAGACGATTGCAGGTATTGGCGTCTTTAACTTCGTGTCCTTCATCATCCGTGCAAGGTCGCACAGGTTCAAGGAAGCCAGCAACCGAGGAGATACTTCAGCTTTCCTCCCATTTTTCTCTTGCGTTAAGAATTCAACCTATAGATTAAGTGGATCGTCGTCAAATAGAGGAAGAAAAATAGAAAACAGTGGGGTGGTCATCTTGTAAGTAATTAAAAATGAAAGATAAATGGATGCCTTTCTCCATACATATGATTTCCGACATGTATGCCTCCGATCAAACTTTCCATGACTCATAAGCAGCCGAATGTAGACCGTACCTTCACATTTTTATGCCTTTTGCTTCCATGTGGCATGAGCGGCGAAATGCTAGGATATCATGACATGTCGGCATCTGGTGAGCATCTAACCTGTTGCACACGCCAGAGCCATCCCAAGCAGGAAAATTGAATTCTTAAGCAACATTATGACATCCCGTAAGTATCCTAACAATTTTAAAGCATAGAACCTCGCTCCTCAAGACAACACTATTAATCCTAAAATGGAGTTCCATTTTCAACGAAAGTAGATCCCCAGCAGTAAACAACATTATGACATCCCGTAAGTATCCTAACAATTAAAAGGAAACCTTCCAAGTTAACTACAAAAGTACAAAACTGTATGATCCATTCTTGACAGTTTTTTCACTAAACCTGGAAAGCTAACCGGAGACTACTTATGCCACCTTACATCCAAAATCACGAAACCAAAATATGCACTATGCATTTTCATTTCATAACTTTCCTAACAATTTAAAATCAATCAGTTCTGCCTAAATCAACATAATTGTACTTGATCCCAAACTAAGATGCTGGGATAGGTCAAACAACTTTAGAGAAAATAGAATAATTGACCCAATGATCAAATAATGAACAAAATAGTGTACAAATAAGTAAATTGCCTACTTCAACTTTGGGGCCACCAAATGCAGAAACAATATACAGACGTGGTTTTTTCCCTGAAACCCACGACTCACATATCAACACATGAATTCAGGTATACCGGGCCTCAAAAGATTAACCACCCTCAAGTTTGAATGCATATGCCTTCAAAAGTAGATTCTTCGTAGAAGGTGCCCCACCTCCCAATTTTCCAACATGTTAGTCCTGTCATGGCAGAAGTTCATTATATCAGCAGGAAATCATCCCACAATGAAGTACAAACTCCACAGTTCACAAACCTCTTCCTCGACTGTCAACACCGCACGGTGGTCGTTGCGCTTTAAATCAATCCTCGGCTCATGCAAGAACTCCGGCGGTTCACAAACTTGTTCCTCGACCCTTCTGCTAGAAATTACCCAGGAATATATGTGCGAAATGTCGAGGAACTCCCAAGAGGGTTGACATTTTTCACTGGCCACTTTCTTCAGTATAGTATTTCCTGATATTTTTTTCATGTTCTGGCTGTGTCATGTATAAGAAAGGGAACATGAGGGGAGGCCCCTAACTAAATATATTTCCCATTGTACATCCAAAAACGAACCCAAATATTAATATTTACCCTCAGTTTTTGTTTTAATCGTGGATGATTGGTTTAACATGGTGAGATAAAATAAGGATGAGCTATGCAATGTTAAATGGAACCGGAACAATATTTAATTATCCCAACTCATTCCATAGTTAATTATTAGATGATATTACTATACCCCGAACCCACAAGATGCAATGCAACATGATGATATGATATTTATAACATAGATTGCATGTTGTAGAAAATAGGGTGTATAGTTATAGGGGATTTAGGGTTTGGGTTCGCACGTCGGAAAGAGGGTCTTCGGATTCGAAGGTAGCGTCTTCGGACGTAGAGGAAGTAGCCGACGTCGAGGAAATAGTGGAAGTAGTCGTTCTCGTTTTGTAGATGAAGTAGTCGTCGTCGAACCGTAACATCATTGGCTTTGTGGTCGTTGGACGACTTGACAATCCCGATAGTCGAGGTTCACGACACGCACAACGGCGGCCAACACAAACGAATACGGAGAGCGGTGGGAGATCTTGTTGGTGGTCGGTCTTCGGGGTCGATGGCGATCTTGGCACGGTCGTACTTGGCGGTGTAGGAACCGTAGCCGAAGTAGTCGTTCTTGTCATCGGGTAGCCATGGTCGAGGCTCGTATCGTAGAACTTGGCAGCGGAAACGTGCGGAGAAGAACCGGTGACGCACACAGTGCAAAATCACCAACGGGTGCATGACGTTGCGGAAAAAGTCGAGGGACACGAACGCCTCGACCGTGACAACATAGCACTGCCATGAACGGGTGCCCGCGAGGCAACATGCCGCTCACATGAATTCTATCAAACACCATGCGGGCGTCATGGACGGAGCGAGTAGGGGCCGTGGAAGACGAGCTACTGGCGCGGAGATGACGACGGAGACGGTGCCCGATGCGTCCTTGTCGAGGACGCGGAAGGCGTCGCGGAGCGGGCGGTCGAATGGCTCCGGGCGGAGGTGGGCGCGCATGAGTTCGAGGAAGCGCGGAAAATCGAAGGGCGCCGTCAGCTTCTCCTGGGCGGTGATGTCGCGGAGCTGCGCCTGCGTGGGGTTCCCACCCAGGGAGCGCATGAGGACGCCGAGCTCCGAGGGCGCGATGCGGTCGTCGCCGTCCGTGTCGAAGAGGGAAAAGGCCTCCCGCATCGACGCCACCTGCTCCTCGCTCAGCTCCTTGCCGGCCATCGCCGCCGTTGAGGGGCAGGGGCTCGGAACTGGCCGGCGCGGGAGCTTCAACAGAGACGGTTGGGTGACGGAGGCTGGGACGCAGTTCGGCGATTGGCCGACGGCGGAAGCTCTGCGGTTGGCGGCGGCGGGAGCTCCGCGATTCGGCGAGACGGCGGCCAGGGAGGCAGGGAAGAGGAGCGGAGGGGGAGAGACGAGGGAGAGGGCGACGGGATCGATCTGGGTTCGGTGATGGCCATCGAGGCCAGGGAGAGCTGGCGGCGCGTGAGGTTGGGGATCGATGGGTTTGATCCCCTTCTGGTCGCGTGCGTTGCGTGCGTGGGTCTGTGTGTGGTGTGCGTGCGTTGTGTGCGCCTGGGGTGTGCGTGTGTGCTTAGGGTTTGGGGTAGGCTAAATGCTGGGCCGGTTTGGCTTGGCCAGCCCAACGTTTCTTTTTTTTCATTTGTAATTTATTATTTTCAGAAACAACAAAAATGGATTTAGGGAATAATAGAGGAGCTCAAACAAAATGGAATTTTCTGCAATTTAGTTGATTTGAAATTTGTGAAGGAAAATAGATGTTTCAAAATAAGATGCAATGCACGATGCCATGATGCGAAAAACGAAACAAACAAACAATTTCTATTTGGGGGGGGACCCCCGGGTGTTACAGCCGACACCACTAACAAGGGGATTGCGCCCTCGCAATCCACTCCAAGCCGGTAAGAAAGAAGAGATGGTTATACTATCGAGTAGTCGTGCTCCATGTCGATCTTCTCGACACCACTAACAAGAGAATCTTGCTCGGATTGATGACGATGTTCTTCCACCAGGAATCTTCCGATGATCGAACCTATTAGGTTAAAGGCTCAGAAAACGTCCACCCAGGTAGGATCCTTAACACTTTGAAAGATAGACAAGGGGGGAAGACTCCAAAACAAATAAGATGGGAGGGGAATAGAATAGAGATAAGGAGAAAACAAGAATCCTATTGAGATGTTTCCAAAATAGTTTAACATAAAATAGTTTTTGACACTCTAGAAAGACCGACCGTTAGCGAGGTTATCCTACAGGCTTTGCGGACCCGTTGCTTCGATAACCATTCGTATCGAAACAATATCGGGAATCGGAAACAATGCTCTGATACCATTTGTGACGCCCCGTGATCGGGCACTATGCAGATTTCAGCATTCCCGCCAAAATCCACATAATAACCGATTCCAGGTTGCCACTTGTGATAACATTACAACAGTTCACGAATATCCACAACGACAACAGAAAGTTATATACAAGAGGACTCAAACGAGCCAAGGATACAACTGATACAATACAAAGATCCAAATAACAGCGGAAGAAACAACATAGCGTCCGACTACGGACAAGATACAAATTGGACTAAGAGTCCTGAAGATAACCGAGAGCGTCCAATCCCTGCCCAGGCCAAGCCGGAGGGATTCCCAAGCTAACGTCGTCAGACTTCAAACCTGTTGACTGCAATTTTGAATATGCAGCCACGAAAGAGATTCGTGGGTCAGTATGGTTAAGTACTGGCAAGTGGATAAACCATACTCACAAGATACCGGCGTAGCCAGTCATCACAAGATACCAAATACTTTGGGTTCAACGGAAAGGAAAGGATTATTGCAAATAAGCGGCAGCGGGCTGCACTAACTAACTGCAGAGACTCGATACAACATCCGGCTAGAAGAGGGGGATAAGATAGCGTATCGTAACCAACTACCACTATCCTCAAACAAACCCATCCTGGATCTCGCCCCTTATCCAAAGAAGCAATCCGAGGATAACTCACACAGTTGGATTAATGATGGTTCAAGTTATTGTGTCAATATGACTATTACTAGTCAAGTTATCATTAGTTAGGTGTAAGTTGTTCTGAGTACTTGTTAGCCAGTACTTTCACCAAGTTAACCATAACCGCGGAAAACACGGCTTCTCGAGAAGATTTAACCCTGCAGGGATGCACCAATTTGGTCGTACACGTAAGAATAACCCGCCAGACGGGGATCAAACCCACCAAGCGAGGTACTAAACACAAACCAACTCTTCTTCGCATCAAGCCCAAAGAACCCCGTGCAATTGAGCGCACGGCTAATCACGCCCCCACGAAGAAAAGGGGACCCTCATAGCACTCTAAGAACGTGTCTCCCTAAATGCCGACTACAAAAGTTCCACCCTGGCCTGGGTTCGCAAGATCATGCATGCGACAAATGGAAAACCCGAACTAAATGAGGCGATTTGGACGAGATGCAAATCGAATCAAATTGAGGGGGCGCCCATACACGCTTCCCACATGCGGTTAGTGCGCTCATCATGGATCAGTAGACAAGACCCTTTTCCTAATTAGGGTCGACACTAGCAGGCTTCAAAACCACGCCGGGCCTCCTGCCGGTGCCTTATCATCAAATTATTATTACCCAAAACGTTAACATGTTGTTGATTGAATTGGAACCCAATTATCAAACTAAACAGGTGATAAGACGGACAACGAGACTTGAGCGCAAACAACACTAAGCATGCAACTACGACACGAAGGCCAACAAGGTAAACAAACAACAGTTAATAGGAAGTGGAAGGAAGGCTATATCATGGCTGCAAGGTAAACATATAATAGGATCGTGACACAAGCATCGAATCAACAGGCTAGAACAAGAACAACAGAAAGAATCGGTAACAAGTGATGAAAGGCAGCCATTTGGCAGCAAGTGAGTATACTTGCCTGAGATCCAGCAAGTAGAGGTACATCCACAGAACTTGTCGTTGCTCACATCACCTCAACGTCCTATCCGGGAAGAAGCAACGAACCTCGAACAAACACCGGATGCAACAATTACTTCTACGGCAAAAGATCCAGCATGATCCTATTTTATATGCATGGCATGGCAAGATGCAACTGGGGAAACAACTGAAGCAATTTAATCGGAACCGGAGTCCGGAGAAATAGGAATTGTTTCAAGTTGTTTAGCTACCCATCAAGTTAAATGTTGTTTAGCACGGAAAACAGTAAATAGGTGAGTTAAGCAATATTAAATGGAATAGGGCAACAATTGAATTAAATACCCCAACACATTCCATATTTATTTATTAGGTGAACATACATAACACTACTACAAATGCAACATGCAAGGTGCAAACATGAACATGGATGGCATGAACAGATTAAGTGCATTTTTCTAGTATGAAAACATATTTTATTTGTTGGATTTGGAATTAAAATGAGCAAGTTATCAAATTAGCAATTTTAATGCATTAATTAAGAAATAGTTGTTTTCAGCAATTTAAATTATTCAAAACAGAAAACAAAGTTGATATTTGCAAAGTTTAGAGAATTTTGATTGGAAAACATATTTTACTTTTCACATTTGGAGTTAAAATGAATTAGTTATGGGTTATGCAATTAAATCAATTTAAATTGAGCCGGAAGCCCAACATTTAATTTAGGAGGTTCACATTATTTAGTTACCCATCAAGATTAAATGTGGTTTAACATGGTGAGATAAAATAAGGATGAGCTATGCAATGTTAGATGGAACCGGAACAATATTTAATTATCCCAACTCATTCCATAGTTAATTATTAGATGATATTACTATACCCCGAACCCACAAGATGCAATGCAACATGATGATATGATATTTATAACATAGATTGCATGTTGTAGAAAATAGGGTGTATAGTTATAGGGGATTTAGGGTTTGGGTTCGCACGTCGGAAAGAGGGTCTTCGGATTCGAAGGTAGCGTCTTCGGACGTAGAGGAAGTAGCCGACGTCGAGGAAATAGTGGAAGTAGTCGTTCTCGTTTTGTAGATGAAGTAGTCGTCGTCGAACCGTAACATCATTGGCTTCGTGGTCGTTGGACGACTTGACAATCCCGATAGTCGAGGTTCACGACACGCACAACGGCGGCCAACACAAACGAATACGGAGAGCGGTGGGAGATCTTGTTGGTGGTCGGTCTTCGGGGTCGATGGCGATCTTGGCACGGTCGTACTTGGCGGTGTAGGAACCGTAGCCGAAGTAGTCGTTCTTGTCATCGGGTAGCCATGGTCGAGGCTCGTATCGTAGAACTTGGCAGCGGAAACGTGCGGAGAAGAACCGGTGACGCACACAGTGCAAAATCACCAACGGGTGCATGACGTTGCGGAAAAAGTCGAGGGACACGAACGCCTCGACCGTGACAACATAGCACTGCCATGAACGGGTGCCCGCGAGGCAACATGCCGCTCACATGAATTCTATCAAACACCATGCGGGCGTCATGGACGGAGCGAGTAGGGGCCGTGGAAGACGAGCTACTGGCGCGGAGATGACGACGGAGACGGTGCCCGATGCGTCCTTGTCGAGGACGCGGAAGGCGTCGCGGAGCGGGCGGTCGAATGGCTCCGGGCGGAGGTGGGCGCGCATGAGTTCGAGGAAGCGCGGAAAATCGAAGGGCGCCGTCAGCTTCTCCTGGGCGGTGATGTCGCGGAGCTGCGCCTGCGTGGGGTTCCCACCCAGGGAGCGCATGAGGACGCCGAGCTCCGAGGGCGCGATGCGGTCGTCGCCGTCCGTGTCGAAGAGGGAAAAGGCCTCCCGCATCGACGCCACCTGCTCCTCGCTCAGCTCCTTGCCGGCCATCGCCGCCGTTGAGGGGCAGGGGCTCGGAACTGGCCGGCGCGGGAGCTTCAACAGAGACGGTTGGGTGACGGAGGCTGGGACGCAGTTCGGCGATTGGCCGACGGCGGAAGCTCTGCGGTTGGCGGCGGCGGGAGCTCCGCGATTCGGCGAGACGGCGGCCAGGGAGGCAGGGAAGAGGAGCGGAGGGGGAGAGACGAGGGAGAGGGCGACGGGATCGATCTGGGTTCGGTGATGGCCATCGAGGCCAGGGAGAGCTGGCGGCGCGTGAGGTTGGGGATCGATGGGTTCGATCCCCTTCTGGTCGCGTGCGTTGCGTGCGTGGGTCTGTGTGTGGTGTGCGTGCGTTGTGTGCGCCTGGGGTGTGCGTGTGTGCTTAGGGTTTGGGGTAGGCTAAATGCTGGGCCGGTTTGGCTTGGCCAGCCCAACGTTTCTTTTTTTTCATTTGTAATTTATTATTTTCAGAAACAACAAAAATGGATTTAGGGAATAATAGAGGAGCTCAAACAAAATGGAATTTTCTGCAATTTAGTTGATTTGAAATTTGTGAAGGAAAATAGATGTTTCAAAATAAGATGCAATGCACGATGCCATGATGCGAAAAACAAAACAAACAAACAATTTCTATTTGGGGGGGGGGGGGAACTCCCGGGTGTTACAGTGTTCTTTTTGTGCAAACTAAAATTCTATGAGTATCTCTTGACTAGGTATATTAGTAGGGCCTGACCTCACATCAACGTGAGCTACCATTTGGAAATGCCATCCATTTTGGTATTTGACCAGTAGCCTATTCTAGGATTTTTAAAAGTTGTTCAAAGATACTTTTTGATGTGAATCCAACTGGATCTATTAGTGTATGCATAGATCTATGTTATCGTAGCTTTGTGTGATTTTTAGAGCTCTAGATTTATTTTGGCAACAGATCTAAGTTTTTGCACTTTTCTGTTAGAAATAGAATATGTAGAAATATTTTAGAATAATTGCTTGCTAGTTATTATTTTGTTTTCTAGCATGTTTAGATGTTGTGCTTAGTGTTAGAAGGCTATTTACTCATAGATCTAGCATGTTAGAAAGTGTGTGCATGATTGGAAAAAGATGTGGAAACTAGTTACGCATAGTATTATTTTCAAGTTTTTATTTGAATGAATCTTGTGATGCAAGTATAGCTAGTTTTATTCCCTAAGTTTTTAGTGATGTTTTTTTGGGTCCAGTACCATTTTGGTACTGATTAGAAGTTGTTTTCACCTCTGTTAGGTTGCACTTTATTTCTTAGAGATGCATGTGTAGTTGTGAGTGCTTATTTGTTCATAGTATGTTATTCTCAATAAGTTCAATAGTTGTAATTTTGTTTGGTGGAAAAATTGTTTTCCACAAGTAGGACCAGAGGCTTAGGACCTCTTTAATTTCATGCAAAACCTAGTGGAACACCCACTGATTCCATTTCATTTTGGTGAGAAATGCCATCTCTCAACCATAGTAGTAGTAGAAGTTAATAGTGTTATTTTGGGTGTATGCTTGTGGATAGTTGCCTTGCAAACTTGTGTGTTATTTTTGTTGTGCATTGCTTGTTGTATGGTTTGGTTTGGTATCATTGCTTGCTTGGTTTAGTTCTGATTGTGTGTCGTTATTTCTTTTGCGATGATAGAAAACGAGGAAGAGATAGTCGGTGTAGGAGGATATTACTATCACTCCTGTTGCTACCACGAGCAAGACCCTAAAATCCACCAAGGCAAGCCATCCTTAAAGCTTGCTGTTATACCACTTATCATTATCTATCATGCATGTTTTACTTCTGAAGGTTTACAAAAAAACTTGATTACCAAAACTATTTTTGAGTGGCTATTATTACTATTAATGTTATATAGGTATACTATCACATTGCCATTAGTCAACTTGGTGGTACCAAGCCTTTAGCCACCGTAAGGTATATAAATACCGCCTAAGATAATAATCTTGAGTCCCTAAGTGGACACTTTAAAATTGTGCTTTTGCAAAAAAAATGACTTATGAAAAGTCCAGGTGAAAAGGCGGGACCTTGTTCACCGGGGGAGTGAAAGAGTGTGTTTTCAAAGATGTTTACAAAAGACACATAACCTAGTCTTCGCTGGACAACCAAGAAGTACTGCCAGATGCCACCTTAGGAGGAGTATAAGGACGAGTACTTTTCCGACGACTATGCGATCTAGGCCCGACTCCCGGTCAGCAGCCTGTTGGTGAAGGCGTGACATGGGCTATCGACGTTATGTTATGTTTCCGTTGTGTGTTGTAAGACTTTGCCTGTCCTGCGTGGCAGCTATTAAGACTTGGTCATGTGACCATTGCTTGTAAGACTCTATTATATTCGTGTAATGGATAATGTATGTGTGTACCAACTACGTATGTTGTTCATGACTGAATTCCTGGGATCGTGAATGTATGCATATGAGGGGTTCTGGACCATCCGTTTTGGGGCCTCTACACCTCTATCCAACCTTCTTGTCAACACCTTCTGATTATCGTTGTTTTCGACACTCTTATTTATCGAAAGTACTACGATACACCCCCTATACTTGTGGGTCATCAAGACTATTTTGTGGTGTCGTTGCCGGGGAGTGAAGCGCTATTGGTAAAGTGGAATTGGTAAGAGAAACTTTTACTGTGAGTGTTGTTTTTATTTTTGTCTGCTGCTTTATTTCATTATGGAGACTTCTGTTGGTTCTCTGTTTCGGGGTACTTCTACCATTACCGCTAGGGTAGTAGGTGACCCATTATCTACTGAATTAGATCCTTAAAAAATACCTATGAAAATTGTTGGACGTGTTATGGATAATTGCTATTATGGAGATGGAACTATCCATCCCCTTGATCATTTGCTCTTTATACATGAACTATGCGAGTTATTCAGGTGTGCAGGTATTACAATGGATCAAGTTAAAGGGAAATTATTCTCGTTATCGCCGAAAGGAAGAGCCATTGAATGGTTTAAATTACTGAAGAATGGTGAATCTATTGGATGGGAGGAAATTGTACCTCTCTTTTATTCTAAATTCTATCCTCCCAGTGAGATTCATAAAGACTAGAATCAAATATATAATTTCTAGCCTCATGATGGAGAGAACATTTCCCAAGCGTGGGGGAGAATGAAGTTATTAATGCTTAATTGTCCCGTTCATGAGCTTCCGAGTAATATTGTTATCAATAATTTTTATGCAATGCTTTCTCTTCATGATAAGGATGTATTGGATGCTTCTTGTTCTGGATCGTTCACACGTCTGAAGGAAGAAGCTAAATGGGATCTTCTTGACCATATTCAAGAAAAGACTAAAGGATGGGAGAATGACAAAGGTAGAATGTCAGGTATAAATTATGACTATGAATGCATTCAAGCTTTTATGGGAACTGATGATTTCTATAATGTTAATGTTGTTTGTGGTTTTGATTCTCAAATCTTTGCAAATTGTCTTAAAGGCTTTGCCTACTATCTTGGTATGCCTAAAAAGGAGTTGATAAAGTACCATGCACCTTATAAAGATATTGTTCCTTCTAGAAATATACAAGTGCATGTTGTTAATCCCGCTGTTCCTGAGCCTTATATTGAGAAAATGCCTTTCCCTGCTAAGGTGAAAGAACACTCTATTGTAGCTATTGTGGTTAACAAAAGTATAAAGAAATCTATTGAACCTGATGAACAAATAATTGTTGAACCTGCTGTAGCAATAGTGAAAGAACTTATCTGTGGAAACGTACAGGATGAACATATTGTCTTTTGTGAGGATGCTTCTAATATTGTATCGCATCCCAAAAGACCTAAGAAAACTAGTGTTCATGTGCTTTCTGTTAAGATTGGTGATCACTGCTATTATGGTTTGTGTGACATTGCGGCAAGTTCTAGTGCTATTCCTTATGAGCTTTATAAATAAATTATGCATGAAATTGGTTCTTGTGAGCTTGAGGATATTGATGGGGTTATTCAGCTTGCTAATAGAGAAACTGTTTTTCCAATTGGTATTGTTAGAGATGTGGAAGTTTTGTGTGGTAAAACTAAATATCCTACTAATTTTCTAGTGCTGGGTAAGGCTGCTCCTAAAACTTGTCCTATTATTTTTGGTAGACCTTTCTTGAACACTTGTGGTGCTATTATAGATTGTAAGAAGGAGAAATTTTGACTAAATTTGGTGGAAAATCTTATGAGTTCAATTTCTCCAAATTTGCTAGAGCACCTTATGAATCTGAATTGCCTAATGAGAATTTTAGAGTTGAACATCTTTCCTCTATAGCTCTTGCTCCTAACAATGCTTTGCAGCAATACATGGAGGATCATGAAAGTGAGGTCTTTATGGAAGAGAGAAATGAGATTGGAGATATTCTTCTTCGTCAACCGGTGATACTGAAACATCATTTACCTGTGGAAGACTTGGGTACCACATTACCACCGAAGGAGGATCCTGTCTTTGATTTAAAACATTTGCATGATGATCTTAAATATGCTTATATTGATGATAAGAAAATATATCCTGTTATTATTTGTTCTAAACTTTCAGGTGAGGAAGAGGAAAGATTATTGGGAATATTGAAGAAACATCGTGGAGCTATTGGTTATACTCTTGATGATTTGAAAGGGATTTCTCCCTCTATATGTTAGCATGTTATTAATATTGAACCTGATGCAAAGCCAGTAGTTGAACATCAACGCTGCTTAATTCCTAAGATGAAGGAAGTGGTAAGAAATGAGGTATTAAAACTCCTTGATGCTGGTACTATTTTTCCTATTGTTGATAGTAGATGGGTGATTCATGTGCATTGTGTCCCTAAGAAGGTAGGAATGACTGTTGTGCCTAATGAAAATAATGAGCTTATTCCTGAAAGAGTAGTAGTTAGTTATAGGATGTGCATTGATTTTAGGAAATTTAACAAGGTTATTAAGAATGATCACTATCCTTTGCCTTTTATTGATCAAATTCTAGAGAGGTTGTCTAAGAAAACTCATTTTTTCTTTCTTGATGGTTATTCTGGGTTTTCTCAAGTTCCTGTTAGGAAGCAAGATCAAGAGAAAAAAACCTTTACTTGTCCTTATGGTACTTATGCTTATAGACGTATGCCTTTTGGTTTGTGTAATGCTCCTGCTACATTTCAAAGATGCATGTCTGCTATTTTTCATGGTTTTTGCGAAGAAATTGTGGAAGTATTCATGGACGATTTCTCCATCTATGGAACTTCTTTTGATAACTGCTTGCACAACCTTGATAAAGTTTTGCAGAGATGTGAGGAAACTAATCTTGTTCTTAATTGGGAGAAATGCCACTTTATGGTGAATGAAAGAACTGTTCTTGGGCATAAAATTTTTGAAAAAGGTATTGAAGTTGACAGAGCTAAAGTGGAAGCAATAGAGAAAATTCCCTGTCCTAGGGATGTTAAAGGTAGGGATGTTAAAGGTAATGTTCTTGGACAGTGAGTAGATAAGAAGTTGAATGTTATTCATTATGCTAGTAAGACTCTTGATGCTGCTCAAAAGAATTTTTCTACCACTAAAAAAGAGTTTTTAGCGGTAGTTTTTGCTTGTGATAAGTTTAGACCTTATATTGTTGATTCAAAAGTTACTATTCATACTGATCATGCTACTATTAGATACCTTATGGAAAGAAAGATGCTAAGCCTAGTCTAATTAGATGGGTGCTGCTTTTACAAGAGTTTGATTTGCATATTGTGGATAGGAAAGGTGATGAAAATCATGTTGCTGATAACTTGTCTAGATTGGAAAACATTGCTTATGACCCTATTCCTGTTAATGATAGTTTTCCAAATGAATAGTTGGCTACAGTAAAAGTAAGCTCGCGAGATAGTCCATGGTATGAAGATTATGCTAACTTTATTGTTTCCAAATATTTGTCTCCAACATTTAAAGCTCAACAAAGAAGAAAAATATTTTATGATTTGAGGCATTATTTTTTGGATGACCCACACTTATATAAAGAAGGAGTAAATCGTATTATGAGAAGATGTGTTCCAGATCATGAACAACATGAATATGAAGAAAGTGCCATGGTAGTGCTTATGGAGGACATCACGCTGGAGATAGAACCGCACAAAAGGTTCTACAATCAGGTTTCTATTGGCCTGCTCTCTTTAAAGATGCACGTAAATTTGTTTTATCTTGTGATGAATGTCAAAGAGTTGGTAATATTTCTAGACGTAATGAAATGCCTATGAGTTTTTCTCTTGTTATTAAACCTTTTGATTGTTGGGGATTTGACTTTATGGGTCCTTTTCCTCCTTCGAATGGTTACACTCACATTCTTGTTGCTCTTGATTATGTTACTAAATGGGTAGAAGCTATACCTACAAAAAGTGCTGATGGTGAGACCTCTTTAAAAATTCTTAAGGATGTTATTTTCCCTAGGTTTGGTGGGCCTAGATATATTATGACTGGTGGAGGTTCTCACTTTATTCATGGTGGTTTTATAAAAACCCTTGCTAAATATGATGTTAATCGTCGAATTGCCTCAGCTTATCATCCTCAAACCAACGGGCAAGTAGAAGTATCAAATAGAGAAATTAAATCTATCTTGCAATAGACTGTTAATAAATCTAGGAAAATTTGGTCTGATAAGTTGAATGATGCTTTATAGGCTTACAGAACTGCTTATAAAAATCCTATGGGTATGTCTTCTTATAAAATGGTATATGGAAAAGTCTGTCACTTGACTTTAGAATTAGAACACAAAGCTTATTGGGTAGTGAAAGAACTTAATAAAGACTTTAAACTTGCTGGTAAGAAAAGAATGCTTGATTTGAGTTCTCTAGATGAATGGAGATGTGAAGCTTATGAAAATGCTAGACTCTTTAAAGAGAAAGTTAAACAACGGCATGATAGGAGAAATCTTAAGAAAGAGTTTCATGTTGGTGAGAAACTTCTATTGTATAGGTCTCGTCTCAGATTTTTCGTAGGAAAATTACTCTCGAGATGGGAAGGCCCTTATGTTATCAAAGAAGTGTATCGTTCTGGTGCAATCAAAATTGCTTCCTTCAAAGATAACACTACACAAGTGGTAAATGGACAAAGAATCAAACATTATATTTCCGGGGATTCTTATGAATAAGATGTTGATATTATTCAAGTATTGACTCTGGAGAAGTTTATTAGAGGGAAGATTCCAGAATCTGCAGAGTCTGTTTTCGAATAGGTAACAGTTATGTTCAGAAAAAGTTCAAGGATTACTTTCCAAGTTATAAATTATTGATTTTTGGAAAGTATGAAAAATATCGAGCCAAAGAAGTGTAGGAGATGGTGCCCGAGGGCACCACACCACCTGGGGGCGCAGGCCCACCCCTGTCCACGCCACCCTATGGTGTGGGCGCCCCGGAGCCTCTCTCTGACTCGTTTTCGACCTGGACTTTCCTTTCGTTACGTATGTTTGTGATATTTAACCCCTGGAACCCTCGAGGTCCGTATATCGTTTTCTCGTCGTGTTTCTATTTCGACCTGTTTCTGCCAGGATCTATTTTCAGTTTTAGAAGCACCATGGCCTCCGCCAACAACAACAAGGGGAAGGAGCCGATGGAAGATAATCTCCAAGGCCCTAAGCGCAAGAACATAGATCATGGCGTCAAAAGAGAAGCAAATAAGACGTCATAAATCAGCGATGGAATTTTTTCTTCTTGTAGCATGCAGGGACCAAGACCATCAGTTCCGGGCCTCAGCCCCATCCCTAGAGTAGAGGAAGCTCTTCGAGTCGCAGATGAGTTCTGTGATTGCTATCGAGCTTTAAGGATGGAGGTAGAGATTCTTCAAGAGGAGAACAACATATTTCGTGAGATGCTGGAGCGTTTCCACGCCCTGCTTGAGAAGAGTGCACCACCACCACCAGCGAAGAATTAATTCATCATTGGTATTAGCATCCGCTTGGCTTGTTCCAAGCTTAGGGGAGTGTCGCGGTATCACACATTTATCTTTCACCTTTTTACCTTCTAGTAGAGTCATACCATGAGTAGAGAAAATAGCATATAGGATAGTT
This sequence comes from Alopecurus myosuroides, assembly GCA_028641055.1. Classification (NCBI taxonomy): domain Eukaryota; kingdom Viridiplantae; phylum Streptophyta; class Magnoliopsida; order Poales; family Poaceae; genus Alopecurus; species Alopecurus myosuroides. Next base: position 181,665,011 of record CM054060.1, on the reverse strand, counting down.
TGCAGTATGGAAGTATCACTCTTTAGTTGGTTATCGTTGTATCCCTTGGTTTGAGTTTGCAATTTTTGTTATATGATTGATCTTGTTATTAGCATTGGTATCAATATTGGAGCATCAAGTTCATCTAGTTGGTTTTGGCAAACTTAGCATTGGTCAGTAGCAACAATACGTTGAGACTTAAGTAGAAAAGAGGGAGTTGCATGTAGATATATTTTTTTTTAGGGGGGTTACCGTAGGGGAAAAACCCCTACGGTTAGATTTTCAATATATTGATGATCTTTCTTTCTTCTTAGCTCGTAAGCTTAGTATTCTCAAGTAAGATTGTTTTTACCTCCAAGGAAGACTGCATGATTGGTTTTATCATATGTATATTTGTTTGTTTTACCTCAACTCTTATGCTTGCTACCCAGCCTTGCTACCCAAAAACATGTACTGAGAGGGAATGCTTCTCGTGCATCCAAACCTTGAGCCCCAAAACCATGCCATTTGTGTCCACCATACCTACCTATATGTGGTATTTAACCGCTACTCCAAATTTCTTATGTGCTACCTTTAAAACCTTCAAAATTACACATGTTTTGTGCCCCTGTTTTAGCTCATGAGGACGCAAATAGAGAATCTTTATCTCACTTGTTGATTGGACTTTACACACCTGAACTAGTGGCTTCATCTGCTTATCCAAATGATAGAAGAGCTGGCAGCGTGGTGCCTAGCCCCAAACTTAATAATACAAATTCTCTTCACTGTTTTTTCCCTTATTTATCAGTCAAAGCATAATTGTGTAAACAAAAGAGAAAGAGGGATGACCTTCTATACTAGTTCTGTCCTTCAATGGGAGCCGCTCTTGTGAAGTCTAGTTGTCTTGTGACATACTATATTTTTTGTTTGCCATTCGTTGACATAAACATACACCACTCTCAAAATTGTTTTCAATAACTCTGTTTATCAAATGAAAAGCTCTAGCACATGAGTTAATCCCTGCTTCCCTCTGCGAAGGGACTATCTTTTACCTTTATGTTGAGTCAGTAAACCTACTCCTTTCTATCTTAAGCAAGATTTGAGTTGTTGTGATCCATCCATCTAGATGTTGATTTACTCAATCATGTCCTTTATTTTTCCTTGTTTAGTACAAATGATTTTATCTGTTTGAATACCACTTTGAAAGTTACCAATGACTGCAAAGAGACTATTATGATTGAGCATGATAAACTCTGCAATAGAAGCTCTAGTATAAAGACTATGATCGAAACATGAGTAAACTGTTAATTGTTCTCTAGCCAAGAACGAAGTTTGCCTTTACCTTTGCACCTTTATTGGGATCTCCTCTACTTGTTTCAAGTTTAGTTATACAAGAGGAAGTTGTTGTCTAAAATGACTTGTGATTTGATAGATGTGATGCTTCTTGTCCGTATTTTATTTATCGACGCCTCACTCAATAAACATGTGGTCATGTTTACTGAGTTCGGTTTCGGTTGGGGACAAGCGAGGTCTAAGATTGGGGGAGTTGATACGTCCATTTTGCATCACTATTTTATATTGTTATTTTCTGTTATTCATCGATATATTTCATGTTATGATGCATTACTTATGTTATTTCGTCTTATTTTGCATGTTTCATAATTTTTGGAGAAAAAACACTGGGATCAGAAATCTGATGGAAAGAGCACCGTCGAGATACCCTATTTCAGAAGATCTGAAGAAGAGGGGGATACCGGAGAGGTCTTCGAAGCCCCGAGGAGGAAGCTAGCCAGAAGGGCAGCCACAGGGGGGCCACAGGGGCCCACACCATGGGGTGCCCCCCCCCCCGGTCGCGCCGCCAGGTGGTGTGGCCACCCTGGCCCACCTCTGGTCACCTCCTTTTGCGTACTTGATCCCAGGGAACCCTAAGCCCCAGAACATCATCGAAGAAATATTCTGATGCCGCCTTGGGGCGAAAAACACAGAGAGAGAAAAGCTCTCCGGCAGGGAGAAATCTGCCAGGAAAATTCCTCCCCGGAGAGGGGAAATCATCGCCATCGTCACCGTCATCGCTCCGGGCATCATAAAGATCGTCATCATTATCACCACCAGAACCATCACCCTCATCATCCACCTTCATCATGTTGTAACAATTAGGGGTATTTATCGTTGTTCTTCATTAGATCTCTCTCCCGGTGTGGATTACTTGTTAGTAGTTGATGCTTGTGAGATTTATCGATGTTTGCACTTTATGAACAATTTTTATTATCCATTATATCACCTCTGATTATGATCCATATGATGTCTCGTGAGTAGTACGTTTAGTTCTTGAGGACATGGGAGAAGTCATGATGTTAGTAGTGGAATTATGTTGAAGTAATATCTAGTGGTTTCATAATTAAGTTGTGGTGTTATTCTTCTAGTGGTGCCATGTGAATGTCGAATACATGATACTTCACCTTTATGGGCCTATAAGCATGCATTGTGTATTTGGCTACTAATTGTGGGGTTGCCGGAGTGACAGAAACCTAAAACCACATTAGGAAACCAATGCACGAGGGCGTGTAGGATCCCGAAGTTTTAAGGTTGTGGTTAGATCACTCTTAATTACTTTCTTGTATTTGCGGATGCTTACGAGGGGTATAATCACAAGTATATATTAGTCCTAGTTGGATGGTTCATTAGCATAGGTTCACCCACACAACACTTATCAAAACAATAAATATTAATCAACCGTACGAAGCGAAAGCACTTGACGTAATTCCCATGTGTCCTCGAGAACGTTTGGTAATCATAAGTAGAACGACCGGCTTGTCCTTTGCTCTCAAAAGGATTGGGCCACTCGCTGCAATTATGTTTACTATCTTTTCTTTACTCGCACTTTATTTATCTTCTATATCAAAAACCACCAAAAACTTGTTTGCTAGTGTTTACAGTGAGTCCTCTATCCAACCTGCTTGTCAACACCTTCTGCTCCTCGTTGGGTTCGACACTCTTATTTATATAAAGTACTATGATACACCTCTATACTTGTGGGTCATCATAGACCCACCACGAAGAACACAAGCGAAGAATATCAAAGGATACCATGACGCAAAATCTAACTATCATCGGCGAAAAACATACATAGATTAAGGAACAACAAAGCAAGGGTCACACAGCGACTCATGCATAAGGTTCACAGAATGGTTCACCTATTACCTACTATGTGCACTAGGAACACAAGAACAACAATCAAACAGAGGCGGGAGAGTGATGGCCCTCGGAGTCTTCCTCGTCATCCTCGGAGTCTTCCTCGTCACCGACAGATCCCTCCGCTTCACCAGCACCAGGAGTCTTGGGCGCGTTCTTCAACGGATTGAACTTCTTAGTAAAATCTTTCACTGCTTCGCGCACCTGGCTTCGTAGGGCCTCCTGAAGATCATCTGGAATTGGCACACAGAGGGTGCTGAACTCAAAGAGGGGATCGGCGAGCTGAAGCTGGGAGAAGGCGTGGTTGATCGCTACCGCCAGGAGCTGGAGGTTCTCCACGTTCAAGACCTCGTCCAAGTCATGAACTTCTTCCTCGAGGGTGGTAACGAACAGTGAGAAGTGATGGACACAGTCGGCGCCGCTATACTCGAGGGGAGGTCTGCCGACTCAATGTGCAGGTGGTCAGCAATGGCGAGGGTGCTGCGCACCGCCTGGAGGAACAACGCCTCGAATTGATGATGCATCTCGCACGCCTGCTGGGCAGAAGCCCGGCGCTCCTCCTCTCCCTCCACAAACGGGGCGATTTGCCCCTGAAGGGCGAGTAGGTCCGCCTGGTACCTCGCGGCATCCTTGGCGGCAAGCTCCTTCACCTCCCTCTTCTTGTCGCTCCTTCGACGGACCCGGCGCTAGTCATTCTCAAGGTCCTTGACCTCCTTCTCCAACTCCTTCCTCCGCTGGACGAACTTGGTCTCCAGGTCTTTGTTCTTTTGGCCATACTCCCTAAAGGAGCTCCTTGCAGATAACAGTGCGACCAGCTTCAACTTCCTTCTGAATGCCCCGCTCGCGGTCGGCCCACATCTAGGCGAGCGGGGTGTTGCAGTTGTCTACCTTCCGCTGGGTACAGGCTTCTGTCTCCCGGACCTCAGCCTACATAGTCTCGAGGCGTTCTCGCTCGAGAATGAGCTCAACCTCAGCAAGGGCCACCTTCTCTTCTCGCTCCGAGAGGTCCTTCTTGGCCTCATCAACCTCCCCCTCTCTAGAGGCGAGCCTCTCCTTCCTGCCTTGGTGCGAGCAGGTCCACTCCTCCACCTCCAGAGAATGTTGGTTCTTCTCCAAACGCGGCTCCTCTCGGCCATCTTGCACGCTCACCAGCGCTAGCTTGGCCTCCTCCAGCATCAGGGCGGCGTCATGATGCGCGTGCTCCGTCGCCGCCATCATAGTGCCCCTCGTCACCGTTGTTGCCTCTTCCTGCGCGAGGCTGCCCGCGACCTCCTCCCGAAGCAGGCCACCCAGAACATCAAGGCGCTCGTGCTTTGCGGACAGAACGGACACCTGGGAGGCCGCCCGGGCAATGACGATGTCGTTAATCTTTTTCACCAGATCGTCGACAAGGACACCCAAGCGAGCCAGCAGAGACCATCGGTCCATGACAAGAGCCTCTCCTGCCTCCGGCTCTGCCCCTGCATCGACCACGGCATCGTGAGGCTTAGGCGAGACGGCAGTGTCTCCCCTCGTGCTGGGGGCTGGAGGGGTCACCGGAACAGGATCCCCCGACATACTCGGTTGGCCGGGAGACCGTGTCTCGAGGTCTGCTGAAACCTGGACCACCGCCTCTACAACGACCGGTTGTGCCGCCTGGGCCACGGCGATGGGGACAGGGACCTGCTCTAGCGGCCCCGTTGGTTCATTGGCGACCTGGTCACTGTCAAAGTAACAAGGATCCATCAAGATACGAAAGGGGAAATCAAAGAAGAAGGCTCGTGGCAGAGTCCTTACCCTCCGGTGAAGCGCTACACTCTAGGGCGGCGTCGACGGACAGAGGACCCCGTGGCGATGGTTCCTTCGGTGGCAGCGCAACCTGAGGTGGACGGGACCTCGTCGATCCTTGGCCTCTTCCCCAGGCGACGCTCGTCCAACGCTTCGCCCGGCTCTTCATCTCCTCCCGACCTCGGTCGGTACGGAGGCACGGGATGGGGGGCACCGACGTCCTCATCCCGCTCTTCATTAGAGGACACACCACCATCCGGCGGCCCTTCGACAAGAAGGCCCCCGACCCAGCTGCTCGAGGCGAAGGGGAGCTCTCGACGCTCTCCTCAACGGAGTCCAACGCATACGGTTTGTCCGCACGTGACTCCGTCCCCTCAGCCAGGGGCCCCATCTGTCGAAGAGTGGCATCAGACCCACGATCGTGTCCCTCTCCTCCACAGGAAGATTGTAAAGGGCAAGCACGCCGAGAGGGAACCCCGACGGCATGTCACATCTAAGCAGCATCCCGAGCGCCATCTCGAAGGAGTGGAAGCTGAGGAGGCAGTCATCGATCCGCATCGGGTCTTCAACGCCCGAGTATGTCCACAAGAGCCTCTCATGGCGCTTCAAGGGGCGACGCGTTGTTCGATGATCTTGGTGATGAGCATCTCGAGATTAAGGCCTCTGTCGCACAGAGCATGCACACGCTCTGTCAGAGGCCGCAGGCCGGCACCGGAGCTCCTCCTGCCTCCACCCTGAGTGTCGTGTCGGCGGGGATGAAGGAAACTCGAGGAGGTCGCAGACCTCGCCAGTGTCGACATACAACCGCCTCGCGCGGAAGCCCAGGGCCTCCTCCGGGATGTCAATCTGGGGAAGCACGGCCCCCAGACCGTTCCCGACGTGACAGGAAAGGTCGCTGATGCTAAGGTCTGTGTGGTCCTCCCGTAGTTCGAAGAAGTAGCGAAAGAGGTCCACCGAAGGCCTCACTCCAAGGAATGCCTCGCAGTAGAAGGCAAAGGTGGAGAGAATAAGCGAGGAATTGGGATGGAGGTGAAGCGGGTGGATTTGGTTGTGGTCAAGGATGGCGTGGAAGAAGGAGTAAAAGGGAGGAACCATCCCCGCCAAGACCGACCGATAGAATATCGGGTACGACGTCAGGGAAAGGTCATCAAGCCCGGTCGTGCCCGCGAGAAGAATGGTTGGGCCATGCTCGTTGGAGTTATGGGCAGCCATGCGGCGCACTTTCTTCATCTTGTTGGGGTCGATGGAGGAGGGCTCAATCACGGACGCCATGGCACTATTGCGAAGGTGGCAGCGAATGGTGGAGGAAGGGAAGGGTATCGAACCCATTCGGAAGAAGATGGAAAGAACATGAAGAAGTGGAAGTGAAGTGCGGAAGAAGAAGAGCAGAGCAGCGGCTCGGTCTTTTATATTCTCCCCAACTGTCGGGTGGTGGTGCAGGGAACCGCAGTTCCCCCACGTCCAATCAGTCGTGGGGCGTCACGCGTGAACCATCGTGCCTCGTGCATGCGGCCGGGCAGTCAGCAGGTGGCCCCGTGACGCCTCGCATCCTTCATCCACATGTCCGTCGGGGGCCCGGGGGCTACTGTCGGGCCTCTGGATACCAGGGTATCTGGGGCCATCTGCTGCGGCCCGGCCCGGAAGGTATCCCTGGGGTCGAATAAGTAGGCCCCCTAATGTGGATGGCACCGGACCACAATGCTGCCCCTGGTCAAGCCCCTGGAGAGGGTGCTCGGCGACTCTCTCCTCAGGAGGGAATCTAGGCCACCATTGTTCCCTCCCGACGGAGCTCAACCGCTCGGTGGAGGACAAGGCATGTGCCGCTGACGAACGCTCTTCTGTGTGCTGACGGGGGGTGCGCAGGTACGCATGTCTGCTTTTGCCGCACTTGCCATACCGGTGTATAAAGCTCGGGAAACAACTGCGCCGGCCAAAGCGTCTTCCCGAGATTGCCTCTTATGGGCAAGGAGACCAAGACCACGCTACAAGATGAGGCAACGTCATCCAGCGCCCCCACCCTTCTACCATGGACGGTGTAGTCGTCCCCAACAACCAAAGACCGCGCAGGCGGCGTAGAATACGGGACGCCCTCCATTTGGCACATTTGTAACACCTGGGGTGTTACCCTAATAGAGAGTTGTTTGTTTTCTTTTTTTTTGCTTGCATCATATGCATCACATTGCATTGCACCATGTTTGCATCACAACTGAAAATTCAAATCAATTTAAACTTTCACCCCTTGCTCAAAATTTCCAATTTCAAACTTGCAAACTAAACCACTCATTTGTTTTTCAATAGTTTGAAATTGTTTTAATCAAATTGCCTGTTAATAAAATTTCCCCCTTTTGTTAAAAACCCTAATGGCCATTCAAAAATTCAAAGCAACTCAATCCTACTTATCATATTTCAATATGGGTTTAAATATTAAAATTTTGCAAACCAATTAAATTCAATAATGTTTGTATAATTGATTGAATTTATTAAATAAACTTTGTTTATTTCCAAAACTTCCAAACCAAACCCTATTTGAAAAATCACCTAACTATTGAATATCAAATTAATAATTTCAAATTGTTGAAAATAAGTACCAAACCTTGTTATTTGCTGTTTTGCTAGTCAATAAAAATAGTCCATAAAAGATTTAAAACCCCAACCCTTTTCTATTCACCTCTCTCTCTTTCTTTTCATTACAAAAAAAAAAGAGAAGAAGAGAAAAGAAAAAAATCAGGGAGAAGAGAGAGGCAGCCCACAGCCCAATTCTCCCCAGCCCACCCTAGCCAGCCCGATACCCCTTCGGGTTTGGCTTCTTCCTCCTCGCTTCCGTCAGCAACAGTACGATCCCCTCCACCACCGTGCGATCTCCCCCTCCCCCGCTCGATGCTGCTCCGTACCATGGCTTCCCTCGCCTTAAGTAACCTACCCCCCTACCCTCTGATCGCAGAAACCCTAGTTCCTTCCCCATCGCCGCCGTCCTCCCTATCTTCCATCTCCTCTCTGCTAGTTCCTCTTTCTCTGAATATCTGAAACCACCGTGAGCCCACCTCCGCCTCCCCTCACCGCCGGTCGCCGTGGTCACCTCGAGGAGCAACCGACGAGGGGAATGGAAACCCCACCTCGTTCTCGTCGTGTTTGGCGAAGGAGTGGAGGCGGGAGAGTGCCCGGAGCGCCGCCGCCGTCGCCTCCAATCGCCGGCCGTCGCCCTCGACCTGCACCTCTGTCCTCCTCCTCCTGCTTCAAGCGATCAAGGTGCGCCCCATCTCCCTTCCGTCCCTCGCCTCTCCCTTCCCCTCTCTGGTCACCCACAGTGCCCCGCACCACCCCCACACGCGCAGCCCCCCGGCGCCCTCCGGCGAGCACCATAACCCCGCTGCCATGGCTCTGTCGTGGTACAGATGCGGTACCGGTTGGGTTCAGTTAAGTTCAGAAAAAAAAGAGCCGCAGGCAACAGCTTATCCTCCCCGAGATCCCCTTCTACACACAAAGGCAGCGCAGCCCATCTGGTTCCTCACCCCTTGGCGCAGCAGGAGGTGGGGGGATCGAATCCCACCTCCCACCAATAAACCACCTTTTATTTTTTTTGCAATGTTTTGGTCATAGAACTTCCTGGTAATCACCAATAGGCCCTTCTAACTTATTTCTAGCCCCTGCAAAATTATTTCTAAGTCCCTAATGGATTAAAAATGGCAGAATTGCACCCAATTTTGTAAATTGCATAAGAAATTCATCCCAACTCCAATTTTAACTTTTTAAATATGTTTTCTGTCCAAATTAAATGTTCTATCCAAATATAAAATTTGTTTACTGTTTTGAATATTTTAAATTGGTGCAATATTTGAAAACTTGTCAAATTCACTTAAACTTGCAAAATTCATAACTTGTTCATAAAAATTCCAAATTCCACAAACTAAATATGTTTTCCAATCAACTTTTCATGTACTTTCCAAATATAAATTTTGTTTGCTGTTTTGAATAATTTAAATTGCGGAAAACAAATGTTTCTTCTTTATTGCATTTAAAATTGCCAAAATAATAACTTGCTCATTTTAAATCCAATTTCAACAAATGAAATATGTGTTCCATGCAAAATTAAACCACCTTTTCAAATATAAAATTTGTTTCATGTTTTGAATAATTAAAATTGGTTAAATGATTTAAACCTTGTTTAAATCATTTAATATTGCTAAATTTATAACTTGATCAAAACAAATTCTTTTGGGACATATAAAATATGTTTTCAAACCATAAAAGCATAACCTTTTCAAATATGAACTTCACTCAATGTTTGGCACAAATAAAAATTCAAATAAGTTCATGTTTGAATTAAATTCATTTAATTCTTGCTTAAACTTGTTTAATTCATAAATAATTTATTTGAAGTCCTTTTTCAACAAGTGAAACATGTAATCCAACCAAAATTGTGTGTTCTTTTCAAATATGAACTTTGTTGTCTATTTTGAACAATTAAAATTGGTGAAAACAACAAATGCTTGTGTGACACCTTTAAGGAACCAAAATTTCCTAACTTAATGAATGAATTTCCAAACTTGGTAAACCTTATTTCTATTTGATTCTATTGTTGTTATTTTGTTGTTTTCCTCATCCATGCATCATGCTAATCCATCTTTACCTGTTGATTAGTTGGAAAACAATTGTTTCAACCATAATTCATGGGCTTTTCATATGCAATCCAATTGCATATGGGTCCATTTAAATTTGTTTATCTTGTCAACTAGTTTACCTTGATGCATCTTTAAACCTGTCATGCATCCCTATCTTGATCATGCTGGATCTTTTGCCATAGTAGTAATTGTTGCATCTGGTGTTTGTTCGAGGTTCGTTGCTTCTTCTCGGATAGGACGTTGAGATGATGTGAGCAACGACAAGTTCTGCTACCTTGCGGGATCTCAGGCAAGTATACTCACTTGCTGCCAAATGGCTGCCTTTCATCACTTGTTACCGATACTTTCCGTTGTTCTTTTCTGCTAGCCTTAGTAGTAGTTGTTTCTGTTACGAACCCATCACATGAATCCCTTAACCTTGATATTGCCTCACCTCCATACCTATAACCATTGCTTGTTGCCCGTGTCTTACTAGCATGCTTAGGGTTGTTTTGCTCGAGTCTGTTACCCGTTACTTACTGTTACTACTCTATTATGTTCTGGGGGCTCGAGGTTAATCAATCAATCAATCCTGTTAATGCTAATGGTGATAATAATTTGATGATAAGGCACCGACAGGAGGCCCTTTGAGGTTTTGAGGCCTGCTAGTGTCGACCCTAATAGGAAAAGGGTCTTGTCTACTGATCCATGATGAGCGCACTACCCGCATGTGGGAAGCGAGTATGGGCGCCCCCCTCAATTTGACTCGATTCGCATCTCGTCCAAATCGCCTCATTTAGTTCGGGTTTTCCATTTGCTGCATGCATGATCTTGCGAGCCCTTGGATCCCGGGTGGAACTTTCGTAGTCGGCATATAGGGGGACACGGTCTTAGAGTGCTATGAGGGTCCATTTTCTTCTGGGCTCGATTAGCCGTGCGCCCAAGGTGCTTTGGGCTTGATGCGAAGAAGAGTTGAGTTGTGTTGAGTACCTCGCTTGGTGGGTTAGCTCCCCATCTGGCGGGTTATTCTTACGTGTACGGCCAAATTGGTGCAACCCTGCAGGGATAATCTTCTCGAGAAGCCGTGTTTTCCACGGTTATGGATTACTTGGTGAAAGTACTGGCTAACAAGTACTCAGGACAACTTAAACATAATGATCAACCATGTTACACCCAATGATTAACAACTTGACTAGTAATAGGTTTATTCACATAATAACTTGATTCACCTCTAACACAACTGTGTTAGTTATCCTCGGATTGCTTCTTCGGATAAGGGGCGAGATCCAGGATGGGTTTGTTTGAAGTTATCTCTCAGTTGGTTACAATACTCGATCTTATCTTCTTTCTGTTAGCCGAAAGTTGTAGTATCTCTCTGTAGTTGGTTAGTGCAGCCTGCTGTCGCTTATTTGCAATAACCCCTTCCTTTCCGTTGATCCCAAAGTATTTGTATCTTGTGATGACTGGCTACGCCGGTATCTTGTGAGTATGGTTTATCCACTTGCCAGTACTTAACCGTACAGACCCACGAATCTTTTTCGTGGCTGCATATTCAACATTGCAGTCAACAGGTTTGAAGTCTGACGACGTTAGCTTGGGAATCCCTCCGGCTTGGCCTGGGCAGGGATTGGACGCTCTCGGTTATCTTCAGGACTCTTAGTCCAATTTGGATCTTGTCCGTAGACGGACGATATGTCGTCTCTTCCGCTGTTATTTTGGATCTTTGTAATGTATCAGTTGTAACCCTGGCTCGTTTGAGTCATCTTGTATCTATCTGTTTCTGTTGTAGTTGTGGAATATTCGTGAACTGTTGTAATGTTATCATAAGTGGCAACCTGGAATCGGTTATTATGTGGATTTTGGCGGGAATGCTGAAATCTGCATAGTGTCCGATCTCGGGGCGTCACATCATTGTGGGAACCCTTTCCCGGCAAATGAGCGGGAAGGAGGTCCAGACGGAAGTATAAATAGGACCCCTCTGGCCCTCGTAGAAAGGAATCTCAAATCACTCAAGAGCCCAAGTAGTCTGACCCGAGAACAAGCTCGCATATGTACTGTAGTCACCGCAATGCAATCCATCAGACAAGCAGGAGTAGCGTTTTACACCACACTAGTGGCCTGAACCTGGGTAAACTCTCTGTGTCGCCATTATTGTCGTTCTGAAGCTTCCCTCGCGAAGCCTACTCGAGAGGTGGAGGAAGTGTGTTTAGCCCCCAGTGTTCGAACCTCTTGAGAGATCCTGTCATCGACAGACCACTCACTGACATATAAAGCGCACACTACAGCTGTGCGTGCCAAAGCCCTACCCAGAGCTTTCCTCGTCGGTGCAAGAAGATCGGTCCGACGTTACAAGACGGAGGGAACATCATCATCGGAGCCCCCACTTCTCTGCCAAGTGCGGTAGCGCTTTCCTCGACGACCATGACCAAAGGGACAGCACGGAGCGCAGTTGTCCTCTACTTTGGCGCCTTGTGGTAACCCCTTCCCGCCAAGTATGAGCAGGAAGGAGGCCCGAAAATGCCGGTATAAGTAGGGCCTCTTTGCCTCCGTAGAAAGCGATCGAGCGACCAGACCGGAATTCATCTCAACGGTTGGCGACCATAGCCAGTCTGGAGCACAGTCTCACTCTTGTAGTGTAACTCATCGTAGTGCAATCCACAGACAATCAGAAGTAGGGTTTTACACCGCAACGGTGGCCTGAACCTGCGTAAACTCACTGTGTCGCCATTACTTGTTCATCGAGCTTACTCTCGAAGCCTCGCGAGGTTCTTGAGAACGTGGTTAGCCCCTAGTGTTCGAACCTCTTGAGGTGACCCTGTCTTTGGCAGAACCACCTCTCCGACATTTGGCACGCCAGGTAGGGGGGCCAAGGCGTTCTTTCGCATCTTCGTCATCATGGTTGCCTCCCGCACCAGTCGCGTCAGCCACAAGGCCCGGTCCTGGAAGCGGACCACCCTCGCTGGCCTCGCCTCTAGCCTCTCCAGCGGCGTTTCTAGCTGCTCCCGCTCTCTCGTGTTATGCCGCAGACGTGACACGACGCCCGACGGTGAGCTCCATACGATCCCGACATGGCCCCTGCAATCTCTTGTGCAGGCGACACTCGTTCTGCAGCCAGCGGACACGCACGAGCATGGCCGACATTGCTTGCAGGGAGCCCTGCCAGGAGCGTGGGGCCTCCCATTGTTCGTCCAACGCCGCTCTGTTCGATTCTCGGTCGGCAACCTCCGCCATCCTCCGCCAGATTCGCCGGAGAAACGACCGCGGTACTAGGTGTCTCCCGCCTGGGAACTCACCCCGGAAGCTACGCCTGTAACCAACACCGCGGAGTCTCATGCGCGCAAGACTCGCCAACACCCAGCGCGTAGCACAGCCCCACCGGTTCCGAGGCTAACCCCCGCACAAGCCCAAAACATTCCAGCTACCATGAGCGGCGCGCAAGCGCCAGGGCAGGTTGCTGCTACGCGTTCTCTAGGGACCTCTGGGATGCAAGGTGGCCTTCGGCGTTCCGTCCTCGCCTTCCACCTCACTACACTAGCGACACTCCCCACTTTGGCTTCCTGCAGAGGTATGAAACAACAATCCGAGCGGCCGAGGGGTGCGACAGCTGCCTCATGAGGTGCTTCACCATGGCTCTCCGTGGCTCTCCTCTCACATGGTATTTGAACCTTCTCGACGGCTGTGTGAGCACGTGGGAGGCGATCCGCACGAAGTTCCTCCGGCGTTTCCGGTGTTGCGAATGCCCCCCCCCCTCGACGAGCCTGGGGGTGGCGTGACCCTTTGGCGATTCGCCTTGAAGGATGCCAGCGCCGGACCCGCGGAGGAAAACCATACCGCTTCATCGAACTGCCAGGTGGCGTGCATCCTCGGCGGCTCCCTGGCCCTGCTCTCGAGCAGTTGCCACCTCAAGAGGGCCTCACGCGAGGTCAACGCTGTCTGTCAGGCGGACGGGCGGCTATCGCAGACGCTCAAGTGGTCACAGCAAGAAATCTCCTTTGACATCGTAGAACCCCCAGGACCACGGGTTCAGTGGGAGCCATCCCCGTGGTATGCACCCCCCCGATCAACAGCATTGTCGTCTCCAAGACGCTCGTGGATGGAGGCACGGGCCTCAACGTGATCTCTCTTGAGATCTTCGAGATGTTGCTAGTCTCACGAGATCGCCTGAAGGACACCAGGCCCTTCATCGGCGCCACCAGCAGCACCACTGTTCCCCTGGGATGGGTGCGCCTGGCGGTAAAGTTCGGCACACGCCAGAACTGTCGCACCGAGAACATCGACTTCGACATCGCCCACATCGGGATCCCCTACAACGCCATCATCGGCTACCCTGCCTTGGACAAGTTCATGGTTGTCACCCACCATGCGTATAACCTCATCAAGATGCCCAGAATCATTGGCCCGCTCACTGTCCACATCGATGTAAAAGACGCGGTACACTCTATGGAAGACGCCTACAAGGAGGCGGAGGCCTCGCACCCCATCGACGAGAACAACCTCGAACGCCTCGTCGAGCCTCCAAAGAAGAAGCAGCTATTCTCTCAAGAGAACTCCACCACAAAGAAGGTCTCCAGGAATCCCGATGGGTCAGAACCTACCCTCACCATCGGGGTCGGGTTGCCTCCCAAATAAGAAAACACGCTCGTTGCCTTCCTTCGAGCAAACGCAGACATGTTCGCGCGAACAGCGTATGATATGCCCGGCGTTCCAAGAGAGGTGATCGAGCACCATATTTTCGTGTGCCCAGGCGCACGTCCCGTCAAGCAGAAGGCCCGTCGCCAGGGCCCTGAAAAGCATGAGTTCATCATACGAGAGGTGGAGAAGCTTCTGGACGCTAAGATCATCCGCGAAATCATTCACGTCGAGTGGGTCTCCAACCCCATCGTGGTCGCCATGCACACGGGCGGGGAACGACTGTGCGTCGACTTCACCGACCTCAACAAGGCCTGCCCCAAGGACCCATATCCTCTCCCGAGGATCGACCATATAGTAGACTCCACCGTCGGGTGTGATCTACTCTGCTTTCTGGAAGCTTTATCGGGATACCACCAGATCAAGATGGCGAAGGAAGATGAAGAGAAGACCGCCTTCATGACGCCATGCGGGGTATTCTACTATGTGTACATGCCCTTCGGCTTGAAGAATGATGGGGAAACCTTCCAGCGGTTGATGCGCATTGCCCTGGGTCACAGATAGGAAAGAATGCGGAGGCATACGTCGACGACATCGTCGTGAAGACCCACGAGGAGAGCACGCTCGTCGACGACCTTGAGGAGACCTTCTAGAATCTTCGCAGGGTCAACATAATGCTCAACCCCGACAAGTGCGTCTTCAGGGTTGCAATAGGGAAGCTCCTCCGCTTCCTGGTGTCTCATCGTGGCATTGAGGCCAACCCCGACAAGATCCGAGCCATAGAATAAATGCAGCACAACAACGGCTCAAAGACATGCAACGCCTCACGGGATGCATGGCGGCACTCGGGCGTTTCATCTCTAGATTATGCGACAAGGCTCTGCCATTATTTAAGCTCCTGAAGCGGACGGGTCCTTTCAAATGGACTACCGAGACGGCTGCTGCATTTGAGGACCTCAAGAAGTATCTGGAAAGCCCTCCCACCTTGATCGCCCTGCGACCACGAGAACCGTTGCGCCTGTACCTTGCATCCACCCCTCAGACAGTCAGCACCGTTCTTGTCGTGGAAATGACGGTTGATAAGAAAAGAGAGGCCCTGCCCGACATGGAGCCCACGCCCACTTCTGCCCGTGAGGGAACCGCTGCATGGCAAGACCTTCACAAGGAGGACCCACTCAAGATGCAGGAGAGTCCCAATGTGTCAGAAAAACTCACTGCCAGTACCTCTACAGTCACTCACGTCGAACACCCTGTGTACTTCGTTAGCACCATGCTTCGAGATGCCCGCGAGAGGTACCCTGTGCAGCATAAGATTATGTGCACACTCCTTGTGGCTTCGAGGAAACTTGATCACTACTTCGAGGGACACCCCATCATGGTGGTATCTGCGTTCCGAGTGGGATGTCGAGCTCCAACACTTCGACCTCCAATTCCTCACCACCAAGACGATCAAGGAAGCAACCCTAGCGGAGTTCAACGCAGAGTGGACCAACCCATCGCCATAAGAAGACCCCGAGGAGCAGACGTCCGTCCCCGGCAAGCTGGC
Source organism: Alopecurus myosuroides (assembly GCA_028641055.1). Taxonomy (NCBI): domain Eukaryota; kingdom Viridiplantae; phylum Streptophyta; class Magnoliopsida; order Poales; family Poaceae; genus Alopecurus; species Alopecurus myosuroides. Next base: position 181,649,321 of record CM054060.1, on the reverse strand, counting down.
TCCAGGAGAGTGGATCATGCACTTCGACGGTGCCTTCTCCTCCAAGGGCTTGGGGCTAGCGTCGTGCTAACATCACCAACCGGTGACAAGCTCTGATACGCCGTCCAGATCCATTTCGTCCACTAGGACAAAGTCTCCAACAACATCGTCGAATACGAGGGCCTTCTCGCCGGCTTCAGGGCCGCCATAATCCTGGGCGTCAAGCGCCTCATCACCAAGGGGGACTCACAGATCCTGGTGAACTTCTCCCATAAGAGCTACACGGCCAAAGACAAGCACATGGCCTTGTATCTCGAGGAGGTTCGCAAATTCGAGAAGTGCTTCCTCGCCATGGAGCTGCAGCACATCCCCCGAGTGGACAACAAAGAGGCGGACAACATCGCGAAACGAGCATCAAGGAACTGACCCCAGGCGTCTTTGAAGAGAGGCTCGAGAAGCCATCCATCATCCCACCCGTCGATGACGATGAACTACAAGGCCACCAACACCTCGAGGAAGAGCTCCTACTAGCTCCCTCACAAGGCGCAGCGGATTGCGGGATTCCCTCGGGATACCGTCTGATGAGGAAGCATGCTGGAAAAATAGCCTCATAGACTACATCCTCAATAGCGATCTCCCCGAAGGCGAAGCATAACCAGAGCGCGTCGCTCACCGAGCCAGGATGTACTGCATCATCGACCACATGCTCTACCGGAGGCGTCCCAACGGCGTGGCGCTGCTATGCGTCCCTCCAGACGATGGCATGGACCTCCTCAAGGACATCCACCAAGGTGATTGCGGCCACCAATCCTCGTCGTGCACGCTCGTCGGCCAGACCTTTTGCTACATCTTCTATTGGCCCACAGCCCTCAAGGACGCCACCGAACTACTCAAGACCTGCGAGGCATGCCAGTTCCATGCCAAGCAGACGCACTAGCCCATGCAAGGATTGCAGACCATCCCCCTCTCATGGCCATTCACGGTGTGGGCGCTGGATATCCTGGGACCATTCCCGCGAGCGCTCGGGGGCTACCGCTACCTCCATGTTGCCATTGACAAACTAACCACGTGGACGGAGGTGGAACCAGTCTGGGACATCCCGGCAAGGACGGAGGTGAAATTCATCAAAGGGTTGGTCTGCCGCTTTGGCATACCCAACCGTATCATCACCGATTAATGGCGCGCAGTTCAGTAGCGGCCTCTGCAAGTCTTACTGCGCCAACCTGGGCATCAAGATCTGTTACTCTTCTGTCACCCACCCACGCAGCAATGGCCAAGCGGAGCGCGCCAACGCCGAGGTTCTCAAGGGCCTCAAGACGAGAAGCTTCAACAATCTCAAGGCCCACAGGAAGAAGTGGATCGACGAGCTCCCGTCGGTCCCGTGGTCCATCCGCACCACTGCAACTAAGCCCACGGGGGCAACGCCTTTCTCCCTAGTCTATGGGTTCGAGGTTGTTCTCCCTGCCGAGCTCAAGCATGGGTCGCCCCGGGCCCTTGTTTTGGATGAGGATAAGCAGGGAGAACTCCACACCGAAGACTTGCTGCTCCTCGAGGAGGCAAGGAATCCCGCTGCCGTCCGCGCAGCGCGGTACGAGCAAGGACTCCGCCGCTACCGCAACAACAGCATCAGGCCACACACACACTGGGGGTGGGCGACCTGGTCCGGAGGACGATTCTCTCCAAGGAAGGCTTTCACAAGCTCTGTCCCATGTGGGAGGGACCGTACCAGGTGACGCACATCGCGCGCCCAGGAGCGGCACGCCTGGAGACTGAAGACGGCACGCATGTGCCACACCCGTGGAACATCCAACACCTACGGAAGTTCTACCCATGACACATGCTTGTTCCACGTGCCTCCCTGAGGCCGTGGTGACACACCCTCGAGGGGACCCCATGAGGCCACGGTAAAAATGACACCAGGAACTCTCTCCGTGAGTGTCTCAGAGAGCTCTCACCAGGCGAGCCGCTAGCCGCGAGAGATTCTACCCACACAAGTGGGAGCCCCGTTCCGGCGGGGCAAACTTTACTCGTCGAGGGCGCCACAAGTCCACTACATCCTCGAGCTATGCACTTGAACTCGCGCAAGTATCAACCCCATGACGATGGGAGTCTCGTGTCTGCACGGTGACATCAAGTGCCTCTTAGGGGACCACAAGGTCACGATATCCCCAAGCATTGTAATGAGAAGTCTCACCCTAGCAGTAAAGACCCTTTTTGCTAACTGCCCTTGTCGCCTCGACAAGCATCTTTCCTTAGGAGCGTGCATCTGTTACTACCTCTCGAGGACACCTCGCGAGCGGGGGCTGGGATCGGTACCCGTGCACGGGTGAGACCCAATCAGATTAAATCCAAGTGGCAGAGCTCTGTCGAAACGGGTCACTACCGTGCACGACACCTCACTTAAATCCTTGGTGCTGACTTCCTCTCGAGGTATCCACGAGAGGAGCAACAGACACACACTCTTGCTCACTGCAGAAGTAACCACTTGTCTCCCGAAGCAACCAGGCGGGATCCCCCACGAGGAAAACACGGATCATCTCAGCAAGGAACTATCGCAAGAACACTCGCATACGCAAATTTCCAGACGAGGAACATTGAGCAACTCTCACAAAGCTAAATCCAACGTTCCCTCAATTACTCTCTAGAAGATTCACTATTCTGACAGAGCTCACTTGCAAAAGTTAGTAAAGAAAAATGAAGCACACTTCTTTCATATTACATTCATAAGATGCATCTCGGTACATAAGCATGTTGTAGATCCACTACAAAGACAAAAGGAGGCAAGAAAACCGAAGAGGGGTACCCCCTCTTTGTGGCTACAGAAGAGGAAAGCACAGCGGCCACTCTGGCTGAACCTGTCTCTCCACAGCTACGAGATATGGTCGGCCGAGAATGGAGGATCCGAGGAGAAGGAAGAAGAAGAGGAAGCCATACGAAGGCCGAGGACCCAGAGAAAAAGGAAGTCTGGTTGATCAGGATCGTCAAGCCTTCCCTCTAGGCGAAGGCACCCAAAGCCTTCTCTCTGGACAAAGGCACTCAGGCCTTCGCCGAGTCCGACTCGTCGCCCTCCACCTTGACGGCCTAGGAGTCTTCCTCGTCCTCTTCATCGCCAGCGAAGTCATCTTCATCATCATCGTCACCGTCGATGCTGCCGCTCTCGACGCGGTACTCTTCGTGTTCTTCGTGACGCCCAAAGACATTCACGAAGAGTCGGTCTGCCCCATCGAAGCGACAGTGGAGGACCTGGCTCTCCTCCAGCCTGTGGGCGCGAGCAAAGTTCTTCCACCCGCGGGTTAGCGACACGTGACCAAGGGATCCGAACTCCACGGACACCCACCAGGAATCATTGATGCAGCCAACCACTTGGAGCCAGAGCCCCCTGGGAGGGTTGTGGTCAATCGACTCCGCAAAGGCGTCTGTGAGCCTCTAACGGCGGCGAAGGCGGTCGCTGAGAGTTACCAGGAACTCGTGCGCCGGTACATGAGTGTCCTAGGCCCAGCGCGGAAGGGATTTTCCCATCACACCACGGCCACAGGGTGCCCACGCGCCTCGTCCGCGCCGACTGCAGGTGCTTGCCTCCGCCTGGGCTCCGGACCCTTCCGGCGCATCAGCAGCCACCAAAGCCCTTCGTGTGCTCCACCTCGGGGCCGCATTGGGGGCCGATGGAGAACCTGGACCTCGCCCGCCGCGAGCCATACTAAATATCTCTCTCTCTCTCTCTACCTATCTTTTGCACGAAAGGAATTGGAAAGAAGAAGGGAGCAGAAACGACACTTGGAGGCACGGAGCGCCCCCCCCCTATTTATGCCTGGGCTAGGGGGCTTCCCCCACCCGTTTCGCCTTCTCGCAGGCCCAAGCATCAAAGCAGAAGGGGTGTGCCCTGAGGGGGACTTGACCAGACGCCAAGACAATAACTGCTCTGCGGCGCCAGGGCAATCATTAAGGAAAGGCGTTGACGCCACGTATGGGAGATCGTGGGATCCTCCCCAGAACCGTCACGCCACGCGTCATAGAGGGACCCGCGGTAATTGGGCCCGAGCCGTTTCGCCTCCTCCAGATGCGCGCATGTCGCGGGATCGGGGGCTACTGTCGGACCCATGGATACCATGGTCTCCTGTGCCATCTACTACGGGCTTGGGCCACCACCACCTGGCAATGCTCCGCCCTGGATCCCTTCCAAAGGCAGCCACCTAAGTGCCTCTCAACCAAGAAGGCCCCCCGGCGAAGGAACCCCCTTGGGGAGGCCATCGCCAAGCCCTTGGAGAGGAGCTCTACTTCACCCCCGCTCCCCTCCTGAGGAATCAGTGTTCGCTGGGACACAACCCATGTGGGGCTGACGTCCTTCTCCCTGCGAAATGACGGAGGCGCCGCAGGGAGACACGTACGCTTTGGGCACAGTTTCCACTCTCGTGTATAAAGCGCGCACTCCAGTTGCGCGCTCCAAATCCCTTCCCAAAGCTTTCCTCTTCGGTGCTAGAAGACCGGTCCGACGCTACAAGACGGAGGGAACGTCATCGGAGCCCCACTGTTCTGCCATGGACGGTAACGTTGTCCTCGACGACCACGACCAAGGGGACAGCACGGAGCGCAGATGTCCTCTACTTTGGCGCCTTGTGGTAACCCCTTCCCACCAAGTATGAGCAGGAAGGAGGCCCGAAAACACCGATATAAGTAGGGCCTCTTTGCCTCCGTAGAAAGGGATCGATCGACCAGACCGGAACTCATCACCACGGTAGGTGACCATAGCCAGTCTAGAGCACAGGCTCACACTTGTATTGTAACTCACCACAGTGCAATCCACACACAAGCAGGAGTAGGGTTTTACACCGCAATGGTGGCTTGAACCTGGGTAAACTCACCATGTCACAATTACTTGTTCATCGAGCTTACCTCTCGAAACCTCACAAGGTGCTTGAGAACGTGGTTAGCCCACAGTGTTCGAACCTCTTGAGGTGACACTGTATTTGGCAAAACCACCTCTCCGACACCAGCCTTTGGGAACGAGCAAAGGTATTCCACCCGTAGGTCAGCGACACGTGACCGAGGGAGCAGAACTCCACAGACGCCCACCAAGGTCCATTGATGCAACCAACCACTTTGAGCCAGAGCCCGCTAGGAGGGTTGCGGTCAATCGACTCTATGAAGGCGTCTAGGAGCCTCAGACGGATGCGGAGGCGGCCGCAGAGAGCCACCAAGAACTCATGCGCCGGCACGTGGGTGTGCTCGGCCCAGCGCGGAAGGAATTTCCTCATCACACCACGGCCGCGAGGTGCCAGCGCACCCTGAGCGCGCCGACTCCGGGTGCTTGCCTCCGTCCAAGCTCCGGACCCCTCCAGCACTTCAGCTGCCACCAAAGCCCTTCGCGCACTAAGCCTCGGAGCCGCGTTGGGGCCCAGTGGTGAACCTCGACCTCGCCCGCCGCAAGCCATGCGAGATATTTCTCTCTCTCTCTCTCTCTCTCTCTCTCTTGCGCATGAAAGGAATGGAGAGGAAGAAACATGCGAAGAAAACGCTTGGGAGGTGCGGAGCGCCCCTCCCCCCCCCCCCCCTATTTATGCCTAGGCCGAGGGATTTCCCCCCACCCGTTTCGTCTCCTCGCAGGCCCGAACATCGAAGCAGAAGGGGCACACCCCGAGGGTAAACGTGACTAGACGTCAAGGCAATAACTGCTCTGCGGCGCCAAGGCAGTCATTGCGGAAAGACGTTTCCGCCACGTATGGGAGATCGTGAGATTCTCCCCCGAACCAACACGCCACGCGTCACGGCGGGACCCGCAACAATTGGGCCCGAGCAGTTTCGCCTCTTCCAGATGCGCGCGCGTCGCGGGCCCGGGGGCTACTGTCGGACCCGTGGATACCAGGGTATCCTGGGCCGTCTACTTCGGGCCTGGCCTATTTCCTCGTGGAGGTGATCCACCTTGTATCCCTTCCAGAGGCAGGTGCTAGAGTGCCCTTCGCTAAGATGAGGGCCTCCAAGCGAGGGAACCCCCCTTGGGGAGACCATCGCCAAACCCCTAGAGAGGAGCTCTACCTCACCCCCACTCTCCTCCAGAGGAACGAGCGTTCCCTTGGGGACAACCCATGAGGAGTTGACGTCCTCCTCTCTGCGCAATGGCGGAGGCGCCGCAGGGCGACAGATATGCTTTGGGCGCAGTTGCCACTCTCGTGTATAAAGCGTGCACTATAGATGTGCGCGCCAAAGCACTTCCCAAAGGTTTCCTCTTTGGTGCAAGAAGACCGGTCCGACGCTACAAGACAGAGGGAACGTCATCGAAGCCCCCACAGCACTGCCATGGATGGTAGCGATATCCTCGACGACCACGACCAAGAGAATAGCACGGAGCGCAGCTGTCCTCTACTTTGGCACCTTGTGGTAGCCCTTTCCCGCCGAGTATGAGCGGAAAGGAGACCCGAAAACGCCGGTATAAATAGGGCCTCCTTGCCTCCGAAGAATGGAGAGAACTCATCTCATCAAGAAGCAACCATAGCTAGTCTTGAGCACAGACTCACACCTACTGTAAGTCATCACAGTGCAATAGCAATAGGGTTTTACACCTCAATAGTGGCCTGAACCTGGGTAAACTCACCATGTCACCATTGCTTGTTGGTTGAGCTTCCCTATTAAAGCCTTGCGAGGTGCGTGAGAACGTGGTTAGCCCCCAGTGTTCGAACCTCCTCTTGAGGTGACACTGTATTTGGCAAAACCACCTCTCCGACATACACATCTTACACTCTGTGACAGACAGGACAGGGTGGTTACGGCGAGGCGAATCTGGCATGTTCACATGGTAGTTTCTATCCTGGAGAATTATTATCAACACACAAGAAAAGCAGAAATGGTAATTATTGATCAAATTGAAAAAATGCATATCCTGGAGAATTGTGCAATAGCACAACATAGATTTTTTTGGATGCTTAACACTACAGACCATGCAGACAGGAGTTATACTTCAGATCACGATAAAGAATATACCATTAACTGAATGCTGAAATGGAGAAGATTGAGAAGTAAACAGAACCCCATTAAACTGAGCCCCGCCAACTACAGAATGGCACTTCCATTTTGTCCAGCTGTAACATATAATATGTCATATTCACGCACGAAATGAGTAAGGAACCCTTTGTACATAAAAAATGGTAGAGAGAACCCGAAAAAGAGCTGAAGAGGAAATTGGAAAGTTGCATTATATCAGGAAAAATGGTAGTGTCTTGCCTTGAAATGAAAGGCTTTCCGTTTCTCTGGGTCAACAGCATTTGGCTTAGTAAATCAGCAAAAGCCATTTCTTATTATCAACCCCAAAAGGTAAAGAATTATTATCGCTTGCATGATAACAATAAATCAAATCACCCACTTGAGCAAATAGGACACAACAATGAAAGGAAAAGGCTTGTATCTACCAATATCAAACAATGAGAAACAGGACAGAAATAATGTAAACACACTAAACAAAGAATGCAACTACAAGTTCGTTCATGCCTGCCCCACATACCAAAGGGGAAAAACAGAAGAGATGTCAAAAAAACTGAAACAATATCAGCACACACAGACAAGCTTGAGACAACTGCAACAAGGAAGTTAACAACAGTACTAGAGCCAAGCAGCCTAACAAACAGCGATTTTGTTCATTGTCACCAACACCAATAATATAGCGGCTAATTACTCTAACAACTCAGCATTGTCAATCCCAGCTTCTTACCAGTGAGTCATCAGTTTTATCAGTTGAACCAACTCAGCATGCATATCAGCTGTGTGCAACATACATAGCACTGACGGAATAACAAAATTACCCTGCTCCCACTGCATCAACTCATCATCCATGTTGGGCTCGGTCGCAGCTTTCTGTCCCACCACTGCAAAGCTAGTATGAAGAAATCAGACCCTGAGAATCTGGAGTTTATTGGCGAACGCAATGGCAACCCAGTCAGGTTGGGTTGCTGACCACTGCAGCTGCTCAACTTCCGCCCCTGCCGTATAAGCCAGTATAGGGTCAAGACCACCCTCTCCAGCAGCAGCAGCAGCATTGCCATTTCCATTGCCACCGCTATTGTTCCCAGTGCCCATGGAGGACAGGTCCCATATCAGTGCCTGTGAATCGTCTCCAGCTGTGCAAATGTGGCAAGATGAGTGAGGCGCCCATGCGATAGAATTGACAGGAGCATGGTGGCGGTGGAGCTCGACGACAGGAAGTGTTGGGTAGCGAATGTCAAGCACAACCACCTTTGGGCTATCCATGATGATGGTCGCCATGTACCTCGGGTCCTGCTTGTTCCACCCCAGCCTAACCAATGGTGTGGGCGACACAGCCCCACCATCCGCAGGAGCTGAATTGGAGCCACCACCAGAACTACTCTCATAGATGATTGTTGAATGCTCCTTATCCCGAAGATCAAATACTCGGACCGAGCCATCAGCAGAGACAGACGCAAAGACACCAGCGCCACCCCAAGCAATGTCGTAGACCTCCTTGTCATGGGCAATGAGCTGGGTGTCGACGGCCTCACGCTCAACGTCCCAGATGGTGCATGTTGTATCGATGGATGATGTTCCAATGCGGCGTGGGTCCGCGTCGTTCCAGTCGAAGGAGGTGAGCGGGCCACAGAAGTCGCTGTTGCGGTTGCCGTTGAGCTCGCAGCACAGCTTGGCGCCCGGCTGCTGGCCAGCAGGAACGCCTACGCCGTTGCAGCGTACAGAGCCGTTGTTTGAATCGGCGGTGGCGGTGGCAGCGTCGTCGTTGTCGTCGTCCGTGATGCGCCAGATGCGGAGGATGTCTGCGGAGGTGGCGAGCAGATCGGGGCGGAGGCCCTGGGGGTCGGGTACGAACATGGTCTTGGTGGGAGGGAAAGGGTGGTCGAAGGAGAGCACCGGAGCGATGTCGCCGGAGGACTCATCGAGCTGGACCACTTCGACGCGGTTGATGAGCTGCTCAAGCAGACTGGCGATGGCGAGGCGGTACTTCTTGTCGCGCCGCACACTCCAGTTCATGCCGTAGATGTGCCACCCAGCTTCGTAGGTGTAGATCTCCGACCGCTTCGCCTCCGCGCCGCCGCGGCTCCCGCCGTTGCCCTGCTCCTGATCCGCCCACCCATCGCCGTCCCCGGCTACGCCGCCGCCACCCATGTCGCCGCTGCACCTCTCGCTTCAAGAGAAGGGAGGAGATGGGGAATCGTTGGGGGTGCTGATCTGGAGGTTCTTGATAGGGAAAGGGAAGAACGGGCTGCTGTGGATGTGTGGCTTTATGCTCGGTTTGGTCAGGACGAAGAGTCCAGGACAAGGTCATAACCAAGTAGGGGTAGGCTGCGGTCAGTCGGTTAACTCGGAGCACGCCGCTTCGCTTAACAAATTTTAAGCTGGGCTCGGCCCATTTCAACTCGGTAAACGCAGATAAGAGAAGGTCTGCTTATTTTCGTTGTGATCCTAGCATAAATGCTCGTGCGTCGGTAGAAATGTCGTATGTATTAGGGTTTCTGTTATCATACATTAACATTGACCACATCAAATTTTCGTGGCAACTTTATCTATATGATTACATGTATCATATCTATTTCTCAAAAACTATCTCAGTACTCAAAATTTCCGAATTCCACCCTTACATTATTTTCTCTCTCGTTAGGTCGTGACAAACCACTTTTTTTAGTTTATTGTGACAAATAAGATTGATATATTGTTTTTACATGTTCCCGTAGGTTGGAATTCACATAAGAATCAAATCCACCACAATGATCAAGGGAGAAACCAAACCCGATAAGCACAAAAAAGGCAAAGGAACAGAGAAAATCTCGTCTCATGTCCCTAGTCTACCTTGCTTGCTTGTCGCCCCATCCCATGTGGCGTTTCTAGGTGAAGAAACACGCTCCAAAGTCTACTACATGCTCACCCACCTCCCTTGTCTTAGGTGCCCCCTTCCCCCTCTCTTAAAGTATCCATTCCCTGCTCCACTCGTAGTCTGTTGGCCACATGTCGTAGTTCAGCGCGTAGCAATAGAGCATCTCCACACCGTGGCGTCTGTTTTCCGGCTACACGGTGCCCTCCAATCGGCGCAAGTTGCTGCCAGGTAGGAGCTCAGTTCGCCGCCGGGGAGGAAGTGCAGGTTAGCTCTATGGAGTAAGGAGGGCGCTAGGATAACATCCTGGAGGGGCTCCACACAGTGGTTGGGTGAGAGTGACATGTCTATGGATAATGGCTTCGCCTCTGAGCTTGCAATGCTCCCATTAAACAAGCCTGGCTTGAACCAGTCCCAGCTCTTCGACGGCAGCCGACACCTTAGTGGTTTTAATGAGGTTCATGAGTCCAGCGAGGTTTACCGTATCATCGATATATCCCCGCCTTCGGCCCATCCCTCATGCGATTGATGCGGCAATGAGTGCAGTGACCACGATTTCCTTTGTCTATGTTTTAAAAGTAAATTTTCATGCCACTCAAGTCCGTCGATAATCTTGTTTGAGTTTTCTTTGTCTTCATAATTTTTCGAGAATCGAAGATGTACTAATTATTGCCAACATATATGTTGTAGGTAAAAAAAATCTATAGAGACTCGACTCTGTACGGTCGATATGAGAAAACAAAATTGCATGAAATTGTTCATACGACTGTATTTCTTGTACACCTCTTGATCGCACTTTGTGCTGTGCCGGGGGAGTCCAACTCATAATGGAAACCATAGTTTACTCCGTTTTAGATAATGAACACATGACAGAGATTGGTTAATTGTACGTATTCATCTGGGCTGGTTTTGTTATTCTGCTAGCACACATACGATGTTGGAGATGTGGTCCCACTAGTAGAAAAACCCTATAGGTTTTTACCTCTAGTCCCCAATAGCTTACTAACCGGGACCAGAGGGGGGCGGGGCAACCGTTCGCGTTGCCTCGAACCCTTTTAGTCCCACGTCGTAACACGACTCGGGACTAAATGTCGTCTGGCAACCGTTCGCGTCGCCACGCACACTTTTAGTCCTTGGTCGTAACACGGCCCGAGACTAAAAGTCGCCTGGCATCCATTCGCCATTACGACCCGGGACTAAATGCCAAAATCGTTTGCCTCACGCGCTTCGGAAGTTGTTCCATCGTCGAGAGAGAGGGTTAAAACCAGAGAAACTCTAATTGCTACAGTAACCGTGGCCACTCTCTTCTTCCTCTTGCTCTCCTCTCTTCATCCTTTCCTATTCTCCACCATGGGAATTGAGTTGTTGAATGTGACCACACATGGTAGGATTCTTGAAGTCGCCTACACGAACGAGAGCAAGAGGATTTCGAGTCTTCTTAACCTCTTGAAGCAATGGCTTCGCGAGGATGGCGGCGATTTTCTTGGCCTTGATCTTGAGTACATGACCAATCAAAAAGATGTGGACGTCATCCAAATTGCTCACAAGAGGCGTGTCCTTTCTTCCAATGGGCAAGGTAAACACAAACTTCTGCGATCGATCTTCTCCTCTCTTTATTTTCCCATTTTTCTCCTCGATCTTATTTTGATTATATATATAGGATCGGAAATTGCATAGGATAGCAACATGTGTATCCATGTGTATTCATATAGCAATGTACTAGAAATCGCATAGGATAACAATATGTACGTGTATCCATGTGTGTATTCATATAGCAATGTGTATTGGAAATTCCATTTATAATTTGTTCCCATTTGAATCCTATATGTGCATTGGAAAGAATAAACTTGTTGCAGCGGTGTTTAACATTTGTTCCATTTATTGTTGCATTGAAACAATATATTTGTTGCAGCATATTAACATTTGTTCCATTTATTGTTGCATTTGAAACAATATACTTGTTGTAGCGGTATTAAGATTATGTGTTCCATTTGTTGTTGCATTTGAAACAATATATACTTGTTGTTGCAGCGGTATTAACATTTGTTCCATTTTTTTGGTTGCAGTGGTGACAAAAATTATCCACAAATCCTGTATTTCCTTGTCAACAGCGGCATACGTTGTGCTAGCGTTGATATAAGGAATGACAAGTCGAAGATGAGGAACACCTGGGGTATTGAGATACCATCTCAGTGCCATATTGATCTCCAGGACCTGTTCCAGTTTAAGTATGAAAAGAATTCGATGGCTGGTATGGCATCCGCATTTATCGACGAGAAATACCGTGACATTAAGATAGATTTCCCCAGTTGGCAGCAGAATTTTTGGGAGAAGAGCCCACTTCACCTGATTAATATTGATTATGTACCCATCGATGGGCACATTGCCTATGAGTTGTACCGTATTATCAGTATCTTCGGCTATGGGCAGCATCACCTAGTGCCCCGGTGTCCTACTGTGTGGGATTTGGAGGACGAGCAGCTCGAGTAGATGGGAGCCTCTCGTGACGCTGTGTCACACCTAGTTCCATTATTACTAGTATCGCATGTGTGTCTTCACTATATATATATATACTTCTTGGTGTCGAGCATCTCGTGACATGATGTTTAATTATATCTATATTTATATTCCCTAAAAGACTTTATGTACTACTATATATTAATTATGTCCCTGTTTAATTATATATGATCTGAGCAAACTTAATGAAGCAATTGATGTATATGTGATGAAGTTTTGAAAATTTAATTTGACACCTGAGCTATGTTGAAATGTGGAGTAAGAGAAAAAATATCTATCTGAAGATATGTTGAAATGACTAACAATTTGGAGTAAATTTTGTACATATATCGATCTGTATATAATTATGGAAAATATGGTATGGAAGGTCGATCATATATATTTGAACTTCTCTAATTTTTCTAATCTACTTAGACAATATCATTTCCAATTTTTGATTTTATGGATATTCAATATTAAAAAAAAAATTATTTAAATTAATTAATAATTATTTGAATTCAAGATTATTATTACTTATTTATTTTTGTTTAACTAAATAATTTTATGGATTCACAAAATAAAAACGTGTGACATCATAGTTCAAAGGTTAACATGATTGACATCATACTATTGTCAGTAAAACATGATTTGTTTCTTGAAAGCTGAGAGGGAAGGAACCCAGAAGTTAAGCGTGCTGAGAGTGGAGTAGTCTGAGGATGGGTGACCTACTGGGAAGTGTCACTTCAGAGTGAAAGAAGAGTGAATAGAGTTAAAAATAATTGAGACTAAGGGAAAATGATTAGAGATAGAAATAAAAAAAGGAAAAAAATAAAAAAATTATCTAGTCCCGGGTTGCATTACCACCCGGGACTAAAAGTGTTGCCTCGTGAGCGCCCCCGTGTCCCCTATCATGCTTGATTTCTTTATTTATTGTTTTCTTGCTATCATTTATAACAACGTCTGTCTATACGCGGAAGAACCCAGGTGCCTGCCACCATATCATAGACGTACCTACATATTGACCTTGTGGTCCTGCATGTGCCGTCACATACACTACCCAACAATCGATGCGCGATTGTTTTACAAAAGTTAACAATCGATGTGTGATCCCATTTACAACAGAGTTTCTAAATTCTATTCTATTTTTAATTTAATTTTTTTGTTCTTTTCTTTTTCGTTTTTCTTTTCATGTTTTTTCTTAGTTCTATTATGTTCTCTAGTAGGTTTTTTGTTCCTTGAATGTTAACTTTTTATTCCATCTAGGTTAAATTATGTTTTTTTTAGGTTTAGTTTTTTTGCGGTCGATTGTTGTGATTTGGTGCACGTATAGTTGTGATATAAATGTTGTTCCACTTAGTCATAATTTTGTTCACTCATGGTTGTGATTTTATTCCATAGTGTTGACTTATTTGTTTCATGTGATCCATATTCTTCCTCCACACCAAGATGTGATATATTCCTTGAGGGTGCTAAAATTTTGTTTCGTTTGTAATTGCGATTTGCCCCAACCCACTAGATTTGTTCCACAACTTATAAATTACGTCCCCTTCATAGGTATGATTTGTTCCACATGTCCTACGATTTTGTTCCTTTTGTGGTCGTAAATTTGTTTCGCGAGTGATGAAATTTTGTTCCTTTTAAAGTCGTGCCTTGTTCCACAAGTTCTATTAGTTTGTTCACTTTCTAGTCATGATTTGTTCCATGGATCCTAAATTTTTTGTTCCCTTTATAGTCGTGATTTGTCCCATGGGTCCTGGAAATTTGTTCCCTTTGTAGTCTTAATTTATTCTAGGAGTGATAGTTTTTTGTTTGTTCAGAAACATGATTTTTTTCCACAAGCCCTAAAATTGTGCTCCATTATAGTCGTGATTTGTTCCATAGGTCCTAAAATAGTGTTCCATTTGTTGTCATGGTTATGTTTCATACATGATAAAACTTTGTTCCTTTTAAAGTCGTGATTTGTATTCCAAAAATCCTAAAATTTTGTTCCCTTTCTATTTATGATTTTTTCCACAGGTCATAAAATTTTGTTTCTTTTGTAGTCATGATTTTGTTTCACTGGTCATAAAATTTTGTCCTCTTTATAGTCCTGATTTTTTCCACTAGTGATAAGTTTATGTTCCTTCTGAACCCATGATTTGTTCCACAAGCCATAAAATTGTGTTCACTTTCCAGTCGTGATTTATTTTATCGGTCCTAAAACTTTGCTACCTTTGTAGTCGACATTTTGTTCCATGGGTGATAAAAATTTGTTTGTTTTAAAGTAATGATCTGTTCACCGAGTTCTAAAATTTAATATCCTTTATAGCCATGATTTGTTCCACATTGTCGCGTTTCGAAACGCGAACACCAAGAGTGACCAACGTCCAACTCCCCGATTTGCTCGGCAGCGGGGCAGATGCAATCCTGGTCATAGTGGCAGTGCTGCTCAAGGGAATGCAGGATCGGAGGCTTTGGACAGGACACAGATTGATGAGGATATAATAGGGTTCCATGGTGATTATACATGCTTAAGTTGGAAGGAAATATTGAGCCTCACTAATGTTCATTATAAGATGAATTATTTCCTAGTAATAAATATTGTTTGTGTTTATAAGAATGTTATACTACCTAAGCCTATGCATTATGTATTAGCAGGGTTATTGATAACACAAACATGGATGGAGGAATACCCAAGGCATGCTGGAAAACAACATGGAGATGATGGGAAACAACACACATGTGTGGGAAAACAAAAAGGCACTTCAAGAAAACAATGTTTCCTAGTTGAAAACAAGGTTTACAAGCTGGAAAATAATTAAGTGATGCTGGAAAACAAGACAGGATGGCGCCCCATTGAGTATTATGCGCCCTAGAAAATAGTCCTACTGTATTAGGAATTGGTTGAATCCCCAAAGGGTCGGTTTGTATCCATCTTAGAGTCCAAGTAAGAGTCCCAGTCGAGTTGGGATAGGTGTGCTTGCGCAAGGCACATTGTGGCCGCACCCTGATACGTCATAAACGTATCCTTAATTTATGATGTTCCATGTTGTTTTCATGCCATATTCTACATCTTTTCCTTACACTTTATGTCATTTTATCGATTTCCCGGGACTAATCTATTGACAAGATGTCACAGAGCCAGTTCTTGTTCTCTGCTGTTTTTAGTTTCAGAAAAGTTGTTCTAGAGTTATTCTCGGAATTGGACGATTCAAAAGCTAGAAGTCTTAGAATTCCTGGAGGGTCCACAGAGTCCCGAAGAGATCCGGAGGGGGGCCACAGGGTGGCCACACCATACGGTGGCGCGGGCTACCACCTGGCCGCCCCACCAGGTGGTGTGGGCCTCCTGGCCACCCACCGACATCGCCATTTCGCCTATATATGCCCCCAATGCATAAACCCTAAATCAATCAGCCTTTTTTTCACGAAAAGTTCCGTAGCTCCGCGGCCGCCGCTGACAAGTTTCAGGGGACAAAAATCTCTGTTCCTGCACCCTGCCAGGACGGGGAAGTGCCCCCGGAGCCATCTCCATCGACTCCACCGCCATCTTCATTGCCGTTGCTGTCTCCCATGATGATGAGGGACTAGTTCTCCCCCCGGGGCTGAGGGCTCTACCAGTAGCTGTGTGTTTTATCTCTCTCTCCCATGGTGTGATCTTTATGTGATCGTGAGCTTTGTAATCTATTTGAATAAGTAGATGTTACTCTTCATCTGTTATGCTACTCAAGTGGTTTTGTTATGAGATCTCCGTAAACATTTTGATCACGGTGTAAAAGTGACAGTTTGTGCACCGTGTGGTTTAGCATGATATTTATATCTTGTGTTGGATTACCCTATGAAATTGTGATGTTTGTCTAGTACCTTCTAGGGCGCTCATCGTGACAGCGTGGGGTGAACTAGACATGGGAATGCGACTTTGAGGAGTGCGATTACATCCCTACGCGATGAATTGGTGTTTGTTATTCAACCGGAGAGTGGTTCGAAGTAGCATAGTGAAGAGACATATTTATGCATTCAATTATGTTTTCATTGTTGGGAATGCCCACTAGTGAAAGTAGGATCCACGGTCCTTGTTTCTAAGAATTGAAACACCATTTACAATCAGTTCTGCTACATGTTTGCTTATTGCCATTTTTATTTCATATTTCTATTATCACTTATAATCATTCATATTACTTGTATTTCACTATCTCTTCATCGAACTAGTGCACCTATACAACTAACAATTGTATTAGGTGTGTTGGGGACACAAGAGCATTCTTGTATCGTAATTGCAGGGTTGCTTTAGAGGGATACCTTTGACCTCTTCCTCCCTGAGTTCGATAAACCTTGGGTAATCCACTTAAGGGAAACTTGCTGCTGTTCTACAAACCCCTTCACTTGGAGGCCTAAAACTGTCTACAAGAATAGAAGCGTGTGTAGACATCAAGCTATTTTCTGGCGCCGTTGCCGGGAGGTAAGATAAAAGGTACTCACATTCTTTGTGAGTGCTCGAAGTTATTTCCTTTAGATTCTGTAATTATATCTTTTTGCTTCTTGTATTTATTTTCACTAGTTAGTCTTAATGGAAAACAACAAAAATATGAGAGAACTTTATATTCTTTTTCTTGAATTAGGACATGAAGTGTTTGAAGAGAAAATTAAAAAACCTATGGAACTTTATTTGCATGCTAGTAGCAATGTTATTAGTATGAATTCTTTGAACACCATTATTGCTAATACTATGGAAAATTCTAATCTTGGGTAAGCTAGTTTTTATGAAAATAAACTTTTTAGTCCCCCAGTTTTAGAGGAGAAAATTTGCTCTGATGATACTTTATCTCCCATATGCGATAAATCTAATGATGTTTGTGGTATTTTAAATCCTCCAGCTGAAAGTGTTCCTTTAAAATACCTATGAAAATTGTTGAACGTGTCACGAATAACTGCTATTTTGGAGATGGAACTGTCCATCCTCGTGATCATTTACTCTTTATACATGAATTATGCGCGTCGTTCAAATGTGTAGGTATTTCAATGGACAAAGTTAAGAGGAGGCTATTCTCTTTTTCACTTATGGACAAAGCAAGGGAGTGGTATGAGCTACTAGATGATCCTCATCATTTGGAGTGGAAGGAGCTTGAATCTCTATTTTATTCTAAATTTTGATCTTCTCATGAACTATATTTAGATAGGAATTAAATTATAATTTTTGGCCTCGTGATGGAGAAAGCATTGCTCAAGCTTGGGAAAGAATGAAAACTTTAATACTCAAATGTCCTAACCATAATCTTCCTAAGGAAATAATTGTTACTAATTTGTACGCAAGGCTTTCAGGACATTACATGGATTATCTAGATGCCCGTTCAGAGGGTTCTTTCTCAACTAAGAAGGTTGAAGCTAAATGGGATCTTCTTGAAACAATTCAAACCAATAATGAAGGGTGGAATAATGATAAAGGTAAAGAGTCAGGTATAAACTATGAGTATGATTGCATTAAGTCTTTTGCTGAAATTGCTTATTTTCAAGAGCTTAGTGCTAAATATGGTATTGGTCCTCAAATGATTGTTGGTTGGTATAGATCCTTTGCTTCTTATATTAATGTTCCTAAAGCAAATGGGTACATATATCATGAACCTTTTAAAGATACTTGCATGAAAAATGAAATTGTTATTAATGATTGCAATGAACATGCTCAAACTTCTGAAAGTACTATTTCTTATAAGCATGTTAATTTTTGTGGAGCACTTAGACCTTGTGAAAAGAATAAAATCGAAGAAAAATATTGCATCCATCGTAGGAATGAAAAAAATTAGAAAGTGGGACAAGGCTTTAGATGATCTTGGTAAAAAAGTTTGCGCCCTCTATCCTTTTATTTGTGAACTTTGCTGTCAAGTGGGTCATTTCAATTTTCAATGCTCGGGATGTAATAGCTATTCGAATACTGCAAGTTTGTATTGTGATGACATGATCACTCCTAATCAGCATGATGAACTTACATTATTTTTCGGGTGTGAAGAGTTATCAAGAAAAACTTCTTTGGTAGATATGAGTGCTTTTGATATGAATAGTGTCTTGCATGGTTGTCATCTTTAGTGTGTTAATAATTGCCACACAAATAATTACATACAAAATATTATAAAAGAGGATACTTTACCAAAATATGACAGGGTTAATATTTGTTTTCATCTTATTAATGAAGAGGAGGAATCCTCCAAGGTTTTTTCTATTGTTTCTGACAATAAACCGGGGTATGTGGAGGAGCTTCCTTTCAAGCCTCTCCCCCTATAGAGAGGAAGAAGAATAAGAAGAAGAAGAAGAAGAAGAAGAGGAGGAGGAGGAGTAAAAGGAGAGAGGTAACGGTATCTCCCCCTAAGAATGTTGCTCCTCTCGTGGTTATTCCTAGTGAGTATTATTCGAAAATTAATATTGAAGATGATATACTAATTGTTATGTTGGTTATTATTGTGATGTTAAGTCTGTAGGAACTATTGAAGATGATTATTTTATGCCTACTGCTGAATTTGATGATCATGAGTGGGACAATGATGCTACTACTCATAATCTTGAAACTATCTTTGGTACCAATTCTGAAAATGATAATAATTGTTGTACTATTAGTACCATCCATGTTCCTTCCAATGATGATATAGAAAGATCTAAGATTATGGATGATGTGTTTGAAAATCCTTTTGCTACTAATGATTATATGCTTGATTCATCTCTTTCTAGTAAAAATGATGATATGTTTACAAATGAATGTACTTTTGAAGATAACTATTCTATTGCTTATGATGATACTATGCCTATAGTCTTTGATAACTATTATAAATTATGCTATAACATAGGCTATGCTTACAATTATCCGTATGATACTTGTCATAGTTATGGAGGGATTACCCAAAACCATCTCCCTAATATATAACTTGTCTATCATGTTGGAGTTATTTATGATGATTACAATGATAAATATGATATATTCAGTCCACCTACTATTGAGGAGAAAGTTAATTATGATTATAATATGCCTCCTATATTTGATGTTTATGGTGAGGACAATAATAATGATAGTTATTTTGTTGAATTTTCTCCCACTACCATTAATGAGAATGACTATGCTTATGTGGAGAGTATCAATTCTTTTATCTATGTGGCTCATGATAAGAATGTTTTATGTGATAGTTATATTGTTAATTTTATTCATGACACTACTTAAAGTTATTATGAGAGAGGTAAACATGTTTTTATCCATCTC
Source organism: Alopecurus myosuroides (assembly GCA_028641055.1). Taxonomy (NCBI): domain Eukaryota; kingdom Viridiplantae; phylum Streptophyta; class Magnoliopsida; order Poales; family Poaceae; genus Alopecurus; species Alopecurus myosuroides. The sequence goes on along the minus strand of CM054060.1, from coordinate 181,629,813 downwards.
AACAATATCAAGTTTCCCCTCTTTATATTGAAATTTCAGAAGTTGCACTTATTTTGTCTTCATATGCTAGCCACTTTGTGCTTTATTGACTTCTTTTTCTACAAGATCCATTTTCATAGGAAGTGGTTTGACTTAAATTGTTTTTACATTTGCTTCTTGATGCTCTCTTTTGCTTAAATTTAATTTCTCATGTGAGCATCTTCTCAAATTATCATGGCTAGCTAAAAGGCTTTCAAGAAAAGCACTTTTTGGGAGATAACCCATGGTTTTATTTTTGCTTTGTTTTTATCTGTTTTCTTTGAGTCAAGGGGTTGTATAATTCTTTAGAAACTCCTTTGTATCTTTATTTTCATGTTTTAGTTGTGCCAAGTAAAGTTTCTGACGAGAGTTGGAGTTGGTTTTGGATTTCTGCATAGGAAACAGATTTCTGCTGTCCACCGTACAAAATCTTATAATTCACAGGAAAATCAGAATGACCTGAAATTTCTTGTTCTTATTCCTCAGCTAATTCGGCAACTTTTTCGTTCTTTAAGTTTTTCGATCTGAGCAACATAAGTGCCCAGACAAAATTCGTATTTACATACTGTTCTGGTTTTGACAGATTCTGTCATTTTTCTTGCATTTGCTCTTTTACGATGACAAGTGGATTTCTTTGCTTCACGAAACATCAGTGGCTGTAACTAATGTTTAAAATTATAAATAGCACTTGTGACCATACAGAACTCATGGATTTTTGATTGTTGCACTAACCCTCTAATGTGAATCACTCTTGGAGTGTGTTGTGAAGTAAGTTTTCAAGGGTCAAGAGAAGAAGGTGATATATGTGATCAAGAAGAGTGCAAGGTCAAAGCTTAGGGATACCCCCGTGGTTTATCCAAGAAATTTTTTAGAAGACTCAAACATCTAATCTTGGGGATTCCCAAGGCATCCCCTTCTTCATCAACAATCTATCAGGTCACTTCTAGTGAAACTATATTTTTATTCGGTCATATCGTATGAAGTTTACTTGGAGCGTCTGTTTGTTTTTCTTTTGTTTTCCTTGCTGCAATAATATAGTTGGACCCTAGAATTCCTTTTTTAGGAGAGAGAAATGCTCCGCTTGTTTGTTTGAATACTTGATATGCTAGTATTCTTAGTTTTTCTTCTGGCTGCTGCAAAATTCTTGTTTAGCTCCTGTTTTTTCTTACATCTCTTATTCAGAGCTGTTAGTTCTAGTAGAGTTGTGTTAGTACTCTCTTGTTTCATTGCTATATCTCTTGGAGAGTTTTTGTTGTTTGGTGTTTTGTAGAAAATGCTACGTGTGGTAGATGGTATAACAAAAAAAGCTTGCATATTCTTGTAGATCATTAAACTGGTTCACTTGATTATTTGTTGTTGTCTTGAGATATTAATATTCTTAATGGTGAACTTGCTGGTCTAGTAAATTAAAAACAATTATTGGTTGGTCTAAAAGCTTGAAACCACGCCACACTCAAATAACCAATTGATAGGATAATGGTATATGACTTCCTTTGCTGATAGCAATCGTAATGGATTTTTGTTACGCGCTACGGTCGGGGTAGCTAACAGTGACTTGTCACTGCCACGGACCCTCTTGGAGTGATTTTCATTATGCCTTATGATATCATGATTTTATTTGGAATCTTTTAACTTGTGAGTTCTATGTTGTGGGTTTCAGGTACTTCCACCATCCATATTTGCTAGCCTCTTTGGTACTGTGCATTGCTCATTCTCACATTAAGAGATGGTGCAAACTTCACCAGTACATCCAAACCCCGTGGGAGAACTTTGTTCTTCTACACATAATCCAAAATTTATCTTCCTCAAAACAACCACCATACCTACCTACCATGGCATTTCCATAGTCATTCCGAGATATATTGCCATACAACATCCATCATCATTATGTTACTTGTCATGCTTCATTATTATTTTGCATACTGCTACACTGGCAGGAGCTTTTAGTTTTATTTACATCGGATATATTTCAGTTTGAGTTATGAGTACTAAAATTGTGATGATTCATTGTAAAATAGAGTGTTGCCCCTACCAGTGAGGTTATATATCAAAAAAATAAAGAGAAAAATCCCAAAATAGAAAAAAGAGGCAAAAGAGAGAATATAAAGAGAGAGGGGGCAGCACTACTATCATTTATTCTACACTTGTGATTTGTTTAGCATCATTACTTTGGTTTGAAGACAGTTTTCATATTATTACTTGCATAACTATGTGGGGAACTTACATTATAGAACTTGGCTTGTATATTCCAATGACGAGCCTCCTAAAAATAGCTCTAGGTCTTCCTGAGCAAGCAGGTTGGATGCACCCCACTAGTTCCATTAAAGAGCTTTCATACACTTATAGCTCTATGTGCATCTGTTGTGTGCCAATCACTACTCCTTGCATAACTTCGATTACAAGACTTCATCTTGTCTAATGATCACTCTCAGTTGTGTGAGACTATCTTCCATTAACCATCCAAACCCCCCATAATGTTCTTTTAGCCATAACATCCTGGTGCCAGGAACAATTACAGAACACTTGCTTGTTTTGAGTACACAATTATTTGAATGATTTTCCTATGTGCATATTGTTGTCACTTGACTTGATCCTAACAGGAGTTGTTGTGAGAGTTTGATGCCTTGGATGATTATATTGTTGTTCTTGAAGCTGAAATCATCTCTAATATACTTTGCACCATGGATTGTCTTTTAGTATTTATTCATTGAAAGGTTTTACTTTGTTATTCCTAATTGTTTATACATTACTCTTTGATATCAACTATAAACCATAGCCTTTATTCATTTGATCCTAGTTTACATGCTTTACATTACTATGATGATCAAGTTTATGTTGGTAGCATGTCATCTTAGAAATTATGTGTTTTATCGTTTACCTACTCGAGGACGAGTAGGAACTAAGCTTGGGGATGTTGATACGTCATAAACGTATCCTTAATTTCTGATGTTCCATATTATTTTCATGCCATATGATACATGTTTTCCTTACACTTTATGTCATTTTTATCGATTTCCCGGGACTAACCTATTGACAAGATGCCATGGAGCCAGTTCCTGTTTCCTGTTGTTTTTAGTTTCAGAAAAGTTGTTCTAGAAATATTCCCGGAATTGGACGATTCAAAAGCCAGAAGTCTTAGAATTCCCGGAGGGTCCATGGAGTCCCGAAGGGACCCGGAGGGGTGGCACAGGGTGGCCACACCATAGGGTGGCAGGGCCTACCCCTGGCCGCCCCACCAGGTGGTGTGGGCCCCTGGCCACCCACCGACATCGCCCTTTCGCCTATATATTCCCCCCGATGCATAAAACCTTAATCAATCAGCCTTTTTCCACGAAAAGTTCCGTAGCTCCGCTTCCGCCGCCGACAAGTTTCAGGGGGCAGCAATCTTTGTTCTGGCACCCTGCAGGGACGGGGAAGTGCCCCCGGAGCCATCTCCATCGACTCCACCGCCATTTTCATCGTCGTTGCTGTCTCCGATGACGAGGAGGGAGTAGTTCTCTCCCGGGGCTGAGGGCTCTACCGGTAGCTATGTGTTTCATCTCTCTCTCCAATGGTGTGATCGTGAGCTCTGTAATCTAGTTGAATAAGTAGATGTTACTCTTCATCTGTTATGCTACTCAAGTGGTTTTGTAATGAGATCTCCATATACACTTTGATCACGGTGTAAAGGTCACAGTGTGTGCGTGGTGTGGTTTAGCATGATATTTATATCTTGTGTTGGACGACCCTATGAAATTATGTTGTTTGTCTAGTACCTTCTAGGGCGCTCATAGTGACAGCGTGGAGTTAACTAGACATGGGAATGCGACTTTGAGGAGTGCTGTTATAGCCCTACGCAATGAATTGGTGTTTGTTATTCTACCGGAGAGTGGTTCGGAGTAGCATATTGAAGAGAGATATTTATGCATTCAAATATGTTTTCATTGTTGAGAGTGTCCACTAGTAAAAGTAGGATACTTAGGCCTTGTTTCTAAGCATTAAAACACCATTTACAATCAATTCTGCTACATGTTTGTTTGCTGCCATTTTTATTTCAGATTGCTATTATCACTTATAATCATTCATATTACTTGTATTTCACTATCTCTTCGTCGAAGTAGTGCACCTATACAACTAACAATTGTATTAGGTGTGTTGGGGACAGAAGAGACTTCTTGTATCATAATTGTAGGGTTGCTTGAGAGGGGTACCTTTGACCTATTCCTCCCTGAGTTCGATAAACCTTGGGTAATCCACTTAAGGGAAACTTGTTGTTGTTCTATAAACCTCTGCACTTGGAGGCCCAACACTGTCTACAAGAATAGAAGCGTGCGTAGACATCACACCCCTGTCCCTTAAATTCTCCCCTCCTACGAGTTCTGGAGATAGAACAAGTTTAAACCAAAAAAATCCTAGCCTCTAGATTGTATTGCTGCTAAGCATTCATCTTGAAGTATACCTTTGCAA